>JAPFRF010000006.1:94311789-95804289 GCA_029282475.1 Phrynocephalus forsythii
TGCACGATGGATCTTTGCAGAACAAGAACAAACGCTGTATTCCAGGGAACAATTTTGGTTTCCCATTGGAGCCTTTTAAATGTGGAGGTAGCTACAGCAAACTGCCCTGCCTAATAGAGATATGCAGAAAGCCCTGGTTCGGTGGTTCATGCTAGTTTGTATGTCTGCGGAGATTCTCAGTCATCTAGGTGAGTTTATCTGGAAGTTGAGTCATGGCTACTGGACTTCTTTTTCTTGAGAGATAGAAACGTTTCGCTGCTCATCCAAACAGCTTCATCAGTCATCAGTGAAGCTTTTTGGATGAGCAGAGAAACGTTTCTATCTCTCAAGAAAAAGAAGTCCAGTAACCATGACTCAACTTCCAGATGCTAGTTTGTACTTTTGGCCGAACAAGTAATCAGAACTTCCCAGCCCTGCTTCCTCTGATGGGCACTACTCAGAGGCAGTGCCTGGGAAAGACAGGGCTGGGAAGCACCAAATCCTTGTTGGACCAAAGTACAAACTAGTACAAACTGCCAGTTGGGCAGTTCGTGCCCATCTGTGCTGCTTATACTGTATCCTGCCCCGCAGTGCTTAAAGATCTCTCTGGGTAGTTTACAATTTAATTATGCAGGCTACAACTGGGTACTCAATTTACCAACTTCAGAAGGATGGAAAACTGAGTAAACCTTGAGCCGACTACCTGATCCCATTGGGACTGAATGCAGGTTGTGAGCTGACTATTGACCCACTGCACCAGAAATCCATACAGGTATCCGAAGAAGCTAGAGCCTATTTGACTTTCTGATGCCCAAAACAAAATGTAAAGTCTGTGAAGATTCTCAGTCATCCAGGTGAGTTTATCTGGAAGTTGAGTCATGGCTACTGGACTTCTTTTTTGAGAGACAGAAACGTTTCACTGTTCATCCAAACAGACCGATGAAGCTGTTTGGATGAACAGTGAAACGTTTCTATCTCTCAAAAAAGAAGTCCAGTAGCCATGACTCAACTTCCAGATAAAATATAAAGTCCTTCCTCCCAAGCATAGGTACTCACAAAAAAGCAGCCACAGTATTTTGTAAAGGAGGACAATATATTCTTTATGCACCTCCTCCCATCTCTGGCAGGCATGATGATTAGGACTTCGACAAGATCTTGACCCTTTGGTCCTCTAGGACGGTGGTCCCCAACCCCCGGTCCGCGGACCGGTGCCGGTCCATGGACCGGTCGGCACCGGGCCGCCTGGGGAGGCCGGGGAGGCTCCTCCCCTTTTCCTCCGCCGCCCTCCTTCTCTTCTCTCCCGCGGGCGGCCGGTGGAGGAGGAAGGCAGGAGGAGCCGCCGCCGCCGCTGCTGCTCCGCTGGGAGAGGGAGAAGGAAGGAAGGAGCGGCCGCTCCTGCCCCCCCCCCACAGAGAGAGAGAGGCCGGGCCCCCAGCCCCCCCCACGGGAGTATGCCGGTGAAGACGGGAACGGTGAGTCCCTCTGTGTGTTTTGTGTGTGTATGTGTCTGCCTGCCGGCGCGACCCTCCCCCGGCCCCCGGCATTGCAGGGTCCCGAGCGCGGTGGGTGCCCGAGGGCGAAAAAGGGATGGGGGCGGGACCGTCCCGTCACAGCCCGTCCCAAGCCCGTCCCGGGGGGCGCGTGGCCAGGTGGGGCGCTCCGCAGCTGCCTTGCCTGCCTTGCCCGCCCGCCCAAGACGGGACATGCATGGCGGGAGGTTATTGCAGGTGGGTGGGTTGGGTGGGAAGTAGCGGTGGCGGCGGCGGTTGTAACGTGTGTGTGTGTGTATGTCGTGCGTGGAGGCAGTGGTCCCTCCTTTGAAGCGGAACGGCCAGCGCAGAGACGCCACCCCCCACGGCCTCCCTCCCCTCCCCCCTCCTGCTTGCCCGCCCGAAGGCCGCAGCCGGAGGCAAGGCGACGCGCCGGTGGCTCCGGCCCAAGGGCACCACCGTGACCGCTGAGCCGCCGCCCCACCAAGACGGGCGGCAGCGGCTGCTGCAGGGTGCCCCCGCCGCCGGCTGCGGAGCCGTGGCCGAACCCGGACGGCTGCCGTGGCCTCCGCGGCCACCGACAAGAGGAGGAGGTGGGGGCCCGCCCGCCCAGGAGCCCCGGGCTCCCCCTACCCCGCCCGTGTGCGCTGGGGAGCAGCATTAGCCGCCGCCGCTCCCGTGGAGGCACACACACCAAGCCCCCCCCCCCCCCCCCACACCCTCCCCTGCCCCCCGCCCGACCCCCGCACCCCCATCTCCCGCATCTCCCCCTCCCCCCACCCCCAGCCCCGGGCCACGGAAAAATCATCAAACATTTACTGGTCCGTGGGGACAAAAAGGTTGGGGAGCACTGCTCTAGGACAACAGCCCAATGAGAGAGATGAGTAGAAGAGCCATGATGGAGCTGCATCACAAGGACAACATTGTGCCCAACAGCTTGGAAAACAAAGCTGCCTTCACCCATATTTTGGAAATCAGATTCTTTCCCTCTCCTACAATCTCATCCCTCACTAGAAATGTGATCCCCTCTGTTAGCTTTAGTAGTAAAGGAGACTCTGTGAGCCGGGGTCAGCAACCTGTAGTGTTCCAGATATTTTGGAGCACCATTCCCACCATGTTTTTACCCAAACATTCTTTTCCAGAAACTTAATTTAGTGTTGGCGAGTGCATTTAAATTGCTATTGTTAGACAGTGGAAAGAGAGTCACTATTTAGAAATGGGCACTTTATTTATTTTATTTATTTTTATATTTTTATACTGCCCATCTTCCGAAGGAACTCCAGGTGGTTAACAATGGGTTAAAAGAACAATAAAACACCAGGGAAAGACAATGCAATAATAAAAAAGAGACATCGGCAAGAGGCGTCAAATAAAAAAAAAAAAATTAAAAATTAAATTAATTAAATTAAAGGTCGCCAAATGCCTCCCGATAAAGCATGGTTTTAAGTGCTTTTTTGAAGGCAGGCAGGGACTGTGCAAGGTGCAACTCACTCGGGAGATGATTCCAGAGCGAGGGGGCAACCACAGAGAAGGTGCGGTTGGGTGTAAGCGACTTCCGCGCCTCCCTAGGCGTAGGCACTCGGAGTGAGAGCGCCTGTGACATTTTAGTGGTCGGGCCTCAGTTGACCTTTGGGAGATACACTCCGACAGGTACTACTTCCTGCCCTCTGTCCTCTGAGTGGTACAGGGATCCATCTCCAGCACAGCTGCTCCAATCTGGGAAGGAGCCTGTCTGTCTGTCGCCACCTCCCCAAGCAGCCAGTCACTGTGGCCTAGCCTCCCCACTCAGCCAATGAGTGGTCGGCTACCTGGAGAGGCGGGAAAGAGCCAGCCTCCCCTGGACAATAACTGAATTCTGTTGGCTCTGGAAGCACCATTCTGGAAACACAGCTGGATGAGTGACTCTATGGCAGGCATGACCAAACTTCGGCCCTCCTGATGTTTTGGACCACAACTCCCAGAATTCCAAGCCTGTATCTCCAATGGCAAAGGACTGTGGGAGTTGTGGCCCAAAACATCTGGAGGGCTGAAGTTTGGGCATGCCTGCTCTATGGACTTGCCAATGACCACCAGCAGCCATCAATAAAGTCAGAGGATCCTTGTCAAGGCCAAAGCTACCCATCTGGCCTTCTGTGATATTCCCAAAGGCAATGTACAACATCAAATTGAATCAACGTTCACATAAAGCAATAAGGAAAGGTCAATGCTGAATCTCTGTACAAAACAGTAGTGGTATAATTCAGTTTGGTCAAACCTCACCAATTGCTCAGGCAAATAAATGAATATTCACCTGACAACAAAATGCAATCAAACTTGATGCTAGGCAAACAGATAGGGAAGAATGTTCATGAATAGGATGTTAAATTCTAAATGTCTTCTGGGCTAATTTGGAAGTGTCTAGGTAGCTACTGTGGAAAGGGTGCAGTTTGGAAAAGTTACACTTTTTTACTGCAGCTCTAACCACCTGTGGCGTGGGAATTGTAGTAAAAAAAAGTAACTTTCCCAAGCTGTGTGGATGTTGAGTGCTAGATCCAAGAAATGTTTCCTCTAATCCAGCAGAGTTTCTCTCATGACATATCAGTTGTATAGTAAAACACATTAAAGCACTAGCATCCACTCTATAGCCATGCCACCAAATACAATTCAAAAACAGAGCTTTCTGTTGTGACAGTAGGGAACTTCTAACATCTCAATTAACAGCAGGTATTTTGTAAAGCGAATGGGCCATAAGTGCCAATTCAAGAGCAGATTGCACTGAAATACTTTGCATTGCAATTGTGGTGGTTTATAATCATGTATTATTAATAGAGATTAATTCTCTTTGTAAACAGGCACGGTGATGGCTACTGTCTTTGCTGATTAATGTGTTGACATAATGCACCAGCACATTAGTACTATAAACTCTGGCTTCGGTATTCATGTAAATGTTGGTCAGTGTCCATTATGATTTTCCCACATGTTACTCAAGAACGAGGCAGTGGAGAAAGTACATTTATTCCAATTTTAGGCCTTGCAAAACAAGCCACAGTATAGGGATGAACACATTGTTTATTTCATTCTTTCACACGGGAATGAAATATTTTAATAGGAATGGGTGAGTTTATCACCCAACAATATTCTACCCATGATATTCTATTACCTAGTGATAATCAGCACCCATTTCAAAAATATATGGAAGAGGTTTATAGTACTTTTTTTACAAGAAAAAACTTTCCTTCTCCATAAAATACAAGTTTTTTTTTTTACATAAAGTACAATGGGGATGTGTGTGTGTGTGTGAGAGAGAGAGGGTAGGGGGGAGGGAGAGAGAAAGACCCATTTGTTCTTTATATCACTTTTTCTGATAGAACAAATCCTCATCTCTTTGTGCAGGTGAGAAAAATGCTTGTCACTTTTTTCTGACTGTGTTTCCCAATGTTTCAGATAGGGATGGACACAAAATGAAGAACGAAATGCTGCTTCATCGTTTTGTTACATAACGATCCAAAACAAAACAAAACAAAACAATGAAGCAGCATTGCATTGCAGACAAAATGAAACTCTCATCCCCTCCCCCGTTAAAATGAACCGTTTTGTTCAGTCTGTAAAATGGGCCCTAACCTGCCAGGCTCGCTGCTGCTGCTGAAGACCCCGGCTGGAAAGGGTGAGCAGGATGTGGTAGGTCCTGCTGCCACTGGTGCCGCTGCTGCTGCACCGCAACTGGCCAGTGCCCACCGCTGGTGCTGCTGTCACTGAGGATGCATGCAGGAAAGAGTTTAAAAAGAGTTTAAAAGACCCACCACTTCTCCGCCCCCCCAATGGGGAGCATAGTGGGAGAAGTGGCAGGCCTTTTAAACTCTTTTTTCGCTGCGGAAGCAAGTGCTGATGGCCACCACCAGCGCTTGCTTCTGTAGTGAAAAAACAGTTTTAAAAAAGACCCGCCACTTCTCCTCCCCCCCAATAGAGAGTGTAGCCTGAGAAGCGGTGGGTCTTTTAAATGATCTATTTTACCTCAGAAGCAAGGGCTTATGGTTACCATCAGCGCTTGCTTCTGTAGCGAATAAAGAGTTTAAAAGACCCACCGCTTCTCCTCCCCCCAATGGGGAGCGTAGATGGAGAAGGGGTGGTTTTTATTAAAAAGTGTAAGCGCTGGCACGGAGCGGCCTTGTGAAGTGGCAGCAAGGCTTCTCGGTTCCTGCCGCTGCTGCTGCCGCCGCCAATCTAGCACAGAGCTGCCTTGCGAGGCAGCAGGGAGGCTTCATGGCACCCACTACCCCTGGGGCCAATGACGATCTGGTGCAGGGCTGCCTTGCGACGCTGCTGGAGCCCCGCCAGAGACCAGAAGCCCTGGAGCCCAGAAGGAGGAGGAGGAGGAGGAGGAGGAAGGAGGGGTGAGTACAAGCCCCCAGGGAAATGAAACATTTTGTTATTGTTTCATTTCATATGAATATATTTTTTTAAAATTCATATGAAGTGGAACAAAATGAAATGTGGGTGGGGACGAAATGGAACGAAACAAAACAAAACACAGTTTTTCCGTTTTGTACCCATGCCTAGTGTCAATAATTCCCCCCCCAGAGGGCAAAAATTGAGTTATTTTTTTTAAATACAGTGGACCCTCATTTAACAAAGAGTTTGTATAACATAAAATCTGTACAACATAAAAAATTCCAGAGATAGGGGAAATTTGCTTAACAGAATTGCCTATGGGGTGAATCGGTACAACATAAAAATGGTCAAGATTAGTGATTACTCTGTTTTCAATGCTTTCCTGCAGGAAATTTGTATAAAGGAAAATTTGCTTAACAGAATTTAATCTGGAATGAATTAATTCCTTTATAAGAGGTATCACTGTACTACATCTTTATGGAATATTCAACAGGGAACTTTCATTAAGTTTGTTCACTCCAGTGTATTTGGGATTTTTCTCTGAGATACATCTTTACCCTGGATTAAACAGGATTCTTGTACCTGGTTATAAACTGGGAAGGAACAGGTACAGAGGGATTCTTACAAACATCTGCATGAACACACTGATCTTGTTATGGATTGTATGAAATCTTTCCCATCTATATGACTAAAGCTTTGTCACATGAGTTGCTCATTCCTTCCCTCCGCTAAGTACCTTCTGACACATGTGCATGGATGGATGTGCATGCACACTCACAAACACCCCTTTGTTTTCAAGAGGAAGGGATCACTTTCCATCAACACACATTTCTCATTTCTGCTCTTTTTACCCGGGAAGACAAATTTCTCCCTCAACCATGTGGCAATCATCTTACACTCTGAAGCATGAAATTCCATCATCATTATCCTGGCATGAATGATTGTACAGATGTTATTTGGCCATAAAGTTTATCCAGCCCTTTAGAAAATACAGCCGCCAGCATATGACTTGGTGACCTCTTTCAACAGTTTCGTTCCACAGGTTTTGGATTCTTGGCGGTAACATTTTCTCTTTATTGCTTATAAACACGTCTCTTTAAGAGATGGGCAGGATGAACATTTCATGCATAAGAACGGAAGCAGCTTTGATTTCTCACCAGGCCAGAAAAAGTAGACATACAAGGACATACAAACCAGTGCCTTCTCTTCAGACCCACACCTGCCCCTATGCTTTGAACTAGGTGCACCCAAATAGTTTTCTACTAAGTGCCAGCCATGTAAACTGCCACCAACTAGCTTAACTAGTAAATTAAAGCCTTTAGAGTGATTTTAAGATGAATAAAAATAAAATAAGTTTATTGATTACAAAGTTGAATCAAAATCATTAATGGTAACGCGTTGAAGTATAAGCAAAAAAAGAATAAAGTTCAAACCCACTTAAGTTTGATCACTAATAAAGCTGAATACATGCACCCCCAGTTCCTAAGTTTACCAACTCTTAACACTTAGTTTCCTTCACAGACAGTCTAACAATCCTATCTTTTCTTTAGCTCTATCTGTTTCTCTCAGACTCTGTCAGATTCACTGTCTGCAAGTGTAGATCTTTCTGTAGCTCCCTATCGGGCCCTATCTGACTCAAACAGTGCTGGGCAGTGCCTTAAACCCTCCCAGGCCACTCTCCAGACTCTCTCTTTGGTCTATAAACCCACCAATCAGCACAGACACCTCTCATGCATTATTCATCACACATGGTAAATGCCACACTTACCACCTCCAGAGGTGATTGGTTCCATTGTCATGCTGTTCTTGCAGCTAAGACATTTTCTGGATATTCAGCCAAAATCTGGCTTCCTGTAGCTTAAGCAAAGTCAGCCACTGCAGGCAGTTCTGCACTCACATATTGTTCCATCTATCTTGCCAACACTCAAAGGAAACTGTTTACCACTTTAAACTGGGGCCGGATAAACTATAGAGATCATTGTGGTGGCCTCCCAGAATTCTGATCAGCATTAGCCAACTTGGGCAATGGTCAAGGGAAATTGGAAGGGGAAAAGCTGTAATTCAACAGTGGCTGAAATCGTTTTGCTCAGTTCCACAGGTGTCATCATGGGAATGACAGCAGCAGCAGTGGCCAATCATTGCTGATCCAATGCTTTGTTTGGCAATATTGGGGTGCACACAACTTTGTTGTGCATGTAGCATGCTTCCCAACCTCCAGCCATTGGTGATTTGACATTGCTGCTGCTGCCGTCATTCTCATTGTGCATCCAGAGTGGTGCAGTGGGGTTTCAAGCAAAGTATAAAGGGCAGCAAATTCTCCAGCCCAGAACTGTTGTAGCATATGACCTTCGCAAGGCCAAGGACTGAAGTTGTACATAGATAAGCAGCAGGCTGAAATGCCTCTTGGCTCTTTCTGGAGGCAAGGACTATCCCATCTCTGCTATCTTTCCAGAAAGAGGCAAAGACCTTCCTCTTCAAGCAAGCTTTTCCCAAATGAGGGACTACAGTGGCACCTTGTCTAAAGGAATTGATTTGTTCCAAATTAAATTCTGTTAAGCAAATTTTCCTTTGCACAAATTTTTCCATGAAAACAGATTAATCCCTAGTCGCAATTTTTTTTCTTTTGTACGGATTCGCCCCATAGGCAATTCTGTTAAGCAATTTCCCCCTATCTCTGAATTTTTTCCTTTAAGCAGATTTTCTGTTAAACAAACTGCTTGTTATACAAGGGTCCACTGTACCTATTATGTGACTTTTTGATGGATTGCCATGCATATTGACTGATCTCATGAGAACACCAATGTTTTCCATGGTAGTTTCCCTCCCTCATCATAATGTTTTTCTTTTTGCATGTTCTTGGTAGCTTTAATGTTACCTTTCAATCTTGTTGGCTGCCTGTTCTAATTCCCACTTCTTAACTTATTTATTTAGTTATAATTTGTTTATTAGTTGCATTTTATTCTTCCAGAACGGAACTCGGGGGGGGGGGGGTGAACAATAAAAGCAAGCAGGGAAGACATACATAAAAATAAGCAGGTGACAATAAAAGTAGGGGGCGCAAAACTTGCATATGTTTTGAATGTTCTGGGCTATATATTGTCCCTGATTATTGTAAGCCACCTTGGGTCCTATTCCAAGGAGAAAGGTAGTGTAAAAATATTCAAAATTAGAGAAGGGCACGAAATGAACATTTTTTCATTTCCGTTATTCATTATTCGTTTTGTTACATAACGAAATGACAAACAAAAATTGTGATGAAAATGGAACGAAATGAACAGAACCACAAAATTGTGTTCGTTACATTTCGTTTTCGTTAATGGCAATGCGCAATGAAATGAGCTGTTTAAAATGTTAAAAAACACCCTGGACATCCATAAAAATGCAGCAATAATTATTTATACTGTCTGATAATACCTACCGGGGGGGTTGGGGTCCTTAAAATGTGCATTTATGTCTTTTCTCCCACAGAGGGCAGAAAAAGCTCTGGCAGCCCCCGTCCTCCTTGCAGTCCCCAGTGGGAATTAGGGTGGGATTGTCGTCTCTGTGACTCTAGCCTCAGTCCTGCAGCCTCCCTGTGTGCATGTGTGCGTACCTCTTGGTGAGTACCCTCCCCTGCCCCACAGTGCAGTCACTCTGCGGCTGCCTTGCACCCTGGGCAATGCCCGCCGCTGCCTTTGCAGCCTCCCTGTGTACCTAGTCTATACTGTGTCTCTGCCATCATCCATTTTTTTAGTGTTTTCCCTCTGGTCTGGGGCGTTGGGGACCCCCGCACGGAAATGCTTTAAAATGGCGCAAAAAGCGGGTAGAAACAAAAAACGGAAAATGAAAACGAAATTTTTCCAAAAATTCATGAAAATAGAAATGAAATGAAACGGACCTCTCAACGACAAATGAAAAAACCGAAACACCATTTTTTTGATTCGTGCCCATCTCTATTCAAAATATATAAATAAATAAAATGATACTGAAGAAACTCAGCCTGCCCTTTCTTTTCTTAAGGAAAATGGAAAAAGAGACAAGGCTGGTTATAGAGGTCATGAAGGATCATCTCCTATGATTGTCTAGTTCTGGTAATGATATCAGTCTGAGATATTTTATCAGACACACCAGGAGATCAAACAGCATCAGATCCATGAAGACAAAAGGGTTGTTCTTCGTTTATCACACGGACATAACACCATCTGAATTGGGTCACCAACTTCCTCTTTCTGGAATCCTCTGCAGTCCCTCTCTTGTTTTGGCTCTGAATTTGCCATAAAGGCAACATCCATCAAGAAAGTGAAAGACATTCTAGGAAACAGACCTCTGTGCCTTCAAAAGCTCTGCAGGGTCCCGGCTGAACACCCTATTGGATGACATCCCCCTTATGGGAAAGCCAGTCTACGGGTTTGCACTTCCAGGGTGTTTCTCATTGCATTACTTTGGCTAGGGAAAACATGCTGGTTATTCTGCCCTCCTACCTGGAGGAAATACCTGATGTCGGATACACAGCAGGGGGCATGCCAAAGGCATCAATGTCATCCCTTCCCCAGATGGCTTAGCACTTCCCAGGGAGATGCCAACTCTGTCGCCTTCAAAGCAGCCCAGTCCAAATCCCTTTCCAGTGTGTTGGCAGGGTTTCAACTCAGGGATCCCAAGGGTTGCTTCCAGCCGATGAGTGGTCTAGTTTGATATGAAAAGCAAGGGATCATTTGCTTTCTTAAATCCTTCTTTCCTGAATAATTCTTACTGCCTGGGAGTTTCTTGCAGCATTACATAGCCCACGTCTCCCCTTCTCTTTCCAAATTACATCTATTCGTCTATCCAAATCCTGCCCTAAATCATTTCAGCTCCATCCTTGACACAAAGGTAGGAGTAGCTGTGGTCTCCACAAGGCAGCCTCTTTTAATTATCTCCTCAATGAGCTCTGCATATTCAGCTCTTTTTATCTTTCCTCAGATGTAAATTTTTCATGGTCCCCTGACCATTTCTGCTTCTTTTCCTCTGAACTCCTTCCAATTTGTCAATATTTTTCTGGTAATTAAGTGCCCTGAACCAAGAGTGGTTTCTCCTATGCAGGTGTGCTAGAGATAGCCCTCTGTTTATATGCTGCCCTCAGTGGTCCCCTGGTAGGCGTGGTGGGAAGGATAAAGCCTCAGGAGTGCCTACTGGTGCATCGTATGTGATGTGGAATCATTACGCACAAGTGATTTGTGTGCTGTTTTGTCTTCTCCCACACATACTGAGTGAAAACACCACAGGGGGAGGAGTAAGTTGCAAACGTAGCACCACATAAGTCCCATTCAGTTCATTCTATCAGCATACAAGGATGCCAGATTTCAGATGAATATCAGAAAAAACTTCCTAACTGTTAGTGCAGTATGACAATGGAACCAATTACTTTGAGAAGTAGTAAGTGCTCCACCATGAGTCACCCTTGAGCCGGCTACCTGAGATTAGACCCCAGGTCATGAGCACAGTTTTAGCTGCAGTACAGCAGTTTAACCTCTGCATCATGAGGGTTCCACTCTTTACCAAACCTGGAGGGATTGTAGAGAGTCAAGGATAGCTTCCCTGCACATTTGGTGCCTCTGGGTGCCTTTTGAGCCATTTTATAGCCCAATAAATTGATGAATCAAATGTAGCTAAAATTCGCTTGAGAAATCCACCAAAGAAGCCCCCAAAGTCCCCAAAGTGGTGTCAAATATTTCCAAAATGTGTGTGTGTGTGTGTGTGTGTGTGTGTGTGTGTGTGTGTGTGTGTGTGTGTGTGTGTGTGTTGTGTTGTGTTGTGTTGTGTTGTGTTGTGTTGTTACAGTCGTGACCGACTCTATGTGACTCCATGTCCATGGAGTTTTCTTGACAGGAGTACTGGAGTGGCTTGCCAGTTCCTACTCCAGGCGCCTACAGCACCTGGTATTCCCTGGTGGTCGCCCATCCAAGTACTAACCAGGGCCAACCCTGCTTAGCTTCCAAAATCAAGCGAGATCAGATGTGCTTAGGGCATCTAAGGCAGCTCATTTTCAAAATAGGAAGCTTGAAAAGGTTGTTGAAAAAAAAGAAGGCCCAGTTCTCAGGTTTGCTTTTCAAACTGGCTCCTCCTTCCTAATTGCAGCACTGGAGTTGGGTGGCCACAAGATGGCAGTATTGCTTTTGTAAACAAGCAGGAGCCATTTTGAAAAGGAATCTCTCCTTCCGTTTTCTTTTTCATGACTTAAAAAAAGGCTTTTTTTGTAACTCAAATGTTTCCTATACCCACGGAATTCTATTCATAACTCAATTTTTTCATAAATTGGGGCATCCGTAACTCGAGGTACCACCCTCTCTCTGTGTGTGTATCCATATAAGTGACAGGATACTGTAGGACCATTTGTATCCACAAATAAAGGATATCTGGCATTCAGATATTCAAATGGCTTGAGTAACCCAGGTGTTCTTGGACTGCAGTTTCCAGAAGGCTTCACCACCAGCTGTGCTGGCTAGGGTTTCTGGGAACTTCAGTCTAAGAATGCCTGGGTTACCCAAAGTTGGGATCCACTGCCCTAGAATATGCTAGACCCCTGATTGCCCAGACATCTGATTGAATAGACAGCGTTCAGAAGGGATTTTGAGTGGGATGCTAAAGAGGGAAATATTTTTTTATCTTGGTGAAAAGGAAATTCGATAACTTGTTTAGACTCAATCTGATTTTGAACACGTTGCTGACATCTCCATTAAACCCTTGTTCCCCAGTTAAAGTATGGATTAATTGTGTTTGAAAGTGGTGTGTTTTATCCAAATGATTGGAACATCAAGGCAATGTTCCAAACCTTTCATTGTAAATATGTATTTGGGGCAAGTGTTGTAGGGAGACTATTTTTTAAACACCCTCACACACATGCTTTTTCTTCCCTTTGAAAATGCATTACACACGTCCATTGCAGCAGTGAAATTTTAAATATTAATGGCTCAGCTTTTTTCAGGGGGATATTTTTTGTGTGTGGGGGGGGTGGAATTGGAAGTCAGTTCAAACTGAATGCTGGCTGGATAGGCCAACATTTCATTAGTAAAACCAAATAAGATTGTATGGGAACAGTGTGTGTAAAGACAGATGCTACTCATTATTATGAATAGCACTTGGACTGCTGCAAACAAAGTGTAGAATCTAGGTGTGCTGGACAAATCTTCCTTCCAGGTCGAGATTCGTGACCTTTCTCCTGGATTGAACACACTCTCTGGGGACTGCTTGCAAATGGCAGAGAATTCAGAAGAGAGATCCCTTTTTTTTTCGCTAGCTTCGCAGGAGGTAGGAGCGGTGCAATTAGCTCCCACTGCTTCTACAGATAACTCGAAATAATGCTCATTTCAAAGCCATCATACTTAGATTAAGCTTTGTCGGATTTTATTTTTGATTCATTAATACAGTGGACCCTCATATAACAAACGGTTTTATAACATAAAATCTGTACAACATAAAAAATTCCAGAGATAGGGGAAATTTGCTTAACAGAATCAACTATGGGGTGAATCCGTATATCATAAAAATGGTCGCGATTAGGAATGACTCCGTTTTCAATGCATTCCTATGGGAAATTTCTATAAAGGAACATTTGCTTAACAATATTTCATTTGGAATGAATGAATTCCTTTATACAAGGTACCACTATACTTGTCTCCAGTGAAATGGTGAAACTCAAGTTCGAAAAAGGTTTGTGTTTAGGGCTGCAAACCTTAGAATGGCAGTGCCAACTAAGGGAGTTACTTTTACAAGTTCCGGATAAACCTAATAAGAATTTCTTTCAAAATCTCAAGTTTAAGGGGCTTAAAAGGCATGTTACATATTGATTGGGAAGGGAAATATAAAAATGAACAGTCTGTTCTCATATATATGAAAGGAGAATTAAGTCTTCTTCATTCAGGAAATATGCTGATTGGGGGTTTTAGCCTTTGTCTCACCAGACCTTGTCTGTTACTGTTATGTCTTGCCAACTTGTTATCTTTAACCTGATAGAACCAAGCTATTTTTCTACCTGCTGTAGAGATTTGCAATGATCTGGGGGAGTGGAGCCATACATTCACTGTTTTTCTCAGATACAGCAGGAAACCTCATGCAAATGCTTTAAGGCAAGAATTCCAGAAAGTGATCTAAGGCCCCAGTCTCACTACCATTATCTGTGCATCTTAATATGATGTTTGCTATTTTTTCGAGCAGTCACATGACGTTTGATGCGCAATTAGCACCCCGACGACAGGGGAGTATTTTACTTCTCTGTATCTGTCCCAACTTGCTTACTGTGCATCTTTTAGCTTGTGGCAAATACCTGCGTTGCAGCCAGGTAGCAGTTTTTCTTTTTAAAATTAATTGTAATTGCAGGCAGAAAGCCAGTAAAATTTGTGCCGGCATGCCGCTATGGCACCAATTCAGTAGCATAAACGATTACCAAGACAGAACTACAGGAAGTGGCAGAAAAAGGGGTAGGAATCTAATTGGTGCGAATTTTCTAGGGTCGCACCTTGTTTGAGGCATTCAAAAGTGTGCATCAATAACAGAAGTTTTTTAACACAACCCCTGGCGGTGGTTCAAAATGCTGCGATTAAAGTACGCTTCCGGGGGTGTGGTCGGCCAGGGTACCAAAATACTGCTCTTTGGAGTGAAGGCACGCTCTTTTGATGTCCAGTCTTTCCCAGCAAAAAGAGCAGCAAAATCATTGTGATTCCAGGGCCTAAGACTGTGCTTTGATTTACTGCAGGAGGAGAGATCTGCTCCTGATCAGGGATGGGCATGAAGTGAACTACGAACCAAAACAAACAAACAACAAAATACTCACCAATCCGGCTGGTTCATGGTTCGGTTTGTGACCCAGTTGTGGGATCCTGTTTTGTCGAAGCCAAATGAAGTGCTGAGTTTTCCCCCTGGGCACTTCATTTTGCCTCGGCCAAATGGATGCCTGCCTGACCCATTCCCACTGCCCCTGTCACCTTCCTACCTGGACCTGCTGCTGCCACCACTAACAGTGCTGTCACTTCCGCCATCATCAGAGACAGCAAGCCAGCTTCCCTTCCAGGTTCGGTTTTCCTGTCAGTTCACAGATCATCACAAACCACAAGGAAAGTTAGCAATATCATCTCCTCTAGCTCTGTATGCCACACGTTTGTACAGAATGCAGTACTCTGGTGTATTCCCCAATACAATGTCCCCAGAGCTTCCACTTTATCTTGTTTATAGATAATCAAATTGTTAAGCCTTAGGATCAGAGCTGGGGATGAATTTTTTTAATTCCATTTTTTATTTGTTTGTTTTTGTTTTGTTTTGGAATGAAATGAAAACCAAAATGATTTTTTATAGAAAAATGAAATGAAACAAACTGGAAATTTTCCGTTCGTTCCGTTCCATTTTTTGTTAGGTTTCCCATAGGAATGCATTGGAAAACTGCTTTAAACAACCCACACCCCCGATCGATCGCGTTAGAGGGGAAGGCGCAGATCCTTTAAAATGTATTTAGCCATTGAGGCAAGCACTTGCCTCAATAGCTAAAGACACTTTAAAGGACCCGCACCTTTCCCCACAATCAGGCACATTGAGGGGAAAGGTGCGGGTCCTTTAAAATGTCTTGGAGCCACCGAGGCTCAAAATGGCCCTTGCCTTTCCCCCTGATCGGGCACGTTGGGGAGGGAGGCGCGGACACCATAACAAAAAAGAAACAAAATGAAAAATGAAACAATTTATTTTTTAAAAAAATCATTCCAAATGAAATGAATTTAATGGAAGCCCAATGAAACAAAAAACAAAATGCCATTTTTGGTTTCGTGCCCATCTCTACTTATGATGGTTAAGGTATGGTTGACATGGAGTCATATGCAATCATGTAGAATAATCTGGAAGAGGAACCATTTATCTGGAACCATTTATCTGCCACCTGAAAAACTCTAAGTGGGCAGCATGGTGGCTACATCAGCACAACACTGGGCTGAAAACAGGGATGAGCGCTGAAAATTGTTGGAGAACCTTCAACTGCTAGAGTTGGGAGAGGCAGCAGTCCAAAGCCACGCAAGAACCCCCATCACAGTATTTCCGAATGGCCATCCAGCCTCTGCTTAAAAACCACCAAAGAAGGAGCCACCATCCTCCGTGGCAGCATCTTTGCAGAACAGTTCTCTCTTTCTTCCGAAACAAATGGAGTCTCTTTTCCTGTAGTTTGAAACACCTAGTCTCTGAAACCATTATGCATGCTGACTACCAGCAATCAATAGTTGAGACACCCGCTTTTATGCATGCTGACTAAGGGAAACATATGTAAGCTCTTAACCTTCACAGAATTTCTGTGAGTTCGAGAGAGACAAAAACACCAACTTTCCTATGCAGCGATTTTGACAAGGTCTGAGATCATGAAAACCAGCTTCCATGTCCCACTGCTTAGGGACCAAAAATCTGATAAAACTTCCCAAATATGCCAATAGCAAAAGTCTATGTGATTGTTATTCTTTAAGGAAGTCCCCCAGTGCTTGTAGTTCTTTGTTGTTAATTAGATGAAACTAGCTTTCCACTGAGACTCCTTCTGCCATTGTCATCAGCCAGTAATCTGTCTGCCAGGTCCCTCAGAAACTTCCTTGAGTTGTCTTTTCAACTGCGGTGGTTGCTGAGTTTCTTGACTTTGATGCCTGTTCTGTAGGATGATTAAAGCACACTTTGTGCTTGGAACAAATTCCGGGAATCATCAGCTGAATGCAAACACCTACAAATCCCAAATTCTGAGGACACTGCTGAGATCCACATCATCCCCGATATATAGTATATTGCATTCAAATTAATTTATTTCAGCCACTTGATGCATGTTGACGAACAAGCGTGGAACTTTGTGACAGATAAAATACATCCAAAGAGTTTTGAGAGGTCTAGCAGGAAAAGTTTTACGCACACCCCTGTTTTGTTTTGTTTTGTTGTTTTGTTTTCCACAGGGATGACACTGTATTTTGCCTACAGCAAAATCTGAAGGATGTTTGGAGGTTCTTCTTCAGGTGAAACATCTGAAGATTTGAAGACAAGACCAAAAGCGGAAGTTTCCATAAGATGAGAGGCATATCTGAAAAGGGAGGGTGCCAACCTTTCCCTGCACGGGGATTCTCCCAAAAATAAGAATATAGGTTTGGGAGTCTCGCTGTGCTGTGGATTTTGCCTGCCACTTGATCGCACAGACTAGGAGGCTGATGTAGGAGGCAATAAACAATAGCTCTTTTTCAAACAAGAGGAACTTCATTCACAGTCATGCTGCATCATAAGATTTGCAGTTCCACACATTCTTACATTAAATTAAGTGTTGGAGTTTTACCTGTTTCTGATAGGTGTGGTTGGGAGGGACCTTTCTGACCAGGGCTGACCATCTACTCAGAATTAACCACTTGTTCTCTCCTGCTCCCACCCCCTTTTTTTTGTCCATTGAAGCAGTGAGTCTGTTGAGGCCCATTGCTGAATGTCAGTGAGCCGTATTTGTCAGTTTGCTGTTAGGTCTGTTCAATTGTAAGTGAAATATTTTTAAATCTTTTCTACTGATGTCTCAGAGTGAGTTATTGAGACTGTAAGTGTCAGTTGATGACACAAAAGGGAGGGATCTGGGGACTTTGAGACTATTAGGCTCTGTGGATCCCTGCGTGTCTGCTGCACCAGCACAGGAATTTAAACAAAACCACGGCATTTAAGAAGAGTTGATATGAAATGGTTAAATTGCCCATCAATATAAGAGGGAATTCCATAAATACTGAAAGGCATATGTTTGTCAAAGCAGGAGCTTTCCTTGCCTCTGACTACAAATTATCTTTCTGATCATTCTCCTGCATTTAAACATGGGCTTTGTTAGCAATCATGATTGCTTAGTCACAGAGGGGGATATGATTCAGATGTACAAAATAAGTCAGGGCATTAGTAAAGTGGATAGAGGGACACTCTTCTCCCTACCACAAAATGCCAGAACTAGGGGACATACACTCAAATTGAGGGCTGGGGGAGTGAGAACAGACAGACAAAAGAAAATATTTTTTCACCCAGCGCATTGTTAGTCTGTGGAACTCCCTGCCACAGGATGTGGCGATGGCATCTGGCCTGGATGCCTTCAAAAGGGGATTGGACAGATTCCTGGAGGAAAAGTCCATCACAGGTTACAAACCATGATGGAGATGTATCATCTCCAGGCTTAAAACCAAGGTACTTCAAGGACCAGATGCAGGGGAGTGGTATCAGGAGACAGATATCTAGTCTCATGCGCTCCCAGACACATTTGGTGGGGCCACAGTGAGATACAGGAAGCTGGACTAGATGGGCCTTTGGCCTGATCCAGCATGGCTCTTCTTACGTTCTTATGTTCTTATGTTGAGTTCAGAATAACACATTTCTGCATCTGACAAGGTCCTGTCTTTTGGCCACACAATGTATACCAATTTGTTGTGTGGCTAGTAAGATTTTTTTCTGCCTAGAAAACAAAACGTATTCCTGCATATAAGTTTGATAGCACACAGTAGTAAATAGATTCCCAGCTGCACAGAAACAACAAGAGGTTGGGACTCTTAAGTTTCTCATCAGAGAGGAAGACTTCAGAAGCCAGCCTAGTTTGCAATTTGTAACAACAGCCCAACACACATACATCCAAATTAGCTGTTTCCCCTATATTCCTTGCAAGAGAAAGAGCATTTTGGAGGTGGATTATCCCACGCCGAGTCCGACTCAGCCTTTTAAACTGTGCCAGCCAAGGTAATAAGGATCTTCTGATCTCTTGCTCCAGGCAGTAACAGTTGGATCGGATTATTTTTCTATTTAGAAATGGCTTAGGTGTATAAAGCGCCCCCCCTCTTATATAGCACCTTCTGCAACATCAGGTCTTGACCACAGCTGGAGGCAGGATGCTCCAGGAGTTGTCTGATTAGCTATGACAAATCTGATGTTCTATTCCTTATTTTGAAAGATTTGCTTTCACTGAATGGTTTCCAGGCTCAGAGCAACCTGGGGGGAGGGAGCATTAGAGTCTGGTGCATCAGGGTTTTCCAAAAATCTCTCTCTCCCTCTCTCAGGGCATCCCCTGGCCAAATTAGTTGTGTCAAAGGAGAACTGACCACAAGGCAAGCAAGCAGGGCTTGCAGGGGCAAAATAATAATCTTGCAGCCGTAAAACACAGAAGGAGATTGCCCGCGCATGATAGCACATGGTGCAGAAAGATGTGCTCCATATTCTTGTCAAAGTTTGGGAAATGTGCTATTGTTCTTAGGCTACCCCTCCTGGGATCCCCGTACCAGGCTAGCAACACCTTGCAATGTAACATGACTATTTAAGAGGCAAGCTTAAATCTCCTTTGGGATTGCTATTCAAACTGGTTCAAACTGGGCTCCTCTGGTTATCTGCCTTGACCTTGGCGAACATGGTACTCAAAGAAGACCTCTGCACTGGGATCATCAGGATAGGCATAGTCTCTGTCCCCATACATTCTGGTACTTCTTCAGTGATGAAAGTCTCTTCTGCCTCCTCCTGTTCATCTCTTCAAGCCCCTTCCTCTTCTGGATCTGAGAACTCATTTGCCACATGCACATATCCTTCATCTTCCATCTCTCCATCTTTCTCTCTAGCCTCATCACAGGCTTCCCTTATAGCCCTGAGCAACAGAGAGGTCCCTTGCCCCATGCCCTGCTCTATAAGACTCTCCAGAGTCAGATGTTCCCATCTCCTTGCCATGTTGGATCCAGAAGTATCTTGTTCCAGGATCTTGTTCCAAGGCCTGGGTGTTTGGAATGGGGACTGACAGCACGCTGGGGTGCCAACAGCATCACATTCACAATATGACAGCATGACATTCATAACAATATCAATGGTTTGCTTTGTTTATCCACATATCTTGTTTGAGTATTGGATGGTGTGTGCTCTCTATGTGATTCTGGAAGTTTTTAGTTGGGAAAAAACTATAACTTTTTCAAAACCTACAGAAAAAGTGATGGTAGTCTTCACTCAGAACTAACATGGCTGGGCCCAGTGGGATTCTGCACTCAGTCAGACCTTTAAGAGTTAAAGGACTAAATTCAATTAGTAACCATAAATACAGTAGAGCCATAAAATCAATGGATAACATCTTGTTCCACAGTTATATCAGAAGAATGGTAAGCCACAGTGTCACTATGTCACCAGTCAACAAATCTTTGCTTAGATTCCTGGTCATATAGTAACTAATCCATCTGACTTACACACAATGGATAATGTTAGAGTTAGACTGCACTAGAAGTTGTCCTAGGTTTATAAGTACTTGGGTTGATTTCTTGTTTTTTATATAATGCCCCTAGCATATTCTGTTACTGAAATCATTGCTGCCATTCAAACAACAATATTTAATTACAGTAGGACCCCAGTATCTGCTGGGGATTGGTTCCTGGCCTTCCCATGTATAATGAAAACCATGGATAAGAGAGAATACCTGCCCACCCATCTCCAAACTGCTGTTTTCTGACATTAGCTTGTTTTATTACTGCTGTTTTGAGTCAGTAGCTTGCTTTATGGCTACTGTTTGTGACAGTAGCTTGCTTTACAGATGCTATTTGTGATAATTGCTTGCTTTACAGCTGCTGTTTGTGACAATAGCTTGCTTTGTGGCTGCTGAATTATTTAATTTTTTTCCTCTACCAACCATGGATAACTGAATCAGTGGATAATGAATCAGTGGATATGGGGTTCCTACTGTATACTATTGTAAGACTACGCGCTGCACCTTCCAATTGATAAAATCTTTGTCTGGATTACAACCTCCCACCCTATTAACACCACCCTTCTTCCACACCTGTTTCCTTCATCTGTCACTTTCATCTGTACTTCATCTCAACCTCTTCGATTCTAAAAAGGAAACTTCAACAAGTGATACAGTGCTGATTTGATAGCCCAGAGCAGAACTAACTAAAACACCAGTCTGACTGATGCACATAGGATGGTTTATGATGAGGATGTCAGCACTATCTAGGAATGTTATACAAAGAAAAATCAGGATGAGCCCTCTATTGCCTGTGCTTGTATGTTAATAATCTTCAAGATGACATTTAGGATTATGGGAAGGTATGTGGCATGTCAGAATGTTTTATTTTTCCAACAGCTTGGTTGTTTAATAAAACAACAACAGCAGTAGCCTCAGCCAGGTGAGCAAAATGTTGCCAATACCTACTGTATGCAAAAGGAGTGGAAATACTCAAGGTAGGTTGCACATAATATTAATCAATAGAAATGAACTTGAAATTAACCCTGATAACTGTGGTTGAAACAGTGGAATAAACAGCCGTGTATTTCAGCCCTCAATTAATTAGAGCAATATCCATCATATGTTATACCAACTCCTTTTCACTGGCATCATTAAGTAACAGGATGTTTGCCAATGTGACTGGTATGCGTGTTTTTTTCATAAGTCCCATTCATTCAACAAGTCCACTAGTCTGGACTAGTAATTATATCTACACTTATTTATTTATTTATTTATTTATTTATTTATTTATTTATTTATTTATTTATTTATTTATTTATTTATTATTGAATTTATATCCCGCCCATCTTCCCACAGGGAACTCCGGGCGGCTTACAGGGCTGAATATGTCAGCAAACCATACAAACTGAGACAACAAACAATTTAAAACAATTTAAAAACAGCATAATAGAAAACTTGGGCATCATAAAACAAACAAAAGCTCTGCAATAACGCATAGTTGGTTGACCACTACAGATGGCGAGGGCAAAAACAAAAACAAAAAAATTAAACTAAATCACCAAAAGCCATGCTAAAGAGCAGGGTTTTTAATGCTCAGCGAAAAGCTAGCAGGGACTCTGAAGAGCGCACTTCGCTTGGTAAGCTGTTTCATAGGAAAGGGCCAGCCACCGAGAAGGCCCGATTACAGGTAGATGTTTTCCTGGCTTCTCTAGGGGTGGCGACCCTGAGTGAGTGCGCTCGCGACTGTCGAACTGGGCGGGCCAAAGTTGATCGCTGGACAATTCGCTCTGACAGGTAGTCCGGGCCCAGGCCATGGAGGGTTTTATAAACTAAAACCAGGACCTTGAATCTGATCCGGGATGCAACAGGCAGCCAATGCAGGCGAGCCAGGACTGGGGTGATGTGGTCATAGCGACGCACACCCGCCACCAGCCTAGCTGCCGCATTTTGTACCCGCTGCAAACACCGGAGGACAGTCAAGGGCAACCCCATGTAAAGAGCGTTGCAGTAGTCCAGCCTCGAGATCACCAGCGCTTGCACCACTGTTCTCAGAGAGTCCCCATCTAGATACGGACGGATCTGGGCAATTTGGCGAAGGTGGTAGAAAGCAGATCTGGACATGGAGGCCACCTGGGCTTCCAAGGTGAGTGCGGGATCCAGAACCATGCCCAGATTCCAGACCGTAGTCGCCAGTTGGAGGGAAACCCCATCCAAACTGGGAAGAGGGCCTCTGTACCCAGATGGGGAACTCCCGAAAAATATCACATCTGTCTTTTCAGGGTTGAGCCTGAGCCTGTTGTCCCTGGTCCATGTCAAAACCGCATCCAGGCACTGGTCGAGGGTCTGGACAGCTTCCACTGCAGAGGTGGAAAAGGAGAGATAGAGCTGTGTGTCATCAGCCTACTGATGACAGCAGACTCCAAATTTCCTTATGACCCCAGCCAGGGGCCTCACATAGATGTTGAACAGCATGGGGGAGAAAGACAACCCCTGCGGAACCCCACAGGGGAGTATCCACGGGGCCGACAACTCTCGACCATGCTGCACATGCTGGGGACGGTCCTCCAAGAAGGACCGGAGCCAACTGTGAGCAGTGCCTCCGATTCCTACCTCAGAGAGCCGATCCAGCAGGATACTGTGGTCGACGGTATCAAAGGCCACTGACAAATCCAGGAGAATCAACAGGGTAGAGCAACCCCTGTCAGCTGCCCAGATTAGGTCATCTTGCAGCATGACCAGAGCTGTCTCGGTCCCCTGGCCAGGCCCGAACCCAGATTGGCATGGGTCAAGGCGCTGTTGTTCCTCCAGAAAAGACTGAATCTGGACCGCAGCCACCCTCTCGATTACCTTTCCCAAAAAAGGGACATTGGCAATTGGACGATAATTCGCCAATTGGTCCATTGCCATGCCTGGTTTTTTAAGAATGGGCTTAACCACCGTCTTCTTCAGATGGGAGGGAAACCCCCCCTCGCTGAATGAGGTGGTGGTGATGGTAGATGTCCATTCCAGCATAGTCTCTCTGGCAGCTTTTATCAGCCAGGAGGGACAGGGATCGGAGGGGGTGGATGTGGTCTGGCAGTGTGCAATCGTCCTGGAGGCCTCAGAAGAGGAAACAGGCCCAAGCTCATCCAAACGAGGAGAGCGGGGGGGCGGGCAGCGACTGGGGATGGCGGGGAATGGCTAGTGCAACCGGAGTCAAAGCCGGCATGGATGGCCTCTATTTTGGATTGAAAAAAGGCTGCAAAATTCTCACTACACTACACACCAACGTTTTCCTGGATACAGGAATCCATCGCTTTCCACTTCTCTCCATTTGATTTTTAATAAATAAATAAATTTTGAGTTCTTTCCCGGCAAATGTGCAGAAATTTGCCAAGGTTGGTAAATTCTTCTAAAAAGGAAGATAAATTGAATTCTCGCTCATCTTTAAATTTCAGCCTGCATCACATGGGGAAGAATGCTTTCACAGTGGACACCACCGTTCTCTGTCAAATTATATCAGTTTTTCTGACAGCTGCTTATATTATCAGGCTGCTTCTTGGCAGAATGCAATCTAGTAATAACAATTGCTGGCTATCGATTTTATTCTGACTTATGGCAGCTCTTTTCAAAGTTTTGTTTCCCATGTAAAGAGCCCAGAGATATTTTATCCCTGTCTCCTCCTGGGGACGCTCTGGGACCATGGAATTAGCCCAAGGCTATGTTGGTTGGCTTTTGATGAAACCGAAACATCTAGCACTGATAGCAGTTAATAATCTTAGAATACAGTAGTGATAATATTGGAACTGCAGAACTAGAATCATAAATTATCATATACAGCCCTGGTCAAGTGGAGACCTGAACTCAAAATCTCTGGCTCCAAAATCAGATATCTGAACAAGGCTAGATGAATAGTCTTCCAGCACCATGGACTTCTCCAAATGTAAGCCCTCATTTGTCTTACTGTCCCAATAGGTGTAAGAGGCTGAAAATCTATTATCTTCACCCACTCACAAATTAGGCATTCTTCAGGCACTCTTAGAAGAAAAAGAAAACAGATTTTTGGTGCCAGTTTAGCAAAATAGATAATGCAAATAGTCCAAAATGATGAGTGATGCTTTCTTGCATGGACTTTTAAAAAACAGAAGCATCAGGGGGTTGTTTGTGTCTTTCTGAACAATTAGCCAGCATTTACTGTCTTCATGCAGTCATGTAACTAGAGAGGAGCGAAAGGGGACAACTGCTCCCCTGCCCAGGAGCTGCAGGAAGGCATGCTGCAGGAGACCTCCCATGACTGCACAGAGGGCTCCGTGGCCACTGCCTGTAAGGGCCCCATGTCCCTTGGCTGGGCTGCTCAGCAAACAGGGAAGCTTTGCTGGGGGTGTTGAGTGAGGACACTGGTGATGCCTGGGCAGCAGAGGTACACTATCCATTGTGATGTAGCATGGGGGCAGGGAGAGGAGGGACACATCTGAGGCTGCAGAGATCTGGGTGTGGCTGGGAGGGGAGGAGAAGGTAGCAGGCCAGCAGAGGTGTGGGCAAGGTGACTGTCAGAGCCATCAGCTTGCGGTGTGCTGTGAATGAGGGACTGCCATCCTCTCCCCTGGCATGATGCTTGAACACTTTCTTGGCTTCTACTCCCTGCTCGGGTTCTCCTCCTCCTCCTCCTCCTCCCCCTCCTCCTCCTGACCTCAGAAATCTGCCCTGGGGGAGTCCAAAGGTCTCTTCCCTACCAGGTCTGGGTAAAAGGCACCATGTGCTGATGGACCTATAATTTTTAGTCTGCAATCTGTGTGCACAGATAGGGCCTGTGATGGGACACTGGTTGGGGGGGGCAATCCTGGATTAAAGTCAGTTAGATCCATGATCTATGCCTTGGATCCATGTTTTTGCACCATAGACCTATGAAACAGTTATGTGCTGATGGACCTATGATTTTTTATGTGTAATCTGTTAGCAAAAATGGGGCCTATGATGGGAGAATGGTTTGGAACTGATCCTGTAGAAAAATCAGGTAGATCTGTGAGGATCCATACCTTGGATCCAACCTGTGGGCAGAGATGGGGCCTATGATGTAACAGTGGTTTTATTATGATCCACTGTACAAATCATATAAAATGTTGATCAATGCCTTGGATCCATGTTTTTGTGCCACTGCACACCCATGCGCTGGAGAACCCATGATTAGTAATGTGTAGTATTTGGACCTTAATGAGATGTACGATTTGAAGGTATTTGAAAAGGATCCCACGCAAAAATAATACAAAATCAAAAGGATTGGTAAAAATCCAACTTTTACTTTCTTCCCTTCCACAGGTTGGTGCTGGGCTGTCCGTGCACCCCAACATCCTTGTACGTTGCTGTGCTTGCCTCCACAGAAGGGCCAGACTGACACTGAAGGCTTGTGCCTCGTTGGGACCCTTCTGGGCAGTCTGAGCCAGCGGGTGGGCCCCTTTTCCCCAGGAGGGGAGGGTGCATGTAGCCTTTTAGAGAATTATCTTCAGCTGATGTGGGGGGAGTTCAGGGAAGAGTGTTGGCAAGCACTGGCCTCTGCACTGGCAGAAGAGTGGTTGGCTTCCTCCATGTTTCTTGGCCAGGTCCTGCTTCCTGGAGAGGTTGGATGGGGCTGGAAAAGGGATAACTGAAGGAAGTGGAGAAGCCCTTCTCTTCCTAAGAGCCACTTACTTGGTGGGGAAATAGCTCACTCCCTACCTTTCAACCGCTTGTGAAATGTACCCCAAAGTTCCCAAAAGTCCCCAAATGATGCCAAATGTATTCAAAATGGGCAGTTTAAAAAGGTTAACTTTAATAAACAAATAATCTACAGTACAATTGCTGTATTACTGCCACTAAAGTAACTGTAAAATGATGTACAGGTTAAAATATTGGATGTTCTCTTGAGTCTACTGGGTAATCCTGGAACAGTCAAACTTTATTACCCCAGCCTAGAAACAGCAGGGTTCTTGTAAGGATAATATGGAGAGAATATCATCTATATTTTGCTTCAATATACAACACCAGAATGAGATGACTAAGGCCCCGGTCCCACGTCCCTTTAAAAGCAGTTTAAATTACCAGATAACCTGTGTCTGAAAATGCCATCCCCATTGCCACAGGGCTTTTTGAAAAAAAAAAAAAAGAAAAAAATGATCCCTTAAGCGAGGTTTCTGTGACTCACCCAAGAGGTAGGGAAATTTTTGCCTTGCTTTGAAAATCCAGTTTTTAAGGAGGCAGATGCCATGAGACCACACAGATGATCCAGGTTTCTTTTTCTTTCTTTTTTCATAGCACCGACCGGCTGTTCCTGGGGCCGATGGGCTATGTTATTTTTAATTGCTTTTCACCTTTGGAGAAACAGGAAGCCCTATCCGGTCCTACAAGTTTTAATTTCCCCCAGCCAAGTGGTCCATTTTTTTAAATGCTAGTGCCACCTGCTGGCCAAGGGGGCTGAACTGCACTTTAAAATAGAAAAACTGCTTTTGATGTGGAAACTCTTGTCCCACATTTAAATCATGTGATGGGACCAAGAGGAAAAGCCAGACCTTCAGAAGATCAGGATCAAAACCCAGGTGTGACCACAGCCTAAATATGAAAGAGAAAATATTCAGCACTCCACCATTTTGTACAGTCATAACACATCCAATCTTGCCTGATCTCAGAATCTAAGCAGGCTCAGCCCTGGATAGTGCTTGGATGGGTGAACACCAGGGAATATCAAGTGCTGTAGGCGCCTGGAGTAGGAACTGGAAAGCCACCCCAATATTGCTGCCAAGAAAACTCCATGGACATGGGGTCACAAAGAGTCCATCACAACTGTAACAACACAACAACAACCTTTACCTAAAACAAACCTGTTATGGGAGACTGACCCTATTAGTGTTCCTGGACCTCTTAGTGACCTTTAATATCATCAACTATGGACTGGTTGTCAGGGTTGGGGAGCATCAGCATTGCAGTGGTTTCATTTGGCTGGTGCCACATGATGGTTCAGCTTGGGGACACTGCTTCATCTCTGTGGGTGCAACAATGTGGTGCCTCACAAGTGCCAATCTTCTCCCCATTGCTGTTCAACACCTATGTAAGGCTTTGAGGCAGGCCATTCGGAGATCGGGAATGCATTGCCACCAGTATGCTGATGACATGCAACTCTATCTCTCTTTTTCCTCTTCAGCAGGTGAAGCCATACAGACCCAGGAGCTATGCCTGGCCATGGTTATAGACCGGATGAGGCCTAATAGGCTGGAGTTGAATCTTGGCAAGATGAAAATCTAGGAGGACATTATAATGAGTTTGTTGGGGTTTGTTGCCTGGTCTCATACTCTCCTTGAATAATCTCTGAAGAATCAGGTCCATAATGTGATTTTTACCCAGCCTTCTTGATAGAAAATCAGATCTCAGATGTAACCAAATCTCCAGACACTGAAGAGGCATTATCCTCATTTTTGAGTATCAGTGGATTATGCCTAAGAAGAGTTTCTAATCCTATTAAGACCAGGAATGAAGTTCAGAGGAAGCAAGGTTTTCCCTAATGTTCTTACAACCTGTATGGCCTTTGGAAAGAGCTGGCTTTTCACTGCTCTATCACTGCATTGTTTTCAGTAACATCTAGAGAGGGGCATGAAGTCCATCCTTATCACACCTCCTGAGCAGCCAGAATAGCTGCCAGTGAAGGCAGGACTGGGCCAACCAGGTGACTGTTGGGATTGCAAGGCAGCCAGGAAGGAGGAGCTGGGGTGTCATGTGGCTTGCTTTGTACAATGAACCTTTGTCAGACCACTGATGACAGAATGCTCAAATGGAGTTTTTTAAGCATGCAATTAGAATAAATAAGCCCAGCTGTGGACAGAAGCAAAGTGTTCTGTTTATATACTGCCCCATAACATTTCAAGTACTCTCTGGGTGGTTTACACTTTAATTATGCAGGCTACAGATTGCCCCACCCCCAGCAAGCTGGGTACTCATTTTACCGTCCTTGCAAAGATTGAAGGCTGAGTCAACATTGAGCCAGCTACCTGGGATTGAACCCCAGTTCCTGAGCACAGTTTTAGCTGCAGTACAGGCATTTAACCACTGTGCCACGAAGTAGGAACACAAAGGCCCTGGTCCCACGTCCCTTTAAAAGCAGTTTAAAATACTAGATAAACTGTGTCTAAAAATGCCATCCCCATGGCCACCGGGCTTTTTGAAGAAAAAGAAAAAAGAAAACCCAGTAATGATCCCTTAAGTGAGGTTTCTAATACTTACCGGAGAGGTAGGGAATTTTTTGCCTCGCTTTGAAAATCCAGCTTTTAAGGAGGCAGACACTGTGGGACCACACAGATGATCCGGGTTTCTTTTTCTTTCTTTTTTCATAGCACCGACCAGCTGTTCCTGGGGCTGATCGGCACTGTTTTTTAAAACATCGGAGTAACAGGAAGCTCCATCGGGTCCTACAAGCATTAATTTCCCCCAGCCAAGTGGTCCATTTTTTTTAATGCTAGCACCACCTGCTGGCCAAGGGGGCTGAACTGCACTTTAAAAAAAAAACAGCTTTGGACGTGGGAACTCCTGTCTCACATATTAAATCACGTGATGGGACGAAGAGGAAAAGCCGGACCTTCAGAAGATCAGGATCGAAACCCAGGTGTGACCACGGCCTTAGTTGGCCTTGTAGGGAAGGGGAGTGTCCAATGACACAGAAGCGTAGCCTGGAAGTGGAGATGTAAAAGGCATGTATCATGTGATCACAAAGGGCACAGGTGATTGATTGTAAAACCTAGTGGTATAATATGTGTTTTGATTATGTTGTTGATCATTGAGGATGACAATGATGAATGATGATTCTACATGATGGTTGGTGATGCTGCTGAATGAAGGAATGATGGCTGATATGACAAAAGTGTAAAAGGTACAGTATTGCTAATGAACTGTAAATTCTGTAAATAGACTGCAGAAACACCAGAAACTAGTCTGTTTTGATTTTCTCTAACCTGCACATCGCTGCTTACTCTGTAAGGGATGCTTTGAGCTCCTTGACAGCTTTGTGGATTATATGGCCATCTCTAGTAACATCCATTAGAATAAACTGGAGTGTATGTGTGAAAGAAAGAAACAGATTCTTCTCTGCAGTGGCTCCATATCTATCTAATGAATGTTTATGTCCAATTATTCTCATGATGTTATTCTTGGAAGTTTTTAAATAGGCCTGAAAGACTTTGTTTCTAGTTTCTTTAAAATGATTTAAAATGATTGTAAGCCTGACACCCTTTCTATGACTTGTTTGAAATGTGTTGTGTTGTTTCACTTGTCATTTAAATATATTTATGTATTCTTTAATTTTTACCTTTGTAAACTTCCTTTGGGCTATGCATTTTGCTTCAAACAGCAGCACACAAATGTTTTAAAGGAAAAATAAAATAAGCCATTTGTGCCATTTCTTTTATCTCTTCATGCTTTAAACCTTATATATCCTTCTTCTGTAGCCAAATATTTCATCTCCCATGTTTATTTGTGTGCTGTTCAAAGGGCATTTTTTTGCTAAGTTTGAAACGAGTTTACATGAAAGTTGCTGCATCTGTGTGGATATTTTGAGGCACACAACATAATGCAGTGTATTGAAGCCAATATTGTTTTTCCCCTCTTTTATTTTCCTGCCTCTTCACCCCTATGCTTATAATATCCCAACCGCTGTGGACCATGAGAATTGTTGTTTTGTACATCTCCAAAAAAGCAAGTGCCAGTGAGCCAATTAAGTGTTGTACACAGGGAGAAAATTGATTTTCTAACCTTTGATGTAACTTAGTTTTCTAGGGTCCAGACTTAACTGAATGTATTCATGTGCTTGCATGCACGTGGAAATATATTTATGTGTCATAGGCAGCTTGCCTACTGGAATGGAAGGTTCTCCTCTTGGCTTGGTCAAGGTCTAGGGTTTTGGAGGTTTTAGACTACAAATGCCATAGTTCTCCACTCTGGATGTTCCTCCCTGTCAGACCCACACCTGTAGATACCTAAATGTAGTCCACCAGGTGAGGCACATTTAAGCTTATGTAGATGTGGGTTTGTCACGTGGGACTACCAGAATAGAAAATTAATTGAATCAATAGTCCAAAAAAATCCAAATATCTGTTTCCTCACCATCACTGTTGTGTGCCTGTGGTCTAAACCCATATGAAATGAATACTTTTTTATTTTTAAATTCTTGTTCTTTTCTCTCTTCAATTCTATTCTATTTTCTGAGCACCCAGCACTTGTTGAAATGGGATGTATTTACCCACTTCAACAACTGAAGAGATGTCATAGAGAGTCACATGAATTCCTATCTCTTAAGAATGAATAGAATCTATCCCCGAGTTACTCTGTTCTTGTTCTGTAGACTTACTCTAGTCCATCTTCTCATGCCTCATTCTCAATTTATTCTGGAAGAAATTCTTTCAAAAACAACACTCAAAATTAGCTATCAGGGTTTTTTGTGCTTTTTTTCATTCAATACATGCCATCAATAGCATGTGTATTACATGACTCGAATGCATGAGGAATTCCCCCTGTAGCAATTCTGGTGTGATCCGACTATAACTGCACTTCCTTGATTAATATCTGGAGGAGAACATATCAATTTTCAGATTTCACTCTTTGCACATAGTAAGGGGAAATGTTTGTGCGTCTTATAGAGCGAATACAGTAGCCCTCACAACATATATATCACAGATTTTCATTTAGACAGAAATTACCTGCACGGAGCCTCTCCCGTCCCCTGCTGCAGCCTGGATTCCATTGTTCCAATCATCTTGATTGCAAAGCGGTCGCCTCCACAGAGCCCCTGTCCTCCCCTTCTGCAGCCAGGATTCCCCAGTCCCAATAACCTCATATGCAAAGAGGCTTCCATGGAGCCTCTGTCCTCCCCTTCTGTAGCCTGAATTCCACTGTTCCAATCACCTTGTTTGCAAAGATGGAACCTCGGTCCTCCCCTTCTGCAGCCAGGATTCCCCAGGCCCAATCACTTCATTTGCAAAGAGGCTTCCATGGAGCCTCTGCCTTTCCCTTCTGCAGTCTGGATTCCACTGTTCCAACCACCTTGTTCGCAAAGACGGAGCCTCTGGCCTCCCCTTCTGCAGCCAGGATTGTCCAGTCCCAATCACCTCATATGCAAAGAGGCTTCCACGGAGCCTCTGCCCTCCCTATCTGCAGCCAGGATTCCCCTGCCATGAAAACTTAGGCCAAACATTTTGTTCTTGTTTTCCTCCTCTAAAAACTAGTTGTGTCTTATAGTCAGGTGTGTCTTATAATGTGAAAAACATGGTATTCTTCCTCAATCAAGGCCAATTTTTCTGTTTGAGTACATAGCACCCAAACAAAAAAGAAAACCAACCAGAAAATGGGAGGACAAGATAGTTTTCATGCTCTGAAAATTTCCCCTTGTAACAAAACTGTGCAGTCTTTTTGTATTTTCTTAAATCTTTTCTGATATATTTGTACATCACACAGTCTGTCCTTTGACAGCTTGTTTGGTTGATGAAGTAGTCAGCCATGGTAAAAGCCAACGGACTCTCCTCAGAGCAGGTCTTTCCTTTCCAGGAAACAGTTGCTTATAAAAATCTCTCCTGACAAGTCTACAAGGCAGAAGGGACGGGATGGATAATAGCAGAACAAGGTTTTGAATGACTTTCAACTGCACCGCTTTCCCAGCAATGGAGAAATTCGTGTTGCGCTCTGTTTTGCATTCCTTTTGACAAGACACCTGTGTGGGACATTCGATGCACCTCATCCAGGAACATTGTCACAAAAGGGTTTTGTTTGATAGATACAAGAACGCTCCCTTCCCTTTGTATAATCAGACAAGTATATGAAAACGCACCCAAACATTCCTACAAGAAGATGTAGACTGAGTTAGAAAATTAAACAGTAAATGCACAAAGAGAGAGAAATAGAGAGAGGGAGATGATGGGAGGAAGGTGTTAGTCTCTCTCTCTCTCTCTCTCTCTCTCTCTCTCTGTGTGTGTGTGAGAGAGAGAGAGAGAGAGACAGAGAGAGAGAGAGAGAGAGAGATTGCATCTCACCTATCAGTACATCCCATAATTTTCAAACAAGAAGGAACTGTTTGCTCCCCACATGGGTTACGTGAGATGTATGAGGAGATACAGAGCTAGTATAAGATTGCACATTAAAAAGACTTAATTACTTTTGCAAAATATACCGCTCAACTTTTACCATTATGAGATAGTGCTGAATATTAGCGTAAATAATTAAAGCTAAACTGCATTTGTCAAATAAATGAACAAAGTTTATACTTGGGCTGCTGGGAGCCTTGGTTTTTAATTGTGCTTGTTTATTTGGTCTCTAATTCACCAATTTCTACAACTCGCGATAGGTCTTCCTCACACTGATGCCTGTTGGATAAATACATCAACTGGGGTGGTGGTGGAGGGAGTGCTCCTTGGTTAGAGTATGTATCCCAACCCCTGCTAGAGGCTGAAGGCAGGCAAACACCATGAAGAGCATTTCCGTTCCTTGCTATGAAAGAGCACAAGAAGATATGTGTGGAGTTTGTCTCCAGTCACCATTATTTATCCTGTCAGATGGCAGGAGATTCCAGAAGGTGCTGTCCAAGGCTGACCCTGAGAGATATGCCACCACTCTCTTCAGTTGACCAGATGACCCACTGTGAAGTGCTATAACAGTGAATGCACTGACTTATAAGTGTACAGCAACCACACCCCAAAGATATTTTGCTACATAAGCTGAAGAGCAAGATGGAGTTTCTAACCTAGTCTAGCTGCCAAAGTGGATCCTGAGAAACTCCCCGGAGCAGAACTGGGAGCATTTATCCACCAATGACCATAAGTGGAGCAATGCAGAAAAGGAAGCAGTCCCAACAGAGGCAAACACAAAACAAACACAAGAATATTCCACAGTGTTTGGTGAAACCACCACCCCCTCCATAGCGTAGGCAGCCGCTTCAATAGCTGATAAAATTGTTCTCAGATTGTATCATCTCACACTATGGGTAAGGGTGATACCTGAGTGTTGCCCCCCTATTAAAAAGATATATCTAACTACATGAAAACTAGAATATAAGGGGAAAGAATTCTTATTTCCCCCTCCAGTTTTCTATACGTGAGAATCACTTTTTTGTAAATTGTGCATGTGTGAGCATTTAAATATGATTCTTCACCAGGGCCATCCTGCAGATCCCAAGAATAATTTTTATTTAATAAGGTGTTTTTGTCTGGAATGTTTCAGAAGTCTTCGTAGTCCAAGCTATGGAGAGAAAGACTTCGGTTTACTTCCTTTTATGTTTTAATTGACAAGCAATCTTACTTACTCCTTAGTCTGTGTGCTGACATTTAAACAAATAGGCTTTGGCCAAATTTTTTTTTAAGTACTAGATTTATGTAATTTGTAATGTTAACAATATGTTTGCTTCTGGGCTGACAATCTGTATGCAAATGAAACATCATTCACAGCTCTTGGTCTTCAGTAACCTTAGCAATGTTGCTTACTGGATGCCTTGGTGGTGACGTGTGATGCTATTTTGTCAGAATTGCCAACATTTTTAGAGAAGTAATTTTGACTCAAATTAAAATGACCCCCTTCACCGTATAGGGCAGGGGAATGAGGAAATAATTACATGACCAGGAAGGGGGAATAAGTGTACAGAAGTATAATTGGGTATCTTGTCTGCTTATTCATTCTTTGGAAAGGATAGCAGTTTGTTAAACTGAGTGCTTTGCAAAATGATGACATCGGCAAATACTCCCAAGCTCATAATGGAGAGCTCCAGAAAACTGCTTTGGACCACAGTGGCCTTCTGGTTCCTTCCGAACTTGGTTTCTCTGATACTTTACTGTCCAAATATTGCATCAGTGGTTCCCAGCCTTGGGTCCCCAGGTGTTCATAGATGAAAACTTGCGGAACCTTCACCACTAGGTGTGATGGCCAGGACATCTGGGAGTTGTAGTCCAAGAACATCTGGGGACACAACGTTCAGAAAACTGGTATATATTATCAGATGAAAGCTCAATGCTTTCAGGAACTATTATTTAAATACCAATGCGAGATCGGGTTGAATTTTTTCATACGTAGCTGGGTCAGTAGTGGTAAAACACATTGGGAAATAAATACTGGGATGATGCTTCAATAAAAAAGGATGCAAAAAAGTCCTGAAGCATTTGAGACTGCGGAGAGCTTCACAGAACAAATGACACAAAAGTTACTACTGGGAAGAGCATCTTAAGTGCTCGTACCTTGGAGTAGCATCTTGAGATGTAATACAAGAGGACGGCTGTGCAGTTTGTCCAACCAGCCTACTCTGATTATGCAGTAGTATTTGATTTCATCCCAAATGGCCCATAAAATTGTGCTTAGTTTTCCATTTTAATACAAGTCCTTTGATCCAATTAAACCCAGAGAGATGGGTTGGTGTATTTTCCCCCAAACACATCTGCATCTTTCTGATGACAAGATACATCTGCATCTTTCTGACGAGAAGGTGTGTCCAAGTGTGTGCATCGCTGCTGGAACCTGAACACTGGGTTCCAGTTTTAAATTCAAACCCTTGACTCCACCCCTGATAAGCAGAAGAGGATGTTAGGAGGCAACACCCTGGCACACAGGCACAGCTGCAACCACGCGCGCGCGCGCGCGCACACACACACACACACACACACACACACACACACACACACACACACACACACACACACACACACACACACACACACTGCTTTCCCACTCCCACTCCATTGAGCCACCACCACCTCACCAGCTCTACCCCAGTCAAAAACAGGACATTTCTAGGAAAATGATGACCTGGGAAGATGGCGGGAAGAGGGGTAAAAACGGGAGTTTCCTGGCTGATATGGGAGACTTGACAGGTATGCTCCTGACAGATGGCCATCCAAAGAAGGAGACTCCACCACCCTCCATGGCAACATATACCACTGCCAAACAGCTCTAACCATCAGGAAATTCTTCTGGACTTGTTATTCTATCCAAAAGACACATCTAAAATGGATGATGTCAGAGAGAAAGGAAAACTTTAAGGCACTGGTTCCCAACCTTGCATAACCCAGTTGTTCTTGGACTGCAATTACCAGAAACCCTGGCCAGCACGGCTAGTGGTGAAGGCTTCTGGAAATTGCAGTGAAAGAATACCTCCAAAGTTGGGAACTACTGCTTTAAGGCCTAGATCCACCCAAACTTAATGTCCCTGCTCTGATGCTAGGTGAGAGCTTTCCTTCCTAACAGGAAGCTAGGCCTAGTTAGGCCTTTATAAACCCTTCAGTTTATTCCTTTTCCCTTAATGAGCCACATTTAGGTATTTGTAAGAATACTGTCTTTCAGACAGAGTTCTAAGAATGGAGAATCGATTACTGGATTCGTAATCCAAATAATTCCCACCCCTAACAATCTGGGAAGCTCTATCTGTGCCAAAATTTCTCCCTGAGACCTTGGTATCTGGCTCTCCCACCCCCCGAGAAAAGTTCTGAGAGTTTTCTGTGTCACAAATCCTAGGGAAAGGAGATTACATTCAATTATCCTTCATCAGTTTTGTCAACAGAGTGTCCGTGCACATTTTCAGAGTGAATAAAGCAAATGTTCTAGTCAAACTATGTTAATTTCCAATAGTGATCCAGAATTTATTTATTTATTTATTTATTTATTTATTTATTTATTTATTTATTTATTGTGTGAGGATTATTTTCTCAGACTCCAACTGCAGAATACATGGTTAGCCATGGCTGTTGAGAAATATTTCATTTAAAATATCGTACACAGAGTGTTTAAAAATGTTTCTTTCAGTCATATAAATTCAATCTTACTGTATTATTACTGACCAAAAAATCGACTGTATTCTCTCAGTTTGATGCTTGACCGAAACTTTCATCTAAGCCAGGCATGTCCAAACTTCGGCCCTCCAGATAAGCTTAGAATTCTGGGCGTTGCAGTCCAAAACATCAGGAGGGCCAAAGTTTGGACATGTCTGATCTAAGCCCTTCTTGAAAACATGAAATATTATTTTTTAGCACTTTTATGGCCATTTTGTAAAGGACAAATGCAACCAAGTTCCATCACTTGAACAAGACATGACTGTTCTTGGCTCCTTTAACACATTTAAATACATTCATTCCAGCAACTCTGTCTCATTTTTTGCTGACACCTAGTGGTTGACTGTGGGAAAGCAAGACAAATCCAGCTGCAGCTGCATCTTCTGAATTCTATCTGATTCACATCCCAGAATTAGCTTGATCAACTGTGGTCCCAATCCAGAGAGAGCCATGCTGAAAGAGGAACATTATAAAACTAGAGGCTGGAATTCAGCACAGATTGTGCATTGAAAACATTTCCTCTTGGTTACTAAAAAAAAAACCTGTACCTGCTTTCATAGAATCATAGAATCATAAGAGTTTGGAGGGACCTCCAGGGCCATGCAGTCCAACCCCCTGCCATGCAAGAACCCCCATCACAGTATTTCCGACAGAGGGCCATCCAGCCTCTGCTTAAAAACCTCCAAAGAAGGAGACTCCACCAACCTCCGTGGCAGCATATTCCACTGCCGAACAGCTCTAACCATCATGAAGTTCTTCTGAATGTTCAAATGGAATCTCTTTTCCTGTAGTTTTCTGCAGCAACACCAGGCATCAGGTAGCACAGTCCCTAAAAGTCCCATATGTAAGCTGAAAGGTCTGTGATTCACATCCTGCTTCTGCTGAGCACTTACGGGTGGACTAGGAAGCTGATCTTTATGAATTACAACTTTACAAACTGACACATTCCTGGTATAATGCACCAATCAGAAACCAAACGTAATTTTGTATTTCTCAAAGAAAGAAAGAAAGAAAGAAAGAAAGAAAGAAAGAAAGAAAGAAAGAAAGAAAGAAAGAAAGAAAGAAAGAAAGAAAGAAAGAAAGAAAAGAAAAGAAAAGAAAAGAAAAGAAAAGAAAAGAAAAGAAAAAGTTTGCTAGGCTTATTTTGTCCGAATATTGTGTCCAATTATGTGTTATTTTGAGATATAATACTTTGAAAAGTGCATATTTGGTGACAAAAGAAATTCAAAAACTTCACCTTTATTAAATTAAAATTTAAAATTCAGTCATGGGTGGTTGTTTTTTAAAAATGGAATAGTGCAAAAGCAATTAGTCCCTGAACAAACACAGGAGCTGAAAAAGACCTCTCTATCCATTCATGAACTATCTAAGAAAACAGGTGCAAGGTATTAAATATGTTTGAATTATCCTGTCAAGTAAACCATGGAGTATTTATTTGCAGTATTTACCAGTTATATTTATGTCATTCCTCCAATGAGTTCAAAGCAGCACATATGATTCTCTTGCCTTGCCCTTTATGATCACAATAATCCTGCAAGTTAGACCCTGCTGAGACTGCCCAACTGGCCCAAGGTCAAATATTCGGTCCCAAGTCAAAGGGATCTTTAGTCCAGCATTCTAGCTACTATACTGCACTGGTTTATGTTTATGGGACCATCAACCCATGCATGCCCCCATGCTTTCTCCAACTCTCCTCTCCTGTGCAATACTTGCAATGGGTGAAATCGCACCAATTATTGATTTTTTTCCTTTGAATTAAAATTGGAGATTTTAAATAATCAAGTAGGAAAAAAACAAGGTGAGAATGAAACTGCAAGTGTTTTCCTTTTTTTTTATTTTCCCAATTTGTTCAATGCACACTCATAGACACATACAGAGAAGGAGGGAGGAAGCAAGCATAGAAATGACAACTGATTGATGAAGAGGATGCAAACACCCCCGTCAGAGATATTTGAGTTCTTACTTCACAACAATCCAGTGATTAGTGCTTTGTGTGTGCACACATATGTGAGCAGGTCTGTTAATGAGGGGACCTTTTGGAGGTCGGCAGTCAGAGAGTTGCCATAAGTCAGAAGTCGTTTCAATACACATTCTTACATATCCACACAACACACACACACAAAACCACAGTACAGTTGACCCTTGGAAAACAAATGGTTTGTATGACATAAAATCTGTACAACATAAAAAATTCCAGAGACAGGGGAAATCTGCTTAACAGAATTGCCTATTGGACGAATCCGTATAACATAAAAATGGTCGTGATGAGGGAATACTCCGTTTTCAATGCATTCCTATGGGAAATTTGTATAAAGGGAAATTTGCTTACCAGAATTTCATTTGGAACGAATTAATTCCTTTATACAAGGTACCACTGTAATTTAAAAATAAATTAAGAAATGGATAAGGTTTGAGGAGAAAACAAAAGTCTAAACATAAAACATACTCCTATCTTTGTGGTTGTGTCACTGTACTGATGCCAATAAATGATATAATCTCTATTTGTAATAATTTCTGAGCCCAAACGTAGAACATTCTCCAGCTCTCTTTAACATACTCTCTCGGCTTCTCACATAGAGCCTCTGAGAGACTATCCAAGAGATGTTGGAGTTCTTATGAAGTCCATTAACAGACACCAGCTATGCTAGTTGAGCTATTAATTTGTACACACAATATTTTTGCTGTCTTCTTGCATGAAAGGATAATTTCCTTTATTTATTTTTATTTATTTATTATTATATTTATACCCCGCTTTATTTATTTATTATTATATTTATACCCCGCTTATCTTTGTGGCTTCTGCTTGTGCAAGAGAACAAGGCATGTGAGGACTGATATCCCAGAATCACAAGTGCTTCCTGCAGAGTCATCTGGTTCCTTTCATCCCATTCATTATCCCTTCAGAATAATGCATCATGGCCCTTTTCCTCTTCCCCAGTCTGTACTCTGTGTATAACATGGGCCTCATTCACAAGTTTATCCTGAACTTTGCAGAGATTGGGATGGACCCAGATACCTGTGTGATTTCATTTCTTTGGAACAATAGCCTTCTGGTCCCTGCTTCAGCAATCATCTCCCCACTCCAAGATTGGTCATATCACAGGGGTGTCTCCAAAGTATAGTTTCAGGAAGTAATGTAGGGCGCTGCAGGGTGGGGAAGAGAAAATTTGCACATTGCTTCCCATCATTCAATTCTTGGAAACCTCAAGCACCTCTTCTGTGAATGGAATGTGTCTGCATGTCTAACTCTGGGACCACTGGCAACTTGTGACTAAGACATGAAGAATGTGCAACAACCCCCCCCCAAGCACGTGCATACACACATGCAGAATCCCCTTCTTGCTCCATGAGTGGTCCAAGGTGTGTGGATTGTGCAAACCCAGAAATGCTCTAGGAGTGACATTTTGTGCCTCAGCTTAGTGAGTGGCTGCTAGAGTAGGCCCTCTAAATCTGTGGAACCTACAGAGGAGTTGAATCCATCCCTTCTGATTCAGTGGATCTACTCTACTTGTGACGTACTGCACAGAGCAACAGTGCTTCAGCCTATAAATGATAAGTCAAAATATAATGGCCAGGATCTTACCAGCTGTGTATACTTCCATCACAGAAATTGCATCAGGCTTGATGTGTGCTTTGGGAATGCAACCAGTTACCCCATTATTGAATGGAAATTTGTCACCACAACATATGCACCTCCCCTTATGCATGCATGAATTATGACTAAGGTCCTATGTTTTCTATAGGACAGCCATGTTAGTATCTTCCAGCTGAAGCAACATGGATTCTACCCTGTTTTCCCAAAAATAAGACATCCCCCGAAAATAAGACCTACTTACAGTTTTGCCTCTCGCTGAAATATAAGGCATCCCCCCAAAAATAAGGCCTCCCCAGTAATAAGATAATAAATGTGTACCATATTCTTCTTGATGGAAAAATAAGACATCCCCTGAAAATAAGACCTAGCACATCTTTGGGAGCAAAAATCAATATAAGACACTGTCTTATTTTAGGGGAAACAGGTATTAGGGTGACCATTTCTGAATCACCAGCAAGGAGGGTATGCATCATGAAAAAGAGGACACTCATTTGGATATAACTAGCTGGCTGGATAACTCCATGTGGAACCAGAGGTTGAGAGTTCAATTCCCCAATGTTTCTCTTGTGAATAGAGCCAGCCTGTGTGGCCTTGGGCAAGATGCACAGTCCCCGGGGTGGGGTGGGGGCCTCAGAATGAAGAGAATCGTATTCTTTATACCTCACATGTCTGGAGAGTCTGCTGTCCAGGTGCTATCCACTGTGGATCAGCAATTCCATGCCCCCTGAACTAATTACTTATGGGGCTTGATCTTTCACGCCAACTTGGACCCAATGACTGTTCTAATGGAGGACTGTCATAAGAACATAAGAACATAAGAAGAGCCATGCTGGCTCAGGCCAAAGGCCCATCTAGTCCAGCTTCCTGTATCTCACAGTGGCCCCACCAGATGCGTCTGGAAGCACACAAGACTAGATATCTGTCTCCTGATACCACTCCCCTGCATCTGGCCCTTGAAGTACCCTGGTTTTAAGCCTGGGAGATGACACATCTCCATCATGGTTTGTAACCTGTGATGGACTTCTCCTCCAGGAATCTGTTCAATCCCCTTTTGTAGGCATCCAGGCTAGATGCCATCACCACCTCTTGTGGCAGGGAGTTCCACAGACTAACAATACGCTGGGTGAAAAAATATTTTCTTTTGTCTCTTCTCACTCTCCCAACCCACAGTTTGAGTGGATGTCCTATTTATTTATTTATTTATTTTATTTTTATACCACCTGTCTTCCCAGAGGAACTCCGGGCAGTTAACAATAGGGATTGAAACAAACCAAATAAAAACCAATGCAATGATCAACAAAGGAATCAAGAAAAAAATAAAAAGAAATAGAGAGCGGAGACAAAAAAGACAAAATAATAGACAAAGTCATCGGCAAGAAGGCATCGCAAAAAAAAAAAAAGGCTAAAGGTCACCAAATGCCTCCCGATAAAGCAAGGTTTTAAGTGCTTTTTTGAAGATGGGCAGGGACTGTGCAAGGTGCATCTCACTCGGAAGTTGGTTCCAAAGTGAGGGGCCAGCCTCTGAGAAGGCACAATTTTGGGTTCCGATTTCCGGAGTGAGAGCGCCTGTGACATTTTAGTGGGCCGGGCCTGAGTTGATCATTGGAAGATCCGCTCTAACAGGTATTCAGGTCCCAAGCCATGGAGGGTTTTGTAAATCAAAACCAAAACCTTGAACCTTATCTGGAGCGCAATGGGCAACCAGTGCAATCGAGCCAGAACTGGGGTGATATGGTCATATCTGTGTGCACCCACCGCCAGTCTGGCCGCTGCGTTCTGTACCCATTGAAGTATCCGGACAAGGGTCAAGGACAACCCCACGTAGAGGGTGTTGCAGTAATCTACCCTCAAGATCACAAGAGCCTGCACAACTGTTCTCAGGGAGGTCCCATCCAGGAACATATGAATCTGCATGATCTGACGGATGGAAAAAAGTGCTCTTGGAAACAGCCATCACTCTAAAATAGAACATGAGGCCAGCCTATAATCTAACCCCACCACGAGGTCTTCTAAGCAATGCCATGGACAAGGGTCTATTTCAACAGCATCTGCAAAATCTTATTTGTAACATGTTTGTTTAATGTGAGGATATTTTATTGCTGTTTTGTGATTCTATTGTAGCCTTTCTTCTTTGTCATAATCTAGCAATTAACATTTCGCAAGACTAGCTAGGATCATTGCCTCCGGTCCCAACTCCTAGTTTGCTTTTGTGCATCTTTCTAAACCGAGGCAGTTTCCTTGAGAAGCAAATTTCACACACCACCGGCTGTGAGAACCAGGCCCTGGATATTGAGTCACTATATTAATATTCTCATCAGACCAAGTCCTGGAGTCATTATTCACTCCATACCCTGGCAGAGCTCCTGTTGAAGTCAAGGTGCTTTGATTAAGGACCATAAGGCTAGCCCCTTGCTTTTATCTTAACATTAGTCATTTTCACTTTAGCAGGTCAGATTCAGCATGCGGCAATGCAATGCACGGGAACTTTCCCTATTCTGGTTTAAGAGCCCACATGCTCACAGAGCTGGATTCGTTAACAACGCAGCTTGGAGCAGGGACTGCACGGAATAGCCAAGCGAACGAAATAGTGTGGTTATTAAGATGCTTGGAGTTTTGCTGCACTGATTTGCAACCGAGGCTGATGATGTGATTTGCAGACCGGAGGCAGGACCACAAATATCTACTATTTGAACAACCGTATGATATCAGAATTCTTTTTCTGAGCACACAGCAGGAGGTTCAGGGGTATTGAGGTGGGGCAGCTGGTGAGAGATAAAACACCTCTGGCAGTAACAACTACAACCCTTTCCTGCTTCACAACAATCCAGTGATTAGTGCTTTGTGTGTGCATACACATATGAACAGGTCTGCTAATGATAGGAACTTTTGGAGGTCGACAGTCAAAGGGTTGCCATAAGTCAGAAGCGACTTGACAGCTCAACTCAACAGCATATGCATGTGTGGGGATAGTAGCCAAAATCCTGTCACAAACCTTGTTGGTGATTTGCCACAAGTCAAGACGTTAGTGTTTTGATAAGAGCATAGTAGCCAAAAATATAGCCACATTAGCTATACATGCCAGTGCAATGCAACTGGTGTAAATCTTGTGGCTGAATTTCTGCAGGTTAAGAAGCTAGCATTGGAATGCGCTGTTGCACATGTGAGTCACAAAGGCAACATCTGTGCTAATGTAGACTCTCTGCCTACATGGACTGCACACCCTCAGATCAGGCACTGCATCTCACGGCAACACACTGTTAAACTGGATAGTTAGTGCTACGTGGCTCAATGTCATATAAATCAAGAGCACCAAAGTGGCATGCTTTAGATTGGGCAAAGTAGTCAACAGATGATACAATAGGTGCAGAAGGCAACATCCAAAATGAGTGGTGGTTCAGACTATTCCATGGTAATGGATGGATGGAAGAACATTGTTTCCAGGACACCAAAACGGAGTGAGCCATCATCCTAATCTTAGAACTGCAGAGATGGAAGGGGCCCTGTGGTTCAACAAGTCCAGCCCTTGTCAAGGAAGTACAGAGGGAACTGAATACCTATCTTAAACCACTGAGTTATGCAGATTGTGACCTTGAACAGCACATTTACTTGGGGCACGTATACGTTACCATATTTTTAAACTTAGGCCTCTATTCCACGTAAGCTTTGTTTTGCTACAGAACTTATTCCGGTAGTGTTTTTGTTGCACTCTTATCCCACATCCAATTTGTTGCTGTATTAATACCACAACACATAATCTTTCTCCCACATCCGTCGCACTTTCACAAAAGTAAAGTGTGACCACGCCCCCAGAAGCAAAACTAAGTGCAACATTTCTTTTCCTGGACTCCAGGTGGTTGAATTCTTGTCACGATTCCGTTCCGCAATTAGCTGCGCCTTTTGTGAAAGTGTGGTGGACGTGGCTGCCTGTTCTACATATTGCAAAAGGCTATTTGTTGCTTTTTGTTTTGTTTGTTATGAACAGGAAGGAAGTCCCTTCCGTGCCCGGAAGAAATGCAACAACGCCAGAGGACGGGGGTCTCCATTGATTATTTAGGCACAGAGTGGAGTGAGCAATAGCTGCCAGAAGCACCACTAGGGAGGTGCCACTGCTGCCGCCGCCCCCTTCTCCCCATTCTATTCAGGAATTCTTGTCGCACTTCCATTCCGCAATTAGCTGTGTCCTTTTGAAAGCGTGACAGACGTGGGAGAAGGGTTTTTTTGTAGCGATTCTGAGTAGAATTTTCTACAGCAACAAAGTGGACGTGGGGATAAAGCCCTTTGTGAAACCAGTTCTCAGCAAGCTCATGCACAAGATCCAGTTGAAATCTCTACTTATCTTTCAGGTCTGAGTGCTAGTCAGTGCACGTGAAAGAACCCTAAAATATATCTTGGGGAGGTGGGGAGGTCTTGAGGATGGACAGTGACAAATGTGAGATGCTCCCAATGAATAGGTGGTAGTTTCCACACTTATCATTTCACAGCTCCAGACTGCCTCAATGTGGCTTTCTAAATCTGGAATCCACCCATGGATGTGCTATAGAAAGAAGACATTTAGATTGAGGAAAATAGTGTGGGTGAGAGTGTTATACATGTCCTCTCCCCATGCCACTTAATCATATCCCGAGTTCCTTGAGGTCTTCTTTTTACAGTTCCTTAAAAACTGATAGCCCGATCCGGAAACCTTCTCATTGCTGGTGCAACCATTTGTAGGGGGCACCACCTTGTCTTTCATCCTGACAGAGCTTGGAAGTTGCATCTTTCGGAACAACAACTTACAGCCGCTCCCCCAGATTCCAGGACTTGTAGCCCTAAATGTAACTTTTTAAAGAGCTGCATCTCAGGCATCAAAATGTTTTTGGTGACCTCTGGTTCCAACCGTCAGTCCAAAAGTTGTGTGTAGCTCCAGAGCTAGTTTGTTTTATAAAGCTACACAAAATGGAAGAACAGGCAGCATTCACTGCTAGCCATGTTCATACAGAAGTTTTTTTTTTAAGCAAGCAAATTATTCTCCTGTTCTCTCCCCTCTCCCACTGCAGAATTCCAACAGTAAACAGCTAGTACTAACAAAGTCAAATATTAATAACGATGCACTACACATCCCCAAATCCTCTTCCCCACACCAGCAAAACCCACAGAAATTTACACTGACCAGAGCAAATAGAAAATAAAAGTCAAACCACTTAAATGACTGACATTTAGGGAGAGAGATCCAAATCCCCTTTCCATTTCCTCAATGGCCCAAGTTTTTTTTTATCATTTAGCTGGAAGTAAATACACATTTAAGAGCATTCATCATCCATCAGAACAAAGGCAAGGATATAGCTTTTGGGACCGTTTGATGGGACTCATTCAAGGAGTTTTCTTTTGAAGGCAAAAAGGGCAAAGGAACTGGTTGAATTAATTGTCAGGATAATTGTGTGAGCTTTATTTATCCTAAAGCAACTTTGGCTGTGAGATTCTCAAGCTAGCAGATTTGAGCCGTTCAGTTTCCCAGAATGCCCCGAGGTGAGGCAACAACTCATCCTTTGGGGCATTGTGGGGGATAAAAATGTGAACCTCTTCCTGGCACTGCTTAGAGGAGTAAAAGGTAAAGGTAAAGGTCCCCCCCCCACACATGTGCATGCTTAGTTGTGTCTGACTCAGTCTAGAGAAAGTGCTCATCTCCATTTCTAAGCCAAAGAGACAGTGTTGTGCAAGGGGGGGAGGAATTTTATAAGCCTGCTTTCCCTGTGCCCACCTGTCATTGGCTGGACCCCTTTAAAAATGGCCCAGTTGGCACTGGGGGAACTCCCTGGTGTCAAATGGACCATTTTAAAGGGGTCCAGCCAATGACAGGCAGCAGGATCCCTCTGAAAATGGCCCCATTGCCAGCACGGAGCTCCTACATTGACAACTGGGCGATTTTCAGAGGGGTCCTGCCCACCTGTCATCAGCTGGACCCCTTTAAAATTGGCCTAGTCAGGTGGACCCCCTCATGGTGACTGGTCCATATTTAAAGGGGTCCAGCCAATGTCAGGTCAGCAGGAGACGTCTGAATGTGGTCAGGACACCAGTTTGGAGCAATCCTGATGGTGTCCCAACCATATTCAGTCATCTCCTGCAGACTTGTCATTGCTGGTGAGAAACAAAACATTTCATTATTTCATTTCATACGAATTTTCATGCAAAAATGTGTATGAAACAGAATGAAACGAAATGTGGGGTAGGGGCGAAATGGAATGAAACAAAACACCATTTTCCTGTTTTGTGCCCATCTCTACTCTACAGCTCTAATAGTGACCAAGGGATGGAGAAAGCCTCAACCTGAAAAAAATTTATCTTAGAACATGTTCCCAACCTTGGGTAACCCATGTGTTCTTGGAATGCAATTCCCAGTAGCCTTCACTACCAGCTGTACAGTCTGGAGATTCTGGGAGTTACAGACCAAGAACATGGAAGAATTCAAGAAAGAAGTTCAGGCCACCAAGAACAAGTACAGGCAAACAGAAAGAAAATGCAGGAATGGCATTAGGAGAGCAAAAAGCAGAGAATGAACTGAGATTAGCTAGAGACACTAAGAGCAATAAAAAAGCATCCCTCAGATATGAGGGAAGCAAAAGACAAAGAAAAGAAATAGTGGCACAGCTCCTCAATGGAGATGAAAAAACAGTATCAGATGGCAAAGAAAAGGTAGAGGTGCTCAATTCCTACTTTAGTTCAGTCTTTTCTCATAAGACAGACTTTGAACCTCCAAACATAGGCAAAGTGCAAGTGAAGGGGACAGGATGGCAGCTTGAGATTAATAGACAAGAAATACCTTACTACATTGAACACATTCAGGTGTCCAGGGCCAGGTGAACTGCATCAGAGAGTAGTGAAGGAATTGGGTGAAGGACTCTCAGAACCACTATCCATTATTTTCTTGAAAGCATGTGTAATGGGTGAGGTGCCAGATGATTGGAGGAGGGCCAATGTTGTCCCTATTTTCAAAAAGGACAAAAAGGAGGAACCTGGGAACTTCAGACCAGTCAGTCTTACCAAGCTTTTGATAAAGTTCCCCATGATATCCTGATTAGCAAGCTCAATAGGTGTGGACTGGATAAGTCAAGAGTAAGGTGGATACACAACTGAGTACAGAATCATACTAAGGCTGCTATCGCACCTGGGGAAGATCCTGATCTTCTGAAGGTCCGGCTTTTCCTCTTACTCCTGTCACGTGATTTAATATGTCAGATAGCAGTTCCCACATCCAAATATGTGTTTTTTTTAAAGCGGCAGTTCACCCCCATGGCCAGCAGGTGGCACTAAGATTTTTAAAAAAGCTCCAGCTGGCTTTCGGGAAAGATAACAAAGAGAGCAGGATTCAGCTTCCTGGATCTCCTGGGGCTGGAGGGAAATTAAAAACTAAATAAATAAACAGCACCGATTGGCCCCAGGAACAACCGGTCGTACTATGGGGGGGGGAGAAATAGAACTGGATCATCTGCCTGGTCCCACAACGTCTGCCTCCTTAAAAGGTGGATTATTTAAGTGAGGCAAAAAATTCCCTACCTCTTGGAAACCTCGCTTAAAGGGATTCCCCCCCCCCAAAAAAAGCCTGCTGAATGTGGGGACGGCATTTTTGGACACGGTTTATCTACAAATTTAATCTACATTTAAAAGGACGTGTGATAGGGACCTAAGAGAGTGATGATTAATGGTCTCTTCTCTAAGTTGGAACCACAAGTAGGGTATCCCAAGGCTCAGTCCTGGGTCCAATATGCTTCAACATTTTTATTAACAACTTTGACAAGGGGATACAGGGCATGCTTCTCAAATTCACGGATGACACAAACTTGGATGGAATAGCAAATATCCTGGAAGACCAAAAGGAAATTCAAAATGATCTTGATAGGCTGGAGCACTTGGCTGAAACCAGCAGAATGAAAATTAACAGAGAGAAGGACAAAGAACTGCACCTAGGAAGAAGCCAAATGCACAGTTACAAGATGGAGGACACCTGGCTCAGCAGTACTGCATGTGAGAAGGGTCTTGGAATTCTAGTTGGTCATAATCAGAATATGAGCCAACAGTGTATAATGTCGCCATAAACAAGGGAAATACTATTTTAGGCTGCTTTAATAGAAGTATTGTATAATTTCCAGATCTTGTGAGGTGCTTGCCCCTCTATCCAGCACTGCTCAGGCCTCACCTTGAGTATTTTGACCAGTTTGGGACACCATACTCCAAGAAAGACACTGAAAATTAGAATAAGTTTAGCAGAGGGCAACAAGGATAATCAGGGGTCTGGAAACCAAGTCTTATGAGGAACGACTCAGAGAATTGGGCATGTTTAGCCTGGAGAAAAGAAGACTGAGGGGGTGATATGATAGCACTTTTCAAATTTTTGAAGGGCTGTCATACAGAGGAGAGCTGCCTAGATGCCCTAAGCATATCCAATCCCACCTGATTTTGGAAGCTAAGCAGGGTCAGCCCTGGTTAGTACTTGGATGGGAGACCACCAGGGAATACCAGGTGCCATAGGCACCTGGAGTAGGAACTGGCAAACCACTCCAGTATTCCTGCCAAGAAAACTCCATGGACATGGAGTCACGGAGAGTCAGTCACGACTGTAATGACACAACACACACACACACACACACACACACACACACACACACACACACACACACACACACACACACACACACACACACATACTGAGGAGGGCAAGGGTCTGTTCTCAATCATCCTAGAGTGCAGGTCATGCAACAATGGGCTCAAGAACCCAGGTTTTGGCTGAATATCGGTGGTGGTGGGGGAATCTTCCTAACTGTTAGAGCAGTACAGTAATGGAAGCAATGACCTAAGAGGTACTGAGTGCTCCAACAGGGCAGGCATTCAAGATAAATGTGGACAACCACCTGGCTGGTCTCCTTTTATTTGTATTCCTGCACGGAGCATGGGGCTGGTCTTAATGGCCTTATGGGCCTCTTCTGTCTTCACTGTTCCATTGTTCTATGAACACTTGGCACCCTAGATTGGGAAGCACTCTCCTAGAAAAAAAAATTGTACTCCTACAAATCAATCTTCTAGAAAAATCTGTAATCCTACAGAGTCATTTTCCAAGCTCTGGGCTGATGTGTATTAGCTAGTGTCAAGAAGATCTACACAGCTTGTACTTTGGCAGATGTCTTTGTTGTAATTTAATATAGTTGCCATCCTAGTTTACAAAACATAAAAATAAGTGTTGCTTCTTTATCTCTAGGTGAGAGCACAAATTATAAATACAATAGGACATCTCTTAAATTTTAATGATAACTCAACACACAAGAGACTAAAAGGCAGTGTCAATGGCAGCCATTTTGTCTCTTTCTTTTAATGGTGGTGCCTTGAAACAAAACAAAACACAGCTGCTCTGATGATTTATTAACGTTTTCTCCTCAAATGTGTGTGTGTGTGTGTGTGTGTGTGTGTGTGTGTATTTTAACTTCTGCTTTACATCTCCCTCCTGCCTAACACTTCTCCTCAATGTTCCAAACTTCTAAGGAGCACTTTTTTTTCCTTTTGACCTTCAACATCCGAAACTACAAAAGAAAGGATTTTCTCAGACATCCTTTGAATGCTGTTCTTTTAAGGAACCTTCTGCTGATTTTTATCCTTAGGGATCAATGGTTCCTTCAGTTCCATAATCTTACAAACTGAACTGAAAGCAGAGGGCCTGCATTTTTAGAGCAAGATGTTCTAACCTGAGTAAAATGGCAGCATAGAGAGTCTCCCCTCAGAAAGCTCACAGGCTGTAGGGAGAGCTTGAAAAAGTCTTTTAACACAAGTCACTCCATTTAGGAGAAACAAGGAGAATCACTCTATTATTATATTTTAGATTATTTATTTATTTATTTATTTATTTATTTATTTATTTATTTATTTATTTATTCAACTTATATGCCGCCCACTACCCAAAGGTCTCTGGGCGGCTTACAATCAAAGAATTAAAACAATTTAAAATAGTTATAAATAAAATATCAATAAATCATCAAACAGTAATAAAAACCTTCTTTAAAATCATCATCCTAAAATTGTCATCAGCGGACCCACAATCTATATTGTATCAATTAAAAACCTTCTGGAACAGGAAGGTTTTTACCTGGCGCCGAAATGTAATCAGTGTTGGCACCAGGCGGATCTCAATAGGGAGGGCATTCCATAACTTGGGAGCAGCTGCCGAGAAGGCCCTTTGTCTACAAGCCATCCCTCTCACCTCCTTGAGGGATGGCTCTTTTAAAAGGCCCCCCTGGCTCGATCTTAATCGCCCGGTAGGTTCGTATGGAAGGAGGCGGTCCTTCAGGTATCTAGGTCCTAAGTCGTTTAGGGCTTTATATGTGAAAACAAGCACTTTGAATTGGGCTCGGACAGCAACTGGTAACCAATGCAGGTTACGCAGAATCGGCGTGATGTGATCCCTGGCGGCTCCACCACTTACCAGCTGCGCCGCACGATTCTGAACCAGTTGCAATCTCCGGACCGTCTTCAAAGGCAGCCCCACGTAGAGCGCATTGCAGTAATCAATACGGGATGTTACCAGTGCACGCGCAACTGTCATGAGGCTCTGCTCGTCTAGGTAAGGGCGAAGCTGGTATATTTTCCGCAGCTGAAGGAAGGCACCCCTGGCCACCGAGTCCACCTGGGCTTTCAGAGTTAGGTCCAGGAGCACCCCCAAGCTGCGGACCCTGTCCCTTAGGGGGAGTGCAACCCCATCCAGGACAGGAAGATGGCCCTCTAACCTGTCCGGCAAAGCACCCATTAACAGCACTTCCATCTTGTCTGGATTGAGTTTCAATTTGTTAACCCTCATCCAGTCCATTATCTGGCCCAGACACAAGTTCAGCACAGAAACCGCCTCACCTGGATTGGTGGAGAACGAGAGGTAGAGCTGAGTATCATCAGCATATTGCTGACTCCTCAGCCCAAACCTCCCAATGACCTCTCCCAGCAGTTCCATGTAAATGTTGAACAGCATGGGAGACAGTATAGAGCCCTGAGGAACCCCATGACATAAATGCCACGGGGCAGAGCAACTGTCCCCCAGCACCACCTTCTGGACATGGTCAGCCAGGAAGGATTGGAACCACCGCAAAGCAGTGCCTCCAACCCCCAACCTGGCCAGCCTATCCAGAAGGACACCATGGTCGATGGTGTCGAAAGCCGCTGAGAGGTCCAGGAGTATCAACAGGGTTGCACTCCCCCTGTCTCTCTCCCGGCAGAGGTCATCATACAGGGCGACCAAGGCAGTCTCTGTACCAAAACCCGGCCTGAAACCAGATTGAAATGGATCCAGAAAATCCGTTTCATCCAGCAGTGCCTGGAGTTGCCCGGCCACCACCCGCTCCAACACCTTGCCCAAATAAGGGAGGTTCGCTACTGGACGGTAGTTAACCACCAGCCCTGGGTCCAGGTTTGGTTTTTTGAGTGGTCTAATCACCACCTCTTTCAAGGTGGTGGGGACCACTCCCACTCTTAAGGATGCATTAACAACCTCCTGGACCCAGGTGCGAACCCCCCTGGCAGATCTTTCAATTAGCCAAGAAGGGCAAGGGTCGAGTGGCGTGGTGGTAGCACGGACAGATCCAAGCACCCTGTCCACATCCTCAGGTCTCAATAATTGAAACTCATCCAATAAAACTGGACCTAAGCACGGTGCACTGGACACATCCCTTGATACTGTATCAATAGTGGAGTCCAGTTCACTGCGAATCTGAGCAATTTTTCCCTCAAAGTGAACAGCAAACTCATCACAGCGTGCCACCGAATGGTCCTGGGCCTCCACCCTATCTCCTGGCTGAAGAAGTTCCCGGACCACCCGAAACAGCTCCGCTGGACGGCACTCTGAGGAAGCAACACAGTTGGCGAAATACTGCCTTTTCGCCAACCGTATAGCCACAGAATAGGCCCGATAGTGGGCTCTAAGCCGTGTTTGATCTGCGATATTTTCTCCACTTGCGCTCCAGCCGTCTCCCCTCCCGCTTCATTGCCCTCAACTCAGATGTATACCAAGGAGCTGTCTGGGGTCTGCGTAGGGGGAGAGGGCGCTTAGGTGCGATCATGTCAACAGCCCGGGTCATCTCCCTGTTCCATAAGGTGACCTGAGCTTCGACAGGAGCGCCGATCATGTCAGCTGGATAATCCCCCAGAGCTTTCAGGAAACCATCCGGATCCATTAGTCTCTGAGGGCAGATCAACTTAATGGATCCCCCACCCTTGCAGAGGGTTGGAGTAGCTAATAGCCTAAACTTGACCAGGAAGTGGTCTGACCATGACAATGGAGTCAAAGCCATCCCCTCCACATCCAAACCACCATCCCCCAGTCCCGTTGAGAAAACTAGGTCCAGAGTGTGGCCCTTCTGGTGTGTTGGGCCCATGACATGTTGAGATAGCCCCATGGTTGTCATGGTGGCCATGAAGTCCTGAGCTGCTCCAGTTAAGGTAGCCTCGGCATGGATGTTGAGGTCCCCCAGTACCAACAGTCTGGGGGTCCTCAACACCAGGTCCGAGACCACCTCTGTCAGCTCAGGCAGGGAGACTGTTGGTACGCAGCTGGGTGGGCAGTACACCAACAGAATCCCTAATCTGTCTCGTGAGCCCAGCACACAATACAGGCCCTCCAGACCTTTTCCCAAGGAGACAGGAAGCCTGGTCAAGGAGATAGAACTCCTGTAGACTATAGCAACTCCACCTCCCCGGCCCACCGGGCGACACTGGTGCTGGACTGAGTACCCAGGTGGGCAAATCTGGGAAAGGGGGACTCCACCCTCCTCTCCCACCCAGGTCTCAGTAATACATGCCAGGTCAGCACCCTCATCCAAAATAACATCCTGGATAAGGGCGGTCTTATTTTGTACTGACCTGGCATTTAACAACAGCACCGTGTGGCTCATGGGCTCGCTGACATGGTCACCTGATTCCTTCTGGCTAGAAGTGGGACCAGAAGAGGGGATAGATGTAAGATATCTAACACCTCTTCTCCTACGCAGGCATGTTCCACTCCTACCACCATACCTTCCCCTACCCAGCACAATTTCAATGGCTGCCCCCTCCATTGCCCTCCCCCCTTCCTGTTCTCTCAGTTCCATTATGGGTCCCTACCACCTACACCTAATGGCAAACAAAAACAAAAAACAGATGCACCTAACAATTAAGATAAAAAGGCTTAGGTGGGAGTCCCTGTTCTTCAGCCCCACCCTTCTGATGTTGTCCGGCTCTGCTCCTCCAGGTGTCTCTCTCACTGACACCAGAGTAGCAGGAGAAGGAGCAGTCGAAGAGCAAAGGCAACTCCTCCAGGCCTAGTCCGGTAGCAGCAGCAGCAGCAGGAGTGTTTGCTGGGTGATGTTGTGGCTGCCAGGAGCTGAGGTCAGCTAAAAAGCCTTAGGTGGGAGTCCCTCTTCTTCAGCCCCTCCCTTCTGATGTTGTCCGGCTCTGCTCCTCCAGGTGTCTCTCTCACTGACACCAGAGTAGCAGGAGAAGGAGCAGTCGAAGAGCAAAGGCAACTCCTCCAGGCCTAGTCCTAGCAGCAGCAGCAGCAGGAGTGTTTGCTGGGTGATGTTGTGGCTGCCAGGAGCTGAGGTCAGCTAAAAAGCCTTAGGTGGGAGTCCCTCTTCTTCAGCCCCTCCCTTCTGATGTTGTCCGGCTCTGCTCCTCCAGGTGTCTCTCTCACTGACACCAGAGTAGCAGGAGAAGGAGCAGTCGAAGAGCAAAGGCAACTCCTCCAGGCCTAGTCCGGTAGCAGCAGCAGCAGCAGAAGTGTTTGCTGTGATGTTGTGGCTGCCAGGAGCTGAGGTCAGCTAAAAAGCCTTAGGTGGGAGTCCCTCTTCTTCAGCCCCTCCCTTCTGATGTTGTCCAGCTCTGCTCCTCCAGGTGTTTCTCTCACCGACACCAGAGTAGCAGGAGAAGGAGCAGTCGAAGAGCAAAGGCAACTCCTCCAGGCCTAGTCCGGTAGCAGCAGCAGCAGCAGGAGTGTTTGCTGTGATGTTGTGGCTGCCAGGAGCTGAGGTCAGCTAAAAAGCCTTAGGTGGGAGTCCCTCTTCTTCAGCCCCACCCTTCTGATGTTGTCCAGCTCTGCTCCTCCAGGTGTCTCTCTCACTGACACCAGAGTAGCAGGAGAAGGAGCAGTCGAAGAGCAAAGGCAACTCCTCCAGGCCTAGTCCGGTAGCAGCAGCAGCAGCAGGAGTGTTTGCTGGGTGATGTTGTGGCTGCCAGGAGCTGAGGTCAGCTAAAAAGCCTTAGGTGGGAGTCCTCTTCTTCAGCCCCTCCCTTCTGATGTTGTCCAGCTCTGCTCCTCCAGGTGTTTCTCTCACCGACACCAGAGTAGCAGGAGAAGGAGCAGTCGAAGAGCAAAGGCAACTCCTCCAGGCCTAGTCCGGTAGCAGCAGCAGCAGCAGGAGTGTTTGCTGGGTGATGTTGTGGCTGCCAGGAGCTGAGGTCAGCTAAAAAGCCTTAGGTGGGAGTCCCTCTTCTTCAGCCCCACCCTTCTGATGTTGTCCAGCTCTGCTCCTCCAGGTGTCTCTCTCACTGACACCAGAGTAGCAGGAGAAGGAGCAGTCGAAGAGCAAAGGCAACTCCTCCAGGCCTAGTCCGGTAGCAGCAGCAGCAGCAGGAGTGTTTGCTGGGTGATGTTGTGGCTGCCAGGAGCTGAGGTCAGCTAAAAAGCCTTAGGTGGGAGTCCCTCTTCTTCAGCCCCTCCCTTCTGATGTTGTCCAGCTCTGCTCCTCCAGGTGTCTCTCTCACCGACACCAGAGTAGCAGGAGAAGGAGCAGTCGAAGAGCAAAGGCAACTCCTCCAGGCCTAGTCCGGTAGCAGCAGCAGCAGCAGGAGTGTTTGCTGTGATGTTGTGGCTGCCAGGAGCTGAGGTCAGCTAAAAAGCCTTAGGTGGGAGTCCCTCTTCTTCAGCCCCTCCCTTCTGATGTTGTCCGGCTCTGCTCCTCCAGGTGTCTCTCTCACTGACACCAGAGTAGCAGGAGAAGGAGCAGTCGAAGAGCAAAGGCAACTCCTCCAGGCCTAGTCCGGTAGCAGCAGCAGCAGCAGGAGTGTTTGCTGGGTGATGTTGGGTGATTATGGTAATACAGGAAGGCCTCTAAATGAGAGAATGAAATAATTGGTGTGTTACAGTGTGCAAATATGAAGAAAGTTCTGCGTAGACCTTCCTTCTGATAAGAGGTTAATCAATTCTAGCATACATTTTCAAATCAGACTTCCATAGATATTTTTGTGGCATGGAGGTTAAAAAACAGCATGTATCTCCAGCTGTTGTTTGCACTTTGTGTTGGAGTATTGATGCCACTAAATTTCACTTTGATCTGATCACAAAAGGTGGGAGAGGGGAAACACTCCCCTCTCTCAACAAAATGTGGCTAGCTTCAAAAATCGAACAGTTTTATTTAGGTGTAAGTGTGTTTCCAATGTGGGGTTTGGGCCATTCTGCACAGGAATTGTAATGATTCTTTTTATGTTGTTGTTTCTTCCTAAAAAGATGGGTCACAAAGCATCCAGGAAATCCAATTAAAACAAAGAAAGAAACAAAACTCATGCAGAGAAATCATCCTCTGACAATATGAATCCTCCCCCTCCCTTTCTGTCACCACAAGCAAAAGACTGTAGAATTTATGTAACACATGCAGAAGAACATACATAACTAGAATTCGTATAAAGGTCTGTGTGCCTCAATTTAAAAAGGATGTTGACAACCTCAAGCGGGTACAGAGGAGGGCGACCAGGAGGTCTGGAAGAGATGTCTTATGAGGAACAGCTTAGGGAACTGGGAATGTTTAGCCTTTCAAAAAGAAGGCTAGGAGGGGATATGATAGCTATGTTTAAATTAGAGATGGGCACGAAATGCCAAAATGGCGTTTTGTGTTTGTTATTCAGGTCCTGGGGCCAGCTTCATTTCCGTTTCTTTGTTTTTTTTTGGTGTGGCAAGCTGCGGCCACAGGGAGCCCTCCCAGGGCCGGCCGCCATCGGAGCCGGCGGCATGCGGGCCGCAGCTCCTGTCACCACCCCCAACAGGCCACCACCTCTGGAGCACCGCCGAGCGCCACCCTCCCTTGGGCCGCCTCCACAAGGACCGATCCGCCTCTCTGTCCACCACCCCCGTTGGGTCGCTACCCCCTGGAGCCCCTTGCAGCTCCCCTCCAATCCCTGCCAAGTGCCGACAAAGAGGCCAAGATCCCGGAGCCCAGCCCTCATAAGGGCTCGGATCCCACCTCTTCTCGCGAGACCGGCAAAGTCTCAAGTCGGCTCCGGCGGGGAGGGGACAAAAGGCTCCGGCAGGCCCAGCCCCCTCTCGCCGTCCTCCGCTGCTCCATTTTTTGTCGCACAAACTGCGTGACACCAGTAACGGATACAAACAGAACTGAAGAAAATTTTCTTGGTTCTGTTCGGTTCGAGCCTGCCCCATCGCAAGGGTCATTATACGTACCATTATGTAACGGAATGAATAACGGAGAACGGTAATGAAAAAATGGTCGTTTTGTGCCCATCTCTAGTTTAAATATTTGAAAGGATGGCACATTGAAGAAGGAACTTGTTTGCTTTCCATGGCTTCAGAGACTAGGACTCAGGACAATGGTTTCAAACTACAGGAAAAGAGAGTCCATTTTAACATTAGGAAGAACTTCATGATGGTCACAGCTGTTCGGCAGTGGAATATGCTGCCACGGAGGGTGGTGGAGTCTCCTTCTTTGGAGGTTTTTAAGCAGAGTCTGGATGGCCATCTGTCGGAAATACTGTGATGGGGTTCCTTCATGGCAGGGGGTTGGACTGGATGGCCCTTGAGGTCTCCTCCAACTCTATGATTCTATGATTCTATGATTCCAGGTGAATATGAATAACTAGAACTAATATAGAGCAGAAGATTGAAGCCCTGAGCTGGGTTTGGGTAAATTTATATATGTGATAAAACGAATATCTATCTATCTATCTATCTATCTATCTATCTATCTATCTATCTATCTATCTATCTATCTATCTATCTATCTATCTATCTATCTATAAATAGATAGATATCCATTTAGCTTAATTCATTTATATAGATCAGCAATGTACATTTTATTTCTATATGAATATTAAAGAAGAAAATATACCATTCCATCCTTTCTCTTGCAAAATGCTGAAGTCCTCAGTCTGCAGAAAAACCTCAGCTATGCTTCCCCTTAAACCTTCTCATCCACCCTGAAAACAAGAAAAGGGGGGGGGGAAGAAATCTATATTGCACTTTCCAAATGACCAAACAGCAGCAAACACTAACAAAACATCCATTAGATATTTTGTTCACTGCGCAGAGGGTTCAGAGAAAGCCAGATGAAAATGAAATGTTCCTGTGGGAAATTACATTTTTATTGGGAACACTTTTTGAACATTCTTGACCAGCTCTAAGAGGCTATCTCTTATGCTTTCAAGGGAACCTTATGAAATTGAAGGATTTTTGGAATGCCGTCCATTTGCCGCAGGTGAGGTCTGATTCTCTGACACAGTCTGCTTTGGATCAGGAAGGCTAAATTTGGTGGGGATTATGCGGAATTGAACGGCACATTCTTAAATGAGACTTGTTTGCTTGAAATGGGGGCAAGCTTTGGGAAATGTGCACCCCCAGCAAGTGTGATATAGAGCTGGAAAATTCTCTTTTATGCCACAGTTTTGAGTAAATAAATCACACAGCATAACTCAGTAATCTATACATACTTGCAGAAAGTGGAACAAAGTCACCATTATTGCTTCCTTCTCCTTCTGCTCCTCATTTGGGGGTCCTCAGGTAGCAGATTTTGGATGTCATCAAAGGACAGCAAATTGTTAGATATTTTGTTATAGTATATTTTTTCCCTTCCGTAAACATAAAATACCATGTTTTCCCGAAAATAAGACAGTGTCTTATATTAATTTTTGCTCCCAAAGATGTGCTAGGTCTTAATTTCAGGGGATGTCTTATTTTTCAATGAAGAAAAATATGGTACACATTTATTGTTATCTTATTATGGGGAGGCCTTATTTTTGGGGGATGCCTTATATTTCAGTGTGGGGCAAAACTGTAAGTAGGTCTTATTTTCGGGAAACAGGGTAGCTTGTTGCAGTTTTGATTTTTTTTTAGTTAAATTCCTCTAGCTGCACAGCAGAAAGGCATGGGTTCATAGAACAGCTTCAAGTTACCCAAATTAGTCCACCACCCCCATTAATCTGGCACTTAGCAGTCTCAATAACTGACTCAGAGAAATTCGCAAAAGAACAAAAAAAGCATTTTCCTTACTTTCAGATGTGAACAGATTAAACAGCAAACTAGCAAAACCTGGCTGCCTTCAACAACAGACTCTAGAGAGGCTTTGAATTCAGAGGCCAAGAGGAACTGATGGGTCAGTGCTGGATAGATTGACAGTTACCCTAGCTCAGAAAAGCCTACTAAATGCAGCATGCAAGGTTGCAAAAACTCCATTGCTTTTGTGGATATTTTGCTTCACACACTGAAATAACTGTCATGGTTTTAGCTAGCATGCATGTAGGCCTGGCTGGGTGAGAGGTTTGTACCAATTGCTGCTCTACCTCAGTCAGCAAATATCTTAAGACAGCCCTCCCTCACTTCCTCTCTCTGTTTGCAAATTCTTCTACACTAAACAGTTGCTTCAGGTTCAAAAGTTATTAAGAAAATGAATTCAGGCCAGAACAAATTCCAAAATTCATCAAAGATCACTAATTTGTTGATTCATATTCATAGAAATTGATACTCAGAAGAAATACAAAAATGAGAAAAAAACTTTTTGCAATTTCTGATTTGTCAATTTGTTTGGGCTATAAAATGCCCCCACCTTGGGCCCTAGAGACAACCTCTATAGCCTTTCCAAGTCTGGTGAAGATTGAGTTCAGTCATCTGAGTTATACACTCAGAAAGACAGCCCCCAATAAAACTCCAAACCCCGAGCACCTGAAGACATCAAACTTGCAGAGAAGCTTTGCTTGATTCTCCTCTACAATATCTCTGTGTTTGGTGAAGACTGGGTTTCCCAAAGCCAGTTGCTAAATGGAACTTTCCAGAGGGGGGTCACTTTGTGGGTGTATAAGTCAGATATCTAAGGCCGCTACCACACTTCAAACAAACGCTTTTTGTTTTGAACCGCATTTTGCCCTTCCCGGTCACGTGGTCGCTGATGCGATTCAGCATTCTGCATTTGGGTGTTTTCTCAAGAACTGGTTTCCCCGTCCGCACTTTGCTAAACCACTTTTTGTTCCGATTTAGTCCGACATTTTTTAGGATAACGTCATGCCATTGTTCTTCCATTAAAGTAATGTAGCTAATTTTCTGGTTCTCCCTTTAGATTACTTACAACGTGGTGCATTGATTTTGATAGCCTATGTCTGTGACTGGAAAAAGCAAAATTGTACCCAAAAGAGAAAGTAGAAGGACCGGAGAAGTCGGCAGAAATGATTACACTGCAGGAGGATTTCATTTTTGGCTTTTCTGATGGCAGGATAAGGCATACAGAGGGGAAAACCTGGGGGGGAAATGGTGCATGGTGTCCGCAGTTTGAGCCAAATCGCTTCAAAAAGTGTTCTAGAAATCAGTTTTAAAAAAACACCACCCCGGTGGCTGTTGCAAGAAAAACTGACACAGCGGCCGAAAAGGGGTGTGGCCAAGGGGGCTCCACGGAAAAAGTGACTGGAAATGCGGTAAGTGATTTTTAAGGCAATTTGACTTTAAGCAAAAGGCAATTCAAAACCTAAGTGTGGTAGGGCTCAAAAAACTCAGTTTTCACCATGCCATGAAGGATTGTAGAAGAGAGTTGGGAAAAGTTTGTCTTCTAGTTTGGTGTCTCTAAGTGTTTGGGGGGCACTCTCCAGGTGGGGGCTCTTTGGGTGAACATAAGTCGGACATCCAATACCCAACCTTTGTAAAATTTGCAGGGCTTGTAGAAAATAACCAGGGGGATGTTTGTGTTGCTAGGTACTAGAAAGGAATTTTATAGCATTTGAAAAGCAAAACTAAATCAAAACATCGGGGGGGGGAACCCATCAGTTCATGATTTGTGATTTGGTGAGTTTGATGAATCATGACTCAAGAGGAATCACCATTTTTCTGATTCATGTACATCTCTAATACAGACATAAACCCTACTGGATATTTCATTATTTTTAAAGCATGGGGACAGTGAATACTGAACCTAGGAAGGCCTTTCCCATGCTCATTGAAGAGTGGCTGTCCTACAAATAATTTCTCCTCTTCGATCATGTGATGCTACAACTATACAGGGGCACTCAGATGGGGGGAGGAAATGATCGTAAAGAAGTGGGATTTGAGCAGTTTTCGGAGGTTTTTGTGGCAGCACCATATCAGCAAATGGGTTGTTTCTATCTTTCAGTAAAGTGAGACAGAAGCCTCCTGCTCAAGAGTGCTACATATGCATTGTTTTAGACCAGTGCTCTTACTGCCCCTCTTCCCTGTGCTATGGTGTACATATAGATTACAAGTTTTGCGAGAAGAAAGTCTGACCTGTTTACACGATTATATGCCTGTAGAATGGTTAAATTGCAGTTCCTTACCCCAAAACACTTCCTTTTTTGCATTTATCTGTCCCAGTTGTTTCAGATCATTGTAACAACCCATTACTCTTCTCTTCTCTTCTTCTTCTTCTTCTTCTTCTTCTTCTTCTTCTTCTTCTTCTTCTTCTTCTTCTTCTTCTTCATCATCATCATCATCATCATCATCATCATCATCATCATCATCATCATTCCTTTCCCTCTGTAGAGCCAATCGTGTGTGATTGGTGCATCAAAAGATATTGATCCTGCTCTCTGACTGTAAATTTTTAAAGAGGAGTATAATGAATAATAAATAACAATACTTTCTTCATACACAAATACCTTCATTTATTTGTGAAAATGGCTATTCCATCTAGATTGAAGTTCATCCTACTGAGCAAGGAAAAGTTAACCTATGTGGTCAAACATTCCAGATTTTCAAGATGAATAACAAGTAGCTTCCTTCAATGGTCAGAGGTGCAAGCTACTTATTGTTCCATTTGGATTATTCTTAAGGTAAGAAATTTGTGGAGCATCTCTTTCTCAGAGCTTGGAAGTAATTTTATAAAATATTAGTTCTAAGCGATTATTTCTAATTAATTAATTAGGCTTAACTGATTTACTTTTTGAGTAATGAAGCATAAATAATTTACATTAATATTGCATCTTCATCAGTGATAAGTTTGCAGTGGTTTCTAAAAATGTAGTGACTACATATGCAACATACGGACACAGTTATTATACTTAAACAATAAGTATAATAGCAAATTAACTACTTTTTAGGCTTTGCAGTTACAATTCACAAAAGTCATTGAAAAGTAGCTTTCTTGTCTCTGCTCTTCCTGAGCATGAAATAAAAAGAGTCCTATTTTATATAAACATAAATTTGGAAAGATACACTGATGAAAGAGGGCAATATATGCAGTGATTACCAGTATAAGTTGGGGTTATCTATTTGGGGACATGTGATTCTAGGGCAGTAAATTCTGGTTTATCTCATTCACATGCTTTATGGGCCTTTTCACACGACCCCTAAAATCCGCGGCAAATGGCTCCCAGATCCGGAGCTTAAAATTGTTTCCCCACCAGCTCCGGAGTTTACAAAAAATTAAGTGCGATCACACCCACCTAAGCGCGTCCCAGCACACTTTTCAAGTACCTGCTCTCTGGGGGTGAAAAATTCCTGATGCGGATGTAACGTAGTGAGTGCCAAGCTCTCCTCGCTTCTGTTTGTTGTTTTTTTGCCCCCGCCCCTTTAAGAGATACTTAAGAGACTGGAATGCTGCCGGGAGCATAGCGAGATGGCAGAATGGAGGTGAGCCGGCATTCTTTTCTTCCTTTTTTTCTCCCTCCCCTCACGCAGACAGCAGCCAGGAGTGTGGAGGGGGTGGGAACACAGGAACAGCGACAAACCCCCAAGATCTCTGGTCTAAATTTAAGTGGCCAGCGGATCTTAGGGGTCGTGTGAAAAGGCCCTTTATGAAAAACTACAAAGTGTTGCAACTTTCCTGAAAGCCACAAAGAAGGGATTTTCTGCACATATTGGTAACACCCAAGGCATTTACAAATTTATATTTCTCTAAAAAACTTGATAGAGGGACCTCTGAAACGAAACTTTTGTTGATAAATGCTACATCACTGAATGAGAAATCAACAGCCATTCAAGACTTGATCCTGCAAGAGCATGCTTGCCTCACAGAGACTTGGCTGGATGAGGCTGGAGGAGTCAACCTCACTCAACTCTGCCCTTCTGAAACAAGAGGCAAGACCAGGGGGATGAGGTGGTGGAGTGGCAATAGTCTATTGTAGCTCCATCCCTCTTGCTAGATGCCATGTTTCCCCAATTCTCTGGTTTTATTGAAATGGGCCTACTCTAGTCGTGACTTGCTGCACTAAAGAAAGTCATGGATAGTCTAAGACCATTTCAATTAATGGAAACTGCAAAGGAACTTGCTGCATTAAAGGAGGTCACAAATAGTCTAAGCCCATTTCAATCAATGGAACATACAAAGGAACTGATTTAACAAATCCCCACTGGGTTAATGGGCTTACCTTGTTGCCATTTATTAAGTGATACAGTGAGATTTCAGCCAATGACTAATCTTGGGAGTCTTCTTCACATGCCTGCTTGGCACCAGAGCGTGGTGGCACTAAGACACAGCTGAGCTGAACTTGCCATGCTGTTTGTCCAGTTAAGCTAGTCTGCTGTGATCAAGTATAGAGGACGTGTTCTTTCATTGCAAGTGAGGATGGAAGCCAACTGCCTCTAGGTTTCTTTTGTGTACCTGGAAGACATGGGTTCCCCTTGGCCTCAGGTAATAAAATATATTGGGCCAGCGCTCTAAGTTTACCTCCACCTCAAAAAAAAATTTTTTAAATAGTTTTCTGGATAGTAACTCCTGGGTGAACTTCACCTTAGAACCACACCCCAAAGGACTATTGGGTCCTATGACTCCTTTCTTGACTTCCTGCCCACGACTCTACCTTTTGTTATGGTTCTATCCCCCTTTCTTCTCCCCCTCTGCCCACTCCCAACCTGTCACCCATTTCATTTAAGCACTTAGCTCTTTTCTAATGAATGAATTGGCATTTCATATTAGCTTATTATCCTATAAAGCCAAACGCATACTCAATAACATTAACGGTAATTTCTCATAAAGAGACATTATCGATTGGGGTGCTACCTGTAAGCATTGAAAATTGCTGCCTGTGTGCAGAGCCTTCTCACATCTGGGGCCTGAAGAATTAAATAAAAATTAAATTTGACAGCAGTAAATTTGCAGGCACAATCGAGGCACAAATTTATATGCAAAATGAAATGCTTTATGAAAAATTCCTCTATTTTCTCACGGAGATTTTGGGTGGTGGTGGGGGGTAGGTTTCCACTACATGCGTCTTCCTCTAATATCCCTCTACTTAAATATTATACCGCAGCCACTGCTGACTCTCTTTGATGTATAAATAATCACGTTAAATTATATGCAGCAAGGAGACTGGTGCTCTGCCATTCTTATTTTACAAAGTAATTTCTACCCTAGAGGGTCAAATTTCCCTGACAAATTCTTAATTACTATGTTGCAACAGAAGCAGAATCTATTTGTGCATAAATCCCGAACATTCCCATGTGGTAAGTAACTAATATTACCAACCATTTCACTTGGCCTGCTCACTGAACTCCATAATTAGATAATACTTTTGATGATGGTACATTTGAAGTCTTAATCCATTTAATTTTTTATGAGATTTTTTTTATTTTAATAGGGATATGTTAGTGACCGCTGCCTATTTAAAAATCATTAAAATTCTGTCCACAGCAGTAATAAAGATTAAAGATTACTAATATGGCATTCATAACCTTGCTGGTTTTCTCGAAATCCAGGGCTTAAGGTAAATGGTAAAGGTCATTTAATATGTTAGTCCCTAATTATAAGCTTGGGTAATAGGTTCCTTTTCTAATTATCCTGGAGAGTATGTGCAGGCGTGTCTCTCTCTCTCTCTGTGTGCATGTGTCTGTTTCCCCCTACTCACTCCTTATTTAGGTTGTATCTTATAGGGTACAGCAAGGTGGAGGGAGTATTGGGGTACGCAAAATAAATAATCCCAGAATTAAGGCGCTGAATATTGATGAAAGCAGGTAATGCACAATGATTAATTGGATGAAAGTGTATGTTTGAATGTGCTTGTGACTTGCCTTGAAGCACCTTACAAGAGATGCAGCATCCACTTCCGGGCAGAAAATGAAGCGGAGAAGGTCATTGGAAGGATTAATACCTTTTTAGTTGAATACCAAACATTGACAAATAAGATGAGCACCTTTTGCAAATGGGCTGAAAGCAATCAAGAAGTTCCAGACAAAAAAAATCAAAGTAATATTCTCTCTCTCTCTCCACTCTCTCTCTTTCTCCTCTCCCTCCCTCCCTCCCCCCCTCTCTCTGTGCGTGTGTGTGTGTGTGTGTGTGTAAGCTAAGACGTTTCGTACGTTTGTGAGAGAAGCCAGAAAATGGTCACTGTCTGGATGCAGATTCAGATCTTTTCAGAACCAAAAGACACCATCCCTAGTCAGTGGCACTGAAGCAAGCAACTAGATAGGGAGAAGACAGGTACCACAAAAGCACCAAAGGTCATACCAGGGAATATTCCAGACTTCTTGAAAACTCCCAACATTCAGTTGTTAATGTTTGCATTCAAATATTCTTTTAACCCCTGTTTTTAGTTTCCATGCTCACAAAAAAATGGATTAATGAGCATCTCAAAGGGATAGCCAAACTCATTATATGTAATGACTCCTAGGCACTCTTAACATGAACGTCTTTTGTCAGTGGACTTTCCTTCAGGTTTTTGCCCATTTTCTTTAGTGGATTTTGCATGGGACTGATAGATTCAGCTCTGCTTGACAACAGCTGAATACCACGCTTCCTATCAACATACAAAACTTAGGCTTCAACTCAGGGAAATAATTAGCTTGTCAGTAGGAAAGCTTCAAGATGCCACATCAACATTATGCATAAATCCCATGATCAGGGGAAAAATAATCTCATATGAAGTACTTTTTTTCTTTTCAAACTGAAAGTACAAGTTTATGCATTCATCCTCATAAATATATGTTCATCAGCTTGAATCTCAATTTGTAGGGATCGGTTTAAACTGTTGTATAGTAATTTGTTTACTTCCTATATTTATATTCCGCCCATCTCCCCAGCACCTCAAAGTGATGCAATGGGTTCTACACCTTCAAAAAACAAAGCAAAACCAAATGTTAGCAACATTTTTCTATGCTGTGTTGTGCTTTCTTGGGATATACTGTACTTGCTAAGACATAATGTCTAGTAGCCTATGGGTTGATGGGGACTGTGCCCATGTTTGCCCCCTATTCCCTGATACACTCTAGTACCGTCTCAGAGGTAGAATTGGGGCTGTTGCAATTAAGGTGCTGCCTTCTGTCAGGAGCAGTGCCATGGGAGAGCCCCTATGCTCCCACAAGAAAGAACTTGTTTCTTTTATTTATTATTAATTCATTAAAATATTAATAGCCCTCTTTTCCAGTTGCTCAAAGAGACTTGCAATCAGGACTTTAAAAAACAACAACACAGAAATGAAACAGAAACAACACCAACAAAATGCCAGTCATCAGATTAAAACAAAAAGCCCCTGAAACTTCACAACAGCAACAGAAAGAGGTCTTACAGTACCTATGGAAAGCAGGCCCCAAAATTAGCTGTGCTGACATTCAGTATTCAGACCTCCCATAAACTCCTGGATTTTGTTTATGTGAAAAGCCCTGCATAAAAATATTATTGCAGACTGCCCAGGCAAAAATATCTGCCAATGGGGGGGTCTTACCACATCAGCTGAGGAGATACGGTCCATGAACTATGTGGCAGCCACAAAATGAATGTGATTTTGGGCTCAATCAACAGATTGTGGTATCCATTCATATGGAACAGAGGAATCAGTCAGTGATGATGTACTTCGAACTCAGTCAGTCTGGTGCTTAGATGTAGACATCGCATTTGAAGAGAGAAAATACCAATCTGGAATACAGCCATAGGAAGTTCATGAAGCTCCTGTGATTGGGTCATGCAGACTAAGGCCGCGGTCCTACCAGCATTTTCTGCATAGTTTCCCGGTGGTGAACTGCATAGTAAAAGATCGTGTGCTAACTGGGAAGAGAAGTAAATTCTGGTCCCGGCCGACCACGCCCCTGGAACAGCAGTTTCAGCGAAGTTTCCTAAACCACCGCCAGGGGCTGGATTTAGAAACTTCTCTTGAAAATGCTTGCTTATTTGCCTCTGTAACCACGACAGGACCCTGAAAATACACAGTAAAATCAGTTGTTCCCCTTTAACACCACGGAGGCTTGGAAACTAGAGCCGGGAAGAAGGACAAAATGCGAAGTAGACCGGTAGAGACTGAACCAGAATACGAAAATACGACGCAGAAGAGAGGACACTAACTGCACATTAAAAACCATGTGACCCCCCCCCCCCAAAAAAAAAATACACAGGAAATTTATATACGCAGAGAACTCTGGTAAGACCGCGGCCAGAGTCTCATGAGGAAGAGTTGAAGCCGTATGCTTAGCCTGACAAAGAAATAACTGGCAAAGGATGCATGAGTCATCTTCAAATATTGGAAGGAGGTCGACATGGATGACCAAGGAAATTTGCTTGCCATTGCTCCAAAGAGTATGGTCAGAGCCAGTGGATTCAAAGGGACCAGAAATGGGACTGTGGTCTATCATAGTTGTTTGATACTGGAAAGCACTTCATAAGATCACCTGTGTTTTCTATGTTAGATTCCATCCCTCATAATCGATTTTTTAAACTGTCCACGTGCTCCTTTTAGCTTTAATAATGCCTTTTAATTGTTGTAAGATCCCTCTTCTAATTCCCTGTTCTTAAACTTGAATATGTCTTAAATGTTCTGGGGGTTTATATTATCCCCCATTATTGTAAGCCGCCTTAGGTCCTTTTCCAAGGAGAAAGGTGCGGTAAAAATATTCAAAATAAATAAATAAAATAATCTGATTAAAGTGGCCAAATAAAAAGTAGGCCAGGGTTTCCACACCTTTAATAGTTATATGGAAGAGAGAATGAAACTGGGTGAAATTCACTGTTCTACACAACTATTAAAAGTATTAAATGTTTCCACACCTTTAATACTTATGCAGAAGAGAGAAAGAAACTGTGTGAAATTCACTGTTCTACACAACTATTAAAAGTACAGGAACCCTGCCCTCCTTTCCAGGTGACAGTCAGAGAAACTCCTAAATGTTTGGGAAATTCCTATCTTTATTTTGAGGCCTGGCTATTTGTCTCAGCCCCACTTCCCAGAAAGTTCTTCAATGAGTGTCAGAGATGGCTGCTGTAGGTAACAGCTTTTGAACAGGCAAGCCTTGAACTCCTCCAATTTAGCAGCTCATGTGGGATTAAATAAGAGAATGCTTTTAGTGCAGGGTAGAAGATGGGACAGAGGTGATCAGCATCATCTACACAAAAGCTGGGTCAGCTTAACTGAGTTGTTATGTTCTTTAAAGCCTGATGTCCCTTAAGTTCTGGGAAGTAAATTGAGACTGCTGAGTATGCAATTTAATTGCTTTGTAGTTTGTCAATTGTGTGTGTGTGGGGGGGCTTAGTATTACTTGTTTTAAGTTACATTCTGAATCACCTTGGATCTCCTGCACTTGGGGGAAAAGTGGAAAATAAAGAAATTTGTGTTGTGCATGAAGAAATGTCATTTATTTTCTCATTGTCATCAAGATAGTGTCCTAGAATAAGCGATCTGATGATGCAGATATATACAGTTGAGAGAGTTTAGATTTTAGAACTGCAGAGTTGCAAGGGACTCTGTGGATCATCAAGTCCTACACCTGTCTAGAATATGCAGCGGGGAACTGATCTTCCAACCAGATGCCTTCAGCACTGAGCTATCCAGCTTATTAACCTCCCCCCCCTACAAGATTTTCAGCTATGAAGGCCAGGCAGAACAGCCTTTCCCCAGGATTTGCCCAAAATGCCTCCTCACAAAACTGATACCATTTCTCTTTATGAAGCAACAGCATGCTTGTGCGTGCCTGTGTGTGGACGTGCACATACCAAGACAGAAGGACTGTACAGATGCTTCTTTAAAAAGCTGACAGCATTGTGGTGCATCTAAGTGTTAAACGTTCGTGCAACACGTCCATGAGGCTGTCCTTGCAATTTGATGGAACTGTTCAATTGTGCAGGTTGCACAACAACGATTCTTTCAAATCCATCAGATGTGATCCCAGAATTCTCATCAATACTTATAACACATGTCTCACAATCAAGAAGTTTTTCACTCTTGCACATGAAAATGATGTAAGCGAGAGTTTGTATCCCCAGAGCAGTGCTGTTTCTCCTTTTCAAAATCAGAAGGGTCATTGCTTTCTCAAATGTGACTTGAAGAATTTCATGCAAGCTCTATTATGGCTCCATCACATGCTTTTCCTTATTCTGTAGTCCTCACAAAAATTGCTGTCTAGGATACAGATGAAAGCAAGAGTGGTGAGCTAAATAGCAATGATCTCATTAAGAGTGGTCCAGCAGTCTGAGGACCAGCCAAAGGCATAATTGTTGCTTGATATACAAATGACACTCTTCCTCACATTAGGGCACCGAAAGCCAGCTGGGATATTCTGGGGCCAAATAATAATAATAATAATAATAATAATAATAATAATAATAATAATAATAATAATAATAATAATAATAATAATAATAATAATAATCCAAACAAGTACCTTTTCTCTGGCAGTACAATCATAATTTATGTAAGGTAACCCTGTTGCGCAGTGGTTAAATGCCTGTACTGCAGGTAAAACTGTGCTCACAACCTGGTTTCAATCCCTGGTAGCAGGCTCATGGTTGACTCAGCCTTCCATCCTTCCGAGGTTGGTAAAATGAGTACCTAGCTTGCTGGGGAGGGGCAATGTGTAGCCTGCATCCTGTAATTAAAAACTGTAAACCGCCCAGAGACTACTTGATGTTGTATGGGGTGGTATATAAGCAGAACACTTTAAGAATTTTGGTGTAAGATTGTTATTTTTGTTTTAATTATTTATTGATATTTTATGTTTTGACTGTTTTAATTCTTTTGATTGTAAGCTGCCCAGAGACCTTTGGGTAGTGGGCGGCATGTAAGTTGTAAGAATAAATAATAAATAAATAATAAATAAATAATAATTCACTTATCCTCTACGACGGTGTTCCCCAACCCCAAAAATTTGGTCCGTGGATTATGCACCGGGCCGCCAACCAGGGACATCTCCTCCCTTTCCCAAATCTCTCAGCATGGCCTGGGTCAAAGAGGGAGGAGGAGGAGGCACAGCCAATGGCGCTGAAAGAATCCAGATGGGCTGCTCAATGGCATGCACTGGGCTTTTGTATTCAACGCTCCTCCTCCTCCTCCACCTGACAGGGGCCAGAGGTGGCTGATCATCACCAGCAGCAGGAGGAGGAACAGTTTAGGGATCTCAGAAGGCGGAATGCCCGCCAGGCGGGAGAACCCAGCTGCTTGGCCCACCCACCCTTCACCGGCCAGCCAGCCATGGGGTTAAAAAGGATGGCAGAGGGAGGAGGAGGATAAAACAAGTCGCGGCGCAGATAGGCAGGAAACCGGGCCAGGTGCTCTTTTTGGTGTGTGTCCAAATGTCTTGGAACGGAAAGGGCTTTCATGGGATGGACAGTGTTTCCTTGCAGCTGCCAAGGACTCCGCACAACAAATAATGGAGATTAGCTAAAGTGGGAATTATTTAAAGCTGCTTTCAGTGGCGGGGGTGCATTTACCTTTTTATCTTATTAAATCAAAACAAGCGGGCCAGGCAAAATTATCAAACATTTTATTTACGGCGATAAAAAGGTTACATTTAATACCAAAAATTTGGTATTATGTTGGGCCAACCCTACATCTCATTCAAATCCTCACTATGGCTTAGGTCAAAGTCTCTGCTTTGATCACAGAAATGGAGAGAAAGAATCCAGATGGGTTGCTTATGACATGCACTGTGTTTTGTATTCAACAAGTTTTTGGTACCCAGTTCAAGGTGCTGATCATCACCAGTGAAGTTGGTAACAGTTTAGGATCTCAGAAGAATCTCCTACAGAACAGCTGCTTGTCCCACCCACTCTTCACAGTCCATTATGTTAAAAAGGATGGCATTTAAGGAGATAAAACAAGTGAATATCAGAAACTGGGCATGTTTTTTTGCTGTGGGTCCAAATCTCTTGAACAAATTTCATTAGGTGCCTTCCCTCTCCTTTAAAAAATAAATAAATTAGCTAAAATAGAATTATTTAAAGCTGCTTTTACTTGATGCTTCTTATCTGAGATGTTCTGAGGTATTTTAAACTGTTTATTTACTTAAAGGTACATTTAATAAGCTACAAGGGGTTCCCCTCCCCAGTTTTTAAAAATAATTCAGGATATTTGTTTTTATATTATATTGAAAAAAGAGCCTCATGGTGCAGTGGTTAAATGCCTACACCGCAGCTAAAACTGTGCTCACAACCTCAGGTTCAATCCCAGGTAGCCGGCTCATGGTTGACTCAGCCTTCTATCCTTCAGTTTAAAAAAAAAAAACCCCGATTCCCGGCCAAAAAAGCAGACGAAAATATGCCTGCATGAGTGAGGGCACCTACCAGAGGGGTGGTTTCTGGGGGGGGTCCCCGGCCTCCCCCCTCTCCTGTCCTCGGCTGCTCTGGTGGGGGGCATCCTCGTTATCTCGCCATGCCATGCGGTGCGGGGGGATCCAAAATGGCGACCGCAATATTTTTTTTGAAATCATGGTCCAAAAACCCACCAAAGCACCACACAGAAACATGCAAAAGTTAGGTATTTTAACTGCCTGAATTTTTACAGTAGCACAGTGTGTTTTTTCTTGCAATAAATGTCTGTCTCCAATCCCATTGATTTTATTTTATTTTATTTTTATTTTTATTTTTTTACACCTGCGCAATGATGGGCTGGCCATGGGATGGGACCATGCAAATTTTTGGAGCCATTCCACCAATCACATGGCCACTTGCCCAGGTTTTGACTGAGACTTCTGGGATGTGCCAGTCGGGCATAAAAAGCCCACTATAACCCTAGCCGTAACCCTAACCCAACCCTAACCCTAACCCATATGCCAGTACACTGTCCTTCTTAGTGGGTCAGAGGCACCCAGAGGTGCAGCCCACTAACTCACCCTAACCTTACCTGTAATAACCCTAAGCCTAGCCCTTGCCCTAACCCCAACCCTAAGCCAGATCTGTACTTGCATTGCACTACACGCAAGTACACTGTCCTTCTTAGTGAGTCAGAGGGCGCCCAGCAGAGGCATTCTTCTCTCACCTCGCTCACCAGTCCAAAGTTCCAAAAAACTCTGTACGCCAGTATGCTGTCCTTCTTAGTGAGCTAGAGAGGTGCCTCTGCCAGTGCCACTTGGTACGCAATGGCTACACGGTCATGTACCCTTCCTTTTCCCTTTGTAGGGGGCCAGAGGAGGCATCCACCCCAGAGAGGTGCCTCCAGGAGCCTGCTAAATGCCTTCCCTTCATAGCGGGCCAGAGGAGGCACCCATCCCAGAGAGGTTCCTCCAGGAGCCCGCTACCCTACCCCCCCAAACCAGTACTAATGACAAATGACAAACGAAATGACAAATTTTTGAAAAATTTCACGACGGAAATGATCCGAAACGGGCCGGCTCCGACACACGACAACTCGAAACGTCATTTTTCCTGGTCGTGCGCATCTCTAGTCGGTAAAATAAGTACCCAGCCTGCTGGGGTGGGGGCAATGTGTAGCCTGCATAATTAAATTGTAAACCGCCCAGAGAGTGCTTGGAGCACTATGGGGCGGTATATAAGCAGAAAACTTTGCTTTGTATGATTCTTTTATTGTGATTTAATATTAGTATTACAATTCTGTGAACTCCCCAGAGTGTGTTTGCGCTATGACAAGGTAGGTATGCAAATTTAAATGAATAAATTAATGTGCTGGAACCAACCTGGAAGTTGAGTCAGGGCAATTACTTCTTTTCTTGTGAGATCGATCTCACAAGAAAAGAAGTCCAGTTGCCATGACTCAGCTTCCAGATAACCTCACCTGTATGACTAAGAATCTTCACAAACTTAATGCTGGGACCAGGATAGCTGTGGCCTACCAGTGGAAATGCATTAACTACTTTTTTTTAAAAGTGATTTCAATAATCATCACACCCATGCAAACAGGACAATTCTGGACACCGTAGTCCAAAAAAGTCACTGCTCTGAGCTGTATTTTTGCACAAACACTGCCTGCTTGATACCACTGATTACTAGATGATGACCATCTGTATGACACAATATATTTCAAACAGGGGCACAGCCTGATCAGCAGTATGCATGTACCTGGCACTTACAGAAGGTCCCAGCTTTATCTGAAGGTACAAGAGTTTAGGTAGCAGGAATCGGATCTGTTATCATCTTTGGGAGCCAATGCCAGTTATAGAGTGGACTTGACAGCCAGTTCGAGCAAAATGTTCTGCAGTGATGCATCTCACGACATGGCACCTCCGTGATTTACAAACAGGAAGCAACGTCGTTGTTGGTAGTGGTGTTTGCATGCCCGTGTGCATGTGTGTTTGTGCATGTGTGTTGCTTGCCTTTTAAGAATAGCTGTCAGGCCAATCTACACAAAGAAGGTCAGAGTTGGCTGAACCGTTTTTGTTTTTTTTAAAAAAACTTAAAAAGCAATAGGTAACTTCTGACACTGCATTGTGAACTCTCACAGCCCCATCACATGCCGGTTTGCAGAAGGCAGATACTGTATTAAAGGATTAAAGAGGAAATAACAAAAGGAGGCTTCCCGCCCTGTGAAATTCCAAATAGATTTCATGGCAGCCTTCTCTTTCAGCTAACCTTTGAGCGAGAGAAACTTCTGCTGATGCCAAATGACCAGGAAGACATTAACGACAGATCCTGTAGCCCGACAGGTGCCGCCGGGCGCACCGCCTCACTCCCGCGCTGGCTCTCCTCACAGATGCAGAGTGACCTTGCAAACATCTCCCACAAAGGTCGGAATGGATTCATTGATCAGCTAGCCCAAGCATATGACAGTCTGTTCCTTAATTGAATCCCAAAAGGGGGCAGGCTGGGTTTTTATTACAGAGGCCAGACGATAGCACTCATTAAAAGCCCCACAGACTGTGTGGTTTACTAATTAGTTTATTATACAGACACCTTGACAATGGACAAAGTTGTCATTTTGCCCTTTATCGCACAGGGGATGTTGTTAAAAGTTTAATCAGCTAACACTGACCAACTTAGCTTGGCAGGTGCTAGATGGTTATTACCGAGGTCACCCCTGCTGTAGTGAATCTGACAGGGTCACAGCGTGAACCTCCACTAAAAAGAGTGTTACATAAGGTAAGAGGGCACCTGAAAAGGAACGAGGGGGGAGGGGGCCCCGGGAGAAAGAGGCTCCGTAGGGAGTCGAAAGCAGATGGACCATTAGGACAAGTGAATCCTGCCACTGGTTTCCTGTGCCTGTGTTGCTCAACAGATGCATTTTCTGAATGCACAAGGAGTTATCACTTTGATATGTGTATCACCCTGAGTGTACACAGATAGCATGAAACCAGTTGAGACCAGAGCCTGAATAGCATTCAACATGAAACAAAAGAGGGGTCAACTTCAATAGATTAAGATGTTTCTTGGGTCTTGAAATGGAATAATATGGAGTACATGCTGCCACCCTCACAGGTATGTCTCATGGGATCCCATGAAAGGGCCTTCTCGACTGCTGCACCCAGACTCTGGAACTCCCTCCCACTAGAGGCCAGGATTGCCTCATCTCTGTTGTCCTTCCAGAAACAGGCAAAGACCTTTCTCTTCAGGCAAGCTTTCCTTGAATGGTGGGCCACCGTGTGTATTTTATATGAATCTATAGGTTCACATAGACTTTGTGTTTATGACTACTTATAACCGTGTTGCTTTAATGTAATGTTGTCTATTAATGCTGTAAGATGTCCCTCAATTCCTTGTTCTCAAATACTTGAACATGTCTTAAGTGTACTGGACTGTATATTATTCCTCATTACTGCAAGCTGCCTTGGGCCCTTTTTCAAAGAGAAAGGTGGGGTAAAAATACTCTAAAATAAAATAAGATATATTCTAAAATAAATAGGCCCACACACTTCAGATTTCCTACACTTCCTAGTACATTTTTAGGCCCTGTCTACCTCCACAACAATGACTTTGGAAATTGGTAGCATGCACCAACATTCTGAAAAGGTTGTTGGATGGACACTTTTGAAGGCCTTCAGCTGGCATCTATAAGATCTTGTCTTCCTATATTTTCAAGTAATTTTCAAGAGATGTTGAGGGAAATTTAAACTGAGTCAGAGATATGATAAAAACCACAACTAGTTTATTTTGTGTGTGGTAAACAAGATGACTCTCTTTTTGTTCTTTGCTAGATTTTTTTTCCTTTTGCTTCCCAGGCTTAACAATTTTGAGCAGTTTTGAAAACGATTCCCACATATTTTTGTAAATATGCAAAATTTAGAGTTGTAGAAACTATAGCCTGGTTGCACTGATGTAGCTTTGGCCGTGGTCACACCTGGGTTTTGATCCTGATCTTCTGAAGGTCCGGCTTTTCCTCTTCGTCCCATCACATGATTTAAATGTGGGACAAGAGTTCCCATGTCAAAAGCTGCTTTTTTGTATTTTAAAGTGCAGTTCATCCCCCTTGGCCAGCAGGTGGTGCTAGCATTTGAAAAAACAGACCACTTGGCTGGGGAAAATTAAAACTTGTAGGACCGGATAGAGCTTCCTTTTTCTCTGAAGGTGAAAAGCAATTAAAAAACATAGCCCATCGGCCCCAGGAACAGCCAGTCGGTGCTATGAAAAAAGAAAGAAAAAGAAACCTGGATCATCTGCATGGTCTCACAGCGTCTGCCTCCTTAAAAGCTGGATTTTCAAAGCGAGGCAAAATTTTCCCTACCTCTTGGGTGAGTCACAGAAACCTTGCTTTTTTTAAAAAACTTTTTATTGAACATAAAAAAGACAAAATAACAATGATAAACAATTATATAAAAAAACAGTAATAGACAATCATGAACAGTACAAAGTGCCCCCCACCCCCAAGAAACCGTCCAGTATTCTTGCATCTTCTCTTTCTTCTTCATTTTTTTCTTTTTTTCCAATAGGCTTCTTAAGGTCCTTTACGTCAGAACTGTGTTGGGTTATAAGTTGGTTGTATCCCTTTCCCTTTTAATAGTACATGATCTATAAATTTCCCCCAAACATCATAGAAAATATCTTTTTTTATTTCACCTCTCAAAACTTTTATATTACAAGATAGTTTATCATTTAGTGCTATGTCCCACACTTCCTTATACCATTCAGCAATTTTAAGGTCTGATTTCAGTTTACAGTTCCTAGCAATAATCAGTCTAGCTCCTGTCATAAGATTTGCTATTAATTCTTTAGTTTTCACATCATATTCATTGATAGATGGTAATGATAACAAAGCAATTTCAGGTACACATTTAATGTCAGTTTGTAGTATTTCTCTTATCTCCTCAATAATCTCTTGCCAAAACTTTTGAACTATTTCACATTCCCACCATAAATGAAAATAGGTACCTATCTTTTTTCGCATTTCCAGCAGAGCTTAAAATATTTTGGATTCATTCTATTCATTCTGACTGGAGTCATATACCATCTTAAAACTAGTTTGAAGTAGTTTTCTTTTATTCTGACTGATAATGACTGTAAAATCCTCAAATTCCAAATTCTTTTCCATTCATCATTATTTCTTTCTTTCTCTATGTCTTGTTTCCATAACTCTCTTATTGTGTCCTGTTCCCTATTCTCAAATGAATCTTGAATTATTTTATATAATTTACCAACTGCTCCTTTCCCTGTATTTCCTTTTTCTGATTCATATGTTGTCAGAAATTGCTCAAATTTTGTATATCCTCTAAGTTGTATATTTCTCCTAGCCCATTCTTTCGTCCAGCTTTCTAATTGGGCGTAATTCAACCAGGACAATTCCTGAGTTTGCAGAATGCGTTTAATTTCTTGTTTTGATGTCATCTTTTTAATCCAATCTTTTAATCTTGCCACTTTCCTTAATTTAAATAAGTCTCCCAATTTCTTCATGTTCGTGGGGAAATTTATCTGATCGATCACCGCGCCAAGCGGGGAACCTTCCTGTATCAATTTCTTTCCATACTTTTTCCAAGTAAGCAATAGGGAACTTAGAAGAGGGTTTTTAATTGGGTAACTTTTCCTTTTTGGGGGGAAACTAAACACATATTTATTTATGTCTTCATTTAGCAACTCTGATTGAAGTTCCCACCATATTAGTTTTTGAGGTTTAAATAGTATTTCCCCCAGGGAACTAAGCTGATTAGCTATGTAATAAATTCTAAGATTAGGTATGCCTATACCTCCCTCTTTTTGAGATCTGTACCATAAGCTTTTATTTATTCTTGCTTTTTTTCCACCATTGCAGAATTTATTTATAAGATCTTGATAGACTTTAATTTCAATTTCTGTGTATTGAATAGGTAACATTCTAAAAAGAAAATTAATTTTAGGTTAATTTTGCTTAAGGGATCATTACCAGGTTTTCTTTTTTCTTTTTTTCAAAAAGCCTGGTGGCCGTGGGGACGGCATTTTTAGACACAGGTTATCTGGTTATCTGGTAATTTAGACTGCCTTTAAAGGGATGTGGGACCAGGGCTTTTGACTGTCTCTATATTATATTAGCCTGTCCTTTTGTGTTTGCTCTGTGGGTGGGTCCAAATACACACTTAGCATCACAAAAGATAAAAATATTTATTTATTTATTTATTTATTTATTTATTTATTTATTTATTTATTTATTTATTTAGTTTGTATGCCACCCACTACCCAAAGGTCTCTGGGCGGCTCACAATCAAAGTAAACAATTTAGACAAATATTAATTGTGCTTGGACGTATTGCACTGTAGAAGTTTAGAGGGAGCAGTTATATTACAGGAAAAAACACCAGAGTAACTGCTCCAAAAATGCACTGCTCCACTCAAATGTAGAGTTCATTGTGGATTCTTTGAAGTAATATGTTAAAGGACAAGGAGGAGGGTTTCAAAGAAGAAAACCTACATCTTTCTCATCATAGACCATCTATCCACTATGTGATTTGTTTTGGAGCCATTTTGGATACACAGTAACTTCATCAAATATAACTATTTATTTGCCAATCAAAAGAAATAGAAGTGAACAGCAAAATTGGAAAAATAAGAGATCTATATAAAAAGACAAAAGAAATCAAAGAAATGGATTAGGAATGCTGAAAGAGCAACAGGAAAGCACACTATCTGACCAGTAGAAAATAAAGAGAATGCATAAACACTATGCTTAAGACCTGCCATTCTAGAACGTGAAGGGAAAGCTGCAAAGAAGATTAGGAAGAAGTAAATCACCAGGAATAGATGGGGTACTGACAAAATTATATCAAGTCACAGAACACCTGTCAAAATCCTGACAATAATATATCAAAATATATGGAAAACAAAACAATTTCTCGTATGAGGGCCTAGAAGCAAATGGGTCCTAGAGCAAATGAAATATCTGGAGTAGAGAATGGCACAAAATAATTTTTATTTCATTTTTCATTTTTCATTTTGTTTCAGAACAAAACAAAAATGAACTGATTTTAAAAGAAAAATGAAACAAAACAAACTGGAAATTTTCATTTCATTTCATTTTTTGTTTCCCCAACACGCCCAATTGGGGGCAAGCACAGGGTTTTTTAACTGTGTTTGAGCCACCAAAGCAAGTGGTGATGGCCACAGCCGTCATTTGCTTCAGTGGCTCAAAGACAGTTTAAAAACCCTGCGCTCCCCCCCCCCAAATCGGGTGTATTGCGGGGAAAAGCAGGGTTTTTTAAAACTGTCCTTGAGCCACTGAAGCAAGCGGCGGCTATGGCTGACACTTGCTACCATGGCTAAAAGACAGTTTGAAAACCCCATGCCTCACCCCCCCCATGCACCAGATTAAGGAAATACTGAATAAAAATGAAAACTGAAATGATATTTTTTAAAAAAATGTTACATGAAACAAAATGAAATGAGGACAAACGAAATGAAAAATGAAATGAAACACTATTTTAGAGTTTTGTGCCCATCTCTAATCTGTTGAAGTTGAGGCTTTGATGGTTTGGACATACCACAAGAAGGCATTACGCTGGGAAGGGTAGGAGACAGAAAAAGAAAAACAGGAAGACCAAAAATGAGATGGTCTCACTCCCTGAAGAAGGCTATAGTTTACAAGAGCTGAGAAGCACTGTTGAGGACAGGACATTTTGAAGAGTGCTTAATTATAGGGTCTCTGTAAATCAGAGATGACTTGAATGCACATAATGACAGATGTCTTCATCCAGGCTGCTCTTTGTTGTCAGTTTCTTCTGCAGCTCCATACTAGGGATGGGCACCAAACAAAAAACAAAATGCTGTTTTGTCGTTCCATTAGCTAACAAAACAAAATGAAAAGAAATGAAATGGGGAAGTAGCGTTTCGTTAGTAATGAAACAGAATGGCTTTTTCCCCATTTAAAATGAACTGATTTGTTTTGCTGCAAAATGGTTCCCCTGGTCCTAGAGGCACCAGGGGACCCATTTTATAGAGTAACAAATTGGTTTGTCGCGGTTTCATTTTTGTGAATTTTTTTAAAAAAAAATTCATTTCTAGCGAAACAAAACAAATAATGGGGGAATGAAACAAAAGAAAACAAAACAGAATTATTCCATTTTGTGCCCATCCCTACTCCGTACTGATGGAGTTGTTTGGTTGCACAAATACAGTTAGCAAGCAACACCTTTAGTTGAGAAAACAGCAGTCTCCCTAAAACTTAACCCCTAATCCTTTCTAATTTGAGATACCAAGGATCAGAACCTGGTCCTTCTCCATCACCTGCCAGTTAGATATAGCCTCTTTGAGTAACAATGCATTATGTGTGTGTCCGTATCTTCTGCTGGTAAAACAACAATTCCAGGAATTCTATGTTGGAGATAAAAACACTTTTCTCATCTTTATTACAACCATTGCTCTGCCCTAACTCCTCAGGCTGCTTTATAATGAAAACATATCTACTCTACTAAAATTTACTATTGTGGATGCCATGTTTTATTTAGTCACATGCAAATTTGATTACTTATTATTGATTGATTGATTAAGCTTTTATCCTGCCCAACTAGCAAACAGTTTATAGGCAAGTGAATAATATCCAGAAAACTAAAAAATTAAAAACACACACAAAAAGGTTTTTTTGTGTGTGTGTGCCCTGCAAGTAGCGTCCAAAAGAACTTGGCATCTGGGGAGGAACAGAGCTGTAGAGGTGTATGGAAAACCCTGAAGAAAAACAAAAGTTCTTTTAGGCCGTGGTCACACCTGGGTTTCAATCCTGATCTTTTGAAGGTCTGGCTTTTCCTCTTCGTCCCATCACGTGATTTAATATGTGGGACAGGAGTTCCCACATCCAAAGCTTTTTTTTTTATTTAAAGTGCAGTTCAGCCCCCTTGGCCAGCAGGTGGTGCTAGCATTTTAAAAAAACGGACCACTTGGCTGGGGGAAATTAATGCTTGTAGGACCCGATAGAGCTTCCTGTTACTCCAATGGTGCAGAGAAATTTTAAAAAACATAGCCGATCGGCCCTAGGAACAGCCGGTCGGTGCTATGAAAAAAGAAAGAAACCCAGATCATTTGCGTGGTCCCACGGCGTCTGCCTCCTTAAGAGCTGAATTTTCAAATCAAGGTAAAAAATTCCCTACCTCTCCGGTAAGTCTTAGAAACGTCGCTTAAGGGAGTATTACTGGGTAGAGATGGGCACGACTTGAAATTTTTTTTTTCGAGTTGTCGTTAGTCGGGCCGGTTCCATTTCGGGTCGTTTCCGTTTTTCGTGAAAAATTCACAAAAATTAGTCGGTTCATTTTTTTGTTTTTTCGTTGTCGTTAGTACTGGGTTTTTTTGGGGGGAGCGGGCTCCTGGAGGCACCTCTGTGGGGTGGGTGCCTCCTCTGGCCTGCTATAAAGGGAAAGCGGGCTCCTGGAGGCACCCGTGGGTGCCTCCTATCCTCACCCACTAGGAAGGGGAAGCAGGCTCCAAGAGACCCCAAAACATGGGGGTCTCCCCTCCTCACCTGCTGCTGCAAAATGCATGCATAGCCATATGGATATGTATACCAGTTGCAGACAGTGAGACTAGTGATGGCAGTGAACCCAGAGCCATAGGTTGATGCCTAAGGCTCTCGCACCACCATGTCTCACAAAGGGAATTGTATTTGCGTGTAGTGCAATGCAAGTAGATCTGGCTTAGGGTTAAGGTGGGTTAGTGCAAGGGCTAGGGTTAGGCTAGTGACGGGTAAGGTTACTTTGGGCTAGTGGGTTGCACCTCTGGGTGCCTCTCTGACCCACTAAGAAGACAGTCTGTGACGTATGGGTAAGTAAGGAGTCAAGGATTAGGGTTAGGGTTAGGGGGCTAGGGCAGGTTTTAGGGGGCTTTTTGGCACATCCCAGAAGTCTCCATGGCCAAGTGGCCATGCGATTGGTGGGATGGCTCCAAAAATTTGCATGGTCGTCCACTCCCACATGGCTGGCCACTCGGCCAGCCCATCATTGTGCAGGTGTAAATAAAATAAAATAAAATAAAATCAATGGAGGACAGAGGAGGAGAGGAGAGACATTTTGTTGCAAGAAAAAACCCACTGCTACTGTGAAAAATCTGGCAGTTTATAAATTTTTGCGTGTTTCTCTTGTGCTTGTGTGTTTTTGGACCACGATTTCAAAAACAATATTGCGTTCGCCGCCCCATTTTGGATCCCCCGCCCGCACCGCATGGCATGGCAAGTCCGGCTGCCCAGGACGGGGGGAGGCGGGACCCCCCCTCCAGAAACCACCCCTCCGGTAGGTGCCCTGCGCCCTTAGTCAAGCAGGCATTTTTCCGCCTGTTTTTTTGGCCCGGGAATGGGTGGGGGGAGAGTTTAAAAGTTTTTTCCTGTGCCATCCGTGCCGCTTGCTTGCGCTTTAATTGCGGTGGCTGGCGGCGAGACTGGGCTTTTTGCTGGCTGCGAGCCTGCGGCGAGTCCCACCAGAGCAGCCCAGGACGGGGGATGGGGGGGAGGCCGGGGACCTCCAGAAACAACCCCTCTGGTAGGTGCCCTGAGGCATGGCAGGCATTTTTCCGCCTGCTTTTTGGCCAGGAACTGGGTTTTTTTAACTTTTAAAAACTTTTTTTCTGTGCCACGTGGCATCGCGCGATCGTGCGATGCAAGGAACGAGCATGACAAATCAGACCAAAATTGTTCGTTCGTCGGTTCGAGCTCGAAGTCTGGCGGAGTAATTCCCGTTACCGTTTCCGTAGAGTAACGGATACGAGTAACGGAAACGGAAACGGGAATACCGCTAAGTCGTGCCCATCTCTATTACTGGGTTTTCTTTTTTTCTTTGTTTTCAAAAAGTCCAGTGGCCATGGGGATGGCATTTTTAGACACAGTTTATCTAGTAATTTAAACTGCTTTTAAAGGGACGTGGGACTGGGGCCTTAGAGAAGAAAACACTTCAGAATTGTGATAATTTATATGTAGAATATGTGACTGCGGTGTCCTCCCATTGCTAGTTAGCATGTCTTGGTAGTTACCCCAGAAATCTTATCCTGTTACATCCAAAAGAGGCAAATGCATCTTCACTAACCCATTTTAGAGTCCTCCTTTAACAGTGAAACTAAAACGCTCCAACTTTTCCTTTTGCTGGTGCTCCCTGAGGCAATGAAGGAATTAGCTCCCCATGCCTGTGTGTGCGTGTGTCAATGAAGCATTTTTGAAATTTCACACATTTAAATCGTCCCCAACTTTGACAGCATTTTAAACACACTGAAGCACATTTCTAAATTCAGACATTCACCTGTCATCTCCTCAACAAGCTTTCCTCCTACAAGGCTCCTACATGGCAAAGGAATCGGGTTTGTGGGGGGGGGGATTTACTCTCTCAAAGTATAAGCCAACTTGAATGGGGGAGCGGAGGAATAACAGAGGGAGCAGAGCAGAAACTTCTCTTTTCTAGACATTAAGCAGCACACTTTAGACATTAATGTCAGCCAATGGCCAATGTCAAGACCTAGAGCAGGGGTGTCCAAACTTTTTGCAAGGAGGGCCAGATTTGTTGAGGTGGAAATGTGTGGGGGCCGATCTTTCAGCCACTTTTGGCCCCTGGGCCGGACATTGGACAAGTCTCCATAACATGCAAGGATTTGGGGAAGAAGCTGCAGCAACGGAGCCGGGGTGGGTAGGCTGGGCAGGGGGTTGGGGGGGGTGGAGGGAGGCAAGGAGGGCAGGCAAACCATAAAACTGCAAGCTGACGTCTCCATCCGGTATGGGAATTGGCCAGCTGGCGGGGATGCATCACAGGCTGAGCAGGTGGGGAGAACAGGCCGCGGACCACTCAAAATTTGAAAATGGACCGCATTTGGCCCCCGGGCCTGACTTTGGGCATGCCTGACCTAGGGCATTGGGCAACTACCAAAGCAGGGCCCATCAGCAGTCCTGGATGCCAGGGTATTTTAATTTCCCACAATGCCATTGGATGTGGAGAATCCAAATGAGGACCTGCTAGGGCCAGCCCTTACCTCGGGCAAAACACCTGAGGCATCCAGGTCAGCTGACATAGGACAGTAGTGCAGCCTCTTAGGTAAAGATTTTTCCCACATACGCATGCTAGTCATGAACTCTAGGGACAATGCTCATCTCTGTTTTCAAGCCAAAGAGCCAGTGTTGTACAAGTCCATGGTCATGTGGCCGACATGGCTGAACACACTTCGGCACACGGAACACTGTTTACCTTCCCACGTTTTATGGCAGTACCTATTTATCTACTTGGATTTACATGCTTTCAAATTAGTACGTTGGCAGGAGCTGAGGTTAACAGTGGGAGCTTGCTCCGGTGCATGGCACCCAGGATTTGAACCACCAAGCTGCTGACTTCACAGCTGACAGTTTCAGCGCTCTAGCCACTGAGCCTCCACATCACTCCTTAAATAGTCTACATGTCTTGAAAATCCTATTAGGCATGCTATAAGTCAGTTCCAACTTGAGGGCACATGTCAACAACAGGTGGCAATAATAGATTTTTCTAGGCTTGCTTTTGCAATTAAGCATCATCGGAAGATGTTATTGGGGTGCTAAAGTAAGACAGAAGCATAATTTTGGAAACTGGTAAAACAGGCAGCGTGCACAATATAGGCCAATTTAAAGCACAAACATATTATATGAGATGCATCGGTCAAAGGATACGATTAATTCTCTCAGTATGTGAAAGCCTCCATTCCAATCCCAGCACAGCCCAAAGCTCTGGGAGAAATAGGTGGGATCATATACTTCACTGGTAGAGCACATGCTCTATATCAGGCATGTCCAAAGTCTGGCCCAGGAGCCAAATGTGGCCCATTTAAAAATTTTGAGCAGCCCGTAGCCTCTTCTCCCTGCTGACTCAGCCTGTCATGCATACCTGCCAGCTCGCCGGCCCCTCCCTGTTCCGGCTGGAGACATCAGCTTGCAGTTTTATGGTTTGCCTACCCTCCCTGCCTCCGTCCGTACCCCCACCCACCCACCCTAGCTTACCGAACCCCAGCTCCATTGATGCAGCATCCTCCCTGCCTCCTTGCAAGGGAGGGCAGCATATACAAGCAGCAGTATGTCTTAGGTGTGCGCTGGCCAATTCCCAGGCTGTGCAACAGCCACTGGGCCGTTTGCCCGTCCCCATTGAAACCTGAACATTTGTGGCTGTTGCCGGTGTATGGGGGCCTGTGCCCTTTCTCCGCCCTTCAGGCTGAATGGTTGCCCCCCCTTTTATCTCACCAAATCTGGCCCTCCTTGCAAAAAGTTTGGACACCCCTGCTCTGTATGCAAACTGTCCCAGATTCATTTGGCAACATTGCCCATCGAAAGGATCCCACCAGTAGCAGGTCTGTGAGATTTTGGAACATCGCTACCAGTCAAAATAAATGTCATGAACACAGGTACACAATTGATCTAACTCAGTCTGAAGAATATTTGCACAATCGTATTCAACCTTTGTTGGAGTGCTACATAAAAGCTTTCAATTCAGCAAGTAGCTTTCATGAGCTAAGAATCTTTTGTGACTAATGAAGAGCTAGTGAACTTTTTAATAATAGCAACAACTAGCTTTGATACTGATATTGTGTTTTTTAAAAAAAAAATCTCTACCAGAGAAATCTCTTTTGAAGTCTTCAGGATTAAGAAACTCTTTATATTTTATCCAGCCATGCTAATAAAACTGACTAGGCTAAGCGATGCAATTTTCAAGTCAATGTAATTTTTTTCCTCCTTAGTTCCCAATGGTGTTCTTTGGATAGATATGTATACAATTTTCTTCGGCTTTACCATTATCATTGCGTTATACATCAACATTTCAGGTACTGAATGAGCACAGGATATAATCTTTAAATCAAAGCTCAAGGACACAACAATCCAGCTAAAGTTAAACACTTTTAAGGATCATTGATTTCCATGGGAGATTATCGCCTTTCTTGAAATTAATGACACTGAAAAGTGTTTAAATCTGCCTGGATTCTGCCACAACTGGTGCTGGTGCTGTTGTTGTTGTTCATCAGAGGCTAAATACTTGTACATTCTACTGAATTCAACGAAGATAAATCATGTATAAACTTCTAAAAATCCATTTCTTCTTCCTCTTCTTAGAATGTATGTGTTTCAAAGTATTTTTAACTCTTTCTAATATTTTTCATTATATCTCTCGTGTAATAATAATGTTATTTGTGAATGAGGTGTGTTGAAAGCGCCACAACTTTTCGGGGACAGGAAAAGCTTTGGGGAGTTAAATGACAATCTGAATTTAATCTGGTTCTAAGGCTTATAGTTCAGTCCATGCCTAAATTAATGTGAGGACTCCTTTTTCTATGGAGCAGAGATTTATGAAAATGCCTAAACAGGAACGGAGGTGAAGCAGGACTTTTTGTCCTTTCCATAGTTTAGTGATATGCTGTTTTCCACAGAACTGCATATCATGAGACAGAGTAAAGGAATCCCCTACTTTGAACCAAAGAGAGCTGTGTCATTTGCTGTTTGACCTCAGGTAGCAAAATAAGTTGTGCTGCCCCTGCAGATAATAATAACTGTCTGCCACCAAATCAATTCACTGAGCAATTCAGAACAAACAGTATTTATATACTGCTTGTGTGATATGCCTTGCAGCTAGAACCTAGCGGTTTTCCAAAAATCTGATAGTAGTTACCAATATCACAGAATATAAAGGAGAAACAATACATTCCAATACTGACTATTTATTTATTTATTTATTTATTTATTTATTTATTTATTTATTTATTTATTATCATCATCAAATCACACAGCTAACATGATAACTACGCTGGATTTTGTATTACAAATCACTAGTTGAACGCTTCCCAAGTGTTTAGGACTACGTGATGTATCAGCAAATTATGCGAGCTGATCCCAGTTATCCCAGCTATGATGATGATGATGATGATGATGATGATGATGATGATGATGATGATGATGATGATGATGATGATGATGATGATTCCCTTCAACAACGCTGGGGTTAAGGTATCAGACGCTTGTGCATTTCAAAATCTGTGTATAACTTTTATGACCTTGAAAATGTAACTGCAAAACATAGACAGTTGATTCACACACACACACACACACACACACACACACACACACACACACACACACACACACACACACACCAATCTGCCCTGACCCTTATCAACTGCCCAGCATGGCTGTTTAGCCACCCCAGTTGCCTCATCAAGCCACCCCAGTTGCCTCATCCGTTGTCTTGACCATTGAGGACCATTATCTTAGTTGCCACTGCCCCCTCCCCACTCCAAATAATAGAGGAAAAAGAGAAAGTACTACTACCACACCTAATGGTGAGATCTACCCCTCAAAAAATGTTGGAAGGAACATTTATTCCCCCACCCACCCGGACAAATGGTATAAAATTCAGAATGGAGAACATCAAGAGATGGTTTCTACATTACTCTAGTCAAAATCTTCAAGAACAGATAATGTAAGTGTGGCTTATAAATAACTTGAGTGAAGTTTAGGGATTAGAGATGGGCACGAAATGAACAATTTTTCGTTTCCATTTTTGTTTTTTCATTTCGTTACACAACGAAATGACAAACGAATTTTGTCTCAAAAATAAAACGAAACGAACAGAAACACCAGAAATTTTGTCGTCCGTTTCGTTTTCGTTACGGCAATACATTGAACTGCTTTAAATGCTACAAAAGTCACAAAAAATGAAATAAATGGTAACAAAATGGTAACAAAATGAATGAAAATGAAAATGATTTTTTTTGCAAAAATTCACAAAAAATGGAAACGAACCGAAACGGATCCCCCAAACAACAAACGACAAACAAAACACCATTTTTAATTCGTGCCCATCTCTATTAGGGATGGGCACGAAATGGAAAAATTGTGTTTTGTTTTGTTTTGTTTTGTTTTGTTTTGTTTTGTTGGCCCACTCACTTCATTTCATTTTGCTACTAATGTATTTTTTTTTAAATGTACAAAATAAAACGGTAATGAAGCAATTCATTTCTCTATTGCATGGGCTCCTGGGGTCCTAGAGGCACCAAATTTGGTGCATACCTTCCCTGGACTCTCCCCTTTAAGTCCTCCAAATTTAAGTCCTCCTGGGGTGGTGCTTCTCCAGGTGAGTCCTCAGGGCCATTGAGGAGAGATGCCTGTGGTCGCTGCCTCTGCGCACCACCACCTTGCAGGCATTGCAGGTCACCAGCCTCAGGTCTTCCTCATAAATATGATCACATCACCCCAGTTCTGGCCCACCTGCATTGGTTGCCCGTGGCTCTCCGGATAAGGTTCAAGGTCCTGGTTTTGGTTTTCAAAACCCTCCACGGCCTGGGACCTGATTACCTGGCGGAGTGTATCTCTCAGAGATCAGCAGAGGCTAGGCCCAATCAAATGTCGCGGGCGCGCTCACTCAGGGTGGCCACCCCTAGGGAGGCGCAGAAGTCGGCAACGTGTAGCCGCGCCTTCTCGGTGGTCGGCCCTTCATTATGGAATCAACTACCGAGTGAGTTGCACCTTGCATCATCCCTGCCCGCCTCCAAAAAGGCTTTTAAAACTATGCTTTCTAAGGAGGCTTATGGTGACCTTATTTCTACTTAATTTTTGTTTTGCTGCACCCGTTGCCTTTTGTTGAGGGCTTCCCCCCCAGTGCCCTTATTGTTGTCCCCCCGCTGCTGTTCTTATTAGCTGTTTTTATCTGATCTTATTTTTTATTGTAAACTACCTAGAGTCCCTTTGGGAAATGGTGTGGTATAAAAGTGTAATAATAAATAAATAAATAAATAAATAAATAAATAAATAAATAAATAAATAAATAAATAAATAAATTGCAGGAGACGTGATCCCACAAGAAGCCGCAAGGCTGCTGCTGCTCATCTCCTGTGTCCAATTCTGAGACCAACTCCTGGGACTCCTCTAGAGTCCACAAGGAGAATGCTGCTGCCTGACGTCCTTGGGCTCAAGCTCAGTGGCCTGGCTCATGGCACTGCCTGATGGGCCTTCAGCTGCCTCACTGCCACTGGTGGCCCTTCTGCTGCTGTCTCCAGCAGAGAATAAACTTCTCCTAAGTTTGATAGGAGTAGTATTCCTCATTTTATTACTGTTTTTGAACAGTACAAAATGTGCAAAAACAAATATCTGTGTGTGTGTGTGGAGGGTTTGAAGAAGTGGCCCTGGACTTGTCGGTAGTGGAAATAATGTGTGTGTGTGTGTGTGTGTGTGTGTGTGTGTGTGTGTGTGTGTGTGTGTGTGTGTGTGTGTGTGTGTGTGTGTGTGTGTGTGTGTGTGTGTGTGAAGGAATGTAGTACTCTCAAGGTGGTGTATTTGTTTTGTACCCTTCCAACCCCCTGATAATATCCTCCCTAAAATTCCCTCCCAACAAACAGAAAGAACACAGTCACTCACACACAGCAAGAACCAGAAAAGCAGTGCTGTTGATGTTTGCTTGTTTTGCACTCAGTAGCACAGGGGAAAAAAAAACACACACACACACTGGGTGTTATAATAACAGAATGGAGGAACTGGTATACTATAGGTACAGGTGGGTGGGAGACTTGAAATAATGTGTGGATGGAAGGAATTGTTGTACTTTTTCAAGGGGGTTGGAGGGGAACAATAATGTAAGTAAAGAAAAGCCAGCCCAAATGAAACCCTGCCTGATATCCTACTGATAAAACCCTGATAAAAGAACCCAAATAGCTCTACTGTTCAGCACAGAAAAATGGGGGAGGATAGGGGAACTGGTAGAGGTGGGTGGTGGACTGGTCTGGGAATAATGGGGGTGGGTGGGAGGTAAAATAAAATAAAGAAGAAAGCCTGTCCCAACCCAATCCTCCCAAAAATTCTCAAAAATAAAATAAAATAAAATAAAATAAAAATGTGGTGGGTGGCACTGGCTGAAAAGGGCCCTGAACAGTCTCTCTCAGACTCTCTCTCTCTCTCTCTCACACACTCTCACACACACACACACACACACACACACACACACACACACACACACACACACACACACACACACACAGAGAGAGAGAGAGAGAGAGAGAGAGAGAGAGAGAGAGAGAGAGAGAGAGAGAGAGAGAGAGAGAGAGAGAGAGAGAGAGAGACTCTGCCACACAGGCACAGGCACAGCAGCAGATTAGCAAAAGAAAAAGCCAGTCAGTCAGTCATTCAAGCAAAGAGCTCTAAGCTAGCTGCTAACTATTCTTCTAATGAGTGTCCCACTGCCAGAGATGCCTCTCTCCTCTCTAGCTCCCAGATGACAACTGCTAAAACTGAAAGTATTCGCCCCTTTATATACCCTGCTGCCATGAAGCAATAGAAGCAAAAACCAATTCTCCATTCCCAAGCCAACCAAAACAACCAAACCCCAATGTATTCTTATGGGCACCTTGTTTGGCATCGAATAATTTGGTCCCCCATACCCCATACCTCTCCAAAGTTTGGGTGCTTCGAGGGGAGAGCTTGAGGAAGGCCCACAGTGATTTCCATGCTAGTAGGTGCCCGGGAACAGTATTTTCAAGGACTTTAAAATTAGAAAAGTTTTTCTACTGGGGCACTCCATTTAGAGTTAAATAACTAGGGCCCCCATTTCCAAAATCTCTCCAAATTTGGGGTTCTTAAAGGGGAGGGCTTGTGGGAGGTCCACAGCAATTTTCATGCAGCTAGCTGCCCAGGAACAGTATTTTGAAGCACTGAAAAAGGTGCTCAGAAATGTTTTTTTCCAGGGGCACTCCCTTTGAAGCTTAATAACTCAGCCCCCTGAACACCAAATCACTCTGTATTGGGAGCTTAAAGGGAGAGTCCACAGATGGATCACTCCAAATTTGGTGTCTCTAGGATCCCAGGGGGGTGAATTATAGAGAAACAAATTGGTTCATTTCAATGTAAAAAATGCCAATTTGTTTTGTAAGTAACAATATGCTGTTTCATTGTTTTTTTTGCTTTGCTTCATTTTGTTTCATTAGCTAATGAAATGACGAAATGGCATGTTGTTTTTTGTTTGTTGCCCATCCCTAAAGTGAACCCAAACCTTTCCAAAGAAAAGACAGAAAACAGTTTCTGGTTTGGAGGTGAACAACAAAATATTTTTTCCAGCTAAATACCAGGTGAATGTGTGAAACTGTTCCTGTATTTCTGTGAAAGGAGTTCTGTGAAAAGTTGCCCATTAAGAAGAAAATAGATAAATGTTGCTTCATTCCAAGGACAGGACACTGGATTCCCTCCCCCCCAGTGGCACACAAAATCCAAGTAACCTTATCAACAGTTTTGACATAGCTTGCAAGGGGTGGGTAGGGTAGAATTTAAACATGGCCATTTTCCCTCTTAAGGTCCAGCTAGGCTAACCTTCTTCCTGATAGGCTGATCCCCTAGGCTTACTGCATGGATCAATGTGGGAATATTTGCCCAGCAATATTTGCCCTGCGGGTGGCATTTTCATAAGAGTTGTAGAAACAGTGATCCCCGCCTCTTGCTGTTATTAAGATCATTTGACCTTCTTTACATTCCAAACAAAAGGTTCTCTCAAAAGCTTGAAAATGAGCCCTTTCAACTTTTAAGCCAGTGGACTTATTCGGAAGATTGTTGTTTTCCTGAACTCTTCGACTCAGGCAGAAGGAACCTACAAACTTTTCCTCCTGTTCCCCAAAAAATCCAAACAGCAAAGACATGCTAAACAAAAGAGAAGGTATAATGCCTTGTTTTGCCCACCAAATAAGGAGATAGACACAGGTGATGAGTTAACTAGAGCCTCTTTATTAAATGTTAAGGGTATAAAATTAAGCTGAATTCCAGACTACTAGTAGAGAGTCCTACTATGATCTAGATCCCTGGAGCTGGTGTAGGTGAACCTTCTACACCTAACCCTGTTTTCCCATCGAGCGTGTCCCAAAACTTGGGTCTGTGCTCTTCAGCCCCCCCCAGCTGGCCAACACCAGGGGACTCCCCCTGGAGCTGGCCACACCACACTTCTGAAATTTTGATGGCCAGTGGCCATGGAAAGCCCCACGTACACTCCTGCAACTGAATCTCAGGATTTGCAGTGCCGATATGTTGGGTGATTCAATCATATAGTCATAGAATAGTGAAGTTGGAAGAGGCTTACAAATTCATCAAGTCCAGCCCCCTGCTCCATGCAGGAAATGCATACCAATCAAAGGAGATCTGCCATGTGGTTGTCCAGATTTCTCTTGAATGCCTCCAGGGTTGGAACACTCACCACCTCTTGAGGTATGTGGTTCCATTGGTGTACTGCTCTAACAGTTAGGAAGTTTTGTCCTGATATGCAGCTGACAGCTGGGTTCTCTTAAATTGAGCCCATTGTTGCACGCCCTACACTTGAACAAACCTTTGGAACTGTGGCGAAAAGGGTAAAACAAGTATGAATATTCATGACTCTGTTTTGAGTAGCCAAACACCAAGCTGGTGGGAGTGGTTAAGAATGTTATATATTGGAATCTAATGGGGAATGGACAGTTCAGTTTGGGTTCAGTTTGGGTTAGAGCTGAGCGGAGTTCAGTTAAGAGAGCTGAGAGTCAGTTAGATTGTCAGTTGGTCAGGTGGGAGATCCTGCCACTGAAAAGGGTCTGGTTTATAAAGGATACACATTATTATAAGAATTCATGTTTGCAATACCATAACATCGGCTAAAGCTATCATAATACTGATCATCTAATTGTAAACCAATAAACATTTCATATTTTGTTTTAAAACTATATAACCTGTTGTGACTCTCTCTCAAATACATACAAGTGTCCAGTTAATCTGGTGGTGGCAGCGAGTGAAAACCCAGTGTCTGAAAGGGGCACGTCACAGGAACTCACTGTTACCGCTCATCTATTTGCCAGTGTGACCTATTTGTTTTTTAAAATGTGGCATTGTCCCTGATTTGCCCATATTCACCTTTCTGGGCCTGTCAGTACAGAATAAGCAAAAATTACCAGCACAAATTTCAATATGCCATCAGGCAATCTGGGTCCAAAATTAATATCCAGTCCTTAACAGACCAGCTTCTCTTGCAGTGGATTCATAGGGGAGGTGGGTCACTGCATCCTGCAGAATGCCTGATAGATATAATGACAGCCCAGTCCATTCTCCATCAGTTGAGATTTCGGCAGCCAATGGATAGCTAAGGAGACTGCCTCCCCATGGGGGGGGGATAGACTCCCTGCCCACATAGCTATTTGGTGCCATATGATAATAAATCTTATACAGTGGTTCCCCCGCCCTTTCGCGGTTCATATACTGCGGCCCCTATATTGCGGGACCACAGTATATGAAAAAAGGCCCCCTGGGCTAAGGGGGGAAAGGCCTGTTTCAGGCCTCCCATACTTACCCCAAGACTGCCACTGTCCCAAACGGGCCTGCGAGGGTCTTCATGGGCCTTCTGGGGGCCCCAAAAGGACCTCCCAGTGAACCAGAAGTGACTACTGGTAAACCGCAAGTGACTTCTGGATTGTCCAAAATCATTTCTGAGGCCTTTGAGGGCCTTTCTAGGCCCCAGACCTCACCTGACCTGCATCCGCATATCACGGATTTTCAATTATTGTGGGTCGGGTTGGTTCCCTAACTCCCGTAATAGGTGGGGGATCACTGTATCAACATGCACAATTATTTCCTGCCTATACATATGATGTTAAAATTTGTTTCCTTGATTAAAATGGAACTTCAGTGTCTTGGGTACATACTGTATCTATGTGGGAGAGTTTGCTTAGACTGTATAAAAGAGAAGGAATAATACTGGTACATCTATAGGGGGAGTATCAGTAAACTTTGAAAGGTATATTTGGGGAAGAATTACTGTGATCATGTAATTAAATTATTGAGGTGGGGAGTGGAGAAGAAGGCCACCACTAGCATTCTCAGCTTCAGGAGAAACCCAGATAATTGTTTTCATCACAAACATAGCTATCAACTACAGTGGACCCATGTATAACAAACATATTGTATAACATAAAATCCGTACAAGATAAAAAAATTCTGGAGATAGGGGAAATTTGCTTAACATAATCACCTATGGGGAGAATCCGTACAACATAAAAATGGGATCACTCCGTTTTCAATGCATTCCTATGGGAATTTGTATAAAGGAAAATTTGCTTAACAAATTCATTTCAAACAAATTATCAAATCTGCCGAACGGAACATGCCTGAGTGGGTTTCGGCTATTGCCACGGCCTCTTTCGGGGAGGGATGTTTCCCCGCCCGATTGAAGGAGACCATGGTGAAGCCCACTCTGAAAAGCTTGGCATGGCATCGGACGAGTTATCTAGCTATCGTCTGATTGCCATTGTTCCCTTCCTGGGCAAGGTTGTCAAGAGGGTTGCCGCTGTCAGGCTCCAGTCATATCTGGAGGAAAATCGTATCCTGGATCCCTTCCAGTCTGGTTTCAGACCTCTTCGCGGGACCGAGATTGCCCTGGTCGCTCTGCAGGGTGACCTCCTCAGGGAGGCCGACAGGGGGTGTTCCTCCCTGCTGGTTCTCCTTGATCTGTCTGCTGCCTTTGATACCGTCGACCATGGTAACCTGCTAGTCCAGCTGGCCGAGGTGGGAATTGGGGGTCAGGCTTTGTCCTGGCTCCCTTCCTTCCTTGGCGGCTGGACTCAGCGGGTTCAGCTGAGTGATGACTGGTTGGCTCCTTGGACTCTCCCATGTGGGGTGCCCCAGGGGTCGGCAATCTCACCCATGCTGTTCAACATTTATATGAGGCTGCTGGCAGAGGTAATCAGGAGATTTGGAGTTTGCTGTCATCAGTACGCTGATGACACACAGCTCTATCTCTCCTTTTTGTCATCTGCAGAGGAGGCTGTTCGCTCCCTCGATCTGTACCTGGAGGCAGTTCTGGAATGGACTAGAGATAACCGGCTCAAGATGAACCCAGAGAAGACGGAGGTTCTGTTCTTCGGGGTGCCCTCATTTGGGTACAATGGCCCCCTCCCTAAACTGGGGGGTGTTTCCTTCCAGCCTACGGACAGGGCCAAGTATCTGGGTGTGGTCCTGGACTCAGCCCTCTCCCTGGAAGACCAGGTGATGGCTGCCTCCAGGGCCACTTTTATTCATCTCCGCAGGATTGTCCAGATCCGCCAGTACCTTGATGAGTCCTCCCTGAGGACAGTCGTGCAGGCCGTAGTGATCTTGAGGATCGACTATTGCAATGCCCTCTACATGGGTTGCCCTTGACCCTGGTCCGGAGGTTACAGCGGGTGCAGAATGCGGCGGCCAGGCTGGTGGAGGGTGCTCATAGATTCGAGCACATCACCCCAGTTCTGGCTCGCTTGCACTGGCTACCAGTTGTCCTCTGGATGAGGTTCAAGGTCCTGGTTTTGACTTTCAAAGCCCTCCACAGCCTGGGACCAGAGTATCTGGCGGAGCATATCTCTCAGAGATCAACTGGGGCCAGACCCAAGAGATTGGCGCAGGTGCGCTCACTGAGGGTGGCCACACCCAGAGGGGCACGGAAATCATGTACGCATGACCGCGCCTTCTCTGTGGTGGGCCCCATGCTTTGGAACCATCTTCACACTGAGCTGCGCCTAGCAGATTCCCTGCCCGCCTTCAAAAAGGCCCTGAAGACTCACCTTTTCAGGGAGGTGTTTGGCGACCTCTCTAACTAGTTTTTTCTTTCCCCCCGTGCCATCTCTGTTTGGACCATGCCTGTTGTTTTGTTTGTTTACTGTGTCTGTGTGTTTTACTTGGTTTTATTGTAAGCCACCCAGAGTTCCCTCCTGAGAAGATGGGTGGGATATAAGCTTAACAAATAAATAATAAATAAATAAATGTTGGGTGCCCACAGAAAGGGCTCCGAGTGCCACCATTGGCACCCGTGCCATAGATTTGCCACCACTGCTCTAGTGTTTTGTGACTATGTCCCCTGTGGCAGCCATTTTGTGAGAACAGTCACCATGTTCTCTCGCAATATCAAAGGTACCCACCAGCCGGCAAAGATTAGGGCCACTGGACTAATGACTTCAACCATATACCTCAAGATAATAATAATTACATATTTAATTTATTATTCAAGAGTAACTATTTATCCTAATTGTTTTTGCTCTAAACATAGAGGTTGATATTAAATTTGGTAAGCTGCATTTTTAAAGGAGCTGTTATGGACACTTTCATTTAAAAATAATAAAATAAACCCTCTCTCTCTCTCTCTCTCTCTCTCTCTCTCTCTCTCTGTGTGTGTGTGTGTGTGTGTGTGTGTGTGTTGTAAAAAACCTTTATGAAATAAAAATGCTGACTCAACTTTCTTCTCTCAGTTGAGAAGCTCTTGCTATACTGAAGATAACCAAGAAGGTTAGGAAGGGCCATGGAGGCCTGTATGATCTGCTTACGGTGGAGTGTCCGTGGAGATTCATTCAGTTCTACAGTGCCTCAAAGTGCAGAGAAGAAAGGAAGTTGGCAAGATTTTCATTCCAGCTGTAGAAACCCGTTTCATGCGAGCTTCTCAAATGCTTTATCTTTAACGAGGACGTGGTAACTAGTGCGGGGATGACTGTATAATAAGGCTCACGGGTGCTTTGCCAAAGAAACTTTCAGAAAAGGGGAAGAAAGTTCCTTGATGAAAGTAAGGTGGTTTTTTTTTAAAAAAAAAAAAGCAGGCAAGGTACAGAAAGCTTCATCTGGATTCCAGCGCTTGTGGAATGAGGGACAATCAGGGAACAGGCCACAAGTCTGAACTCCCTCTGCAACTCTCATCCTGAAAAGGAAGAGAGGAGCTTCAAAAGGAATGAGAGTGACAGGATATCCAACAGAAAGGTATTGTACATTCTTGCTTCAGGTCACAGCCATGGTTTGCATTGCTGAGCAAAGTCTTTCTAATTTAACATTTATGAACTCCATTTTAGAGTTCACTCAGGGAAATGTCTCTGAAACTTGGTGGCAAAGAGGAAGTACTCTTGTGTGAATGTGTGTGTGTGTGTGTGTGTGTGTGTGTGTGTGTGTGTGTGTGTGTGTGTGTGTGCGGTGCGTGCGTACGTGCGTGTGTGCGTGCGTGCATGCGCGTATGTACATGCATGCGTGTGCGTGATATGTGTTGCTTCCAGGCAGGAAGGGAAGGCATTGACATCTAGACAAATAGTTGCAGTAATAAGTGAATAGAAAATGCTTCCTTTCTGATAAATTCAAGCACTTCTTAACATTTCAGCAGTTTTGGGGTTTTTTGTACAATCTGAGTTAATCAATTTGGAAGGGCTAGACCAAGCATGCCCAAACTTCAGCCCTCCAGATATTTTGGACCACAACTCCCACAGTCTTTTGCCATTGGCAATCTAAGCTTAGAATTCTGGGAATTACGGTCCAGAACATCAGAAGGGCCAAAGTTTGGACATGCCTGGCTAGACATTTAACCTCTGTAAAAGCAGGAGGCCTTTACTTTCAGTTGTGGCCCCTAAAAACCCAAAACCAACACCCCATTTTGGATCTTGGTTACTTCAAACATGGGAGCAAAATAGATGACAGGATTCTGATTTTTCTGTAGCCATTTTGATAGTCCTTTTGTTGATGAAGAAGAGCCTGCAAAACTACTTGTGTTGAGACCAAAACTTTGCTTCAACATTCAAGACACTTTTGAGGACAAAATTTTGAGGAATGTTTAGATAAAAACTAGTGATATTTCTCAGAGGGATTCTCTGTATTTCAGGTAACACTTGATGAGCCATAAAACAAAATGTGGTGTGCATTTCATGGTTTCTTTTCAGGTAAAACATCTGGGGATTTAAAACAGAGGATAAATCACTTCTGAGTACTCTCTACCTAGAGAGCCCTGAAAGGGGGCACTGTAAGTCAGAACTGGGACATGTTTGTCATTATTAGAGATGGGCACGAATTAAAAAATAAATTGCCAAATTCATTTAATAATTGCTAATTTGTCATATTTGGATAAACGGATACCCTCAACAAATACAAATTGAATTTTTAGTGCTTTTTGATTCACTTATTTGTTGGGCTATAAAACACCCCTCAAGGCACCTAGAGATACAAAAGTTGCAGGGAAACCTCCCATACCTCTTGGCTACAGTTTCTCCAAGCTTGGTAAAGATTGGGTTTTGTACATCTGAGATATGTACCCCCAAAGAAGCCCTCCCAGGAAAGTTTTCTCCAGACACCCAGAGACTCCACACTTGCAAAGAAGCTTCCTTTGACTCTCTTCTACTATCTTTCCAGGTTTGATGAAGTTTGGTCTCACCAAGTCAGTTGCTAGAGGGCACTTCCCGATGGGGCCCACTTTGTGTTTGTATAACTCAGATATGTAAAACCCAATTTTACCAAACTTGGAGAGATTGTAGAGGAAAGTTGGAAAAATCTGTCTGCAATTTAGGTGTCTCTGGGTGTGTGGGGGAATACAGTCCAGGGTGGCTCTTTGGTAGCACATGACTTGTCCATCCAGGATCCAAACTTCACCAAACCCATGGAACTGGTAGCAGAGAGTCATGGGAAACCTCCCTGAAAATTTGGAATCTCAAGGTGCCTTGGGGGTCATTTTATGGTATTTTAAAATGTGAGAAAATTAAGTTACATATTGATGCATCAATTCATTAGGAAAAAATTCATATTTTTGGTGATTAATTGACCTTGATGAATCATGGGTCAAAGTGAATCACATTTTTCCCATATATACTTGAGTATAAGTTGACCTGAGTATAAGTTGAGGCCCTTAATTTGCCTTTAAAAGGGGGGGGATTGATTGACTCAAGTCTAACCCAAGTCAATATTTCTCTGCCTTCCCCAAGCCAGTGCTGGTGGTGGCTGCGACTGCTGCCAATGCCACCGCCTCTGTGGTTCCCCTTCCCTTCCTCCTCCTCCCCTCCTCCTCCTCCTCCTCCTCCTCCTCCTCCTCCTCCTCCTCCCTCCTCCTCCTCCCTCCTCCTCCTCCTCCTCCTCCTCCTCCTCCTCCTCCTCCTCCTCCTCCTCCTCCTCCTCCTCCCTCCTCTTCTTCTTCCAATGGGGGGCGGGGAGAGAGAAGCAGTGGGGTATTTAAAAAAATATTCTCTCCCGAAGCAAGCATCAATGATGGACATCAATTGGGTGCAGAGAGGGAGAAGCAACAGGTTTTTAAAACTTTTTTTTTCTCTCCTGAAGCAAGCACCGGTGGTCCTTCTCCTTCACTCGAGGGCCTTTTTTCGAACCCAAAATAAGGGCTGAAAAACTCGACTTATATTTGAGTATATATGGTAATTATTATTAATTACCACATAAGCACACAGTTTGGAAATCTGGCTGCTGCCATACTTCTTAGCCAGAGTCATGAAAATGAAAGTAGGAAAAAATATTTTTAAAAGGGAAAATATAATTTGGGCTGGGGAAAGAGGAGGAATAGGTAAGAAGCCCTGCTGCTAAAATTTTTAGATCCCACTCTAAATCTTAAAAGAAGCAACATTATGACTCCCTAACTCATTTTGGCCCATCACTCAAATGAGCAATTTTATATCCTGTTGGTATAAGATTAAGGAGACTTTCGCCTGATGACATTTTATTCAGTTCTAAGATAACTGAATAAAACGTTGCTTATTTGACCTTTACATAGATCAGAACAAGCGTCCGTTAGAATAGACACTTCTGTGAATTTTGTAATGCAAGGTTTTGCTTGTTTACTCGTTTGTCTTTCTGGTTTGGGGTTGTTTTGTTTTGCTTTTCAAATATCATAAAGTTATGTATATGAGGGAATGTTGCATTAAACTGTACAGCAGAATGTTGCTCACCCAAATCTGTCTGAATATTTGTGTGGAATTCGTTTTAAAAAATGCAGTTTTATGAAGACTATTGGTCGAAATGGACTCGTGGGGAACCATTCTGCTTATATACTGTCCCTTTACAGCACTCTGGGCAGATTATTATTTAATTATAGAAGCTACATGTCCTGACCCCACCCACCCCAGTAATTACAGATTGCTCCCACCCCCAATGCAAGCTGGGTACTCATTTTACTGACCTTAGAAGGGCTACCACAGGGAAGAAGTCATTGATTTCCTCTCACTTGCAGCTGAGTGTATGACAAGAACCAATGGGTGGAAACTCAACAGAGGGAGAGCCAACCTGGAAATAAGGAGAAATTTCCTGACAGTGAGAGCCATTCAACAATGGAACAACTTGCCTCTCAGTGTTGTGGGTGCCCCATTGCTGAAGGTTCCATCTGTCCAGGATGGTATGAGTTCTCCTGCCTTGGGCAGGGGGTTGGACTAGAAGACCTTCAAGGTCCCTTCCAACCATACAGTGATTCTATGATTCTATGATTCTTGTCAGTTTCCATAAAGCTCTCACTATTCACACACGCACACACGCACACACGCACACACGCACACGCACACACACACACACACACACACACACACACACACACACACACACACACACACACACACACACACACACACACACACACACACACACACAGAGAGAGAGAGAGAGAGAGAGAGAGAGAGAGAGAGAGAGAGAGAAAACCTTTCTATCACTTCTGTATTACTGTTTTGCAGTTGTGAGTGGTTCATTCAGAAAGCCTCTAGACTACACCAATGATAGCTATAGTTTGTACACAAAAGATTGTTACACAACCAGGAATCTCCACAGGCCCAGAAGATGCTCCATATCAAGAACTGAAAATTTCAATAGCAGCACTATCACATAATTCTATGATAGAAGACTGGGTCAACCTTGAGTGGCTACCTGGGATTGAACCCCGAGTCATGAGTAGTTTTGTGTGCAGTGCTTAACCCTAACCCTGTGCCACAAGCTCCTTAAGACTGAATACAAGCAAGTCTGACAAGTTCCAAACAGAGACTGGCTTGTCAATCTCCTGGCAAGAGAAATCTTCTCTTCCTAGGTCCACTGGCAGTAAGAGCTAGAGGAAGCTACCTTATGCCACATCTTTGGTCCATCTACCCATCTCAACAAAACTTCTGCTAAAGTTTTCAGGAAGGAGTTTTCTCAACTCCATATAGAAATGCCTGGAACTGCATCAGGGACCCTCTTTATGGTAAATGGGAGTTCTATCCCTGGACTGCCGTTGAAGGCAGTGGGAAGTTCTTCTATCTAGAGGAGAAAGAGGGAGGTTTCTTCTCAGTGGTCCTTCTCTGGCTAATTTCTGGACACAGCCTGTTCCCAGCTCTCGCCTCCGCCATGGTGTTCTTCCTGGGAGAACAGGTGTTCATCAATCTTCTCCATAGCCCAAATGTGTTGTTTTCCAAAGTTGCCCTCCTTGTGTCATTGACAGGCCATTTCAGATGATGACAGAAGAGACCACACAGGTGTGCAGCGATTGGTAATGGTTCGCAGTGTGTGAATAAACTTTTCATCAGAGACAGCTCAGGGGAGAAGCAAACTCTCAGGCGTGACCAGACACGCCACCCCCTCCTTTCCCCCAAACAACACCAGGGTTGGATTATTTGTTATTTTGTTTGTTCTGATGATCAATAGTCAGCCTTGCATCCCAGTATATACTCCTTCAGAAGCATGAATTTTACATAGACATTGTAAAGCCTGCACAAAACATTATAAATAAGTAACTGTCCACAGTGTTCTACTGTGTTTTCATGTCCATCTATACTGGCTTACTATCTGAACTGGTTGCTAAATCTTAGTTGGGCTCATGTTTCCTGAACATTCCCCCTGGCAGTCCTGGAAACCTCACACATTTCCTCAAATGTCTTCTAGCAGACCCGGAATCTTCCGAACCAAAGGGCAGCTGGTGTGATGTCAGGCCCACCTGTTCTCCCTGTGGCTACCCCCAATCCCTACTGAGAGAGATTCTCTTTGTTCCATGGTGAGCCTTTAAGAGATATAGAAAATAAGCAGCCGTATGGCAGACCAATGTACATTTCCTAACAGTTATGTTTTTTTTTAATTTTGTTTCCGAAAAAGAGGAGGCCGCAAATCCAGGATTTAACAGGGCTCCATCTGGAACAGTGACATCTGCCCTCCCTTGCTTTCCACACCACCACCACCACCCAAAAAAACAACACCCGGGCTTACTCTTCGTTAATGAAGCCATCTAGCATCACATGTTCATCTCGAACAGGTGTACAGTATAACACACATTCCATGATTAGCTGAACAGGCTGGAGGTTGTTAAATGTTCCCTTAATATAGGGGGTGCCTGGATTTTAAAGACATGCATGGAGAAAACCAATCCAGAAAATGTAAAACCGGTTTGACTTATGTCCAGCACCTGTACGCTGCCATTCTGAATGACAATCTGCAGCTGACTTTTGATATGTTGCCTACAGCTATCTTTCTTTTTTCTTTTTTTAACTAATTAGAGGCACAGCAGGGGCCAATTTTTATCGAGATAACCGTGAGCATGGAGGGAAAGTTTATGACATCCCTTCCTTTCCCTGCCATGACATGTTCACATACACCCTTCTAACATCCCCCTCTCAAAGTGCCTGGGAACACAGGATATTGCAAATATTTGCCATACCCTTTGTTCTCCTTGATTTAGGCTGCCTTGATGCAACCAGTCAGTCTAAATTGATGCAAGCAAAGACATTTTTCACATCCCTACTCATTGGCTGGAATCCTGTGGCCAGGTGTGGCACCGCCTAGGGCTGATGACATCATCTGCTGTGCAGGTTGTTTTGGGAGGCTTGGGTGGAAATTAAAGCATTTTGATTCCTTCTAAAATTCTCTTGAGATCCCTTCCTTCTTGCGAAAACTTCTGGGAACCATTGGATGAGAGCTTGAGCTGGAAGGAGGTCTCACATGAAGATTCACTCTTATCCAACACTTTTCCGCTGGAGTTTTATTTACAGTCTTGCATGCTGCCTGTAGTTTGAGTGACTGGGAGGAACATTTCTGGGCTGGCTCCATGGCACTATCCAATGGTTTCTTCTGGGTTTTGAAACTGAAGGACAGCCCTGACTCTCTTCTATGTGTTCTATGCCCCCCTTTTGGTCAAGATGGTAGCAGTTGAATTGTTGCTCTTGATCTGTTTGGTGGGTTACTAAAATCTGTGCAGAAAATAAATCAATATACACAACTTCGTAATTTCATGCAACTGTAAGTAAAGAAACCAAATGCCTAAGCCACGAAGCTCTCCAAAAGTTATTCTCGTGCTCGATTCCTCCCTATTTGTGTACTCCCCCAAAAAAGGTTATGCATCTAGTCCAACGTTTTCCCAAATGTGCACATTTTAGTACATTTTTAATGTAGGATATCTGTTTGTTTCTAAAGCCTGTGGTACATTGTGGGAAAAGGGCAAAACAGATATCCCATAGAATGAGGTGTGCATTTCAGTAATGGCTTTATATTGGGAAATAATGGGGAAATATTATCCCCATCAAGTTTTAGTGAACTAAAAATGCACATTTTAAACAGGCATTCTTCATTTAAAAATGCAGTAAAAGGTGCACATTTTGGAAAAGGTGACACTAAATGCATAACTTTTTGAAAAAGGTTACCTCCCAGTTGTAAATCAATTGGGAGGAAGAGGAGGATAAGAAGAACTTTTGGATAGCTCTCTGGCTTAGGCCCCGGTCTCACGATGATTTTGCTGTTCTTTTTGCTGCGAAGAACAGTATTTTGGCACCCTGGCCTACTACACGCCTGGAAGCGCACTTTAACTGCAGCATTTTGTACCACCATTCGGGGTTGTGTTAAAATACAGTGGTACCTTGTATAAAGGAATTAATTCTTTCCAAATAAAATTATGTTAAGCAAAGATATCCCATTTTTATGTTGTATCGATTTGTCCCATAGGTGATTCTGTTAAGCAAATTTCCCCTATCTCTGGAATTTTTTATCTTGTACAAATTTTATGTTATACAAACTGTTTGTTATACAAGGGTCCACTGTACTTCTGTTATTGATGTGCACTTTTAAACATTTGAGGTGTGACCCAAAAAAATTCACACCAATTAGATTCATACCCTTTTCCTGCAACTTCCTGTAGTTCTGCCTTGTTAATCATTTATGCTACTAAATTGGTGGCATAGTGGCATGCCGGCACAATTTTTACTGGCTTTGCACCTGCAATTACATTTGATTTTAAGAAGAAAAACTGCTACTTGGCTGTAATGCAAGTATTTGCCACAATGGGAAAAGATGCACTGTAAGCAAGTCAGGACAGCCACAGAGAAGTAAAATACTCCCCTGTTGTCAGGGTGCTAACTGCGCATCAAATGTCACGTGGCCGCCCGAAAAATAGTATGCATCACATTAAGATGCACAGAGATTCTTAGTGAGACCGGGGCAACTGGTTGTGGAGCCAGAGGTTGGGAGTTCATTTCCCCACTGTCCTTGACTGGGTCTTCAGCCAATGATCCATACCATATGTTCACTTCCAGGCATGCACAAATACCACTGCCACCCCATTCTAATACAAGTAAATCCCCCCTCCTTCTTCCCCTCCTAAAATAATAATAATAATAATAATAATAATAATAATAATAATAATAATAATAATAATAATAATAATAATAATAATAATAATAATAATAATAATAATAGAGGCAGATGAAACTATCAACAATATATTGAGCTGTTGCAAGAAAATTGCTCAGACTGATTACAAACAGCGTCATAATATAGTAGCTCAAATGGTCCACTGGAATTTGTGTCAGAACTATCATCTGCCCATAGCAAAGAACTGGTGGGACCATAAGCCTGAAAAGGTGACTGAAAATGAGCATGCAAAATTACTTTGGGACTTCTGAATACAGACAGACAGGGTTTTGCAGCATAATACCCTGGATATAGTGATTGTGGAGAAGAAACAAGTGTGGATCATTGATGGATCATTGAAAAAAATTACCCGATACCATGATCTGAAAATTGAACTTCAGAGACTCTGGCATAAAGTGGTGCCTAAAGAGCTAAACAAGTATTTAGAAGAAATTGGAGTAGACAAATTCACCATCAGTCAGCTACGGAAAGCCATCTTACTGGGATCTGCTCACATAATTCGCCGATACATCACTGAGTCCTAAACGCTTGGGAAGCGTTTGACTAGTGATTTGTATTACAAAATCTAGAGCAGTTAGCTGTGTAGTATAATAATAATAATAATAATAATAATAATAATAATAATAATAATAATAATAATAATAATAATAATAATAATAATAATAATAATAAGAAGAAGAAGAAGAAGAAGAAGAAGAAAAAGAAAACAAAAGAACATAAGAAGAGCCCTGCTGGATCAGGACAATGGCCCACCTAGTCCAGCTTCCTGTATCTCACAGTGGCCCCACCAGATGTGTTTGGGAGCGTATGAGACTAGATATCTGTCTCCTGATAGCACTCCCCTGCATCTGGCCCTTGAAGTACCCTGGTTTTAAGCCTGGAGATTACACATCTACATCATGGTTTGTAACCTGTGATATGGACTTTTCCTCCAGGAATCTGTCCAATCCCCAGATGCCATCACCACATCCTGTAGCAGGAGTTCCACAGACTAACAATGCGCTGGGTGAAAAAACATTTTCTTTTGTCTGTTCTTACTCTCCCAAGACCACAATTTGAGTTTATGTCCCCTAGTTCTGGTATTTTGTGAGAGGGAGAAGAGCTTCCCTCTATCCACTTTACTCATGCCTTGCATTATTTTGTACGTCTCAATCATATCCCCCCTCAGGCACCTAGGTCTCCACATTCCACCAGGTTTCTTTGAGTCTGTTTAATAATAATAATAATAATAATAATAATAATAATAATAATAATAATAATAATAATAATAATAATAATAATAATAATAATAATAATAATAATAATAATAATGGGAGAAGATTACTGAAGACATACAAAAGGTTTGCTGCTGAGATTTCACAATACCCTTTTCTCCCCCCCCCCCCCGTGTGTGTGAAATGTGGTTTGTAACTGAAACCTGGCAGGGGTGCTATTACGCTTCAATAATATTTGCAACCTGAACTTGCTTAGCACTTGAGACAAAGGTATTTCTCCCTCTAAACAGCAGACAAGGGAGCAGAGGAAGGATCAATGCAGGTGACACTGATGCGCTCCCATTTTACCCAATGACACCGGCATGATCTCTGTTTCTGCCCTGTGCGGCAGCACTAACCACTTTACAAAGCTGTCTTAACAGGAAGATGACTCTCTACATAGGGAACCTAATTGGATCCCCAGCTCCCACCACCACCACCAACAACCCCGCTCCTCTCTCTTGCCGTTCGAGAAAATGAGAAACGTGCCATTCCTGTATCAGTTGCATTCTCTTCTGGCCTGGAAGCAGCAGGCAAAAAAATCTATTTGGCACGTCGTCCATTTTATTCATTTGTGCTCCCAGTAGATGCCTGGTTCTCTTGCCGTACCCCTCTGGCAGGCTTTGAGGCAGATGCTTCGGACCAAATTAGATCAGAGAGTCTAGAAGGTGGCCAAGACGCAGCCCAGGTGATCGGTCTAATTCCTTTCACACTCCAAAGGAACCTGAGTCGCAAGGACTGGCACAGCTGATGGCTTTAACACTGCAACTTTCCAGTCTTTCAATTGCCCTTTCTCTCACTCTTTGGAGTAAGCCAGGAAGAAGAAGAGCAACCTTCCTTTTCTCTCTCTCAGTTGGACAATGTCTACTAGAGATGGGCACGGAATGAACATTTTTTCGTTTCCGGTATTTGTTATTCGTTTCATTACGTAACGAAATGACAAACGAAAATTGTGATGAAAATGGAATGAAATGAACAGAACCACGAAAATTGTGTTTGTTACATTTCATTTTCGTTAATGGCGACGTGCAATGAAATGAGCTGTTTAAAATGTTAAAAAACGCCCTGGACATCCATAAAAACGCAGCAATAATTATTTATACTGTCTGATAATACCTACCAGGGAGGGTTGGGGTCCTTAAAATGTGCATTTATGTCTTTTTTCAGATCGCTGTATTTTTTTCCTTTAAGGGAAGTTAGGGGACATCGACCCAAAATGGCTCCTAGATGCCTAATATTGATTTCTTGGGTATTAAAATGCTCTGGACATCCATTAAAAAATGCAGCAATAATGTGATAATTATTTGAAATTATTACCTACCAGGGGGTTGGGGTCCTTAAAACGTTTGTTTTTCTCTTCTCCCATTGCGATTTTTTTTCTTTTCCCTTTAAGGATGACAAAATGGATGTCACCACTCCAGCCACAAGAAGGATGCAAGCCATGTGATGGGATCATGTAAATTCTTGGACAACTTCAACCAATAGCATGCCCAGGTTGCAGACTGGGCAGGTCTGGCAGCCACAGAGGGCATAAAAAGCCCTAGCAGCCCCCGTCCTCCTTGCAGTCCCCAGTGGGAGGGTGGGATTGCTGTCTCTGTGACTCTGCCTTCAGTCCTGCAGCCTCCCTGTGTCCGTGTGTGCATACCTCTTGGTGAGTACCCTCCCCTGCCCCACAGTGCAGTCACTCTGCGGCTGCCTTGCACCCTGGGCAATGCCCGCCACTGCCTTTGCAGCCTCCCTGCATACCTAGTATAGACTCTATACTGTGTCTCTGCCAGCATCATTTTTTTAGTGTTTTACCTCTGGTCTGGGGCATTGGGGGACACCCCCACATGGAAATGCTTTAAAAATCATGCAAAAGCGGGTAGTAATGAAAAATGAAAAAATGAAAAACGAAAACAATTTTTTTCAAAAAATTCACAAAAAATGGAAATGAAACGAAACGGACCTCTCAACAACAAATGAAAAACCAAAACACCATTTTTTTGATTCATGCCCATCTCTAATGTCTAGGGTGGCCACCATGGCTTTGGAAATTGTCTCAGGCCTTTTTAGGAGATCTTTGATTTGGCCCTTCCCAGTAACTGATCCACCTTCAATGCTTTGCCCTCCTTTGCCTGCACTTTGCTGTTGTATTGGTGGCGGCTGCTGCTCTTTGTATCTGTCACATGGATATTGCAGGCTATCCTGTGCATCACTTATATTCTGCACAGCCTATGTTGATCTTCATAGGATAAAGGATTCTCTCTCTCTCTCTCTCTCTCTCTCTCTCTCTCTCTCTCTCTCTCCCCTCCTCCCTCTCCCCCCCCCTCTCTGTGTGTGTGGGGGAATCTTGCTGTATATCTGGCTACTCATGCCTGCAACCCTCAGTCAACACACTTTTCCTGTGATTAAACCCCATTGTACACAGTGGGCGTACAATGAGCATTTATTCCTCCAAATGCTCTTGGGTTTAAACTTTTGCAAAGCCACACAACAGACCAGTAAATATTCTGTTTCCTAAAGACAAACCACAAACAAGACATTACTGAAGATCATTGGCTTCCCATTGGCTTCCTTTCAGCTGCCCTGAAAGGAATTTGCACCTTCTTTCCCTTGTAAAGTCCTGTCAAATATGGCAGGCAGCATTTTTCTAAAGTCAATCTGAAGGAACATTTTGGAAGGGAGCTTTCTCTCTTTATAGACTGCCATGGCACTGCTGAAAGAAGAGTCAATATCTATTGAGAATAACAGTCAAAATGTCAGCTGGAAACAATCTGAGTAGAACATTTATTAGGAACCAGGCATGGTGGAACCTGTTCTGCCATTTGTTTATAGTGTGGGAAAATTACATGGTAAGAGAAATCACAATCTTTCTTCTTTTCAGGCTTGCCATCACTTTATCCTCTCTCCATCAGAAACGTGTGTTCTCCTAGAATGCACAGTAGGATGTCATTGCATTAACCATTTCCTTATCTCTTGATAATGGGAGTCCATGAAACAGAACTGAGGTAAGGAAACTTAGTTACGTGTGGGTCACGTAACTATGGGAAGGGAAAGGAAGGGGTGCTCTCTGCAGGGCTAAATTTCAAAATGTTAAAGGCCATACAACAAAGTCATCACCATCCTGATTGGGTTGATTTACATCCCAACACTATTTACATTAAGCATCAAGTGTGCAACGATGCTTTATTTTCACGGGCAAAATGCCCTCCTGTTTTCTTCTCTTGTCAAGCACCTCACAAAATAACTCACTAGCCCATGGGTCAAGGAGAATAAGTGGCTCCTCATCTCCACAGGTGAACATGAGAAAGTGAGGATGGATATATGTATGGTGTACAGTTAGGTTTGTGCTTGTAGCTTTTTGTATTGTCCCATGATGTGCAACACTGCCTAGTTCTTTTTTTTTCTTTCCTTATCCCTGTGTCAGGGAGTTTATTGCCTCACTACATGGCACTGAAATCTAACATTCTCCCCATTTCTCTTCCAAGTTTTGCAAATTCTATTATTTTACTTTTAATCCCAAATTATTTCAGATTTGGGATAAAATTATTGGGGAATGGAAGTCCACAGGAAGATGTGAGATATCTGTGCTTATCAAAAACAAAATAAAACAAAAGGGATGGATTTTAAAAAGATTGAGAAGCACAGCTCTCTGTTTCAGATTGGGATCTAAGGCACTGTACTATACTGCTGACATAGTTCTGACATAGTTTGTTCTTGTTAAAATAAATAAATCAGAAATAAAGAAACTTAACTAAAGGGGTGGGGCTTTACATTTAGTCAACATCTTACTCTTCATTTGTATTTGTAGATGGCATTATTATGTTCTTAGGAAGTTTTTTTTTTTTTAAGAAAAAAGAAACATCACAGTTTCCCCTGTGAAAGTGATAAAAAGTTTTCTCAGTCCGTAAAAGATTGGACTTTTGTTCTAAATTAAACATCAAACTGGTGAGGGAGATGGTTTATTTTATTTTATTTTATTTTATTTTTTTAAAAAAACACAACCAGGCAGATGAAAAGCTCTCCCTATGAATAATTGACACGCCAGCCTTTCGTGTTGAACACTGGTGTATGTAAACCTCAATGAAACCCCGAGAAGTGCTTTTGTAGAACAAGAGAAGACTGGAGAATCTGAATAAAGCCACCTTTTCAAAGAACACGATGAGAAAGAGGAGAACTGTTAGATGTGCCAAGCCACACATTTTAGATTCATGCCCTAGTTATTAGGGAGCTTTGAAGTCTTGGCTGTTATTGAATGTGCTGTATACTGTAATTCATCTACTTGCCTTCATGAGGAGTGCAAAAAAATGTTCTGGCTAATGCTCTGTTGTTGTTCACATGGGACACATAAAGAAGAAAGTCTCCCTCTCTCTCTCTTCCCCTTTTAGAGTTAGGCGTCAAGCTAATATCCCTCCTTTTGGTTGGGAAAAAGTCCCTTGGATATTTCCTTATTTGCTTTCCTTGGAGGCCTGCCAAAGTCCTAGCCCAAGCTGCAATAACGAAATTGTAAGTAAACAAACTGTTATAAAATAACAGCTTCAGTCAGATACTCGCATGCCCAGATGCGGCCATATATTGTCGTGCGGCTCCAATGCAAAGGTGAATTCATGTCCTGAATTAGTTGTTTGTTGTTCAGTCATTCAGTCGTGTCCGACTCTTCGTGACCCCGTGGACCAGAGCTCGCCAGGCCTTCCTGTCTTCCACTGCCTCCCGGATTTTGGTCAAATCCATATTGGTTGCATCAATTTGTTGTGAATTTGTTGGAGGCCTGCTTTTGCGTGCAATCAGTTTCCACATCTATAGTTAGTGCTGGGAATAGCTTCCTCCAAAACAAAACAAAACCCCTCCAAGATCAGCTATCACAAATATGTAGACCAGGCAAAGGCAACTGAAAGAATCTAGAGGCAACTTATCCTTCTAACATTTCCTTTCTACTAAGGGCTATGTTAAGGGCAGCTTTAAGACCTTGGGAAAGACAGAAGGAAGCTAGCTGCTTTGTGGTCAAAAGAATTGCCAAGTTGATTAAGAATTTTAAATTTTTAATATATATCAGCAGCAGTGTCCTAAATCAGCAGATGGAGAGTGCAGATGTAGACTGGGAGTTATATAGTATCACGGAGCATGTGGGCATTGTGGTTAAGAGACACTTGCCCACAGTGACTTCCCTTCTGGAGAACCTGAACAACCTTGGATGACAATAAAAATCAAGCTACCTCTTCAGTCACCAAAACTGCCTCGTGGTCCGAAAGTGAATCAAGTCAGGGATCACAACTCAGGTGGCCACTTTGCACTGAATTTTAACACGCACACACACACATATACACAAAGTGAGAGAGCTTTTCAGTTGGCAAATATTTTTAGTTCCTATTAATTTCTGTTCTCGTCCATGGCAATAGGGAAATGAGGAATTCACCAGAGGTCTGTTCCATTTCTGTTTGCATTGGCTGTAAATTAATGCCTCCACTTGAGTTAAAGGGTGTAGAATATGTCCCACAAAATTAGAACACATATCAAAACACACACACACCAAAACACACACATCCACATGCTTTATTCTGTCAAGTCCAGAATGCATCTCCCTACTGAAAGCCAATAAGTACATAGTTATTGAGTTAGTTGCAATGTTGAAAGCATTCGGCTGGCCCCAATGGTTTCTGCTGTGCTGGAAGGGATGTGAGGATCTTTGTTTACATCAACTCTTGTGCAACAGTCAGTTCATGTGGGAAATCACTAATTTATTAAAAGGCATTGGGAAGCCTTACATTCCAACTGATCTGTTTATCCTAAACAGATATGTCTCTACAGCTGCCACCGTCAACAACTGGCTTCAAGTTTTAAAAAAGTCACAGGGAGAGATGCTAGATGTTTTCCCCCCCTCTCTTTCCACCATGAGCACATAATCCTTAGTGCCCTCAGAATGAAGGAAGATGTGCTATGTTGTAATTGGGAGGATACCTCCAAGTGAAAAATAGGCTCAAGCCAGACTTAATGCACCTCCATGTTTGGGCTACTTCTGCCAGCTGACCCAGTGAAATCTGAACCGTGAAATTCTGGAAGCTCAAGGTCAGTTTGCTTTGGGATTTTCCTCACCAAATATTGTGCTAGCCATACTGCAAGGAGAGTCTTTACAGGGTGTTGCATTCAAAGGTGGGAATGTTTAAGTAGAGAGAGAGAAGAGAGAGAGAGCTCAGAGTGTGGTCATGACCTGGGGTTCAATCCCATGTAACAGACTCAAGGTTCACACATCCTTCCATCCTTCTCAGGTTGGAAAACCAGCTTCCTAGAGGTGGGTGGGCAATGTGTAGCCTATGTAATTACTTGTAAACTGCCTAGATAGTGCTTTAGGAGCTATGGGGCAGTATATAAGCAGCACACATGGCTTTTTACTGTTGATTGGCATGTTCAAACTTCTCCAAGTCCCATTCATTCCAATCAGGGAAGTCTGGAAATATGTGCAAGTTCAAGTAGACAACCAGCATGGTGTGCAGCATATAGAATGGTCAGGAGACCTGGATTCAAATCCCCATGGGAAACTTGGTGGGAAACTCCATGGAAGCTCAAAGGGGAATGGGATACTGGAAAAGCCATTGCTTACATATCTCACTTGCCTTGGAAGCTCTTATTGCTGTATATCAGTTCCAAATGGATGGTACAGAACACACATCGGGCTTATAGATGTGTAGCACTCCAAGGGAGGGCTCTATCACGGTGTGCAATGCACTGTGGAACCTAATTTGCCCCGCCTGCCTGGAGGAGGTGAAGATGAAGGGCCCGATGGTGGCCCAGGAGGGCCAGCAGGGAACCTATCTTAAAAGGGGGTTCCCAACTGTTGGGCTTCCTCTCTGACGGCGCGTGGCATCCCACCCGCCCACCCTGAATTAAGAATGAGTTACACTGGTTGCTGCGGGGCCAGATGGGAATTTTTGACATTCCCCAATTGGCCAATAAGGAGCAGGTGTGTTTGTGCCCATCCTGTTCTTAACATTATTTACCCGATCTAGCATGGTTTTGCAGGATTTGGTCACACTGGCAGGTAGGGTTGGAAGGCAGGTAAGGGTAGGAGTTAATGGAAGCCTGATAGGGGTGTTAGCTGGCCCACATCTCAGCGCTGAAGGCATTGAGGTCTCGACGCTGGGAGGGGGGATGGCAGGGTCCCTCAGGTGGCAATTACCCAGAGCCAGGAGCCTTGGGTGGTTGGGACCTGCAAGGTTGCCCATGATTTTATTGCTGCTCCTACTTGGGTCCGTGTGTCAAGCCCTGCACACAGAACACACAGCAAGCCAAGTTCAGTTCTTTGCCAGGAACTTTAGTTGTAATCCAGATAAAGTACAAAGTACAGTCTGAGTCAATCCAGAATAATTTACAGAGCCAAATGCCAAGTTCAATGGAAACAGAGAAACATCGTAGTCAGGAAGCCGGTCCAAGGTCAGGAAACAGAGAACGCCGTAGTCAGAAAGCCGGTCCAAGGTCAGGAAACAAAGTCAGGATAACACACAGGAACGTGGTGGCAAGGTAAGTGACGTGTTGCTCCCACAGAGGGTTCAGGGTAAACTTGCTAGCTTTATCCTAAAACAGGGAGCACACCCATATCTCTGGCAAGGCTCCTGCTAGAACTCAGGGCTTTCAGATCTAATTCTACGCCTATCATTAAAGATCCTTTCCCTAGCTCTCCTGTTAGTTCTCCTTTGCAGGATCCTGCTCCTAGCCCTTATAGGAGGAGGAGATGTGCCCTCAGCTGCGTCCTCAGACTCAGCTGCCTGCTGAGTTGAACTACAAGGCTCCTCCTGCTGCTCTCCAGCATTTAACCCTTCACATTCGGGTTCCATGACAGGCACGGTCCTGGCACTATCCCCTCCCCATGGTCCCCCTCTTCCGATGGGCCAGGTTTATCTGGATAATTATCATGAAATTGCTGAATCAACTCCGGCGCATGTAAGTTAGACACCAAGATCGATCTTCTGGTCCATACCCTTCCCAGTCCACTAAGTATTGCAACCCCCGCCCCGATGTATCCAGGAATCCAAAATTTGGTGGACCTCATACTCCTCTTCTCCTTCTACTAAGATTGGTGGAGGAGGTTCAGGATTTGGTGGCTGGTTGGGGTCAGGATCTTTGGCTGGGACCAAGAGGGAATGATGGAACATGGGATGAATATGGAGGGATGCAGGTAATTGTAGACGGAACGCCACTGGGTTGATTTTTCTTGGATGGGGTAAGGGCCGATGAATCGAGGATCTAGTTTCCGGGATCGCCCAGGATGTTTCAAATATCGGGTAGAGAGCCAAACTTTCATGCCTGGATTCAACTGTGGACCTTCTTGTCTTTTCTGATCCGCTGCTTTTTTATATGCTTCCTTGGCATGATTGAGTTGTTCTTTCAATAATTCTTGAATGCCATGAAGTTCTTGGATATAAGCATTGGTAGCTGGCACAGAGGTGGAAGGAAGGGTGGTTGGAAAGTACCGAGGATGATACCCATAGTTGGCCATGAATGGGGTTTGACGAGTGGATGAATGTACAGCATTGTTGTATGCAAACTCAGCTAAAGGCAACAAATCCGCCCAATTGTCCTGTTGATAACATGTATAACAACGTAAATATTGTTCTAAAGTGGCATTGGTGCGCTCAGTCTGACCATCTGACTGTGGGTGATAAGCGGATGACAAGTGAACTTGGGTTCCTAGTGCCTTGTGCATTGCTTGCCAGAAACGAGAGGTGAATTGGGGTCCACGATCCAAAATAAGGTGTTCAGGTAAACCATGAAGCCTGAAGAGTTGTTGTAAATAATGATGAGCTGTTTCTGCTGCGGTAGGAGATTTAGGACAAGGAACGAAGTGGGCCATTTTGGTGAATAAATCTACGAAGACCAGGATGCAGGTAAACCCTTTTGAGCGGGGAAGATCCGTGATAAAATCTAGGGAGACAGCATTCCAGGGACCAGAGGGTGTTGGCAAATGATGCAACAGAGCTGAGGGTTTAGCCACCATATCCTTTGCTTGCCGACAAACTTCACAGGAACCCACATATCGGGCAACATCAGCATGGACCTGTGGCCACCAGAACTCTCTTGTGAGCAGATGCAGGGTTTTGTAAAGTCCAAAGTGTCCAGCAGGTAAAGAATCATGAGATAGATGCAATACCTGGTTACGAAGGGGACCAGCAGGAACATATAACCTCCCTCAATGTAGTAATAACCCTTGTTGTGCAGAAAACTCTCCATGCTCCCCATTCTGAAGTTCTTGAAGACGTTGCTGAGTCCATGGATCTCAAGTTTGAGATTCCTGGATTTCTTCTGCCAAGCTGGGACATGGATTCGTGGCTGTGAACACAGAAGGAGGCAAGATGGGTGCCACTAAGGTCTCTTTCACTGGTGCCACATATTCAGGTTTTCTAGATAATGCATCAGCTTTCTTATTCTGAGCCTCAGGAATATACTTGATAAGAAAATTGAACCAGGAAAAGAATAAAGACCACCGGATTTGTCGCTGAGACAATCGCCGAGCTGTTTGTAAATGTTCCAGGTTTCTGTGATCAGTTAACACTTGCACAGGGTGTCGAGCTCCCTCAAGGTAATGCCTCCATACATCAAAAGCTGCTTTGATGGCCAACAGTTCACGCTCCCAGATCGTATAATTATTCTCTGCGGGTTTTAATTGAGAATAGTAGGCACAGGGACGCGGGGTTTGGGAGGGATCCTCTTGTTGAGATAATACTGCTCCCAGGGCAACACTAGATGCGTCAGCCTCCACCATGAATGGCAGTTGTGGATCAGGGTAGCGAAGTAAAGGCTCCGAGGTAAAGCGGGTTTTCAAGGTAGAGAAAGCCTTCTCTGCTTCTGGAGTCCACCAGAAAGGCTCTTTGGGATGAAGGAGATGGTTTAAAGCTGCAGCAATATCGGCGTAAGCAGGAATAAACTGACGGTAGTAGTTAGCGAAGCCAAGGAACCGTTGCAAGTCCTTACGATTTTGTGGTTGCTGCCATAACAACACAGCCTCTACTTTCTTAGGGTCCATGCGGATTCCCAGGGGAGAAATGATATGCCCCAGGAATTCACCTTCTTCAATGTTAAACTCACATTTTTCCATCTTAGCATAGAGTCCGTTCTCCTGAAGATGCTGTAAGACCTGACGAACATCTTGAACATGTTGAGCTGGATCAGCGGAGTAAATCAGAATGTCATCTAAATACATAATCACACAACGATCTAGGAGATCCTGAAAAATATCATTCATCATCCTCTGAAACACACTGGGTGTATTGGTCAGACCAAAAGGCATTACTAAATGTTCATATTGACCGTACTGGGTCCGGAATGCAGTTATCCACTCATCTCCCTTACGGATACGTACCAAATTATATGCCCCCCCCGAAGGTCCAGCTTAGTATAACACTTAGCCCCTTTCAACCGGTCCAAAAGTTCAGAGATTAAGGGTAAAGGGTACCGGTCCCTAATAGTGATCTTGTTTAGTGCTCTATAATCATTACAAGGACAAAGCTCCCCTCCCTTCTTCTTGACAAATATCACTGGTGCGGACAATGGTGATTTGGAAGGCCGTATGAACCCACGTCGAAGATTTTTATCTAGAAAAGCCCTCAACGCTTCTAATTCTGGTTTGGACATGGGATAAACTCGCACCACAGGAAGAGGTGCCCCAGGAATCAAATCAATGGCACAGTCATAGGGTCGATGTGGAGGTAGCTTGTCAGCCCCCTTTTCCTCAAATACATCTGCAAAGTCTTGGTATGCCTGAGGCAAGACAGGGTCAGATGTATCATGGGCAGATGCCAGTACAGTAGAGGAATGTTGCTTTGAACAAGGAACCTTGAAATATAATTCCCTTTGCACCCAATCCACCAGTGGATTATGAGCTCGCAACCAGGAAAGTCCCAAAACAAGAGGAACCCGGGGCATTCGGGTTACATTAAAGCTAATCTGTTCATTATGATCCATTACCTGAAGGGTAAGGGGACAGGTTTCCTGAGCTACCGGCCCAGAACGAAGTAACTGACCCTCAATGGATTCTACTAACAAAGGAGTGTCCTTATTTTGTACTGGAATCCGATGGTACCGCACAAACCCAGCATCCACAAAACAGTGAGCCGCCCCTGAGTCTACAATAGCATACACTGGAATCTCCCAACCATCAGGGAGCTCTAGAGTCACAGGTATCAGAAAAGGTCCTTGAGGTGTGATAGTATTGCCTGGAAACCCTTCGGTATGCTCCATTCCTCGGGGTTCCTTCAAGGATGGAGCTGCCCTTTTACTGCTGGAGAGATAGCAGCACTTATTGAGGAACGCTTCAAAGGGCAATTAGAAGTGAAATGTCCTCCTCCCCCACAGTACAGGCAGAGATGATGAAAGTATCATCTTGCCTTTTCCTCTGGGGTGAGGCGTGGTCGAGCAGCTCCCAGTTGCATAGGCTCTGGATCCACTTCACGGGCCTCCCGGGATTGCAGATGAGACACAGCTGGCAGAGGTTGCTGTTTGCAGTTCTGGCCTTGAGAGAGACGACGGCTTTCCAGGCGTCCATCTATTCTCAGACACAGGGTAATGAGTTCCTGCAATGTGTTTGGTTGTTCTACCCTGCAGAGTTCATCCAGCACTTCATCTGCCAAACCTTCCATATACTGAGAAATCAGTGCCGGCTCGTTCCACTGCAAATCCTGAGCTATCAAACGAAATGCAGTGGTATAATCAAACACTGAGTCTTTGCCCTGTTTCAAAGCTCTGAGTCTCCTGTTGGCGGTAGCAGCCTGCACGGGATTCTGAAAGGCTGAAGAAATATGGTTCAGGAAAGCCTGATAATTATCCAGCAAAGGTGAAGCACTGAGGAGTAAAGGAGTCACCCATTTAGCTGCCTGTCCCTTCAATAAACTGATGATAAAACAGACCTTAGACCTCTCAGTAGGAAATTCTTGAGCCCGTACCTCAATGAACAGCATGCATTGAGCCAAGAATGCAGGTAATTCCTCTAATTTGCCTTCAAACCGGTCAGGAGGCAGCAAAGGACAACGAGGCTGTAATGATGCTGGAGCTTGCTGCAATTGAACAATTGCCTGTGACAAAAACAGTACTTGGTTTTGCAAAGCTTCCAGTGGAGTCATTCCAACAGCCCCCTCCTTCTCCATTCTGCTTGAATAAGTTTGGTGGGTGGGAGCAAACTGTCAAGCCCTGCACACAGAACACACAGCAAGCCAAGTTCAGTTCTTTGCCAGGAACTTTAGTTGTAATCCAGATAAAGTACAAAGTACAGTCCGAGTCAATCCAGAATAACGTACAGAGCCAAATGCCAAGTTCAAGGGAAACAGTCAGAACGGTGCAAGTTCAGGAAACAGAGAACGCCGTAGTCAGAAAGCCGGTCCAAGGTCAGGAAACAAAGTCAGGATAACACACAGGAACGTGGTGGCAAGGTAAGTGATGCGTTGCTCCCACAGAGGGTTCAGGGTAAACTTGCTAGCTTTATCCTAAAACAGGGAGCACACCCATATCTCTGGCAAGGCTCCTGCTAGAACTCAGGGCTTTCAGATCTAATTCTACGCCTATCATTAAAGACCCTTCCCCTAGCTCTCCTGTTAGTTCTCCTTTGCAGGATCCTGCTCCTAGCCCTTATAGGAGGAGGAGATGTGCCCTCAGCTGCGTCCTCAGACTCAGCTGCCTGCTGAGTTGAACTACAAGGCTCCTCCTGCTGCTCTCCAGCATTTAACCCTTCACATTCGGGTTCCATGACAGGCAGGGTCCTGGCACCATGTGGGCTGGGCCAGCCTCAGATAGATCAGACTTCTGCCTTACAGGTGGCCCCCATTTTGCTGAATTGGTTTGTTGCTGTGTTAATAATGTATGGCCCGATTTTACCCAAACTCTGTGTCTTGGCTTCTTTACTCTGGGCTGGGGGGGGCCAATGTAAAATACAATTGAACTGCTGGATAGCTCAGTGGATTATGTAGAGCCAGAGTTTGGGAGTTCAATTCCCCACTGTGCCTCCTTGACAATAGCTGGACTAAATGATCCATGGGCTCCCTTCCTGCTCTGCAATTCTAAAAAGATGATGATGATTAAAATTTTGTTACCAGGGGAGGGGATTAGTTTTGCTCTACAGAAGCTTAGAGTAAACCTGTATATAGAAGACAGTTTGTTGCCAGTGTAATTGGCTATGGGTGAAAGCCAATTGCTAGTACTCATGAATGAAGGGAAAAAGAAATCAGGCCGTGTTTGACATATTTTTCAGAAACATACTTTTTTAAAAAAAAATCAAGGACAATAAATTCATGAATATTCATTATATTTTTACTTTGGAAAGTTTTCGTGTCCTGGTGTTCTTCCAAGTCCTCCCCAGAAGGAAAAATCTCTTTCAATATCAAAGCCCATGTAGATCCTACCAAGTTCACGGTGACAGTAAAACAAATACTTACATGGTAAAACCTTTGTGATGAGCTTAAGACAAGTCCACCCTGTGTTCTTTGCAGACAACAGAGATACATGGGCACTAGGTATATTCACATCATGAGGCATTCTGCCAGTGCTTTCCAATATAAGCAATCCTGAATTGTTCTAAGCATCGCCTTTGTCTGGTTCAGGACATTCAAACCACATATCACATACAGAAATTGAAATGAAATTGTGGAAACCTCATCTTGGGGACAATACTCCAAAGGCCTTTTGCAGCATTTATTTTAATATGAATAATGATCCCCCCCCCTAGTGGAAATGCTTGCTACAAGAATGTGTTCTGAAGCCATGAATTGAGTTGATTAAATGGCTAGAGCAGAAGTGTTATAAATAATAGGTTTATATTTAAAAATAGATTCAAATTGCTGGAAATCTTAATTCAATGACAGAGGAGTTCTGCAGTAAGATATATTCTTGCAGACAATAGACATTATATTGCCAACAGTTTACAGGGAGGTGAGCGTTGAACTATAACTTTGGATGAACCAAAAAAATTACCCTTCTTTTTGTACTTGGGTTAAAATCCACAGGGTGCCAATGCCTTCATTAGGACTAATTAAAATCCCACACCAACTTAAAGCTTATGAACTCTTGTAGAATTATAATTGATCCCAATAAAGGTACAGTAATACCTCCGATAACGAATGCTCCGATAACGAATTTTTTGGATAACAAATCACAATTTCCAGGCATAGGGCTGCCTTGGATAACAAATTTTCTCTATGGGCTGCCTCGGATAATGTTAGAGTTACAATACTGTACCTGATGCTGGGTTGGGGGTATTCTCTTGTCACTGTTTGTTCCCGGTTGCTGTTCCGAAATGAAGGACCGTGTGGTAACAACCGTCACAAAACAACCAGTGTCCACCTAGTGGTCAGCGGCTGAAGTGGCATTCAACATTAGTTTCCCTACGGGAAACACCATGCAGTGCAAATGTTTATTAAAGAAAGTACTGAAAATTCTGTAGCATTGACGTGTAAATCCCGGAAGACCAGTAAATCGAAATATCAAAAAAGTTTTATTTACGATATTTTTAAAAAGGGTTAAGAAAGCAAGACAAATTCAGAATTTGTCATGGAACAAGACCATGAAGTAACAGTTGTCACAAGACAAGTTATCACGACCATGAGCAAGCAGAAACAGGGACTAAACAGGGACAAAACCACGTGATTGGAACCAACGCTGTCATGGTACAAAACTAGTCGCAGAACATGGAAGGACATGAAGTAACCATCATAGTTGTCTGAATTGCACTATGCTGGGCAAAACCAGGCAAAGAAATTCCTTCCACTGATGTCAGAACTCTATCAAGATACCACACTTCAGAGATGAGGTGGTGGGGAGGAAGGATGATGCATCTCCTCCTCCTTACCTGAAAGACTGAGACCAATGTGGTTCCAGAGAAGAACATAACTGCAGCCATGTTTGTTTCCCCTAGGTAACTCACTCGGCTCTTAACAGGCGATAATAATCTCAGTGTACACATGTGCTGATACAACTTTGCTTAAGAAAATAGTATTATATTCTGAACACACCCATGCATACAGCTTCTTATGAAAGCTCTCACTGCTCTGGGCAGTATCCTTGGGGTTTCTTCTATACTGGGCAGCTGTTTACTAGGAAATGAGGGCCGAATCCCCTGTCCCTGCCACTGTCTGCTTTCTGCTCCATATATCATCCTCCCCAGCACACACACACACACACCAGCCCTCAAATATAACAAAGTAATAGGAAAACAAGTTTGGATTCCAGAATGAATTCTGTTGATGATGATGAATGGAACAGAAGAGACAGGTTGATTTTCATACGTTAAATTGAACTCCGTTGTGCCGGGCATCAAAGGCACCGGATGGCGGGGGAAGGGAAGGAAAGCCTGGTGACCTGAGCAAACTTGACAAGAGAAGGAGGAAGAAATTATGTGCAATGGCCTAATGTCATTTGAGCAAAATGATATTTGTTCTTTGCTTAGGGGCGACCAGAAATATGTCATTCAACCTGATGGACCTCATCCAGCAAGGCACTGAAGCATGTCTCTCGTTAAATATGACTGTAATCTCTCCTGAATCAATACATCTTGATGGTGGACTCTTGCCAAATCTGATTCTGGCTAACCCAGAGCTATTATCATTATATATTGATTTGTCTTAATTACATGCGTCCCATCCCACTTCCTCTTCTTCTTCCCCCCCCAAACCAGCTGAACCCCCTCCCCAAGAAATATTTCCCCCAAACCAGCTGATCCCCCCCTCCTCAAGAAATGATCTAATGGCAATAAAAACGGCAAGGAGTGATCAATCAAATATCAAAGAGGGGGAATTAAGACACTGAGACCGTTAAAAAAACTAGAAGACAGAGCACGAAATTACAGATTATCAGAGAATCAAAGCTTTTTAAGGAATCTTAGATATCCTCAAGTCAATATGCTAGGAAGCTCTCAGAGTCAAAGGCCCAATTTTTCAACTGGATCTACCATGGGCTGCAATAAATATCAAAAGAAGAGAGGGAAAAGGTCAAAGGAGCAGGAAGTCTACTTCCAGTTTCATGTTTTGGAGTTGGGACAGAAAACAGGGAGCTACTTTCCATGCAGAATGACAGCTCTTGAAGCATTCCTTGAGTGCTGCATGGAGAGTGCAACCTGTCTTTTGTTGTTGTTGTTGTTGTTGTTGTTGTTGTTGTTGTTGTTGTTGTTCAGTCGTTCAGTCATGTCTAACTTTTCGTGACCCCATGGACCAGAGCTTGCCAGGCCTTCCTATCTTCTACTGCCTCCCGGAGTTTGATTAAATCCATATTGGATTTTAACAATAAATTATTACCTACCTACCATATTGGTTGTATCGATGACACCGTCCAACCATCTCATTCTCTGCCGTCCTCTTTTCCTTTTGCCTTCAATCTTTCCCAACATCAGGGACTTTTCCAAGGACTCCACACTCCTCATGAGGTGGCCAAAGTACTGGAGCTTCAGTTTCAAAATCTGTCCTTCTAGTGAACATTCGGGGTTGATTTATTTCAGGATGGAAAGGTTTGATCTCCTTGCAGTCCAGGAGACTCTCAAGACTCTCCTCCAGCACCACAGCTCAAAAGCATCGATTCTGCGGCGATCAGCCTTCTTTATAGTCCAGCTCTCACTTCCATACATCACTACTGGAAAAAACATGGCTTTGACTATCCTGACCTTAGTTGGCAAAGTGATGTCTCTGCTCTTTAGGATGCTATCTAGGTTTGCCATTGCTTTCCTCCCAAGAAGCAGGTGTCTTTTAATTTTGTTGCTGCAGTTGCCATCTGCAGTGATCAAGGAGCCCAAGAAAATAAACTCTGTCATTGCCTCCATTTCTTCCCCTTCTATTTCCCAGGAGGTGATGGGACAGGTGGTTGTGATCTTAGTTTTTTTTTTAATGCTGAGCTTCAGCCCATTTTTTTCCACTCTCCTCTTTCACCCTCATTAAGAGGCTCTTTAATTCCTCCTCACTTGTCCTAAGTCCACTCTGTTTTCACTCCAACCTCCATCAGCTTGTGCATCAAGCAGAAAGGGGGCTCAGGCCCACATCTCAAAGGGGTGTGTGTCCATACTTGCATTTTCAAGCCACTTCTGATTCCATCTCTTCTTTATTGCACACATTCTTTATTGCACACTTTTCTAGTAGCATGGCTTTTGCAATTACACAGTCTATCACACAGAGATTTGGGAACCTGAATGGAAGACTCTGGCTCAACAAAACCCTGTTCTCTGGGATCCAGCCTATATTTAGTTAGCTGGCTGATCATGGAGTACTGTAAATACTTGAGTATAAGTCAACCCGAGTATAAGTCGAGGCCCCTAATTTAAGCCCCCAAAACTGGGAAACGTATTGACTCGAGTATAAATCGAGGGTGGGAAATGCAGCAGGGCCTGCCAGCTCCTCCTTTGTGAGCTGGGGGAGTGGTGTGTGCTGTTTAAAATGACTTTTAGCCACTGAGGCAAGTGCTTGGGTCAGTGGCTAAAAGTCATTGTAAACATTGTGCTCCGCTCCCCTGTGATGCATGAGAAGCGGCACACAATGTTTAAAATGACTTTTAGCCACCGACCCAAGCACTTGCCTCAGTGGCTAAAAGTATTGACCCGAATATAAGTCGAGGGCCCCTTTTTTCAGCCCAAAATTAGGGCTGAAAAACTAGGCTTATATTTGAGTATATACAATACTTGACCAAAAGCTTTGCTGAAGTCAAGATGTACTGTATTACTTTCACAGCACTCCCACCATCTACCAGGGAGATTATCTAATCAATTTGCTGGGGTTTTTTGCTTGTCCCATTGGAGCGGAACTGGAGTTGTCACCTCTTCTTTCCTGAAATGCTCTACTCTTTAGGAGCTGTATGACATGGAAATGGGCAGCACCAGTTTCTCCACCTGGGATATAAGCCACAACAACAGAATTTGGCCAGTGCAAGTGACTTGGCATTTTGTTTGGTTCACTTCTGGTGAGAATTTGCCAGATTGTCTGTGCATTTCTCTGCAAATAAATTCAGAAGTGAGAAGTTGAATTTCAAAGGGAGCTATATTCATAATTCCATTCCACTTTAGTTTGCTGACACCGAGCAGAGCAACCCTTATATATCCCATTTCTTGCTTTACTGTTCCCATTTTACCCATTTTACTCCATGTTCTAATTGTATGTGTTGTGCAGCATCAGACTTTCATTGCATTTTTGTGCCTGTTAGCCACTGGATATCTTTCTGGCTTTAATCGAGTTGCACCATCAGCAGCAGTGTTATTCATGCTTGTCGTTTGCTTTTCCTCATTAGATGATTTAGTTCTCTCTGACCTGGGAGTCTCATCTTCCAGCACTATTTCTTGTTTCATTTTGGACTTTCATAGAACATTCAAGGTAAGAAAAGTTCAGCAGTCACTTACCATTCCCTCTTGTTGTTGTTCAGTTGTTCAGTCCTGTCCAACTTTTTGTGACCCCATGGACCAGAGCTCGCCAGGCCTTCCTATCTTCCACTGCCTCCCAGAGTTTAGTCAAATCCATATTGGTTGCATTGATGACACCGTCCAACCATCTCATTCTCTGCCATCCTCTTTTCTTTTGCCTTCAATCTTTCCCAAGATCAGGGGCTTTTCCAAGGACTCCTCTCTCCTCATGAGGTGGCCAAAGTACTGGAGCCTCAGCTTCAAAATCTGTCCTTCCAGTGAACATTCGGGGTTGATTTATTTCAGGATGGATAGGTTTGATCTCCTTGCAGTCCAGGGGACTCTCAAGACTCTCCTCCAGCACCACAGCTCAAAAGCATCGATTCTGCGGTGATCAGCCTTCTTTATAGTCCAGCTTTCACTTCCATACATCACTACTGGAAAAACCATAGCTTTGACTATCCTGACCTTAGTTGGCAAAGTGATGTCTCTGCTCTTTAGGATGCTATCTAAGTTTGTCATTGCTTTCCTCCCAAGAAGCAGGTGTCTTTTTATTTCGTTGCTGCAGTCGCCATCTGCAGTGATCAAGGAGCCCAAGAGAATAAACTGTCATTGCCTCCATTTCTTCCCCTTCTATTTGCCAGGAGGTGATGGGACCAGTGGCCATGATATTAGATTTTTTTGATGTTGAGCTTTAGCCCATTTTTTTCACTCTCCTCTTTCACCCTCATTAAGAGGTTCTTTAATTCCTCCTCACTTTCTGCTATCAGAGTAGTATCATCTGCGTATCTGAGGTTGTTGATATTTCTTCCGGCAATCTTAATTCCGTCTTGTGATTCATCCAGACCTGCCTTTCACATGATGTACTCTGCATATAAGTTAAATAGGCAAGGTGACAGTATACAGACTTGTCGTACTCCTTTCCCAATTTTAAACCAGTCAGTTCCCAATTTTAAACCCTCCTACTTTCAAATTAAGAACAGTTCAGCAGTGGTTTATCATTGTCACCTTCTGCATAGCATTAACAAAAGTTAGCTTGATTTCTCCACCTTTGCCTTCTCCACCTGTACTGTATCACCTTCAGCTACCACTGCTGCTCTGTAGCTGCCAACCCCATCAGCATTGGAGCTATTCATTCTTCTGCTGATGTGGTCTTTATTTCTGAAGAGAGTGGATGTATTTCCCCCCCCCTTGGGTTTTTTTTTTTTGTCCACCATTGTCTTCATGCCATTCTGTTTCTGGAAGTGTTTTAAACTGATTTTTTTATTTTATAACAATGTTGTATTTAACTTGTCACTGTTTTGTTTTTGTTGTGAACTGCCCGGAGTTCCTTTCTGGAAGACGGGTGGTATATAAGCCCTAAAATAAATAAATAAATAAATAAATAAATAAAATAATCCATTGTCTCAGTTGTGAGCCTTCCTCCTTGGGTGAACCTGCTAGTGGTCCAGGGTACTTAGAGATAAAAGCCAAGTAAGAGTCAAGGCTGCACACTGCAAAAGGGGCGAAATGCCTTTGCTCTTTGATATGTGAGTCTTATGAATAACAATAAGTCCTTCTGGTGCCATGTGCCATTTTTGACAAGCTAAGAATGTCCCTCCAGAGCAACTTGGTAGCGTATGAGCATATGTTCTCTCCTGGCACTCCACAAATTAGATCATTCAGCAGTCCTGGAACCCCTTTATTAAATAAAAATAAAAGGAATACAATGCAACTTTTGCAAATGCTTCGTTAACATCCGCCTGTCTTGGTTGCAGCTTCAGATAATTGCTCAGTTTCACTTAGCTGGTAGCAGATAATCAGTTTTAATTTAATGTGCAATTACTTTTACTGCAACTTTGCTTCCATACAAATGAGGCTGGTCCCACCACATGCCCAATGCCGGCTTCAGCATCATTCATCCTTTATTTTCAGAAGGGCTTAAAATAAGGTGTCTATTGCCATAGGACTTCTCATGAATGTCTAGGACAGTAGCCACGGAGCCACACCACAGACCTCCAGTAACACTGGTTTAGTTTTGTGTGGCTACACATAATCTGCTTACTTCTTCTTTCCAAAGCCCACAGAATTTGCTGCTAATGGAGGTGCAGGGCAGCCACATTGATGTCACTGGAAAGGAGGAAATTCATCACCACACCAAGACAAGAAAAAAACAGTACTTTGCATAAAATTGCATGTGCAATTTCGTATTCAGCAGAACCACCATCACCATGCCATTCCCTATATCCAATGATTCACCTATTCGCTTGTTGAAAATACAAAATTAAAAAAAAAAAAAACAGAAATACCTACAGTGGAACCTTGATTTACGTCATTAATCCATTCCGGAGGTCTAGACATAAGTCAAACATGCCTGAAGTCAAACAAACTTTTCCCATAGAAAGTAATGGGAAAGTAGATTAATCCATTCCAGATGATGAAAAAGACCCCTGAAAACAGCAATTTAACACAAATTTGACTGGGATAGGAGATTCCTTCTGGGGATGTAAATGAAATGTCTCTTCAAAGAGAGGAGGAGGCAGTGGAATTATAGTCCACAAGTTATACGCCTCCGCTTTTTATTGTTCATAGCAACAATGTTTAACATTTAAGTTTTACTGATTTTTAACCTGATGTTCCAAGTTCTGAACAACTCTATGCTTACCATTAGAGTCCCACAACTTTACAGCTCCCCAATTAAAATACTTCCATTGTGGACCAGACTTCTGCAGACAGATTTTTTACAAGACTGAGCCGACTGTCTAACCAGCGAGGCCAGCCCTGAGCTCCCGGCCCTTCTCCTCCTCCGGTGGCAGTGGCGGCTTTGGCGAGGCCGAGGACCAGCTCCAGGTGCTCTGAGCTGGTCTCGCTGAAGCCGCCACTGCCAAAGGAGAGGAAGAAGGCAGGAGCAGTTTGGAGGTGGCAGCCGCGATGCTGGGTCGTGGCTGCCGCCCGATTCCGGGACCTTGCGCCGGGGCTCCGAGCTGTAAGTCAGAGCCTGTGGCGCAAGTCAGACAGGCCCCTTCTTGCTGCAAGTCAAATATGTTGCAAGTCAAGCAGTATGTAAGTCAAGGTTCCACTGTATTTATATGTGTTTCCGGGTTGTATTTACTCAAAATGGCCACTAGAGTGCATCAAAGGCAATGAAATGTATAAGACTTCATACTTCTGTGTTTTTCGGCATCCACAGAGAGGTTGGAACCAACCCAAGATACCACAAACCTATTGTATATGGGTGCAAAATTGGAAGTGATCTTAACAAAGTACAAAATGTTACTGTGTGTCTCCTCTGTGTTGGAAGTCCAGTGACTGGGGGCCCATGTGCCCATTGTGTCTGATTTCTGGGCACTAGCAATGGGTGGATAATTTCAATATGATTGGTCTTCCTCCATATGTTTCTTTTCATTTCTTTTATAAAAGCTGGGACTGCAGACACCTTCTGATGGAAAATACCTTCAAAAGAAACATGGTCCTACAGCAGCACATTAAATGGAAGACCTTCCCAGAAAGGTAGAATGTGGCCAACGAGGGACCCAAGTAGTTAGATGATGAACATATCACGGGCAGACTTGAGCTTGTTCATGCATACCAGTGAAAGTAGTAAGAAGCCACTCCAGGAAGAAACCTGAATGTAAAATTGGAAGAAGAGTTAGAGAAATGCATTTAGAGAGACAAGGTACATGCCATTCATTGAATTATTTTAAGCCACCTTGGGTCCTTTTTCAAAGGGAAAGGTGAGGTAAAAATACTCTAAAAATAAATTAAATAAATCAAAATAAAATGTCCCAATGGGTACTGGCAAAGCTTTTCCATAAAGGCTGCTTTCACACAAACACTAAAATATGCTGCAAACTTTGATCCGGATCACCCCTACCCCGGGGTGGTCACGTGGTTGATGTCACAGTTCGGGTGTCCCCAAGGTCGCGTTTTGAAAATCTGCAATCGTTCTGATCCAACAACTGAGAACTGCTGCAAAGACACCATAATGGGGGTGAAAAGGTTTTGGTGTGGATTTTCTGTGTTCCTATGGACTCGAGTAATGGTTTAAAATCCCCATCAAAACAGCGACAAGGACTTTACTACCTCGAGACCAGTTGCTTGTAACATGTGCTGGGTCGCACTTTATTATTTTTTTAAGTCCTCTGCTCATGGGAAAACAATTTTATGCTCCGTATCTGCAAGCACATTGCAGCAGATTTTAGTGGTCATGTGAAAGCAGCCAAAGAGTCTTGTGGTGCAATGGTTAACCTGCTGTACTGCAGCCACAACTCTGCTCATGGCCTGGGGTTCAATTCCAAGTAGCAGGCTCAAGGGCTACTCAGCCTTCTCTCCTTCTGAAGTCGGTGAAATGAATACCTAGCTTGTGTGGGTGTAGCCTGAGTGATTACTTATAAACCACCCAGAGGGTGCTTTAAGGACTATAGGGCAATATAAGGCTTTATACACTGTTGTTACATGCTGTTGACTCCAACTTATGGCAACCCTGTAAGAAAACCTCCAAATGTTCTCTTCTCAACAGCCCTGCTCAGCTCCTGTAGATTCATGGCCATGGCTTCATTTATAAAAGAGGTGGTGATCCTTTAGCACTCCAGGTGTTTTGGACCACAACTCCCAGGATTCCCAGACTGTATTGTCAATGACAAAGGTCTGTGGGAGTTGTGGTCTAAAACATCTGGAGCGTGGAAGGTTCACCACCAGTGCTTTATAGAGTTTATATTATTTCCACTTAGAGGCACACAATCAAGCAACTGATCTTGGGATGAGATTGTTAGGGATGGAATTTTTAGATTTTCTAAAGATTCCACAGTTCTCCATTATGGGAGTCCTACATGCTCTCTCTCTCTCTCTCTCTCTCTCTCTCTCTCTCTCTCTCTCTGTGTGTGTGTGTGTGTGTGTGTGTGTAAACACTTAATGTGATGGGCCCGAGAGGAAGGCCTCAGTTGGAAGGATCTTAACTAGGACTAGTCCTGTTTGTGTAACCTGCCCTGGTGTTAAAGTGTGAACTTTCATTTTGGACAGGAAGCTTGGGAAGGACTCCAAGCATAGAGGATTATGGCATGCATTAGAGATGGGCACAGAATGAACATTTTTTCGTTTCCGTTACCGTTTGTCGTTTCCGTTACACAACAAATCGACAAACGAAAATTGTGATAAAATGCAACGAAACAAAGAACCACGAAAACTAAGGTCGTTACGTTTTGTTTCCGTTAATGGTGACGCGCAATGAAATGAGCTGTTTTAAATGCTAAAAAATGCCCTGGACATCCATAAAAACGCAGCAATAATTATTTATATTGTCTGATAATACCTACCAGGGGGGTTGGGTCCTTAAAACGTTTGTTTTAGTCTTCTCCCATTGCGATGTATTTTTCCGTTCCCTTTAAAATGGATGTCGCCATCAGCCACAAAATGGAGGCAAGCCATGTGATGGGGTCATATTCAACCAATAGCATGCCCAGGTTGCAGACTGGGCAGGCAGGTCTGGCAGCCACAGAGGGCATAAAAAGCTCTGGCAGCCCCCGTCCTCCTTGCAGTCTCTGGTGGGAGTTAGGGTGGGATTGCTGTCTCTGCTACGACTCTAGCTTCAGTCCTGCAGCCTCCCTGTGTGCGTGCATGCGTGTGTACCTCTCAGTGAGTACCCTCTCTTGCCCCGCAGTGCAGTCACTCTGCGGCTGCCTTGCACCCTGGGCAACGCCCGCCGATGCCTTTGCAGCCTCCCTGCGAACCTAGTCTATAGTGTGTCTCTGCCAGCACCCATTTTTTTAGTGTTTTCCCTCTGGTCTGGGGTGTTGGGGGATGCCTGCACACAGAAATGCTTTAAAATTGCGCAAAAAGCGGGTAGAAATGACAAACGAAAAAACAAAAAATGGTAATGAAATTTTTCAAAAATTTCACGACAAACGGAAACGAACCAAAACAGACCTCTGAACAAGAAATGACAAACCGAAATGCCTTTTTTTGTTTCGAGCCCATCTCTAGTATGCATAGTCCAAAAAGTCCAAAAATCCCATTTAAAGAGAATGCTTGCTCACAAAATTGAAGAAACAGAAAAACGTTCTGCATACTTGAAAAACAGATGAACTATTTCCTTACACTTTTAACAAAAGCTGTCCCATGGGTAAGCATGTTTTTTTACAAATTGCACATGCATTGTGCAAAATGACACCAGCTATAGTTTTGTTGTTTGGACTGTTCAGGATAAGGAGCAACAGGGGAGTTTTGAGAGTCTGCTGAAAAAAGCATTTTTGTGCTTGTGCTTAGAGATGGGCACAAAATGAGCGATTTTTCATTTTTGTTTTCGTTTTTTTGTTTCGTTACGCAATGAAAATGAAACAATTTTTTAAAACAAAATGAAAACGAAAACAAAACGACCAAATTTGCCGTGTTTTTCGTTTTCATTGCAGCAGATGCATTGAACTAAAAAGAATGCTAACGAAACAGCAATTTTTTTCATTTTTGTTTTCATTTTTTCATTTCGTTACCTAACGAAACGAAAATGATTTTTTTGCAAAAAATGTCACAAAAATGAAAACAAACGAAACGGACCCCTAAACGACCAAACAACAATGAAACACCATTTTTTTGAGTCGTGCCCATCTCTACGAGTTGTGCTGTGTGTCCATGTTCATGGCTTCTCATACAGTTTTTCACAAAGACACTTTGCACAAATTGTAGGGAACTTCATGGTCCAAAACAAAACTGAACAAACAAACAAACAAACAAACAAACAAACAAACAAACAAAAACCCTTACAGTCTAGCTTTCAGGAGGTGAAAAGTCCTGGCAGGCTTTGAAAAATTCTCACTAATGTGTCTTTTCATATCAACACAATCTGAGTGAGTGAGAACAAGACTTTAGTAGGTATTCTTTGTAGCTTACTCCAATAGTGCATGTGTGTGTGTTGTACACAAGTGTGCAAGTTGGAGTGCATTCACATGCCACCCTAGACTCTTCAGCTGTCACCCAATGCAAAACAAAAAAAAAAAGCCCAGTGAAATCCTCTATTTGAAATTTAATCCCATTAAACACATTGGGACTTACTTCTGAGTAAACATGCAAAGAACTGCACATGGGACATTGTCTTTTGTTTCCACAAGATCCTGGCATTTCCATGATTTGCAATACGCACACTTTGCCTTAGAACTATTAACAAAATAAACACATTGGATACATTTGCTAGATAGAAGATAATTGTGTCTTCCAGCTAGCTGTCTAACATATCTCTCTGGGACTGATAAAAATCATTCTTACAATCCATTTATCTCTGAGCATATGTTTGATTAAGGAATAATGCTGCTTTTCAAACTTGCCTTCGGGGAAATCTCTCCACATTGTCTTATCTGCCCAAAGAGCCGTGCGCTTTGACCATGGAACTGTTGCAAAAGATTATGTGAAATATATTAGGGCACACATACTTTTATTCATAAAGAATGTTGGCTGTATTCATCAGAACTTATTATTGTGCATGAGGAAGAAGTATGCTTGGCATATATTTTCAAGTGAAATGGCACTCTTCCTGGACTAATAGGTGTATCTGGGCTAATAATGTGTTAGGAATCTGATGCTCCCAAATAGTTCTGCAGACAATTTGTCCAACAAGAATATATGATCATAAAATTAAGGTGCTTGGGATAGATCCATCCATCCCAAATTGGAGAACCAATTTTCTAATGCTGTTCTTGGCTCAAACAGGCAGGTATGTTAGGAACAATTTAATACAGATGTCTGTATGCTTATTACAAGTTGCTTCCTAATTACATAATTTTTAGAAACACTTGCTTATTTTTTTTTAAAAAAGAACAACAACACTGAATTTTTCATTCAGAGGGAAAGTTAAGGGGGCAACTTCATTTCCAAAATACCTTCCCCAGATTTCCAGCTGGTATTTGCCCCTCTGCATTTCATAAATTGTACCACCGTCCATTATTCAGATTGATCAATCTGAAATGTGATGGCATCAGAAAAGAGCTTTATAAATATAGACTGCCAAGAAGACAGATCAGTGGGTGCCAGATCAAATCAAGCCTGAATTCAGGATAGAAGGAAAAGGGACACAACTTTTTGGCTATATCATAAGAAGGTAGGACTGACGGGGGAAAAGAAAAATAAGGGGGAAGTGGAAGGCAGAAAGAAAAAGACCCCACCCAAAAAAGATGGGTTCACTCAATATAGAAGACAATGACATTGAATTTACAAAAAAATACTTAGTTAGCAGGGCTGTTAATGACAAGTTCTCATAGAGGTTGTTAATTTATAGGGCAACATTAACTGGAATGTGATTTAACAGCACATCAACCCACCAGTCTTGTCCAGTTGGCTAAAAAGGCACCAGTAGAGACTCCCAGATTTCAGAAGGTGGTAGGATTCAGAGCTACAACTTCAGTATTAATGAATTATAGTAACTGATGTGGGTGGGGGAGAGAAAAGGAAGGAGACCTTATCTATGGGGAATGTATCATGGCATCCTGTCAACATCAACCTTACTCACAATGCTGGCTAGAATCACCTTGTAATTCTGTTTTAAAACTGCCCAAGACCCTAAGTTTGCCAAGAGAAGGGAAATGTTTGTTCTTTAGATTATAACTCCCAGCAGCCAGCGTGTGGCCATTGCTGAGATCAGTAGTCCAAAAACCAAACATTTGGTTTAAGGCTTTGAAAGGATGTCATATTGGAGAGGGAACAGGTTTGTTTTCCATGGCTTCAGAGACTAGGACTTGGGGCAATGGTTTCAAACTGCAGGAAAAGAGATTCCATTTGAACATTAGGAAGAACTTCGTGACAGTTAGAGCTGTTTGGCAGTGGAATATGGTGTCACGGAGGGTGGTGGAGTCTCCTTCTTTGGAGGTTTTTAAGCAGAGGTTGGATGGCCACCTGTCGGAAATACTGTGATGGGGGTTCCTGCATGGCAGGGTGTTGGACTAGATGGCCCTTAAGGACTCTTCCAACTCTATGATTCTATGATTCTAAGCTGTTGCATAAATTAAAAACCTAAAACATGCACTAACAAAACACTGAGAATACAACAGGCTAAAAAAAAAAAAAAAAAAGCAAGGTTAAACTGGCTATATGAAAGACTACAGAAACCTAGAGGTTCTCAGAACAGCTCTTTCTTCATGGTTTTCTTAGAATATAAACAGCAATGTCCAGGATGTGTTTGAACAGAAATAGTTCTGCCTCAAATGTGGCTCCTACCCAACCTTGTACGTACCTCTCCGTCTTCTACAGTCTGTCCTGTGATAGCCTGCTAACTTAGCTAACTAGCAGCCAAAGCATAATGAATGCTTCCATCTGTTCTGCTTCTTCTCCCCTTGTTATTTTTAAATTCTTCTTAATCCTGGAAGTGTCATATATGTGCATATATATAAATATATTCTTCACACATTGGTAGGTGAGGCAAAAGGGAGGCAGTTTTGGACTGCCTAACAAACCAATTATCTGCCAAGCCTTGAGACTACCCACAGTGGAGACTATATTTCCTCCTGCACCAGAAGCAGTGCAACATTTTGCAATCCATGGTCTCACCTGCAGGATGCCTGTTACCATTATGTGCATCTCAGCAAGAAAGGAGATCTTGGATTTCATTTTTGTTCTCTTTTGTGGTTGCCTGCAGATCAGTTAGGAATAGGATAGCAAGTTTTTGGTCTCTGGGGCACAGATTTCCAAGGCTCAAAAGCTGTTTGCCCCAAATGTCCCCAAATTTAGCACACAGCAAGAGCACACTGACTGCTACATCTTCATCAAATGTGGTGCTGATCCGAGGTCCAGTTTTATAGTTATAATTTAGAGATTTGGATGAATTGAAAAATGAAATACATTTTTCTGATTTATATGGCCGGTTCATCAAAATTCATCAATCTGCATTCGTCACAAAGGGAGTCCCTTGAAGAATACAAGTTGATGAATTTTTAATAATTTCGATTCATCACTTCATTGGCTATAAAATGCCCCCCCCCCAAAGGCACCCAGCTTCTTTGTGTTGGATCCAGATTTAGATGAGGTTTGAAAACTTTTTATCTGTTCAACTAGGAGCCCAGGTGAAAAATCTAAGAAGAGGTGAATGTCCGATGTATATTTATTTGAATTTTAAGATTGATTTCTTAGTAGGTAGCTTAACTCTTCTTGGGTCACTACCCATTCTGAGGAGTTTTATGTTGGTGCACATGTGTGATGCTTGGGTATTTATATGTTTATTGATTTTGTTGGAATGTAAAGCTCTGGTGTAGAGCACAATAACAATAGCAGCAGCAGCAGCAACAAAACTATATTTTCCAAAATTGTCCAAAAATCCTGTGGCTGAGTGTAGTAAATAACAATTTGAGGAGGCTAGAGAGGAGTGTGAACCACTGTTTGGTATGGTTTGGTAGATTTGGTCCACAGGAGTTGCCTTGATGCACTTGATGCCCCATCCTGCCTTCTACTGCAGGTGTCCACTCTGAGAAGGAGGCATGGCAGGGAAGTCCAGGGCACTGCCTTTGAGTAGCATTCATGGGAACAGGAAGAGTGAGTGGAAAACTAAGACCCACTAGCTTTACAAAATACCTGCTAGACTGGTTACTAGACCTGGTTTGGTTATATGGCTCAATGGATCATGCCTTCATTTATCTCCTCAAGGAGACCCATTATCTTTGAGATTCTGTCTATGGTGACTACCATAATGGGCATCTACCTTCTGAAATTCCACACTGGGCTGTGGAAATAATATGAGTATTCAACCCCACCTCTTCAGCTGAAGCTGTGGAGAATCCACAAATGTCTCTGAGGCTGAAGAGGACACCTCATTCCTCTCAAAGTTAACCTTCCCACACATATTTTTCAGACCATGAGGTAAAAATACATGTACACAGAAAAATAGTTGATCTGAAGACAATAAATGGAAATTTGAAACACCATTATTATAGAATAAGAAAATGAGGAAAGTGGAAATGTATGAACTTTCTCTTGCAATTATGATTATCATTACTGATATTTTATTATACATCACATATTTAATATTATAGAAATGCATGTTATATTGCCTCGCCTGAGAATACTCAGTATTTTATTTCTTACCTTTTTCAAAGAAGAACATGCTTACCTATCCACTTCAGTTTGCCTCGGATATGGCTGTGTAGTTAATTAAAAAGGAGAAAAATGCCTCATTTTATTGCTTTGGGGAAAGAAAATAAAGCATTCTTACTTCTGTTTGGAAATTATACCAGATGTCTATAGCAATAAAGAGACCATTACAGTCAGGACAACATGAGGATTTTCAGTAGGAAATCCTGACAAAACTCTATGTTTACTTAAAAGAGGTAAATACACTAAATAAATAACAAGCCGGATTTAGCTTATGCATCACCAGAGGTGTTAGCTACACAGCTCTTTGCCTCATAATTCATAGATATCCAGCATCGAACCATTCAGAGCTGATGTTTCTTGTTTGCTGTAACAAAATAAAAGGGGGGAAATGATGCCTCAGAGGGTTCATTTCAAGATGAGATCCAGGATAAATTAGGATGAGCTCCATGCATTCTCTGAAACGTGCCCTACAAAGGGAGAATGCACACAGATGCTTGAAGGTTTCGCTCTCCTCAAATTCCTGTCCAGCCTGATTTAATTCGTTACTCTTGGACCAGGGATGCAGAAATCTGTTTTTATTTTAATGGATTTCATCCCACCCGTTTCTGCTTCTCATCCCCATTTTGTACCACAACACAAGATGTTTTCTCCATGCATTGACATTCCTACACCTTTTTCACTTGTTTGTTTAACTGATTGGATTTCAAAATGTGCATGTTGTTTTATGTGAACCTCCTTTTTTTTTTTTGAAACATATTGTAAGCTTGGCAGCACTGTAAATTCTGAAGGCAAAGATCCACTTTTACCCCACAGCAGGTTTCAAGAACTGGAATGAAGTGTTACTTTCAGTGGTGTGTTACTGGAAATCAAGGCCACAATCAGCCTAACAATGGTATTACAGTACAGTAGGACTCCCGTATCCACTGATTCATTATCCACTGATTCAGTTATCCACAGGTGGCAGAGGAAAAAGTAAATAAATAATTCAGCAGCTGCAAAGCAAGCTACTGTCACAAAGAACAGCGGTAAAGCAAGCTACTGTCATAAAACAGCAGCCGTAAAGCATGCTACTATCACAAACAGCAGCTGTAAAGCAAGCTACTGTTGCAAAACAGCAGCTGTCAAGCAAGTTACTATCACAAAACAGCAGTTTTGGGGACATTTTGGTGTTCTCTCTAATCCACAGTTTTCATTATCCACAGGAAGGCTTGGAAGTGGAACCAATCCCCAGCGGATACTGGGGTCCTACTGTATAGTGTGTACAGAAGTGAAATGTGGGCAATGAAGAGAGTGGATATAGGGGGGAAATCATTCAAAATGTGGGGGTTTTAGGACAGCTTTGCATATACCTAGGGCTGTTAGAAAGACATATAAATGAGCTCTAGATCAGATCAAGTCTGAACTCTCTCTAGAAGCTTAAATTACTAACCTGAAGCTATCATGCTTTGGTATTTATTTATTTTTGAGTATTTTTACCCCACCTTTCTCCTTGGAAAGGACCCAAGGCAGCTTACAGTAATGAGGGACAATATACAGTCCAGGACAATTAAGAAATATTTAAGTTTGAGAACAGGGAATTGAGGGGTATCTTACAGCAATGAAAGGCAACATTAAAGCTAAAAAAAGAACACAAGCAGTTAAAGAAATGGTATAAATTCCATGTAATTAGTTACCAGGGCTGTCCAATTTGAATAGCCCGTGACCTACCTGATGCTCCTGAACGCCCCCACCTGTGGTTGACTCTCAGAGCTCTTAAACTTTCTAGTGGCTTTTAGGTGTGTGCATGTGTAAGTGCATGCACACAAATTGCACCACCAGTGGTGGCGGCACAGGGAAGGGACTGGGTGGAAGACCCCACTCCGCCCAGGTGCCTCTCCCTGAAATGGGGGGGGGGCAGCAGAGGCATGACTTCCACCAGCTCTCTCTCCTTCGCCGCCCTACCACGGCCATGACAGTGGCCCTGATCCTCCTCTGTGGGCTTGTGGGGTAGCAAAAACCAGGCTGGGTGGGGGGAGATCCAAAGCAGGAGGACCGTGGCAGAGGCGTGTTCTATCTTGCAGAGGGCTGGGAAGGGAGCCAGGGATGAGGAGGTGGAGGAGGGCAAGCCACCCTCTTCGGGCAAAAAAACAGCCACCACATTTGCAATCGTAAGTGTGGCGGTAGCAGCGGCACAGATGAGGGACCAGGTGGGTCCTCTGGTGGCAGGGATCCACCATGGTCCTCCTGCTTCAGATTTCCCCTTGCCCAGCCTGGCCACGGATGGGGGGGATGATGAAGGAGAGAGAGACCCTGAGGCAGCGGTGCCTCTATTGTCGTCCCCCCCCGTATCTGGGCAAGGTGCCTGGGTGGGGTGGTGGCTCCCACCTGGTCCCTTGCCTGTGCTGCCGCTGCCGTAATTGTGAATACCGTGGCTGGTTTTTGCCAAGGAGGGTGGCTTCTCCTCCTCCTCCTCCTCCTCCTCCTCCCTGTCTCCCTTCCCACCACTCTGCAAGGCATACTCCAGATGGGCAGGCCAAATTCTTTATAAGAACATGGAGGATCTGGAGGCCGGTGAAGACCTCGCGGTCTACTTCAAATGGCCCCGTGGTTGACTGGTAGCCCATGGTTGACATGTTGTGCAGGCCTGCAATAGACCATTTAAAAGTTATGAGGCATGGAAACTATCATTGAAAACATAGTGTCAATGCAATCACACAAAGAGAGATATAAACACAAAGTTATAAGAGGTTATAAACACAAAGTCTGTGTATGGTAGATTCATATAAAAGACTCAGTAGTCCATCATTCAGGGAAAGCTTGCCTGAAGAGAAAAGTATTTGCCTATTTCCAGAAAGACAGCAGAGATGGGGCAGTCCTGGCCTCCAGTGGAAGGGAGTTTCAGACTCTGGACACAGCAGCCGAAAAGGCCTTTTCATGTGTTCCCACTAAATATACCTGTGAGCGTGGCGGGATGGAGAGAAAGGCCTATTCTGATGACCTTAGCAACTGAGGCGGTTTATACTGTGAGATTCAATATACCATGAGGAAACTCACTGGGGAAAAATGATAATGGTAAATTATGGAATGGTAAATGATAATGGAAAAATGATAATGGAAAAATGATAAAGGTAAACATGAAATTAAATTAGAAAGCAGTAAGAAAAGAGGAAGACCTAGTGTGAGTAAAAGTAGTGATAGTTCTTAATCTGCAAGGCAATTCATGATGAGCACTAGAGATGGGCACCTTGTTACAAAATGAAATGAAATGCTCCTTTTCCCCTTTGAAAATGAAATGTTTCATTACTCTGTAAATTGGCTCCTTTGTAGAATTGGTGCCTCTAGGACCCAGGGGAGCCATTTTATAGAGTAACGAATCATTTCATTATTATATCATTTTGTTATAAATTTTTCAAAAAAATCATTTAATATGAAACAAAACGAACCGCTAATAGAAACAAAACAAAACTCTGTTTTTCCATTTAGTGCCCATCCCTAATGAGCACTTTTGAAATCTATTAATTTATATGGTCATTGTTCCATTGGCAGTGACTTAACAGCACCTAATAAGAGTTGACCCCCAAAAAATTAGGAAAAAGTTTTAAACACATAAGCATCAACAAAAATCAAAGATAGCACCAGTACAAAATGAAATATCTAGGTCAAAAAGCTATAACTGGACAAGTTCAATTATCTCCAGTATCTCTTTTTCTTTTAACTGTGCCTAGAAAGAAAACTGCAGAAGTAGCCACAGCTAATCAATGATATGCTGGTTGTGTGTTGGTCCTGTGTCTGACAGTGCATCCACTATCATCTATCATGTGCCTTGCATGAGTCTAGGCACTTCCAAGATTTTGTCCAGAGTGAGCAGCAATAAGGTAGTGCCCTGTGTATTTAAAAGATGCACCAGAAGAAACATCATACCAGTAATCATATTCTGCATCCAACACTTTCTTATACTCAAATATGAATTGGAACCAATTACCACAAAAGGCAGTATGAGCTCCAACCCTGGAAGTATTCAAGAGAAAATTGGACAACCATCTGTCAGTTCTACTTTGATTAGTTTGTATTCCTGCCTTGAGCAGGGAGTTGGACTCAATGGCCTTGTAAGCCCCTTCCAGTTCCATGAATCTATTATATGGATGATTTGCCTGCCTTTGAGTACTATGTGGGTCTTGATTTGGGGGAACAGAGAGGACATTTTGTTGATCTACTTGAAGAAGCCAAACACCTTGGTTGCCTTTCATTATGCGAATTTTTACAATGATACCTCTCAAACATAATATCCAAGCAGTTCTGCCTTCCTTCCAAGTCTTATGGAGCAACATTTCCCTATGCACCACTTTCTTCCAATCTTGGAATAGACTACAAAAATCAAAATAAACTAAAAAAAAATACCAACTGTGTTTTATGTATGGATCAGGTGAACACTTTCCCCTTTGGGTGAATTGACAGCATAAGAGACAATCCGTTTAACAATCCATCCCTGAATTATTAAATCTTAGCTGAATTATTGTTCTAATAGCTCTGATCTAGCTAAAGTATTTAAAAAACAGGCTCCAGATGAATCTCCCCTCTTCATCTCCTTGGCAAGCATCACTTGGATCAAGTTTAATCTAAAAATGCACACTGAAAAGGGGAAAGGCTCTTCACTGGAACTTAAAAGCCTCCATACCTTCGTAAAACATGTAGGCTGTCAAGTGTTTTGTGCAGCCAACAACTTAATTCTTCACACAATATCTTATGTTTTGGTGCTTCAAAATACTATGTCAGTGTTGCGGTTCCTGTGACAATACAATCATGTAGACAAGGAAGAAGTGAATACATCCTATAATTTCTGCATCATGAGTAGCTCCTCCATTATGGGGCTGCCTTTTATTAAAAATATGGTTGTTCCTTAATTTATTAATAATAAAGCAATAAACAAAAATAAACTTGTTCTATTTTGTTTCGAAACTTCTTAAAAATATGGTTGTTCCTTCTATTTGTGTCTCACCAATGCTGGTGAAAAACATCTTGGTTTATACAAGCTTGTTTTATACAAGCTTTCAGGGTGTTCTGCTCACCTTTGCTGCTTGTCTTGTAGTGTTACTAGCAGACATTTTAGTATGTGGTGTGGGGTTTTAGATCCCTACTGATTTTAGCAATATGTAACTTTTGATTTTCGCTCTGCTGGAAGGGGAACATCTGGAGATCCACAGGTTGAGAACCACTGTCTTAACTTGAACCCATTGTTGAGCTTTTTACACGCTGGGATGTCTGAGAACAGACCATGCCCCTCCTCTGTATGATAGCCCTTCACATACAGTATTTGAAAGGTGCTAGTATATCACCCCTCAGTCTTCTTTTCTCTAGGCTAAACCATCTTTCCTCATAGGGATTGGTTTCCATCCCCCTGATCATCCTTGCTACCCTCCTCTGAATGTGTTCCAATTTGTCAACGTGTTTCTTGAAGTGTAGTGTCCAGAACTGGACACAATACTGAAGTTGAGGCCTAACCAGTGCTGAATAGGGAATTAACTCTGCCTTCTTACAAAGGGGGCCTGAATGCAATGCAAGTCTCCATTGGCGCCCAGCTCTTGCCTGATTTCAGCAAGTTCCTCCTTCAGAAGCCTGTTGCCCACGTGTTCAGCACCCTTCCAAACTCTTGAGGTCTGTGTATCCTGAGGGTAGGAAATTTCTTTACTCTGGGCCCTTCCTGGTAGGATGGCTACAGATTTGCGCCATCTCTTAATTCTTCTCTTCAGGTTTCAAGCTTGGATATGGGCATTGAGTTGTCTGCGGGCATCCCAATGCAATGGACATGTATGGTTTTTGTTACCGCATAAACCAGCAAGGTGTTCTCAACTAATTGTGAGATCAACAATACAGTGACCACCCGCCTATTGCATGGGTTAGGGACCCGACCTGACCTGCAATAATTGAAAATCCGCAATATGTGGATGCAGGTTGGGCCGAGCCTGGGGGCCTAACAAGGGGGCTCTTGTACTTATCCCTAGCCTGGCACTGCCCTGAATGGGCCTGCTAGGGCCTTCCCAGGCCTTCTGGAGGCCTCAGAAATGATTTTCGGTGACCCGGAAGTCACTTCCAGTTTGCAGGGAAGCCCTTTTGGGGCCTCTAGAAGGTCTGGGAAGGCCCTCACAGGCCCATTTGGGGCAGCACCAGTCCTGGGGTAAGTACTGGAGGCCTGAAAGAGGCCTTTCCCCCCTTACTTTAGGGGGCCTTTTTCATATAATGTGGTATAGCGGGAGTGCAATATATGAACTGCAAAAGGGCGGGGGACCACTGCATATCTGCACTTCGTAGTTTCAATGTAGTGACAACAGTGCTGTGGCTGGAATCTGGAAGGTCCACATAAAAGTAAAACTGAATGCAGCTTCTTTGTTCCTCAGTTTCTCACCAGGTATGTTTCATTTCCAATGTCTTCTGTTTAAGGAGAGAAGGAACTCAGCAGGGCATGATTTTAAATAAAATCAAAGAATGTGAGGAAACTTATAGTATTAAAGAATCAGAGAACAGTTGAGTTGAAGGGACCTACAAGGCCATTGATTCCAACGCCCTAATCAATGTGTATGTGTTGCCTTGTTACAGTTGTGACCAACTCTTCATGACTCCATGTCCATGGAGTTTTCTTGGCAGGAATACTGGAATGGTTTCCTAGTTCCTACTCCAGGTGCTTACAGCACATGGTATTCCCTGGTGGTCACCCATCCAAGTACTAATCAGGGCCGACCCTGCTTAGCTTCCGAAATCAGGTGAGATTAGATGTGCTTAGGACATCTATGAATCCAAATCAAAACAGATCTGATAGTTGTCCACTTTTCTCTTGAATGACTCCAATGCTGAAGCACCCAGCACCTCCCAAGGTAATTAGTTCCATTGTCATACTGCTCTCACAGTTAAGAAATGTTTCCTGATATTCAGCCTAAATCTGGCTTTCTGAAACTTGAGCCCATTATTACATTATGTGTCCTGCACTCTGGGATAATCAAGAACAGATTCAGCACCTGACTATCTTTGAAAAATGCTATCAGATCTCCCCTCTGTTTTCTTTTCTCTAGGCTAATAATCCATGTTTTCACTTGCTTACAGGGATGAATCCTACCGGAAAAATGGTACAAAGATACTTTTGATAGAATAGAGGAATAAGACCAATAAATTAAAATCTGCTGACATGCAGAATACATCACTTCTGCTACTCAGTGCCCCTTGGAGATGTCTATTCCCATGTTGTGTTTCACCAAAATATAACAGCAGAGGGCTCAAGTTCAAGTGTAGGAGGATGAAAAGTGATATAAATATGTCATTTATTGCTAAATGGTTTTCCCTCTGTGTCTAATCAGGGATCCTTTTTCCAATGCAGTTCTAACAAAGGTGTTGTGCAAGCCGCACATACTTTAGTCTTAGGTACTTGTGCCCATTTAAGTAATGCAACTGTTAAAGACAGAACCGTGTGCAATCCTAAATGCTCCAAACTGCTGTGATACTGCAAAGATGCCAAGAAATATAAGTTCCCTGCATTTCCAGATAGCAATTTAATGCGGCATTTGATGGAAGTGATGCGTCTAAATCCCACGCAAGGCAGCAAATGGAGGGGTTAGCTCCTGCTGCCTTTTCAGCCAGTCAACTAAATATGATCCATGTAGGCAATATAATCCACAAAGCATCTCTCCATTTTGAAAGGAACAAAATAACTGCTGCATCTTTGCTTAAAGGTAATAACCTGTTGAGGAACAGATCAAGGCCCTGCCTGAAAATTATGATGGTTAGGATCAAAGAAGGGATGAGGTTAGAAATAACTAGAGAAAGAGCTAGAGGCTAGAAAGTTGGTGATTCAACAACTGTGTGTGTGTGTGTGTGTGTGTGTGTGTGTGTGTGTGTGTGTGTGTGTGTGTGTGTGTGTGTGTGTGTGTGTGTGTGTGTGTGTGTGTGTGTGTGTGTGTGTGTGTGTGTGTGATCAACTCCTTGCCACTTAAGGGACAAACTTTTTTTGTGTTTTTTTGCCCCCTGTTCCACCCATGGTACAGTAGGCTTCTCCCTCATGGGGTGAACTCAGATCAGTCATTAAAATTTGCACCTCCAGGTCCTGGATACCCAAATTTCAACTTAATTTCAGGAATTGTAGAAGAGAGTCAGAGGAAATTTCTCTGAGATAGTGGTATCTATAGGTGCTTGGGGTGCACCTATAAACACCATCTCACCTTTAAAAAATTATAGGATTTTTAAAGGTGAGATGAACCAATTAATCGGTGTTGAATTGTTTCATCTGGAAAAAAGAATCATATACAGTGGTGCCTTGTATAAATGAATTAATTTGTTCCAAATGAAATTATGTTAAGCAAATCTTCCTTTATTCAAATTTCCCATAGGAATGCATTGAAAACAGAGTAATCCCTAATCGCGACCATTTTATGTTGTACGGATTCGCCACATAGACGATTGATTCTGTTAAGCAAATTTCCCCTAGCTCTGGAATTTTTATGTTGTACAGATTTATGTTATACAAACTGTTTGTTATATGAGGGTACACTGTATTCCCGATTCGTGGACCTTAACACATTACAAATCATGATGAATCACTATTTCTCCAATTGAGCCCATCTCCACTCTTCAGATATGAGGGTTCATCCTGAAAGGACAATTTTATATGGAAAAACCTTTGTACCTATGTCCGCCCAAGCTACCCTGTTTAAAAATAAGGGTGTTAATCTTTTATTATTTGATTCCTTTATACAGGGACAAATTTTTTTAAACCTTTTCCCTTACAGGATGGAATTACAGATGTTTTAAGGTATTTTTCACATTCTAGAATTTGGACAGTGTTTAGAGTTGCATGTATGGTTTTTGCACAAAAAGACACCACTAGTTTGATATTCCGGACTCTGGACCTCCCAGGATGACCCTTTCTTTGCTGTCCTTCCACAAACAGGCAAAGACTTTTGTCTTTAGTCAGGCTATTTCTTAGTGATTGACTGTCTAGGAACCTATAAACAAGATCATAAAATCATAGAATTATAGAATCATAGAGTTGGAAGAGACCTCAACGGCCATCCAGTCCAACCCCCGGCCATGCAGGAACCATCCATCACAATATTTCCGACAGATGGCCATCCAGCCTCTGCTTAAAAACCTCCAAAGAAGAAGACTCCACCACCCTCTGTGGCAGCATATTCCACTGCTGAACAGCTCTAACTGTCATGAAGTTCTTCCTAATGTTCAAATGGAATCTCTTTTCCTGTAGTTTGAAACCATTTCCCCAAGTCCTAGTCTCTGAAACCATGGAAAACAAACCTGTTCCCTCTACAATATGACATCCTTTCAAATGTTTAAACATAGCTATCATATCCCCCCTCAGCCTTCTTTTTGAAAGGCTAAACATTCCCAGCTCCTTAAGCCATTCCTCATATGACATTTCTTCCAGACCTTCAACCATCCTGGACACTCTCCTCTGCACCTGCTCGAGGTGGTCAACATCCTTTTTAAATTTAGGCACACAGAACTGGACACAGTACTCCACGTGGGGTCTGACCAGAGCAGAATTGTGTGGTACTATCACTTCCCTTGATCTAGACACTATGGTTCTGTTGATGCAACCAAGAATCACACTGGCTTATGTTGTCCCCCCCAAAAAATCTGTTTTTAGTAATGCTTTCACTCAAAATGATAAATTATATGTTATTAATTCTTCTTTATATTTGAATAAGTTACTGTTCTTACCTTTTAATATTGTGTTTTTAATTATGTAAGCAGCTGTGGGCCTTTTATAAGGAGAAAGGCAGAATAAAAAAGTATCTTAAAGAAAATAAATAAATAAAATCAAGAAAAAGTTTAAGCCATATAAATAATATCTAGAGAATCAGCCATACCCATTCTCTGACATTTCCAACGCAGGTATTCTAGTTTGGGCACTCAATTAAATTGACTGCAAATTGGCCCTGACCAGCAGGACATTTACAGTGTAGAAAATCTTAAGAAGACCTCATACAGTTTTCTTTGGGTGACTTTTACCCTTTAAAGTTTGTTTTTCCCCATCTCCTTCTCTTCAAGTGTGGAGGGAGCCAGCAACAGCTACAGGCAGAGAAAGACTTTACGCTTTATCTTCTGCATCTTTTAAAAAAATAAAGTTGATTTAGATCAAGCGCTTATTTAAGATGTTTCCAGAGGCTCCGTTTGTGTGCAATGCCTTTTGGTTGGGACAAATCCCTATCAATAAGTGCCATTCCTTTTCTTCTGCTCTTTTCTGTTTCTTAAAAGCACCTTTGTTCCAGCTTTTGCCTCCAGCAGGAAGATTCTATCTGCATATGAAAAACTAAAAACAGCGGAACAGATTTGACATGCTGCAGTGTGGCTACATCGTGCACCGTTGTGTTCAAAGGCTTTATCATCTTCAACCTTCTACAGTCCGGCAGTGCCACAAGCTCCCCACAAGTTACACTTTCTCCCCTTGAACTGAAAGTTGGCCTTATTAGTAATGTCTTCCATAAATTAAAGCAACTGAGGACCAAATCCCAACTGCAGGGACTGTGCCATTCATCTCAACCCAAGCAGCATGGTCCTGACCTGAACGTTCTCAAAAACTGAAAGAGTCAGGCGTCTGTTGGAGCTCATGTGGTGCTCTGGATCTGAGTGTCTGGAGCAGAATGATGCCCAGATCTCCCAACCTGGCTCAGAAGCCCATTCAGAGATTTGGGATTTATCCTCATTTTGGGGTTGAAGGGATTTGTACTCCATCTAATTCAATTTGAGACTTGGATTGGAAGTGCATTGTAATCTTCTCACTGCATTCCATCCCCTCTTTTTTTTTTTTAAAAGGAATTTGTATATTTGTTTTCCCATGGATGTAAATGGAATTTGCAGACAGGAGGCAGGTAAATGGAATCTGAAGATCAGAGAGGGAAGACTAGCTCTGCCACAAGTTTTTTTTTATCCTTAGTTCCTTCAACTTGTTTGCTACTTGCTATTACTGTGATTGGAATGAAATTCTGGCCTCAGATGCCATGCAACAGTTTATTTTATTTTATTTTAGTTTGAATATTTTACCCCAACTTTCTCCTTGGAAAAGGACCCTAGGTGGCTTACAATAATGGGGGACAATATACAGCCCAGAACTAGAGATGGGAATAAAATGAAAGAATTGCAATTCGTTTTGTTCTGTTTCTCCCCACTCCCTGCATTTCCTTTCACTTCGTTTTGTATGTTTTTTTCCCAAAAAATTCATATGAAATGGTTTTTTTTTTTACAAAACATAACATGGGTGGGCCTGGAAAGCCCTTCCCAGGCAGCCTACCCCTCTTCCTGCTCCAGGGTCCCCACTTACCGCTCCTCCTGGGCTCTCGCGCTGGCGGGGGCCTTCGGTGGTGGTGGCAGTGGCAGCAGGGTGGTGTACCACCAGGCTGCTCAGCCTCACCAGCCAGCCAGGGCCTTCAGCAGAGGTGGTGTGGTATACCTCCAGGCCACTCAGCCTCTCTAGCCAGCCAGGGCCTTCAGTGGTGGCGGCATGGTCTCCCACCAGGCCACTGAGCCTCCCTGGCTGGCCAGGGCCTTCAGCAGCAGTGGTAGCACGGCCTACTGCCAGGCCACTCAGCCTCTGAGGCCAGCTGGGGTATGTGGTGGCGGCAGTAGAGGAGGAAGAGGAGGAGGAGGAGGAGGAGGCCCAGGCTGGTCTGCCGGGCCCACTCTCAACCTCTCCAGCCTGGCTGGCTAGTCTCGGCAGTAGCAACAAGACACCATCAGGTAAGGGACCAGTTTACAGATGGAATGAAATGGTTCATTTCAACGGGGGGACATTTTTATTATCTGTAACAAAATGCTGCTTCCTCGTTTTGTTTCATTACATAACGACACAATGAAACAGCATTTCATTTTTTGTTTTGTTTTTGTTTTAAGACATATTCAAGTTTATGAACAGGGAATAAGAAGAGGCATCTTATAGCAATTAAAAGGCAACATTACATCTATGTTAAAAGAAAAGAATATGCAAATCGTTAAAAGAAAAAAAGAAAAATTCCATTATGAGGGATGGAAACTAACATGGAAAACGCAGGTGTTCTTGGGAAATCAGTTAATGCAGTCATGCATGGTAATCCATATAAAAGTCACATAATAGGTAGTCCATCATTCAGGAAAAGCTTGCTTGAAAAGGAAGTTCTTCGCCTGCTTCCGTAAAGACAGCAGAGATGGCCCCCATTTCTGATCAGCTGGGGCTTAGTCCTGCTGCCTTGATGCCACCATGAATGGTGCTAAGGTGGAAAAAAAGACTGGGGAATCCTAATTTGTGTGCTTTTTCAACACATCCATGTACACATACTGAAAATTTGTATTTAAAAAATGTAGAAATCTATCAACAGAAACACATCTCTTAGCCTTTTAGCACCTTCAGACATATCTGAAAAATACTCTTAAGTGGTTTCTCAGGCAAGCCAGTCGTGCGCCATTTTGCTTCTATGGAGGGAAACCCATGTTGTCCTTTTCTGTTCTCAGTGCTGTTGAAGCTGTGCTGGCACATGTTGCCCAATGCACTTGAGAGTCAGTGTTTGGAAATGTGTACACCTTTGGAAAACAGTGGATAGAATGGATGCATCTTAGGAAGAACATCACAATGCTTCAGCCATTTTTCATCCTGGGCAGAGAGAATGGGCATAATACCTGGAAAAGGGAAATAATGAATGTAGCTATTTTAATTTATGAAATAAAATATTAGCTGCTCAGGAAAATCAAGTGGGCTACTTGGAAAATGAAGTACCACTGAATGAATGTTTATTTACGGTTATTGACCAAATCACACATAATACAAAAATTGTAATACAAAAAAATATAATATAATAAAACAGTATAAAATAGGAGTACCACTGTATCCTCCTAAATACAGCAGCCTGGTCTCTTGAGTACAATGTCTCTCAGTTTTAATTGTTGTTTCCTTCTCTCTCATCTTTCTCTCCCTCCCTCCCTCCCTCTGTTTTTGTTTGGTGCGCAACACCAAAGCCAACTCTCTTGGGTTCCAGCCTGTATTTTGAGGCTCTTAACAGGAGTTTTAACATTCTGTGGTGCTTCCTTGAACAGCTTGCTCCAATGAGTTGATGAAACTTAAGCTAATTGCACTAATGTTGATAAATGCTCTGGCACAAATATGCCCATACTTACAAAATGACATACACATGCATGCACACACAATAAGGCCTTTTTTTAAAAAAAGGTGCTTTTAAAAAGACATTCTGCTTCAGAGGGCTTCGATTTCAGCCTCCTGGTTACAAATGGATATAGTATGTTTCTGGTGATAATTTAACCATCTCCCATTGAGATACTAAAAGAATTGATTGTATGGCAATCAAGGGCTAGGCTAATTTCTCTGCATCATATTTTAACTTACTTAGGAATACGACTTCCGGGTCAGAAACTTCATCATATTGGCAGTTCTAACATGGAGCTTATGGGCTGAGAAATATGGAAGCGAGCATGAAAACCCAATGGGGTACAATCATGTGGCTGCACCATGGGTCCAAAGCAAGGCAGGACTTCCTCTCTAGTCTCCTCTAAAAAATGCATGTGCCTCTTTGATGTTGCCAGAGCCACATCGAAGGAGAGGAACTCTTCAGCCGTTCTTTCCCACTGAAGCCACAGAGAGGTATAGAAACGGGCCATGCATCCTTTGAAGTGTTGATGTTACCTTGGAAGACAGCACTTCAATAAGAATGCACCATGTGCAAAAGGGCTGGGGGGTCTGCTCCAGAGGTGAGCTTGAAAATTTAAAGAATGACTGAAGCTATTAGATTCGGCAGACTGGGATTCCACCTTTTCTTGAAGACCTGGGGATATTGATATTCAAGATGCTGTGGACGGAGGCACTAGCTTGGCGGGGTGCTTGAAGATCACATCCTGATCTAGTCTATGGGAAGAACAGATGGGTCTGTGTAGCTTTAATATGGATGTCTCCAGTTGTCAAAATGGTGGCACATCTGGCCTGTTTGAAATGCTACAAACAGAACAACTTTCTGTACAAGTAGAAAAATGATGTGTTGGGGAGCATTCCTATGTCTGGCTCCAGCTAGAACAAGGAACAAGCTGTAGCAAAGATATAAGTTAAAGTATGGGTGGAAATATAATCATGCTTACTTGACCTTATTTAACCAAGAGTGATAACACAAGTCCTGGTGTCAAGATGGGGCTGCTACCAAAACATCATCCCCATTCAAAGTCTTGGGTCATAAACTTGAGAAATGGTTGCATGAGTTAAATGACTTAGGACCTAGATACCTGAAGGACCACCTCCTTCCATACGAGCCAACCCGACAATTAAGATCGAGCCAGGGTGCCCTTTTGAGAGAGCCATCCCTCAGGGAGGTGAGAGGGATGGCTTGTAGACATAGGGCCTTCTCGGCAGCTGCTCCCAAGCTATGGAATGCCCTCCCAATTGAGATCCACCTGGCGCCAACACTGGTGACATTTCGGTGCCAGGTAAAAACCTTCCTGTTCCAGAAGGTTTTTAATTGATACAATATAGATTGTGGGTCCGCTGATGACAATTTTAGGATAATGTTTTTAGTGTAAGGTTTTTATTATTGTTTGATTATTTATTGATATTTTACTTCTAACTATTTTAAATTGTTTTAATTCTTTGGATTGTAAGCCGCCCAGAGACCTTTGGGTAGTGGGCAGCATATAAGTCAAATAAATAAATAAATAAATAAATAAATAAGAGTTGCTGTAACACCATAATATTGTGCATGTCTGCAAAAATCACATCACTGGCTATCAAAATGTTATTATACTGTGAGAGGATTTACATGTTTCTTCATAGGATGGAGAATTTGAGAAGAAATGGACACAGGGTGGCCAATGTCCACATCACCCCTGCCTCTCACAAAGTGAGTGTTAGAGATGGGCACGAAATGAACTTTTGGTTTGGTTTGTTATTTGTTATTTGTTCTGTTACCTAACGAAATGAATAATGAACTGCCCCCTCTAAGAAAAATGAATAATGAACTGCCCCCTCCGTTTCGTTTCAGTTCATTTTTCGTACTGCCGGTGTCTCCTACCTGGACGGGTGGTGGTCTGGTCTGGTCCTCCCACTGGGCTCCAGGGAAAAAAAGCCAATGGCCACACTACAGCTGGTAGGCGGGTCAAATGGTTGGCATGAAAAAAATTAAATAAATAAAATTCAATTTTAAACCAATTTTAAAAAAACCAATCCAGCGTGCGGGCCCCGGTACCAGCCTGTGAGCACTGGACCTGACCTGCAGATTGCCAAATCAGCCTGCAGGCCACAGAACCAGCTTGTGGTCCAAAAGTAAAAAAAAAAAAACCAAAACGAACAAAACAAACAAACAAAAATGATCTGGCACGCGGGCCCACTAAATGTTAAAAAAAAAAAAACTGGCCCATGCTACAGCTGGTTGGCGGGCCAGGTGGTCAGCAGTAAAAAATCAAATCAAATCAAATCAAAATAAATAAAATCAAATCAAAAAAACAAAACAAAACAATGAAATGAATATTCCAAAAAAATCATTAAAAACATATGCCCCTTTTATTTCCCAATGTGAGAGAGCACAGAACAGGAGAAAGGAATGTTTTCCTGACAGTTGAAACTAGGGATGGGCACCAAACGAAAAATAACATGGTATTTTGTGATTTTGTTAGCTAGCGAAATGAAATGAAATGAAATGAAATGAAATGGGGATGTGACGTTTTGTTACTAGCGAAATGAATTGGCACTTTTTATGTTGAAATGAACTGATTTGTTTCTTTATAACATACCCCCGGAGTCCTAGAGGCACAAAATTCAGTGGGTACCTTCCTTGGATGCTCCCCTTTAAGCCCTCCAAATGTGGAGCAATTTGGGGTTCGGGGGGCTGAGTTCTTAAGTTTCAAAGTGGGTGCCCCTTGAAAAAACATTTCTAAGCACCATTTTCTGTTTGTAAATACTGTTCCCGGGTAGCTAGCAGCATGAAAATTGCTTTGCAGTAAAGAAGGCCACGTAATTCAACTTCAAATGGGGTGCCCCTAGGAAAAAAACATATGTAATTTAAAAGTACCTGAAAATACTGATCCCAGGCAGCTAGCAGCATGGAAATTGCTGTGGAGCATCTTCAAACTCTCCCCTTGAAGTACTCCAAATTTGGAGAGCTTTGGTCCATGAGGGGCCAAGTTATTCACTCCATACATGTTGCCCATAGGAATCCATTCTAATTTTTTAAAAAATTTGTTTGTTTGTGTGGATGTAGTTTCTAAGTGCCTCATGTCAGCAGGATATATAAGACATGGGCTAGTTTCACTTCTCATCATCTGTGGTGAGAGAGAGAAGGAGAGAGACAGACATCTCTGGCAGTGTGGGGAGTTAAAGTTAGCTGAAGGCCAAAAGAAGTTGAATTGGCTAGCTTCTCTGACTACTGCTGTGCTGATCTTCTTGATTGCTGTGCTTAGCTTAAAGCAAAGTTCAAGCTGCTTTGTGTAGTTGTGTGTGTGGTTTGTGTGGACACTGGGCAGTGCAGAAAGAGCCTTGAACCCAATGTGCATTGGGGTGTTTCAAGGGGAGAGTTTGAGGATGCTCCAGTAATTTCCATGCTGCTAGATGCCTGGGGTCAGTATTTTCAGGTACAGTGGTACCTTGTATAAAGGAATTAATTCGTTCCAAATGAAATTATGTTAAGCAAATTTTCCTTTATACAAATTCCCATAGGAATGCATTGAAAACGGAGTGATCCCATTTTTATGTTGTAGGGATTCTCCCCATTGGCGATTATGTTAAGCAAATTTCCCCTATCTCTGGAATTTTTATGTTGTACAAATTTTATGTTATACAAGCTGTTTGTTATACAAGGGTCCACTGTACTTTTAAATTACATATTTTTCCTGGGGGCACCCTGTTTGGAGTTGAATAACTTGCCCCCCATACCCCAAAGCTCTCCAAATTTGGAGTGCTTCAAGGGGAGAGCTTGAGGATGCTCCACAGCAATTTTCATGGTGCTAGCTGCCTAGGATCACTAGTTTCTAGCACAGAACTTTACCCTTAGAAATGTTTTTTTTCCAGGGGGCACCCTTCAAAGTTTAATAACTCAGGCCCTCAAAGGAGAGAGTGCAAGGAATGTACCCATCAAATTTGGTGCCTCTAGGACCCACAGAACCCATTTTAAGATAAACAAATCAATTCATTTCTGTTTCATTTCATACATTTTTTTTCAAAAAATTCATTTTAAAATGAAACAAAACAAATCAAGGGGGTCAACACAACGAAACGAAATGAAACACAATTTTTCTATTTCATGCACATCCCTAGTTGAAATTCTCTGTATCCATGTTGAACTTGTTCTCTGTTGGCTGAGTGTTGTGTCCTTATACCAAACAACTGGTCATAAATGAATTTTAGATGGGTCTTTAATGTTAGCAACAAGGAAACACAACCACTTAAATTTATTTGACATTTATAAGCAAACCAAGGACCTTCTGTCATATTCTATTTGTGCATTCAATACATTTAGGAAAGTTAGATCCAAACCAACCTTGAGGAAGCTAGTGAATTTTGATGAAGTCTTCAAAAACAGCTTTCCACCCCATTCGCAGTGGCCAAATTCACTGAGCATGGCCTATTCTCAGTGAGGAAAGTACCACATTATATCTGCCTGTATTCCACATTATACCTTTCTCACAAAAAGAGGTGGCAATCCTAAATCACAGCTGAACACACAAGATTGAAAGCCATACTTTTTCAATCAAGTACTCGAGCCACCAGGCCTGAATGGAAGACATGAATAAATATGTGAAGTCTGGTTTATTATCATCAACTCCAAACAAAAAGGAGGCACAGTGAGGAATTGAACTCCCAACTAGAGATGGGCATGGAACAAACATTTTTTGTTTCCGTTTCCGTTTGTTGTTTCTGTTACGTAATGAAACGACAAACAAAAATTGTGATGAAAATGCAACGAAATGAACAGAACCACAAAAATTGTGGTCGTTACGTTTCGTTTCCATTAAGGGCAACGCACAATGAAATGAGCTGTTTTAAATGTTAAAAAATGCCCTGGACATCTGTAAAAACACAGCAATAATTATTTATATTGTCTGATAATACCTACCAGGGGGCTTGGGGTCCTTAAAACGTTTGTTTTTGTCTTCTCCCATTGCGATGTATTTTTCTTTTCCCTTTAAAATGGGTGTCACCACCAGCCACAAAATGGAGGCAAGCCATGTGATGGGATCATGTTCAACCTATAGCATGCCCAGGTTGCAGACTGGGCAGGCAGGTCTGGCAGCCACAGAGGGCATAAAAAGCTCTGGCAGCCCCCGTCCTCCTTGCAGTCTCTGGTGGGAGTTAGGGTGGGATTGCTGTCTCTGCAACTCTAGCTTCAGTCCTGCAGCCTCCCTGTGTGCATGCGTGCTGCGTCCCTCTCGGTGAGTACCCTCCCCTGCCCCACAGTGCAGTCACTCTGTGGCTGCCTTGCACCCTGGGCAACGCCCGCCACTGCCTTTGCAGCCTCCCTGCATACCTAGTCTATACTGTGTCTCTGCCAGCATCCATTTTTTTTTAGTGTTTTCCCTCTGGTCTGGGGCTTTGGAGGATGCCTGCGCACGGAAATGCTTTAAAAATCGCGCAAAAAGCGGGTAGAAATGACAAATGAAAAAATGAAAAATGGTAACGAAATTTTTCAAAAAATTCCCGACAAATGGAAACAAACCGAAACAGACCTCTCAACAACAAACGAAAAACCGAAACACCATTTTTCTGTTTCGTGCCCATCTCTACTCCCAACCTCTGGATCCTTAGCCATATGCCTATACTGTATATGCCTAAGCAGGATCCTTCTTTACTCTCTTATTCCTCCTCATGGACATATTCTGGGACCAGGATAGGTATCCATGAACATTCTTGTCATGGACACCTTAAAAGATAAACTCAGATTATATTTAAAAAAACACCCACACACAACACCCACAATACTGGCTGATTTTTGAGTTGTGAAACAACGTGTGAGATGACCAGATATTTAACTAATAAGAGCTAGCACTTGTGGTTAAACCAAAAGGTCACCGTTAATATTTTCTATTTCATCAACAGCAGAATTACTGATTAGAATTGGCCTTTACTAATGTAGATGCTAAGCTCCTCTTGATTAAACTACCAATTAAGACTATTCAAAATTGCAGTCCCCCCAAATATTGCCATGTGTTGGTGAAACTCATGGTGTGATATATGAATTGGCACAAGCACAAGAAAAAGGCCATCGTTGGGACAATAGCCCAGATTCAGCTTCAGAGATTTCCATTCAATAGTCACTAGCTCTACTGGCTAGTCATTAGCTCCTCTGGGCTGATTAAAACAGATTTACAAAATACCACTGCATTACTGTACATGTTTCTGTTTCAAGGAAGGGGTGTGGGAGTGTGGCAGAAATTAGGTTATTTTGGAGTGGAAGCAGACCCACAAAGAAATTGCTAGGGGACATACACTCAAACTGAGGGCTGGGAAAGTGAGAACAGACAAAAGAATTTTTTTTTACCCAGCGTGTTGTTAGTCTGTGGAACTCCCTGCCACAGGATGTGGTTATGGCATCTAGCCTGGATGCCTTCAAAAATGAATTGGACAGATTCCTGGAGGAGAAGTCCATTACAGGTTACAGACCATGATGGAGTTGTGTAATCTCCAGACTTAAAATTGGGGTGCTTCAAGGACCAGATGCAGGGGAGTGGTATGAAGAGACAGATATCTAGTCTTCTGTGCTCCAAGAGGCATTTGGTGGGACCACTGTGAAATATAGGAAGCTGGACTAGATGAGCCTTTGGCCTGATCCAGCATGGCTCTTCTTATGTTCTTATGTTCTTATAATCCATTTGTCACTGTCCTGGATACACATGTCTACATGGTGAGGAGGCCTGAGTGAGTCAATTAAGTTGAAAGAAATGCTTTTCAAGAGGCTAGGCTCTACTATGGATCTAGATTTCTAATAGGGTCACTCAAGGCAGAATATTTGAAGTGCTTTGATTATATGGGGATACAGATCATATTTTGGATGCTTCATGGGTGGTCCAATGGTCTTGTGATGTACAGGAATTTGTGCTCCTGTCAGCCATCGACAGGTTGGACATTTTTGGTGCAGCTGTAGCATTACTATCTTTTGAAGCTGGCGTGGACAGATCCTCAACATAAGGTGAAGGTAAAGGTTTCCCTCTGCACATGCATGGTAGTCGTGTCTCACTCTAGGGGCAGTGCTCATCTCTGTTTCCAAGCCAAAGAGCAAGTGTTGTGCAAGTCCGTGGCCATGTGTATTACTGCACACACAACAATGTTTACCTTCCCGCTTTTTACAGTGGAGATCAGACACACACAGTTCCACCTATCTGATCACACCCTAAGGCACGCCTGTTTCTTCACAACTGCACATGATTAGTGAATGTTCCAAAAGTGATTGGGGCACAGCATCTTGAAAATTAAAGAGGATCTATGGTAGAAAAGTTCCTGGTAAAGGATCTTTTAAAAAAACCCAACAAACTGGCAGTCTTAGTACTGTGTGAAAGAAGGCAATAGTAAATAACTTATGAATATTTAAACAATTTTACCTTGGTTTGCGTACACCTCGGTTTATGAAATTTTCGATTTACAAAAGTTTTGGAAAATCCATAGGAAATACAACGCCCTGGTTTACAAAAGATTTGTATGGGAAACCCCAGTTTACAGTTTTTTTCATACGGCATTGCAAAAAAAACTACTGTACCGAGGGTGCATTGCGAAAAAACTACTGTACCCAGGATGCATTGCACCCCCGTGCACGCTGACGTTTGTGAGTAGCACATGATGTCGAGTGTGGAGGTGTGGTGTTGGAGCAGTTTTTGCATCGAGTTTTGGAGCCATTCTGGAATATTTTTGCAGCAGTTTTTGGATTTTTTCAAAATTTCTGGTGCATTTCACCCAGGTTACCCAAGGCGGGAACCACGTCTCTAGGCCACTAAGAATGCCTAATAGACTGCTATGCAGTGGAGGCTAGTAACATCAGTTTCATGGGCACAAAGAATCTGTTGCACATATTAGCCAGAATTTAACAGGAGATACCACGGGTGACAAACTCTGTCTTCAAAACAGACTTATTACTAGGCATGAGATTTTCTTATTCCTTGGATTATAAATTCCATAATTGTCATTCTGGGAGTTCCACTTGACAGCCCCACACCTACAGATATATATTCTGCAGGCTACACATCCCCAAAAAAATGTCTGGGTACTCATTTTACTGACCTTGGAAGGCTGAGTGAAACTTGATCTGGCTTCCAGGGGTTGTATTCTGAGTTATGAGCAGAGTTTTGAGTGCAGTTTAACCACTGCGCCATGAGACTCCTCATGAAGCCTTCACAGCTAGGCCTTTTCTCAAGGTGAGCCATATTTAGGTATATGCAAGCAAAAGGATGTCAGATGGAATCCACAGAAGGGAGAGTTAAGGAATTTGCAGTCCATGCAATCTGAAAATCCAGTCTTGATTCAGCACCTTGGCTAACTCCTTTAAAGTTCAAGGTAAAATGTGGAGTGGATTTGGAGTCACCCATCTCCACTGCTACTAGTGACGATTTAGGCCTGGCCTATGTCTATTTTTACACCTTGAGTGTCTTTCCTTCCTTTCTTCTGATCATAATGGGAGCAAAGGCTGAGAGGGTTTAGTGCTGGAGCCACTCCTGCTTATCCTTTGCTAGGTGTAATTGAGACCGTTACAATGCTTAGATGATATTCAAGATTTTTTTCCCCCAGCTGTGGGTAAGAGAGGTCTGATTGAAAATCAGGCCCAAGCTTCCATCCAGAGCATTCCAAGTTACTCAGCTGTCTTGGAGTTAAGTGGAGTGGGCACTTGATTATCATGAAGTCTGGAATTGGATTGAAGAATCCTACTTAAAGGTATAATAGAGCGATAAAAGTGCCAGACCTTGGAAGTACCTGGCCCTTGATTGTAGCAGCTTGAAGTGATTTTTTAACAAGTACTTGAAGTGACAGAATCAAATGTTCGGTGTGATGAATGGGCTGTTCCAACACAGCAAAATCATTTTGCTCTTTTTTTTTTCAAAGAAAAGATCACAAGTAAGGAGTTCACGCTCTTGTAGGAAGTCAAAGGTGGGAGGACATCATAAGCCTGTAGGCAGGAGCTCACCCTTTGCCTGGCAAAATGTTCATGTTTGAGCACACACATATGGTTTGTACCTGTATGTTTCAACACCTGAGCACGGGAGGCACTTTAAAATGGGGTGGTTTGTATTTTTGTTGTTTTAAGATCAACTCTAGTCATGTTTTTATTCCAATATTTTTAAAAATATAATGTTTATTTCATCCTTTTTCATATTTGTATTATTGTCTGTTTTAGCTTTCAAAAGTGATCTCTCTCTCTCTTTTTTTTTTAATAATGTAAGATGCCTGGGGTCCTGTTTTAGGAGAAAGGCTGGGTAAAAATATTTTAAATAAATAGATAATAAGTATGGTGAATGCTCCCCAAACCCACACTGTATGCACCAATTGTAAAGTACATGACATTGTTGCCTTTCATGCAGCATTATCACTGGCCTGAGGGTGAAGAACTAAGACAGTTACTTCACATCCACTCTCGTCCTGGGAGAAAGTTCGTTGCGTGTTGATGTTGGCCTTCCATTTTTCGATGTTTTGATTCTCCAAAGCCTTGCCTTCAATGTGTTACAGAGCTAAGTTTGAGGCATTTGTTTTTTAATCTCTCTGCACTGTGTTGCTGAGTCCATAGGGAATGTACTGGTGAATGGGACTTTGCACTTTGCACTCCTGCCACTAGATGGAGAATGGCATGTTGCGTGAGGAGCCTTACCTCACGGGCACTCATATCAGAATGAGAAGTGAGACAAGGAGATTTCCGAGGCCAGGGAGGGAAATCTCTCATCCTGCTTAGATCACAGTTCAGGGGGCGTGGTCGGGATGAACTCCCCTCATCCTGCAATGGACGTGCAGTTAGGTTTCTTTGTACCAGACCCCAGCAGGACTGCGAACAGCGATGAGTTGGACGTGAAGTATCAGCCTAAGAGGCCCAGCCCAGCTGATCTGTCTCTTTCCACCAGAATGCAACACCTGGATCAGCTTTGTTGACCTCTCCTTATAATCCCTGATTGAGTAGACTCTATGAGGAATTCACGGAAAGAGATGCCGGATGGGTATTGGGAGCGAAGAAGCCAAACAGAACTGGGGATGAGGGCCTGACTAAGGCCCCCATATCCACTGATTCACTCCTCCCACTCATATTAAAAATAAATCCCCCTAAAAATATATTTTTAATTATTTAAAGTTACTGAACTGCCCACTAAATGGAGCTAGAGACCACGCTATCTATAGCATTTGCTGTTAAATAGCATTCCACATTTTTTGGCATCAGCAGAGGGGCTTGGAAATGGTCCCCTACAAATATGGACTATACTCCCAAATTCTACGGAAAGTTCCCAGGAAGTGGAGGGGTGCCACCTCCTGATTGCAAGGAGGTTATTTCGACTTTAGATCAGTGCTTAGCTTCGGTGATGAACTAGAGGAGGACGAACAAACTGAAACTAAACCCAGACAAGACAGTGAAGCTTCTAGTCAGTCAAAAAGGAGATCACGGGATAGGAATGCAACCTGTTCTAGATTGGATCAACCCCCTTTGAAAAAAGAGGTGTACAGCTTGAGGGTGCTCCTGGACTCATCCTTGAGCTTAGATGCCCAGGTCACAGCTGTGGCCTGGAATACATTTGCACAATTAAAGCTAGTACACCAGTTATGCCCATTTCTTGAGAAACCTGCTCTGGCCACCCGTGACACATGCCCTAGTGACATCCTGGCTGGACTACTGTAATGCATTCTATGTGGGGCTGCTGATAGAAAGTCTCAGGAAACTTCAACAGGTCTAAATGCAGTGGCAAGATTGTGGGCTGGGGCAAGTTACAGAGATCACAATATACCCCTATTAAAGCAGCTCCACTGGCTGTCAATCAGCTATCAGGCACAATTCAAGGTGCTCACCTTACCTACAAAGCACTAAATGGGCTAGGTCCAAGCTACCTCAAAGATTGAATCTTTGCAATAGAGTATCCAGTGCTAAGGTCATCAGGAGGGGCCACCCTCACAGGTGCGTCTCATAGGAACATATGAAAGGGCCTTTTCTGTTGCCTCCCCAGGAGGCCAGCACTGCCCCAACTCTGCTGTCTTTCCAGAAGCAGACAAAGACCTTCTTCTTCAGGCAAGCTTTCCCTAAATGAGGGACTACCTACAATGCGACTTTTAGATGGATTACCATCCATGATTGCATTGACTGATTTCATAAGAACACCAGTGTTTTCCATATTAGTTTCCATCACTCATAATGGATTTTTTCTTCTTTTCATGTGCCTTAATGTTACCTTTGAATGTTGTAAGATGCCTCTTCTAATTCCCTGTTCTTAACTTGAATATGTTTTAAATGTTCTGGTCTGTATATTGTCCCTTATTGTTGTAAGTCACCTTGGGTTCTTTTCCAAGGAGAAAGGTGGGGCACAATATTCAAAATAAAGTAAATAAATAAATAAATAAATAAATAAATAAATAATACAAATGAACTTACACCAGAGTTGCTACTTTTGACATCGTTATCATGATTGTTGTCAGTTTGTATCGCTGTGCATTACAATCGAGTAATTACAATTACTCAAGCCAGCAGATATGTATCATGTTGCTACTAAAGACTTGTGAAAGAATTAAAAAGAATCAACGTCTTCATACTGTCTAAGTTTTGCACTAATTTAATCTTATTCACCTTATTGGAATGCATCAGTGTAAGTGAGTAGTCATTAAGAAGGTATATCTTTTTAAAAAAAATATTGGAAAAAACAGACTTAGGAAAAAGCGCATTTCTCAAATTTCATAATATTTGCATAATGACATTGCATGTGAGTGCTAATGAAGAGGCAGTAATAAAGCTGGTTGAATTAACATGATTGAGTGACTTAACATAGTACTTCTGATTCTAAAGTCAGGCATGGCTTAAAAATTCCACCAGACCTTTCTCTGTGATCTCCTGCAATTTTGCATTTCAAGTTGAACTTTTACTAATTAGAACACTTTCCTCACACCATCTGAAGAGCATGAAACCTCATTGACTGAAGTGTTTACATCAGGATGAATTTCTATTCTAAAATATTTGCACCTGACAAGATTGATAATGAGGGGTTGGGGATGATCATAAGTAAAAGAGGGCACACAAAACATTACCATTTTATATTATTTAGATTTTCGTTCAGAGAAGACAAAACATATCCTATTTAATACTTGCCTAGTGCTTGGTAGCATTCGAATCACAATTTATTCATTTTTTTTCACTAATCTCTAGGCAGTGGTTACTAACTGTGAGTCTCCAGATATTCTTGGACTACAACTCCCAGAAGCCTTCACCACCAGATGTGATGGCTGGGATTTCTGGGAGCTGTAGTCCAAGAACATCTCAGTTATCCAAGTTTGTGGACCACTGGCTCTGAGTATTGGTTCCCAAATGATGGGTAAGGTTGGAAAAATTTTGAGAGTATGTAGATTTTCACAGAGATTGCTTTTTTAAAATCAGCTTAATCAAATCAACACCACCAGCACCACTACCACCATATTCTTAGAACTGCTGAACTGGTAAAGACTTTATGGATCATTGAGTCCATTTCAGTAACAGATTTCATTTCTAGAATTAACAATTCTGGTGAGAAATTGCATGTACTTACTTTTAAGGAATGTAGGAGCTTTATTGGATTTAAGGAGCCATGGAAAGGAATATCGCTATGCCACTAAAAAAAGGATTTTATTTTAAACTTTAGTAGTGATGCTGGATAAGACCAGTGTTTCACATTCTGATCACACTGTGCACTAGACTGTTGTGAGTGACCCATAAAACATGGATAAAACTGCTGATTTTGTTCTACTTCTAGATTTTATGGGCGTTGTGGAGTTGGCAGAAGCATAGTGCAGGTCCCATGATGCTTTGGAACCTTTTCACAGCAGCATAGATACAGTAGGAATTTTAAAAGCTAGTATTAAGAATGAGAGATGGGATACACCTTGGGGGCTGTACTTAGAGACTTAAGACACTTGAATCAAAATCCTATCCCTCTGGAGTTTAGGTGGGGCCCCCTCTCTCATAGAATAATTGAGTGATGAAATTGGAAGGAGCCTATAAGGCCATCAAGTCCATGTCCCTGCTCAAGGCAGGAATCCAATGTATGGGCGGGCATTTCATTTCAGAACTAGTAGGATATGAAATGAACCACGTGATCCCAGGTGATCCTTGGAACCGGCTAATAAACACAAATCCAATTGCTTTACCTTTCTCTGTCTCACACAGGGTTAAAATCCAACAACGAAGCACACTGCAACATCATCTTTCCTGCTTCCTGCTGATGGCCAGTCAGAGAGGGAGGCTGGATGATGCCTGTATCCACAGCTCCTGTTAGGCCAGCATCACAGATCTAGCACAGATGACGTTGTGGCATGCTTTCGCGTTGGATCTTAACCCTGCGTGGGACAGAGAAAGGTAAAGCAATTGGATCTGCATGTATCAGCCCTTTCAAGGAACACCTGAGCTTGCGTGGTTCATTTCGTAACCTAACAGTTGTGCAACGAAATGCCCATTCCTAATCCAAAGCAAAGGAGATCTGCCAGGTGGTTGATTACATTTCACTTGAAGGCCTTCAGTGTTGTTGCAGTCGGCACCTCCCAAGGTACTTGTTTCCTTTGTCATACTGCTTTAACAGCAAGATTTTCCTGATAGTTAACCAAAATCTGGCTTCCTTTAACTTCAGACTATTGTTGTATGTCCATTGTTGTTGTGAAAAGTGTGCTATCCTACCTCCCCTCAGTCTCCCTTTTTCATGGCTAAACATTAACATAGGCATGTCCAAACTTTTGCCCTCCTAATGTTTTGGACTACAACTCCCAGAATTCTAAGTGTAGATTGCCAATGACAAAGGACTGGGGAGTTGTGGTCCAAAACATCTGGAGGGGTGAAGTTTGGGCATGTCTGCATTAACAGTTCTTTCAGATATTTGACACAGGACTTGGTTTTCAGCTGCCTCTCACCCTTAATGCCTGTTTGGTTTTTTTTAAAGGTAAAGGTTCCCCCCACACATGCGTGTTAGTTGTATCTGACTCTAGACTCTAGGGGCGGTGCTCATCTCTGTATTCAAGCTGAAGAGCCAGTGTTGTGCAAGTCCATGGCCATATGGCTAGCATGGTTGCAAGGAAACAGTTTTACCTTCCCACTTTTTATGGCAGTACCTGTTTATCTACTTGCATTTTACATGCTTTCAGACTGCTAGGTTGGCAGGAGCTGGGGTTATCAGCGGGAGCTCACTCTGCTGCATGGTACCTGGGATTTGAACTGCTGACTTTGCAGCCGACAGTTTTCGGAGCCTTAGTCTGCTAAGCCACCACACCCACTTTAGGCAGGTATTTAATACCAAAGTTGGGCAAGACCAAACCTGTCAGTATTGAAACAAAAAGCTGGTTCCCAATCCTAGGGTGGAAGACAAAGAAAATAATTAAACCTTTTCAGCCAGGGATTTATCAGGACACATCCAGTTTTGCTTTTGGATACTAACTGGCCCAGAAAAAGATGAACCAATGAAGGGCAGCAGAAGTTTGAGCAGAGCAGAAATAATAAAAATATTGGAGAAATTAGGGGGAAAGACCATCTGTTTCCCCCTACACCCCCAGCACCTTTTGTTAATTCTTCCTTTTTATTTTTAGAAAGATTTTATCCTGAATTGTCTTATGCAAGGTGATAATGGGCTGGCATTCTCACTCCTCCTTGCTTTTGTGTAAATGGGTCTCCAAACTATTAAAAGTCCTATTGCTTTACTTTTGAGATTCCTTTTCTGCAACCTACATCGAACCCTTCATTCTTCTATTGTTGGAACCTTTTGGCATCAGAAGAGCTTCTACACTTTAATCCTGGGAGATATATTTCTCGATTCTCTTGGTATTTCCTTTGTACTTGCAGGATTGCTTCAAGACAAGCCTGCCTAGAACTGACCTAAAGACCATTAAAATCTTTGTGTTAATTAGCTCTGGAGCAATTCATTATGGGATTGCTTGATCAGTGTAATTTCCCATGATCTCCAATTCCTGTACTTCTGATTTAGACTTGTAGCCAACTTCAAAAGCCCTTATTTTGCACATTGATTTAATCTCCAAGTTCATTTGTAACCCTTTATTCTCAATTTTGTCTTTCAAGATGTTAGGACTAGAGGGAATGTTGTAGCTAATTTGCATTTTAATGGTAGTTTCCATTTGGTTAAATATCTTTCCATTTTTCTGGAAGTTGAGTTATGGCAACTGGACTTCTGTTTCTTGAAACTTTTTATAGGTTTCAGCACCTCAGGCCATTGTTCACCTTAAGGCTATAGATACTGTTGTCTACCTAACAAGCCTATTCAGTCCATTATTCATCTTATGATCCTATTTCAGAGCAGGGTGACAAGAGGTCAAAGCTGACTATAAGATGGAGAACTCACAACTAGCTTTATTCAGACTGATGAAGCTGTTTTGATAAGCAGCAAAACATTTCTATCTCTCAAGAAAAAGAAGTCCAGATGCCATGACTCAACTTCCAGGTAAACTCACCTGGATCACTGAGAATCTTCAAAGACATAGCTTTCCATTTTATAGAAGCATACTTTGGACACCTCATGAGGAGAGAGGACTCCTTGGAAAAGTCCCTGATGTTGGGAAAGATTGAAGGCAAAAGGAAAAGAGGATGGCAGAGAATGAGATGGTTGGACGGTGTCATTGATGCAACCAATATGGATTTGACAAAACTCCGGGAGGCAGCGGAAGATAGGAAGGCCTGGCGAGCTCTGGTCCATGGGGTCGGACATGACTGAACGACTGAAAAACAAAAAGAATAATTGAATTAGAATGAGCCTATAATGGTGATCCTGTCATCTATGTCCTATTATGGGGTGTTGTGTTGGAAGGCCTTGTCTCTTTTAAGGGTAGGATAGTCCTAGTCTAGGAGAGAATCACAGAGGTTAAAACTCGCTACTAGCAAAGTCACAGCGTCCTTCACTTTGCATTACAGGAGCAGCCAACGAAGGGCTGCTAGAAGTCAGAAAATTACTTTTTGAAAAGGAGCCCATTCTATTATTACTGATTATTTTGGGTAACTAACAGATCCTTCTCAAATGTAGCTCATTCTGTTGCCTACTGCTAAAGTTCTACTAGTGCAGCCATTAGAAAATACAAAAAAATGCTCCCTAGTACCCTCACGTGGTCAATTATGTTTATTGCATCTTGAAAAGATGGACAATTTGTGTTAAGGATTTTAGAAAAGCAACACTCATTTTGAAGTGTCATCCCTGCCCAGTTTCCATGACCTAAAACCCTGCCACACATTATCCCGTTGGAGTTATGATAGGATCTCTAGTCCAACACGTGAAGAAAGTGCCAGGTGGGATCCAATTCTGTAGAGAGGCATGTCTTATGTGTTTTATTTATTTTTTTAAACTTGTACTGTGCCCATTTACTTGCAAGTATTAGTTTAATGAACAAATTGTACTGTTAGAACAAAATGCCTTTCTATAGAAATCCCTCTGCCTTTCCTGAATAAGGAAAACAAGATGACTATAAGGAACTAGAAATTAAAGTGGGAAGATGGATAGAAGAGCTATCGCTGATTCTCTAAATGATGCTTCAGTCTTCAGAGACAATCTATCTCTGAATGCAACATACATTGAACCACCCAGGGATAATGCAGAAGGGCCTGGTTTATTCATGTTCTTAATGCATGGTAAACTGCTGTTGGTCAATAGAGATGGGCACGAATCAAAAAAATTATGTTTCGGTTTTTTGTTTTTCGTTGCGAGTCCATTTCGGTTCATTTTCGTTTTTCATGAATTTTTTGAAAAACTTTCATTTCGTTTTTCGTTTTTCATTTTTACCTGCATTTTGCACGACTTAAAGCATTTCCGCACGCGAACATCCCCTAACGCCCCAGACCAGAGGGAAAACACTAAAAACAATAATGCTGGCAGAGACACAGTATAGACTAGGTATGCAGGGAGGCTGCAAAGGCAGTGGCGGGCGTTGCCCAGGGCGTAAGGCAGCCGCAGAGTGACTGCACTGCGGGGCAGGGGAAGGTACTCACTGAGAGGTACGCACGCACACAGGGAGGCTGCAAGAGAAATCTCTTCATTCTCTCCCCTAACAGCCAGGCTGCAGCCAGCAGGAACACAGAGACATACACCTGCCTGGCTGGCCTAAAGTAACACGTCACAGAGACAGCAATCCCACCCTAACTCCTACCGCACACTGCAAGGAGGATGGGGGCTGCCAAAGCTTTTTATGCCCTCTGTGGCTGCCACACCTACCTAGTCTGCAACCTGGGCATGCTATTGGTTGAAATTGTCGAAGAATTTACATGATCCCATCACATGGCTTGCATACATCTTGTGGCTGGAATGCATTTTGTGTCATCCTTAAAGGGAAAAGAAAAAATACATTGCAATGGGAGAAAGACAAAAACAAACGTTTTAAGGACCGCAACCCCCTGGTAGGTAATAATTTCAAATAATTATTACTGCATTTTTATGGATGCCCAGGGCATTTTAATTCCCAAGAAATCAATATTAGGCATCTGGGAGCCATTTTGGGTTGATGTCCTCTAACTCCCCTTAAAGGGAAAAAAATACAGCGATCTGAGAAAAGACATAAATGCACGTTTTAAGGACCCCAACCCCCCTGGTAGGTATTATCAGGCAGAATAAATAATTATTGCTGGATTTTTACGGATATTCAGAACGTTTTTTAACATTTAAAACAGCTCATTTCATTGTGTGTCACCATTAATGAAAACGAAACGTAACAAACCTAATTTTTGTGGTTCTGTTCGATTCGTTCCAATTTCATCACAATTTTTATTATTCATTTTGTTACTAACGAAATGAATAACGAATAATGGAACTTTTTTTTTCATTTCATGCCCATCTCTACTGGTCATCCCCAGACTCCAGGGGAGTGGTGGCAGACCTTTAGCACTCCAGATGTTTTGGACCACAGTTCCCACAGTCCTTTGTCATTGGCAATCTAGGTTCAGAATTCTGGGAGTTGTGCTCCAAAACATCTGGAGTGCTGAAGGTTCACCACCATTGCTCTAGGGAGTCACACGGCAGTCCTGTTCATTTGCAGATTACACAAAACCTGAAGACAACTTCTGAAATTCAACCCTACCCATTGATATATTGGCAACTAGAGATGGGCATGAACTGAAAAATGGGTGTTTTGTGATCATTCGTGATTTGTGGTTACCCACAAAGCATGAACTATCAGTTCACGGTTTGTTTTGCAGGCTTGTGCTGGAGGTGAATACCTGCTGCCGGTGTGCATATGCTGACTGCTCAGCTGACAGCTGGGCGCTCGGACACAGGCAGCAGACTCAGGTTCCGTTAAAGGCCTGCTGCCTTTAAAATGGTGATGGTGATAGTGGTGGGATGATGGTGGTGGTGATGGCAGTGTTGGGTAACGGGATGAGAGGGAGGGGCAGGTGTCCTGTTTTGCTAAAGCAAAATGAAGTGCCAAGCTAGGGAAAGTGCAGTGTTTCATTTCATGTTTGACAAAGCAGGATCTCCAAAACTCAGTAGCTAAGGCACCTGGCTCCAGTGCGACAGATTGGGCATTTGATTCCCAACTGACCCTCCTTGACAAGAACATAAGAACGTAAGAACATAAGAAGAGCCATGCTAGATCAGGCCAAAGGCCCATCTAGTCCAGCTAGATGGGCCCCACCAGATGTGTCTGGGAGTGCATGAGACTAGATCTCTGTCTCTTGATAATACTCCCCTACATCTGGCCATTGAAGTACCCTGGTTTTAAGCATGGAGATTACACGCCTCCATCACGGTTTGTAACCTGTGATGGACTTTTCCTCCAGAAATCTGTCCAATCCCCTTTTGAAGGCATCCAGGCCAGATGCCATCACCGCATCCTGTGGCAGGGAGTTCCGCAGACTAACAACACGCTGGGTGGAAAAAAATTATTTTGTCTGTTCTTACTCTCTTACTCTCCCAGCCCAAGGACTGGACTTGATCATCCAAAGGGTTCCTTCCACCTCTGCCATTCTAAGATCATATATTTAACCATGCTGCTTCATGACCTTAACCTTTCCCATCCAAACATGGCTGGTTTGGTACAGAGGGCAGTGGCTACTTATCCAGGTGTGGCTTGGGGTTAAAAAGAGGTTAATTTTCTTCTTCCCTATATGAGCAGTGGGTTGGTCCATGTTGCTCAGCCTTCCACTTTCAGCTCCCCTCTCTATTGATCTTTCTGATCATGTACAATGTCCTGTCAGACAAGACAGATAATGACTCGGGCCCCGGCAAATGGGACTATATGACATCACACTTTTGAGAGCAGACAACTTAGTAATCTTATCTGCCTTGACAGGTATAAAGGGCATTTCAAAAACTGATTCTATCTGCTGTGATTTTAAGAGAGCTGACGTGCAACAAGGAAAATCTTTACGAATCCTTCTTTCCCCAGAGAATAAACTCTTCAAGGGGACAGTGCAATATCATTTCATTCTGAGTGCTAAGGAGATTATACAATGCAAAATGTTATTAAGGATTAAGAAAGAGAAGGAGGGAGATAGATGTCATAATATAAGGGTAGAGAGAGGGTGCTAGAAAATTTACCTTTCATACATTCCAAGGAATTGATAAAATATGGTCAAAGATTAGCTATATAAACATTGTCTTGGTAGGGTTAGGCACGGATGGGTTTTCACTTGTCCTTTGAATCATCTTGCTGTCATCCATATTAAAATCTGAGTTATATAATGAATTAATATATAGTTGTTGTGGGATTTTTGAGCTGTTTGGCTGTGTTCTGGAAGTTTTTCTTCTTCCTAATGTTTGGCTGGCATCTTCAGAGAGCAGGAGCGCAAGGAGCTAAAATATTGTCTGTGCTCTGGTGTAGAGTGTGAGTTTGTTGAGTATTTTGTGGGATGGGGATTTCCCCCCTCCCCCAATTCAGGAAATTAATTGTTTCCTGTGAACTGGGTGTTTCTTGTGATGAGGGTGATAAGGGTTTCATTGTCTTCCAGGTAGATTATCAGCATCTTTGGCTGATAGGTACCCTCCAGTGATCCCTTCTCTTAGACGGTTACTTCACATCCACTCTCGTCCCAGGAGGAAGTTTGTTGTGTGTTGATGTTGGTCGCGGTCACGTGGTCTTCTTGCAGTTCTGTCCCTGTTCCCGTGTACGCATGGGTGTGATTGATGATACTGGCATGACTGTTTCCACATGTCCTTGTTCCGTGATGAGATGTGAAATTCCATGCCTTTGTTCTCCATTGTTTTTTCCATTCCGACCTTCCATTTTTCGATGTTTCAATTCTCTGAAGCTTTGCCTTCAATGCATTACGGAGCTAAGTTTGAGGCATTTGTCTTTTAATCTCTCTGCACTGCGTTGCTGACTCCATAGGGAATGTACTGGTGAACGGCATTTTGCACTCCTGCCACTAGATGGAGAATGGCACGTTGCAGGAGGAGACTGACCTCACGGGGTCTTGTATCGGAATGAGAAGTGAGATGAGTATATTCCCAAGGCCAGGGAGGGGAATCTCTCATCCCGCTTAGATCGCAGTTCAGGGGACAGGGGCGGGACGAACTCCCCTCATCCCGCAATGGACGTGTGGTTAGATTTCTTCATACCTGTCCCCAGCGGGACCGTGAACAGCGATGAGATGGACGTGAAATATCAGCCTTAATAGAACACCTAACAACACCCATGTTTAGAAGAGGTATTCCCTCATGTGGTAAAATATGTCTGTCACAGAATTTGATTTTCTTCATCTAAGTATCTTGTGTTTAGCATGCTTTGTTTTATGATTGGTTATTCATAGGCAACCAGAATTTGCTAACCTGTTAGCTCGCTCATAAATCTCTGAGCAACACCTGTTCTGGGAGGGAAAATACATTATTTGGAGGAAATACAATCTCAAAGTCTATTTTTTTTTCAAAATCTCTGTTATTGAGATTTTGACTTCTCAGGCAATCTGCATGGATGGAAGGATATGTGATTTACCACTCTCTTCTACTCTATGCCAGTACTTCTGTACTGTGTTATCAAATGAGCTGATAATTGCACATAATACCAACCTTAAGGGTTTTAATCAACTGCAAAACATGATAGCTGCACTTTTAAAACTAAAGCAGGTATCATTCTCAGAACCACAGGTGACTGGATTACAGAGATGCATCCATTAATACTGTGACTGTTGCCAGGCTGATGGAGATAAGGGAACATATTTGTTGTCATGCTTTCCTGCTAAACTGTATTTAGAACAAAAACAAGACCCAGAAACACCTCTGCAGAGGATCGGCCTGGTGTGAATATCATTCATCCTGTCATTCTGAGAAACTCATTGGCAACGACTGCAAGAACGCTCATGTAGCAGTTTCACCTCTGGCTTCACCCTCTGTTATAGTACATCACAAACTCATTTAAATAGTGATATTAATGTTTTTAGAGATCACTACAAATGTTGCCACTCAGGCGTTGTTGCTGTTAATGTCTCTGGGGGGGGAGGTTTATCGGCTGGAGGATGAGGTATTTGATGAAGTAATAACAAACTAGCTTTGAATTGTCTTTCATTACCCTTTATCTCTCCAAGGGAGAATATAATCTTATTCAAATTATAATTGCCTTGGTTATCAATGAGGTTTACTATTTATTTACCTGCACCCAGAAATGCAAATGTACATGCATTCTCCTGTTTTAATGTACCTGTAATAAAATTCCTTTTGCTATCAGAACCACGGCTGACAACAAATTACAAACTAGTTACAGAAAGCGCTGTTTGCTCCACATTGAAAAGACAATGCAAACAAAATAATACCAAAGCCTGCCCGCCTCCAGACCTCAACCATAAGTTACCTTCTTTTTCTTTTCTTTAAAATGCAGATTGTTAAAAGGACGCAAAATCCAATAACTGTTAATAAACGTGGGAGGGGGCAGAGAACAAAAGAGCAAAAGAGACATCCCTCCTAACTTGAAAAAGAGGGAGAAAAGTTCAGATGCAGTTGTGACATCTTGGCAGAGGGCTGGCCTGAAGAACCTAAAGAGAGAGTTACATTTACAATTGCAGTTTCATTTCAGCAGATGGAAGATTTTTTGTTGTTGTTGTGTTGTTACAGTTGTGACCGACTCTTTGTGACCCCATGTCCATGGAGTTTTCTTGGAAGGACTACTGGAGTGGCTTGTCAGTTCCTACTCCAGGCACCTACAGCACCTGGTATTCCTTGGCGGTTGGCCCATCCAAGTACTAACCAGGGCCGACCCTACTTAGCTTCCGAAATCAGGCGAGATCAGATGTGCTCAGGGCATCCATGCTACTGCAGATAGAAGGCACTCTTTCACCGGGCTTTAAAATGTACAATTTGGTCATTTTAGTACACACATACCCCAAGCATGGGACTTGGGGCACATGCTCCCTTGCCCACGCAGTTGCGTCCCTGAAAACATCTGTTGGCCTAATCTGCTGAATGGCACCAATGTGTGACTCATGTCCTTCTCTATTCCTGCGCCTATCCTTTAGATATTCTCACTAGATCCAAAAGTGTAGGGGGGAAAATACATCCAACCCCATATATGCGTCTCACAAAAGATACTGATGAAATAAATATTCAGTTAAAAAAAAAGCTTTGTGATAACTTTGAAAGTGGGGTTTTCAGTCCAAAGGTTTATCTTTTATTTCCAGCATAGGCACATAGGGTATCAATGATTAACCCATGAAATAATCATTCCATTGTGGTTGCCAACATGTCTCAATCGAGAGAGAATGACTTGGCAGTACTTCCCATGCATTTGCAACACTCCTCTGGGATGTGAAATTCCTATAACATGTGAATTGTTGTTTTGACCTAATTGATGCAGACATCCCCTCCTCTTTTTTTTCATGAATTAAATTTCTAAGAGATTTGCAAAGGCTGCCTTTTGGGTCACAAGGCTGGACTTTATTCACTTAATCAGTCATCTCTACTTGATTAATGGACTTTTTAAACACAGTCATATATTAATAATGTAGGCTTTAACTGGGCACCTCGATCAAAGACCAGATTTTAAGCAGTTGATTGGTTTGTATCCTCTAGGCCTGTGATAAATGTCTAGAGATTTCTTGTAGTCATTTCCCCCGCCCCGGTCCTTTCCCTCCCTGTTTCATTCTGGTATTCATTTCGGTCCTTGGAACTGTGATATGAATATTTAACTGAAGCAATGGTTGAGTTCTTATTCTCCAAGGCAGAGATCACAAGGAGAACAGCTTTTATTTCAATGGAAAAAATCCTTTATTACAATATTTACTACAAGGAGAGAATAGGATGATATGCAAGTTGGGAAGGCTATGGGGCAGAGGTTTTTGCCCCTTAACAATTGCATTTTTGCTAGATCTAACCTGAAGAAGAAGTTTCAGGTTTGACATGCCAATGCATCCTGTTGTTGTTCAGTCGTTCAGTCGTGTCCGACTCTTCGTCACCCCATGGACCAGAGATCGCCAGGTCTTCCTATCCTCCACTGCCTCCCGGAGTTTTGTCAAATTCATTTTGGTTGCATCGATGACACTGTCCAACCATCTCATTCTCTGTCCTCTTTTCCTTTTGCCTTCGATTTTCCCAGCATCAGGGACTTTTCCAGGGAGTCCTCTCTTCTCATGAGGTGGCCAAATCTGGAGCCTCAGCTTCAAAATCTGTCCTTCCAGTGAACATTCGGGGTTGATTTCTTTCAGAATGGATAGGTTTGATCTCTTTGCAGTCCAGGGGACTCTCAAGACTCTCCTCCAGCACCACAGCTCAAAAGCATCAATTCTGCGATCAGCCTTCTTTATAGTCCAGCTCTCACTTCCATACATCACTACTGGAAAAACCATAGCTTTAACCATCCTGACCTTAGTTGGCAAACTGATGTCTCTGCTCTTTAGTATGCTATCTAGGTTTGCCATTGCTTTCCTCCCAAGAAGCAGGCGTCTTTTTATTTCATTGCTGCAGTCGCCATCTGAAGTGATCAAGGAGCCCAAGAAAATAAACTCTGTCATTGCCTCCATTTCTTCCCCATTTGCCAGGAGGTGATGGGACCAGTGGCCATGATCTTGTTTTTTTGATGTTGAGCTTCAGCCCATTTTTTCCACTCTCCTCTTTCACCCTCATTAAGAGGTTCTTTAATTCTTCCTCACTCTCTGCTATTAGAGTAGTATCATCTGCGTATCTGAGGTTGTTGATATTTCGTCCGGCAATCTTAATTCCGGCTTGTGATTCATCCAGACCGGCCTTTCTCATGATGTACTCTGCATATAAGTTAAATAGGCAAGGTGACAATATACAGCCTTGTCGTACTCCTTTCCCAATTCTAAACCAGTCAGTTGTTCCATATCCAGTTCTGAGGTTGCTGCTGTCCCACATATAGATTTCTTAGGAGACAGATAAGGTGGTCAGGCACTCCCATTCCTTTAAGGACTTGCCATAGTTTGTTGTGGTCTACACAGTCGAAGGCTTTGGCATAGTCAATGAAGCAGAAGTAGATGTTTTTCTGGAACTCTCTGGCTTTCTCCATAATCCAGCGCATGTTGGCGATTTGATCTCTAGTTCCTCTGCCCCTTGAAATCCAGCTTGTAGTTCTGGAAGTTCTCTTTCCACATACTGCTGAAGCCTGCCTTGTAGAATTTTGAGCATAACCTTGCTAGCATGTGAAATGAGTGCAATTGTGCGATAGTTGGAGCATTCTTTGGCATTTCCTTTCTTTGGGATTGGGATGTAGACCGATCTTTTCCAGTCCTCTGGCCACTGCTGGGTTTTCCAAATTTGCTGGCATATCTTATGCAGCACCTTTACAGCATCCTCTTTTAAGATTTTAAAGAGTTCAATTATTCACCTCCACTGGCCTTGTTGTTTGCAATGCTTTCTAAGGCCCACTTGACTTCACTTTCCAGGATGTCTGGCTCCAAGTCAGCAATTACACTATCTTGGTTATCAGGGACATCCAGATCTTTCCGATATAATTCTTCTGTATATTCTTGCCATCTCTTCTTGATCTCTTCTGCTTCAGTTAGGTCCCTACCATTTTTGTCCTTTATCATATCCATCTTTGCACCGAAATACCCCTTTAATATCTCCAATTTTCTTGAACAGATCTCTGGTTTTCCTTTTCTGTTGTTTTCCTCATTTCTTTGCACTGTTCATTCAAAAGGCCGCCCTGTCTCTCCTTGCTATTCTTTGGAAGTCTGCAAAATTTTCTGTATCTTTCCCTTTCTCCCTTGCATTTTGCATCCCTTCTCTCCTCCGCTATTTGTAGGGCCTCGTTGGACAACCACTTTGCTTTCTTGCATTTTCTTTTCTTTGGAATATTTTTCATTGCAGCCTCCTGTACAATGTTACAAGCCTCCATCCATAATTCTTCAGGTGTTCTGTCCACCAAATCTAGTTCCTTGAATCTATTCTTCACTTCCACTGTGTATTCATATGGGATTTGACTTAGGTTATACCTAACTGGCCCAGTGATCTTCCCTAATTTCTTCAGTTTAAGTTTGAATTTTGAAATAAGAAGCTGATGATCTGAGCCACAGTCAGCACCAGGTCTTGTTTTTGCTGACTGTATAGAGCTCCTCCATCTTTGGCTGCAGAGAACATAGTCAATCTGATTGATTGTCCATCTGGTGATGTCCATGTGTAGAGTTCTTTTGTGTTGTTGGAAAAGAGTGTTTGCAATGACCAGCTTGTTCTCTTGACAAAACTCAATTAGCCTTTGTCCTGCTTCATTTGGAACTCCAAGGCCAAACTTGCCAGTTATTCCTTTTATCACTTGACTCCCTACTTTAGCATTCCAATCCCCTATGATGAGAAGAACATCTTTCTTTGGTGTCAGTTCTAGAAGTTCTTGTAAGTCTTCATAAAATTGGTCAATCTCAGACTCTTCAGCACCGGTAGTTGGTGCATAAATATTACTGTGATGTTCAAAGGGCTTGGAAAGTACGGAGATCATTCTATCATTTTTAGGTTGTATCCCAGCACTGCTTTTCTCACTCTATTGTTGACTATGAAGGCTACTCCATTTCTTCTTTGGGATTCTTGCCCACAGTAGTAGATGTGATAGTCATCTGAAAGATTCACCCATTCCTGTCCATTTAAGTTCACTGATACCCAGGATGTCGATGTTTATTCTTTCCATCTCACGTTTGACCACATCCAGCTTACCCTGGTTCATAGATCTCACATTCCAGGTTCCTATGCAGTATATTTCTTTGCAGCATTGGACTTTCCTTTCTCTTCCAGGCACGTCTGCAGCAAAGCGTCCTTTCGGCTTTGGCCCAGCCACTTCATTAGCTCTGGAGCTACTTGCCTTGTCCTGCTCTTCCTCAGTAGCATGTTGGACACCTTCCGACCTGAGGGCTCATCTTCCAGCGTCATATCTTTTAGCCTTTTGTTTCTGACCATGGGATGTTCTTGGCAGGGATACCGGGGTGGCTTGCCAGTTCCTACCCCAGGAAGTCTTATTACAGGCCTCATTGTTGGTCAATGATGAAAGCACAGTTCAGCCTGTTTTATTTTTTATTTATTTATTTTAAGATATTTATGCATTATTTATTTATTTATTTCCATCCACTTTTGAATGTGATTTGTTTGCTTCTTCTGCTCTTCCGGAGATCTTTGAAAACTCTGCATGAGCAGTCACATTAAATGCATTTTCCTCCCAAAATATGCAGTTCCAACCACAGTCCTCTCGCGATACAACATTTCAAAGCACTTTGATAGATTTTTTGAGCTGAGAATTTCCAGAAGAACACTTGGCAAGGGCCGAAGTTGGTGGGAAACTAAGTTAACGATTCTGTGCATTAATAGAGGAATTGCAGAACAGGCCAGTTAGGAATGGAACAGACAGTTCGGCAAAGGCTTTAAGCTTTCTTGCGTTAGAGCAGTGGTTCCCAACCTTGAGTCCTCATATGGTCTTGGACTGCAATTCCCAGGGTTCTGGAAATTGTAGTCCAAGAACACCTGGGTTAGCCACGGTTGGGAAACACTGCATTAGACTAACATAAATGTAGCTATTATTATTATTATTATTATTATTATTATTATTATTATTATTATTATTATTATTATTATTATTATTATTATTATTAATTAGTGAGCACAATTGCAGTATTTATTTCTAAACCCGCACCCATCCATATAAGTTAGCACATGCAATTTTGGTGCAAATGGATGCCCAGTTCTTCAGCCATGGGAAAATGCCTGCCCTATTTCAACCCCATCATTCGTCACAGTTCCGTTGCTTTAAGCAAACCCTAATTCCCCACTCTTATTTTGACACTTGCGGTGGAGTGCAAGGATAGCTCAGTGGTTCAGGTATCCTGCTGCAGAATTAGAGGTTGGGAGTTCAATTCCCCACTGTGCCTCCTTGACGGGGGCTGGACTTGATGCTCTGTAGAGCTCTGCAGTTCTATGATGATGATGATGATGATGATGACAACGACGATGACGACAACCTAGATTCGATGGCCATTTAAGGAATGTCAGGTCATTAAGACTTTAAAATCTGGTCCTCATATTATGTTCCTGGATTGAAGAAACATTTAATATTCCAGGCCAGCAATATTAAGGTGTAGCAATTGTTGACTAGGTCATAAGACAACCAATGTATGTTGTTATGTGACATCAGGTCGAACTTAACCTATGGCAATGTCATGAATGAGCAATCTCCAAAACGTCCTGCCCTCAACAGCCTTGCTCAGCTCCTATAGACTCAAGCCCATGGGTTCTTTTATGGAGTCTGTCAATCTCATATTTGGTCTGATTTATTTATTTTTTTATTTATTGTTTGTTTGTTTGTTTGTTTGTTTGTTTGTTTGTTTGTTTGTTATATAGACCAGCCATCTGGCAACCAGGCCACTCCAGGTGGTTTACTGCAATGATAAAATACAAACCCGGTACATTAATTAACAATATATAATAACACAAAATGCACATAACATTAAGAACCCCCAAATAAAACTAAAGAAAAATCTATTAAACATTATTCTTCAGAACTATATTAAAGTCAATTTAAAATAAGCTGTTACAAATAAATATTCCTCTTTTCTTGCTCCCTTCCACTTTTGAACCGTGATGTTAAAATGCGTCCATATTACTTTCTTATCCACAGCGGAAAAACCAAGGCTGGTCGAAGGCATTTTTTTGTCTGGAGGCAATGGATAGCTACCTCTCTCCCATCTCCCATCTACAGAAGCTGACTGGACTGTTCGTGCCCATCTCTAACTGTGAGGGTGAGTCAAGCAACTAGGTCAGTGCATCCCCCTGCTGGTGTTTAGGCAGTCCAGTTGCTGCAGAACACAGGCAAGTGATGGGACATGGTCCATCCCCTGTGACCAGTGACCTTTCTCTGCCCTTGGAAAGGCAGAGGCTTGAGTCTACAGCAGATAAGAGCTCACACCCAGTCAATTGCTTCAATGTAAATCCACTTGGATGTGTGGGGCAAGTAGTTCTGTGTCTGTTTTTCAGATAACCTGCAGTAAATACCTTTGCTCTGGATTATAGCGAACCTGCTATCAATACTTACACCTGAGAGCATTAGGTGAGCCTTGTGGAGTAAGCTCATTGTCACAAAAGGCGGGGAGCTCCCTGTAAAATACACTTGAGTGTATGTGAACTGATCAGTCACTGAATCCCCTGCAAACCCACACTTTTTGTCTTATCCTGTCTGATTTACACAAAATAAAATGCTACTTATGATTATACAGTACTGCTTTTCTGAAACCTGAAAAAGTGAGAGAAACATCCTGTGTGATCCAGCTGTTATCTTTGCCCATCACCTCTGGAAGACCAAAACTGGACTGATGATGACTGAGTGTTCCTGGATTTCTATTGAACCTCTCTTTTTATTTCTTCACTGAGGATGGGGCTTTTGTAATTCCAGGATTCTAAACCCTGGAGGTCACCTAGACTCTCCCAGACATACTTCTCGAACTTGAAGAGACCAGAAGGTCAAGAGATGCCTTCTTATAGCCATTATTTCCCCACTATGGATGCTTTGGCTGAGAAGCAGCAGGGAACATCCTTTCAGTTGTACTGCCTGCTAGGAATCCCTCATTGCTCCATGGGAGTGGGGTGGTCTACCTACCCCTTAGATTCCATAGAGGGAGTTTCTCAATAAACTATTGTTTCTATGGACCAGTGAAGCAATGGCCACCAAGAAATGTGATGAAGTAGTTAATGGTGGTTCAAAGGCCTCTCTTTCCCTTTTGGTTTTTTCTCTTGCAGTTCCAGAAGTTTGCTTTATGAAAATACCATCCCTATTCTTCACCATGATTTGGTAGAATCTTCTTACAGTGTACCTCAGTTGCTCCCAGAGTAGAGACTCAAGTTGTGGAACTTGCTGTCAAGTTGTACTTGTCACAACAATGAGACTCAAGTTGTTGAACTTGCTGTCAAGTTGTGCTGAAGTCACACCAATGACTTGGACTCAACTCACAAGTTAGAACCCACCCACTCTGTTTTTCGGAGGGGGGTGTTTATACTAGTAATTCGGTCTATGGGTTTTGTGGCTCAAGACTTGATGCCAAAGACTTGGACTCAGACTTGTGAATCAGATCCAAAGACTTCCCAACATCCCTGGTTGCTCCATCCTAGATGGTGAACATATCCCAACACCCTTGGCTTCTTAGCACTGCCTCTCTTATGGTAGACAGGACTACTAATGGATGAGATTCAGGTGCCCTCTGCTTGTGATGGCAAGCAATTTTAAACCCACCACTGAATGACCTGTGCTTAAAACCTGAAATGAAATTCTACCTGCCATTGGCAGAAGCCCAACCAAAGAACTCGGACAGAGAGGATGCCTAGATTTTACATAGAAACATAAGAACATAAGAAGATCCATGCTGGATCAGGCCAAAGGTCCATCTAGTCCAGTTTCCTGTATCTCACAATGGCCCTACCAAATGCATCTGGCAGTGCACGGGACTAGATATCTGTTTCCAGAGACCACTCCCCTGCATCTTTCCCTTGAAGTACCCAGGTTTTAAGACTGGAAATTATACATCTCCATAATGGTTTGTAACCTGTGATGGACTTCTCCTCCAGGAATCTGTCCAATCCCTTTTGAAGGCATCTAGGCCAGATGTCATCACCACATCCTGTGGCAGCGAGTTCCACAGACCAAGAACACACTGGGTAAAACATATTTTCTCTTGTCTGTTCTCAATCTCCCTACACTCAATTTGAGTGGATGTTCCCTAGTTCTGGTATTTTGTGTGTGAGAGAAGACCGTCTCTCTATCCTCTTTGCTCTGTGAGATTTCAGAGAGTAATATCTTTTATCTCCACTGAACTAGCAGCCTGATAGCTGGTGATTCTGTAGTATTTCCTGTCATGAAAGGAAATATAGCCCCATTTGAATTTTCTCTTGGAGGGCAACCAAAGGTCATCATTCTGTCTTTTCACACTTTGACCCTTTTTGAGTTTGAAGTGCCCCTTTTCAGCTATTAGTGTGATATTTGGTTGATTCATTCATTACAGATTGCGGATTAAAGAAAGGAAAGGAGGCTCTGACATTTTCATCATAGGTCACTGGAAGAACCCATCATACTAACAACTTACTTTAGTTATATTAATTTGTTCCCATGGGTTGCATTGCTATTGCCTATAGCAAGGCTTCCTGGGTAGAAAAGCAAAGGTTTCCCGAGGAGTCCCATTCTGCTTAGCAATTGTTAGCCAAATGTTTGAGAAGAAAAATAATAATGCACTAATAAGCTGGGTGTCTTTGTTCATATTGATCTACTGGATGAGCAGATCTCGCATGACCTTCCCATCACGAGAAAACGCTTTGGGGTTTAGTTCATGAATTTGCGCCAGTGCAAAATAGTACAGTGGAGCCTTGTATAACAAACAGTTTGTATAACATAAAATTTGTACAACATAAAAATTCCTGAGATAGGGGAAATTTGCTTAACATAATCACCTATGGGGTGAATCCGTACAACATAAAAATGGGATTACTCCATTTTCAATGCATTCTTATGGGAAATTTGTATAAAGGAAATTTTGCTTAACATAATTTCATTTGGAACGAATTAATTCCTTTATACAAGGTACCACTGTACATCTATATTGCCGAGTTTGGAATGAGTCGTGGTTAATGGGCTAAAAGTAATCAAGAGGTCAGAATCAAGGGACAAAAACAGACATAAGGGGTGGGCAGGAGGCAAGAGGCAAGGGAGAACTAGGAAGAATGTTAATGGGTATGTGCATTTTGGACCTTTATGCTACCAATTCAATTTTTGTACCAAGCCAGTGAGCCTTAATACAACCAAGGAATGGGTGGGAGAGGGTGCCCAGGCTTTAAAGAGACTTGATACAGTGACCCCCCCACCTATTGCAGGGGTTAGGGACCAACCCAACCCGCAATAATTGAAAATCTGTAATATGTGTATGCAGGTTGGGCCGGGCCTGGGGGGCCTAACTGGGGGCTCTTGTATTTACCCCCAGCCTGGTGCTGCCCTGAACGGGCCTGCAAGGGCCTTCTGGGCCCCCAAAAGGGCCTTCCTGCAAACCAGAAGTGACTTCCGGATTGCCAAAAAACATTTCTGAGGCCTCTGACAGGCCTAGAAAGGCCCTCAGAGGCCTCAGAAATGATTGTTGGTGATCTGGAAGTCACTTCCACTTTACTGGAAGTCATTTCCAATTCGCAGGGAAGCCCTTTTGGGGCCTCCAGAAGGCCCGGGAAGGCTCTTGCAGGCCTGTTTGGGGCAGCACCAGGCCTGGGGTAAGTACGGGAGGCCTCAAACAGGCCTTTCCCCCCTTACCCCAGGGGGTCTTTTTCATATACTGTGGTCCCGTGATATAGCGGGACTGCACTATATGAACTGCAAAAGGGCGGGAGACCACTGTATATAAATACCTATTTCCACCTCCACTAGCATGTTTCACTCTGACGTCTCTTTCCAGAGAACCACAACATTTCCTTGAGACTTCACCCAGTGCCCTGACAACTGGGAAGCCCACTTAGAGCCATGGTATCATAGAATAATGGAGTTGGAAGGGGTCTGTAAGGTCATCAAGTCAACCCCCCACTTGATGCAGGAATACAAATCAAAGGAGATCTGCCAGGTGGTTGTCCAATTTTCTTCTTATTTTTCTTCACAGGAGGTTTCAATGGCCATTCTGAATGGATCATCATCATCATCGTCATCATTGTCGTCGTTGTCGTCGTCGTCATCATCATCATCATCATCATCATCATCAAATTGCAGAGCTGAAGTCCAACCCTGTCAAGGAGGTGCAGTGGGGAATTCAACTCCCAGCTTCTGCCTCTGCAACCAGAGATCTACACCAACAATGTCCATCCAGAGACTGATTTAATCCTTCAACGTGATGTTTAGTCACCTGCTACTTGGGACAGCTTTAAACAGAACCCAGGAGTCCCAGCAGCTCCAGTAGGATAACTTGCACTGCGTCATGGTTAATGTTGTCATCAGCACCAGGGCTTTTTCAGAAATCCAAAATTTCTGATTTCCGCAGAACATTTGAAAGATCCAGGGAGTGGATGAGTCTTTGATTTTTGAATACTACCACCACCTGTGAAATCACCCCAGTGGAAATTAAAGACAACCCCTGCGCTACCCCCCAGCGGCTTCCCCATTATACAAGGGATCAAAGGGAACCTCAGAATGGTTGCAAAATTTGGAATTTGGGGTTCATCTCCTCTAAATGTACAGCAGAAGTACAGGGACTAGCAGAGCAAAATTAGCTTCAAGCTTCCCTAGAGTAAACTCCCCCTTAGTTCTTATCAGAGATGGGCACAAAACTCCAAAAGGGCATTTCATTTCATTTTTCATTTTATTTTGGTTTTGGTTTCATTTTGTTTGAAATGAAACATTTTTTAAAAAAAAATTCATTTCATTCTTCATTTTGTTTCATTTTTTTAAACTTTTTTTTACAGAGCTGACTAGCCCAGCCAGTTGGGACTCCCCTTCACCCCACGGCAACCAGCTGGCCTGCAGCCCGGTTGGCATGGGCCAGTTGGCACTTTTTTCTCCCCCCCCCTTGTGCCAGCCAGCGGGCCCATGGACCAGTCTGTGCTTTCCATCCCTTCCCCCCCTCATACCGCTTATTTTTATTATAACCTGACCCACTTATTTTTATTATTCATTTTGACAAGCACCGAGATTGGCACATGTCAAAATAAATAATAAATAAAAATGAAACGGGATGAAACAAAATGAAAATTTCCATTTTGTTTCATTTTTTTAAAAAAAGGGCACTTCATTTTTTTGCCCTGTAACATCCAGCAAACACTCTTGCTGCTGCTGCTGCAGGGCCAAGCCTGGAGGAGCTGCCTTTCCTCTTCGACTGCTCCTTCTCCTGCTACTCTGTTGTCAGTGAGAGAGACACCTGGAGGAGCAGAGCCGGACAACATCGGAAGGGCGGGGCTGAAGAAGAGGGACTCCCACCTAAGGCTTTTTAGCTGACCTCAGCTCCTGGCAGCCACAACATCATCCAGCAAACACTCTTGCTGCTGCTGCTGCAGGGCCAAGCCTGGAGGAGTTGCCTTTCCTCTTCGACTGCTCCTTCTCCTGCTACTCTGTTGTCAGTGAGAGAGACACCTGGAGGAGCAGAGCCGGACAACATCAGAAGGGCGGGGCTGAAGAAGAGGGACTCCCACCTAAGGCTTTTTAGCTGACCTCAGCTCCTGGCAGCCACAACATCACCCAGCAAACACTCTTGCTGCTGCTGCTGCAGGGCCAAGCCTGGAGGAGTTGCCTTTCCTCTTCGACTGCTCCTTTTTCCTGCTACTCTGGTGTCGGTGAGAGGGACACCTGGAGGAGAAGAGCCGGACAACATCAGAAGGGCGGGGCTGAAGAAGAGGAACTCCCACCTAAGGCTTTTTAGCTGACCTCAGCTCCTGGCAGCCACAACATCATCCAGCAAACACTCTTGCTGCTGCTGCTGCAGGGCCAAGCCTGGAGGAGTTGCCTTTCCTCTTTGACTGCTCCTTTTTCCTGCTACTCTGGTGTCGGTGAGAGGGACACCTGGAGGAGCAGAGCCGGACAACATCAGAAGGGCGGGGCTGAAGAAGAGGGACTCCCACCTAAGGCTTTTTAGCTGAATTGTTAGGTGCATCTGTTTTTTGTTTTTGTTTGTTAATGTTTGCTTTTTGTTTTTTGCCATTAGTTGTAGGTGGTAGGGACCCACAATGGAACTGAAAGAACAGGAAGCGGGGAGGGCAATGGAGGGGGCAGCCATTGAAATTGTGCTGGGTAGGGGAAGGTATGGTGGTAGGAGTGGAACATGCCTGCGTAGGAGAAGAGGGGTTAGATATCTTACATCTATCCCCTCTTCTGGTCCCACTTCTAGCCAGAAGGAATCAGGTGACCATGTCAGCGAGCCCACGGGCCACATGATGCTGTTGTTAAATGCCAGGTCAGTACAAAATAAGACCACCCTCATCCATGATGTCATTTTGGATGAGGGTGCTGACCTGGCATGTATTACTGAGACCTGGGTGGGAGAGGAGGGTGGAGTCCCCCTTTCCCAGCTATGCCCACCTGGGTACTCAGTCCAGCACCAGTGTCGCCCGGTGGGCCGGGGAGGTGGAGTTGCTATAGTCTACAGGAGTTCCATTTCCTTGGCCAGGCTTCCTGTCTCCTTGGGGAAAGGTCTGGAGGGCCTGTATTGTGTGTTGGGCTCACGAGACAGATTGGGGATTCTGTTGGTGTACCGCCCACCCTGCTGCATCCCAACAGTCTCCCTGCCTGAGCTGACAGAGGTGGTCTCGGACCTGGTGTTGAAGACCCCCAGACTGTTGGTACTGGGGGATCTCAACATCCATGCCGAGGCTACCTTAACTGGAGCAGCTCAGGACTTCATGGCTGCCATGACAACCATGGGGCTGTCTCAACATGTCATCGGCCCAACACACCAGAAGGGCCACACTCTAGACTTAGTTTTCTCAACGGGACTGGGGGATGGTGGTTTGGATGTGGAGGGGTTGGCTTTGACTCCATTGTCATGGTCAGACCACTTCCTGGTCAAGTTTAGGCTATTAGCTACTCCAACCCTCTGCAAGGGTGGGGGATCCATTAAGTTGATCCGCCCTCAGAGACTAATGGATCCGGATGGTTTCCTGAAAGCTCTGGGGGATTATCCAGCTGACATGATCGGCGCTCCTGTAAAGCTCAGGTCACCTTATGGAATAGGGAGATGACCGGGCAGTTGACATGATCGCACCTCCCTACGCAGAGCCCGGACATGGTATACATCTGAGTTGCGGGCAATGAAGTGGGAGGGGAACGGCTGGAGCGCAAGTGGATAAAATATCGCAGTGAGTCTGATCAAACACGGCTTAGAGCCCATTATCGAGCCTAAAATTGGCGAAAAGGCAGTATTTCACCAACCGTATTGCTTCCTCAGAGTGCCGCCCAGCGGAGCTGTTTCGTGGTCCGGGAACTTCTTCAGCCAGGAGAGAGGGTGGAGGCCCAGGACCCCCTTGACAGAGTTTGCTGTTCACTTTGAGGGAAAAATTGCTCAGATTCGCAGTGAACTGGACTCCACTATTGATACAGTATCAAGGGATGTGTCCTTGCACCGTTTAGGTCCAGTGTTATTGGATGAGTTTCAATTGTTGAGACCCGAGGATGTGGACAGGGTGCTTGGATCTGTCCGTTCCACCACCACGCTTCGACCCTTGCCCTTCTTGGCTAATTGAAAGATCTGCCAATCGCACCTGGGTCCAAGAAGCTGTAAATGCCTCTTTAAGAGAGGGAGTGGTCCCTGCTGCCTTAAAAGAGGCAGTAATCAGACCACTCCTAAAAAACCTAACCTGGACCCAGGACTTGGTCACCGACCAGTAGCGAACCTCCCTTATTTGGGCAAGGTGTTGGAGCGGGTGGTGGCCGGACAGCTCCAGGCACTGCTGGATGAAACGGATTTTCTAGATCCATTTCAATCTGGTTTCAGGCCGGGTTTTGGAACAGAGACTGCCTTGGTCGCCCTGTACGATGACCTTTGCCGGGAGAGAGACAGGGGGAGTGCAACCCTGTTGATACTCCTGGACCTCTCAGCGGCTTTCGACACCATCGACCATGGTGTCCTTCTGGATAGGCTGGCCAGGTTGGGGGTTGGAGGCACTGCTTTGCAGTGGTTCCAATCCTTCCTGGCTGACCGTGTCCAGAAGGTGGTGCTGGGGGACAGTTGCTCTGCCCCGTGGCATTTATGTCATGGGGTTCCTCAGGGCTCTATACTGTCTCCCATGCTGTTCAACATTTACATGGAACCTCTGGGAGAGGTCATCAGGAGGTTTGGGCTGAGGAGTCAGCAATATGCTGATGATACTCAGCTCTACCTCTCGTTCTCCACCAATCCAGGTGAGGCGGTTTCTGTTCTGAACTCATGTCTGGGCCAGATAATGGACTGGATGAGGGTTAATAAATTGAAACTCAATCCAGACAAGACGGAAGTGCTGTTAGTGGGTGCTTCGTCAGACAGGCTAGAGGGCCACTTCCCTGTTCTGGATGGGGTTGCACTCCCCCTAAGGGACAGGGTGCGTAGCTTGGGGGTGCTCCTGGACCCCGGTCTAACTCTGGAAGCCCAGGTGGACTCGGTGGCCAGGGGTGCCTTTCTCCAGCTGCGGAATATATACCAGCTGCGCCCCTACCTAGATGAACGGAGCCTCATGACAGTTACACATGCACTGGTAACATCCCGTATTGATTACTGTAATGCACTTTACGTGGGGCTGCCTCTGAAGATGGTTTTGCAACTGGTTCAGAATTGCGGCACGGCTGGTGAGTGGTAGGGCCACCAATGAACACATCACGCCGATTCTGTATAACCTTCACTGGTTACCAGTTGCTTTCAAAGTGCTTGTTTTGACATATAAAGCCCTAAACGGCTTAGGACCTAGATACCTGAAGGACCACCTCCTTCCATATGAACCAGTCAGGGAGCCCTCCTGAAAGAGCCAAAATGAAATGGCTTGCAGGAATAAAGCAAAAGACTATGGAATACCCTCCCATATGAGATGAAACTAAATTTGGCGCCAGGTAAAAACCCTCCTGTTCCAAATTTTTTTTTAACTAATGATTGTGGGCCCTGATGGCAATTTTAGTGGTGTGTTTTTAAGGTATCGTATTTATTGCATCTACATGTTTTATTGTTCTAATTTTATTGTATTTTGATGTTTTAAAATGGCGGCATACAAGCTAAATAAATAAATAAATAAATAAAATAAAACAAAAAATGAAAAACAAAACAAAAAAAATCATTTTGTGCCCATCTCTACTTGTCATCTGGCCCTTACAGTCTCAGTGATTCATTCTGAGAATAGGTAAGAGAAAGAATAGAAGGTTCCATGTACTCATAGTTGAACAGATCAAAAACGGCATAATGTACAAGAATAGCTGCTTATAGTAGTAGGTCTCAACAGACTCACAGCCTGCTTCCAGCAAACTTCTGCAGACTACTTTCTTACTGAATAAACTGCTGACTACAAAGCTGCCTGTTAACTCTCAACTAACTGCCAGCAGACTAAAAAAGAAGGGAAAAGGTGCTTAAGCAGAGAAGCAGGGCTTCTTTGAAATCAGAAGCAGGGAAGTGATCATTGGTTACAGCTAGTCTGATGTACAGTCACGTCAGCTCAGATAGGACCCTCCCAGCCACACCCACTAGAGGCAGCATAAGAGACATGGTTGGCGGCAACAGAAGAGTTTAGATTGCTAAAGAATTCCAATGGTTCATGATGTCATCAGCTTTGCATGGCATAAGTTAAAGTAACAGGATTTCAGCCAAAGGACTATGCAAGTTTCTCTGATGATGAGGCTGTCCTTCCAGTGGGTGGGCATTTGTATATATGTGACTGAGTGTATGTGGTGCATTGCTTCTCCCATTATGCTACTGAACCAGTGGGAAGGAGGGAGAATTCATTTGGCTGATGGATGCTTTTGCATCAAGGGGCAGCCAAAATGAGATTTCACCTTTTTAGTTACTTATTAATTAATTACCACTTATTTATTCATTCCCATTCATTTCCACTGATCAGACAATCAAAAAGGATAAATCTTGGGGTGACATACAAAGAAGACAAATACAGAATTCTCCCCAATTTTGCATGGGATCCTTGCATAGAGCCAATACTAATTTTCTTTAGAATGTGTTATTGCCAAGAAAGAGCTCGAAGTTGGGTTATTAATGTTGATTAAATTTCCCTCCAGAGATTTTTGCTACTAGGAACAATATGATTTGGGAAAGAGGTGAGGGGAAGAAAGCTCTCATACTATCCATTGTCCCCCCCACCCCAAATCCCCACACCACGAGTTTTAGACTCGTCTGCATCTTTCTGTCTGTGGCAGATAAAAATCTTTCAGATCGACAATATCAATAGTTTTTATTACAGAAAGCTGATGCTATCAGAGTCCCTATCTGTCTATTTAATTAGAAACCTAGAGGCATGTAGTATGTCGTTCCAGGTTTAGACTGTTAGGCAATCAGGGGGAGGGAAGAACACCCGTCCCCTTTCATTTTATCTTAAAGGACAATGGCATCTCTCTCTCTTTTTAAAAATAGGTTACAGGTGATACCTTTATAGGCCACTATTAAAAATAAAAAAAGAACATTGCAAGCTTTCGAGTGCAGTAAATCACCCTTCTTCAAAGCAGGTCCCAGAAGTTCAGACATGGTAAAAGATGTGCTTTACCAGGAGTTTACTTTTAAAGTCCTTAGTTAGATGTTGTTCTTAAAGTCCCTGGCTAGGTGATGTTTCAGCCAGGGCTGGAGTCTTGTTGGAGGCAATGTGGGCAGTTGTAAGAAGCTGCTTCTTAAGTCACAGTCCCGTTCTTCAAACAAAGGAACATGGGTCATACATCACCCTTACTCCTTAACCCAGCTCCATTTGGCACTACGAGACATACAAATCCCTTTAGGCTGGGAGAACATTCAATCTCATCAGCCTTTCTCCCTTAATACTTCATGCTTCTGAAGAAAGTGTGCAGTTGTACTTTCTAGTTCTGAATGAATGGGTTTCACCTTCATTGAAATGCAGGGCATTTTGCAGATGTTTTAAATTACTTTCTCTTCTCTTGTTTCATCATAAGTTCCTCAAAGTTTGCTGTTAACAACCGCATAAAGAATCCTTGGCCTTCATTCTTCATTTCTGTTATCCGATCCATCCTATAAGTACTTTGCATGTGACAGAAATAAGTACCTATGTGGCATGCAAGATGGTGTGGAATTGTATGGCGGCAATGCAGGACATAGCCAAAGCCAGTATGGTATAATGAATAGAGTGCTGGACTAGACGACCTGCATTGAAATTCTCCATTTGGCCATTGAAAGTCAAGGGAGGGAGAGTGGCAACTGTAAACATCTTGAATATATTGCATATCTCGAAGCCCTTATTAAGGTCACCATAATTGGAAGAACCTTGACAACACAAAACAACATCAACAGCCAAAGTGAAGCATCTCTAATAGAGATGGGCATGAAACGAGCAATTTTTCATTTTTGTTTTTGTTTTTTCATTTCGTTACGCAATGAAAACAAAAACAAATTTTTTTAAAAAAAAAAAATAAAAACAAAAACAAAACGACCAAATTTGCCATGTTTTTCATCTTCGTTGCAGCAGATGCATTGAACTAAAAAGAATGCTAATGAAACAGCAAGTTTTCATTTTCATTTTCATTTTTTCGTTTCGTTACCTAACAAAATGAAAATGAATTTTTTTGCAAAAAATGCCACAAAAATGAAAACAAACCAAAACGGACACCTAAACGACCAAACAACAAACGAAACACCATTTTTTTGAGTCATGCCCATCTCTAATCTCTAATCCTCATTGATTTCAATGGACACCTCTAGCATATGTTCAAATTTTTCCTGTTGAACTTTCACGACTTTAACATTTTGAAAACTGGTTTGCAAAAAGGACAGAATCACTAAATAAACTTAGTTTATACCCATTCATTAGTGAAATTCACAGTATTCACTCTTCTTTAAACAACCATGGGGATTGCTGTTTGGTGAAAGTTCCCTGACTGCCCAAATTACACCAGTTCGCTTGGTTTCCAGAAGCAAATAACTGTTCAACCTGTTTATGCCTCAGGTACAATGATGGAGCAGAAAGGGAGTATCTTAAGAGGTGCTGGGCTCATTTAGAAACATCAAGGGTATGCATCTTGGTCTTGGCACACAACAACTCTCATCATCCTTAAGCAGAAACTATGCTGGCTAAAGGATGCCCCCAGAGGAAGGGAATAGTAGACCACTTCTGATTATTCTCTAGAGTGATAGTACCACTCTATTCTGCTCTGGTCAGACCCCACCTGGGTGTACTGTGCCCAGTTTTGTGTGCCTCAATTTAAAAAGGATGTTGACAACCTCGAGCGGGTACAGAGGAGGCCGACCAGGATGGCTGAAGGTCTGGAAGAAATGTCTTATGAGGAATGGCTTAGGGAGCTGGGAATGTAGCCTTTCAAAAAGAAGTTTGAGGGGGGATATGATAGCTATGTTTAAATAAAGGATGTCACATTGAAGAGGGAACAGGTTTGTTTTCCATGGCTTCAGAGACTAGGACTTGGGGCAATGGTTTTAAACTACAGGAAAAGAGATTCCATTTGAACATTAGGAAGAACTTCATGACAGTTAGAGCTGTACGGCAGTGGAATATGCTGCCACAGAGGGTGGTGGAGTCTCCTTCTTTGGAGGTTTTTAAGCAGAGGCTGGATGGCCATCTGTCGGAAATACTGTGTTGTGATGGGGTTCCTACATGGAAAGGAGTTGGACTGGAGACCTTGAGGTCTCTTCCAACTCTATGGTTTTATGATTCTATGATTCTAACTGGAAAACCCTGAAAAAGGGCCACCATAAGTCAAGACTGATTTGACGGCACAAGATTATTATCTGATTGTAATGAAATTATAGTTGTAGATCGTAAAATTCACATATGTGAATTTAATGGAGAAATTGCCCTTCATATGGGTCATGAATATCTTATCTCTCTCTTTTTGGTGATTTGGTGTCCTCCATGTCTTCTTTTTTGATGGTGCCTGTCCTCCTGCTTGGTGACATATTAGTGTTTCATCCCACCATTTAAACAAAAAATTAAGAAAACTCTTCATTTAACAGTGTATGAAGGACCTTTATTTCAGTGCCCTTCCGAGATTTAGGCCATATTGTCCAAGTCTTCCAGTAAATGTTGATTCTTCTCTAATTTCTGTATGCCCCTCAACAAATTCTCCTTTGAGGCACACAGTGCAATTAGAAAAAGTAACTCCCCCCTGCCAAGGTTCTATGGTGGCATTTTAAATCATAACTAGCTCAGCTTCTGCTAAGGAAAGATGCAAACCTTTTCCTAGACTTACCTAGTCACACATGCCGATACAGCCTATGTAGGTATGTGGGGCTAGGTTTGTTTTGTTCCATAATAATTCCTTTTGCTGCTGTTCTGATTTCATCTTAATTTAAGGCTACCACCTATACTTTGTTGAAGCGAAAAACTAGCAAAGGAAGATCTTTCTGGCCAAGGACCCTTTTCTGAAAGGGTAAAATTTTTGGCCAGGGAGGCAAGGGGGAAGGAAGAAATACATTTCATCTTGATGCATAACCACCGGGCTACTGTCCAGCCAATCAAGGTGTTTTTTTCTTGTAGAAGCTAAATTATTAATGCCTCTTAGTTATTTGACAGGTACAGCTCATTCTGATGCTGCTGACTCTCACGGTTAGGTACAATCCATTGGGTAAACATTTCACATTTTATGCTGAAGGACTTGGGGGGGGGGAGGAGGTAAGAGGGGAAAATTTAGCTGTGCCTGAAATGTTTTGATAAGACAGCCTAGCCCAAGGTGTTATTACACATCCTAATAACACTCCCCCAATAAAGATATAAGCATCTCTGCACATAAAAACCTACAGTAGCATGCAAAAGAGTGGTATATCTTGCTGCTAGTTGCCGATGGCTGGCTGGGTTGCTCATTGGCTAGGTATCTGGTTGTGGAATCAGAGGCTGGGTGTTGAACTCTCCACTGTGCTTCCTGTGAGTGGAACCAGCCTGTGTGGCCTTGGGCAAGCTTCATAATTCCCAGGGACCCCCCCCCCCGAAGAAGGGAATGGTCAACCTCTGCCTCTAAAACCCTCAAAAGGGTCCCCATAAGACATAACTGACTTGGCAACCCATGATTGAAAAATGTCTATGAAAAATAAATATTCTAGCAGCAACAATCATGAAGATGATCATTGCCATCATCATTGCAATCCATAAACATAGCTTTTCAAAAAAGAAATGATTGCATCATTGCAATCCAAAAACATAAAATCTATAAACATAAAAATACAGTAGCACCCTGGTATCTGCTGGGGATTGGTTCCAGGCCTTCCCGTGGATAATGAAAACTGTGGATAAGAGAGAACGCTTGCCCATCCACTCACAAACTGCTGTTTCCTGACAGTAGCTTGCTTTATGACTGCTGTTTTGAGATGTTAGCTTGCTTTATGGCCAATTTTTGTGACAGCAGCTTGCTTTACAGATGCTATTTGTGACAATAGCTTGCCTTACAGCTGCTGTTTGTGATAACAGCTTGCTTTACAGCTTGCTTTGTGACTGCTGAATATTTATTTTTTTCCTCTGCCAACCATGGATTACTGAATCAGTGGATAATGAATCAGTGGATACAGGGGTCCTACTGTATTCTTTACATTCCTAGCTGTAACCCAGCAGTTGCCAGTTTAACAAATCAAATGCATTTCTCTGCATATTCACAAGAATCTACACATAGGGAAGGAAGTCCTTTGATTGTTGAGCTATTGTAGTTGTCTCCCAGAGACAGGGAAGCTGCACATCATAGGATTTGAAGTGGCCCATCAGCCTAAGAAAAAAAGTGATAGTTCAGTCAATCAGACATTCTCAATAGCATGAATTCATGCAGTTCAAAAGGATTCTTCTAACCACCACCCACCTCATAAAGTGTCTGAAGCCCAAAACAGCAGCCTATAGGATAAATGGTCTATGATCGAGGAATTTCCACCAGAAATCTTCCATATAAATCCTTATAGAACAGACTTAGCACACTCTGTAACAGCAAAGGGAACAGGCATTGACAAGAAATAAACTGACCTGTTCCTCACTGAGGGGTGGGAGATGGGTATCCACTGACCTGGTGAGACCTCAACTTGGGTATTGTGTCCAGTTCTGGACACCACTTTCCAAGAAAGATGTTGACATGTTGGGACAAGTTAAGAGGGCCACAAGGATGATCAGAGGGTTGGAAGCCAAGCCCTGAGAGGAAAGACGAGAGAACTGGGCATGTTTAACCTAGAGCAGGGCTGTTCAACTTTGAACAGGCTGAGGTCTACTTTTTCCAGCCCAAAGTTCCTGAGGGCTACTACACTAAAACCTCTACTTATGAATTTTATCCGTTCCAAGCACATGCTCATAAGCAAAAACTTTTGTAGGCAGAGCAGCGGTTTCCCATAGGAATGCATTGAGAACCAATTAATCCATTCTGGAGGGAACAGATTTCAATGCGCCATGGCCCTTGAATTAACCCGCTCGGCTGAGACAGTGGGCTGGCAGACCCAGAACTTTGCTGGGGCAGTGGTGGTCCTTGGGGTGGGGGAGGGACTGGCAGAGAACTTATCCCCTCACATTTTTTATTGATGGCCGGTGGGCTACTTTTGAACCCTTCGTGGGCTACCAGTAGCCCGCGATCTATCTTTTGGGCAGACCTGGCCTAGAGAAAAGAAGACTGAGGGGCAATATGAGAGCACTTTTCAAATATTTGAAGGGCTCTCATACAGAGTTGGGGCAGGAGCTGTTCTCAATCAACCCAGAGTGTAGAACACAAAACAATGAGTTCTAGTTAAGAGAACCCAGCTTTCGGCTGAATATCATTAAACGCATCCTAAGTGTTACAGCAGTACGGCTATGACCTCAGGTGGTGGCGAGTGCTCCAACACTGGAGGCATTCAAGAGAAATTTGGACAACCCAGCTGGCTGATCTCCTTTGATTTGTATTCCTGCATGGAGCAGGGGGTTTGACTTGATGGCCTTACAGGCCTCTTCCAACTTCACTATGATAAGATTCTATGACAGTGATGGCGAACCTTTTAGAGACCGAGTGCCCAAACTGCGATTCAAAACCCACTAATATTATTTATTTATTTATTTATTTGCAAAGAGCCAATATAGCAATTGAACATGAATAGTGAATACAGATGGCTGTGAAGGGGCGATATTGGGTGTCCACAGGAAGGGCTCCGAGTGCCACTTTTGGCACCCGTGCCATAGGTTCGCCAACACTGTTCTATGACCTGCTCAGGTCACAGCTCACCTCTGAAACAAAACGAGCATGAAAACAGCAACATCTACTCACTACCCAGAGATCCTGGGTGTATGATTCTGGAACTTCTTGGGCAGAAAATGTACTTTTTGGTTCTAATCTTTGCTCTCTTCCAGAGCCCCATAATTCGCTGGGCCTTTTTTTAATGTAATGCAGCTGTGTTCATTTTAAAACCCAGCTTGATGAAACTATTTCCAGTTTCAAAAAGAGAGGTTGAATTCTCATGACAGGCCTTTGAAGGAGGCAGGGGGAGTCAATGTTTTCTGCACTAACAGCAGAAATGGGACTAATTAGTGCAATAATGCAGTGGGTCTGATGTGCTAATAAGATCCACTTCGCCATATTAATATCACAAGATAAGAGCTTTTTTTTTCTTTTTTCCCAGTGTGTTTTTGCATCTTTGAAAAAAAAAAAGCTTTAAAACGAATTTATATTCCCTACTTTCTTCTTAGTTCTTTTCTAATTTGCTGTGATGATTACAAGTACCATGTGTGACACTAATTTCAGTTAGGTTTGTGTTCTGGGGTCTGATATTGATTTTTATGGTTACCAAACTTTAGGGCAAATCCTCAACTTAATGCATGAATCCCAAAGCTGGAATATCCCCGATGACACGCCTGGCATTTGCTTGAAGGACCCTAGTAAAGGAAAATACCCCCATCTAGTGATGACTAGTGATGGCCACAAAGGGTGGGGGGAGAGGAAGTTTGTGATGGTTCATGGTACATTTGGGGTCATGCCAGGAAAGTGGCTTCTGAACATGCACTTGCCCTCCAGCTGATAGGCAAAAATCAGGCACTGAGGCAGATAACCCACTGTTTCTGATGGCGGTGGTGGTGGTGGTGGTGGTGGAGGAGGCAGTAGGATCAGGAACATGGAGGTGACAGAGGCAATGGGAATGGGGCAGATGTGCATCTGTTTTGCATCAGCAAAGGGTCCCAAACAAATCACAAACCATCCAAATACATCAGCTTTTCTGGTTTGTGGTTCATTTGTACCCATGTCTAGTGACAACTACTTGGGAAGCATTAGACCAGGAATAGGAGGTATGTGTCTACCACAAGATCACACAGCTGTTTTTATATCTTCTAGCCTTGCCCATGAGCTATGTGATTGGATTAGCAACTTACATCCATGAATATTTATGAATCAACTTAGCATGTCACAACAGTTCCTAATCTTGGGTCCCAGCAGTTTTTGGACTACAACTCCCAGAAATCCTGGCCAGCACAGCTGGTTGTGATGGCTTCTGGGCAACTTAGTCTAAGAAAACCTGGAGACCTAAGATTAGGAACCATTGCTTTAGACCTGTAACATATCTCCATAAGAGAACATGCCACCTGTGTTTAAGGTTTTGATGTTTATTAATTCTGGGTCATACTCACTGATTAATTTAATTTACTGTAGTTGCTTTTTTAATCATTTGTTCATTTGTTTATTTTATTTTTGATGCTATATTGATTAGTTATGTTAGTGTTTTCTGATGTATTAATTGCATCTTGTTCTCTGCTCTATATTGGCTAGTGCTGTTGTTCTCTACCTGTGGGTCCCCAGATGTTCCTGGACTGCAACTCCCAGAAATCCTGGCTAGCTCAGCAAGTGATGAAGACTTCTGAGAGTTGTAGTCCAAGAACATCTGGGGACCCACAGGTTGAGAACCACTGGCCTAGTGTGGCCCCAAGCCAGATGGTATGATATAAAATAATGTTAAAAATAGATTTATGATAAATGATAATAAAAGAAGGAAGTCGTAGAGAAGGGCAAGCAAGAACAAGGAGGAGAAGCAGATTGGTGCACCAAATGAGCACAATGCTCAAATCTCAAATGGAATAGCTCAAGGACTAGGATGGTAGGACACCTCTGTCCCAATCTTTCAGGGGTGTGTCCCCCCCCCCAACACAGTCAAGAGCCTTTTCAATTTCAGAATAGCTCTGTACTTCTTCAGTGTCATGATCCTGCCAAACCTAGACATAGTCAGAAATGTGTTCTGTTCTATTTATTTTGCTGAGGCTTCCGGGAAGAAATTGTGGCACCATTGATTATTCATGTTTATGCTGGTGTCTGTCACCACCAGCGTAGATCAAGATGTTCCCACCTGAGCATAGTTTTCTAGGCACTTTGAAGACTGACGGAAGTGTTAACACAATGTGTTGCTGTAGAAAACCATTTCTAGGTTAAATCGTTCTGTGTGAAATGCATGGTACTTGTCAATAGAACAAGGTGACTGTCATAGCCCAATCCAGTTAGGTGGGGAGTCAGGAAGTGACAGAGACAAAGGGACAATTACAGCTGTGCATCTGGTTTCCGAGACAGTTCCAGATTCAGATAGGACATTTATCATATGAAAGAGCCCAGAGGTTGGGAAAGTTACTTGTTTGGGACACAGATCCTAGATTTTCCCTAACTAGCAGATTCTCCTTCTCACCTATCAGTTGCTTTCAGTCAAAGGCTAGGAAACCTCATATTCTTGGACAGCAAGTTCTAATATTTCCATCGTCAATTTTTTTGAAAAAAAAATTGCTGGATGATTCAGCCCTAGAAGCAGAGTTCTGCTTTGGGTCATCCCTTTATTGGACCATTAAAAAGTTAAAGATGAGGTAAGCATTTTAGTACTCCAGAGCTCTTCAGCAGAGAAATTTGGTATGAAATTAGGAGCTAAGACACATCATCCAAAAATTCAGCCCGTTGCTCTTGAAACCAATCTTTGGGTAGTATAGTGTTGCGTAACTCTGCCAGTGCAACGGAGATTGTCTCAACACCATTGCAAATTGGGAACTCCCTCCTTCAAATTTGGGTACAGCGAATGAGGTGAAGTGCAAAACCCAAAATCAAACTCAAAACTTTTTGATAAGCAAGAATGGGGACTTGAATCATGGGGCTCACTGGCAAGTTGGACTTAAGTGGCTAGACTCAGACTTGACTTGATTTTTTTAATGACTTGGACTCAAATCATGATTCAGGACCCATCTACCCCTCAATTTTTTTCTGGGGATGGGGAGGCTTATTTTTAATAGGGACTCAGGCTTGGGGCTCAGGACTTGGTCCCAAAGACTGGACTCAGACTTGGTAATTAGCAGCACTCTGCCACAGCTGGTAATATCATTTCCACCAGACTGGTGGATCTACCAGACAAGACACTGGCCTTTAGGTGGTAGTGTAGAACCCTTTTCTTGGTGAGATACAGCCATGAGACATGGATCACAAAAGTATTTGACAAGAGCCCTGAAAGATCAGCCCAAAGCTAATAAGATGTTTTAGTGCTTTATTTTGAAGAAGGAGAGCACCAAATTGGCATTTTTGCACAAAACTTCTTTCAGTAATGCTTTTAACTGCCGTGTTTCCAGAAGACCCATTTTTAACTCAAATCAATTTTCAACTTCCAAGGAGTACTCAAATGAAATTCTGAGCAATCCTGGTTTTTAATCCACGCCTCAAGCTAATGATTCTACTCAATTGTAAAGTGTTGCTTAATCTATGTTAATATAGTGGAAAATGATTATGGAAGCAATAATCATTACAGAGAAATTGGTAATGACTAAAAATCAATGTCTGGATTGTTAATTGTATTATAATTAATTATTTTATAATTATGTTATATTTACCATTAAAAAGAAATAATTTAGAAAAACCAGTCAAGGTCTCTTTCTCTCTCTCTCTTTCTACACACACACACACACACACACACACACACACACACACACACACACACACACACACACACACACACACACACACACACACACACACACCATTGATTGATTGACTTATGTTGTTTCTTAGCAACTTGTTTTTTATTATTATTATTATTGCTTCATTGTTGGATCACACCCAAGGTCTGAGCCTAAACCTTAGAAGCAGTCCTAGAAAATTACAGATAAGATGACGTGTTACATTTTATTTGAGTTATTACCTCAGAACACTGTCCATTTCCAGAATCCTCTGAAACTCTCATGGTTCCACAGCATAGGTGAAGTTGTTCTTTGTCAGACATAATCCCAAACTGGAATCTATTCAACCTCAATGACACAAGTCTGGAAATCAGGCCCTCTGATGAACAACTGAGAGAGTTAAGTATGGCTGATGCTTCACATCCATCTCATCACTGTTCGCGGTCCCGCTGGGGACTGGTATGAAGAAATCTAACTGCACGTCCATTGCGGGATGGGGGAAGTTCATCCCAACCACGCCCCCTGAACTGTGATTTAAGCGGGATGAGAAATTCCCCTCCCTGGCCTCGGGAATCTCCTCATCTCGCTTCTCCTTCCAGTAAGAGTGCCCATGAAAGGTAAGGCTCCTCACGCAATGTGCCATTCTCCATCTAGTGGCAGGAGTGCAAAGTGCCATTTGCCAGTACATTCCCTATGGAGTCAGCAATGCAGTGCAGAGAGATTAAAAGACAAATGCCTCAAACTCAGCTCCATAACGGATTGAAGGCAAGGCTTTGGAGAATCGAAACATTGAAAAACGGAAGGTCGAGCTGAAAAAAAACTGAGAACAAAGGCATGGAATTTCACATCTCATCACGGAACGAGGATGTGTGGTAACAGTCATGCTGGTATCATCTGACACACCCGTGCGTACATAGGAACAGGGACAGAACCAGAAGAAGACAACATGACCTCAACCAACATCAACACACAACAAACTTCCTCCTGGGACGAGAGTGGACGTGAAGTAACCATCTATGTTTAACCTGGAAAATGGGAGGCTGGGAGTCATCTTTAAATATGGGAACAGCTGTCCTATGGAAGATAAAAAGTGACCTTGATTTGTACTGTTCCAGAGGGTGGCATCCAAAATTATGCATTCTGCTTATGAGAAAGGAATTTTAGTCACGCATTAGGAAGACCTCCATGACAGTTAACATTTTTTTAACATTGAAGTGGACTTCCTCAGAGGGTGCTGGAGATGTTTAAAAAGAGTTTGGTTGGCATGTCAGTTTTGCTTTAGCTGAGGACTTCTTGACTTAGAAGACTATGGACTCAAGCAAGCCTTAGGGCTCCTTCTATGTCTACAGTTTCATGATTCTTTCACTCAACGTCTATATTGAACAGTTTTTCTGAAGGCAGAATGTTTGAGAAAATATTGGCCCAGGAGGAAGCTGGAAATCTCACAGCACAACAAAAAGAGTTACACTCGCAAAAAACCTCACTTGCTTTATCTAGGATTTCCAGGTAATTGAAGAGTTTTTTCTTCTGGACAAGATAATCATTTTAACATACCCGAGGGACACATGTAAGGAATTGGGGTTTAAGTGTCAGAATTCAAGTTTCCTGATAAAGTGATGAATGGGAGAATGTAGGAGATGCCTATAGAGAAAGAAATTGAATCATGGGTGTATGCGTCTGATTAAAAGAGTGAATGCTTATGGGCCATTAGCTTATCTGCTTGAATTGGATGGAATGATTGCAGGGAGACTTGGAACTTCTTAAAAAGTGTGTTTCAGCTGGAGCTTGATTGGAAACGTGAAATCCGCACCAGGGTGTCAAAAGGCTCATTGAAGCAGATGTGGAAGGGAAATATTATGGTTTAAACAGAGTCAAATAAATAGGCAAGAGAATCCACAAATAAGGGATTGGGAATGATGCCTGCTGTGCTAGAAAAATGGTGTCTTCATCCTTTGCCCCAGTAGAGGGAATGCTTGATAAGCAACAGGGATGAAACTTTGGTGGTGGGGGGAGGGTTGGGAGGGAGGGAGAGACTTTCATGTCCAGAATTCACCCAGAAACCCACAGGAAGAATTGTGAGAGATGAACCCCACAAAAAAATTAAAACCCAACAGAGAAGACTTCTGTACCTCCCTTGCTCCCACCCACATGCTTCCCTCAGGAATCTACCTCAGGGCTTCCGGAGAGTCACAAGGCTACCTGGGAGTCTCAAGGCTTTTTGTGTGAGGTAGTCTCAATGACCAGTAGGCTCTATAGAGAGTACTTTCCACAGAACTGCCTTGTCTGTTACTTTCAGGTGGTTTTTCAACTCCCAGGGAACACCCAGGGCTGTTTTCTTATTTTTTGAAGGAGAAGCATTTGTAAATCCCTAGTGAATTCATGGAGTAGGCCTTCTGCTGTATATGAAATACAGTGGTACCTCAACTTACAAATTTAATCCATTCTGAATGCATACTCTTAAGTCAATCTACTCTTAAGTCAGGGTACCTTTCTAAAAATGGAAAAAATAAATTAAAAAATCAAAAAATGGAAAGAGATATTTGTAAATCGAGCAGACCATATCTAAAATTTGTAAGGCGGCAGCTAAAATTCCAACAGTTTTCCACTCTTAAGTCGAATTGCTCTTAAGTTGAGCTGCTCTGAAGTCGGGGTACCACTGTATTTAAAACTATAAGAATAGGGACCTGGCCTGTACTGGTTGGGGTTATGCTCCCTCTGAAAGCACAGGTGTATAGTTTTGGAGCACTCTTGGGTTCGTCTCTGAACCTGGATGTGACCGGGTGTGTCTTTGAACAGTTAAAACTAGTAGACAAGTTGTCTGTAGAAACTGACAGTTATCCAGGTGAGATTACCTGGGAGTTGAGTCATGGCAATGAAACTTCTTTTCTTATGGGATCGAAATGTTTCACTACTCCTCCAAGTAGCTTCTTCAGTCTGAGGAAAGTTGGAGAGAGGCTTCCAATTTATACTTCACCTTGCTTTCACCCTACCATGGTCTGAATAGGCTCGTTAGGTGGACAATGGCTAGAAGTGTGTGAACGTTGCTCCTATGCAGCCCTCCCAACACCCATGCAAGGGGAAAGACCAAGTTTTGCCCATTCCTGGAAGGGTCTGACCTGACTTCAAATGAGGCTTAACCAGTGTCAAATACAGGGAGACTTGTATCTCACAGGATTTGGGAATGACATTAGCTGTTATCGTCAGCAATATTTACATATACTGTATATGCAAAGCTCCCATGGCACAAGTGCCCATGCCAATGCAGTGAGGTCCTGGTCCCTTGCAACTGTGATCCCAACCTGCATTTTATCAGACTGCTGCTGTAACTTCCAGAGTCAGAAGTTCTGCACGTGTAAATATTGAGCTGGATTCTGGCCTTCGCCTTTTAGAGAGATGAGGCAGAATTCTTGAAAGTTTTAGAAAGGCACCTGAGCAACTCAGACAGCCAAAGTTTGCCACAGAGGACCCAAGAGATAACAGTGTGTATCCCTGGGGCTCCGCTGAATAGGCCGCTAACATTGTAATCAAAAATAGATAGCGAATCCCTTCCTTTTGAGATGGAGGGGTTCCTCTGATAACAGCAATGCTGTTCTCAGAAGAGAAGGAGATTGCTTCTGTTCATGAGGCAAAACACTGTCTGAGGGCCTCAGCCAAGGGGAAAGACCAAGGAGAGACAGAATGGAAACGGAAATGGTCTTCACTGTAGGCTGAGGGAAGAAGCCAAGTCATTAACTTTTGCTGTAAACTCGTACTCCTAATAGATGTTGTCTTATTCTGCCCTACCTGGCTGATAATATCTGGAAAATGTGGGGGTTTTTTTCTGAATCTTAAGAAGCAGCCATCAAATGGATAAATAAAATCTCCACAAGGTAGTGCCTGCTATGTAGGAATGAACCACCCCATGAAGCAATATCTCAGTCTTCCATTGCTAGATATTGATGGTGCAGTCACATTTGATAGGTGAGGTGCAAGGTGAAAAGTTTCCTATTCCTTTCATTCCAGAGAGTATTCCCCCTCCTCCAAGCTGACTCTTTCACATTTTTGGCTTTCATGTTTTAGCATGCTGGCCCTTCTGTTTTACATGGAAGGGAATGCCTCTGACAGGCTATTTCATTGTTATCCCCCCCCCCAAGTTCATTTTCCTTGGACTAGTCTAACTTAAACCCTACAGAGGCCTTAAAAACTACTCCAAACAAGCCAAAGAGGAATGCCAATGGATAATCATATTACTTCCCCTCATTTCTTGTACTTTGTGGTCACCTTGGAACTACACAAATAGCCATGTATTCCCACTATTCTATTTTTCATATTTACACATTTCTCACTAAACAGCCCTATTTTATCCAGTCAGAATGTCTGACTTTGGGAAGTATAAAGAAAAGAGTACAGTAGCACCCTTGTTTCCATGTGGGATCAGTTCTGGGCTCCCCCGTGGATAATGAAAACCACAGATAAGAGCAAATATTCTTATCCAGAGTGATGGTAGAGACAGTGGTGTTGGGGTGCCAAGGGCAAAAGCTTTTGTCCTGGACATCCCACCCAACCCCCTATGGCTGTGCAGAGCAGCAGATAAGGTGCTGCACTGCTCAGTCTGCTGCCGGAAAGTTGAAACAGTTGGGTACACCCCCAGCCATTCGAACTTCCCAAGCAGCAGAACAAGCAGTGCAGCACCCGGCCCAATTGCACCACCCCCTCTGGCTGGGCAGAGCAGTGGATAAGGTCTGCCACCATGTCAGACTGAGCAGGAAGTTCAAAACTTCCTGGGAGGCAGACGCAATCCACCACTCTGCCCAGCTACAGGCTGTAGTGGCTTGCTGGGTACAAAAGGGCTGGGCCACGACGTGCAGCTTTCACCCCCTGCTAACATACCAACTGAGCCCTGACTTACCAGAATGTCGCGGGCGCACTCACTCTAGGTGGCCATGCCCAGGGAGGCTCGGAAAATGGTGACCTGAAACCGAGCCTTCTCTGTGGCTGGTCCTGTGCTCTGGAACCATCTCCCGAGTGAGTTGCGCCTTGCACAGTCCCTGCCAGCCTTTTAAAAAGCCTTAAAGACCTGGCTTTTTTGCGAGGCATTTGGCGACTGCTAATTTTTTCTTCTTCTTTTTCACGCCATCTTGCCAATGACCCTTCTTGTAGTTTTATTATCATGTTTGACTTAGTTTGTTATTATTGTTATTGGTTTCATTTTTGTTGTAAACTGCCCAGAGTTTCTCCGGAATCATAAAATCATAGAATCATAGAATCATAGAGTTGGAAGAGACCTCAAGGGCCATCTAGTCCAACCCCCTGCCATGCAGGAACCCCCATCACAATATTTCCAACAGATGGCCATCCAGCCTCTGCTTAAAAACCTCCAAAGAAGGAGACTCAACCACCCTCTGCAGCAACATATTCCACTGCCGAATAGCTTTGACTGTCATGAAGTTCTTCCTAATGTTCAAATGGAATCTCTTTTCCTGTAGTTTGAAACCATTGCCCCGAGTCCTAGTCTCTGAAGCCATGGAAAACAAATCTGTTCCCTCTTCAATATGACATCCTTTCAAATATTTAAACATAGCTATCATATCCCCTCTCAGTCTTCTTTTAGAGAGGCTAAACATTCCCAGTTCCCTAAGCCGTTCCTCATAAGACATTTCCTCCAGACCCTCAACCATCCTGGTAGCCCTCCTCTGCACCCGCTCAAGGTTGTCAACATCCTTTTTAAATTGAGGCGCACAGAACTGGAAACAATACTCCAGGTGGGGTCTGACAATAGCAGAATAGAGTGGTACTATCACTTCCGTTGATCTAGACACTATGGTTCTGTTGATACAACCAAGAATCGAATTGGCTTTCCTGGCCACCGCATCACACTGCTGACTCATGTTCAATTTGTGGTCCACCAAGACTCTCAGATCCCTTTCACAGCTACTATCCTCCAGCCAAGTATCCCCCATCTTATATTTGTGCAATTCATTTTTTTAACCTAAATGTAGAACCCTACATTTCCCTCTGTTGAAATCCATTTCGTTAGCTTTGGCCCAGCACTCTAGTCTGTCAAGGTCTTTTTGGATTTTCATCCTATCCTCTAGGGAATTTGCAGCCCCTCCCAATTTGGTATCATCTGCAAATTTAATTAGCATACTCTCTATTCCTTCTTCCAAGTCATTAATAAAGATATTGAACAGCACTGGACCCAGAACAGAACCCTGGGGCACCCCACTGGTCACGTCTCTCCAAGCTGAAGAGAGGCCATTTATGGTCACCCTTTGGATGCGATTAGTCAACCAATTACAAATCCACCTAACAGTAGCACTATCTATCCCACTTTCTACTAACGTCTTAGCAAGAATACCATGGGGAACCTTATCAAAGGCCTTACTAAAGTCCAGATAAACAATATCCACAGCATTCCCCTCATCCACTAGGCCTGTAATTCTATCAAAGAAAGAGATCAAATTAGTCTGGCATGACTTGTTTTTAAGAAACCCGTGTTGATTTCTTGTAATGACAGCATTGTTTGTTAAATATTTGCAGACTGCCTGTTTAATAATCTTCTCTAGGACCTTTCCAGGAATTGAAGTCAAGCTGACTGGGCGGTAATTATTTGGGTCCTCTTTTTTTCCCTTTTTGAAGATAGGGACAATATTAGCCCTCCTCCAGTCAATGGGGACTTCCCCTGTTCTCCAGGACTTCTCAAATATTATTGCCAATGGTTCTGAAATTACTTCCGCCAGTTCTTTTAATATCCTTGGGTGTAATTCATCTGGCCCCGAAGACTTAAATTCATTTAATGTTTCCAGGTCTTCCTGTACCAGCTCTCTACCTATTCTATGTTATAATTCCCATCCCACCTCATTTAGTCTTTGTCCCAGTGGATCTCTTTCTTCCTTTTTGGAGAAAACAGAGGTAAAGAAGGTGTTGAATAGTTCTGCCTTTTCCTTGTCTCCTGTTAGTAACTGGTTATTATCGCCACGCAGAGAGCCTATCATTTCCTTATTTTTCCTTTTGCTGCGGACATAACTAAAGAAACCCTTTTAATTATCTTTAATGTCTCTGGCCAGTCTAAGACAGGCGGTATATAAGTATTAAAAAAATAAATAAATAAATAAATAAATAAATAAATAAATAAATAAAAATAAATCCTGGCCAGATGGCTGTCCAATCTCTTTTTGAAAACGTCCAGCGATGGGACACCCACAACATCAGGAGACAAGCTGTTCCACTGTTTAATGGCTCTCACTGTCAAGAAATGTCTCCTTATTTCCAGGTCGGCTCTCCCTCTGTTGAGTTTCCACCCATTGGTTCTTGTCATATCCTCAGGGGCAACTGAGAAGAAATCAATGCCCTCTTCCTTGTGGCAACCCATCAGATATTGGAAGACTGCTATCATATCTCCTCTCAGTCTTCCCTTCATCAGACTAAACATGCACAGTCCTGTTCCTCACACAGAACTTTTCTGAGGAACAACTTCTCTGGGTGGATGGCAATCCACAAAGCCTCACAGGGAAATAAATATGATAAAAGTTCATCAGCAATTTCATTTTTCTTCTTTGTAATCTACATTGAAGCAGAATATCAAAGCCATGTCTTTGAAATTGATTCTGAGAAGGGCTCATTCTCAGAGATTTTTGGTTTTAAGAACAAAATTTGTGATTTATGGATTTCATGACGCATTTCTCATTTGCCATTCTGACTGATTTTGTTTAAGTGCCTTAAGATCATCACCCCCCCTTTAAGTAACTCTATGGTCATTTCTAAAATGCGATAAGATTCAACCCGAGTGTCAACACAAGGTTAAAAATGAGAGATGCAATCATTTGCTGACCCACTAGAGGGTGTGAGTGATCTAAGCAATAAATAGGACCAAAAGTTTCCCTCACAAAACATCTTTTCTGTTTCTACAAAAAAATGCCTTAAAAGGTGTTGATGGTCCTTATTTTCAGATTGAAAGCTTTTCTTAGTAATGCAATGTGAAAAATTGAAAAATAACTACCATTCTTACATACATTCAGAGTGTGTGTGGAAGGAATTGTAGCTGCAGTTTTTATGATACAAAGGGCCTCTTCTGGAGCCTTAGTTTTGTGGACACATTGAGTAACAATGTCTTATTTTTATGACTCTAGCTACCATTTTCTTCGCAACTAGAATTGCTACAAAGTAAACCACAAATTTTGCTCCCATCAAATGATGACCATGAATCAGTTTGTTGGCTCATTGGAGCTTTTAAACACACACACACACACACACACACACACACACACACACACACACACACACACACACACACACACACACACACACACACACACACACACACCTGAGGCCACAACCACCATCACCCTTCCCAACACCATTTCCATTCCCCGCCATCCCTACCTTGTTTGCTGTCATCATATATCTCAACAACTTCATGGGCTCCATGGCTGCTGCAGGCTCTGTTGCTGCAACTGCCACAGCCTTCTGCCTATGTTGCCACAGCAATTGCACCCTCCATCACAGACTGTGATGGCTGCGGTCTCCACAGTACATAAGAACATAAGAACATAAGAAGAGCTGTGCTGGATCAGGCCAAAGGCCTATCTAGTCCAGCTTCCTGTATGTGGCCCCACCAAATGCGTCTGGGAGCGCACAAGACTAGATATCTGTCTCCTGATACTACTCTCCTGCATTTGGCCCTTGAAGTACCCTGGTTTTAAGTCTATGTTGCCACGGCCATGGTGACAAGGAAGCTGTGGTAATGATGAAATGGCTGTGATATAGGCCATGGCAACATAAGCCCCAGTAGCTGCAGCAACAAAAGAGGCCACAGTAAGAGGAGGTGATGGCAACAACAGGCCATGGCAACAATGGTAGCCATGGACAAGATAGGGAGAGGGCAGTGAGAATGGGATGGAGGTGTGGGTAGGCTCGGGGTGGTGTTAGACACCTCATGGGCTGTCTAACATCCCTAAAACAGAAGAGAAGAAGGGACAAATAAAAGCAAGGAAATATTTGTCCCTTCGTAGTTGTCAGAGTCTCCTGGATTAGGAAAATACCCAAATCTCCATGCCTTCCAGCAGGTCAACACTCCAGAACTTAATTGGTGAGGGCAACGAAGTCTCTCTGGCCCTTGCTGTCAGCCCAGCACCTCAACTTCAAATTGTATTTTTCAGGACAAGAGAAAGATGTGGCATGGAGAGTTACCCGAGAATTCCCTATGACAGCTCGAAGACGATCAATTAATTATGAGATGAGCTGTGGAATGGAGGTCCATGAAGCTCATCCATCGCTCCCCTGTTGACATAGAAAATCACTCCACTACCCAGGTCTACATGGCATGTAGCGTAATTCTCCTTGAATTCTGTAATTGTAGCTATGCTGTAATGCTAGCAGGAAATGTATCTCCCCTATTAAAGTGAATTAGGGCGAAAGGACCATTCTAAAAATTCAGAATATCCACCTCTACTGCCATGATGAAAATAAAAAAGGAATGTTGGGTATGATTTAATGAAACTGTTTCCCAGTTGTTATACTGTTCAACACCCTGCATCAACACACATTGGCCATGTTTAGAAATTTCCCTCTTGAGATTTAATGACATTCTCCATTCTGATATGATGTGGTTGAACGTCACATCTGGAACATGTCAACCCATATCTTACACAGTGCTGTTTATATTCTAGTCGCCACTATCTCATTGCTGGCAATCACACCATGAGTTTTAGCAGACTTGCAACCAGTGTGCACTGGTTCATACGATTTCAGAACAAAATGCGAGCCAACAGAAAAAGAAAAAGAAAACCTATGAGAGAGACCTTACTGACATTCTGTCACAGTTACGACCTTGGAAAAGTTCCCCGGACTTGAGAAGAACTGCACAAACATGGCTGAGCAGTCAGAACAGAGGGAATTCCTATATAAACTGATCTGCCTAAACTTAGACTGTGCCTACTGGATCAAAGATCAAACTGAATCTTTTAGTCTCTTACTAAGGTGTTTTCTTGAATGTTTCTACACTGTTTTTGGCTCAAGAAAAGTGTTTCAGAAATGTAAAGATTAGAAGTATGCATTGTAGTGGAAAATGCATGTCAGTATGGTATCTGGAGTGGAAGGCCAATTGTATACAGTGGTACCTCAACTTACGAATTTAATCTGTTCCGAATGCATGCTCTTAAGTCGAACTACTCTTAAGTCGGGGTAGCTATCTAAAAATTGAAAGCATAAGTTAAAAATTAAAAAAATTTAAAAATTGTAAGTCGAGCAGACCATATCTAAAATTTGTAAGGCGGCAGTTAAAACACCAACAATGTTCCACTCTTAAGTCGAATTGCTCTTAAGTCGAGCTGCTCTTAAGTCAGGGTACCACTGTAATTGTAAGCCATGCTTAGGGCTTTTACACAATCCTGGGACTGATCATATGACATGTGATGGAATTAGTATTTATGAGATCAAACAACCAAAAGGAAACCTGTCAGAGCAGGATGAATGGTGCCTTAGTTGCTCTTCTCTTCAGTGTTTCCTGAACAAGATATTAGCCATTAAGTCCACTGAACGTAGGTAGATGGGAATTCAGTCTAGTTTATGAATGTGAGATATTGTGCTTCCCACAATTCAAAAAAGCCATGAAACGACCCAAGCTTGCTGTTCAATATCATGTATGTGTTGACGGCAGGAGAAAGAATGTGGAGCATTGCATAGTGAAGGGCAGCCTGAATGCTGACAGCACCAATGGCAGCAGTCTATATGGTCTACTCAGTGGTTCTCAACCTGTGGGTCCCCAGATGTTCCTGGACTGCAACTCCCAGAAGCCTCCACTATTTGCTGTGCTGGAAAGGATTTCTGAGAGTTGTAGTTCAGGAACATCCGGGGACATGAAACCACACATGAGGGAAAATCCCAGAAGCTGGCCCTTTCCCCCCACCATCAGTTAGCCACTATCACCCAAACACAAAGCAATTGTCCAGGGCAGTTTTTCAACTTTGTTTGTGGCATGCCTTGGATAACTTTAAGCCAAAAGATTCTCAGTGCATCCTTCCTTGCTTACTCCGCTACCATCTTATTCCTGTGTCTGAGCCTCCTTCCTGCCATGACTCTCTGGGGTACAGGACGAATGAGTATGGAGGTATTCCAAGTGACAGTTTTTATTCAAACAGCCCTGAAGTATTGCCTCAGGCCATTGGTGGTCAACAAATGAAGCAGCAGGTCCTTGCCTTTCTGGTCTGCTGAAACATGTGCTGAGAAACAGCAGGCCTGGCCCGCAGAGGCGGTGTCTCAGAGAGCTGGGTAATAGAGAGGTGAAGGCCCAGGAAAAAAACCCAAAAACTGGGGGCAGGGGAGTTGTTTTTTTCCAATTTTCCCCTGAAGCTTTTTGGGTTTTTATTTCCAAAAAATTGGAAAAATTGGAAAAAATGGAAAAAGAAAAAGAAAAAAATGATTATGGAATGTTTTATTTTAACATAATGAATATTTTAAGACAAAGTGTTCAAATATTTTCCATATCATTTCTAAAAAATATCACTGAAACTTAGTCCTGCTCCCTTCTATACTTTCCCCTCCTCTTCAATTCTTTTTATGAGAATGAGGTTTTTATTTTATTTTTATTTAATACTGTGGAGAGGAAATATGAATAATTGTTTAAAAATCTGGATTTTTAAGTATTGTTTTGTAGAGGTTTTTAGTTCTACATAAAGTAGTTCAGGAGATTGTTGCTCCATTTTACAATTACAAAGAAATATTATTTAAAAAGTAAATTCTGTTTGTGATAATTGTTTGTATCCACTATATTTTAATATCCTAGTTGTGATAATTCTATGGCAAGTCAAATTGTCCATAGTCATATTTTTGTTCCTAAAGTAACAGAATGACTTTCAAGCTGTAAAAGGTGTGTGTGCTAATGTAGCATTTTTTTTCCATTTCCCCCCACAAATTTCCATTGCCCCCAGGAAAAAAAATATGGGGCAGGGGTTCTGAGCTTCAAAATTTTGGGGATTTTTTCCTCTCTACAGGTCAGTAGGGTGACAAATGTCCCAGTTCCCTACTGCTTCTGCTCAGAGCCCAGGACCACCATGCATGTATTAAGTCCTGTTTTACCCCTCTGACTTCATAACAGCATGTTATGCCATATTGGAAACAAGCAGAGATGGCTTGGCTTCCAAGAGCAGATCTCCTCAGTGACAGCTGTTTTTCTTTTAAGAAGCTTTACTTGAATTATGGCCATGAGGAATTCATCAGATTGTATTATCTTTGAGAGTCCCTTTCCCATTACATCCTGCAAGTGCCACCATTTCTGATTCTTCCCCTCAGTGTGATGAATGCTGCTTTGGAGTTGGAGTGGGGAAGGGGATTTAATATATGTGTGAGGTGTGTGTTTTGGTGTGATGTGAGAAGAGAAGTGGCTTAGCATGACAGGGACGACACTTCCCAATACAGACAGCGACTAAGCCTAGAGTGTCAACCACACGGAGACATGCTTCTTCTTCTTCTTCTTAGCAAGTTATTCTAAAAGAGAGGTGACTGCAATACAGTTCAATGACTATGCATGTAGGCAACAATCAAGGGGTTTTCTCAGAGTTTTGCTTAACTTTAGAGATGGGCACAAAATGCTAAAACGGTGCTTCATTTTTTTTTGGTTTTGTTTATGTTTTTTTAATCATTTTTCGTTTTTATTCGTTATGTGTTTTTTCCCTTAATTGGGTGCGTTGGTGGGGGGGAGGTGCAGGGTTTTCAAACTGTCTTTGAGCCACTGAAGCAAGCCATCACCGCTTGCTGTGGTGGCTCAAAGAGAGTTTTTAAAAAACGCGCTTGCCCCCCCCATTGAGCGCATCGCCTAATTAGGTTGAATTAGGTTTTTTTTTTCCTCGCCATGTTTGCAGGGACTCATATACCAACTGTGACGGGCCGTGGGCGGTACGCTTGTAGCCGGGGGGTTCGTCAGATCAGAAGAACCCGGGTCAGGCATCTTGTGCCTGTCCCGCGTTCTGACCCCTCGTCTCCCTGCCACGTGTCCGGGAGTCACTTCTCCAGCACCTCCAGCCTTTCCTGCATTCTGTTGAACGCCAGGTCAGTCCATAATAAAATCCCCATCATATACGATACCATCCAAGATGGGCGGGCTGACTTGGCTCTCATCACCGAGACCTGGGTGGGTGCAGAGGGGGGGCTTCCCTCTCCCTGTTGTGCCCGCCCGGGTATCTGGTTCAGGGTGTGGGAAGGCTGGAGGGTCAGAAGGGAGGTGGGGTCGCCATCGTCCATCGGGACTCTCTTTATGTCTGCAGGGCCTCGACTTTGGTTAGCCAGGGGTTAGAGTGCCTTCACCTGTTGGTGGGACAGCGGGACAGATTTGGCATTGTGCTGGGTTACCGTGCTCCCCGCAACCCAGCACAATCCCTCCCGGAGCTCTCCGAGTTCATCGGGCTGCACTATTGAAGTCCCCGCGCCTTCTGGCTGCGGGTGACTTCAATGTGCATGCCGGGATGGGCTTTCTGGGGCAGCTCTCGAGTTCATGGAATCCATGGCTTCCATGGGTCTGTCCCAGCATGTTGTATGCCCCACTCACAGGTCTGGCCACACCCTGGATCTGGTCTTTTCCTCCATGTCGGGGACTTCGAGTCTGGAGGTTGGGGGCATTGTCCCCCTTCCTGTGTCATGGTCAGACCACTACCTGCTTACTTTCCCTTTGCCGATTCCGGCCCCTCCTCGCGGGGACCATCGGCCTCCTGTTTTGGCCCACCCCCGAAGACTCATGGACCCTTATCGGTTCCAGGAAGTCTTTGGGGCGTTTCCTGGAGAACTGACTGGCGCGCCGGCCGAGGTTGTGGCCAACCATTGGTTTGATACAGCTGCCCAGACCATCGACCGGATCGCCCCTAAGCGTCTTCTCCGGTGTCGAGCTCGGCCCTCGCCGTGGTTTACGACCGAGCTCCGAGCGATGAAGCAGGTGCGGAGAAGACTAGAGCGCAGCTGGAGAAGAACCCGGATGGTTATTAGTAAGGCTGCTGTTGTTTCCCAGACTAGGCGCTATTCCAACGCAATCAGGGAGGCCCAAAGATCTTTTGTCTCCCTGAGAATTGGTGAGGCCTCGAACCGCCAAGCGGAGCTCTTCCGTGTGGTTCGGGACCTCACCAATCCTAGTCTGGCTAGGCCTCCTCCTACTGAGTTCAGTAGTGAGAATTTCGCAGCCTTTTTTGTTCTAAAATAGAGGCCATCCGGGCCGGCTTCGACTCCGGTTGCAGTAGCACTGCCCCGGCATCTCCGGTTGCTGGGCCGCCTTCGTCGCCTCGGTTGGATGTGCTTGGGCCTGTTTCTGCTGTCGAGGCCTCCAAGGCTATGGCTCACTGCCGACCAGCGTCCACCCCTTTCGATCCCTGCCCAGCCTGGCTTATTAAATCTGCCATTTTGGGCCTCGGCTATTGCTACCGCCTCCTTCAGCGAGGGGTTTTTCCCTCCCCGTCTGAAGGAGACAGTGGTAAAGCCCATTCTTAAAAAATCTGGCCTCCCTTCGGACGATCTAACCAACTATCGTCCAATTGCCAACGTCCCGTTTATGGGCAAGGTGATCGAGAGGGTGGCGGCGGTTCGGTTGCAGTCATACCTGGAGGATCGGCAGTGCCTCGATCCTTGCCAGTCTGGGTTCAGGCCTCGTCGGGGGACCGAAACAGCTTTGGTCGCGCTGCAAGACGACCTAATCCGGGTGGCCGACAGGGGTTGCTCTACCCTGTTGGTTCTCCTGGATTTGTCAGCGGCCTTTGATACCGTCGACCACGGTATCCTGTTGGATCGGCACTCCGAGGTTGGTATCGGGGGCACTGCTTGCAGCTGGCTCCGATCCTTCCTGGAGGACCGTCCACAGTACGTTCTGCATGAGGGGGAGTTGTCGGCTCCTTGGATACTCCCTTGTGGGGTTCCACAGGGGTCGTCACTGTCCCCTATGCTGTTCAACATCTACATAAGGCCGCTGGCTGGGGTCGTTAGGAGATTTGGAGTCTGCTGTCATCAGTACGCTGATGACACGCAGCTCTATCTCTCCTTTTCCACCTCTGCAGTGGAAGCTGTGAGGATCCTTGATGAGTGCCTGGACGCGGTCCTGACTTGGACCGGGGCGAACAGGCTTAGGCTCAACCCCGAGAAGACGGAGGTTATGTTCCTTGGGAGCTCACCATCTGGGTACGGTGGCCCTCTTCCGCAGCTGGGGGGGGTTCCCTCCAGCCTATGGAGAGGGTGCGGAATCTGGGCGTGGTCCTGGACCCGGCGCTGACCATGGAGGCCCAGGTGGCGTCGGTGACCAGGGCCGCTTATTTCCATCTTCGCCAGATCGCCCAGATCCGCCCGTACCTGGATGTTGACTCTCTGAGAACAGTGGTCCAAGCACTGGTGATCTCGAGACTGGACTACTGTAACGCGCTCTACATGGGGTTGCCCTTGACTCTTCTCCGGCGTCTGCAGCGGGTACAGAATGCGGCAGCCAGGCTGGTGGTTGGTGTGCGTCGTTATGACCATATCACCCCAGTCCTGGCTCGCCTGCATTGGTTGCCCGTTGCAGCCCGGATTAGATTCAAGGTCCTGGTTTTAGTTTATAAAACCCTCCATGGCTTGGGACCGGAATACCTGTCAGAGCGTATCGTCCAGCGATCCATCTCGGCCCGCCCAGTTCGGCAGGTGCGAGCGCACTCGCTCCGGGTTGCCACCCCCCGAGAGGCCCGGAAGTCGGTCACCCGGAACCGGGCCTTCTCTGTGGCAGCCCCATCCATATGGAATGCCATCCCTAGCGAAGTGCGCTCTGCAGAGTCCCTGCAGGCCTTTCGCAAATCCTTAAAGACCTTTCTATTTCGAAAGGCCTTTGGCGAATTTTAATTTTTTTATTTATTTTATTTTATTTTATTTTTTGCCCTTTCCGCCATCGCTATTACTATTGGTAGTAGTAGTATGACCATTGGTGCCTCCAATTTTATTTGTCAGGACTTACGTCTTTGACGTGTTGGGATGCACTTGGAGGTCTTAGGATTTTAGGATTTTAGGATCCTAGGAGGATATATGTTTTAACTTATTATACTATTGATTTGTGTTCTGTTGTTTTGTGATACTTGTTGTTAGCCGCTTAGAGTCCTCTGTTGGAGATAAGCGGAATACAAATATAACAATAAATAAATAATAAAATAAATAAATAAATAAATCGCAGGGGAAAGAACAGGGTTTTAAAACTGTCTTTGAGCCACCGAAGCAAGCAGTGATGGCCGCAGCTGCTACTTGGTTTGGTGGCTCAAAGACAGCTTAAAAATCCTCCACTTCCCCTTCCCCCCATCAGGCACATTGGGAAAATGAAAAACAAAATGAAACAAACCAGAAATTTCCAGTTCGTTTCACTTTGTTTCTCTTTAAAAATCAGTTTGCTTTTCATTTTGTTCTGAAATGAAAAACAAACCAAAAAAAATCCATTTTGTGCCCATCTCTACTTAACTCATCTGGATTTACAGGGTTGTTCCCCCCTCCCAAAAAAACCCAGCAATAAACAATTAATTCAACAGAACTTGGGCTGGCCCTATCATGAGGCAGAGTGTGACAGTTTGCCTGAAATCAAAAGATATTCATTCTCTAGAATTTCTAGTTTGGTGCCCTCTGCTGTAGCAGAAGTTGCTGTCCTATCAGCAGATTAGCAGCAGAATTCAACTGGCAGTCTGTCAATTTCTTGCAGGTAGTGCTAAAGTGCAAGGAGAGGTCTTTCTGTAAATGGAAATCCTCCCCAAATGAGGAAAATAAAAAGGAACACAAACTCTGGCAAAAGAAATGTAAGAAGATTATAAGAGAGGCAAAGAAAGATTTTGAGGAACGCATGGCTAGCAATATAAAGGGTAATAATAAAAGCTTCTTTAAATATGTTAAAAGTAGAAAACCTGCCAGAGAACCAGTTGGCCCTCTGGATGGTGAGGGAGGAAAAGGGGAGGTTAAGGAGGACTTGGAAATTGCAGAGAAATTAAATGAGTTCTTTGCATCTGTCTTCACGACAGAAGACCTCGAGGAGATTCCGCTGCCTGAACCGCCCCTCTTGACTAAAGAATTAAATCAAATACAGGTTAAAAGAGAGGATGTTTTAGGACTAATTGATAAATTGAAGATTAACAAGTCACTGGGCCCAGATGGCATCCATGCAAGGGTTATTAGAGAACTGAGAAATGAAATTGCAGATCTTTTAACGGTTATATGCAACTTGTCTCTTAAAACGGCTACAGTGCCGGAGGACTGGAGGGTAGCAGATGTCACACCAATTTTTAAAAAAGGAAGGAGGGGGGACCCAGGAAACTACAGGCCAGTTAGCCTTACATCTGTCCCAGGGAAGATGGTGGAAAGCCTCATCCAAGAGAAAATCTTAAAACACATAGAAGAACAAACCTTGCTGAGAGAAAATCAGCATGGCTTCTGTAAGGGTAAATCTTGTCTGACAAATCTTTTAGAATTTTTTGAAAAGGTCAACAGGCATGTGGATTTGGGTGAACCGGTGGATATAGTCTATCTGGATTTTCAAAAGGCTTTTGACACAGTCCCTCACCAAAGGCTGCTGAGAAAATTGCACAGTCAGGGGATAAGAGGGCAGGTCCTCTTATGGATTGAGAACTGGTTGAGATCCAGGAAACAAAGAGTAGGTGCCAATGGGAAAATTTCACAATGGAGAGAAGTGAAAAGCGGTGTGCCCCAGGGCTCTGTCCTGGGACCGGTGCTTTTCAATCTGTTCATAAATGACCTGAAGACAGAGATAAACAGTGAGGTGGCCAGGTTTGCAGATGACACAAAATGTTTCTGTGTGGTAAAAACCAGAGAAGATTGTGAAGAGCTCCAGAAGGATCTCTCCAAACTGGGGGAATGGGCTGAGAAATGGCAAATGCGTTTTAATGTAGCCAAATGTAAAGTAATGCATATTGGGGGGGGGATCCAAACTTTATCTATCAACTCATGGGCTCTGAGTTATCCCTGATGGATCAGGAAAGAGATCTTGGTGTGTTGGTGGACAGCTCCATGAAGGTGTCTCCCCAATGTGTGGCAGCAGTGAAGAACACCAATTCCATGCTAGGGATTATCAAAAAGGGGATTGAAATAAAACAGCCAACATTATAATGCCATTATACAAAACAATAGTAAGGCTGCACCTGGAGTATTGTGTACAATTCTGGTCACCACATCTCAAGAAAGACATAGTGGAACTGGAAAAGATGCAGAATAGAGCGACTAAAATGATTACTGGGCTGGGGCACCTCCCTTATGAGGAAAGGCTAAAACATTTGGGTCTCTTTAGTCTAGAAAAAAGGCGCCTGAGGGGGGATATGATTGAGACATACAAAATAATGCAGGGCATGAGTAAAGTGGACAGAGGGAAGCTCTTCTCCCTCTCCCAAAATACCAGAACTAGGGGACATACACTCAAATTGAGGGCTGGGAGAGTAAGAACTGACAAAAGAAAATATTTTTTCACCCAGCGCTTTGTTAGTCTATGGAACTGCCTGCCACAGGATGTGGTGAGGGCATCTGGCCTGGATGCCTTCAAAAGGGGATTGGACAGATTCCTGGTGGAAAACTCCATCACAGGTTACAAAGCATGATGGAGATGTGTAATCTCCAGGCTTAAAACCAGGCTACTTCAAGGTCCAGATGCAGGGGAGTGGTATCAGGAGACAGATATCTAGTCTCATGCGCTCCCAAATGCATCTGGTGGGGCCGCTGTGAGATACAGGAAGCTGGACTAGATGGGCCTTTGGCCTGATCCAGCATGGCTCTTCTTATGTTCTTATGTTCTTATGTTCTTATGTTAGATGGGGTATGATGGTCACAGCTACCATCTTGCCCTGAGCTTCATACACCAAAATGATAGTGGTCAACACTGATACAGGACGTGAAGTCTCATGAAATGACGTTTTGCAATTCAAAATTCTACTACAGTGGTACTTTGTATAAAGGAATTAATTCGTTCCAAATGAAATTATGTTAAGCAAATTTTCCTTTATACAAATTTCCCATAGAAATGCATTGAAAATGGAGTAATTCCTAATCACGACCATTTTTATGTTGTACAGATTCGCCCCATAGACGATTCTGTTAAGCAAATTTCCCCTATTTTCAGAATTTTTTATGTTGTACAGATTTTATGTTATACAAACCATTTGTTATACGAGGGTCCACTGTATATACAATATATACCCCTTGCCCACAACCTTGTTTGTTTGCTTGCTTGCTTGCTTTCTTGTTTATCTATTTGTTACAGCCATAGGTTGTTTTAAAAAATAAACAAAAAATCCCATGAACAGTTCATCAGTTCAGAAGGGGAGATTAGAGTTCATGATTCGTACATAGTTCATAGTTCATAGTTCATAACCCTAACCCTAACCCTAACCCTTGACTAACCAGGAACCACAACAAACACCATTTTGGCTGTTCATCCCCATCTTTAATATAAATGATTATAGTTCTTTTATTTGCACAGGAGCAGGCATCTCTCATTACCTAGTCTGAGAGCACCTGTACTTATGCAGCCTCTTCCAACCTCCAAATGCCTTTCATGTCAATATGAGAGATATCATCAGACATTTTTGAAAGCGGCAGCCTATTTATAAAGATACCATCAAAAGCTGCCTGATGCAGCTGACTTATGAATCAATTATGTGGACTGGGCCAAATGATAGATCTGTTCTGAATTTTAGAGCCATATGTTTAAAGCAGCATCAGACCCAGATAGAGCTATTCAGCATCCTGGCAAGGTTCTTATCTTCATGTAGAAATTTGTCAAAAAGGAACAGGGAGGGAGAAGAAATAATATGATGAAAACTTGACTGCCAGGCTTGCTTGCTTCCTTCCCATTTAAAATCACATCCATTGAGTTATTTATAGCCCAAAGCACACAGAAGAGATTAATTAGTACAGGCAAAGGATCGGTTTTGTAGCAAATAGTAAATTTAATTTGATTGAAGGCTGATGACAGCATTCACTAAAATGACAAACATTTTGCACCTTAGCATCTTGACTGTGGAAACAGTTGGCAGGAGCGAAGGTGTGATCTCGCATGTGATATATGCCTTAAAATGTCATTGCAACAAGATATATACACAGGGTGGAAGCAATGTGATGATAGACATGGGAAATAGGGAAAGCCAGGGAAATCTCAGTGGCAGGTGTTGGCTTCAGTCCCTAGAATAGGTTCAGTACCTTGGAGAGCTCCTATAAAGTGCAGACTAAACCCCACAGTGGATTCATATCAGCCCTGAAACTGGAATCAACAGCCATAACTGGTGTCAGTATATCAGTAAACGCCATGCAATATTTTTGTCCAGTAATGAGAAAGTTTCCAAAATTCCCCTGGTCCATTATTCTCCTTGGAGTGCCAAGTATATACATTGACAGGTTGTATAGTCAGCCTTGTTTTTTAGATCTTCTCCTACCAGAACTTTGTGGATATCATGGCTTTGAAGATGGCAAGTTTAAATTGTTGCTTTTGGTTCCATCCAAACCAAAAAAAGCAAAGTGAACGGAGGGAATGAGAAGTTTTCTGCTAATATACCGCCCCATACCACTTCAAGTAGTCTCTGGGCGATATGTCTGTGAAGATTCTCAGTCATCCAGGTGAGTTTATCTGGAAGTTGAGTCATGGCTACTGGACTTCTTTTTGAGAGATAGAAACATTTCGCTGTTCATCCGATGAAGCTGTTTGGATGAACAGCGAAACGTTTCTATCTCTCAAAAAGAAATCCAGTAGCCATGACTCAAATTCCAGATAGTCTCTGGGCGGTTTTTTTAATTACAGGATACATTCTCTCTCCCCCCCCCCAGCAAGCTGGGTACTCATTTTACCAACCTCAGAAGGATGAAAGGCTGAGTCAACCATGAGCCTGCTGCCTGGGATTGAACCCCAGGTCGTCAGCACAGTTTAGCTGCACTACAGGCATTTAACCACTATTGTATATTATTCCAATATTTCTTTTCTTCTTTATTTTATGTTGATTGATCAGCTGTTACAATTCACTGTTTGTCTCTCAGCATGTGGCCAAAGAAATAGTGGCAAGTGGCAAAAACAACCCACCAACAAATGAGGAAATTCATCAAAAATCATTAGTTTGTTGATTCGGGATGGTTCGGGTTTATCCAAACTGGAGAGGTGACCCAAACCAGATCTTTTTCAATGATTTGATGAACTTCCTTGTTTGTTCCTCTGCCCCCAGTGCCTGTCCCCCTTCCCCCTTCCCAATGAGCCCATTGCCCCCAACCTTGTCCCGCCACCACAAGGAGGGGAGGCAAGACCCACTGCCCCTGAGGATGATGGAGCAGGATGATAAAGAAGGATGTGCAGCAAGACCTGATAACGAGGTGACGAGGGAATGGGAAGGGAGCAGGTGTGCAGCCCCTTTTGCCAAACCAAGTTAAATGCCAAAGGGAGGGTTTGGAGATTCATTTTGACAAAAGAGGACCATGCCCCCAAACTGGCTTGTGAAACAAGTGCAATTTCTGATTCATGGTTTCTTTCATGCCCATCTCTAACTACTATGAATGAAATATGTACCTGTCTGTTTTGCCCACCTTTCCATGCAGGCAGTGAAATAGAGCTGGCTCCATACCATAGCAGCTGGATGAGAAATTTGTAAGGCTTTTTTTTTTCTTAATTAGAAGTATTCTTGGAGGGCAGAGCTGCTAAAAATAAATTTTGGAAAGCAGTGTAACGGGCAGGGGGGAAAGAACCCACCACAGGTCAGTAACAGCCTCATTATAAGAAGCACATGTTTTAATGGAAATAGTCTATTAAGTTTTATAAGCTGTAATATGTGACGATTTCCATAATAATAATTATTAATGGTCCAAGTTCTTCCTATTTGTATTTAAAAGGGACTTTATGGCCTAGCTAACTAAAATAATCAGTAGCAAATGGTGTGCTGCATTAGTCTAAATCATTGGCAAGTAAGATTTTCACAGTGCCTTCACTGTCTTTATAAAACCCTTATTACACAGTAAGTATGGCGCACAGAAAGAAGCAGCATAGCTTTCTACAGGGGGTGGAAAGCCATAAAAATAAGCCAAGAGCTTTGCATCGAGAAGATGTGGCCTTGTTAATATTGCTCTGATTTAAGGCCCACTGAAAAACAGTTTAATCACTCCAAATTCAGCCGCTCCATCTTATTCCTGTAATCTTAGCTCATCCATGTTAAAACCACTTTCAATCATCACTTTAAAAGTCCCCAAATCTCCCTGGGGTGAACAAAGGGAATGAGAAGTTTTCAGCCATATCTCGATGAGGTTGCAGGTCAAACATCCAAACTTCTGATGGCAATTTTAGTGTGATGTTTTAGTATAAGGTTTTTATTGTTGTTTTAATTATTTATTGTTGGTTGATGTTTTTAACTGTTTTAATTCCTTGATTGTAAGCCGCCCAGAGACCTTTGGGTAGTGGGCGGCATATAAATTGTAAAAATAAATAAATAAAATAAATAAATAAATATCTCTACTAGACATGGGCACAACTTGGCAAAATTGTCGGTTTCATTTTCGGTTATTGTTTCCGTTACGTAACAGAAACGGTAATGATAATTAAGCCGTCAGAACTCGAACCCGAACCGAAAAAAGAAAAATTTGGTCGGGTTTTTCATTTCCGTTTGTGGCATTGTGGCGATCACGCGATGCGAAGCACAGAAAAAGTTTTTAATTTTTTTTTAAAAAAAAAACGACTCCTGTCCAAAAAAGCAGGTGAAAATATGCCTGCCTGAGGCTTTGCCACCTACCAGAGGCGTGGTTTCTGGGGGGTGTCCCTGGCCTCCCCCCCCTCTTCTCCTGTCCTGGGCTGCTTGCACCAGGCTGGGGGGGTCATCCTCGTCATCTGTCTCGCTGCATGCCATGCGGTGGGGGGGGAATCCAAAATGGTGACCACAATTTTTCTTTTGAAATTGTGGTAAAAAAAAACACACCAAATCACCACAGAAACATGTGAAATTTATTTATTTTAAAGGCCTGAATTTTTATAGTAGCAGCAGTGGGTTTTTAATAGCAATAAAACGTTGTATTGATTTTATTTTATTTTTTATCTTTTTAGACCTGCCCATTTGGGCTGGGCATGGGATGGGACCATGCAAATCTTTTGAACCATTCCACCAATGGCATCGCCAGGTTTTTGACTGACACTTCTGGATGTCTCAGAGGGCATAAAAAGCCAAGGCACCTTCCAGAAATCGCAGTTGGGTATATGGATGTGGTTGAGGGAGGAGGGCTGGCTGCTGGTGCTGGTGTGATCCAATCGAGATTGAGGAGGGAGGCTGGAGGCTTTAGGATTTAAGTTAGGCAGGCAGGGAGGAAATTGAATTTAGAAAATAATTTCTTTAATTCCCTGCAGCTTTGTCTGCTGAAGGGAATAGCAGTTTATTCTTTATTTCTTCTCTGGCAGTTTGAGGATTTTTTTCTGATATTGGATAAAGGGGGAGGTTCGACTGGGAGTGGGAGGTGTGGATTTATTTTAAAAATATATTATATACTACCATTTATTTTCTATTTTCCCAACTTCAATTTGCTTGCACACACACACATTTGGGGTGCAAGCCAAGAACAGAACCTCTATCCTAAGTGATATCCTAACTGCCCACTTGCCCGTCCGCCTGGGCCGCCGCCCGCCCACTCGCCCGCCCGCGGCCACTGCCTGCCCATGGCCCCCTGCCACCACCGCCTGCCCGCACCTCCCCCTGCCCCGCCCGCCACCAAGGGTGCAAAAACACCTAGCGCCGGCCCTGATTGCCCTGATTGCGGGACGCCCCTATGCTCTTGGAAGTCAAATTGTGCTAAATCGTGGTGGAAATGACAAACGACAAACGACAAACGGAAACGACCAATTTTTGAAAAATTTCACGACAAACGGAAACGATCTGAAACAGACTCGTTCCGACAAATGAAAACTCGAACATCATTTTTTTCTGGTCATGCCCATGTCTAATCTCTACCTAATACAGTATTTATAAGTAGATCTTAGAAGCCAGAGAAACAATATGGTACAAACGATTGTGGCCAACAATTAGGAGAACAGATTTCTGAGTACATTCCTACAACCTCTGGAACCACATACCACCTTATCTGTGAGGGATTGGTTTCAACATATCGCACAGGAGATGCTGGGGGGGGGGGACAGATTACATTCAACTGGCAGTTTTAATAGTGAAGCTATACATAGCATGACATCTTTCTACCTCTAGTGGCCATTTCTGTTAATTTCATCTTTATATATATTTCATCTTTATATTATATATATTTCTAAAGATGAAATTAACAGAAATGGCCACTAGAGGTAGAAAGATGTCATGCTATGTTTTAAGATGTTCAACTGTGGATAAATGAATCAGTGGATAGTGATCCTGTGAATAAGGCAGGGGAGGCTTCCTAGTGTATGTTAGTAAAGTGCTTTCAAGAAGCACCAGTCCAGAAGGATATCATGACCATTGCTGAATAGAGTGAGGTGCTCTTCCCCATTGATTCAACACTGGTTAGGTCTCACCTGGAGTATTGTGCCCAGTTCTGGACACCCACTTCAAGAAAGATTGTGACAAAATGGAACAAGTTCAGAGGAGGATGACAAGGATGACCAGGGGCTGGAAACCAAGCCCTGTGAGGAAAAACTGAAAGAACTGGGGATGTTTATCCTAGAGAGAAGACTGAGGGGCAATGTGATACTACTCTTAAATTATTTGAAAAGCTGTCCTCCAGAGGAGGGTCAGGATCTGTTCTCAATCATCCCAGAGTGCAGGAGGTGAAACAGTGAGCTCAAGTTACCTCAGGAGATGGTGAGTGTTCCAACACTGGAGGCATTCAAGAGAAATCTGGACAACCCACCTGGCAGGTCTCCTTTGATTTGTATTCCTGCATGGAGCAGGGGGTTCTACTTGATGACCTTACAGGCCTCTTCCAACTTCACTATTTTATGATTCTATGACCTGCTTAGGTCACAGCGCACCTGCAAAACCAGGCGAGCATGAAAACAGCAATATCTACTTACTACCCAGAGATGGTGGCTGTATGATTCTGGAACTTCTTGAGTAGAAAATTCACTTTTTGGTTCTAATCTTTGCTCTTTTCTGCAGGGAGCAGGGGTTTGGACTTGATATCCTTATAGGCTCCTTCCAATTCCACTATTCTGTGATTCCATTCTGTGACTGATGATGTCAAGGACCAGTGAGAAGTCCAAGATGACCAATCATGTTACATTCTCCCCCAATACATACCACATGGCAAATCGAGCTAGCAAAGATTATTTCCATTCCTAAGCCCACCATGAACTTTAGCAGAGAATTCTGAGCCCCTCACCCAGGTCCAAATCCCAGTATTCCTCATATGAAATTGTGAGTTAATTTTTTAAGAGTATTTTTACCCCGCCTTTCTCCTTGGAAAAGGACCCAAGGCGGCTTACAGTAATGAGGGATAATATACAGTCCAGTACAATTAAGACATGTTGAAGTATTTGAGAACAAGGAATTCAAGGACATCTTACAGCATTAATAGACAACATTACATTAAAGCAACACGGTTATAAGTAGTCATAAACACAGAGCCTATGTGAACCCATAGATTCATATAAAATATACATGGAAGTCCATCATTCAGGGAAGGCTTGCCTGAGGAGAAAGATCTTTGCCTGTTTCCAGAAGGACAACAGAGATGAGGCAGTCCTGTCCTCTAGTGGGAGGGAGTTCCAGAGTCTGGCCGCAGCAGTCAAGAAGGCCCTTTCATGGGTTCCCACGAAACGTACCTGTGAGGGTGGTGGGATGGAGAGAAGGGCCTCTCCTGGTGACCTAACCAAGTCAGTTTATACTGTGAGATTCGATTTTTGAGGTAGCTAGGACCCAGGTCATACAGTGCTTTGTAGGTCAAAGTCAGCACCTTGAATTGTGCTCAACAGCTGATTGGCAACCAGTGGAGCTGTTTTAATAGGGGTGTAATGTGATCTCTGTACCCCACCCCAGTCAGCACTCTGGCTGCTGCATTTTGGATCCATTGAAGTTTGTAGTGTAGAAATATTCTAGGGTCGTTCCTTATATTCCTTCTAAAACCAGATTGAAGTAGCTGAATCTTTCTGGGACTGTTCTCTCGCATACATTTACTCACTTTCACACACAAACACCTAAGAAGGAGTCTGGGAGTCGAGTCATGGCTACTGGACTTCTTTTTTGAGAGATAGAAACGTTTCGCTGTTCATCCAAACAGCTTCATCGGTCTGAATACAGCTAGTGCAAATCCTCCATCTTATAGGCACCTTTGACCTCTTGTCACCCTGGGCTGAATTAGGCTCATAAGATGAACAGTGGCCTAAATAGGCTCGTTAGGGAGATAATAGTATCCTTAGCCTTAAGGTGCAATGGCCTAAGGTGCTGAAACCTATCAAGAATGGGTCGTTAGCTATGGCCTTGGCGGTGAAGGCTTTTTGATTTGCCTGGGGACTTTGGAAAGCACAGCCTGATAAGTAGCAGATAGACTATGCCAGAGCCCACCACCTCTGTTGAGAGAGGGGTTTTCAATGCTCACATGAATGGCCTCCCTTACTCCTCTTTCAAACCACCTCTCTTCTTTGTCTAATATGTGTACATCCTCATATTTGAAGGAGTGCCCTTTGTCCTTCAAATGGAGGTGTACTGCTGATTCTGGTCCTGACCTGTTGCCCCTCCTATGTTGGGCCATCCTTCTGTTTAATGGCTGTTTAGTTTCTCCAATGTAGAGGTCTGAACACTCCTCACTGCATTGGACCGCATATACTATATTGCTCCTTTTATGGTTTGGTATCGGATCCTTTGGGTGGACAAGTCTCTGCCTTAGTGTGTTTGTGGGTTTGAAATAAACAGGGATGTGCTGTTTGCCAAAAATCCTTTTAAGCTTCTCCGATACTCCAGCCATGTAAGGAATGGCCAGGTTCTTCCGTCGGGTCTGGGTCTCAGACTGATCCCTTGTTCTTCTGGGATGGCCCACTGCTTTGTTGAAGGCCCACTTTGGATATCCACAGGCCTTAAGTGCTGTCTTCAGGTGCCTGTCTTCCTTCTTCTTGGCTTCTGTGGAGGTGGGGATGCTCTCTGCTCTGTGGATTAGGGTCCTGATGACTCCTAGTTTGTGCTGTAGTGGATGGTGGGAGTCAAACAGTAAGTATTGATCTGTGTGGGTGGGTTTCCTATAAACCTCTACTCCCAGGCCACGGTCAGGTCTGATGATGACTGCACAATCCAGGAAAGCCAGCCTGTTGTCTTGGGTGTATTTCCTATTGAACCTAATATTAGGGTCCACCGCATTGATCTGGTCTGTAAAGGCCTGTACTTCCTGAGTCTTGATTTTCACCCAGGTATCATCTACATACCTGGACCAGTGGGATGGTGTTGTCCCTGGGAAGGTGTTGAGTGCCTTCTTCTCCACTTCTTCCATGTATAGGTTTGCAACAATTGGTGACACTGGAGAACCCATGGCACAGCCATGCTTCTGTCTGTAGAAGTCCCCTCTGTACATGAAATATGTGGTGTTCAGACACAGGTCCAGGAGCAGGCATATCTGGTCTGGGTTGAGGCAGCTTCCGGAAACCCACCCACACAGATCAATACTTACTGAAATTGCAGATCCTTTAACGGTTATATGCAACTTGTCTCTTAAAACGGCCACAGTGCCGGAGGACTGGAGGATAGCAGATGTCACACCAATTTTTAAAAAAGGAAGGAGGGGGGACCCAGGAAACTACAGGCCGGTTAGCCTTACATCTGTCCCAGGGAAGATGGTGGAAAGCCTCATCCAAGAGAAAATCTTAAAACACATAAAAGAACAAACCTTGCTGAGAGAAAATCAGCATGGCTTCTGTAAGGGTAAATCTTGTCTGACAAACCTCTTAGAATTTTTTTGAAAAGGTCAACAGGCACGTGGATTTGGGTGAACCGGTTGATATAGTCTATCTGGATTTTCAAAAGGCTTTTGACACAGTCCCTCACCAAAGGCTGCTGAGAAAATTGCACAGTCAGGGGATAAGAGGGCAGGTCCTCTTATGGATTGAGAACTGGTTGAGATCCCGGAAACAAAGAGTAGGTGTCAATGGGAAATTTTCACAATGGAGAGAAGTGAAAAGCGGTGTGCCCCAGGGCTCTGTCCTGGGACCGGTGCTTTTCAATCTGTTCATAAATGACATGGAGACAGGGATAAACAGTGAGGTGGCCAAGTTTGCGGATGACACAAAACTTTTCCGTGTGGTAAAAACCAGAGAAGATTGTGAAGAGCTCCAGAAGGATCTCTCCAAACTGGGGAAATGGGCTGAGAAATGGCAAATGCGTTTTAATGTAACCAAATGTAAAGTAATGCATATTGGGGCAAAAAATCCAAACTTCATCTATCAACTCATGGGCTCTGAGTTATCCGTGACGGATCAGGAAAGAGATCTTGGTGTGTTGGTGGACAGCTCCATGAAGGTGTCTCCCCAATGTGTGGCAGCGGTGAAGAAGGCCAATTCCATGCTAGGGATTATCAAAAAGGGGATTGAAAATAAAACAGCCAACATTATAATGCCATTATACAAAACAATAGTAAGGCCCCACCTGGAGTATTGTGTACAATTCTAGTCACCGCATCTCAAGAAAGACATAGTGGAACTGGAAAAGGTGCAGAAGAGAGCAACTAAAATGATTACTGGGCTGGGGCACCTCCCTTATGAAGAAAGGCTAAAACATTTGGGCCTCTTTAGTCTGGAAAAAAGGCGATTGAGGGGGGATATGATTGAGACATACAAAATAATGCAGGGTATGAGTAAAGTGGATAGAGGGAAGCTCTTCTCCCTCTCCCAAAATACCAGAACTAGGGGACATCCACTCAAATTGAGGGCTGGGAGAGTAAGAACTAACAAAAGAAAATATTTTTTCACCCAGCGCGTTGTAAGTCTATGGAACTCCCTGCCACACAATGTGGTGATGGCATCTGACCTGGATGCCTTCAAAAGGGGATTGGACAGATTCCTGGTGGAAAAGTCCATCACAGGTTACAAACCATGATGCAGATGTGTAACCTCCAGGGTTTAAACCAGGGTACTTCAAGGGCCAGATGCAGGAGAGTGGTATCAGGAGACAGATATCTAGTCTCATGCGCTCCCAAACACATCTGGTGGGGCCGCTGTGAGATACAGGAAGCTGGACTAGATGGGCCTTTGGCCTGATCCAGCATGGCTCTTCTTATGTTATGTTCTTATGAAATAAGAAGAAACTTCTAAGGGGGAGAAGAAGCCTGTTAAGTGGGAGACTGGACTGCAATGGGAGTTTAATGGGATAACGGTTTTTTTTCTTCTTTCCTTGTTTTTCTGGCCTAACTAATGGGAGAAAATGTATAGTGGTGGGTTGGATTATGTGGGAAGCTGAGAAATTTTTTTTGACTAAAGTGTAAGGGAGGGAAGAACATTGGAGTGGGTGGAATCCAGAGCCCAATAAAAATGGAGGGTAAATTTCGCTCCACCCTAGTGAGGGATTGGTTGGGCAAGGGGGTGGGGGTGGGGGAGGGGGGAACCAAGAGGAACAAGGAAATTAATGACTAGGAATTCTAAAAGTAATGATGGCGGGGGAAATTAAGGTAATGTCATTAAATGTAAATGGTTTGGCTTCAAATATCAAACGATTTCGACTCCAGAAACTATTGCAGGATATGAAAATTGACATAGCATGTTTGCAGGGACCCACAAGAGAAAGGATGATTCCAAGCTTTGGAATGTAAAGGAATGGAGCAGACTGGTTGAGTCAAGGGCTACAAATAAGGCAAGGGGGGTAGCAATTTTAACCCACTCAAGGTTAAAAGTAGAAACTCTAAGGGTACTTTCAGACAAGGAAGGGATATATGTTTTCTGGAAACTACATGTGAATGGCAAATTATACACATTGGGTAATATATATGCGCCCAACAAAGGACAGAAAGGTTTCCTAAAAGGAATTCTACGGAAATTAAAGAATTTTTATGAGGGTGAGATTATACTGCTGGGTGACTTTAACTACCATCTGAGAGACAAAGAAAAAGGAGTACTGAAGGAGTTGAATTTAAAATATGTGCATGAGATTGTATCTCAAAGGAATGAACCTACTTACTTTTCTAAAATGTACAAAAAGTTCTCTTTCCTAGATTTCATTTTAGTTAAGGGGAACTCTCAACTAGAAGTCTCAAGAGTAACAACAGAAACAATTTGGTTGTTGGACCATGCACCACTAGTGATGGAATTTAAGACACATCAAGAACAGAAACTTAAGAGATGGCAATTTAATCCTAGATATTTCTGGAAAGAAAAAGATATAGAGGATTTGAATCAAAAAATAGAGTTATTTTTTTAGGGAGAATAGCAATTCAGCTGATATGGAGGTGATCTGGGACGCAGGGAAAGCTGTAATAAGAGGATACTGTATAGCAAAGGAAATCGAATTTTGGCAAAAGATGAGAGAGAGAAGACAATTGAAACTTCAGGAAATTGGAGAATTGCAGAAACAATTACAAAGAAAGTACAGTAAACAAGTCAGTGTTCAGTTAGAGAGGGCTAAAAAGGATCTATATGAGTTGGATTGGACATGGGTCTGGAAACGAGATTTATTGGTGAAAAATGACTTCCAACGCATCAACATAAATACTGTAAGAAGGCTATCCAATTATTTGAAGAAGAAAAAAGATAAACAAGCTATAGGGGCAATTAAAGAAGGAGAAGGTTTAAGATTTTATGGGGATAAATAAAAGAGGAATTCGCTAAGTTTTTTCAAAATTTGTATAAACAGGTAAAGCAAGAGTCTAAGATAGCATTATATAAAGACCCAATTAGAGAAGATGATTTGGAGAGTATAAACCGGGAAATAACAGATATTGAAATTCAAGAAATAATTAATGAATTAAAGAAAGGGAAATCTCCAGGGCTAGATGGTTATACTCCCGAGTATTACAAAATGGCGGGGAAACACTTAATACCAGAAATGAGAAAGTTGTTCAATAATATTCTGAAGGGTGGCAAAGCCCCAGATTCGTGGAGAAAAAGTGAGATAGTACTTATACTAAAAAGCAAAAAGAACCCCATGGAATGTAACTCTTATAGACCTATAAGCTTGGCAAACCAGGATTATAAAATCTTTACTAGAATATTAGCAAAGAGGTTAGTAACCCTTCTACCAAAGCTAGTGAATGAAGATCAATATGGATTTGTTAAAGGGAGATTAATAGGACACCCCTTAAGAAATATAATTAACATCTTAACACATAGAAGAGAGTCGAAACATCAGGAAAAATTGGCATTACTAAAACTTGACTTTTATAAGGCATTTGATACAGTAAGTCATGAATATTTAATTCAAGTTCTAGAGGAATTTGGATTCAAGGGCGAAATAGTACAGGCAATAAAAGAAATTTATAGTAACAGCAAAGCTGTTGTCAGGGTTAATGAAGGCTGGACAAATGAAATCTTAATACAAAGAGGGGTTAAGCAGGGGTGTCCCTTATCTCCGATGTTATTTATCCTAGCAATGGAGCCTTTGGTGGACAAAATTAGAAATGCGGTAAAGATACAAGGATATAAATTGGAGAAGGAAGAAGTAAAAGTGAACCTTTTTGCCGATGATGTCTTAATAGTTTTACGGAACCCATTGGAGTGATTGAAGGAAATCATGATTATATTAGAAGACTTTAGAAACTGTACAGGATTATGCGTGAATATTAAAAAATCAGAAATAATGTTTTACAATGTTAAATATAGGGAACAAGAGGAAATAAGGAAATTAATGGGAATGACAATAGGGACAAAAAAACTTAAATATTTGGGAGTTATCATAACTAAAAACTTAAATAAACTAAGAGTAACAAATTTTAAGATGGTATGGAAAAAGATACAAAAGCAACTGGGGGAATGGAAGAATAGAGTATTAGGACTTATGAACAGAATTAGAACAATTAAGACATTTATAGTCCCTAAAATATTGTATCTTTTTCAAGTGCTACCTATATGGATTCCAAAAAATGTCTTAAGAGAATGGGATAAGGAATTAAGAACTTGGGTATTTGGGGGAAAGAAGGCAAGGGAAGTCCAAAGATTGATTTATATGCCACAAGAGGATCTGGGATGAGGTCTGCCGTTGTTGGAATTTTACTATGAATCATTTCAATTGAAATATCTACTGGAACTCGATGGAAGAAACAAAAATAAGTGGGTAAGAATTGAGGATGAAATAAATAATGGAATTGGCAAGTTTGGTATCTATACAGATAGGGAGCAAAGTATTCTTAAGACAACAAGTGGCCCTAGAAAGGTGGCCTTTAAGATATGGGGGAAATGGCAAGCTAAATGGAAAGGAGGATTTGTACAGGGTAAACCTTTGGAAAGTCTAAGAAAGGAGGGAGACTCATTCGAGGAAGGTTTATGGAAAAAGTTAGCGTGTAAAGGGTATTACTGTATTAAGAATTTGCATAAGAATGGCAAACTAATTCCTTTTCAGGAATTAGTTAATGCTGGGGGGGGGGATATTGGTTGAATCTGTTAGGGTTATATAATAGGGTTAAGTTATATTTACAAACTGAAGGCCCCATACAAGAGGAAAAGAGGTTTGGGAATATTCATAAATTTTTAGATTTAAAGGGAAAAGGATTGACAGGTCAAATATATAAACTTATGGTTACAGATAAAGATTTTTTGTTTAAAGCATTGCAAAATAAATGGAGCAATGAAATGATATTAACAGAGGACAATATAAGGAAAATGATGAAAGGTATTAGAGAAATTAAATTGGTGAAATTTATAGAATTAGAAAGGAAAGTTATATTCAAATGGTATAGAACACCGACACAACTTGCATACATGATAAAAGGATTTAAACCAAATTGTTGGCATTGTAACAATGAACCAGGTTGGTATTCCCACCTTTGGTGGAAATGCGTTAAAGTTAAATCATTTTGGAATATAATCCTTAGGAAAATAGAAAATTGGTTCTAAATTAAATTAGAAATTAATGGAAGTTTATTATTTATGGGTATATTGGGTTGTGAAAAATTAAGGGCCGTAGACCAATATTTATTGAAAGCAATGCTAATAGCGGCACATGCAGTGATCGCATGGGGATGGAAAGATTCCACTAAATGGAATGAGGATAATTGGAATCTTTATCTCCTTGAAACAATACAATCAGACATATTGGCAAGATTAAAAATGGGAAGATTGGGAAATTACGAAAAAGAAAAGTGGTATAGTTATTTTAGATGGATTAGGGAAGAAAAAGTATTCAAAGAAATATGGGAGAAATGTAAAAAACTGAAGGATTGGCTTAAGCTATGAAGAAAGTAAGGAGGTTTAAGAGGAAGCCAAAGACATTGGTGGAATGTACTCAAGAGCTTGTAGGAAAGAATGGAAAATAATTTGTTCTTCGGTTCCAGGGGTTGGGGAGGGGTTGGGGAGGGGGGATGCAAAAACAAGCGATGTAATTACATATTATTCTGTATGTATTACTTATTAGTTTCTCAAAAATTAATAAAAAATTAATGTTAAAAAAAAGAGGTCAAAGCTGCCTATAAGATGGAGGATTTGCACTAGCTGTATTCAGACCGATGAAGCTGTTTGGATGAACAGCGAAACATTTCTATCTCTCAGAAAAGAAGTCCAGTAGCCATGACTCAACTTCCAGATAAACTCACCTGGATGACTGAGAATCTTCACAGACACCTAAGAAGGAGTGTCCATTTCTTGAGAAAAGCACAGCAATGTCTATTTCTCAACCATTTCTGTGTCACTTCATCCTTTAAATCAAAATACCATTAAAGTAATACCCAACCATCCTAAAAAGAATGGGGCGTCAATCAAAGAATGGGAAAGCAGCCAGCCCTACATCTTTTTGAACAGTAAACTAAGGAAGAACCTAATTGACATTCTCACTTCAAAGTTGCATTTGCTGATTCTGAGCGGTACCCACTGGTAGCGTTAAGAACAAATCCATCTTCCCTTTTACTAGCCTCAGACCTTTACTGAATCACTGGTGGCTCTGTGCATTACTCCATCTTTAAGTGAGTTATAAAGGGCACCAGTAACTCATGGATATAATGTCTTCTCTGTCAGGCCACTGTGGCGCACATTTTTCCCAAGGTATTCTGTTTCATCTGGTGTAATTTGGAAGCTGATCTCTTCCATTGAGGCTACCCATAAAAACTGTTCGGAAAAGTTTTGACAACACCTTTACAACTTTTTTTTTTTTTGTCTTTTATGTCCTGATTTTTATGTCCTGATTCACCGATCTGGTGCATCCACAAATTAAGAGTCCTGGAACAGGTGCAGCAATATTGGTAGAGGAGGGAAATGCTTGTTTTTTGAAGCACAAGTTGGTTTCACAGAGGGGACCCCATCTTGCTTCTTTGCCAGAGTGGTTGACTGCCTGAAGAGGCAGGAAAGATGTAGCCAGGCTCCTGTGTAGATTGGAGAGCTGACCCGGAAGATGGAGCCCGACATGACACAGACCCCGGTAAGTGGACTGTCTGGGCTGGAGGAGCAAGGGATGAGTCTGTTGTGTTGTGGACATGCTTTGCACTGATATGCATGGCACAGAAAAAGTGTCCACCTCTAGTAATAACCATGGCTCGACCCACATTGAGGGAAATGCCAGTAGCAAGATGTCATATCCCCAATAGGCAGCTTTAGCCTGTGGGAATTGGATAGATGAGAGTGGGAACCCTAGGGAATGAAAGGACAAGAGATTGGTCACTCCCAGCTCTTCAGTTTCAAGAACAAAAAGAAGCACACTGCATCCTGTTTCTCTTCTCCAACTTTGTTTTGTTTGCAACCCTTCAGAGGGTTTGTTCTCCACTGTTCTCCTTGATCGAGGCTGGGCTCAATGATGCATAGGGTCACTCCCAGCTCTTCAGTTTCAAGAATGTTGTGGTAAAAATTTTGTTTTGTTTTGTTTTGTTTTGTTTTGTTTTGTTTGCCCCCTTGTTTCATTTCGTTTCGTTACTAACGAATGTTGAAATTTTTTTTTCATATGAAACAAAATGGTAACAAACCAATTGATTTCTCTATTACGTGCCCCCACCTCGGGATCCTACAGGCACTAAATTTGGCGGGTCTCTTCCTTGGCCTTTCTCCTTTCAGCCCTCCAAATTTAGAATGATTTGGGGTTTTGCTTTTTTATCCCTAGTGCTGACCAGCTGGCCCACAGGCCGGGTCAGGCTTTTTATTTTGTTGTTGTTTTTTAATCCCTAGCACCAACCAGGTAGCCCATGGACCAAGTGGGTGCTTTTTTTTTTACCCTCGTGCTGACCAGGTGACCCACAGGTCAGATCAGCGCTTTTTTTTTTCATTTTTATTATCCCTATCGCCGACCAGCTGGCCCATGGGTCATATCTCTCTCTCTCTCTCTCTCTCTCTCTCTCTCTCTCTCTCTCTCTCTCTCTTTTCTTTTAAAAAATCCCTGGCACTGACTAGCTGGCCCATGGGCCAGGTTGGTGCTTGATTCTATTTCTTCTATATAAATCCCTAGTGCTGACTAGCCAGCTCATGAGCCGGGTTGGTGCTTTTTTTAAAAAAACCCTAGAACCAACCAGCTGGTCCACAGGCCAAATTGGCATTTTTATTACCCTTGCACCAACCACCTGGCCTGTGGGCCAGGCCAGCACTTTTTTTTTACCCTAGCCACAACCAGCTGGCCCACAGGCTGGGCTGGTGCTTTTTTTTTTTTTTTACCTGTGGTGGCGAACTGTTTTACAGAGAGAACAAAATGGTTCGTTTTAACGAAATAAATGACTGTTTTGTTTCTTCTGTAATGAAATGCTGCTTCATTGTTTCATTTCGTTTTGTTTCATTATGTAACAAAACGATGAAGCAGCATTTCGTTTTTCATTTTGTGCCCATCTCTAGTCCATATGATGATCTATTTGTGGCAAAACAAAGAAACAAAAAAACCAGCTGACACTAAGGTGGCATCACTATTTAAGAAGCGCATTGAAGAGCTGGGAAGTGTCCAAAGATCAATATCCTGAATTGAAAGCCAAGCACTATGAAGAACTGCCAAAGGAGCTGGGTGTGTTTATCCAGAAAAAGTGAAAACTATGAGGCAATAGAATAGTTGTCTTCAACAGAGATGGGCACAAATGAACCAGAAAACCAAATCCGTTTGCAGCTCATTTTTCATTTCTTGCCTGGAGGGGCTACTAGCTCCTTTCATGGCACTCCTGCTACCACCTGTCAGCTGAGCATCAGGTGCATGTGCACTGACAACAGGCCCAGTTTCCTTACCTTTGCATATGCTCCCAGTGCTCAGATGAGAGGCAGGCGCCTGCACAGAAGTTTGAAAATTGGTTTCAGAAAAACGTGTTTCCCCAAACCAATTATGAACCAGCCTAGTCCGCAGGTCCCCCCCCGGCTTTGTGGTTCAGTTCACATCTTCCAATATCCAAAGGATGGTCATGTGGTGTAGTAATAATTATACATGGGCACATTATTGGGTTCAGCAGACCAGGCCTCATGAAGCAGCTTCTTTCTCTGCTAGGCTGTGCACAAGGCTTTATTGATTCCAAAGGCAGAGCATCAGAGGGGTGGAGACAGGGCTTACGTGTCAGGATGGTTGAGTAGGCTGGTGAATTCCTGGGGAGGCTTATCTGTTGTGGCAGGGTCTTGCAGAATGACCACAGCCAGCTTGTTTTTTCATACATACCATCTCATGAGCTTCCTGGCTAATCTGGGGAAAGAGATAAGACCACACTGGCTTTCCTGAGCATATGTGCCTATAGAATTCATTTCCTTCCATCCAGGACCTCCCCACTCAGATGGAGAGGTTTAATGATTCCCAAAAGCCTTACCCATGCTGGCAGACGGGGTACTGTCTCTGCCCCAAGGGGGGACAGCACTATAATGTGGAAGACATTTTCTGTGATTCCAGTCGCAAAGTAATGGATTCAAATTGTAAAATAAAGGAAATGCTGACTCAACGTTAGGAAGATTTTCCCCCAACAATAACTTCAAGGGGAGTGTGAAGGGAATGGTCCACTTTGGAAAATCTTCATGGAATATTTTTTAAACAGAGGTTCAATTGTCATGTGTCAGGGATGCTTTACCAGTGGACTCCCTCCCCCCCCCTTTTGGAGGATGTAACAATAAAATGATGTACTAACATATACAAGAAGATGAAGAGGAACATAGGATGTAACTATGGCATTCTGAGCTTGGGCCCAATCTCATACCCTAAAGACCCTTTGAGAGATGGATCATCCATGCAGCCCCAGGACTGGGGAGGGGAGGGGAGGGGAGATAATAAAATAAGGAAACCATGATAATAATTGTAGTGGATTTTTCAGGCTGCTTGGCCAAGATTTGGAGGCTTTTCTTCTTCCTGACATTTCACCAGTCTCTGTGGATGGCATCTTTGGAGGACAAAAGCACGGGGAGCTAGAATTCTCTCTGTGCTCTGGTGAAGAGTGTGAGTTTGTTGGGTATTGATAGCTGTGGTGTGGGAAAAGGATTATTGTCCTATTCAGGAGATTGAGGGTTTCCTCTGATCTGAGTGTTTCTTGTGATCAAGGGGGGGAGGGGGGATTAAGAGGTTCACTGTGCTTCAGGGGATGAACAGAATTAACCTGCTGTTGCTGCTTATGGTGGTGGTGGTGGTGGTGGTGGTGGTGGTGGTGATGATGATGATGATGATGATGATGATGATGATGATGATGATGATGATGATCCCCACTAAAAATTGCCCTCAAGGCAGCAAGTCGGTTTTCAAAAACAATAAAAACAGGTAAAAACACATTAAGCTAAAATTAGTAAAATCATATAAGCCCACTGCACAGTAAAACTGCTAAGATCTTGGCCCCAATCCCCCACCCCTTTGACAGTGATTGCAGACAGTGCTGTGGACATTATCAAAGGGACATCATAGAATCATAAAACAGTGAAGATGGGAGGGACCTTCAAGGCCATCAAGTCCAACCCCTTGCACCATTCAGGAATTAAAAATCAAAGGAGATCTGCCAGGTCGTTGTCCAAATTTATCTTGAATGCCTCCAGTGTTGGTGCACTCGCCACCTTCTGAGGTAATTTATTCCATTGCTGTACTGCTCTAACAATTGGGAGGCTTTTCCTGATATTCAGCCGAAAGCTGGGTTCTCTTAACATGAGGCCCTTGTTATGGATCCTGCACTCTGGGATAATCGAGAACAGATCCAGGCCCTCCTCTAGAGAATAGCTTTTCAAATAATTGAAGAGTGGTATCATATTGTCCCTCTGCCTTCTTCTCTCTACGATAAACATCCCCAGTTCTTTCAGTCTTTCCTCACAGGGCTTGGTTTCCAGCCCCCTGATATTCCTTGCCATCCTCCTGTGAACTTGTTCCAATTTGTCACCATCTTTCTTGAAGTGTGGTGTCCAAAACTGAACACAATATTCAAGGTGAGGCCTTACCAATGCTGAATAGAGAGGGATGAGCACCTCATGAGATTTGGAAATTATACTTCAGTTAATGTAACCTAAAATAGCATTTGCCTTTTTTGTGTGTGGCCACATCACACTGTTGGCTCGCAATCATCTTATGATCTACAAAAATTCCAATATCCTTCTCACTTGTAGTATTTCTGAGCCAGTTGCTCCCATATAGTAACTCTGCATTTGGTTTCTTCATCTTCTCTGTCAAGGCCAATGTGGAACTCACTGAATATTCCTTAGAGCAGGCATGCCCAAACTTCAGCCCTCCTGATGCTTTGGATCACAGCTCCTAGAATTCCAAGCCTGTATTGCCAATGACAAAGAACTGTGGGAGTTGTTGTCCAAAACATCTGGAGGACTGAAATTTGGACATGCCTGCCTTAGAGATTCCAAAGCAGCTTGTGCACCTCTACTTAGACATGTATTACCAATGTGAATCTTCTCGATGAGTGAACTTATTGATTCTTATCTTTTGGTCATCAGAGGAACAAACTGGATAACAATGTAAATGATTCTAAAATAAGTAAATAGCCACTGAGTATTGATTAACACATTATCAATTTACAGTCTTTTCTTTTTACCTCCCTACTATGCTTGAAAAATGTAGTCATCTTTAAGCAGTGAAGTTTTCTTTTTTTCATCCCTTGGAACTGCAAAATACAACTAGTAAACTGCATTTTAACATTTATAATAGCTAAATTACAATTACTATGCAAAGCCCTACAATAGACAGTTATATGGCTTGTTAAATGACTTTGCCTTTATCTCTCTCTCTTTCTTCCCTCCCTTTTTTTTTTTTTTGAAAAGCATAATCATTTCTCTTTATTAGCTGAAGGATTTCATAATTTAAGGAAGATGAGAACCTATAAGTCACACTTTCAAATAAGGAACATGGATATTGCAAACATTAAATTCTCCCATAAAAATGTTAAGGCATCATTAAACTAGGATCAGATTAATATAATCCAGTCAATTCTGGATAGATATTGCCTGTAATAGGCTGAAACAATACCTAGTGATATAGGATGTATAAGATTTTACTGCAAGCAATTTATACACCCATAAAACATACAGGTATCACTCAAAACCGCCATTAACCGTGCATGCCTTGCATTAAATCAAATGAATCTGATAAGCAGAAGAAAAGGGGGAAATTTCCCTCCCCTCTTATGCCTCTCATCACTATTATCTGTCACCACAAGCATCTCATTTCTAATTTGAGACAAATAAGCACTCCATTCTGGTAACAGTTGACCTGCAAACACTTGACTTATCAATCTGTTTAGATGTCGGCTGGATTTATGTGTGCATGCCATGATCACACCTCCTTCTTATTACTTTCTCATAGAACCTGTGAAACTCAGCAGGGCTCCTTTCCCAATAAATTTAGAGTGTGGGACTAGACATTATCTCTGCAAATGAGTATTCCCAAACCTGATTTGATGAGATAAAGGGAATATGAGGAATGGGGTTCACTTAAAAGAAATAATCAACCAGTGGGTGGGTTGAGACAGATATTCCTTCTCTCCATCTGTCATTTTTCACTTGCAATTGTTTCTGGTTTTAGAGAGAGGCTAGGAAGTAAAAGCAATATTCTGTTCTGTTTAGATAGGGTCAAACCTCACCTGAAAGACAGTATATCATTATACAGTGGTACCTTGTATAAAGGAATTAATTCATTCTAAATGAAATTATGTTAAGCAAATTTTCCTTTATACAAGTTTCCCATAGGAATGCATTGAAAACAGAGTAATCCCATTTTTATGTTGTGCAGATTCGCCCCATAGGCGATTATGTTAAGCAAAGTTCCCCTATCTCCAGAATTTATGTTGTACATATTTTATGTTATACAAAATGTTTGTGATACAAGGGTCCACTGTAGTTAAAAGCCCAACCACCAAATACCAAAATGAATTACAAAATCTTTCAAAAATCGTCCCTGAAAACATGTGTGAACAAATCCTGGATAACACACCCTAAGTATCATAACTAGAGATGGGCACGACTTAGCGGTATTCCCATTTCCGTTTCCATTACTCGGTTCCGTTACTCTACGGAAACGGTAACGGGAATTACTCCGCCAGACTTCGAGCTCGAACTGACGAACAAACAATTTTGGTCTGATTTGTCGTGCTCGTTCCTTGCATTGCGCGATCACGCGATGCCACGCGGCACAGAAAAAAAGTTTTTAAAAGTTAAAAAAACCCGGTTCCCGGCCAAAAAGCAGGCGGGAAAATGCCTGCCGTGCCTCAGGGCACCTACCAGAGGGGTTGTTTCTGGAGGTCCCCGGCCTCCCCCCCATCCCCCGTCCTGGGCTGCTCTGGTGGGACTCGCCGCAGGCTCGCAGGCAGCCAGCAAAAAGCCCAGTCTCGCCGGCCGCCGGCCGCCGCAATTAAAGCGCAAGCAAGCGGCACGGACGGCACAGGAAAAAACTTTTAAACTCTCCCCCCACCCATTCCCGGGCCAAAAAAGCAGGCGGAAAAATGCCTGCTTGACTAAGGGCGCAGGGCACCTACCAGAGGGGTGGTTTCTGGAGGGGGGGTCCCGCCTCCCCCCCGTCCTGGGCAGCCGGACTCGAGTCGCCAATCACCATGCCATGCGGTGCGGGCGGGGGATCTAAAATGGGGCGGCAAACGCAATATTGTTTTTGAAATCGTAATCCAAAAACACACATGCACAACAGAAACACGCGAAAATTTATAAACTGCCAGAGTTTTCACAGTAGCAGTGGGTTTTTTCTTGCAACAAAATGTCTCTCCTCTCCTCCTCTGTCCTCCATTGATTTTATTTTATTTTATTTTATTTACACCTGCGCAGTGCGCAATGATGGGCTGGCCGAGTGGCCAGCCATGTGGTGGGAGTGGACGACCATGCAAATTTTTGGGAGCCATCCCACCAAACGCATGGCCACTTGGCCATGGAGACTTCTGGGATGTGCCAAAAAGCCCCCTAAAACCTGCCCTAGCCCCCTAACCCTAACCCTAACCCTTGACTCCTTAACGTCACAGACTGTCTTCTTAGTGGGTCAGAGAGGCACCCAGAGGTGCAACCCACTAGCCCACTGTAACCTTACCCGTCACTAGCCTAACCCTAGTCCTTGCACTAACCCACCTTAAAGCCAGATCCAGATCTACTTTGCATTGCACTACACGCAGCAAGTACAATTCCCTTCTGTGTGAGACATGGTGGTGCGAGAGCCCTGTGCAGGGAAGGCATGACCCTATGACTCTCACTGGTCTCATAGCCTGCACATTATGTTATGCAATATCCATATGGCTATTGCATACCATTTTGCAGCAGCAGCAGGTGAGGAGGGGAGACCCCCATATAGAGGGGTCTCTTGGAGCCTGCTTCCCCTTCCTAGTGGGTGAAGATAGGAGGCACCCACGGGTGTCTCCAGGAGCCCACTTTCCCTTTATAGCGGGCCAGAGGAGGCACCCACCCCACAGAGGTGCCTCCAGGAGCCCGCTCCCCCCAAAAAAACCAGTACTAACGACAATGAAAAAACGAAAAAACAAACCAACTAATTTTTGCGAATTTTCGCAAAAACCAGAAATGAGCCGAAATGGGACTGGCCCAACTAATGACAACTCAAAAAAATTTTTTTCAAGTCGTGCCCATCTCTAATCATAACCAGCCACCTTCTACCAACTATCAAAAATATGCAAACCAGAGAACCCCAATGCTCAATCAAACATTAATTAATCCTTAATTAGTATGGCACCCATATATCCAGATAGACCAACCCTCCCTTTCTTAACTGTTGTACCCCCCAAAACCTCTCCTCTATTTTCAGCGTATTGATGGCCTCTTTTTTTGAGTGACAAGAAGTGTCACTCTACATAGGACAAATGGACAATCTTCACACAAAAGAATCAATGAACACAAATCAGACATCAGGAATGGCAACACAGAGAAAACTGTCTAAATTCACTTCAGTCTGCAATGCCATCTTTCACAGGACCTAAAGTTGCTATTCTGAAGAAGAAAAATTACTGAACAAGAATCCTGAGAAAAAGAGCTGAGTTAAAATTTATACATATATTCATTAACCATCTCAGTGGATTAAATATTAGGTAAGTGTTCTTAAGCCATTACCAAATGTGAAATACTACAATAATTATATTACCTGCTATCATAGAATCATAGAATCATAGAATCATAGAATCATAGAGTTGGAAGAGACCTCAAGGGCCATCTAGTCCAACCCCCTGCCATGCAGGAACCCCTTCACAATATTTCCGACAGATGGCCATCCAGCCTCTGCTTAAAAACCACTAAAGAAGGAGACTCCACCACCCTCCGTGGCAGCATATTCCACTGCCAAACAGCTCTAACTGTTATGAAGTTCTTCCTAATGTTCAAATGGAATCTCTTTTCCTGTAGTTTGAAACAATTGCCCCGAGTCCTAGTCTCTGAAGCCATGGAAAACAAACCTGTTCCCTCTTCAATATGACATCCTTTCAAATATTTAAACATAGCTATCATATCCCCTCTCAGTCTTCTTTTCGAAAGGCTAAACATTCCCAGTTCCCTAAGCCGTTCCTCATAAGACATTTCCTCCAGACCCTCAACCATCCTGGTCGCCCTCCTCTACACCCGCTCGAGGTTGTCAGCATCCTTTTAAAACTGAGGCGCACAGAACTGGACACAGTACTCCAGGTGGGGTCTGACCAGAGCAGAATAGAGTGGCACTATCACTTCCCTTGATCTAGACACTATGGTTCTGTTGATGCAACCAAGAATCGCATTGGCTTTCCTGGCTGCAGCATCACACTGCTGACTCATGTTCAATTTGTGGTTCACCAAGACTCCCAGATCCCTTTCACAGGTACTATTCTCTAGCCAAGTGTCCCCCATCCTATATCTGTGCAATTCATTCTTTTTACCTAGATGTAGCACCTTACATTTCCCTCTGTTGAAATCCATTCTGTTAGCTTTGGCCCAACATTCTAATCTGTCAAGGTCCTTTTGGATTTTCATCCGATCCTCTAGGGAATTAGCAACCCCTCCCAATTTGGAATCATCTGCAAATTTAATTAGCATACTCTCTATTCCTTCCTCCAAGTCATTAATAAAGATATTGAACAGCACTGGACCCAGAACAGAACCCTGGGGCACCCCACTGGTCACGTCTCTCCAAGCTGATGAGAGGCTTACTAATCATTTTCCTTCTCATCTAAGCACAGCCACATTTACAGAACAAACTTCACAGGTCAAGTCAGTGATTCTTAACTCATTTCCACATGTTGTTTCTACTGTTGTTTCATTTAGCGCTAATTATTGTTGCCATTTAGAGACCACTGTCCCTTATTTTAGAAACTTACATGAATGTATTGACATGTACTCTCGGTATTCTCATTCTTATGTCTGAAGAAATGGGCATGTTCCATGAAAGCTCACATTAAAGCATAGCAGTCATTCTTTAAGGTTTCACAATGGACTCTATCACATGTCCTTTAAAATGCTGATTAAATTTCAAGATAAAGTGTTTCCAAAAATATTGTCCCCATGGCCACTGGGCTTTTAAAAGAAAACTGTTTATGCCCCCTTTAGCGAGTTTTCCGAGACCTACAGGAGAAGTTAAATATCTCTCTTACCTTGAAATCCCTATTAGGATCACTTTAAATTGGTTCCAGATTGACAGCATTCAGCATCCAGTGTCATAATGAAGGCCACACCTGTAATCTTCTTTTGCTATCTGCAGAAAATGCAAGAGATGAAGGCTCTGATCTCCACTCAAGCAGCCACAGACCATGAGCAAGCTGGTGCCAACAGGTTGAAGAAGTAGACACCAATGAATGCTTGTGGAATCGGCCACTGGGCATTTGACATCCTGACTACATTCCAGATTCCAGATTCTAGAGGTCAGCAGCACTCCTCCAGATTGGAGCCACAGGGTTGAGAGACAAGTCCTGCCTCATTCTCAGCATGCAGAAGTGAGCATTACTAATTATGATTAGTAGCTGTTTAATGCTTAAGGGAAAAGCAGTCCACTCCCTGCCTTGGGCTGTCACCGGGTCACCCCCCAAACACACACACACCTATGTCATCAGCGGAAAGGAACATTTTTAGAGCTAGACATGTAAATTGTCACTTATACAGAAATCCACCAAGAGTTTCCTCATTGCCTGTGAAATGGCAAGTTTGGAGGGGGCGCTCAGAGAGAACCCACACCTTTGCAAGGCTAAATGTGTGCACTTCTGGCAATACACAACTAATGTCTTGTTGCAGGAACTGTTAAAAAAATAGAAGCACTGAACAGGTTGCTTGTGTCTTTGAGAGCAATCAGACTACCCTTCTGTGATTGTCATGTGCACATGCTAAGCTTCTGACAGAGCAAAAAGTACTGAAACTGTTTCACACAACTTGCTCAAAGCTCGCTGTTAGTGAGGGGACTTGGTTAATGTCTTGCTCTCATTCTGGAGGTTAGAGCACTCATGAGGATAGAAATCAGTGGTTCTTAACCTTGGGTCCCCATGCGTTCTGGGAGTACAACTTCCAGAAATCTTGTCCAGCACAGCTAATGGTGGGAGTTTTAATCCAAGAACTCCTAAGGACCTAGAATTGGGAACCACTATGTTCTAGCCTAGTAAGATGCTCACTAGGCTGCCTCATGGTGTTGATAGCCATGTGGTCATAGGTGGTCAGAACCATGCTGTTAGGCATGGAAAGGCAACTCTGTGGTATATTAGCATTAGTAGCGCAGGTGAAAACCAGCAGATGTCTGATAGACAATAGACAGATGACATGGACCACAATTGTGGACACTGCTTATTTTCTTTGCTAACTTAGATGCATGGGGAAATGTCTGAAAGTTGAGTCATGGCAACTGGAGTTCTTTTCTGGAAAGATCAAAATGTTTTGTTGCTTCCTCAAACTGGTGAAGCTGCTTGGATGAGTAGCGAAACAGTTCAATATCACAAGAAAAGATGTCCTGTTGCCATGACTCAACTTCCAGATGGATGGCAAGTGTTGTTTCTCAAAACATTGTGAAACACAGTGCTCCTGACATTTTTTTAAACAAAATGTTCAAATTTAACTGGGAATGCTCAGTATCCCCCAAATACTGTCTCAGAATGAAACACAAATTGGGAGGGGAAATAGACTATGATGGCTAGAATCCTGACTAGAGATGGGCACAAATCAAACAAATGACATTTCATTTGTCGTTTGTCATTTGGAGGGTCCGTTTCGGTTTGTTTCAATTTTCACGATTTTTTGCAAAAAAATCATTTTCATTTTTGTCCGTTTCATTACCGTTTTGTTACCATTTATTTCAATTTTTGTGATTTTGTTTAGCATTTAAAGCAGTTCACTGTATTGCAGTAATAAAAACAAAACACACGACAAAATTTCCGGTGTTTCTGTTTGTTTCGTTTCATTTTGGAGACAAAATTCGTTTGTTGTTTCATTGCGTAACGAAATGAAAAAATGGAAACAGAAATGAAAAATTGTTCATTTCATGCCCATCTCTAATCCCGACTATTAATCATCTATATCACAACATTTTGTCTCAGGTCTTCTTGCTGGTATGTTCCTTCCTGCCCAGATAGGTTGCAAACCTTTTTTCTCATGCAGTTGTGAGCCACAAGAGGGTGCTGAAGGAAGCAATAAAGATAGAATATTATCCACTCCAAAACAGAAAACAGTATTTTCTTTAAAAGTCGCCCATCTGATCACAGCTATGTTATAGACTATGTTATAGTCTACCAAGGTTTTGTGGAAGGAATGCTGTGCATATATACTCTACTATTTTTTCCATTTTTTTTTCAACATGATTTCCTGTGGGGCACTTTCCTATGGGGGCTTTTATGGAGTGCATATCTCAGACATCTGAATCCTGATCCTCAAACATCCCGGGCTTTTAGAGGAGGGTCAGAGGAAGCATCCCTACAAATCTGGGCCCCTAGGTACTGGAGGATTACTTTTAGAGCATTTTAAAGGGGAGATAAATCAGTTTGTCAATTCCTCACTGGAAATTCATCAATTTGTTGATTTGTAAGCCACAACTAATCATGACAAATCACAATTTTTTAAAATCATCTCCATCTGTAATCCATATTAAAATATGAGTAGGCCTTACATTAATCTAATGATTCCAAATGGCTAATTCAAGAGAAAACAAATACAGTGGACCTTCATATAACAAATGGTTTGTATAATATAAAATCTGTACAATATAAAAAGTTCTGGAGATGGGGGAAAGGTGTATTATTTTAGGGAGTAAGATAGTTACTCATCTTTTTGCAGGAACAAGGATGGATTAAGTTTGCTTTCTACCATTTGTTACTCCAGGTACTGAATTTAGCAGAAAAGAGAAAGAAATGTGAATTTGGAAAATCTTGTCCCAATAAACCATTTGAGAAATTCTGAGGCAAATTAGTGGAAATTTGATAAATTTAGGCTTCCTGCATTGTTGGCACTTGGCATTCTGCAGCTGATACACATGACACACACACACCCATTTCACCCAGGCTTCAGCAAGCATATATTCCAAGCTGTGAAATGGGGACAAGAAGCAGTGGTTTACTTCTCAGAGTAATTATAAGAAGGTGTGAACTAATGGCATAGTGTCTTAAAACAACATTACCACCTGATCCCAGATACCTGTTCTGGCTACATCCTAAACATAAGTCAGGGGTGTGGTGGCTCAGTGGGCTAGAGCACTGAAAACTGTCAGCTGCAAAGCTGGCAGCTCAGCAGTTCGAATCCTGGGTGCCATGCAGCAGAGTGAGCATAGTGTCTTACAACAACATTACCACCTGACCCCAGATACCTGTTCTGGCTACATCCTAAACATAAGTCAGGGGTGTGGTGGCTCAGCGGGCTAGAGCACTGAAACTGTCAGCTGCAAAGCCAGCAGCTCAGCGGTTTGAATCCTGGGTGCCACGCAGCAGAGTGAGCATGTAAATGCAAGTAGATAAACAGGTACCACCGTAAAAAGCGGGAAGGTAAAACAGTGTTTCCTTGCAGCCATGCCAGCCACATGACCATGGACTTGCACAACACTGGCTCTTTGGCTTGAATACGGAGATGAGCACCGCCCCTAGAGTAGGACATGACTAGCACGCATGTGCAGGGGGGAACCTTTACCTTTTAAAACACAAGTCAAGAGCTCTCCAATATAGCAAAACTGTCATGTGCAAAATATCAGTACCTATAGTTTCTCGTACCCACTGTCTGGAAAAACAAAATAACATACAACAGGAATACACCTTCTCAAGGTGTATTTTTTTACCAAGACTGGCTACTAGATGGAAGCAGAGACTATTCAAGACTGTGCCTGGGTTCCCTCGGCATCGTCACCAGAGAAACAAGTAGGTGCTGTACGATACTTTCGTTGTCCGAGGAGAGTATGAGAAGATTCTATGACACCCCTGGTTGGCCTTCCTGGTGCCTCACAGGGCCAGGACACCTGGGAAACACAGGCCTAACAGGAAGCTAGCAAAATGATCTTCCCCCTGATTCGACACAGCAGTTACTCCATTCATTTACTGCAACATGATTCATTCCTGCACTCTAATACAAAAGGTCTAGATGGATGAAATAACAACAATAATGGATCATATTGTATTGGTCATTTAATTAATATTCCGTCATGTGGGTCTTTTAATTAACATTCCTTCTCATGTTCTGCATGAATGGATAAATAGATACAGATTAAAGAGAGATCATCTTGGAACTACAACACCAACATTAGGAAGCCATGTGACATCAACCTATGCCCTGGCTTTTCATCCTCCTGGTTTGAACAACCACTCTCGATCCTAATTCCAAGTCCTTTGGGTCTATCAAACAACCCTCTTCATGCCCCACCCTTGCTTCATCATGAGGAGAAAGTGGGGGTTTTATCAGGCTGTCATGGAGGCTTGCTGCCAAGTGGGTCTTAGTGGTGTGCTTTTTACAACAGATTCAACTATCTAGATTAGGTGAACCAAAGGTCACCAAAGTGTGATGCTTATAAACCACCCCATAGCACTTGGAGCACCCTCTGAGTGGTTAACACCATCAAAGCAATGCATGCTGCTTATATACCACCCATATAACATTTAAACTATTCTCTGGGAATCTTGCAATGTAATTATGCAGCCTACACATTGACACAACCATACTCATGAGCTGGGTACTCATTTTACAGACCTCTGAAGTATAGAACACTGAGTCAACCACAAGCCAGCTACCTGGCATTGAAGCGCAGGTCAGCACAGTTTTGGCTGCAATACAGCAGCTTAACCACTGTGCCACAAGGCAACTGCATAATTATTCAGGTTACACATTGTCCCCACCCACCTACAAACGTGCTGGGTATTCAGGTGAGTCAATCTTGAGCCAGCTCCCTAAGCTCCTAGAATTCAGGTTGTGAACAGAGTCTTGACTGAAATACTGTGGTTTAACCTCTGCACCACAAGCCTCCAGTGCAACAGGAGATGGCCTTGTTATCACTGAAATCCCCAGGGAATGTGCATGACCTCCTTGTGTTATGCCCTTTGGATCAGAGCCTGTGCTTTCAATATGGATCACAAACTATACCTTGCGAATTCTTCTCACATCTTTTGTTGCTTTTGCCAACATGCAACATGAGTTAGTGCTCCATCTGAAGCTTGACTTTGGTGCCAGTATGTATGTATGTTGTGTCGTTACAGTCATGACCGACTCTTCGTGACTCCATGTCCATGGAGTTTTCTTGGCAGTAGTACTGGAGTGGCCCAGGTTTTACTCCAGGACAGCACCTGGTATTCCCTGGTGGTCTCCCATCCAAGTACTAACCAGGGCTGGCCCTGCACAAATCAAGGAAGATCGGATGTATTAAAACCTATTCTGACAAGCTGTGGACAGCCCAGGTTTTAAGGAAACCATGGAAATGCACACGGTGCTTTTTGCACATTGCCAACAAGTATCAAAAACCTCAAATACCATCCATGCCTGGAATTATTTTCTGGACTTCCAGGAAAAGGCTCAATATGACTGGCCAGAATCCTACTGGCTATTTTTGCCTGAGAGAACTATCATAAGTCACAGTGGCAAATGGCAGCTCCTTAGCAAAGTGCTGTCTGTGTTCTTTGACACAGATAGCGTTTTGTATCACCAGCAGGACTCTGGCCGGTATTTCAACGAGGCAAACCATTTGTGAGTTAGACTATTTTCTTCACTTGGCTTATGAGCATGTCATCAGACCCGAAGCTTTGCTGAATGCAAGGCCTGGATTATTCACAATTCCTTGGATCAGCAATCACATTACTGTGGAAAAATGTTTGTGAATATTCTCAGTGATCCAGGTGAGTTTATCTGGAAGCTGAGTCATGGCAACTGGACTTCTTTTCTTGAGAGACTGAAACGTTTCGCTGCTCATCCAAACAGCTTTGTCAGTCTGAGGAAAGCTAGTTGCGAGTCCTCCATTTTATAATTCACTTTGCTCTCATGTCACCCTGATCTGAAATAGGCTCATAAGACAAACAATGGCCTGAATAGGCTCATTAGGCAGACAATAGTCTCAATAGGCCTTTAGGTGACCAATGGCCTAAATATGAGCCCATTTTTCACCTTAAGGCTACTATGGATACTGTTGTCTACCTAACAAGCCTATTCAGGCCATTGTTCATCTTATGAGTCTATTTCAGATCAGGGTGACAAGAGTCAAAGCTGACTATAAGATGGAGGAGTCGCAACTAGCTTTCCTCAGATTGACAAAGCTCATAGAGAGACCTCAAGGGCCATTTAGTCCAGCTCCCTGCCATGCAGGAACCCTCATCACACTGCTCCTGACAGATGGCCATCCAGCCTCTGCTTAAAAACATCCAAAGAAGGAGATTCCACCACCCTCCGTGGCAGCATATTCCACTGTCAAACAGCTCTAGCTGTCATAAAGTTCTTCCTAATGTTTAAATTGAATTTCTTTTCCTGTAGTTTGAGACCACTGCCTCGCGTCCTAATCTCTAAGCCATGGAAAACAAACCAGTCCCTTCTTCAATATGACATCCTTTGAAATATTTAAACATAGCTATCATGTTCCCTCTCAGCCTTCTTTTTGAAAGGCTAAACATTCCCAACTCCCTAAGCCCCTACTCGGAAGAGAGTTTGGATGAGCAGTGAAATGTTTCAATGAAGTCCAGTTGCCATGAGTCAACTTCACTGCGGAAAAGGCACTGTGTTAGTTAAATAAGGAAATGACATTCTAGACTGAATGAAAAGTTTAATTTCCATGGAACTGGTTCAATGACCAGAACTCTAGAAAAGACTTGGACTGTTTCTGCCCAAAGGGTCTTTTAAATTACATAGTGCAATGAAATGGAAGGAGGAGCATAGAGAATAGCCTGCTTAAATTCAGTAGAAAATTGGTTATCAGAAATTACAAAGAAAAGGATTGAGCTAAAAATAGATCATATTTTCTTAGGGTTAGTAGATAGAGAAAAACAATGGAGAAGCATAAAAAAGATTGTGTACTACGGAATAGCAGCAGCTATAATGGTATTAATGGGGGATGGAAGGATCAAGAAAAATGGAAATATGATAAATGGAAAGATTATATACATCAATTTTTTTTTTCAAAATGAATGGATACAAATTATGCAAGAAGGAAACATAGAAGGGAAACACAGAATTTTAAATGAGTGGGAGAAATATATAAATTGGATAAAAGGGAAGCCTGAGAACGAGAAATGGTCTAGACTATTCCATCATGCCTTAATAATGTTTAACATGAAAGGGTAGTGAATTTGTGCTTGCTGGGGGGGGGGGAGGGTTAATGAGGAAGGGACCAAAGGATGATGTAGTTTTTTTGGAAACTTGTAAATACTGGAAATGTATGCTGTTACTTCCTCAATAAATAATTAAAAGATTTAAAAAAATTCAGAGAGTGATTACATTTCCTAAAGATTTAGCTTCATGAGGGCAATATCCCACTGCTGATCCCAACACATGTTTTGAATAGACCCACTGAATCAGTGACTAATGACAAGTAAACAAATGACTCATGTTTTCAACTATCTATGCTCCTTTAGATTAACAAGTGGATTGCTGTGATTTTTAACACTTCACAAGATCCCTTCAGCAGGATCCTGATCCAACTAATATTTGCAGGATGTGCAGCAGTCCCATGGCTCTCAATGGGACTTGAGCCACAAGCGGCTGGATGAAGGCACCTTTGTACAAAATGATACAGTTATCCAGCATCAAGAGTTAACAGCCACAGGGAAAACTTTAGTGTTGTTGACTCACACATAACACTGTTGAACACACAGAGTTCACAGATTCCCATGCAAGCCAACCAGAGCTCAAGGAATGAACACCAACACCACGTGTGAAGCACTCAATCCTGTTCTATAGCTTTCAATGAAAACCGAGTCCTGAAAATGCTGGTAAGATCTCCATGTGGATTAAGCCCCACATTGGGGTAGGTTGTCCTTCTCTCTGGATCACAACCATGAGCCTTCCTTTAAACAGACTTCCTCCTCTTCCCAAACATGTTGATCAATTTGGCCATGGATTTTGACCCACTGGGCCGTCTCCTTTCTTTTATTTTGGAATGGGAGCTGACATTCTTCAGCACTTTGGTGAACATGGCTGCCACTTCCTGACAATGTTCTGCTGCCGAGAGTTCACAGAACTGGCACTTGTATTCAAGGGCCAACTTGTGCCCTTCCTCCCAGCCAACTTCTCGCATGTGGCACAAATCTTGCTTGTTCCCGACCAAGACAATGGCTGACTCTGACGTTCTGAAGGAAGATGGAAAGAGAAAAGACCCATCAATGTGTGTCAACCCATTTTCCCCCTAGAAATAGTCTTACAGTGCTTATGCTGCTAAAATGGAGGACCCTTGAGGTTCCCTCTCAGCTCTACAATCTAAACCAGTGGTTCCCAACCTGGGGGTCAGGACCCCTTTGGGGGTTGAATGACCATTTCACAGGGTTTGCCATGAGCCAGTGAAGAAAAAAGCACCAACAGCTTGGGTCTGGAGGAGGAGGGGAACAACGGGGGAGAAAGAGTGAGTTACAGCTTGATAGGTTGGAGGGGATGTCAGTCAATGGCACCGGAGGCCGAGATTGGCTGAGGGTGCCTGTAGAGAGAACTTCTCTATGGCACCTGCTGGCTGAGGGTGCCTGTAGAGGGAAGTTCTCTATGGCACCTGCAGCAGTGGCCTGCCAAAGGGGGCTTGTGGCCTCTTCCAAGCAGGGCAAGGGGTCACCACAACATGAGGGTTGCTGTATTAAAGGGTCGCGGCATTAGGAAGGTTGAGAACCAATGGGTTAGTGGAACAGACTACTTCAGAGGGTGGTGGGATCCCTTCTGTTGCAGGTTTTAAGGAGAAATTAAATGATCTCTGAGTTATTTTTTTCCTGTAGGATTATCTGAACTAAAATTATGTATGTGTACATGTGTCTTTTCAAGTCTGTTTTTTCTGTCTTCTTGTTTCAGTCACAGACCCAGGAATGTGATATTAAGCAAAAGGGGTCTTCAGTATAATTCTAAGGATTTTTTCTAATTTTTAAAATACCAGGTAATTTTGATTACTGTAGGGCAAGGGTTCGCCAAAACATGAGAAACTGTATTAAAGGGTTGCAGCATTAGGAAGGTTAACAACCACTGATCTAAACAGACATCATTTTAAAATATTTGCTGGCATCAAGTGAGGGGAATGCTGTCACTGATGGCAGCAGGTTGCCTTTGCTTCCATTTTGTTTCATGCAAGGCTTCATCTCACTAAATGCAAGTCATGTGCAACCTGAAAGTCGAACAAGGATGCTTTAATTAGGGGCAGTTTGCTGCTGCCAGTGATACATTCATCATACACCAGTGTTGCGACACAGCAGCATTTTTGCAGTTATATAATACAGTGGGCCCTCGTATAACAAACAGTTTGTATAACATAAAATATATACAGCATAAACAATTCCGGAAATTGGGAATATTTGCTTAACAGAATTGCCTATGAGGTGAATCTATACAACATAAAAATGGTCACGATTAGGGACTACTCCATTTTCAATGCATTCCTATGGGAAAATGGTATAAAGGAAAATTTGCTTAACAGAATTACATTTGGAATGAATTAATTCCTTTATACAAGGTGCCACTGTATTCAACATGAAAATCACATGTTCAAGCACCAATTAGAAATCCATGCCTAGACCAAAAATCTACATCTGTTCTGTCCCAGTTGAGCTATTACACCATAAAAGAACCTTACAGCGAAATGTAGTTTGCTGAAATGCTGTTTCTCCTATTAGCATTTTGAATGCTAACACTATAAATAAGGTAAAGATAGAGTTACTGAACTCCAGCTCCTTCACTCCCTTGAGAAAGAGAGAGGAACTCTCAAAGCAAATTAAATACCTGAAGTAAATATATCCTTAAACATTTTAAGAATCATTTTCCTCTTGTATGTTGGGATGGAACTTGGGAGTGGTATCAAGAGACAGGTATCTAGTCTCGTGCGCTCCTGGACACGTTTGGTGAGGCCACTGTGAGAAACAGGAAGCTGGACTAGATGGGCCTTTGGCCTGATCCAGCATGGCTCTTCTTATGTTCTTATGTTACATCTAGTAACATAAGGCCCATCTAGTCCAGCTTCCTGTATCTCACAGTGGCCCCACCAGATGCGTTTGGGAGTGCACAAGACTAGATGTCTGTCTCCTGATACCACTCCCCTGCACCTGGCCCTTGAAGTACCCTGGTTTTAAGCCTGGAGATTACACATCTCCATCATGGTTTGTAACCTGTGATGGACTTTTCCTCCAGGAATCTGTCCAATCCCCTTTTGAAGGCATCCAGGCCAGATGCCAGCACCACATCTTGTGGCAGAGAGTTCCACAGACTATGAACGCGCTGGGTGAAAAAATATTTTCTTTTGTCTCATAATGTTGATAATGTTCTTATGAAATTACAGAAGCAAGGACAATCCTGTGAATGGAATCTTAGAGCAGCAGAAATCAATGTGTCACAACTTTAGTTCCATTGATTCCTCTGGTTCTAAATAAGACTATGTCTGTACGAAGGAGGCTGAACTGAAATGAAGCCTGATCCAGCCTTCTTTCTACTGTATCCCTCCAGTGATAAGTGTGAATCCTTTGGGACTTCCTAACACCACCACCACCACCACCCGGAGATCTGCCTGCTTGCCTTTTCCATGCTCCTGTGTGGCACTCTCGTATCCGGTAGAGCAGAGCTTTTGCGAAAGCAAAGGATGTCCTGTCACTGATGTCATACACAATGACAAATCCGTCAGCCCAGTGGAGCTCATCTGTGAGAGACAGCTTCCCACGTCGAGGCTAGAAGGTAACAGAAGACGTTCGTTGGAACCAATGACACTAGATATTACATTTGCACAGCATTAAGACTATAGTAGCATTTGGTGTTATTTAGTTTGCTTGGATATTTTGCACCAGAAGCTCTCAATTTTATAATTATATGCTCTCCTTTATCTCCTTTTTTTTTGCATTTTCAGTTCAATACCCCCCCCCCACAAAGTTAAGGACAGTATGTATAGCTCCACCATTTTCATTTACCCTCATTTTCTCAGATACCTTTGAAGCGTGAGCTATCAGCTGAATTAACTTACTTGTGAACAAGGATCATATATTTCCAAGTTAATTTGCTTTCCATCCAGAGACATATGCTTTGTGTAGATGCATTCTGCAAAGAAACAGCAGAACAAGAATGATGTATGAACCACTGGTTACGTGACAATAAAGGAAAACAATTAATTTCAAATGATCTTGTAACATCTGGAAGGCACCACATTCCTTAACTGGTGTAGGAAGTGGAGACAAAGGGGGGTGGGCTAAAGATGTTATGGAAAATCTGGACAGCTCGGTGAGTTAGGTATCTGGCTACAAAGTCAGAGGTTAGGAGTTTAATCCCACCACTGTGTATCCCGAAACAGCCAACCTGGGTAGCCTTGGGCAAGTTGCACAGTCCCAGGAAGCCCCCCCCCCCAGAAGAAGAAAATGGCAAACCACTTCTGAGTACTACTTTCTACCTAGAAAATCTTGAAAAATTTTGCTTAGGTCACGGCTGTGGCCAGGAGCGCATTTGCACAATTAAGGCTAGTACGCAAGTTCTGCCCCTTTCTTGAGAAACCAGCTCTGGCCACGGTGATACATGCCCTAGTGATGTTCTGGCTAGACTACTGTAATACCTCTATGAGGGGCTACGGATGAAAAGTCTCAGGAAACTTCAAGGGATCCAAAATGCAGCAGCCAGACTGCTGACTGGGGCAGGGTACAGAGATCACATTACACCCCCATTTAAACAGCTCCACTGGCTGCCAATCAGCAATCGAGCACAATTCAAGGTGCTGACCTTGACCTACAAAGCACTATATGACCTGGGTCCTAGCTGCCTCAAATATCGAATCTCACAGTATGAACCAACTCGGGTGTTAAGGTCATCAGGAGAGGCCCTTCTCTCCATCCTGCCACCCTCACAGGTACGTCTCATGGGAACCCGTATAAGGGCCTTCTCGACTGCTGCACCCAGACTCTGGAACTCCCTCCCACTAGAGGCCAGGACTGCCTCAACTCTGTTGTCCTTCCGGAAACAGGCAAAGACTTTTCTCTTCAGGCAAGCCTTCCCTGAATCTATGGGTTCACATAGACTTTGTGTTTATGACTACTTATAACTGTGTTGCTTTAATGTAATGTTGTCTATTAATGCTATAAGATGTCCCTCAATTCCTTATTCTCAAATACTTGAACATGTCTTAATTGTACTGGACTGTACACTGTAAGCTGCCTTGGGTCCTTTTCCAAGGAGAACGCCGGGGTAAAAATACTCTAAAATAAATAAATAAATAAGTCAGAATTGACCTAATGGCACACCCATATCCCCATCATTGTCATTGAAAATGCATGTTTGTTGATCTATACCAGGGGTCCTCAAAGTTTTCGAACAGTGGGCCGGTCCACCACACCCCAAACACCACTGGGGGCCAGACCACAAGCAGGTGGGCAGGATGCAGGAGGAGCAGTGGTGGGGCCTCAGGGCCATGGAGGGAGTAGGAGACCTTGCCGCAGCCTTCCTGTTTTAAATTGCCCCACTCGGCTGCACCCACTGCCCCGACCATCTGAGTGGTGGGTGGGAGGTGGGGGGGGGCTTGCTGTAGGCCTCCCACTCTGAATGCCCCATTAGCCAGCATGCTGATCATCTGGGCGGTAGTTGGGGGGAGTGGGAGGAGCGACATAGCCCACTGCTTTGAACTGCCTCAGCAATAGAAGCAGCTGTGGAGGCTGGCTTGCTCGCAAAGCAGGGGGTAGGTGGGGGGGGTTGCAATTGGTCCCTGGGGCCACATTCAGGACCTTGAGGGGCCGCATCTGGCCCTGGGGCCTTAGGTTGAGGACCCCTGATCTATATGGTTATTCTGGATGAAGAATTTCAGAATGTCTATCTCAAATCATCCTTAATGGGTGACTTAACAGATGTGATCAGCGGATGTTCTTTGAGGTGCAAGGCAGGTAACACATTTCCCAAGTTAATGAATGCTTACCAGAGTCGGAGGCATATTCACCAATGAAACGCCTGGTCAGGAAGCGCACGGTAAGGGCTGCAAATGACAGATTGAAAACCCAAATATGAGAAAGGGTCACCCTATGGAAACGGTGCACAATGCTTCCTTTTCTTACCATTGAGTCAGTCTTTTAAAATATATGTTTGGATCTAGGTCAGGACCTAAGAAAGTTTTCAAGCTGTCTACCCGACAGGAAGGATGCAGTATGACTGGCCAGCCATGCTAGACCACCAATGCTAGGTTTGCTGGGTTCCATAAATTCAAGCATAAAACAGGAGTGGACCCTGCCCAGAGCTGGGACACTAATAAGATTACTCCTTATTTTAATATAATTGTAGGAAAATCTGCCTCTCTGAGGTCAGTTTTGTGCCCCTTTCAGGTCTGCACTCTAGATGGTCACCTCGTTCGCCTAGCAGTAGCCGTCCCTGGGTGAGACATTAACGGAATTAATTCCTTCATTTTTTGCAAGACTCACAATAGAGTTGAAGCACTCTACATATATTCTATGGGAGGGGAAGCAAATGGAAGAATGAAGAAAGATGTTTTACTAGAGCTGCATGATCAAACCCTGGATACAAACACTTTTTAACTAATTTGTTAACAATAATTATCTCTTGCTTCCCCAGGATAGAAATCAAGATGGCTGACTAGGAATATTCATTCTAGCATGGATCAGCCTTAATACCAACATGATCCTAAGAACTTTAGCTGATGCTAAGCCAGGGGTCCTCAAAGTTTTCAAACAGCGGGCCGGCCCACCATACCCCAGACACCACTGGGGGCCGGACCAGAGTCCAAAAAAAGAGGCCAACATAGAAGGGGGGAGTGGGGGATCTTGCTGTAGCCCTCCCACTTTGAATGTCCCATTAGCCAGCATGCTAGATCAGCATGCTGATCATCTGGGTGGTAGTTGGGGGGAGTGGGAGAAGTGACATAACCCACTGCTTTGAACTGCCTCAGCAATAGAAGCAGCTGCGGGGGCTGGCTTGTTCAAAGCAGGGGTAGGTGGGGTAGGTAGGTCCCGGGGGGGTTGCAGGACCTTAGGTCCTTAGGTTGAGGACCCATGTGCTAAGCCCACATTTACTTTCTAATGAAAAAAAAACAAAACAGAGCAAAGTGAAACAAAAAACAATCACGCCAAATACAAAATACATAGGTGAGGAAAATGGCATGCTATAACAAAAAGACACCTTATATAACTTGAAGGATCACCTCTTCAGGTATGTTGTTGTTGTGTCACTGGCCTTTACACCCTGGCAAGACTTTGAATCTGAATGATACATCACTGTTTAAAAAGACACTTTGGAAGAGACACAATGTACTCTAGTGGGTAGAGTATAGATTTAAAGAGTTTTAGTTTTTGCATTGAAGTTCAATTCCAGTATAAGTCGATGGCTATACTATCAGGAGATCCGGACACTGTAGTCAAAAAGTAAGTTTTTCAAGGTTTAATAAAATGTTTGACTTGGACAAAACAAGATTGGGTTCAAAGCCCTGGCTGGCCATGGACAGCTCACAACCACCCAGGACTACCAAGGCATAGAGAAGGAGGAGGGTCATCCAGTGGATAGCTTTTTAATGCAGTAATCCCCAACTAAAGTTTCTCTGCCTTGAATTTACAAACTTTGTGCAAGTCAAACATTTTATTTGACCTTGAAAAAGTTACTTTTTGACTACAATGCCCACATCTGCTGGACATAGTAAGTTTCTCCGCCTTGGATCTCAAACTTCAGCCAGCTATAGTTATTGGATTATTTTATAAATGTCTCCCCCTTATGAGCTATGGCTACCAACTTAAAAAACAAAAAGCAAAGCAAAACAAAACAAAACATCATGGTGCCACTATTATGCTTTAAGCAGAAGAATGTTATTTAGGATATAAGCAAGTTTTTTTCTAGACACCAGAGATGTAGATGGCTAGAAGCTTCATCTGCTTCTCTGCTGAGCACTGACAGGATGTTAAAGGCACAGGGACATGGCCTATAAAAAGTTGGCATCAATATTAAGTTTGAGAAGAAGGCATTGTTTCAAGGGTTTGTATGAACACTTAATAAGTGGTGGTAGACTGGGACATGAGAGTACACCTCAAATGCCCGCAAAGTCAGATGAGGGTTCTGTGTTATCATGAAACTGAACAAATTCTAGAAATACAGATCAGTTGGTCATGTTTGAAAAAAACCTGTGAAATTAATTTCCTGAGCCTTACAGAAACTTTGTAGCATCCTTCATAAGGTGTTATCTTACCCCATAATAATCCCTACCCAAGAAAAGGGGGATTTCTAGAGAACCCTAATGGCCATTAATAATAATAATAATAATAATAATAATAATAATAATAATAATAATAATAATAATAATAATAATAATAATAAGAAGAAGAAGAAGAAGAAGAAGAAGAAGAAGAAGAAGAAGAAGAAGAAGAAGTAGTAGTTGGGGATATGGGGATGGATCAGATCTATCAGTTTGTGTAAGGGGGGGAATAAGAAAAGTAAATTCTTTTCCTAGAAAGGAGATGATCGATTTTCCCTACCCAAATCCAAAAGTGGGGGGAACCTCTTACCGGATTTGCCGGTCCCTTCGCTGCCCAGAACCGCGAGTTTCATCTCATTCATCCTCAAAGCAACTTCGAACGCTACTTCAAGGAACTACGAAGGACCACCAACGATGGGAGATATAATTCTACGCCTCTTCCCCCCTCCACCACCTCCCGCTTTGCGTAGCCCGCTTTGACGATCTCCCGAGAGAGCAATTCTGAGCCGGTGCAGTCCCCGCCGGCGGCTTCTATATAGCTTCCCCAGCGGACGTCAAAGGAGAGCGAACGGGGGCGAAGGCATGCCGCGAAGACGCATTCAAGGATCCGCCCACCTTTACGGTCCCAGCCTCTGCCCACCACCATCACCACCTCGCCAAGGAACTGCTGAGAGATGCGTGATCACACACACACACACACACACACACACACACACACACACACACACACACACACACACACACACACACACACACACACACACACACACACACACACACACACACACACCGCTCCCAGCCCGTGAATGCGTCCTGAAACCCCACGAAAAAAGCCACTCACTGAAGGCAAAAACAACCACACCAGGTGGACTGCGATGGCCAGTTTCATCCTCTTCTTCTTCTTCTTCCCTGGGTCTGCAAAAAGAAAGAAAGAAAGAAAGAAAGAAAGAAAGAAAGAGAAGGAAGGAAGGAAAAAGAAAAAATATGCTAACTGCATATTACAATGTGAGGTTTTGTGGTTATGTCCACTCCTTCCAACTTTGAGAATCTGATTAACCTTGCCTAACAAAAACAATTAATAGAGCATCAAATTGTTAATAAGAATTAATAATGACAATGATTAACAGAGTGGAACATCAACAGAGCTGCAAAAACCGCTATATTAGAAACAGCATACATAGTACATTTGATATCAAACAGATACTTGGGTTTTTGGTTAAAACTTGTATCTGTTACATAATGCTAGTCAATGTAATTATGATCTTGATTGACTGGGCCTGGTGTTCATTCTTCTTCTTCTTCTTCTTCTTCTTCTTCTTCTTCTTCTTCTTCTTCTTCTTCTTCTTCTTCTTCTTCATCATCATCATCATCATCATCATCATCTGCCCTGAAGTCAATTCTGCTTATAGTGAACGTTTCCATGATTTTCTTGGTAGACAGGACTCAGAGGTGGTTCACCATTCTTTTCTTCTGGGGCAGGTGTGGTCCTGGGAATGTGCAGCTTTCCCAAGAGTGTGTAGGCTGGCCCTTTTCCCTGCAGGCACAGTGGGGAATTGAACTCTCAGCCTCTGGCTCAGTAGCCAGATTTCTAAACCCACTTGGGGTGGTGGGTCCAGAGCTGGCTTGGCCAAACTTTCTTACCCATTGTGATGGCACATTCCAACAACAGTGTGATGTTAATAAAATGTTGAAGAAGGTGTCATTTGGCATGCTTTGAAAACTCTCTTTGGGTTGTAAAGAAGAAGAAGAAGAAGAAGAAGAAGAAGAAGAAGAAGAAGAAGAAGAAGAAGAAGAAGAAGAAGAAGAAGAAGAAGAAGAAGAAGAAGAAGAAGAAGAAGCAACAGCAACAAATAGTATTTCCAATTCTATTTGATATATTTAACTGAACTGAAGGACTTCTTTCCTTGTGAGATTGAAACATTTCACTACTTCATCCAAGTAGCTTCGTCAGTCTGAGGGAGCCACTTGGGTGAGGAGCGAAATGTTTCAATCTCTGAAGAAAGGAAGTCCAGTTGCCATGACTCAACTTCTAGATAACCTCACCTGGACGACTGAGAATCTTCACAGACAACTCATTCTAAGCACATCACTGAACTACAGAATCCCAGAGTCCGTGGAATGGACCTATAGCGGTTTTGAGGGGTAGTAACTGCCTTCAAATCCAGTTTTGGGGGCTTCCCAAAAGCACCCTCCTTGATGACATCAACCATTTGTCTGGTCTATCATGATTCTTGCATTATTATATGGTTAATTTACAGAGATAATTCTATCCCAAACTGTAGAAACTCCACTGCCATCTCTGTCCTCGGCTCTGTGTAACATGGGAGTAGATGCCTTAGCAATAGGATCAGGTCCCAGAAACAACATTTTAAGTACAGTACAAAGAACCTTCTCAGAAATGGGATCTTAAAATATAAATGGAGGTATGTCTGCATACTGCTGTGATAATGCTTATTTTTAGGGTTGGAATGCTGACTCTATTTCCTTTTTTTAGCCCCTGTGTTTATATTTCCCTGTGAAATGACAGAGCACAAAAAATGGGAAATTGTCTGAAAATTTGCCTTCGGCTTTAGCAAGTTAAACACTGCAATTCTTGCTGAAGAGGAAGCATTTAATAAATTCCAGAAGGCAAATGGGTATCTTGAAGATTGTGCTTTATGTATATTTTTAAAATATAACTTTATTTGCAACAATTCCTTTTAAGAATAGACCCACACAGTGGGTTGCTTAACAGTTCCCCATAGCTAACTAAATTCAGCAAAGCAAGTAGCAAACTACTCCAAACAAATGAGTTCCAGGATAACCAGGCATAGTTATGAATGAATTAACTCATGTGACAGAGAAATTTGCTATTCTAAATCTTTATTGGGATATTAAAATGTCTGTCTTGGTTTCATTGCCCTTCTCCAAGTCCTAAGACCTCTATTATTATATGTATTTAAAATATTTTACCCCTCCTTTCTCCTTAAAAAAGGGCCTAAGGTGGCACACATCTTCTTCACATGCCATGTCCTTATAGAATGCTGGCGATCAGTAGCCTGAACTGGTTTCTATCTAAAGCTATTCTAAATAGAGCAGCTGTGCTCACTGCAGACCATTGGCTTAAGTTCTTAAACCAGAATGTTCTTCTACATCCTGGGCCATGCTTCCCATCTGTTTTTCCTTGAAGGATAACTTGCAGCAGTCTCCAGGGCCACTTTTTTCCACCTCCGCAGAATCGCTGAGATCTTTCCACACCTTGACGAGTCCTCCCTGAGCACAGTTGTGCAGGCCCTCGTGATCTCGAGGATCAATTACTGCAACACATTCTACGTGGGGTTGCCCTTGACCCTTGTCCAGAGACTCCCAACGGGTGCAGAATGCAGTGGCCAGACTGGTGGTGGGTGCTCGTAGATACGACCACATCACCCCAGTTCTGGCACGCCTGCATTGGCTGCCCGTGGCTCTCCGGATAAGGTTCAAGGTCCTGGTTTTGGTTTTCAAATCCCTCCATAGCTTGGGTCCTGAATACCTGTCGGAGCGTATTTCCCAGAGGTCAGCTGAGGCCAGGCCCACTAGAATGTCACAGGCACGCTCAATCCGAGTGGCCACACCCAGGGAGGCACGGAAGTCGCTTACGCGCAACCACGCCTTCTCTGTGGTGGGCCCCATGCTGTGGAACCATCTTCCGAGTGAGCTGCGCCTTGCACAGTCCCTGCCCGCCTTCAAAAAGGCTTTGAAAACCATGCTGTTTAGGGAGGCATATGGCGACCTCTAATTTTAATTTTACTTAATTTAATTGAAATCAATGTAATCATATTTACTTCAGTTTTTTTCCTCTCTCTCGCCTGTTGATGCCACTTGCCTGAGGGTCTTCACCCTCTTTTTTTGTCTATACTGCTGTTTTTAACTACTTGTAAACCACCCAGAGTTCCTGTTGGAAGATGGACAGTATAAAAATATAACAAACAAATAAACAAACAAACAAACAAATAAATAAATAAATAAATAAATGAATGAATGAATGAATGAATAAATGAAAGAGCTAGGAGTCTGGGTATGGTCTTGGACCCAACATTGTCCCTGGAGTCCCAGGTGGCAACCGTGTCCAAGTCTGCCTTTTACCAACTTCAGCTTATCGCCCAGATCTGCTGATACCTTGATGAGCCCTCCCTAAGAACTATTGTGTAGGCACTGGTCATCTTGAGGATGGGTTACTGCAATGCTCTCTACATGGGGCATCCCTTGACCCTTGTTCGGCGATTGCAGCAGGTACAGAATGCAGCGGCCAGATTGGTGCTTGGTGCAGGCAGGTTTGACCACATCACCCCAATTCTGGCTCAACTGCATTAGTTACCTGTTGCCTCCCAAATAAGGTTCAAGGTATTGGTTTCGGGTTACAAAACTCCCCATGGCTTGGGACCTCAATATTAGGCAGAGTGGATCTCCCAAAGGTCACAGTTGGCCTAGCCTACCAGAGCGTCACTGGCACTCTTGTTACGGGTGGCCACTCCCAGAGAAGCCTGTAAGGCTTCCACTCATAATGTGGCTTTCTTGGTGCCCAGTCCACCTTTGTGGAATAAACTGCCAACAGAGATTTGCCAAGTGGAGTCCCCACAATCTTTTTTAAAAGCCTTGAAAACCCGGCTCTTCAAAGATGCATGTTGCTCCCCTGTTTTTCTGTTTTTCTGTTGTTGTTTTTTAAACTTGGATCTTTTTTCTGCCTGGGTGCCTTTTGCCGGTTATACTCTTTTTTTTCTTTTTCTTTTTCTTTTTGTATTGCTATTGTTATGGTGTTTTATTAGTTTTCACTATGTCCTGTCTTTGGTTTTAACTGTTTTCTACTTATTTGTTTGGTCTTTGTTAACCTGCCAAGAGTTCCTGTGGGAAAGTCAGTGTAGTCTAAAAATAATAAATAAATAAATTTCTCATTGCACATTATGTGTCCAAGATACTGCAATTTCCTTCTCTTTGTGGTATTGAGGATTTCTAGCTTTTTATTCATGTGGTGTAATGCAGCCACATTAGTGACTCTGGCTGTCCAAGGTATCCTCAGAATGTGACTGTACGTCCACATTTCGAATGCTTTCAGCTTCCTGCCTAAAGTGTCTGTAAGGGTCCAAGTTTCAACACCATAGAGATGTATAATGAATACATAGGATTGAAGTATTCATGAATGAAGTCTGATAGATAACTCCCGGTTTGTCAAGAAAAGAAGTCTGATAGATAACTCCCAGTTTTCTGAAAAGAATTTATAACTTGTTCAATTCTACAACGGATTTCACATGAAGGGTCCCAGTTATCCTTGACACAACACCCCAAATATTTATAAGACAATGTTCTTTCAATTATATCACTGCTGATCTTGAGAAGGTTCTGTGAACCATTTTGTTTTTTTGCTGATAACCATCCATTTTGTCTTCTTCATGTTAAATCATGATCCCATGGCACTGCTTTCTGCAGCCACAGAAACCAATAACCCTTGCAAATCTGCCAGACTTGTTGCAAGCAGGACAGTGTCGTCACCGTATCTTATGTTATTAACAAGAACTCCACTCACCTTCACACCTTGGTGCTTTTATACGACATTAAAAGAGAGCAAAGATTTGGCCAGGCTCAGTGGTGGTTCACCTTTTTAAATGCACACACTGATATTATATTTTTTTTCAAAATGCCCCTTCAGCTTTACAAAGGTGTAAAGTCTTCAGCTGAGCAGCATCCCCCCATGAACACATATGTGTGTGGTGATGGGCAGGATTAGGAAGGATGCCAGCTTCAAAATTAAAAGGTGGTAACATTTTCCCTCCAGAGACATATTCCCTTCAAAACTCCCTTGTTTGAGCAATCAAATTTCGGATGAAGACCATATGTATCACCCAGTAAGTAACCTTTTTTTTAAAAAAAAAAGTCATGTGTATCTGCACTTTACTAAACTGAAAACTGCATGCTAGTATAATTGCATGAATGTACAACCAGAAGGAAATCTGCTTCTAACAGTGTACTCTACCCTCTTATCCTGATTCTCTGGAGATGCCAAAAGACTGCCTGCACCAAAGCTGTTAAATCCAAAACCCAATCAGACCAATCTCTAGCCTCTCTGTATTTAGCAGGGAGACCTAAAATATCTGCAGTTATGCTGATATGAAGAGAGTATCCCTTCAGAAGCTTCTGCACAAAGCCCAGTGTCTGTCGGTTGAAAGAGATATGGTCCCAGCCTTCATCAAACTTAAGATGCCTTGTGCTGTTTCATGCAAAATACCAAAGTAGGGTATGATAGCAACTGTCAGCAGCCACTGCCCTGCTAGACAGTCAAAGTGTCTGATCTGCCAACCAGGTGTGGAATTATTATTTTTTAAGTAAGAGATTTGCAAGTCATAGCCAATAAGTCTCATCAATATTGAGCCAGATAGAACAGAGGGTTGACCTAATGTAAGTAGCTTTTAAGCTGCCTAGATGCCCTAAGCACATCCGATCTTGCCTGATTTTGGAAGCTAAGCAGGGTCAGTCCTGGTTAGCACTTGGATGGGAGACCACCAGGGAATACCAGGTGCTGTAGGCGCCTGGAGTAGGAACTGGCAAACCCCTCCAGTATTCCTGCCAAGAAAATTCCATGGATGTGGAGTCATGAAGAGTCAGTCATGACTGTAACAACACAACACACACACAAGTAACTTTAATATATGTAACCACACACCATGAGTGACACTTGTCAAATATAAGAAGTTGCAGACCCTGGTTACGGTTGAAGAAGTTACAGTGATGGACTTGAATCACCCAAAGTGACCCTTCCTGATTATAGTTGTTTTATGATTAACTCTGAAATGTTCCGTTGAGTCTTCCAAACTGGCCTCATGAGCTTTTGTTCAGAAAAAAAGCTGTCCTTCTGTTTTGGTACAATTCCTGTCTAGGAGTTTTGAAACCCATATTTAGAACTTCCATGGCAAGTTGATGTGTGATACTGTCCAGCTTACTTCCACCGGGACAGGGCGGCTCTGCAAACTACCCGGGAACCTTAAGGCAGGCTATTAATCTAAACTGTTGTCATAAAGAGAAATGCATGCCTATTCTGGGGTGACTAGGTGGGTGTGAACATTCTTTGTCAGCACTCAGAAGTCTGGCGGCTTGGGATAAATGGCTGCTACATTCTGCTCAAAGTCATTGAAGACTCAATGTTGACTTTCATTGAGACGGGATGTCAGTTCAACTAGCTCAAGATCAACTGTATGATGGGAAATGATTGTATTTTGACCTGATTGAAGTTTATAAACTCATACATGATGTAGACAAAGCAGATAAGGAAAAGCTGTTTTCCCTATCGCACAACACTAGAACTAGGGGGCACTCCATGAAACGTTTGGGTGCTAGATCGCAGTCAAATAAGAGAAAGTACATTTTCACCAAATGGAAGAGAAAGTACATTTTCACCTGAAGGAACACTGGCTATCATGACTCTGGAACTGGCCCTGATCAACCCGGAAGCCACTCCTCGTGAAGCCCGGAGGATGAGTGACAGCTGTCCATCCCCAGTGCAGAGTCCCTGCTGGCCTTGACAGCTTTAAGAAAGGAGGCCTTCGGCGATTTAGACAAGTTCGCCATGTTTGAATGGAGAATGTGTGTATTGTGTGTCTTCTAAAGGGTATCAAAGGCTATCGGGGTATATATATAATAAATAAATAAAATAAATAAATGATGGATGCCTAAGGACAACCTCCAGGTTGGAGAGAGAGGCAGGATATATATCTCAATGCCATTTGCAGGGAATTGTAAGCTGGTGTAGACATCTGCTTAAGAATGCCCTGATGCAAATGGTGAGCCACTGTGTGAGACAGAATGCTGGACTGGATGGGCTGTGCCTGTTCCAGCAAGGCTGTTCTTATATTCTTAAGACCAATTCCTTGAATCCAAAGGTTATCATGGTATGTGGGCCCAGTACTGAGAAGGCCCAAATTTTGTAAAACATATCTAATGACATTCAAAACCTGAAACACTTTTTTGGGGGAAAGGGGGAGGAAGAAAAGCAAAGCTTTATTGTCACAGAAGCAGCTGTTCTGAGCCAGGCTGTGGGTCAGCCCCTAACTCAGTTATTGAAATGAGGGTGTGTGTGTTTGGAATGGGAGTTCCAAAAGCTTATGGACTGACTCAAAGGACACCAATCTGTTCACCTCTGGTTTCTATCCCTGCCCTTAGCCAAGAAAACACCAAAAGCAGCATGAACATTTAACATTCAATTTGAAGCAGTTCCCCAGGGTGTGCTGTGGAAAAAAAATCACTCTCAGTTCAAAACCATCGTTCATATGCAAGGAGTTTATTTTTGATTTATACAGTCTCTCAAAATGCCACAGTTGAGGCATATTTTTTTGGTCCTTGCCAATAACCCTTCCAAGACAAGGGTTTCATCATCCTTCATGCAGCAATTAACCCAGTTAATGTTGGCTGTATTCCCCCCCCTAACACTACAGTGCAGTGATGTTAATTTGGTTTCCTATGTAGCCTGCCAAAATTCTCCTTTTATGTCCCACACACAAAGGCAAAGTTTATTACTGCAGTTAACAATAAAGGCAAATGATTCTGAGTGTCCTCCAGAAAGATAACTGAGATCTCAACAGCCAAGGAACATTCATTAAACTCTCAGGGCAGCATACCCTTGTTCATGATGTGACTTGGCATCAAGCATGTTCTTAAAACAGGAGGGATGACGACACAGGCAAATCCTGTATCTAGAACAACCAACAAACAGTACATGTCAAATTGCCTTTATTTCACTCGGCCACTTCGAGGGAAAACAGCTCGGTAAAATACATGTCATCTTGACTTTTCAGGAGGCAGGTCACTCTCCTTATTCTGGCCAGAGTATATAATAGATCATAGAATCATAGAGTCATCTTAGGGTTGGACCTTAGATGTCTTCTAGTCCAATCCCCTGACCAAGGCAGGAGAACTCATAGAATCATAGAATAATAGAGTTGGAAGAGACCTCAAGGGCCATCCAGTCCAACCCCCTGCCATGCAGGAAGCCCCATCACAGTATTTCTGACAGATGGACATCCAGCTTCTGCTTAAAAATCTCCAAAGAAGATTCCACCACCCTCCGTGGTAGCATATTCAGCTGCTGAACAGCTCTGTCATGAAGTTCTTCCTGATGTTCAAATGGAATCTCTTTTCCTGTAGTTTGAAACGATTGCCCCGAGTCCTAGTCTCTGAAGCCATGGAGAACAAGCCTGTTCCTCTTCAATATGACATCCTTTCAAATATTAAACATAGCTTTCATATCCCCTCATACCATACCATACAGATGACTATCCAATCTTTTCTTGAAAACCTCCAGTGATGGGGCACCCACAACATTGGGAGGCAAGCTGTTCCACTGTTCAATGGCTCTCACCGTCAGGAAATTTCTCCTTATTTCCAGGTTGGCTCTCCCTCTGATGAGTTTCCACCCATTGGTTCTTGTCATACCCTCAGGTGCAACTGAGAAGAAATCAATGCCCTCTTCCCTGTGGCAACCCTTCAGGTATTGGAAGACTGCTATCAAGTCTCCCCTCAGTCTTCTCTTCATCAGGATAAAACTGCCTAGTTTTTGCCTAGATGTGGGGAAGTATTTAACAGTGGGGAGACATCCCTCCATCTGCACCATCTTTCTGAGGAGGAGAAGGAGGAGGAGGAGGGTTATGCCCCCCTGATCTCTAAGGTTAGTAATTCTCCAGCTAGGTCCCCTTGGTGCTGTTGATGGGCAATGCAGATCTGTTCTCCAATGTGTTTGTCTTTAAATCAAATTTAGACAGCACAGCCCTCCAAGCCGAGGACTTCAAAAATGCCCTTCAAATAGAGAACTCTTCTCTGTCAGCTCGAACACACAGCACTACAATTGAGCAGCAATGATCTGACTAAGAGAAGCCCACATGCACAGGGAGTGTGGGGTGACATCAAGGGGGTCCAAAGGGTTGCACATTCTTTAGCAAGCTTGAGCTCCATCTGCACTCCCATAACTAATAGCTTTGAATGGAGATGAGCTGCCAGGTTATGGCAGGCTGTTTTTTGCATCCTACCATGGTTGTTTATAGCCTCTGAAGAGGCTATAACCTAGCAGTATCTCTGCAATTAACAAAATTACCCAGACCTATTTTTAAAAATCCGCACACCTCCTTTGTAAGCATTGTTTTCTGAAGAGCATCCTCGAAACGCCATTGGCATTCAGTAATTTTGAGGTGTGTTCTTAATTATTCCCAACATGAAAGCCTCCTGGCACTTATGATATATTATGAATACTTATGACTTCATAATTTTTTTCAGTACGCACATCTAAAAATCTTCTCACTGCAGAGAGATTCACTGTTTTCAAAAGCTGCAGAATAACCCCCAGGTTTGGAACTAGTACTGAACACATACCACCTATTGGTAATAATTATATTTAATACTTTTATTCTTCTTGGAGATTGTTTCAGGTCTGACTCTTAGTCCCCATTTCCATTAGTTCCTCACTGGCAGTTTCTGGGTCCTTTTTCAATACATAGATGGATTCATAAATATAATACCAAAATAGTAATAGCTAAATGTTAATAAATTGAAAAGTTTATCTGAATTTACATTGTTCAATTTGCTTGCATTAAGAATTGATAAAGTCAAATCCTTTTAAATCCTGGAAAAATGGTATTATGTTCCTTCTCTTTAGGTTGTGATGCATATTACTTAGGAATATATAGAAATATCACTGATTTAATTTGAAATTAATTAACTTCGAACTTCAAGACAAAAGAGAAATGAAAAACGAAATTCTCGCCTGGCTTAACTCTATCCTCCCACAACACCACCTTGTCGAGGCAGACATTGAAAGAGTGAACTTTATAGGCAACGCAAAAGGAGGAGTCTCAAGACCAATTCTGATCAGGTTTACTTCTTATGCCATTAAAGAACAACTTCTGTCTACTATCAGGGCAAGTCCTGAGCTGCTGAAGCGAGACGACAGAATTGTGCAAGTCTATCAGGACATCTCCAGAGAGAGCTTTGAATGGAGGAAAACAATGAAACCTGTGACGAGCGCTCTGAGAAAGCACAACTACAAATACAACTGGGGATTCCCGATTTTCCTTAAAGTGTGGAAAGGCCCAACTTTACACAAAATGTATTCCTTGGAAGAAGGTGAACAACTCCTGAAGGCATGGAATATTCAAATTGAAAAGAAGACTTCTCCACGACCAGCCGCTAGTTCCTCAGCTGTCTCAACTGACAACTAAATCCGAAGATTAATCGAGGAGATCCGGACTGCTGAAGACATCACTTCCTCCTCCCTTCTTGAAGAATATTTGAAACTCATTTTCTTCATCTTCTTCTTCTTCTTCTTCTTCTTCTTTTTTCTTTTTTTTTTCTTCTTCTTCTTCTTCATTATCCCTTTCTTCTTCTTCTTCTTGAGGGGGTGGTGGTGAGAGGGTGGTTTTCTCTCTCTCTCTCTCCTTTTCTCTCCTCCTTTTTTCCCTGTTTATATTTGCCCCATACCTTCCCGCTCTTTCATCCCACTCCTTTTTTTCTCTTCCTCCCCCCACACCCTCCTTTTCCCCTCCCATGAAGGTTTTTTTTTCTTTTTTCTCTCCCTCAATCCCTGGGATCAGATTGAGAGGGAGGGAGGGAGATAAAGATCAGAAGGAGGATGTTATGTTTTTCCTTTTTTAAAAAAGCAAGGATAGACAGCATTAACAAGCTAATTTAGAGCTTCTGGATCCTTTATTAGCCATCAGAAGTCTGGAAAAGGTCAAAAAGATTGGTTGGAAAGTGGACACCCTGAAAGCGGTAGCTAGAGGCCTTATCATAAAAGAAAATATTAAAACTAAAAAACAGGAAGAACTCAATAAAAGAAAATTAGAAAAACTAATAGCAGATTTAGAATCCCAATTTTTTTTTCTTACTAAGGATAATAAGATATTGAGGTTGATTGAAGATAAAAAGAGTTCTTTCCCCCTCCCAGAATACAATAGGGATTATAAAAAGACTCCCAGGTAAGACTGTGAAGGAAAAGCGCATACAAAGATGTGTATGAGGGCCAAAAGGATGGGAGAACAGAAAATAAGTGTAGGTGGTAGGGCTTGGGTTAATAGTGTTTTTACTTTTATTATATATGGTGTTTGTTTGAATAAAGAGATTCAATTTAAACATTAGGAAGAACTTCATGATGGTTAGAGCTGTTTGGCAGTGGAATATGCTGCCAGAAAGGGTGGTGGAGTCTCCTCCTTTGGAGGTTTTTAAGCAAAGGCAGGATGGCCATCTGTCGGGAGTCCTGTGATGGGGGTTCCTGCATGGCAGGGGATATGGACTAGATGGCCCTTGATGTCTCTTCAAATTCTATGAGTCTATGATTTGATACGTATCCTCTTCTAAGCCAATCTTGATGTCTGACTTAATACTTTCAACTATGATATCCTGCCTAAAAGCCCTTTCATCCTGCTGGCCCCTCAAGCGCCTGACCCCAACTTTGGAGTCTGGTGAAGTCACAACATCAGTTCAGCTTATCACCTGGCCCTGCCATTTTCAAAGTTTCTTCCTAAAGATCCTGAAAGATATCATGGGCCCAGAAAAGCCCTGAATAGGAATGTATCTCCAAGGGCACATGGACAAAAGCATCCTACAGTGGCATAATCTATCCTACATTTCAGAGACATGCTACATCTCACCCCACAACCCGGTCCAAGCTCAAATAAAGGCATTTACACATTGGCGCTTGTCCATGTGCCCTTGGAAATACATTCCTATTCAGGGCTTTTCTGGGCCCGTGATATCTTTCAGGATCTTTAGGAAGAAACTTTGAAAATGGCAGGGCCAGGTGATAAGCTCAACATCAGTTCAGCTGAAATGTAGGATGCTTTTGTAGTGCTAATGAAAGGATGCTCACCAACAGATCCTCTTCATCCAGAAAAAAGTGATTATTGGAGTGTTCCAGACTTGTGTCTTGTGAATAGCATTGTTCAACGCCTTTATAAATGATTTAGTTAAAAGAGTGGCCACATCCTTAATGAAGGCAGCTGTGGCAATGTCCAATGTCTAGAAACACAAAAACAATAAAGATCCAGATGGCTTAGGCATATTTGTTTGAGGACATGGTATCGGAGTCGAGGAATTGGATGTCAGTAACTTTTCCATCCCAAATACCAGTCAGCCTCACAGAATTGGCGTAAGGATGATGCAGGTTGCAGATCAAAAACCCTTCTGTTATTTCAATTTAATAATAATATAACATTCCAGTTCTCTTTTCCAGCTGTTAGACCCGGGAGCTTGTGTCAGCTTGTGTTGAAACAGGATCATTCTGGTCTCTCCATTGCCCATATAAGGATCATGTGGAACAGAATAAAAATTGGGTCAACCTTCAATCTAACTTTAATATATTAAATTGAAGCCAAGAAGTTTTCCCTTTGGGGATAAACAGAAAATTGGAAAGAAAACACCATCCATGATAAGTGGCTCCAAGGCTGGCTGCAAAATAGAGTAACAATAAGCACTAGTCAGGGTGCCAAGGACAACACTTAGAAAAATTACTCTTTTTTAAAAAAAAACCTACAACCTCCAGAATAAGTTTGGATTGACGAATTCTGGGGAAAGCGTTCTCAAAAAGTAACTTTTCCAAGCTTAGCTCAAGACCAGCACTCTCAGAATGCTTCAATTTTCAGTTTGCATCAAGTATCCAAGAAGATCAGACATTATCATAAATAACTGTCTCCATGTCTTATCTCTTCCAGGTCATGGGCTAAGAGAAAGAAATCTGTCCACCAGTGAATACCACTGGCAGCACTGACTAAGAGATGACATTAAGTGTTGTGGAACCTCTTGAAGTATTCAGGTAATATCCCCATTTGTTGTTGTTGCTGTTGTTGTTGTTATGTGCTGTTGACTCACTTCTGATGTACAGTGACCCTATGAATGAATGATTGCTAAAACGTTCTGTGCTTTAATGCCCCACTCAGGTCTTGATAACTCAAGGTGGTGGCTTCTCCTATGATATCAGCCCATCTTGTACTTGGTTTCCCCTTTTTCCTTCTTCCTTCAACCTTTCCTAGCACTATTGTCTTTTTCATGAGATTCCTGCTTTCTCATGATGAGCCCAAAGACGGACATCCTCAGTTTGAACAAATTTGCCTACAGAGAAAATTCAGGTTTGATCTAGGACCTACTTGTTTGTCTTTCTGACCATACAAGATATCCACAAAGCTCTCCTCCATCACTGCATTTCAAAGAAACCATTTTTGTTTCCTGACATCTTTCTTCAGTGTCCAGCTTTCATGCCCATACATGGTGATTTGAAATATAAGAGTGTGGATGAATTTGTTCTTGGTCTCCAATGAGACATCCTAACAAATCTCCATTACAGAGATTGGAAGTCTCTGAAATAGTAAATGATTCCCAAGTGTTCTAAAAAGCTCTAGAAAGGGATGCTATAAGTTGAAATCAACTTGTTGGCTCATAAATAGACATGGGCACGACTCGGCAAAATTGTCGTTTCCGTTTTCGGTTGTCGTTTCCATTACGTAACTGAAACAGTAATGATAATTAAGCCGTCAGAACTTGAACTCGAACCGACAAAAGAAAAATTTGGTCGGGTTTTTCGTTGTCATTCATGGCATCGCGGCAATCGCGCAATGCCATTGGCAAGCAAGCAGCACAGAAAAAAAGGTTTTAAAAGTAAAAAAAACCCTGACTCCCGGCCAAAAAAGCAGGCGAACATATGCCTGCCTGAGGACACCTACCTGAGGGGTGTTTTCTGGGGGGGTCCCCGGCCTCCCCCCCTCTCCTGTCATGGGCTGCTTGCACCAGGCTGGGGGGGGGTCATCCTCGTCATCTCCAGATGAGTCCATGCCATGTGGTGGTGGGGATCCAAAATGGTGACTGCAATATTTATTTTTAAATCGTGGTCCAAAAACCCACCAAAGCACAACAGAAACATGTGAAAATTAGGTATTTTAAATGCCTAATTTTATAGTAGCAGCAGTGGGTTTTTTATAGCAGTAAAAGGTTGCACTGATTTTATTTTATTTTATTTTATTTTATTTTATTTTATTTTATTTTATTTTATTTTATTTTAGACCTGCTCATGTGGGCTGGGCATGGGATGGGACCATGCAAATTGTTTGAACCATTCCACTAATGGCATGGCCAGGTTTTGACTGACACTTCTGGATGTTGCCCGCCCACCCGCGCTGCCACCCGCCCACCCGCGCTGCCACCCGCCCACCCGCGCTGCCACCAGCCTGCGGCCCGCGCTGCTGCCCGCCCACTCACCTGCCTGCAGCCACCGGCCACCTGCTCGCCCACCCGCGCCTCCCCTCTGCCACTGTCGCCGCCCGCCCATGCCCCCCACCACCGCCCGCCTGCACCTCCCCGCCTGCCGCCGCCCCCCGCCCTGCCTGCCACCAAGGGCACAAAATGAGGGGTGCAATGTGATTTCGCCTTTAGTCTCTTAGCGGGGAGAGTCTTCTCTTACTCTCCAGTCCCAAAGATATGCTGGAAAGGGAAACTGTGGAAATCAGCTCAGCCCAGGTCTGTGTTAAGGATCTGTCTCCCCCACCCCTACTGCGGTTTGGAAGCCTTGCTCTCCAAACGTAAACCAAGCCCAGAGGGACCAACTACCCGCCCTGGGTATGGAGTAACTCACCGCGCATGCAACAGGAAGTTGGGGAGCATTCCTGTTCTGGGACTTCAGCCCCCAGAATTCTGAAACCTAGAAAAGGAAGGATCCCAAACTGGGCTGCATGCAGGGGAGGGGGAGGGGCGGGCGTGAGGGACGGTGCGGCAAAGAGGGGTCCCCGGGACACTTCCTGATCCACAGACACATACAGAGTCCCAGTTCAGCTCCGTGCAGTCTGGACTACACAGCCGGGGGAGCAGGTGGATGACACGCTTCTGGGTCACATTTCCCCCTCGTAAGCGCTGGCAGCGGTGAAGAGGCACCACGATTACATCCCACAGAGCCCAGACTATGTTGCCTTGATCTCTCTCTCTCTCTCTCTCTCTCTCTCTCTCTCTCTCTCACACACACACACACACACACACACACATACACACACACACCCCTTGGCGGAGGGACAACACCGAAGGCACAGACCTGTGCGGAACTCGGAGGAGGGGACGCCAAATGCGCACGCAGCGGGCACACGCACGCGGCACGGCATGAGTGCCAGCCGAGTTCAAGAGGCTTGCTGTGAGCACATTTTGAAATGGATTGGAAGCAATGAGCAGCGGCGGGTTGAAATAAAGAAGTAAAACCCCCATCGCTCTTTTAATCTCCCGGCCGGGGATCATTTACAGAAGGCGAGTGTGGGAAGCGGGAAGAGTTGGTTCCGTGGTGGGAAGCAGTAGAGAGGAAGAAAAAGGCCCGTTTCTCCTCCCAACTCTCCCCACCCCCACCCGAAGGACTGTATGTGTCTGGTGGATCAGGAAGCACTCCGGGAATAAAAGGTGCCACCTCCCTTTGTCTCTCCAGGAAGGAAGGCGCACTTCTCCCGCCACCTCGGAGCTCCTTAAAAAAGGACCAAGCGCTAGAGTCCCAGATCCAGGGACTGCAAGGGTTCTCCCCCTTCCTCCAGGCTACCTGCCTGCCTGCCCACCTAGCACCGGCCCTGATTGCAGGACGCCCCCATGCTCCCTGGGACGTCAAATCGCACTAAATCACGGTGGAAATGACAAATGACAAATGACAAACGGAAATGACAAATTTTTGAAAATTATCGTGACAAACGGAAACGACCCAAAACGGACCCGTCCCGACAAATGACAACTTGAAAAGTAATTTTTTCTGGTCGTGCCCATCTCTACTCATAAGTATAACACCATCAGCAGCAATGACCACCTCCTATCATTGCATCAGGTTACCACTCACCTCCCCATCAATGTGGGAATCCTCTCTTCCAGTCTGAACAATCAACAAATCAACTAAACAAGTCAAGTTTGGAAGCAAATGTGTTGTTTATTAAAATATACCTGAACTACTGCAGTCCTAATCCAGTTACATCACCATAATTACAACTCCAGGATATTCTTGCTGAGTTTTCTGTTATAGACTTCCCTTCCCTTACGTGGTTGAACAAGAACACAGGTGGTGCCACTGCCTGTGGATAACCATGCAACACACAGCCTCAGGCTTAAAAACAGGGTACTTCGAAGGCCAGATGCAGGGGAATGGCATCAAGAGACAGATATCTAGTCTCATGCACTCCCAGAGGCATCTGGTGGGGCCACTGTGAGATACAGAAAACTGGACCAGATGGACCCTTGGCCTGATCCAGCATGGCTCTTCTTATGTTCACTAAAATTCATAAGAAGGGAAAAACAAGTTTTAAAAAAAAAAATATTTCTTGCAGCAATAGAGTTTGGATGAGTCATCTTTTTCAGACGACAACTTGGGAATCAAAAAGCAAAAAGTGTTCTGCTTATATACCACCCCATACCACTTCAAGTAGTCTCTGGGTGGTTTACAGTTTTTAATTTCATTATGCAGGCTACACATTGCACCCCCAGCAAGGTGGGTACTCATTTTACAGACCTCAGACAGATTGTATCATGCTATCACTGCTATCATGACCAGTAGCCATATGGCCACTGGTTTAATGCCTTGAGTTACAGTCCTGACAAGAAGTTTTTTTTCAAGTTCCAGGCTTAATGTGGTGCCTTTTCTTTCCTGACAGCCCTGGACTATGAGAAATGCAAACAGCTTGGTGTGGTGGACTTCTGACCCCAGCTGAGAGATGTGGGAATGCAACATGGTCCCAGGATTATTTATGCAAAAGCCACAGGCTGCTGGTTAGCTTTCATGGAGGGCTATATTTAACTCTTAAGCAAACATATTTTAATGTGTTCTATTTTAGATGTGCCTTGCTGGTTTTTTTCCTTTGTAATCTGACAATGCAAGAACAGTTCCCAAGAAAACACAAGGGTCTCTGCTGTTTTTCTCTTAAATGTGAAAAAAGTGATTGTAGCACATTATAACAAGCATTCTGGAGCACTATCATCACCATCATCATCATCATTGACCCTGGTTAGTACTTGGATGGGAGACCACCAGGGAATACCAGGTGCTGTAGGCGCCTGGAGAAGGAACTGGCAGCCCCCTCCAGTATTCCTGACAAGAAAAATTCCATGGACATGGAGTCACAAAGAATCGGTCACAACTGTAACAACACAACACACACGTTTTTGTTGACAGGAGTCAAGAATGGGGCTGGGTCCCACCCCCTTATTCCACTGTTGTCTCCTGTGTACTTGGTGGTCTGCTAAGACCTCTAGATCCTTGCAGAATCATGGCTCAGTGGTTCAGAATATCGCAATACAACAACAGTAGCAGTAAAATTCATTATATCTCAATAATTTACACCCAGAGTTGATTTTTAACTAGCTATTAATACGTTGCCTTACAGAGCTTTGGGAAACTACTCTCAGTTCATTTATCTAGGTAAATGGAGTTGGGCCATTTAATATTATAACATCAGACCTCCATAGTGGGGTTTCATTTTACTTACACTTTTGCGCCAAACCTGGTGCTCTTCTGAATTATTTACATTTTCATTAAAAGAAATAGAACACAGATTTTTTCTTCCACCTTTCTCTGTGTGTGAAAAATGCCAACAACATTTTTGCCTGTTCAGATGACCTGCTGTTACTCCCCAGTGTTCATGTCTGACTTAAAAGATTAATTAAAATAAATATCAAGTGCTCCTGAAATTATTAATAAGTTATACAATTTCCATGCAATTGTAAGTGGAATAAGACTTTCTGCTCCCTTTAAAAATAGCAGCATGGTTCCACCCAGGAAGGAAGTGAGCTAATTACATTTCCTTCATGAAGCTTTGGCATTCATGACTGAAGAGTTGATGAGAAGATGCAAACGAGGCAAAATAAGCATTTTAATTTTTTATGCTTCAGCACTTTCTTAATCCCAGAGCTAGCTATTAAAACACATACCCAAATGTGCCTGGCACATTTTCAGACATTTGGATCTTCCTTGATCATTTCCATGTAGGAAAGTTATGGAATACTTAAGGGGCAGATTCACTCCCACAAACCTCACTTATGAAGCACTCTGCTCCATTTATTGCACTGGAGTGATGCTGGGTTCCAAGTAATTGGTGAAAGAACAAAGTTGGTGAAGGGCCTTAAGCAGGGGATTCTATCAGTAGTTTACCGGGGGAGAAAGATGCAGCATGGGTCTATGAATCATAGAATCATAGATTTGGGAGAGACATAAGAACATAAGAAGAGCCATGCTGGATCAGGCCAAAGGCCCATCTAGTCCAGCTTCCTGTATCTCACAGTGGTCCCACCAGATGCGTTTGGGAGCGCATGAGACTACATATCTGTCTCCTTATACCACTCCCCTACATCTGGCCCTTGAAGTACCCTGGTTTTAAGCCTGGAGATTACACATCTCCATCATGGTTTGTAACCTGTGATGGACTTTTCCTCCAGGAATCTGTCCAATTCCCTTTTGAAGGCATCCAGGCCAGATGCCACCACCACATCCTGTGTCAGGGAGTTCCACAGACTAACAACACGCTGGGTAAAAAAAAAATATTTTCTTTTGTCTGTTCTCACTCTCCTAACCCTCAGTTTGAGTGTATGTCCCCTAGTTCTGGTCTTTTGTGAGAGGGAGAAGAGTGTCCCTCTATCCACTTGACTCATGCCCTGCATTATTTTGTACGTCTCAATCATATCTCCCCTCAGGTGTCTTTTTTCCAGACTAAAGAGCCCCAAATGTTTTAGCCTTTCCTCATAAGGGAGGTGCCCCAGCCCAGTAATCATTTTAGTTGCTCTCCTTTGTACCTTTTCCAGTAGAGATGGGCACGAAACGAGCGATTTTTCATTTTCGTTTTCATTTTTTCGTTTTGTTATGCAACAAAAAAGAAACAAAATTTTTTAAAAAAACAAAACGAAAACGAAAACAAAATGACCAAATTTGCCGTGTTTTTCGTTGTCGTTGCAGCAGATGCATTGAACTAAAAAGAATGCTAACGAAAGAGCAATTTTTCGTTTTCGTTTTCATTTTTTTGTTTCGTTACCTAACGAAACGAAAATGAATTTTTTTGCAAAAAACGTCACGAAAATGAAAATGAACTGAAACGGACCCCTAAACGACCAAACGACAAACGAAACACCTTTTTTTTGAGTCGTGCCCATCTCTATTTTCCAGTTCCACTATGTCTTTTTTTTTTTTGAGATGCGGTGACCAGAATTGTACACAATACTCCAGGTGTGACCTTACTATCGTTTTCTACAATGGCATTATAATGTTGGCTGTTTTCTTTTCAATCCTCAAGGGCCATCCAATCTAATCCCCCATACACCAGGGTTCCTTCAGCTTTTTATAAGTTTTCTCCCCTATTTTTGGCAAGGAAAGCAGCACTGTCTGAGAAAACCCCTTTGATCCAGAAGGACCATTGCCGGAGCAAAGAGGTCTGGACAGAGAGCTTACAGGAGAGTAAGCTTTCTCAACCAGGGCTGGGGGCTAAGAGAGCCTGCTTTATCTTAAAGCAGTTTGATCTCGCCCTGGACATTGCTATTCGGGATCAAGATGGGGAAGGCACAAAGCCAAGCAAGCTATTGGCCCCAATCAGTTCCAGTGGTAATAGCAGTTGCAAGATCTTAAGGAGTATGTATATCTGTTAAGAACTTTTTTTCTAAAAGAGTGGAATTGCTGTTTAAAAGACTTTGGAAGGAGAGAAAAAATCTAAAGTCAAGCGGCAGAGAGACATCCAAAGCTGAGAACTGTTTACTGAAATCCAAGGACAATATACTTAAATTATAGCTACTAAGGGTTCACAAAGCTCAAAGAGAAAAAGGTTCCTTTTGACCTTATTCCCCACCTGTGAAAACAATGTACCCCTCCAGTAGAAGACTCATTTCCCCTGGAGAAGGGTCTTTAAATTTATAGGCAATCAAATCTTGTACATATTATCTATGGTAAATTCATAGGAAGGGAGAAAAGGGGATTAGGAGAAACACTGAGTATCCAAAACTACTGTTCCTATGGGCAAACAGTATTGTTGTTGGGGGCTAATAATAATAATATTAATAGGGGGATAATCCATGGCTGAAATCATGTTGCTTAGTGTAGTAAGTTGCACCAGGATATGCCTCCTGAAAGGTGTTGAGTTGCCTCCTGTGTAGGTTCCATGGATTCAAATGGGCCTACTCCAATTGGACCATACTACATTAAACTGCCTAGATGCCCTAAGCATGTCCAATCTCACCTGATTTTGGAAGCTAAGCAGGGTTGGCCCTGGTTAATACTTGGATGGGAGACCACCAGGGAGTACCAGGTGCTGTAGGTGCCTGGAGTAAGAGCGGGCAAACCACTCCAGTATACCTTCCAAGAAAACTCCGTGGATATAGAGTCAAGAAGAGTCGGTCATGACTACAGATGGGCACGAAATGAACAATTTTTTGTTTTTGTTTTCATTTTTTCATTTTGTTACGCAATGAAACGACAAATGAATTTTGTCTCTAAAATAAAATGAAACAAACAGAAACGCCAGAAAACTTGCCGTGTGTTTCGTTTTCATTACGGCAATACAGTGAATTGCTTTAAGTGCTAAAAAAATCACAAAAAATTGAAATAAATGGTAACAAAACGGTAACGAAACGAATGAAAACAAAACAATTTTTTTGCAAAAATTCATGAAAAATGGAAACAAACTGAAACGGACCCTCTAAACAACAAATGACAAATGAAACACCATTTTTATTCGTGCCCATCTCTAGTCACGACTGTAACCACACACACACACACACACACACACACACACACACACACACACACACACACACACACACACACACACACACACACACACACACACAAAACTAAGTGCTGGCTAGTGTAGGCCTGTTTGAACCACTAGAATTTATGGAGGAATTGACTCTCTAATTCCCCGCTGATTCAGTGGGGCTACTCCTGTGTTACTTAAAGTGTGAAGTAACAGGATTTCAGCCCAAGAAAATAGGGTTGGTGAAGATAACTCTTCACATGTACAGGAGGGCATGGAATAGAGGATTCCCAGCCCACCATCTTCCCAATCCTTGAGATTAAAGATGGCCCTGCATCAGAAAATTACAGACCAATATCTCCCTTAAATGTGGACTATAAAATATTTGCAACAATTTTGGCAGCAAGATTAAAGAGAGTATATTGGTTGATATCATCCATGAAGATCAGGCGGGATTCCTTCCCAAGAGATATTTAAGATCAAATGTTAGAAATCTCATCAAAAATAGTGACTCATTTTGATTCACAATTCATCAAGGCTGATGAATCACAAATCACAAATTTAATTTTTCCTATTAATTCATGCATGGATTTGTTGATTCTTTTAAAATTTAAAACACTATAAAATGACTGCCAAGGCACCTGTAAACACCAAAATTGCAGCAAATCTTCCCCTGACTCTAAAAGGTCTATAAGCAAAGCACATTTGCTACAGTTTGTATTCCAGATACAGTAACCCCTGCCTATTGCAGGGGTTAGGGACCCACCTGACCCCAAATGCTTGAAAATCTGTGATGTGCGGAAGTGGGTCGGATGGGGCCTGGGGGGTGGCACGGCACACACCCCGTGGCTCTGAGGCCTTTCAGAGGGGCCCGGAGGGCAGTGGGGAGCAATATGATTGCTCCCTGCCACCCCCACATGGCTCCGAGGCCTTTCGTAGGGGTGGGGGCGGTGGGGAGTGACATGATCGCTCCCTGCCACCCACCCCCATGTGGCTCTGAGGCCTTTCAGAGGGGTGGGGGGTGGGGAGTGACACGATTGCTCCCCGCCACCCCCATGCAGCTTGGAGGCGCAGGTACTGCGATCCCGCGATATAGCGGGACCGCAGTACCTGAACCACAAAATGGCGGGGGGGTGACTGTATCTGAGTTATGCACTTCCAAAGAGCTGCCCCCTATAGGGATGTACCCCCAGGCCACTAGAGAGAGAGAGTAGGTTCTCTAATTGCTCTTCTACAATCCCTATATAGTTGATGAACATTGGATTTTAAACTTTTGTGTAATACACCCACAAAGTGCCCCCCCTAGAAAAGTGCCCTTTAGCAGCTGGCTTGAGGAAACCCAATATTCATCATACCTGGAGGGATTATAGAGCAGAGTCAGAGGAAGTTTCTCTACTAGTTTTGACTTCTTGGGGGACTCTCTTTGGGGGTGCTTAACTCTGACATCAGAAATCTAATCTTTACTGGACATGGATGCATTGTAGCAAAGAGTCCAGTTCAGCTAGACAAATATATATACAGTGGTACCTTGTATAAAGGAATTAATTCGTTCCAAATGAAATTATGTTAGCAAATTTTCCTTTATACAAACTTTCCCATAGGAATGCATTGAAAACAGAGTAATCCCTAATCACGACCATTTTTATGTTGTACAGATTTGCCCCACAGGCGATTCTGTTAAGCAAATTTCCCCTATCTCCAGAAATTTTTATGTTGTACAGATTTTATGTTGTACAAACCGTTCGTTATATGAGGGTCTACTGTAGATATATATTCCCATCCTTGGAAACTTCCATGGCGCTTAGGTTCAAAATATTTCATGATTTCCTTCATGATTTATGCTTCTCTTCTCAGGACTCAGGGTGGGATTTATTCCTGCTCTAAAATTTGCAATTGAGTTATCTTTTGCTGCCCTTTTGGGGACACAACATATAAACACAAACTAAAAGAGTACCCTTATGCAACTATATGTAGTCCCGTCTTTGCTTTTAAGAGAGACCGTTAATCATGAAGGACTATTTTCTTCTTTACATCTAGAAGGGCAAATATGCTCTCCTGCCAGAGTAAGCAGTCCCCGACTGACATGCTGTGCTTTGGTTTAATATTGGTTATTTTGGATGTTCTTGTTTTGAACAGCCGAATGGATTAATTATAATTCCAGAGAGTTTATCCAAAATCTTCAAAATTTATATTGATGGTGGGAGAACATAGATTCCTGGGCCATGTTGGAACTGAGCTGGTTCTACATTTAGATTGAGTTGACCTTTCTCAGGCTCACAGTCGAGAGAAAAAGTAGTGGTGGCCTGGTGGGACATGTTCGGAAACATAACTTAGTAAATGGATCCCTGCTGAGATGAGCTGATATCACCATTTTCTATCTTAACAGAGTTTATGATTTATCTCGCAAGCAGACAAATAGGGCGTTTATACACAACCCCTAAACTCCGGGGCAAATGGCTCCCAGCTCCGGAGCTTAAAAATGTTTACCCACCAGCTCCGGAGTTTACAGGAAATTAGGTGCGACCGCACCCACTTTAGCGCGTCCCAGCGCAGCTTTCAAGTACCTGCTCTTCCGTCCTGAAAATTCCTTGATGCGGTGTAAAGATAGTGAGTGCGGGGCTCTCCTCGCTTCTGTTTGTTGTTGTTTTGGCTCCTGCCCCTTTAAGAGCTACTTTACAGACACAGGAATCTTGCCGGCAAGACGAGAGCCAGAACGAGAGCCAGAACGGAGGTGAGGCAGGATCTTTTCTTCCTTTTTTTCCTCCCTCCCCTCATGCAGCCAGCAGCCAGGAAGTGCAGAGGGGTGGGGAAGCAGGAAGAGCGACAAGCCCCTAAGATCTCTTGTCCGAATTTAAGTGGCCAGGGATCTTAGGGGTCATGTAAAAAGGCCCATAGATGGCTAGAGTCACTGTTGGACAAAAAGTTTGGAAGGCCCTCTCTCTTTTGTTTCATTAACAACTTTGCTGTCCTCCTTAAAATCTCTCCTGAAAAAATCATTTGGGGAAGTTTCAACTTCCCATCCCATCCATGTTTAGTTGGTTGGGTCATGGTACCTGTCAGAATATGAGCTATTTAGTCATCCAGCAGAAGCAATACTTGATGAATAAATTATTAGAGTCAGAGACATATTTTTTTCTTAAAATCAAACAGCTATATTACAAATGTACAAAGTATATCACAGCACCACAGAACTTCAATAAATCTCAACAAAGCATAGAGGGGGGAATCACATTAGTTGATGGATGCAAAATTCAACAGCATAACAGCATGACAGTACAGCAAAAGAAACAAAGTGGGTACCTTTACTCATGGAAGGCCCAATGAACAGTGATTTACAAAGCATATTTATATACATGTCTGTCCAATCACAAATTACATTACATCATAGCTATTTGCAACCTCTTGCATCAGCCAAAAACATTATGTCCATTCTTTACACCTGCAATCCATTAGAAAAAACTATACACTGAGTCACTGTGACTTTGCACTTCTTTCCGACTCCATTTTAAAATGAATTAAATATGTATCAAATACATATAGAACATCCTGTCTAATGCACATATTTCACTTAATACATCTATCTCTACTGTTGTGACATACTCTTCAGAGCTGGGAGCTCTGGTGCCTGGTCAGAGAGCAATGACATGCTGACAGGGGAAGTCCACATCACCTATCCTCCTTGCCAAAGGTTTCCCTAATTCTAGGCCCATTTACTTGGCTTTCTCTTGTGCTCCTCCTTTCTACAAATGTACCCACCCCTACACACAATGTCCTCCTATTCTGCCTCTGTGATGTCACAAAGGCCCATCCCTGCTTTCAAGTTCCAGTTAAGAACTATACTGCTAACTGGGCACATAACTCTGTGCCCCAGAGTCATCCTTTTACCTACAAAGAGAAGCGAAATGATGCAACTGTCATGGTTTTTTCATCAGGGTTATGTTATTTCCTGCACCATAACTAACCCCACTTGCTTGTTTGTCCATTCACAGGGCTAAACAGTCGCCTCTTGAAAGGATAAGCTTGCACAAATATACAGGAATTAAGTTCAGTTCCGCAGAACGCATTCCAAGCTGAAAAACAAAGACATTTCTTGGAAAAAGGAAAAAAATTATAATGGACAAAGATGTTCCCCTGAAATAAACTTTGGTTTATCTTATCAGTTCTCAAGGCAGAAATCTTTCTTCATGGTCTTCAAACCCAGCTTTGTGTATGCTTCACATAGTTTCTTTGACATTATTGTGAACAATGACAATCGGTAGATTCTCCACATACCCTCCAGATTATTGCACGAAAACCAGCATGCACAGAAAAAAAGATCTGTCTTTTAGTTATGTGGTGGATCGAGGATAGCTGAATGTATCTGCTTAGGGTTCACCATAACCTCCCAGAACCTATTGTTAGGAACAAAGGAAGCTGTGTTACACAGACCACCTGTCAACCTGAGTGAATGAGGCAGAAAGGACCACAGTGGCCTCTCAGAGAGGTTCTAGAGGGGGTGGGGAATTAGCCACCTTTTTATTCTGCTGTATATTTGCCTGACTTGCACCCTGGGTTTTTGCATTTTAATACAGCTCTTGTAGACATTCATAATTATGTACAGCGTGTGTCTCTTCTCTGTGTATGTCTCTATCATCTCTCTCTCTCTCTCTCTCTCTCTCTCTCTCTCTCTGTGTGTGTGTGTGTGTGTGTGTGTGTGTGTGTGTGTGTGTGTGTGTGTGTGTGTGTGTGTGTGTGTGTGAGAGAGAGAGAGAGAGAGAGAGAGAGAGAGAGAGAGAGAGAGAGAGAGAGAGAGAGAGAGAGAGAGAGAGAGATGAATGACTGTATAAACCAAAGCATTCCACACATGGTAGTTACAGTAGGACCCTGGTATCCGCTGGGGATTGGTTCCAGACCTTCCCATGGATAATGAAAACCGTGGATAAGAGAGAACACCAAAAATCCCCATTATTTGGAAATCCAAGATGGCGGGTGACAGCAGCTACTTTGCCTGCGTTTCAGCGCTCTTATATTTTTTCATTTAGCGCTGCCCTGGTCTTTATGTTTTTTTAATTTTATTATGAGGGCTCTCAGGCTACGCAGGGGGTCTAGGGGGGGTTAGAGGGGCCTGCAGTAACGGTTGGACTGTCCCTCACCTGGAACTCCCTTGCCACTGTTTCAGATACGTCGGAGATGCCGTCCTTCTTTGAGACATCACCCGGGTCTCCGTCGCGGGAGCTGGTTTCACCCTGAACTCCGGTACCTCCTGGGTGACCCTCCCCCTGTCCCCTCCCTCTCCCTGGTGCCACTTTTTGGGGGCTAGGCGTGGCCATTCCATCTTTCCCGCCCTAGCCCCCTATCCTCTAACCCCCCGGTTATCGGTTGTCAGTACTGCTGACATGGGGAGGGTGGGGGTCCTGGTTCCCAGGCGGCAAGCTGGCTGTTGGCCGCCGGCGCCATAATATCCTTTCGTGTGTTATGGGACCTGCTTTTTGGGTGGCAGCTCGGCCATCGGGGGGGCCAGGCGCGGCTATTCCTCCTTTCCCGCCTTGGCCCTCTGCCCCCCGTAGGTGGCCAGCTTCTTCTTGCAGCTTGGTTGCCAGTACCATTGGTCTGGGGGGTGGGCCCCGGTTCTCGGGCGGCGAGCCAGCTGCCGGTGCTATTATGTCCCCCGTGGGTCCTGCCTCTCGGGCGGCAGCTCGGCCATTGGTTTTGGGGGCATGGGCCCTGGTTTCTCGGGCAGCAAGCCGGCCGCCGGTGTAACATCTTCCCCTGTTGGGACTTGTCTTCTCGGGCGGCTGCTCGGCCATTGGCACCATCTTTAGGGGGGTCAGCCGTGGCTTTTTCATCTCTCTCGTTCGAGTCCCCAGCCCCCCGTAGGAGGCCAGCTCTTCCCAGCAACCTTGCCGCTGGTACCATCTATTTGGGGGGGTCCCGGTTCTCGGGCGGTATGCCGGCCACCGGTGTTATAATGTCCCCTTGTGGGACTTGTCTTCTCGGGCGGCAGTTCGGCCGTCGGCTTTGGGGGAGGGGCGTGGAGCCCTGGTTCTCGGGTGGCAAGCCGGCCGCCTGTGAACTAATGCCCCCTCGGGGATCTGTCATCTCGGGCAGCAACTCGGTTGTCGGCGCCATCTTTGGGGGGCTAGGCATGGCTATTCCATCTCCCCCTAGTCCCCTGCTCCCCCAGGGCCAGTTGTGGGCTACACCGCCCAGCTTGCTATTTGCCTCCTGTGGGATCCGGCCAGACTCTGCCTGCTTTGCCGCCTCTTTACCATGTTAGGGGGTGCTTGGTGTGGTTATATCTTCACCCCAGTTTTTGGGTCGTTGACTGATTGCCGGCCTCCCCATTACCGGCAGGAAAGACTGATGCCATCGTTATGCCACTCCTGGCATCCTCCCATCCATGGAGAGAGAATCGAGCCGGTGCCGCTGTCTTTGGCTGTTGGGAGGCTCTGACAGCCTTCATAGGCTGCGGATTAGCCTCCGTTAATGATCACTGCTGGCGGCTATGACCCCCTCCCCCCCTCTTTCCATCAGTAGCCTTATGAGAGCTCAATATGTTGGTTCTTTATCTTGTTTTGCTTACTTTGTATCTTTTATCTGTTAGTCGTATTTTTGTGTGTGTTCTGTTGTTGTACATCCTACTTTTGTATTATATTTGCGTCTGTATTACTTGGATTGGGTCCCTGACCACTTGAGATCTCATGGAGCCTGCTGGGTGCCCCATTAGGGTGGTGTTGGGCCGCGGGAGATACGCTTCGGGTCGGTGGATCAATCGGATAAGGAGAACTCGGGACAGGCAATTATTGCCTGTCCCCCATTCTGACCCGTCAGCTCACCGCCAAATAGCAGGGATCCAATCCGTCTGTCCCCCCGGCCTGTCCTGTCTGCTGATCAATGCCAGGTTGGTACATAATAAAATCCCACTCATCCACGATTTGATTGTGGATGAGCATGCCGACCTGGCTTTCCTCACGGAGACCTGGGTGGGCGAGGGGGTGGGGCTTCTCTCGCCCTTCTTTGCCCCCAGGGTTACCGTGTGCAGCAGCTGGGCAGGTTGGAGAGGCGGGGGGTGGGGAGGCTATGGTCTATAGGGATTATTTTCATGTCAGTAGATCCGCGACGTTGGTGAGTCCAGGTTTGGAATGTCTCCACCTTATGGTGGGCCAGAGGGACAGGTTTGGGGTAGTGCTCATGTACCGTGCTCCCCGCGACCCTGCGCTCTCCCTTCCAGAGTTCTCCAAGTTCATCTCGGCGGCACTTCTGAGGTTCCCTCGCCTACTGATGGTGGGGGATTTCAACGTGCACACCGAGGTTGGGCTGCCTGGGGCAGCTCTGCAATTCATGGAGTCCATGGCCTCCATGAACCTGTCCCAATTAGTCATCGGCCCTACCCATAAAGGTGGACACACCTTGGACCTGGTTTTTGCCTCCACGTCGCCGGACTTTGATCTGGGGGTCGGGAGGTTACTGGCCCGGCCCATGTCATGGTCAGATCATCATCTGCTGACTTTCTCTCTTGCGGCACCCACCCCTGCCCCGCGGGGAGCTGGGCCCTTCCATCTGGGCCCATCCCCAGGGGCTCCTGGACCCTGTGCGGTTCTCGGATGCCCTCGGGGGTGTTCCAGACGGTTTGGATGACGATCTGGCCGACGCCCTGGTCAAACTGTGGTTTGAGGAGGTGGCCGGGATAGTTGACCGGATCACCCCCAAGCGCCTGATCCGATGCCGAGCCCGCTCGTCTCCTTGGTTTACTGAGGAACTGTGGGCAATGAAGCAAGAGCAGAGAAGACTAGAGAGCAGATGGCGGAATGCTCAGATGGTTCAGAATTGGGCTGCAGTTAAGGCGTCGACCGGTCGCTATTCTCGTGCAATAAGGGCGGCCAGGAGATCTTTTGTTGCCCTGAGAATTGGTGAGGCCTCGAATCGCCAAGCGGAATTGTTCTGGGTGGTCGAGACCTCACCAATCCCGGTCCGCCAGGGCCTCCTCCTAGTGATTTCACTAGTGAGTCTTTCGCAGCCTTTTTAAAATCTAAGATAGAGGCCATCCATTCCGAGCTGGACGCCGGTTGCACTGATCCGCCCCCCACCATAGCTAGTGTCGGGCCACCTCGGTTGCCCCGGTTTGTTGAGTTTGGGCCTGTTACATCTGTGGATGCCTCCAGGGCCCTGGGACACTGCAGGTCTGTGGCTTCTCCGTTTGACCCTTGCCCTTCCTGGTTGATTAAGATCGCAGGGGGGAGCATGCCGAAATGGGCTTCACTGATTGCCTGAGCCTCCTTCAGAGACGGGATTTTTCCCAGTCTTCTGAAGGAGACGGTGGTGAAGCCCATTATTAAAAAACCCGACTATCGCCCCATAGCCAATGTTCCCTTTTTGGGCAAGGTGATTGAGCGAGTCGCCGCCCTGCGTCTCCAGTCGTTCCTGGAGGAGTACCAGGTCCTGGATCCCTTCCAGTCCGGGTTCAGGCCGCGTCATGGGACTGAGACGGCTCTGGTCGCGCTGCACGATGATCTGTTGAGGAGGGCTGACAGGGGTTGGTCTACCCTGCTGGTCCTTCTCGACCTGTCAGTGGCTTTTGATACCGTCGACCATGGTATCTTGCTGGAGCGGCTCTCGGAGGTAGGGATTGGGGGCCAGGCCTTGTGCTGGCTCCGGTCCTTCCTTGAGGGCCGCACCCAGCGAGTGAGCTTGGGGGGTGAGCTGTCGGCTCCCTGGACATTCTCTTGTGGGGTGCCTCAGGGGTCGTCACTCTCCCCAATGCTCTTTAACATCTATATGATGCCGTTGGCTGAGATCATCCGGAGTTATGGAGTCTGCTGTCATCAGTACGCTGATGACACACAGCTCTATCTCTCCTTTTCCACCTGTGCAGTGGAGGCCGTCCGGACCCTTGATCATTGCCTGGCTGCGGTTCTGGACTGGACCAGGACTCACAGACTCAGGCTCAACCCTGGTAAGACCGAGGTTATGTTCTTCGGGGGCACTTCGGAGGGGTATCGTGGCCCTCTTCCCAGTCTGGGTGGGTCCGCCCTCCAGCTGGCGCAAAGAGTGAGGAATCTGGACGTCGTCCTGGACCCGGATCTGACCCTGGAATCTCAGGTGTCAGCCATGGTCAGGTCGGCCTTTTACCATCTAAGGCTTATCGCCCAGATTCGCCCGTACCTCGATGAGGGCTCCTTGAGGACTGTGGTACAGGCACTGGTCATGTCGAGGCTGGATTATTGCAACACTCTAAATGGGGCTCCCCTTGAACCTTGTTCGGCGATTGCAGCGGGTCCAGAATGCGGCGGCAAGGCTGGTGGTAGGTGCGCGCCATTATGACCGCGCCACCCCCATCCTGGCTCACCTGCACTGGTTACCCGTTGCCTCCCGAATAAGGTTCAAGGTGTTGGTTTTGGTATACAAAACCCTCCATGGCCTGGCCCCTGCTTATTTGGTGGAGCATCTCCCCGACAACTAGATCTGGCCCGACCCACCCGCTCTTCGATGGCCCTTTCGCTGCGGACCATCACTCCGAGGGAGGCCCGTAAAACGAGCACTCGCAGACGGGCCTTCTCGGTAGTGGCACCAACCATCTGGAATAAGCTTCCCAGTGAATTACGGCAGGCTCCGTCGCTGGCATCCTTTAAGAAAAATCTTAAGACCTTACTCTTTCGGGACGCCTTTGGCGACGTCTAGGGATCCAGTTTGGTGGGTTTTTTTATAATAATTTTCAATTTTAAACCCGCCAATTTATTCTTGGATACTTCTGTTTTAGGTGTTTTATTGATTTTATTTGTTTTACCTTTATTGTTGTAAACCGCCCTGAGTCCCCTCTGTGGGAAATAGGTGCGGTATATAAGTGTGAAAAATAAATAAATAAATAAAATAAATAAAATAAATAAAACTGCTGTTTTGTGACAGTAGCTTGCTTTACAGCTGCTGTTTTATGACAGCAGTTTGCTTTATGGCTGCTGTTTGTAACAGTAGTTTGCTTTGAGGCTGCTGTTTTACATCAGTAGCTTGCTTTACAGCTGCTGTTGGTAACACTAGCTTGCTTTGTTTACAACAGTAGCTTGCTTTGTTGCTGCTAAATTATTTATTTGATTTTTTTCCCTCTGCCATCCATGGATAACTGAATCAGTGGATAATGAATCAGTGGATATGGGGGTCCTTCTGTATTTTGCCCACTCCATCTGTGTTAAGCCACTAGTCCCATGACCCATTGACATGCTTACTGCCATTGTAGTGAACTCTAAAAAGAGTTTGGTCCATTCCATTCCTATAGGAGGGGACTGTTTTGCATTACTTCACCCTATTAGAAATTACCAATTAGAGAGCTATGCTCTGGTCAGAGAAATCTGCAACCAAGGGAGTGATAATTGCATTACAGGCTTTGAGCGTTTTTTTAAATTAATTCCCATTCATTAATTTATTACAATGATAAATTATCTGAGTTTCATAGTCCTGGAATCATGGCTCACACAGATGCACATATTTTATCATTAAGGATCACATAAATTGCATGGTTCAAGTGAAATTCCTCTATTGCACAGTACATATTTCCATCATTTATAGCCGTGGTTCCCATCCTTGGGTAAACCATGTGTCCTTGAAGTGCTCTCCTCAAAATGCCAGTTAACATAGCTACTGATGAAGGCTTCCTGGGAACTGCAGTCCAAGAGCACTTAGGTTACTCAAGGATGGGAACCACTGACTCATACATTTTGCTGCAGTGCATCTCATGAGCAGTGATGGTGAACCTTCAGTACTCCAGATGTTTTGAACCACAACTCCCACAGTCCTTTATCATTGGCAATCTAGGCTAAGAATTCTGGGAGTTGTGGTCCAAAATATCTGGAGCGCTGAAGGTTTGCCACCAATGTAATAGAGCGTACTGATAGTCACTGCTTTTGCATTTTCCTGCTAGTTTTAATTTCACAATCAAACCAGATCTGATTTTAGGAAAGCAGGGTAGAAATTAGGTGGATAGAAAGAGTTTTTAGAGCCATTAGCAGACAGAGCCCAACAGAAGTAGAAAGGAATTCCGATGTTAGTTTTCTTTTTTATAATTAATAACCCAAGGACAACTGCAAGAATATGAAATCAATCAAGAAAATATTTCCTTAACTGAGACAGCAAGAGCGTCTTTGAATTCCCCCGTATTCTTTTCAGATGCTTTCTAATTAATGTTAAAGTGAATTAGTGCCATGTACTTCGGCTGGAAAACATAATCATTTCATTATTTCGACTATGACTAAGCCTGTGAAAATATGGTAAACTATGCTAGATTAAATGCAAGAAACAACAAGCTACTCATTTAAAGAAATCACAAATGCACCCGTCCATGAAGAAGTAATTGGAATTCATTAGATCTTAGTTAGTAGAAATATTTTCACACCAGAAATAATGTAAAATAAATGGAGCATCAGTCTCTGGCTCTGATTTGCCTTTCAGAGTTCAATCATTTTTACTCATGCATCTTGGTTCTATTTACTTTCAATGATTTCTGAAGTGTGAAGAGTAGAGTCCTACCCAGAATGCTGAATAAATTAGTTACAAGTAACAATTTATGTATAATCATTTCCTGTTTTCTTCCTCTCCTCCTTATGTGGAAGCATGATTTAAAAGAGTTTTGTATCAGCATATTAGGAGGATGCCAACATCGCCATTTGTGTTCTATTATTTGTTGTCCTCCTAACGTGAAGAGTAGGTAGCAATCTGAAGTACAGAATCTCAGCCCATGATCAGCTGAGACATTAAGATGCACTGAAATGTTTGTATCCAGTAGAAAAGAACTGGAGATAGCAAATCCATTGGTGAGGGATATGTCCATGCCACTATGTTGGAGGGCTACCACACTTCTACAGAGTTCCTTGTTCCACCACAGGAGAAGGAAGACAAACAGCACCATAAAAGTCTTTGTTAGGACTGGAAGTGGTTTTATTATTTTTGTCTGGCTTTGGGGAGGTCAACTTGGATCCAGTGCAGGTAGTCCAGAGGAATTTTCTGTTGGTATGTCAGGTGGTTTCTCTGCAGAACCTCCCCATCTGTTGGCTTCAAATGGACCCCTAGGAGCCAAGGGCTGCTATCTTACCTGGGGAAGATCCTGATCTTCTGAAATTTCAGCTTTTTCTCTTCCTCCCGTCACGTGACTGAAGATGTGGGATAGCAGTTCCCACTACAAAGGTGGTTTTTTTAAAGTGCAGTTCACCCCCAAGACCAGCAGGTGGCAATAGGATTTTAAAAAGGACCAGCTGGCTGATGGTAGAGCTTGGGGAAGTTAAAAAAAAAAACAGCACCCGACCCAGCTTCCTGGTGCTTATTAAAAATAAAAATATATATAACAGCGCCGATCGGCCCCAGGAAAAAAAAAGAAAGAAAACTGGATCATCTACGCGGTCCCATGATGTCTGCCTCTTTAAAAGGTGGATTTTTTAAGCGAGGCAAAAAAATCCCTACCTCTCCAGTAAGTCTTGGAAACCTCGCTTAGGGGTTTTCTTTTTTCTCCCCCCCCCAAAAAAAGCCCGGTGGCCGTGGGGATGGCATTTTTGACACGGTTTATCTCCAAATTTAATCTGCATTTAAAGGGACATGGGACAGGGTGAAGGAGGACGAAGAGGAGAGCCTTGTCTAACCAGACAGATGTTGCATTAGTCCTTGTCTCTTCCTTCCCTGATGGTAGAGTACTGTGAAATCTTTGGAGGCCCTACCACCCTACAGAGAGGGGTCTTCCTTCTCCTCTCAGGCTGGATGTCATGCTGACCCTCAAGACATTTCTTAGCATCTCATCACCCCAGTCCTAATTCAGTGGTAAATTCTCACATACATGTGCATACCAAACCCAGAACATACAAGACTTGCTCCTCTTTCCTCCACTGAAAGATGAAGTGCTTGGAAGGAAGAAGGGACAGAGTCTGACTGCAAATGTTGCTTCTCTCCATTTGCCCCATGCAGCAGGTGGATAAAGTGGGGGACAGCTAGTGGAGACAACAACGAGGGAACTTGCAACCATGGGGACTAGTGGCCACTGGCCAGGTTCTTCTTCTTCAATTATAAGATAATCTACTGCATCTAAATCCAAACTTGGCTTGGAAACAGCATACGTTCCCATTTAAATGTAGCATTTCATGCTTTGTTTAAGTTGACTTTACCCTCTTACTGCCCACATTGGCTGATTCAGTGTATTTCTGACGTTGGCTGCTCATCTTTTGTTCTGATTTACACAGAGATTCTTTGTAAATGCCCTTGCCTTCCACTACATTATAGATGGTGAAAGCTTTTCTGCTACATCAAATGCACCATCATCTGTCCTGTAACCTCCAAAACAGCAATTCCCAACCTTGGGTCCTTGGATGTTCTTAGATGAAAACTCCCAGAAGCCTTCACCATAGGCTGCATGGGCCAGGATTTCTCGGAGTTGTAGTCCAAGAACATCGGGGTTATCTACATTTGGAAAGTACTATTATAAAAAGTCTTTCTCTCTTGTCTCATTCCAAGCTCTGTGCCGCTGCTGCCAGCGCCTACGCAATAAGGCTCAGAAGTCACAAGGCTGGTGTTAAACTCATTGCTTTGCTGCAAGTCAAAATGAATTTAGCTGAGGGCATCCACCAGCTCTCCTGCTCTTGCTTGCTCTCCATTCTCCTTGCTGCTTGGTGTACCACTGTGGAACAAGCAGAGCTGACATACAGTACAAAGGTCTTTGTGCTCAGGCCATGTGATCTGGAGCTAGCTACAAATGGATGGAGATAACTGCATGCCCAGCCTGTAAGGATAATTCATAGGGGGAACACACCTTACTCCCCCTCTGGTATTGTTTAGCTTAAAGTTTGTTCTCTTTTCTGGATATCTGGAAAAGCATAGCAATCCCCTAAGATCTGGGAACTCTATGTTTGTATTTGGTAACTGAACCATGCTTATAGGACTGAGAATGTCCAGCTCCACGGAGGTGATCTGACCACGGAGCCACTTTGCCTGCCTGGGCGAATTAATGTGAGACACGGAGCCAAGTCTCGCAATGAAGAGGGGGTGAGAGGGGGAGCCCTATAAAAGGGGGCTCCTATGCAGCACTCCCACCTCTTCGCAGAAGGACATTCCCCACCCACCCACCCCACTTTAAAAGTACTGTACCAGTGTGAGGCTTACTGGTCACCAATTTGGAGCCGGATAGGAAGTTTTGACCAACTCCCAAGATTGGCCGATGGGCACAGGGATTTTTTTTGCCTATCCCGCACTGGTGCTGGGGGGGGGGAGAGACCCGGTAGGGCATCTCTGTTTAGGTCACACTGGCGATAGTGTGGATAATGTTTGAGGCATAGGGTGAGATAAATTCTAAGAGGCTCTGATAGCCCATCCAACCCCCAGACAATGCGGATCCCGAGATTACAGCGTTGGAGGGAAGATGAACTTGGAGGGTACTGGAATTTCCTGGCCCTGCTTGCCCTGTCTGCGGGACAGGACAAGCAGGGGGAGCTACTTGCCCCAAAGTTTGCCTGTTGGAGGAGTCCCAGCAGACCCCAGGGTTCCAACTTTGAATCCGCACTAAGGCAGGCCCTGTTTTGAGCTGATGAACACTTGCACATTGATAAACATGATAATAAAGTGTAGCCCAAGTTATACCCAATGCCTGTTGTCTCACCTGCTTATTTGGTCATGGGTGGGCAAGGAGCTTTGCATGAAGGCAGCACTTCACCCAAAGTACTGTTTGTGGAAACAAGAATGTCAAACCACCCATCTGCTTATTTACAGATGCAAATTCCCTTATTCCATCAAATCTTATTCCATGCCTACTCAATATCCTGTAAAAAAAAATCTCTGCCTACGGGGTTGTTTATGTGCTCTACAACATTTGGTGTTTTCCTGCAGAGGTGGAAAAACAAATCTGAGTGACACAACATCCACAAGGAACTCAAAGAAATTTGGGGTTTCATAAATACAGTAACTGTATGCCAGCAGTATGATGTTTAGTCAAACAAAGTGATAGGTGAAACTGCCCAAATCTACTCCTGTTTTAATTTGAGCATCCTGAGTTAATATCCCCACATGTTTTCTGATTAACAGACCATGCAGAACAGAAATTAGGGATAGTTTCCAATTCTTTGGAGAGCTTAGGTTTTTGCCCATGTGCTTGGCACAGCTAAATTAACTTCTGGATTCAGTCCCCTAATGCCAGTACAGGTAGCAGAACTCATGGGTCCATGCCTCTTCTGTTAAGAAAACTGAAAGAGTATTTAATCCTTGATCTGGCTAACAACTCTCATCTAGGTCTAGATGGTACCTTAGAGCAGATAACGGACAGTCTAGAAAACCTGAGTGCTTTCTCTCTCTCTCTCTCTCTCTCTCTCTGACCGTGGTCATACCTGGAGTTTCCTTCGTATTTAAATTTCCTGCATATTTTTTTTCGGGAGCGGTCACATGGTTTTTAATGAGCAGTTGGTGTCCTCTCCTCTGCGTCATACCCTCCTATTCTGGTTCTGTCCTAACTTATGTACTACGCATTTTGTCCTACTTTCCAGCTCCAGTTTCCAAGGCTCTGTCTTTAAGCTGGGTAGAAAGGGGGAGAAACTGAATTTACTGTGTATTTTCAGTGTCCTGTAGTTGCAACAGAAGCAAACAAGTAAGCATTTTTAAGCGGAGTTTCTAAATCCAGCCCCTGGAGGTGGTTTAGGAAACTTTGCTGAAACTGCTGTTCGAGGGGCATGGTCGGCCGGGAGCAAGATTTGCTTCTCTTCCTGGTTAGCATGCGATCTTTTACTGCATAGTTCACCGACGGGAAACTATGCAGAAAACGCAGGTATGACTGCAGTCTTTCTCTCCCCCCTCCTTCCTGTGCAAAGGCATGCTCCTTTTGAAAAGCAGAGTCACATCCTGTCACAGCCAACACATGCAAGAGCTCCCCCCCCCTTAAGTAAAGGAACAACAACAATAACATAGAAGCAAAGTTTTTCTGGGTCTTCTTGAGGGATGCAGATAATCACAAAAATATATGCACGCTGATAGAGCATGACTAACAAACAGAAGTATTGAACCATAGCACGTTTAGCGTTCTCCTTCGTTGTCTGTGCTAGTGAAAGTTTCTTTACCAGAGCAACCAAAGGAAGTGGAAGCCAAATAGTTGCTTAAATATTTGTATTTGTTAGTCTCATAAGTGTGTGTGTTTTGCCTGGGTGGGAGGCGGGGGCGGGGACGGGTTTTGAAAAGTTTCAAACTCCTCCAAATATTTGCACCACCTTGTGCCAGTTCTGGATCTTAGTTCACTCCCTTATTCCATTATGCTAGTATTTTTCGAAGCATTAACTAATGAAATGTATTAAAAATACGTTTGAAAGTATCTGCAACAAATGACCTTCTACTGTGTCAAGAGGGCAGAGCAGTTGTCATCACCATGACAACTGCGTAACACCAGACGTTAAGTGTTTTGCCTGGATTAGGAACCTGTCACTTGAACTCTCACCTCGATTGTCTCTTTCTTCTGGTCTGACCCAAACCTTTTCTTTCTATGTCATTTTCCCAACCTGTCCAATATATATATATTCAGCCTCCACCAGCTTTGTTTGTGGTCTCAATTGGAGCCTCCAATTTAACGTTTGCAAAACTTTCCACAAAAGTTGCTATTTCTACAAAAGAGAGTAGCAAGCATTCGTTTTAAGCAGAAAACTTTCCTGGGCTCAGACACATCTAATGTGTCCAAGGCATCTACATAATTTGTAAGTGATTGAGTACTGAAGATAAGGAAAAGGCAATTTCTGGAGCTTGGAAATGTTTCCAGATCTCAAGATTTGCAGTGTGTCCAAAGCGGGCACAGATTGTTCAATTGGACGGAAGACAAGAACATCTAATGGGTAGTATCTAACGAGTACGTAGATGTCAAGACATTTTGCCAACATCTTGTTTGTCATTAAGAAAAGTTGTCTTGAAATGGTGAGAAAGTAGAGATGGGCTAAAATAGCATTTCGCTTCAATTTTTGTTTAATTCCATTTCATTCTGTTCCTTTTTGTTTTAAATGAACTTTTAAAAAAAATCTTCTGTTTTTCATTTTGTTTCATTTTTTGTTTTTTTAAACATGTCTATGTGTACTCTCTCTCCCTCTCTCTCCCCCCCCTCTCTCTGTGTGGTACTTGCACAACTTTTGTGTGTGTGTTGTGTGTAGTGCGTGTGCAACTCCCCCCCCCCACTGAAGCCCCGCACGCCAGCTGATCAGGTCTGGCTTCGGCAGGAAAAAAAGTTTTAAAAGCCCACCCTTTCCCCTCGCCCAATTGGGTGGGTGAAAGGGCGGGCTTTTAAAACTCCCCCCCACCAAAGCCAGTGCCAATCAGCTGGTGCACGGGGCTAGGGGGGAGAGATTGAAAAGCCCTGGGCTTTTTAAACTACCTCCCCAAGCCCTGTGCGCCAACTGATTGGCGCTGGGGTGGGAAAAAAAGCTTTAAAAACCCACCGTTCCCCCGATTGGGTGCACGGGGCTTCAGACAGGAAAAAAATCATGTAAAAATTTGTGGTCTCCCCATGTCTGATCAGTTACCCATAGGGATGCTTTAAAGCATTCATATGAGAAAACGAAAAATGAAATGGAATGAAATGAAAATTTCCGTTTTGTTTCATTTCATTTTTCTTTGATGGGTCATTCCATTTTTCATTTCATTAGGGATCAAAACAAAAAACAAAAAGCAAAATAAAAAAATTCATTTTGTGTCCATCTCTATGAGAAAGAGATCCCACCTTCAGCAGAGGACTGAGACAAGTGCTTTCTCTCAGTCAAGATGGATGGAGTTTGTGCAAAATTTCTCCAACATATTTTTGGTAAGCAGATGGTACAACTCACACAGCAGCCACAGAAGAACAAGGCGATGACTGAGAAAGATGCAAACAACCCATTGTACGCTTCATCGTCAAGGAGTTTGTACACAGAGGCATCTGAATACTCTGTCCAATACTATCTGCTGACTTGCTGACTCACAGTAAGGTTTTGATTCATTTTTGTGCATTCTGGTTAAGTGTGCAAAAATTAACCAGGCCCCAGCTATACGGGAGAGAAATGGCGCTGCTGAGAATGGACATTTTTGGAGTTATTACCAATTCAAAATGAAGATTAAATCATGATCACCTGAGATGCGGGAGAGTGCTTGTTTACTGGGCCCTTTTTGTCAATTAACTGATTTATTATTAGGTGAGCAGAGATGAGCCCTCTCTCTCTTCCATTTCTTGATGGCCTTATTTTCACACCTGCTTTTTCCAACAGAATTCTGACTTTATGTTACCTTATATTGTGTGAGCCTAAACTGATGAAATGTCTTCACTGGCCAACTCCAGAGAGAAGGTTCTTCTTTCAGCTTTGTTCCTTGCCCCATGCAAAGGCAGTAAAGTTGTCCTGATTCTCTGATGTGAGATGCAGGAGGCATGAAGGCATGGCAGCCTCAATCTTGCGGGCTCCTCATTTGTCCTTGTTGGTTGATGGCATCATCATTTTCAATGTTGGGTGTATTGTGGAGCATAGATTGTAAACTGAACTTGGAAGGCCCCTGATAGGGCAAAGGGCCTTCGGGAGACAATACGAACAGGGGGAGAGGGGAATTACATGCATATGATTGCCTATTTTAAAAGGTGTTTGGTTGGAAGCCCACCAGCCAAGCTCCAGATGGTACTCTATCTGGGTGGATGTAGGCTTTTAGCAACACATCAACCTTTCCTCCTGCACTCTCATGCTAATAAATAGCATTTACCCAGCTGGCTCACAGCCCCTTTATAATCAAGAAGCCATCAATCACAGATGATAAGACTTCATTTTATCCTAGTTACAAGCCAGCTTGCTTGGAGCTGGATCGGAGCCAAAATCAACAGGGACTATTAGAATCTTGGGAAATCAAATTCCACTTCAGTTTCAGGAACATGGGAGGTTTTTTTATTTTTAAATATTGCATTTCTTAAAAACAAAAAAAAGTATTTTGCCTTGCCACTGAGACTGCAGTTGGGGTGGGATGGGAAGTAGAAAGACAGATGTTAAAAAATTGCTTTCAGGGTTTCTTTCTGCAGCCTTAAATAGCACCTCTGCTTTTCATTATATATTTCTTATTCACCCACTGATTCTGGAACTATTATAAACCAGCTAGAAGCATCTAGCTTGTATTTGTTTGATTAAAAATTAATATATGACTCCTCTGAGTTTGAAGTGATTTATTGACTATGAAGCTACTAAGAAGTAGAACTTCTGGACATGATTGCAGTTGGCGAAGTGTAGGTCTTAGGATTAGAGCAAGATAGTTCAGGAACAAGGACCACCCTGGTGTAGTGGATTGAGTGTCAGAAAATGCTTAGAAATGGGTTCAAATCCTTGCTCAGCCATAAAAATTCACTGGAGGTGATACTGGTAAAACCCTTCCTGAATATGTCTCATACTTTGAGCAGCAAATAATAACCATGTTCAGAAACAGTGCTTAAGGTTTTCAGTAAATATTCAAAATATACAAAATATACATAGCAAAGGGAAACAACCTAGAATCATCAGCTAGAGCACTTTGTAAAGCATCTGTTTCAGTGAGAAATGACCATTCAACCTCCCTTAAGAAGATCTCAAGAAGAATACTCGACCAACCCCATACTCATGGCACATTTCCTTTTATGTTTAGTCTAGGTTCTTTTCCAGTTAACTTGGACCCATTGGTTCAGGTCCTATACCTGAGGAGCAGTTGTAATTCAGATGGTTTAGATTCCCAGCTCTCATCAGTCCTAGACATTATGATCAACAATGAAGATTCCCAGTGAATACGTCTCAAGCATCTGAAAGGCACCAGCACAGGGAAATTTACTATGGAACAGAAAACATTTCATCATCATCTACACGACAGACTTTCAAATAGCTATAGTGGTCAATCTTGTCACCTTTTAATTCAGGACAACATGAAACAGGGCGAGTTGAAACGGAATGTAATGCAATTGCATATATCACTTATAGCAGTTTGTGTTTGGTTAGGATGATAGTCTTTATTCACCCTGGCCTGAGACTGCACCTCCTTCAGCTAGAACTACATAGGCATTTACTTCTGGGGGTGCACTTGGAAATGCCCAATCTGTCTTTGCTGTTTGTTTGTTTGTTTTATGTTCTGACACTCTTCTGGAAAGTTCATAGTCATGACCTCATTATATACCTGTGTTTGTGTATATGTGTGCCCTGCTCTTCTGTTATCAACATATGTAAGAATTATTCAAATGCACGCGTGACGGTATATATCTGCAAAGGAGTATAATAGTTAGTTAGTTAGTTAGTTAGTTAGTTAGTTAGTTAGTTAGATAGATAGATAGTTAGTTAGATAGTTAGCTAGCTAGCTAGCTATATACCATGGTCTGCCTCGATGCCCTAAGCACATCTGATCTCGCCTGATTTCGGAAGCTAAGCAGGGTCGGCCCTGGCTAGTACTTGGATGGGAGACCACCAGGGAATACCAGGTGCTGTAAGCTCCTGGAGTAGGACCAGGCAAACCACTCCAGTATTCCTACCAAGAAAACTCCATGGACATGGAATCACAACTGTAACAACACAACACAGAAATGGACAGAGAACAAACCATGAGGAAAAACAAAACAAACAAACAAAAACAAATCACCACCACCACCAAGAAGTGGGCTGTTTCAATCATTCACTTCAGAACACTCTGGGAAATTACACTTGCCCAGAATGAAATGAAATGATTGGCTATTGTTGGCATTGGCGATTTGTACGCTTCATGGTTCATGTTATTTAGGATTTCCAGGAGCTAAAGAGCACTGGGGGAACCTCTTTTGGAGAGTTGTAACCCAGACATCCCAAATCCAATCTTCAGCAAACTTGGAGGTGGAGATGGTGAAGAGGAGAGTCATCAAAGACCTTGCTCTGAGATGGGCAAGGACCATCCTCTCACTCTTGGAAGTCCTGAATCCCCCAAACCATGAAACAATATGTTTCATCACAAAATTGGTGCAAGTTCCAATGAACCATAAACTATCACAAATTGCCAATTTCCCCAGTTTGTCGTCATCTCTACTACTGGCTCTGAATTGCCCATTCATGATGTGCAGCCAAGAAAGCCAACCCGATTCTTGGTTACATCAACAGAAACATAGTGTCTAGATCAAAGGAAGTGATAGTACCACTCTATTCTGCTCTGGTCAGACCCCACCTGAACTACTGTGTCCAGTTCTGTGCACCTCAGTTTAAAAAGAATGTTGACATCTTCAAGTGGGTCCAGAGGAGGGCATCCAAGATGATTGAACTGTCTTATGAGGAGTGGCTTAGGGAGCTGGGGATGTTTAGCCTTACAAAAAGAAGACTGAGCTGGGATATAGCTATCTTTAAATATTTGAAAGTTTGTCATCTAGAAGAGGGAACAGGCTTGTTTTCCATGGCTTCAGAGACTAGGAAACAATGGTCCCAAACTACAGGAAAAGAGATTCCATTTGAACATTAGGAAGAACTTCATGACAGTTAGAGCTGTTCGGCAGTGGAATAGGCTGCCACGGAGGGTGGTGGAGTCTCCTTGTTTGGAGGTTTTAAGCAGAGGCTGGATGGCCATCTCTCAGGAGTCCTGTGATGGGGGTTCCTGCATGGCAGATGGCCCTCAAGGTATCTTCCAATTCTATGATTCTATGATAGAATCAAAGTGTACAAATTACCTCAACATGCTTTCATACATAGACAAAGCAAAGCAAAGCAAAGTGTTCTGCTTATATACCGCCCCATACCAGTACAAGTAGTCTCTGGGTGGTTTACAATTTTAATTACAGTGTGCAGGCTACACACTGCCCCCCCCCAACAAGCTGGGTACTCATTTTACTGACCTCGAAAGGATGGAAGGCTGAGTGAACCTTGAGCCTGCTACCAGGGATTGAACCCAGGTCGTGAGCACAGTTTTACCTGCAGTACGGGCATTTAACCACTGTGCCACGAGGCTCTTTGCAGAGATCATTCCTAGCAATCCTCCCACATAATAAGGAAGCCTGAGGAAAGTCGCAGATCAGGTTCATCTGTTCAAGTCCTGTCTCTATGAAACACGGTTCAAGACTTGGAACTAGTTATGCTGTTGTGCCAGCGGTGGAATCCTAGGTCCCATCCTTATGCACCCTTGCCTCTTTGCAGCAGGATGTAGAGTTGCCGCTATGAAACCCACAATGGACTCCCAAGATGAGAGGCGATTCTCCAGATTGCAATTATTAGCATTCTGCAATCATGGGTAAATGCCATAAACAACCCCATTATTGCACAGAAGCCTTACATTTTTGCCAAGCACTCATCTTGCGCAGTAACTTTAAAATAAATAGACCAGGCATATAGGCAAAGGAATCTCCCAAAAGGTAATATTACTGACAGCAATACTTTAACTTCCAGCCACTTAGCATAAACCTCTGGTGCTATCTGTGGGTAAACTATGCAGAGATGCAAAAAGCCGCAAAGGTATTAAGAGCAATTCTGATATAAATTCCAATTTTATTTTATGACCATTTTACAGCTGCCGGTACAGATAGACTCTCATAAACCTCTGCAGCGGAGGCAAGTGTTACTTTTTAAAATATATATTTTCTTCTTCTAGAGGGTTTCAGATAGTTAGTTTATTGTGACATGTTAGTGGCATTTTCCCTGTGCTGCACATTTATAAGGGGGGATGTTAATGTAGCTTAAGCTAGCAGAAGACTCATAAAAAGATGTGATTATGCTTTTTAAGTATTCATAAAATATGTGACTTTCAGTTTACGCATCCACCTGGATTTCTGCCCATGACAGTCAGAACGCATGGAGGAGACTATGAAGAACATTAAATGAACATATCCTAGGGATTACACTTGGAATCAGATACAATAATGTAGTATAACATGCTCACTGCTAGGGCTATATGTCAAATTCACTTTGTTAGGGATTGTGTTTCAGGCTTTGTGGATTTATCAACCTCCACCTCCTGGACTGAATATGAGCTAAGAAACACTTTTCCATATGGAATCCAGAAGAGTAAGACCACAGGATGCTGTGATGGGATGGATGCGTGCAAAGAAAAATAGATAAGTTCATGGAGGTTGTGGTGACCAGTGCTTCCTAGTCATGGGATTGGCATATGACCTCTAATATATAAATTATCAAGTGAGAAATTAAAATGCATCTCCTCGCTTCATTAAGTAACAAGACATTTTGTGCCACTGTACAATGAGAAATCTGGTGCTTGTGAAAATGATTAATGCACAAATGATGAGTTTGGGCAGTGGTACAAAAGTCTGAAAGCTGTTGTCTTGTTAAATCTCAGAAGCACTGGATGTGTTGCTTGCATCTTTTTAAAAATCAGTCAACCAGTCCGTCTGTGCTTTATCTGTGGCTAGCTTCACAAAAGCAAAAGTCACCAGTTTTTCAGGGATACATTTTGTGCAAATTGCAGAAACCATAAGGAAAGCAGAAAAAGTGTTCCTTTAGTTTGGTTCTTCAGTGAAAAGGAGAACTCTGGTGGAAGACAACAGTTGCTTGATGGACTTTCTTGTCATGAATAAGTAATGTTGCAAACCATCCTCATATCCCTTCATCTATACACTTCTGAACTGCTTATGAATATGAGCAAGACAGTTTTATGGCTGCCATGTCTCTCCTGAGGGTTCCTAACATACAACTGGCAGACCATTGTGTAAAGAGAAGGCCATCCTAGATAGGCCATTGGTCTGATCTATGATAATTCTTCTTACATCACTATCACCTTATGGCCCTGTTTGTTTCCTCTCTGTTTCCAAACCTTCTCCATGGGGCCAAACTGTACATACCATATAGCTCATAATTAGAAGTTGAACTCCATTATTGTTTCAATTGTGTAATTCACACAGAGCATCATGACTGAGCCAATCATGCTTACAAACAAAGAAAGAAAGCTGTTTTATAACCTGAGGAAAATGTGAGAAAGCCTTTAACACGTAAGTAATTTCTTCTGCTATTGATAGGTTTCATAAAGTGTTTTGCACCTCAGTTTATTACTGCACTATCTATGGCAATTCATTGCTACCCTAAGACTGCGAAGGGACTCACCCCCACTCCCGACTCCATAGTTCCACAGAACAGAAATATTGCAGCAGCAAAGGCAAAAAAGGAAGGACCTGGGGGGGGGAATCTAAATCAAAATAAATTGTAATCACTAACAGCATACTATCTAGACTATGGGCATCATTTTGTTCATTGCACATGACACCAAATGGCATCTGGGACCATTTTTTGTGTTATTTCAGGGAATGGATGAATGTTACTTGTTTTTAGGATACAGCAGAAAGAGATGCCAGGTTTCCTAGTTTATTTATAAGCATGAAAAGTGGAAGGCTCTTGCTTCCAGCAACAGAGAGAACACACCAACAGCTTTTCCATCAAATTTAACATATCAACCAAGCAACTGGTTTATTTTTATCTTGTTACTCATTCAAAATCAGCATTGCTGGCAGCCTTGCCTTCAATTCTCATTTGTGGAAATTGACCACAGTGATGTCCAAAGACCAAAACTCCTCCCCTCCAACCCGGAAATAAGAGTCGAGATAACTTTTTGGGAAGATGGGCTACAACTTTATTAATAACTTAAATAACTTGTAAATAAATCTAACAAGGGAACCTAAAATCGTAGTGCAAGTGGTAATGCATTTCCAGTGGGAAGTCTTCCACCCCAGCTTGTATTCAGTGAGGTTCACACTTTTGGATGCTGCTGCCCACCTGTTCAGCATCATCCTAAGTTGTATGAATCTCCTAGCCCAAAACAACTCTCAGTTCGGCCCAGTATTGCCATTCTAACTTTGTTTAACTCCTAGGCCTGCCATAACATCTATTTTAATCCAAGGTTTGTCCAGTGCTTTAGGGGCGACTTACCAAAGGCGTACCTGAAGATCATTACCTCTTGCACTACCCTCCTAAACAGTAATGACTGTGAATAGTTTACCCTTCCCGTGCTAGATGGAGAATGGGATGGGCGAAACGCACAGCTACCCCAAGCCAATATGAGTAGCTACCAAAAAAACCCCCATCCAGCCCCCAATGGGCAACCAGCTACTCTCATTGTCTAATCTATCAGGGTGGGTGGGCGGGGCTGCTGGCCTTGCCTGAACAAATGCCCAGGCAGTCATGAGGGGTGGCAAAATCAACCCAGCCACCCCCATTGAATGTGCCCAGATCAGCGCAAAAGTTTTTGCACCCTGGGACCAAACAGGCTGGCAAACTAGCCCCACCCCTGAACCCTCTTGTAATCAGGGCACCATTGGCAACAGAATGCTATGACAGGAGCATTAGGGATGCATCCCTTGTACACAAATAGCCTCATCCTTGGTGAAAAAGCAGATCCTGATACATTGAGATATTCTACTGGGGGAATCAGTAGCCACTGTAAGACTTTTTCACTGCTGCACCAGAATGAAAAGATCAAGATTTTCCTTTCCATGGGTTTCATGCAAGGAACCTTGTGTATGTATTTTGCGCAATTTTGCCCAAAGATTTGTGCAATTTTCACATTGACGATGGAGGTTCTTTAGAGATGGGCACAAGACAAAAAACGACACACAGAGCAGGCTTTTGAATTTTATGCTGCACCAGCGAGGGTGCTGGAGCAGCACAAAATTCAAAAGCCTGCTTTGCTTTCCTGTTATAAGCCAGGTTCAAAGCTGCCGCCACCCCTCCTTCGCCCAGGTCTCTGTGGGAGAAGAAGGGGTGGCAGCAGCTTGGATCCTGGCTTATGGGTTCTCAGCCAGGTGAGGGTTGACCTCTCCTTAGCCCGGGTCTCTGTGAGTGAATGAGGGGTAGTGGTGGCTTTGATTCTAGCTTTCTGGATTGAGCCAGCCAGCTGGCTTCCCCTTAGGCCAGGGAGGCTGTTAGGCCTCCCACCAACCACTGTCCCATTGCAACCACTGGCACCGGCACTCAGCTGGGGGGGAGGGGTTGACAGGTTGGGCCCCTCCCCACAGCCCGACCTGTTAAAAAAAACATCTGGGTGCTAGTGGCGGCAATGGGGAAGCCGAGCAGGTGGCCGAAACTCAAACCCTGCTCCACTCTCTCGTTCTTGCCACCACCACCCAGCTGGTTTTGACAACTCAAGCTGTGGGGAGGGATGTGTGGCATTACCTCTAAAGCATTGTGCCCCCATTCCCATAGCCTGAGCTGTCAACACCAGCTGGGTGGCAGCAACTTCCATTTTGTTGCTCATTTCTTTCATTATGAATTTTTAATTTTTTGTTAATTATGAAATCTAACAAAGCACAATGAGCAACAAAATGAAATGAAGCAAAACACTATTTTTCCATTTCATGCCCATCTATAATATTCTTCAATGTGAAAACTTGCAGAAAACTTCTCATAATCTTGTCCAGCATGGGGGAAGTTTAAAGCCAAGCAAAGTGTTCTGCCATAGCGCTTCAAGCAATTTAATTAATTATGCAGGCTACACGCACCCCCCCAGCAGGCTGGGTACTCATTTTACCAACCTCAGAAGGATAGAAGGCTGAGTCAACCATGAGCCTGTTACCTGCGATTGAACCCCAGGTCATGAGCACAGTTTTAGTTGCAGTACAGGCATTTAACGATTGTGCCATGGGGCTCTTTTGTTTCTGATGTGATCAAGTAGGTAGGAAGGGACTAGAGTAAAATGTCTTAATCTTCCCAATCTTAATCTTCAGTAGGGAAAAATCTTATGGGTGGATGTTTGGTCAGGTTCTGTTAGGTAAAAAGGTAATGGTTCCCCCTGCACCTGCGGGCTAGTTGTGTCCAACTCTAGGGGCAGTGCTCATCTCTGTTTCCAGCATGGCTGTTCAAATATCTGTTCAAATATGTGTTCAAATGCAAGAGACCAGGCACATTTAAATGCCACCATATTCTAATCTATCACATTTTTAGCGTTATGAACTTACAAACAGGAAGGAAGGAAGGAAGGAAGGAAGGAAGGGAGGAAGGAAGGAAGGAGGGAGGGAGGGAGGGAGGGAGGAAGGAAGGAAGGAAGGAAGGAAGGATGGACAGATGGACGGATGGACGGATGGACTGACAGACAGACAGACAGACAGAAAGACAGACAGACAGACAAACGAATGGATGGACAGATGGATGGACGGACAGACAGACAGGTGGAGACAACAACATAAGCATGCACCTAGAATGCAGGAAATAAAATTAAGGGCATTAGTACTTCTCTTTCAGCGTCATCATTACCTGCTCTTATCCTCTTAACACTGTTAAATTTTACAACATTACCTATTATGCACCAGCAATTAATTACACCAACGATAACCTATAAAATTAAATTTTGTTGCACAGAGCAGCCAAGAATGAAACTCTTCCACAAACTGAAATGATATGCTAACAATTAAACGTTCTAATCCCCCAGGAAATATTGCTGTGGAATACGAATGTTTGGGGAGATAACAAAGAGCACTAAACCTAGTGTTAGAGGAGTCATTTTGAATAATCATTGTATAATACCATTACTTCACACTAATAGAGCACTTTTCCTCTTCAAAGTGCTTTACAAAAAAACAGCCACTAATTAAATCCATCAGCACTCCAGCAAGTGTAGATAGGTGAATATTAAAAACAGCTTCTGCTTCTGCCGCTCTTCATTTTATCCCCAGAGGATGAAACTGTATCAAGGAGCTTAAAGCCATAAAGTAGATGAAGATAACAGAGGCAAACTCAGGATTACGGTATTCTTTTGTGAGGACCCAGAGATGAAGGAGAAATCGAGCTTTATAATGAAGGACCCTACAATTCTAGACTGAGAGATTGGCTTATTTAAGTAGGATCAGAGTTTGGAAGTTACTTTCAGAAAGGAATTAGTCACTTTTATTACTTTTAGAAAGCAATCAGTTGCTTTTATTTTTCCCCAAGCTTGCAGTCCAGTGTAGAATGTTGGGCTGGGACCTGGCCATAAAATTAACTGGATGATGTTGGGTCAGTAACGTGCACCCACCCTAACCTTCCTCTCAGGATATAACCTGTGAGGAACATAAAGAAGTCAGTCAGTAAATGAGCTAGAAGCTCAATGAAAGACAAGTAGGATATAAATATGACAGTCACCAAAGTATGCTTTAAAAATGTTGAAAGTGGGACAAGACCAGCCTTATTTTTTTGTAAGCAACATGGATATTTAGGTCATCCTTCCTTCATTTAATCAGTAAACAATGACACTCATTAATTTCCATCTTTGCCTCCTTTATGTTGCATCTAAATTCTTATAATTATTATCCATTGCCACTATTTATTTATTTATTTATTTATTTATTTATTTATTTATTTATTTATTTATTTATTTTCTTCCTCCTATTTTCCATCTTATTACTTTATGAGTAATTATGTTTCAATTTTGTGTTTGATACAGTTTATTGATATGTATTGTTGCTACTATATTTTCATTTGCTGTACACCACCCAGAGAAGCCCTTGGGCTGGATAGTTTGCAGTATACAAATTTAAAAAAATCAATAATACACAAAGAAAAACTGTGGGTTTGTTTAAAATAAGGAAAGTATTTTTTATGGAAAAATTCTAGTTTTCCTGTTCAAAATATAATGGTTCCTATATAAAACACATATTTCCACAAAAAAGCACTTTTGTGAATGTTTCTGGAAAAAAATGTAGAATATGAATAATGTACCATGCTTCCTCTAATCTGCCAGAACAAAGAAACATCCCTGTAAGGATCAAGTTGGGGGTAAAAATGTTTAAAATAAATAAAGGCCAAATGTATTCTTGAAGGCTTTCACAGGCAGGATCATTTTTTTTAGCTGTTTGGCCATGTTCTGGAAGTTTTTATTCCTGACATTTTGCCAGACTCTGTGGCCAGCATCTTCAGAGGGTTCCCACAGCTTTAAAACCCCACATTTTCACTCACTCTATATTCCAGAGCACAAAGAGAACTCCTAGTTCCCTGAGCTCCTTGCCCTCTGAAGATGCCAGCCACAGAGTCTGGTGAAACGCCAGGAAGAAAAACTTCCAGAACACAGCCAAACAGCCTGAATAACTCACAACTAGAGATGGGCCCCAAACAAACAAAAATGTTGTTTCATTTCATTTTTCAGTTCATTATCCTTTGTTTCATTTTGTTTAATTTTTTTTCTTAAAGTCTATCGGCTCCCCCCCAATCGAGCACATTGGGGAGAGAACAGTGCAGAAATTTTAAACTTTAAGCAGCAGTGGCTGCTTGCTTTGGTGGCTCAAAGACTGTTTAAACACCCTGCACCTCTTCCCCCCAATCAGACACATTGGGGAAAAACAAAATGGAATGGAACGAACCAAACATTTCCATTTCTTCCATTTGTTTTTCTCATAAAATCAATTCGTTTTTCATTTCGTTCTGAAACAAAATCAAAAATGAAAAAGAAAATGGAAAAAAATTCTTTTCGTGCCCATCTCTACTCACAACAGCTAAACAAAAGCCTCTTGTAGCCTGGGTCCAGGATATCTGATGGACTGTATCTTTCCATATGAACCTTTTTGATGTTTAGGATCATTTGAGGAATTCCTCCTCAATGCAGGCACAGCTGATGGGGACACAGGTGAGCTCCCAGACTGTGGTGTGCTCTTCCTTGGGAAGTATGGTTGGCCCCTTCCCTTTTATGTTTCCTCTGTTCGTTGAAGACCCATTTACTCAAACTGGCTTCTCACAATCATAATCAAATTCTGGAATGCTGCATTTTAGTTTACATTGGTTTTCAAAGCTCTAAATGTTTTTAATCATTCAATATATTCCAACTATCATTATAGTTCAATTGTTTTTAATGTGTACTGTGGGTTTAATTCTCCCCCACACACACACACACACACAACACTGTGAGCTGTCTTGAGTCCCCTTATCAGGAAACAAGGCAGCCTATAAAGGAGACAAATAAATAAATATTCCATGCACAAAATTTTACTCTTTGCGGAGGACTCTGCTCTCATTCTCCTTTCTCCATACCTGTGGTCTAAAATACCATAAAATGCTGTCTTTTTTCAAGTTCCACCACCACAAGTCATTCCTTTTCAATTGGTCCTTTTCACAGAAAGCAGTTAAGCACGTTTCAATTTCCACGTCTCACCTGCAAACTTTGTACTTATTCAGCAACCTTTGCCCCCTGTCTCCGTGGAAGTAGAACGTATACCATTGCTTTTGCGCTTGCAAATGGAGATGATGAAACATTTTATGTTAATTTTGTCATTTAGCTAATTTGTGCTGGTATAATTTACAGGCAACACTGACATCCTTTCTCACTGAGTGACACATTATGGAATTGCCCTTTATCCAGTATGAGGTCTGTGTGTTTGTGCATGTGCATGAGTCAGAGAAATGAAAAGGGTTCTCTTTGCCCCAAACATATAGGATTTAATAGTTGTTGTGAGTTTGTTGGGCTGTTTGGCTGTGTTCTGGAAGTTTTTCTTCCTGACAGTTCACCAGTCTCTGTGGCCAGCATCTTCAGAGGGCAAGGAGCTCAGGGAATCAGGAGTTCTCTCTGTGCTCTGGGGTATAAAGTGAGTGAGACTGTGGGTTTTTTAAGTTGTGGGAAAGGGGAAACTTGTCCTATTCAGGAGAATGCATGCTCTGCGGGCGGCTTGTCCGCCCGCGGCGCGGATTTGCCCCTCGCGAGAATGGCGAGGGGCGAGACAGGACCTAGGGGTCCTGGAGGGGAGGGGGGAGGAGCGCACTATAAAGGGCGGCTCCTCCCCCCAAACAACAGTCAGTTTTCTACCGGCGTTCCCCACCCACCCTCCGCGTTAGGGCTAGTGTGAGTCTGACTGGTCGCCAAGTCTTGGGGCCGGATAGGAATTTTTGACCCGCACTCTGGATTGGCTATTGAGGGCGGGGATTTTTCGCCTATCCCACACTGGTGCCTCGGAGTTTGAAGGTTCAAGTCATTTCCACACTGGTCACACTATGGCGGCTAAAAGCTGATGGAGGGCAGCGGTGAGCATAATATTAACATCTGGACACAAACCTCCTCATCCACAGCACTGCGGGCCAGGAGGTCTCGGTGCTGGGGTGGGAGAGAGGAAACGCCTCCCTGCCCTGGGAATCTCCCAGATGGGTGACAGAAGGGGCATGGAGGATCAAATAAATCAACTGGCCTGGTGGGTGCTGTCGGACGACTGCACCACCTGGGGGTTCATGGCTCGCCCGATGCTGCCCGGTTGGAGGGGTCCCGGGAGACCCCGGGGTTCCAACCAAGTTATGGATGCCTGGCCCCTCCTGTGGTTGTTGTTGAGGTTTGGTTAGATGTGTTAATAAAGTGTGGCCCATTTACCCCCAACACACTGTCTCGCCTGGTCATTTCGAGTGGGGGGGCAATAGGTGTTAGTCATTGTATTGTGATGTGGAGCGATTAAGAAGTTTCACTGCAATCAGGGAGGGTGGCAATCCTTCATGTGATTGATGGGAGTTGTTAGATGTTCTATTGTGTGAACTGCTCACTGGTGCTTGTGGCTGGATGGGAATAATTGATCTTTGATCTTTTTCAGGCTGTAGTTTTCAGCACTGGAAGCCAGGCTTTGTTGATTTTTAGACTTTCTTCTTTTCTGTTGAAGCCATGCTTGTGTTTGTGGATTTCAATGGCTTCCCTGTGTAGTCTGCCATAGTGATTGCTAATGTTGTCCAGTACCTCTCTGTCCTGGAAGAGAATTTCATGTCCAGTTTGTTTTAGGGTATGTTTAGCTACTGCTGATTTTTCTGGTTGTTTTAGTCTGCAGTGTCTTTCATGTTCCTTGATGCTGGTCTGGGATGCTGCGCTTTGTGGTCCCAGTATATACCTGGCCACAACTACGAGATATCCGGTATACTCTTGCAGTGGTGAGTGTGTTCCTTTTGTCCTTGGCTGACCATAGCATCTAGAGATGGGCACAAATCTAAAAAATGACATTTCAGTTTTTCATTTTTTGTTGTGTGTCCGTTTCGGTTCGTTTTCATTTTTCATGATTTTTTTTTGAAAAAAATTGTTTCATTTTTTTGTTTTTTGTTTTTCATTGTTACCCGATTTTTGCACGACTTAAAGCATTTCCGTGCGCAGACACCCCAATGCCCCAGATCAGAGGGAAAACACAAAAAATGGTGCTGGCAGAGACACAGTATAGATTAGGTATGCAGGGAGGCTGCAAAGGCAGAGGCGGGCATTGCCTAGGGCATAAGGCAGCCGCAGAGTGACTGCATTGTGGGGCAGGGGAGGGTACTCACCGAGATGTACACACGCACACAGGGAGGCTGCAAGAGAAATCTCTTCTTTCTCTCCCCTAAGAGCCAGGCTGCAGCCAGCAGGAACACAGAGACACACACCTGCCTGGCTGGCCTAAAGTAATGAGTCACAGAGACAGCAATCCCACCCTAACTCCAACCGCAGAGTGTAAAGAGGACGGGGGCTCCCAGAGCTTTTTATGCCTTCTGTGGCTGCCACACCTACCCCGTCTGCAACATGGGCATGCTATTGGTTGAAATTATCCAAGAATTTACATGATCCCATCACATGGCTTGCATCCATCTTGTGGCTGGAATCCATTTTGTGTCATCCTTAAAGGGAAAAGAAAAAATACATTGCGATGGGAGAAAGACAAAAACAAATGTTTTACTCAGGTAGGTGATAATTTCAAATAATTATCACTGCATTTTTATGGATGTCCAGGGTGCTTAAATACCCAAGAAATCAATATTAGGCATCTAGGAGCCATTTCGGGTCAATGTCCCCTAACTCCCCTTAAAGGAAAAAAATACAGCGATCTGAGAAAAGACATAAATGCACGTTTTAAGGACCCCAACCCCACTGGAAGGTATTATCAGGCAGAATAAATAATTATTGCTGGGTTTTTATGGATATTCAGGACATTTTTAACATTTAAAAACAGCTCATTTCATTGCGCATTGTCATTAACGAAAACGAAATGTAACGAACCTAATTTTTGTGGTTCTGTTCGGTTCATTCCAATTTCATCAGAATTTTTGTTATTTGTTTCGTTATGTAATGTAACAAATAATGAATAACAGAACAATTTTTTTCATTTCATGCCCATCCCTAATAGCATCTGTTGTATTTTTGTTGTATTTATATAGGATTTAATTCCCAGGCAGGCAAACAATTATTAAATATCACTAAAAATATTGCTCTAGAAATCATTTACCAGTGTCATCTTCAAAATTCAAATTGATCTGAGAGGAAACTTTAATTTCATAGTATGTTGCCTCAAGGGGGGATTACATAGAAATAAAACACTACCAAAAATAGCTTGAATTCAGGGATATTAGAATACATTTACAAGGTAGATTTATTCAACACCAAATTACTAAAGGCATCCATGAGGCAAGAGAATAATTTCTCAATGCAATACTGAAAATTATTGCATGGAATTGAAAAGTAGGTCAACTTAAAGTTGACAATTTTACTTCTGCACATTGATATAATGCTTCCTGGGTGGACACACTCCAGGCTCTACTTCAGAAGAAAAGAATAATTCCCTCCCATTATCTGGATAACTCAATAGCCCCTGCTGTGTATCCTTAACAATGATACAAATAAATCACCCACAGGTTCCATTCCAGTTCAGCAGTTCTAAGATTATTTTTATTGGAATTGTGGGATAGCTCAGTGGTTTAGGTATGTGGACCCAGCAGTTGGAAGTTCAATTCTCCACTTTGTCTTCTTGACAAGAGACAGGAAGTTGATGACCCATAGGATCCTTACATTCTCAAAAATGGGTTCCAAGTATTATGGTGAGATCAATTTAGCCATGCCATCCCTGCATCTTCCATAATAATAAGCTTAGAATCATACAATAGAATCATAGAGTTGGAAGAGACCTCAAGGGCCATCCAGTCCAACCCCCTGCCATGCAGGAACCCCCATCAGAATATTTCCGACAGATGGCCATCCAGACTCTGCTTAAAAACCTCAAAAGAAGGAGACTCCACCACCCTCCATGTCTTAATAGCTGGTCTTGAAAAGTTATGTATTTGGACCCTTTACTTGTCATTTTTCCAAAATGGAAAACTTCTCCTTCTCACATCTCTCAGTAACTCTGAAAGTTCAGTTGACATCATGGCTCCATTTCATGTGATGCTGCATAGATAAGTGGTTGGTCCTTGGAGCAGGCGTAGTAAACTCTTCCTGCACTGCTTTGGACTTCTTCCATTTCTGAGCAGGATGAGAAGGAGCTAGTAATCTACACTGCCAGAAGTGAAAGCATCTGATGAAGTCCCAATTCTGTTGGCCTTAAAATAAAACACCAACCTTTTTTCCGAGCAACTGTCCCAGCTACCTATTTAAACCTGTCTTTTCTAAGTGTGAATTTCCTCATAGATTTCTCACCCATTTCTCTCAGGTGTGCTTTCTTCCTAAAATATTCACTCAAATGGGTGTTCTTTTTATATTTAAGCTTCCATGACAATATTTGGAGCACCGTTAAATTTAGTGGATCGGTGAAATATGATCAACACAAGAAGCCTTCAGATCAGGTAGTATCATATACAGAATTCCTTATCGTTGGTTGTATCTAAGTTGTAGAATCCTGGTGCTGCAGATAGGATATTGAATTCAATTTTTGCATGAGAAAGAACCTAGAACACTCTTCAGGCAAACAATACCTGCTTGCAGACTTCTTGAAAAGGAATAGCAAATTTGCAACCTCCCTTAGGCTCATTCTGTCAATACGTTTCCTGGAATGTTCAGCCAAAATCTACCCTGCTGTAACACACCCTAGTCATGTATATAATCCTGTAACACAGATGGTTCTAATGTATCATCAACTCATTTGCTTTTACTTACAGCAACCCTTTCCAGCATTTTTTTCAGTAGAAAGTACTCAGAAGTAAATTACCAATCCCTTCTTCTGGGGGTATCTTGGAACTATGCAACTTTCCCAAGACTACACGTTGGGTCTACTCACAGAAGGCATGGTGGGAAACAGGATCTGAAACACTAATAAGTTCTATGGAGCTATTTGCTTACTTAGATCTATTTTTATTAATCCTGCAAACACAATTTCACAAAATGAATTACTTCTTAGTCACTGTTATACAACAGGCAACACAACCAATTATAACAACAACAAAGTGCTACCATTTTTCCACCCCAGATTGAACAACTGCACCAATATAGAAACTGCTAGTAGAATTGCAAAGTTCAAGTATACTTTTTGAATTTCAAATTACATAAAAATCCAAGATACCCTCCTCAACAGTGTTGGGTAACAAGAGCTCCACATATCTTCTAGACCAAGTTGGCAAGGGCCTTAGTATTCTCTGAGTGGCAACTGTAGCTCTAGTGTCTTTAGCTTCCCTGATATTTGTGATGCAAAGCTCTTACCTGCATCCGCACTCTTTCTCAGCCTCACCTCTTTGAACAAATGTCTTAAGGGTTACAAACTCCCAACCTCTGGCTCCACAGCCAGATACTAAAATCACAAAGCTATCCAGCAAGTAACATTTGATGGAATTAAATCTAGAACAGCAAACAATACATCTTTGAACATCAAGCTGGCTTTGGGAAAACCCAATCTTCACCGAACTTGGTGGGATTGTAGAGGAGTCTCAGGGGAGGCTTCTCGGCAGGTTTGGTGTCTCTAGGTGCCTGGGAGGCATTTTATAGGCCAATGAATCAATGAATAAAACAATCTCTAAAATTCATTGATTCCTATTTGTTGAGGCATCTATTCAGATGAATACTAATTGACAAATTACTGTATATACTAAAATATAAGTCAAGGTTTACAGCCCTCGTTTTGGGCTGAAAAAAGGGACCATCAATTTATATTCAGGTCAATACTTTTAGCCACTGAGGCAAGTGCTTGGGTCAGTGGCTAAAAGTGATTTTAAACATCGCACGCCGCTTCTCCTGACCCCCTTCTGCATCACATGGGAGCAGCACATGATGTTTAAAACTACTTTTAGCCACTGAGGCAAGTGCTTGCCTCAGTGGCTAAAAGTCATTTTAAACATCACACACCACTCCCCCTGCTGACAAAGGAGGACCTGCCAGGCCCTGCTGCATTTCCTATTCTAGAATTATACTTGAGTCAACTAGTTTCCCCAGTTTTGGGGAATTAAATTAGGGGCCTCGACTTATACTCAGGTCAACTTATACTCAAGTATATACGGTAACATTTTTTGATGAATTTGGCTTTTTTTTAAAAAAAATCATGCCCATTTCTAGTCACTCCCTTCATGTGGAGTAGAGATTGGGGGTTCATTTCAGAAGGGGACTGGATCCAAAATGAAACACACCAACACAGCTGGCGCTTGGAACCCAGTCCAACCCTCCAGAACAAAATCAACTAATATCTTACCTTGTGGTAGTTGGAGATGGGTGAAATTCCAACCAGGAAGCAGCCTCCAATGCATTATCTTTCTCTCTGCCTGGCACTGGCTAATCAGACAGGGAGGCAGGATGATGCATGTTCTTGCACACATCCTGATTGGCCAGCGCCAGGGAGAGGGAAAGATGATGCATTAGAGATTGCTTCCTGGTTGGATTTTTGCCCAGCACCAACTACTCAAAGGTAAGACAGTAGTTGATTTTGTTCCAGAGGGTGGGACTGGGTTCCAAGCACCAGCTGTGCTGGCATCTTTTGTTTCAGAACCAGTCCCCTTTTGAAAGGAAACACCCATCTCTAATGTGAAGGCTTTGAACATGGTCCCTCAACCTTCCCTTCTGGAAGCTAAACATACTGAATCCCTTCATTCTTTCCTCAAGAAACATGCTTTTTTCCATATCACTGCCCATTGCTTTTTTTCTTGCCACCCACTGACTCTGTTCAGATTTTGTTTGTATAGAAACCAGGGTGGAGAACCCTTTCAGCTCAAGGATTCATATTCAAACTGAGGGTAGGAGAAGTCAAAGCTATTTAGAGATCCAGAATGGCATGCTCTACCTTAAAGCTATTACTACCAGTAAGTTTTTTTTAATCCCTTATGAGGGGAAAATGTACAACAGCTGTCATCATAAAGAAAGGGTCTTAACATTGGAGACATGTGAGAGGATCCTGATGAAGAAAGACTTGAGTCCAGTTGTTTGACCAGCGGAGTGATCATGCCCCTTGTCATTGGCACATTTTATTACATATCATTTACATCCCAGAGTATGCACAACATCAGTGATTGGTTACAGGGGTAGAGGTGGCATATGCTGGTTGGATGCTGTATAGCGGTGGTCCCCAACCCCCGGGCCGCGGACCGGTGCCGGTCCGTGGACCGGTCGGCACCGGGCCGCCTGGGGAGGCCAGGGAGGCTCCTCCCCTTTTCCTCTGCCGCCCTCCTCCTCCTGCTCTTCTCTCCCGCGGCTGGCCGGTGGAGGAGGAAGGCTGGAGGAGCCGCCGCCTTTGCCTTTGCCTTTGCCTCCCTCCTCTGCCCGCCGCCGGTGGCGGCGGCGGCGCATCCTCCTCCTCCTCCGCCCTCCTCCTCCTCCTCTTCTCTCCCACGGGCAGCCAATGGAAGAAGAAGGCTGGAGAAGCGCAGGAGGAGCCGCCCGCCGCCCAAGGGACAGAGAACACGGTCATGCGGCTGCTGCCCCGGGCACCTCCGCCGCCTTCGCCTTCGCCCCCGCCCCGCCCCCGCCGCTGCGCTTCGCCCTGGCCCTGACAGTGCTGCTCAGCGCCGCCGCCGCTGCCTCCTCCTTTGAGGGTGTCGTGCCCGGCGGCGGCGACTCCTCCTCCGGCTTGCCCTCGGCGCCCGGCCCAGGCCCCGATGACGACGCCTCCAGCGCTCCGCCCCGCCGGGCGGCAGCAGCACCAACCTCGACGGGATGAGGCGGCGGGCGGCGGCGCTGAGCAGCACCGTCAGGGCCAGGGCGGCGCAGCGGCGGCGGGGCGAAGGTGAAGGCGGCGGAGGTGCCCGGGGCAGCAGCCGCATGACTGCGCTTTCTGTCCTCGGAGGCGGAGGAGGAGGAGGATGCCCGCCGCCGTGGCTGCTGCTGCTGCTGGTGGTGGTGGAGGGCGAGGAGGAGGAGGGCGGAGGAGGAGGAGGAGGATGCGCCGGGGGGCACGGGGCTAGAGGTGACGTGGCAGTGGCTCGGCCCGAGGGCGCCACCGGGAGCACCCCACCAAGGCGGGCGGTGGCGCGGCGCGGCCGGGTACCGACAAGAATAGGCTCCTCCCCCACCCCGCCCATGTAAAGCGGGGGGCAGCAGCCCGCCACCCCAGCCCGGTGAGCGCCGCCGCCGCCGCTCCCGTGGCCCCAAACACATTAGAAGCCAAGCCCCCGCTCCCCATCCCCCCACACCCTCCCCTGCCCCCGCCCGAACCCCCATCTCGCCCCCTCCCCACCCCCAGCCCCGGGCCACAGAAAAAAATCAAAAATGGGGACAAAAAGATGATAGGGACAGTGAACAGAGCAGCTTTCAAATTGATTACAATAACACATGTAAACAGACGGGAGGTGAGTTAATCAGAAGTAGAGAAGAATAGATGAGGGGTAGACAAGAATAGGTAAAGGGAAATGAAAAGCAAACAGGATTAGAAGCGGAGTTATCCCAGTAACCAAGAGTAAATAAATGAAAGATGAACAGATCAGAGTCAAAGTGAGTAAACAAGCTGAGTAAATGAAAAGTAAATAATAGGTAACTCAAGTTGGTAGGTCTGCAACATGTGGATTTTAGGCATAGGAATTCCATCAGGAGGGTTTTCCCTCTTGTGAAATGGAAATGACCCCTAGGGTTCATCCCAACTGTCTGAATCAGACTCCATCAGAGACAGGCATGAAGCAGGACGAAGTACTTCATATGACGCTGTCTGCAGAGTATCATAAGTTTCTTGCTTTACCTCCACCTGGGCCAGCTGGCCTACTCATCCGTCTTTGCATGTCACTGGGGTCCTACTTCTCCAGCAGCACTCCACTCTGGGTATGATCTCAGCTGGCTTGCCCCCACCTCCTCCAACAGCTGCCCACTTGGGGCAATCCCCACCCCATCTCCTTGTCAGAGTCCTTTGTGCCCATTTCTCCAAGGCATGCTGGGAACTCCCATGGCCCAAAGAGGTTCTGGACTCATCCCAAGCCTTTATGATTTCCCACTCTAAAAAGATAATGGAGCATTTTGTGTCTTGCCAGCTGAACTGCTAGGTTCCATCCTTGTCTAACTTGCTCCAGGAAGTTGTGAGGAAAACCAGGGACTCCCAAACACTTCTGGCAAGGTGAGAAAAGGACTCCTCTCACTTTTCATTCCCATCTCACCATGGCAGAATATCAGCTAGTTAGAGTGAGCATCTGTTTGCCATAAAATGGGGTATACCCTCAAGATACGCTCTTCATAAACTCAGAACACCAGAAATGCTGTTCATATTAAATTGGACCCCATGAATAATACAGAAGTCATGAATTTAAATTATTGCCGGCATTTGGAGAAAATGCTAGTATTTCAGCCATTAAATAACAACTTTGCTTTATTTCTGGAAACAGAAAGTTATTAAGTTGTAAATCAGACTGGTGCCTTGTCTCATGAGGTGTTCTGAGCTCTTGTACCATTCAAAGGTATCTCAGACTCTCTGTGCAGAACTATATTTCTTGCCTTGGGGATGTAGTTCCTTTTTTTTGCAGAAATATGTTGAGGAGAAATAAATCCCTACGCATACCTTTTTCAGCACTAACATAGTATTATGTAGTCCACCCGTGGCTTCCCTAATTATGAAGAGATACACTTATGCCAGGTGAGAGTATATTACTCACTGGAACTGGGTTAAGCCAACACTACACATACACGTATTTTTGTATATGAAACTTTTTGGCATGTCTTGCTCTTTCTTTCAACATTCCTTGGAAAAATGTTAATTTAAATTGCAAATTTGTTTGCACTCATTGTTGTCGAATCGGACAGGCCAGGATTATACAATGTTCTCCTGTTTCCCATAGCTGTCTATAAGGTTAAATCAGGAAGGAAGGATGGATGGACAGATGGAAGGAAGGAAGGAAGGAAGGAAGGAAGGAAGGAAGGAAGGAAGGAAGGAAGGAAGGAAGGAAGGAAGGAAGGAAGGAATACTAACCTGAGGAAAATAATTATAATAACTAGGACTTGTAAATCTGAATGGAAGTAGAATATATATGCTAAAGAAATTTCTTTTGAACATCTGGATAACATTATTGAGAAGTCCATTTAAGCAGTAGACTGCAGCTGAAAATGTTCCACTGGACATTTTGAGCATGGAAACTGACTTTCTCTGTCAGCAGTATATTTGTTCCAATGCATCCAGTGTTATCCATCCTATCACCAGTGCTGGGTGTCCACAACTCCAGTTGACCACACAGGGCAATGGTGGCCTACCGCTAAGCCCACTTGCCAGGACAAAAGCAAAACACTGATACTTCATTTTTGGAGAAAATTGAGGTCACAGCTTTATTACTCATTTGTTGTACTCTGGACAGGCATTGGATTGGATCCAGCACATTGAGGAACCTGCCTGTCCCTTGATGTCCACCTTGTTTGAACCAGCACGAGGTCCACCCACGCTCGCATCTTCTGGAAACCCTGTGGACACAGGCTCCTTTGGCATCTCCTCCGAAGCTGAACTAGGGGCTTTTCACTGCCTCCACCCTGCCCCCAAGCAGGGACAGCTTAAGCCCCCTCCCAGATGACTTTGGTACCTCATGTGCTTCACCATGCTGAGTAGGCCCCTTCCAGCTGCTGATACTGTTTGGATCCAGACTCCAATACCTCAAAACCACCAAAGGTATGACATAAAAACAACAAAAAAATTTTTAAAAACAAACAGGTTGTATACCAGGGGTGTCCAAACATTTTGCAAGGAGGGCCAGATTTGGTGAGGTGAAAATGTGTGGGGGCCAACCATTCAGCGATATTTGGCCCCCCGGCTGGACTTTGGACAAGCTGTAGGACATGCAAGAAAGCAGCAACAGAGCCAGGGATGGGTAGGCTGGGCAGGTGACTGGGGGATGGACAGAGGCAGGGAGGGCAGGCAAACTGTAAAACTGCAAGCTGACATCTCCATCTGGTATGGGCAGGGGGCAGCTGGTGGACATGTGCGAGAAGAGGTCACGGGCAGCTCAAAATTTGAAAACGGGCCACATTTGGCCCCCAGGCCTGACTTTGAACATGGCTGTTGTATACAACTTATAACAAACAGGCATAAGTGGTTTTGGTGGGTGGGAAAATTTCCTTCACTGCCTCAGCATGGAATGGAGCCCAACGCCAGCTGGCTCCCCTTATAAAGGCTGCATAGACTGGACTCATGCAGTCTGTGCAGTCTGGCAGGCCCCAGAGGCACCCTCTGCATGTGATGACTCACTTGGCCCTTCATTGGTCCAGGAGCGTCATGTGGCCGTGCTCCTCGGAACCTTCCAAGACTGCCACAAGGCCAGCACCATTTTGGTGACTCCATTCCTCCACCTTTTCATGCCACAGCCACTCCGGCCCCAATCCTGCACCCCAGTGAGCTGGGATCCAATTATTACTGCTATAATCAAAGCTACTGAGTCCATAAAAAGTGCCACAGAAACTCTTTTGAAATAATGTTTTTTATTCAGTTACCAATGCTTGCTTGCTTGCTTGGTTGGTTGTTGGACATACTTCTATAAAATACATATTCTAAATAACTTGCAATCAAAGCAACAAATATAATATGAAGAGATACAGAAAAACTCAAGTATAATTAAACATTAATGTCAATTATGTTAAGTGTATGAATCATCATCTGGTTCATTGCTTAGACAAGAGGTTATGACAGAGTAAAGAACACTGGAGACTGAAACAAAAATACAGATTACATATAATGAGGTTAGTGCGCTATACTACATAAAACAGATAATTTAAACAATCAGATATTTTAAATAATCTGTCATGCCTACATTCGCATAATATTCTGCTCCATTGTCAAATGATTTGTGTGTGTGTTTATTTTTCTTTACTTAGCCTGTAACCAACCTGTCTAGGACTGAGAGAATGGATATTTCCCCCACAATGAACATCTCTTAAGAGGAAGATGCCAATTCAGTGAAGGATACATAATAGACTAGTCCTGGGTGACACAAATTAAATATAAGATGAGAAGCTTCTGGCCCAGGGATCATATTTGGCCCCTAGATGGGCAACATAAAAGTACAATGAATAAACAGATACAGTATATAAATAACTTCCCACTAGAGATGAGGACACACCACCAAGTTGACAAACCACAGATCCCACAACCTTGAACCAAAGTACTGATGAATTGGTTTGTTGTCTATTTTTTAAGATAGACCATTTGACAGTCCATTCATCGCTATTTATTTTTAATTTTTTTTATTTGTCTCCATCTCTAATCCACACCCTTCCCTAAAGCTCTTTCTCTTGAGGAGAGAGAGAGAGAGAGAGAGAGAGAGAGAGAGAGAGAGGGGCTAAGAAAGATCTTAATGCACAAACAAAAGGCAAATCTGGCATTTTCCTCAGAGTCCTGAAGATGTCAGAACAGGTCTCCACACTCTGGTTTTGCGGAGCCTCGTGGTGCAGTGGTTAAATTGCTGTACCTCAGATAAAACTGTGCTCACGACCTGGGGTTCAATGCCAGGTAGCTGGCTCAAGGTTCACTCAGCCTTCCATCCTTCCAAGGTCAGTAAAACGAGTACCCTGCTTGCTGGAGGCGGCAATGTGTAGCCTGCATAATTGAATTGTAAACCACCCAGAGACTGCTTTAAGTATTATGGTGGCAGTATATAAGCAGAACACTTCAGGGTTGCCAGGTCAACTTTTTCCCTCAGTCTCAGATTTCTTGGAGACTCACCAGAGAACAGCAAAAGCTGACACTGATTTGTAACTTGCACAAATTCGCTGCAGAGTTTTATGCTGATTTCAATAAGACAGCACAAAAATCCAACTATAAGATTTGAGCCACAGTAATCCTCATTGTCATTGTGACATTTGAGCATGTTGAGAATCTTGTTTCCTCAATGCTTGGACCCATTCTGATTGAGGCCTATAATCAGATTTACTTTGCAATGCAAAACTCAGAAGTGTCAAGATTCTCATCTTAAATTTTATACAGTTCCTTGCTCACTTCCAAGTGGTGTGAACTGGGTAACATCTCTTTAAAAGGCAAGCCTAACTCTGTTCCCCCACCCCCACCTATCCTTGTGGATATAGTTTGTTATACATAATTAGCAGAGATATACATTGAGCTGTGCTTGAAATAAAATACATGGTTGATTTTAAGCCACTCGTTTATATCATACAAATAAGTCTTCATTTGGTTTGGCAACATGCCTGTTTCGTCTTATAAGAGCACATCTGGTGCAAATTTGTGGGTCTGCAAAATTGCCCCCCACTGTTTGCTTTGAAGAGTTTCCAGCTGCAGAGGTTCCAGTTTTAGGCAGAGATCGTGTGCACCCCAAATCCCACACCCTTTACAAATGGAGAACTTTTTTTCTCTGCTTATGTTATTATTTGGAAGCTCTTCAGGATAAAAGAAATGTATTTGACCATGGTCATATCTGCATTTTCTGCGTAGTTTCCCGTCAGTGAACTACGCAGTAAAATATCACATGCTAACCAGGAAGAGAAGCAAATTCTGCTCCTGGCCAACTGTGCCCCTCAAACAGCAGTTTCAGCGAAGTTTCCTAAACCACCACCAGGGGCTGGATTTAGAAACTTTGCTTGAAAATGTTTACTTGTTTGCTTCTGTTGCAACGACAGGACACTGAAAATATGCAATAAGTTCAGTTTCTCTCCTTTCTACCCGGCTTAAAAGACGGAGCCTTGGAAACTGGAGCCAGAAAGTAGGACAAAATGTGTAGGACACAGGTTAGGACAGAACCAGAATAGGAAGGTACGACGCAGAGGAGAGGACACCAATTGGTCATTAAAAAACACATGACCGCTCCAGAAAAAAATACACAGGAAATTTAAATGCGAAGGAAACCCAGGTATGACCGCGGTCTTTGTCTGTTCCTATATACTTTGGGATCTCTAAGAGTTGATAACAGTTTTGGTCTGATGTGCTGACAAAGATCTTGCTAGTTATTCCAATAATGGGGGGGGGGGGGGGACCAGAAAGACTGAATGTCATTGTTTGAGTCTATGGGTTCAACCACACATGGCAGAAGAACCCCACTTATAAAGATTCAGCTGTTATTTAAATCGTTTTACAAATGTCCATTCACATAACACATGGATAACATAGATTCATTTGATCACCCCCATTAGGTTCTTTCTTCCTCACCAGCAGGGTCATTTTAAAATGTACTGATCTTGCATTGCTTCAAACTCTGTTGTTTCTACGCATGGGTATGTTGCTGTCCATTTATTTACTTTGTAAATGGGTTGGGCTTTTGGATCCTGTGGCCATATCATGGCCACTCCCCTTGTACCCTTTATTACATTTTGAATCAATTTATATGAGATGGCAGGTGTGGCCTACAGAACCAGTACAAGTAGCAGGACTGCCATGTGAATGGATCCGGTAAAAACCCAATCAAAAGTTCATCTAGATCAGTGACGGCAAACCTTTTAGAGACCAAGTGCCCAAACTGCAATTCAAACCCACTAATTTTTTGCAAATTGCCAATACAGCAATTTAACCTGAATACAGGTGGCTGTGAAGGGGCAATGCCGGGTGCCCACAGAAAGGGCTCTGAGTGCCACCTTTGGCACCCATGCCATAGGTTCACCAACACTGATCTAGGTGCATGAGCCAAAGCCAATAAAAATGTAAAGATTTTCCCCTGCACATGCGTGCTAGTCATGTCCGACTCTAGCGGTGGTGCTTATCTCCGTATTCAAGCCGAAGAGCCAGTGTTGTGCAAGTCCATGGTCACGTGGCCGGTGTAGCTGCAAGGAAACACTGTTTTACCTTCCTGCTTTTTATGGCAGTACCTATTTATCTACTTGTATTGACATGCTTTCGAACTGCTAGGTTGGCAGGAGCTGGGGTTATCAGCGGGAGCTTGCTCCGCTGCGTGGCACCCAGGATTCGAACTGCTGAGCTGCCGACTTTGCAGTCGACAGTTTTCGGAAGCCTTAGTCCACTGAGCCACCACGCCAACACTGATCTAGGTGCATGAGCCAAAACCAATAGATAACAGCTATTTCCCTGGTTCGATCCATGGTTTGGGAGTTCAATTCCCCACTGGGCCTCCTGTGAGTAATGCCAGCGTATATGGTGTTGGGTAAGCTGCCGAGTCCTAGAATGCCTCCAGAGGAAGTGAATGGCAGGCTGCTTCTGTCTATTCTCTACCTAGAAAAACATCAGCACTGACTTGAGAGGACCTGATTATTATTTATTATTCCCAGCTTGGAAGGATCATGATGTTGTGTCTGACTTCTAACTAACTGCTGCCGATCAGAGGCCTGTGAGGTGCTGAGCTTAATTCATCACCAACAGCAGGACTGCATAAGCAGGGTTTCAAAGCTGCACATCAAAGAATCAAACACCCAAAGCCATCTGCTCAGATGAGCAAAAAATTCTGACTTTCTTCCATGGGCCATGAATCAGAAAATCCCATAGTTCTTTCTATCAAATTAGTGGAGAAATCTGAGGATTTGGGTAATACCTGCACACACACAAAAATGAACCAACACACAAATTCTCAGCTGCCCCTGTTCTTCCCATGTTTGTAGTTTACTCCGGAGACCTGAATGTGTCAAAGGTTTCACCCAGAAGGGTACACACAAAGCTATTCCCACTGGAATCCACAAATTTGCAGCACTGTGTCACTTTTTCATAGCACGATACTGTTTCCCAGTAGTGGGCTGATATGAATGATTTTGTTTTCTTTATTTGATATATCAATATAAAAGAGTGAACTCTTTAGGGAACCAGAGTGCTTGAATGCATGCAAAGATGAGATGTAACACCCGCTTCTCTTAAAACAAGAAGCTCTTCAGACAGTCTGGTTGTGAATGAGTTTCCGCATTCACGAGGAGGCCTTGAGAAGGATGAATATGGAAGATGAATAATGACTGAGTTCTTCTTTTATCGTTGTAATCATCTTCTCTTGGGCATGCCAGTAATGCATTCCGGAACCTCTTCCCTCGCCCTTCCACCCAGGCCCTTTAAATCCATGTATCCCATGCTGACTGGCATAAGATATGAAGAGTGATCCTACAAAGAGATAGAGAGAGATATAAGGGTCCCACAGCCTTCTCTAAATATGTTAAAACAGTCAACAAAAACATGGTAATTTCCATGCTGGCGCATTTGATCTAATATTAAATTAGCAACTCTTGGGATATTCATACACTCCGTTCAGTCAGAACACATTTGTATGCTCGTGTTTTTCTGCAGAGTTAATTAGAAGTTACCTAACTTTTGCAGAAGTATTTCAAATAGAGTTTGACACGGAAACAAAATTGCCTTTAAAGCCTTTCTGAACTTTGATCGTGGGAGGGTGGGACAGACAGTGCCCATATATAGATCCTTCATCTCTCCCCACTTTTATTGGCTTGTATGTTTTGTTGTTATTTCAGGCATTTTACAATTATTTCTGGAGCATGGAGAGGTTAGATGGGAAGGTCGATTTGTTTTTAATTTTATTATTGCCTCCCACTTATGGTGACCCTGATTTTATGGTGAACCTATGGGAATGGAAAAGGTGCAGAGGAGGGCAACCAGAATTATTAGGGGACTGGAACACCTTCCTTACCATCTGAGGCTGCAATGGCTGGGCCTCTTCACTCTTGAACGACAGTGCCTAAGAGGTGACCTGATTGAAATTTATAAAATCATACACACTGTTTTCCCTATCGCACAACACTAGAACTAGGGGGCACTCCATGAAACTTTTGGGTGCTAGATCTCAAACAAATAAGAGGAGCACTGGTCTATGGAATTCCCTGCCAGAAGTAGTAGTGACAGCTGTCAGCCTTGATAGCTTTAAGAAAGGATTAGACAAGTTCATGGAGAACAAGGGTATTGATGGCTATCATTACGGATGCCTAAGGACAACCTCCGGGTTGGAGAGATAGGCAGGATTGCTCTCAATGCCATTTGCAGGGAATCGTGAGCAGGTGAAGACATCTGCTTGAGAATACCCTGAAGCAAATGGTGAGCCTCTGTGTGAGACAGAATGCTGGACTGGATGGGCTTAAGCCTGTCTCCCTCCAAGACTGTTCTTATGTTCTTATGTTCCTATGTCCAGAATGTTCTCTCCTGAAAAACCCTGCTCAGCTCTTGAAAACTCAAGCCCGTGGCTTCCTTTGGGAAGTTAGCCCATCTCATATTTGATTTTCCTCTTTTCCTACCTCCGACCACTTTTTCCAGCATTACTGTCTTTTCCAGAAAATCCTGCCTTCTCCTAATGTGCCCAAATTAGGAAACCCTTTATTTCAACATTCCTTCCTCCAGAGATTTGGCTTGGTTTGCTCTAGGACCCACCTGCCCATCTTTCTGGCAGTACATGGTATCTTCCATCACCATATTTCTAACAAAACCATTTTTTCTCTCAGAACTTGCTTTCCTATCCAGCTTTCACACATGTACATCAGATGTGGATGATCCACTTGACAATCTTTTCCAGTTCCTTCATTGTTGCCTTTCTGAGTCGAAGTCTTCCTCCATCTCTTTCATGTCTTGGACCGATGGTGGGTGCCTCCACCATCGATTATGTTCTAGTAACCAAGGATTTGTTGACCCCAATTATTGACTTTGGGATTGAATGCTGTCCTGAGAGTGACCACTTTCCTTTACTTCTTTTAATTAACTTTGGAGGTATAAAAGTGTCCACTGAGAGTGAAATAGCACTGCCGCCCTCTATAGAAATAAGAGCTGCTCACATTAAGTGGTCTACTGAAAGGGAGGTCTCCATGAGAAAACTGTTATCCTCAGACACCCTCTCTTATCTTGGTATGCTAATTTCAAAAGCAGACTCAATCTATACAGCTCTTGAGGCTTATGATGAGTTGGTTCAGGAGCTACAACCACACCTAAGGCATAAAATTACAATCTCCGGTCCCTCCAGAGCAGCCAAAGGGAACACCTGGTTTGATCTTGAGTGTAAAGCAGCTAAAAAGGAGTTAATGGCCAAGTACAAATGGTATCGTGAGCAGAACCTGGTCAGAATTCCTTCTGAATGGTTCACTCTTAAGAGTAAATATAAGGCCTTGATCAAAAAGAAAAAGCTTCAAGCCCAACGAGAGTCTTGGCAAAGATTGAAGGCTGCAGCCAACCTTAAAGATTCGGCTACCTTTTGGAAGTTAGTGGCAGGGGGAATGAGGGAATATTCCCTTAGACATGTATCACACATTTTACCAAGCGCCTGGGAGGAACACTTTCGGAATATTTATGCCATGCACCCTGACCATGCTCAAAGTTCACCAATAGTAAATGAAAAGCTCCCTGATTGGCCCCCAGTTTCCCCTGCAGAAATTTCCACCTTGATTTGTAAACTGAAAGCAGGTAAAGCTCCAGGAATGGATTATATTACCACAGATCTATTAAAGCCCAACTCCGACTGGTGGGCCCCAGTACTGGCATCCCTTTTCTCCTGGATTAATCAAACAGGATGTATTTCAGAGGATTGGGGCCTTGCCATCATTGTCCCAATCTTTAAAAAGGGAAACAGAGGAGATCCAGCCAACAATCAACTAATTAGTTTACTTAGCTCAGTCAGCAAGCTGTATGCTAGTCACCTTTTGAATAAACTAACTGACTGGTTACAAGCAGAGAACCTCTTGGCAGAAGAGCAGGCCGGCTTTAGGTCCGGAAGGTCCACACTAGATCAGGGACTTATTTTTCATCATCTTGCTCAGAAATACTCGTCCCCTAAGGGAGGTGCCTTGTATGTGGCTTTTATTGACTTTAAGTCAGCTTTCGATCTTATCCCAAGATGCAAACTCTGGTCTAAGTTTGAGGAAACCAACATAGACAGGAGGCTCCTTTTTCTAATTCAACGCCTTTACCAAAACACCAGGTTGCAAGTTCTTTGCAACTCAGCAGGAGCTTTATCTAATTCAATCCCAGTGTTCAATGGTGTAAAACAGGGTTGTATTCTAGCCCCAACTTTGTTCAATTTTTATATCAATGGCATAGTGGATAAATTATCAAATTCTGACTTTCATCCTCCTAAGTAGAGATGGGCATGACTTGGAAAAAATTTTTTTGAGTTGTCGTTAGTCAGGCCGGTTCCGTTTCGGGTCATCTCCGTTTTTCGTGAAAATTCGCAAAAATTAGTTGGTTCATTTTTTCGTTTTTTCGTTTCTGTTTCTGCCACAGGTTCGCGCATTTTGACGTCTGACCGAGACTTGCGGCTTGCAGGTGCAGCGTGGGCGGCGGCGGCGCGGGGGTACATGCGTGGGCGGCGGCAGCGGCAGCGGCAGGGGGAGTGGCTAGTGCACGGGCGCGGGTCCCGCAAATGAGCAGGCGAAATACAGTTTAAACCTGCCTGGGTGATGGACTTGCTGCTGCACAACAAGGCTAGTGCATCCTAAGCAAACAAAGTGGGGCAGAAACAAAATTGCATTTCTTTTTTTTTCTCTTGGTCTGCTGTGCTGCATCTACTGATGCTGAACCAGCCAGCCACCCCACTTGGTCTGGCTGACGTGGCTGTTTGTTGTACTTTTTGTTGTTTGGTTTTGAATCCATCCCATCTCCCCTCCACCTCTCTCAGAGGCAGCAGGAGAAACAGACATTCCGTTCCTCCCCAAATCTGGATGAGGGGTCTACTCCTCTACTCCTCTCAAATTGGCCCCCCAACCCCCATCACCAAGGTCCTTCTGCCTTCACTTCACATTCACAGTCAAAGTCACACACACTTAAAGGACAAGCAATAAAGCCAAAGCCAATGCAACCCTGCTTTGGGTCATGGTCAACAAAAACATTAGCAGTTAGAGCCTGAGGTGGTTTAAGCTACAGCCAGGAATAGTTTTGGTAGGGATGGGAATGGGATAGGGCTCTGGGTTGCTCTGACTTAAGTTTTACAGCCCACAGCCCAGCCCACTAGGCTATACAAGGAGGAGGACTATCTCTGGTCAACGCGTCCATAAGGCCAGAGTAAGGGCGGCCACTCCGGCCAGGCCACAAGGCAGAGTATGAGAGCACCACAGCACAGAGCCAGAGTGCGGCAGGCTCCTTGCCAGCTCCAGTATAAAAAGGATGGAGCTGAATGGCATGACAGGAATTTTGGGTCACAGTGTCTTGCAGCCCAGAGGACTGAGTTGCGGAGGAGGCCAATCACCTTGAGTCTGGTCTGGCACCACACTGCCTGCGATGCACCACATGGCACTTTCTGACAAACTCTTGGGTGGTGCTGTACGTAGTACGAACGCTGTTCAAATCAGTACCCCCCTTCTGTGTGAAACACGGCGTCTTGCAGCCCAGAGGAAAGACTGGAGGAGGAGGCCAATCACCTTGAGTTTGGTCTGGCACCACACTGCCTGCGATGCACCACCGTCCACCACATGTCACTTTTTGACTAAGTCTTGGTGGTGCTGTACGCATTTAACGCTGTTCAAATCAGGGACCCCCTTCCGTGTGAAACACGGCATCTTGCAGCCCAGAGGAAAGACTGGCGGAGGAGGCCAATCACCTTGAGTTTGGTCTGGCACCACACAGGGTGCAAAAAGGACAGCAAGCCACATTCTGAGTCTGACTCTTCCTCCCCAAGTCCCCAGCTGTGTGCTGGTAGACTTGCTAACTGCCGGCCCGGCAGTCTACTACCATGCCCTTCTTTGTGAATCACAGTTGGTTCCCACACAACTCCAAGAGCCAAGCCTGCAACTTTGCAATAAACTAATGGAGTGCTGGCACCCAACTCCTCTTCCCTTCCTTGTGAGGCACAGTGTCTTGCAATCCCAGCTCCTACAACTCCAAAAGCCAAGCTTGGAACTGTCAGAGAAACTACTGGAGTGCTGGCACCCAACTACTCTTTCCTTCTTAGTGAGCCACAGTGTCTTGCATCCCAGAGGAAAGAGTGGCGGAGTAATTGAATGCTGGGCCAAGCAATCCACGGCCATGGCCTTCGTTGTGAATCCCAGCTCCTACAACTCCAACAGCCAAGCCTTGAACTTTCAGAAAACTGTTCTATTTATAAATGGTAGTGCCACCACCATGCAACTGGTACATTTTTCGCTTCTTTATGAGCCACAGCTGGCAGCCCAGTGGAAAGAGTGGCAGAGGAGACAGAGCTAGGTCTGTGTGAATTACAAACTCCCTGCAAACTACTACCTGCCCTTCGTAGTGAATCCCAGCTCCAACACCACTCCAAGAACCAAGCCTGGAACTGTCAGAGAAACTACTGGAGTGCGTGCTGCACACAACTTCTCTTTCCTTCTTAGGGAGCCACAGTGTTTTGCATCCAAGAGGAAAGAGTGGCTGGAGGAGGCCACATAGCCTGAGTCTGAGGCCACAGGGCCTCCCTAGGGGAGGATCATTGCCAGGAAGCTCCAGCTCCCCAGCGTGGCTGAATGGCCTGAGGAGGACGCCAGGAAAATGCCCTTCTTCGTGAGCCACAGTTGGCAGCCCAGTGGAAAAGCAGAGTCCACATGTTGTCTGACTCTGAGGCCTGAGACCACTCTGACAAAAGGACTGCAAGCCAGAGGGTCTTCCTACACAGCTGTGTGCTGCTTTCCCCTTAAATTCCTAGCAGGCCAGCACAGCCATGTTCCCTTCTCAGTGAGACATAGCTTTGCAGTCCACGGAAGACAGTAGGCCTGACAACCACAGGCTCACTGTCTGTGTGAGTCAGAGAGAGTACCCACAAAGAACCAAGCCTGGAGTGGAGGCTTCCTTGCTCCTTCCCTTCACTGAGAGCCACAGTCAGTGCATTGCATCCCATTGGCATGCCCTTCGTAGTGAATCACATTCCCCACAACTCTAAGAGCCAAGCCTTGAACTTTCTGATAAACTGTCCTATTTGTAACGGTGACAGAGGGCCACCAGCATGGCAGTAAGTTGTCCTTCTTTGTGAGCCACAGTGTATGGCAATGGCAGCCCACTGAAGACTAATTGGCGGTCCGGAGGCTGACAACACTCCCACACTGTGGCACTCCTTCCTGCAGAGTCCTGTCACTGTCCCAGGCAGAGTCCAAGGGTGCCTTCGCATGAGTTCTACCTAATCACGGGCCCACCCCACGGCTGTTTTCTAGCACACATGCACAATGCCCTTCTCTGTGAGGCACAGCGTGTGCAAACAAAATAGTTGATGAGTGAATGCACTGTTACAGTTGGTCTTCAAGAGGTTTTCCGCCAAGAGGCGGGCGCAGCCGTGGTTGCTGCATGGGCAAGTTGAGGGCAGTGGTGACAGGGCTGAACTTGAAGCACTAACTGGACCATGATGTTAGGGTGAAGGAGAAGCGGCTGGAAGGCCTCCTCTAAGCCGGAAGTGGGGGGAGCCTGACAGGCAGGCAGGGAGAAGACACAGAGCTAGAGTGAGTCTGAGTCTTTGACCTCACAGGCTTCCAAAAGGACAGCAAGCCAAGCTTTCTGACTTTCTTTCCCAGCTCCTAACTGCCGTGCTGGCATTCCATCTCCATGCCCTTGGTTGTGAATCACAGCAGTTCCACAACTCCAAGAGCCAAGCCTGGAACTTCCTCCTGAAAGGCTCTTCTATTTCTAAGAAACAAATGATTATTGTGCAGAACTGTGGTACTACGCGCAAGTACATTCCACTCCAGCCCTTCTTAGTGAGACACAGTGTGGTGCAGCACAGAGGACAGAGTAGCGGAGGCCTAAACATCCCCCTTAACCCTAACCCTAAGCCAACCTCCAGCTGTTCATGAAGAGTGTTCCCATAACTCAATCATCATCATCAATCACAACCTAGATTTGCAAACAGTAACTTTTCTTGTCCGGCAGCCTTTGTTCCAGGGTAAGAGGAAGAAATGATTATAAAATGTTTAAGCACTGAGTGTGCGCACAATGAGTCACACAGCACAGCACCAAGATCCACACAGGGGACTTTCAGACAGGAGTACGCACACACAACAAGGACGTTTCCCTTCTTTGTGAGCCACAGCTGGCAGCCCAGTGGAAAGAGTGGCGGAGGAGACAGAGCTAGGTCTGTGTGAATTACAGACTCACACAGTCAGTGTGCGTCAGAGTATCCACCAAGCACCAAGCCTGGAGGGTTCCTTGTCCCTCCCTTCACAGTGCATTGCAGCTCAGAGTGAAAATTAGCAGTAGCGGAGGCGGACAAAACTCCCACACAGCGGCAACACTTCCTGCAGAGAGGCCTGCCTCTTCCCACTAGAAGCGGAGCTCCTGTCTTTCCCTTTCCACAGCCCTTCTTAGTGGTTCACAGACCAGCCCAGACGACAAAGTATGGGACTGGGAGGCCAGAAGGGCAGACTGGAGGAGGTTGAATGAGAAGCAACTTGAAGGCATGCTCAAAGCCGGGACTGGTGGAGTCTGACAGGCAGGCAGGTTGGCAGAGGGCCGGGCAGGCAGGGAAGCATCTAGTCTGGCTTACAGGTATGTGTGTGTAGCCTAGGCGCATGCTTAGAGGATACCATCCTCCAAGGCTAGGGATTGGGAAGGCACTAAGCCAAAGTGCCAGTAGGGAGGATTGTTTCCGCCTTGGCAGGCAGAGTTTCTATCGCCACCCCAGGAGACCGGGTTTTGGCAACCAAGGAGACAGAGTGGAAGCAGGAGAACTGGGTGGGTCTATTTCTTTAAGGCTGTAAGGAGGGGAGCTTGCCCCCTGATACTCAGTCTTTGAGGTAGGTTGTTGTAAAGTGCTTCCTCACCACTTTGTTAGCAGATTGGCGCCTAAACCCCAGGGAACGGTGTGAAGCACCAAGGAAGGCAGGTATTAGGGTCTCTCTCAGACCAGCCATGGCCAACAGGGAAACATTGGGCCAATACTGACCCTTTCCAAAGACACTTTGAGTGGCCCTGCCTGGTTTGGAGACAGGCCAGGGCTAGAAAAATTGGGTCAATACACACAGACCCTTTCCAATGACACTTTGAGTGGCCCTGCCTGGTTTGGAGACAGGCCAGGGCTAGAAAAATTGGGCCAATACACACAGACCCTTTCCAAAGACACTTTGAGTGGCCCTGCCTGGGTTGGAGACAGGCCAGGGCTAGAAAAATTGGGCCACTAATAGTACCCTTCAATTGTGTGTGAGAGAGAATACAGGTAGGCAGGCAGGCAGGCAGTTTTGCAGGCATTAGGCACTGGAGCCGGCAGGTAGTCACAGGGCCAGGCAGGCAGGCAGGCAGGCAGGCTCGTAGGGCCAAGGGGAGGCAGGCAGGGTTGCAGGCGGGCATGGAGGATTGCAGGCAGGAGGTTAGGTTACAGGCAGCAACTTAGTTCTTGGATTGTTGGGGTAATCTCAAGGTGGAAAGGTTGAAGTTGATGAAAGTCAACCTTTCCACCGTCTCCGGGTCCAGGCGACAGCGGCGCGGCCTCAGGACATCTCCCATGTGGGAGAAGACACGCTCACTCTGGACACTGGTGGGTGGGATAGACAAGAGGTCCAACGCCAGAGTTGAAAGAGCAGGCCAGAGGTCTGCCTTTCTGGCCCAGTAGTGCAGTGGGTCCGAGCTGAGGGGTTGGAGGGGCTCGGCCATGTACTCCTTCACCATGGTCTGAGCGGGGTCTGCTACTTCTTCCTCCCTTGCCTCCACTGAGGAGGAAACTGCTATGGCTAGGGCAGAGGCCAGGTAGTTGGCTGCTGGAACGGAACCTGGTCTCTGGGTGAACGCTCCTGGAGTACAGAGGGATGTGGATCCTTGCGAGGACTCCTCCTCAGCATCGCTCTGGCTTCCATGCACCCTCTGAAACGCCTGGCCCTGATCGGAGACAGCCCTGACTTGACAGCATAGCTCCGTCTTCCAGGATTTCAGTTCGGCAGTGCTGGCCGCCAGGGAACCCTTGACGCGAGGGTCGCACAGGCAGGCCATCTGGTACACCTTTTCCCTTCTGAGTGGGCCAAGGCGGGTATCCACGCTGGTCAACAGCCTGTCTGCCAATGCCCTGCTCTTAGGGAGAAGATTGCCTTCTTCCCGGATACTGGTCTCTAGGCATTGGCGAAGGGCATTGACCAGGGGGAGAATGTGGCCCAGGCTGGCGTTGTAGCTGCTGAGGACGTGGGTGGTCTCCTCAAAAGGCTGCAGGATACCCGCCATCTGGGAGAGGGCGAGCCACTCGGTAGCACCAAGGTCCAATTCCCTCCCCTCATGCAGGACTGGGGTGGTTGACATGATGTATTCCACCACTTCCTGCTGCTCCACCAGACGCTTGACCATTTCGTGGGTGGAGTTCCACCGGGTGGTCACGTCCTGGATCAGGACGTGCTCCAGTCGGCCCGTCTCTGCCTGCCTCTCACGCATCATCCTGGCTGCCTTGACGCTGCGAGCGAAGTGCCCCACGATCTTCCGACACTTGTCCAGCAAGGCCCTGGTCTCGCTGGTCCCCTCACTCCAGGAGTCCTTTGGTGCACCCAGGCCAATGGCATCGCCCACCACTAGATGCAGTTTGTGTGCTGCGCACACGATGCCCTGGAACCCTGCCCCAAGAACCGCGTTGGTCATGTTACGGCCCGCGTCTGTAACCATGACTCCACGATTGACCTGTCCCTCTGTCCCCAATCCCCACTCTCGCATTGCTGTCTTGAGAACGTCAGCAATGTTGATCCCTGTGGTGTTGTCCTCCATGCTTTGTGCCTGGAGAAGCACCACCCTATACCCTCTTGGGGTGCTGCCTTGTGCCTCCCCCTGCAGCTGCTCATGGGCTGACCGGGGCTCCAGGACCTCCTTGGGTTGCCACCAATGAGCCGTCAGTGAGAGGTATCCGTGGTGCCCACCGGTACAGAGGTCGGAAGTGAAGTGGATCTTCCTCCCTCTGGCCACCTGCAGCAGGGCCCGGATCCTGTCCCTGACAGACTCATAAAGGGAGGGAATCACCCGCCTGCTGAAGGTACGCTGGGATGGAATCTTGTACCATGGTGCCACGTGCTTCATCAGGTGCCTGAAGCCTGATGACTCCACAAAGGAGAGGGGCAACCCGTTCATGGCCACCATTTCACCCACCACTCAAGTGGTGGTCTCCTGTGCTTTGGCCCTATTTTGCGGGCTGACAAAAAGTCCCACCCAACAGCCCCACTTCCTGCAGAGTGGCCTGCCTCTTCCCACTCTCACTAGCGGAGCTGTGTTTTTCTTTCTCTAACCCTTCTTCCCCTCTCTTCCTCCCTGAAGAGCAAGGGCCTGACAGGGTTCCAGGCAGAGTCCCAGGGTGCTTCCTCATCAGATGGCTGTGCAACCCACTTGAGGAGAGGTGTTTCGGGTCATTCCCCCTGCTCAAGACCACCCCCCATATCTTGCACACCGCCATCCTTGCGTCTTGGGGGCTGTTCTCAAAATGCTCCCAGAGACACCCTCGTGGCTTACTGAAAGTAACGCCCCCTCTGTTATTGCCTGCCGCTGCCGCTGCTGTGATGCTGGTGTGGCCTCTGCCCTGCCGGGAAAGTAGACTAGTACTACTGCTCTCACTGGTGGTACTCTGGGTGGAAAGAGGGCTGCTCCTTCCGTCACTGCCTGGAGTCTGACTTAAGTCTGTCCCTGCCAACAGGTCCTCAGAATCTGGCAGGTTTAGATACAAGGAGCCCGATTCTGATTCTGATGCCATTTCAGAATCAGAGCCCTTGTCTTCTTGCTGATTAAGGGTGGGGCTGTCAGGTAACGAAGATGGGATTTGGTACGCCTCATCCATGCTTCCCTCGGTGACAGATGATGGCACAGTGCTGCTTGTGCCACTGGCACTGCTACTCGAGGAGGGAGTTGCACCAGTATCACTTTCTGCACTACTTCCTGTCCCTTCCCTCAGAAACGTGCCCCTATTTATCTTAGTAGGGGTCCCCCTCCCCTTCCCTCTAGCTGTGCGACCCCTCCTCATTTTTCTCACTTCTTGTGGCTCAGGCCAGGGAATGTATAATGTGATAGTAAAGAAAAGCACCAAGGAACTGTGCAAGTAAATGAGTGAGATGGACTCACAACAGCAGCACAACAAACAAGGTAATAGGAGCTAGGGGTTTGCCAATCCTGGCACCCAACTAAGTCTCTCAGTGCCCTGCACAGGGCAAGTATAACAAAGAGAACTGTAACTTCTTCCCAGTTGTAATTGGATTGTGTATGTAGACTGTGGTGGCAAGTAAATGAGTGAGATGGACTCACAACAGCAGCACAACAAACAAGGTAATAGGAGCTAGGGGTTTGCCAATCCTGGCACCCAACTAAGTTTCTCTATGCCCTACACAGGGCAAGTGTAATTAGGAGGAGAACTGTAACTTCTTCCCAGTTGTAATTGGATTGTGTATGTAGACTGTGGTGGCAAGTAAATGAGTGAGATGGACTCACAACAGCAGCACAACAACAAGGTAATAGGAGCTAGGGGTTTGCCAATCCTGGCACCCAACTAAGTCTCTCAATGCCCTGCACAGGGCAAGTGTAATTAGGAGGAGAACTGTAACTTCTTCCCAGTTGTAATTGGATTGTGTATGTAGACTGTGGTGGCAAGTAAATGAGTGATATGGACTCACAACAGCAGCACAACAACAAGGTAACAGAGCTAGGGGTTTGCCAATCCTGGCACCCAACTAAGTCTCTCAATGCCCTGCACAGGGCAAGTGTAATTAGGAGGAGAACTGTAACTTCTTCCCAGTTGTAATTGGATTGTGTATGTAGACTGTGGTGGCAAGTAAATGAGTGAGATGGACTCACAACAGCAGCACAACAACAAGGTAATAGGAGCTAGGGGTTTGCCAATCCTGGCACCCAACTAAGTCTCTCAGTGCCCTGCACAGGGCAAGTATAACAAAGAGAACTGTAACTTCTTCCCAGTTGTAATTGGATTGTGTATGTAGACTGTGGTGGCACGTAAATGAGTGAGATGGACTCACAACAGCAGCACAACAAACAAGGTAATAGGAGCAAGGGGTTTGCCAATCCTGGCAAACAAGTTTCACAACCCACAGGGCAAGTGTAATGGAGAACTGTAACTTAATTTCTTCACAGATGTAAGTTACAACTGCACAAAAACCAAGCTAATAGAAGCAAGGGGTTTGTAAAATCTGGCAGCACCCAACTTTCACAAATAATGCACAGTAACTAAGATGAATGGAACTTCTTCAAAGATGTAATTGAAGAAAAAGTTCTATAGAGGTTGCTGGGTGCCTGCCCTTCAACAAATATTCGTTTCTGTTTGAGTGCCTGACTGCAAAAAAATGAATGAGGTGTTGGACAAGTGAAAGAATATCTATAGTGTTAAGTAAAATGAAATTGTAAAATGTTCTATAGAGGTAGGTGCCCTAGCCTTGTTGCCAAATGCCAACAAATGTGTTTGAGAAATTGGAGTGCACTGGTTGGCGAGGGAGACTCTGCCTACTCAGTCTGTACTCTGTATAATATTTTTAAAATAATTTAATCCACAGCCTCCAACCTCCCCTTCTAAGCACTAGTACTACTGGACCTTGGCTGTTGCTTGCCACTTGCTAATAAACTGTAGAATAGAAAATAAATGGAATAAAACTATAAGCTGCTACTAGGGTAGGATAGGGTTGCTGGATTCCCTTCCAAAACCCCAATCGCAAGAGCAGCAAAAAAGCTGTAGGCGCAGGGTAAAAGGACCTTGGCCAAGTAAATGAACTTGGTGGGAAACTGGGATACAAAAGAAATGATATGGTAGTGTAAAATAATATATTTTCAAGATAAATCCGCAGCACCTCCCCTCCCCTACCGCTCCCACTCAAATCTTCCCTCCCCCTTGAAGCAAATATAAGCAAATAAAAAACGGAACTCTTCCTCAAAAATGCAGAAAACAAAAAAGAATAAACACTGCGTTGCTATTCCCCACAGGGAATAGAAGAAATTATTATGTTTTGCGAATTAATATCAATTCAATTCCCTCCCTGCCTAGCGAGACCGCGACTGCGACCGCGAAATCGAAACTAGACTGAGCGCAGCAATCCAGCCCTGACCACCCTCCACAAGATCCAAGCCCAGACTGTGACAGACTGGAACTGCCTCGGCTTTTTATGCCCTCTGGCACATCCAGAAGTGTCCGTCAAAACCTGTCCATGCAATTGGTGGAATGGCTCCGAAAATTTGCATGGTCCCGTCCCATGGCCAGCCCATCGTTGCACAGGTGTAAAAAAATAAATTAAGAAAAAAATAAAATGAAATCAACGGAGACGTATTTTGGCAATACAAACCCACTGCTGCTACTGTAAAAAATCAAGCATTTAAAATAGGTTACTTTTGCATGTTTCTGTGGTGCTTTGGTGGGGTTTTGGGCAAGGATTTCAAAAAAAATATTGCGGTCGCCATTTTGGACCGGGAATCGGTTTTTTTTTTACTTTTAAAAACTTTTTTTCTGTGCCGCTTGGCATTGCGCGATCGCCGCGTGCAAGTAACAACCACGACAAATCAGACCAAATTGTTCGTTCGTCGGTTCGAGCTTGAAGTCTGGCGGAGTAATTCCCGTTTCCGTTTCCGTAGAGTAACGGATACGAGTAACGGAAACAGAAACGGGAATACCGCTAAGTCGTGCCCATCTCTACTCCTAAGCTGTTCTCACGCCCTATCTCCATGTTACTTTATGCCGATGATGCAGTATTACTATCTTTAACTTGTATTGGCCTTAGAAGATTTTTGAAAGCCTTTTCTTCATACTGTAATCAGGAACAACTTGTTATTAATTATGCCAAGACCAAAGTACTTGTTACCAGCAGAAGGAGGGCTAAGCACAAATGGGTAATAAATAATCACTCTATAGAACAGGTGGCGTGCTATAAATATCTGGGCATAGTATTCAGCTCCACAGGCTCCTGGGCATCCCATATAAAATACTCATTATCAAATGCTCAGAAAAGTACCACAGCTTTAAACAGATTCTTTTTTTCTAATGGTGGACGACATGTTCCCTCAGCAGTACAAGTCTTCAAGGGCAAGGTGATCTCACAGTTGCTGTATGGCTCCCCAATATTTGCATATGCAAATATACATTCCTTTGAATCTGTCCAGACCAAATTTTTGAGATCAATCCTGGGTGTGCCTCCTTGCACCCCTAACACAGCCCTATGCCTGGAGACTGGATTAGTTTCCATTAGAGCACCGGTAAAAGCCCTCATGATTAATTACTGGCTCAAACTTATGCTTCTTCCTGTCGGTCTGGCTCCCCTGACTCTCCTAAACACCTTCCAGTCAGATTGGAAATCTTTTGTAGTTAAAGAAACGCAACAGATAGGTCTCTCTATTAACACCCTTATAGCGATGGGCTACATTAATGCCAAAGTGACTGTCAAGCATAGGATATGGGATATAGATCTCCAGGAACACCTGAGCCAAATGGGCACTAATAGCATAGTCACATACAATGCTTTAAAGATGTCTTCTTACCTCTCTAGCTCTATGTCTACAAAAATAATCCGGGCCTTCTCCTTAGCCAGACTGAATGTGCTCCCTTCCAAACTTTTGGATGGGAAATTTCAAAATACCCCTTACCCAGAGAGGCTATGTCCTTGCAATAATAGCCAAATTGAGTCTGTGACCCATGTTCTTTTATGCTGCTCCTTTTATCAAGAACTACGCAAGCAGCTTATACATCCTATTATTTGCAAACATCCTGGGAGACCCACCAACTACTACGCTAAGCTACTTCTCTCAGATAGGTCCCCTCAGATCACAAATTGTGTTGCCAGGTTTTGCTACGCTGCTATGATCAAACGTAGATGTATAACTGATAGAGGTTTGAGCTCTCCTAATTATATATAGTGTTTTAACCATAAATTGTCATTTTTACAAGCTCTGTATTTTCCAGTAATATTTTATACTGTTTTATCATATTATTTTATACTGTTTTATCATTGTTTTATCATGTTATATTTTTATTGTATTACAATTTTTGTATTTGGTTAATAACCGTAAATAAACAATCATCTCTTTCATGTCTTGGACCGAGGTATCCAAAGTCTCTAACTTATGTCTTCATTGGGTGTTGTAGTCATGATTTTTGCAACTCCAGGCCTGCTTTGGCATTTTCCTCTTTCAAGCCATTGTTGCTTTCTGCCAGTAATCTCGTGTCATCTGCCTATTGTCACAAATTTGATACAGCTGTGAAAATAATAAGTTAGTGTCGTTTCACTATTTTCTAATAATGGAGGTGAGTGTCGTCCAGTACATTAAATATTACATATGAATGTAGGGAATTAAAAAAATCACATGGCTGACCATGAGTTGATCAAACTACTCAGATGTTAACCATTTTAGTCCTAACCTGAACAGCTCCATTTAACGATTGGGATCTGTTGAATCAGCAAGTGCACAAGTGCTATTAATTGAATAGTCCTACTTCAACTTCAAGTAACAGCTTTGCTTTAGACAAGTGGTTCCCTACCTTGGGTTGCCAGATTGTCTTGGATTAAAATTGCTAGAAATCTTCACCACTAGTTATGCTAACAAGACTTCTGGGTGTTGTAGTCCAAGAACACTTGGAGAATCCAAGGATGGGAGCCACTGATTTAAACAGAACTGTCTAAAACTGTTTAAAACCATGCATGACCTCAATACCATTCTTGTAGCATCTGACCTGCCACACATGCGATGCAGAGCCTATAGGGGCTACGCTCTATGTCCAGCGATTGACTGAGCCACATCAATGACATCACAAGGCTTTTATAAAATTCCAGGAATTACATCTCAAGCAACAATGAACACCCTTGAGAATGACATGAAGTTGTGTCGGGTTCACCCAAACCTAGCCCATGACCTTACCAAGTGGAAGGCCAAAACAAGACTAGCGGACCTCACCACCAAGTGGAACAAATCCTAAGAAAAAAAGAAGAAAAAGAAGACATCTCAAGCAACAGGATGCTGCTGCAGTAATTGAGATCTCATCAGCCATTTTGTATTACAGGAAGAAGTTCCTTATCTCAAGTCTGTGTGTCTACATCTGAAGCCAAAAAGGCTTGGGAACACAAACACAAGGAACCCTGAAGTCCACAAACTCCACCCAGTAGATGTCCTGACTTAACTGGCAATCCAAGATCTCCACTGAGTGTTTCCCTCACTCTGAAACCAGGGAAGTGGAGATAAAACAAAATTGTCACATATATTTGCCAAAGGTATGGGAGGAAGCAAATCCAATCAAATGGCATTTACAACTACGTGTAGTAACTTGAATATTAAGCAAGATATGTATTATTCAACTCATTCTAAGTATGGCACTGTAAATTTTTCATGAAGGTTAAGGGGGGAAAAAAAGCTGACAGCAATATCATTTAAGCTGAGTGGGTTTGATGATGCACTTGAAAGTGAGAGATTAAACAGACATTTTCTCTTTTTTAATAATATGACAAGACTCAGATAACATCACATTTGGCAAAAACCTTTATTGGTTTATGGATCAGGGCTTCCTGCTTTTAAACACACACACACACACACACAACACACACACACACACACACACACACACACACACACACACACACACACACACACACACTTCCCTCTACAAACTAATAAAATTCATGTAGCTGTCAGCTTGGATTTGATCCCTATTTTGTTTTACTTTAACAACATAATTCAGTCAATCAGTTATTAGAAAACTACACTTTCTTTTTCTGCCAAAGCTTGTGATTTGGTACCGAATCTGCAGAAGTACTGTAATCCCTGGGATGCATTAATGTCTTTCGGTGAAACATATCCTGATGGGTTTTATTCCCTGTATGATCCCTTTTCTCACTTCTGTCAGCAAGTGGTTAAAATCCCCCAGGACTGAAGGGATACAGTAGCAGAACAGTCATTTTGTACAACCTGAATAAACATGACTTTCCTTACAAGAACTTCTGGAAACTGCAGTCTTCTTTAACTGAGCCTTATCTCTTCCATAGGATAACATTTTCCAGGATGCTCTAGGGAGACATTGATGCTTGCCTATATATGTTAGGGGAAATGGCTGAGGTGTTGGAGTTAGTCCTCTGTGCATGTGTGTTGTCTTCAGACAAATGGGTAAAAATGGAACAGAGAAGGGTTTTTGTTGATATCCGGGGTGGTCCTGGGATAAAGCAAAAACTCACGGGGAAACTCAGAAAATGGTGTGACAATCTGCTACCGCATATCACTCAGTTTTAATCTATTATTTTTGGAATCAAATGTTTTGAACTCTGTAAAGCATCATATGATTAAAAAGAAGAGATGGCATCTCAAAGACTAACTGCTATATTTTAATGGGAGCTTTCATGGAACTAATCCACTCCATCTATATAATATGAGCAGTAGAGTAGGACCCTTGTATCCGCAGGGGATTGGTTCCAGGCCACCCCATGGATACAGAAATCTGTGGATAACAGTGAATGCTCTTATCCAGATTGCTGGGGTGGCACCTTTAGCCCTGACAGTCCCCAAACACTGAGCAGCACAAAGGGCTGCCAACCTGCCCAGTGGAAGTGGTGGCGTGCCGGGGGAAGCTGTGCCATGCAGCTTTCCCCCTGGCACTCACCCTCTCCTGCTGGGCAGGTCAGCAGACCAGGCAATGGGAGCGAGTACCTTTGTGCCGCCTGGTCTGCCCAAATGTACAGCAGCACAGCAGACCAGGTGAAGTGAAGGCCCACTGTCCCACTGCCCAGAGTGTTCAGCCCACAGCAACCCATCTGGAAAGAACTTTGTGCCCTTGTTGGCCTCCTGAACAGGCACAAACTTGGGAGGGAAGCCCCCCTTTCATTGCTTTGGGGTGGGAGGCTGGGAAAGAGAAGGCAAAGGACCAAATGGAGGAGGAGGAGGAGGAGGAGGAGGAGGAGGAGGAGGAGGAGGAGCAGCCAAGTCATGTGTAGCAGAGGGAACCAGTCTGCACCAACGCTCTCTCTTGCTTGCTGACTGAAGGTGTTTATGGTTTGGCTCCTGATTAACCCTCCCTCAGAAGAAATTTGTTGTCCTCGTCAGCCTGGCTGCCCTCCTCCTCCTCCTCCTCCTCCTCCTCCTCGTGGTGGTGGTGGTGGTGGTGGTGCTGGTGCTGCAAGAAGGGGGGAAATGAACTTTCCCTTCTTGATTTTCTCTTCCTTTGACTGTGTGGCAGAGGAAGGAGCAGCAGTAGCCTGTTGGGCTGCCACATGAACTTCTCGAGAGGAGCCTCTGAGTGAGGTCAGTATTCTTGCAGGTTTTTGCCTGGCTGTTCCAGGAGCTCTTCTCTCCCCAGATGGAGAGGGGCTTCATGCAGTTTGGTGGCAGCTGTGATGACCACCTCACTTGATTATGGAAAGCCTCCTTCCTCACCAGCCATTCGAGCGCCACACAGGCAGTGTCCACATGGCGCAAAGGTGCTCGAGTGAAGACTGACAGCTCAGCATCTGAGTGGGGAAGGGGGAAGCGACTCCCCCAAATGTTGGGGCAAAACAGGCTTCCTTCTAGAGATGGGCACGACTTAGCGGTATTCCCGTTTCCATTTCCATTACTTGTATCCGTTACTCTACGGAAACGGTAACGGGAATTACTCCGCCAGACTTCGAGCTCGAACCGAGGAACGAACAATTTTGGTCTGATTTGTCATGCTCGTTCCTTGCATCACGCGATCGCGCGATGCCACGCGGCACAGAAAAAAGTTTTAAAAGTTAAAAAAACCCGGTTCCCGGCCGAAAAGCAGGCAGAAAAATGCCTGCCGTGCCTCAGGGCACCTACCAGAGGGGTTGTTTCTGGAGGTCCCCGGCCTCCCCCCCCATCCCCCGTCCTGGGTTGCTCTGGTGGGACTCGCCGCAGGCTCACAGGCAGCCAGCAAAAAGCCCAGTCTCGCCAGCCGCCGGCCGCCGCAATTAAAGCGCAAGCAAGCGGCACGGACGGCACAGGAAAAAACTTTTAAACTCTCCCCCCACCCATTCCCGGGCCAAAAAAGCAGGCGGAAAAATGCCTGATTGACTAAGGGCGCAGGGCACCTACCGGAGGGGTCGTTTCTGGAGGGGGGGTCCCGCCTCCCCCCCGTCCTGGGCAGCCGGACTCGAGTCGCCATGCCATGCGGTGCGGGCGGGGGATCCAAAATGGGGCGGTGAACGCAATATTGTTTTTGAAATCGTGATCCAAAAACACACAAGCACAACAGAAACATGCGAAAATTTATAAACTGCCAGATTTTTCACAGTAGCAGTGGGTTTTTTCTTGCAACAAAATGTCTCTCCTCTCCTCCTCTGTCCTCCATTGATTTTATTTTTTTAATTTTTTTTACACCTGTGCAATGATGGGCTGGCTGAGTGGCCAGCCATGTGGTGGGAGTGGACGACCATGCAAATTTTTGGAGCCATCCCACCAAACGCATGGCCACTTGGCCATGGAGACTTCTGGGATGTGCCAAAAAGCCCCCTAAAACCTGCCCTAGCCCCCTAACCCTAACCCTAACCCTTGACTCCTTACCCATACGTCACAGACTGTCTTCTTAGTGGGTCAGAGAGGCACCCAGAGGTGCAACTCACTAGCCCACCGTAACCTTACCCGTCACTAGCCTAACCCTAGCCCTTGCACTAACCCACCTTAACCCTAAGCCAGATCTACTTGCATATTGCACTACACGCAAGTACGATTCCCTTCTTTGTGAGACATGGTGGTGTGAGAGCCTTGTGCAGGGAAGGCATGACGCTGTCACTCTCACTGGTCTCATAGCCTGCAACTGGTATGCATATCCATATGGCTATTGCATACCATTTTGCAGCAGCAGCATGTGAGGAGGGGAGACCCCCATGTAGAGGGGTCTCTTGGAGCCTGCTTCCCCTTCCTAGTGGGTGAGGATAGGAGGCACCCACGGGTGCCTCCAGGAGCCCACGTTCCCTTTATAGCGGGCCAGAGGAGGCACCCACCCCACAGAGGTGCCTCCAGGAGCCCTCTCCCCCCCAAAAAAACCAGTACTAACGAAAACAAAAAAACAAAAAAACAAACCGACTAATTTTTGCAAATTTTTGCGAAAAACGGAAATGAGCCAAAATGGGACCGGCCCGACTAACGACAACTCGAAAAAATTTTTTTCAAGTCGTGTCCATCTCTACTTCCTTCCATGAGTGAGCAACAGAGCATCTCGCCACCCTGCCCAGTGGGAGTGGGTTAATGCTGGGGGTGAAAGCACAACCGAGTCCACTAATTCTGCTTGGAACATTTTTTTTTTTTTTTTGCTTTGACTCTGCTAGCAATCTGCATGCAATCTGCTCACATTCTGCTTGCAGCCTTCTTGCAGCCTGCTGGCTATCTGCTTTCTTTTCAGCTGTTTTGGCTACATAATAATTTTTTTAAATATTTCCCTCCCCCTCAAACCGCAGATAAGTGAATCAGCAGTTAATGATCCAGTGGATAAGGAGGTTGTACTGTATACAATGTGAAGCAAAAACAGCACCGAGGCTACACAGAAAATCTGCACAGAGGGCTTTAAGATAAGAAGACAGTGGTGTTTAGTAGACTCAAGGTGCATTTCACACATAGTAGTAATTTAAGACCCTTGTTAGCTATACAGTTCTTGTCTTTTGAAGCTTTGGTCTGTAAACAGCAACAGAATTCTGTGACTGTGTTGCCTGAACACATGTAGGGGCAGAGCTGGCATCTGGGGTTGTCGTAGGATTTACAACCCATTGTTGCATCTGTGTTGCACAACTCATTGAGTGTCAATAGCTGGTTGAGAAAGTGGAGTTATCTGCAGAGATGGGTATGACTTTAAAAACAAACTGCAAAATTCATTTAAAATTGCAAAATTCATCTACTCGTATTTGTAGGAACTGATATCATCTGACAAATACAATTTGACAATTTCTGCAATTTTTAATTTGTTGATTCATTGGCCAAAAAAAAAAATGACACACAAACCTGGCAGCTTGAGACACCAACATAGTCAAGAACCTTTCCCTGACTCTCCTCTACAGTCCCTCAAGTTTGGCTAGACTGGATTTTCCTAAGCCACTTGAGAAAGGGCACTTTCCTGCAGGACCCAGTTTGTGGGCATAGAACTCAAATGTTGGAAAGAAACCCAACATTCACTAAACCTAAAGGGAATGCAGAGGACATTTTGCAGAAGCTTCTCTCCAATTTTAGTGTCTCTAGGTGCCTTGTTCTTGATGAACAAGTTATGCAACCCTAACTTGTTCATCTAGAACCCAAACTACACCAAATGTGCAGGGCTTGTAAAAGGGAGTCATGGGAAGCTTCTCCATGATTGGCTTGTTTCTCTGTGTGTCAGGGGGGCTTTGTTGCATTTTACATGAGAAAATGAATTCACAAAATTATTTGTCAATATATCAGGAAAAATCCTTAATTTGTGATTCATGATTTGTCAACTTTGATAAATCATGAATCTAAACAAATCACAATTTTTCTGATCCGTCCCCACAATTTTTCTGATCTGTCCCTCCATGGCTTGGGACCTGACTACCTGGCAGAGCGAATCTCCCAGCGGTCAACTTCGGCCCGACCAACTAGAATGACGCGGGCACACTCGCTGCGGGTGGCCACGCCCAGGGAGGCTTGGAAAATGTCCACCCGTGGCCGAGCCTTCTCTGTGGGTGGTCCTACACTATGGAATCATCTCCCGAGCGAGTTGCGCCTTGCACAGTCCCTGTCAGCCTTCAAAAAAGCTTTAAAGACCTTGCTTTTCCGGGAGGCGTTTGGTGACTGTTAACTTTTTTTTCTTTCTGATTTTTGCCCGCCACTTTTCTCCATGCCATTTTTTACTTATGTGTTTAAACTGATTATATTATTTTATAATGATGCTGTATTTAACCTAGTTTATCGTTTGCTTTTGTTGTAAACCACCCGGAGTTCCTTCCTGGAAGACGGGCGGTATATAAGCTATAAATAAATAAATAAATAAATAAATAAATAAATAAATAAATCTTTAGTTATGTGTAAGCAAGTATAGGCCTGTCACCAACTGCTTGGGTGAGTGAAGTTTTCTTATCAAGAATGAGTTGGACATCATTTATGATGTGTGTGAGTCATTAGTTGTGGGCTGAAAGTTTCAACTAGTCATGTTTGGTTGTTATCTCTTCTGGGTCTGTTTTGGAGGAGCTTACTTCTGGGTATTCATCCTGCCTAGTTAATTTGTTCTTTAAGTGTAACGGGTGGATATTGTAGTGTGAGTAATATGTATTTTGTTTCTCAAGCATTTGGGGGCAGGCCTATAATTGCTTTACGTACAAACCCCTAATATTAATATAAAGCAAGTATTCAACATTCATAAAGTGGAGATTTTTTGAAGAATTAAATGTTAGACTAAGGTTCTTAAGTACAGATGGGCGCAAATTGGGAAATTAGTGTTTTATTTTGTTTTGGTTTGGTTTGTTACTTTTGTTACTCATTGCATTTTGTTTCATTTTGTTAGTAAATGACTTTTTAACAGAGGTTTTGTAATGAAAAGACAAGCATAACAAAACAATTCAGAAGCTGCTGCCACTCAGGTGTTTTTTTTTTTTTTTTTTTGCAGGTGGGGTACAACCTGGCCTGTCCAAAAAACAAAACAAAAAACAAAAAAACAAAACAAAAACAACAACAACTAGGTAGCGGCAGCTTCCAAACTGTTTCCCCACATCCTGACCTGTCCCCACATCCTGACCACTGTCTGCTCCCTTCTGCCTGTCATCCCTTCCCCCCACCTCCCAGCTGGGGCTTATTGACAGGTTGGGGTGTGGAGAGAGAGGGTGCCCCCTCTCTCCACACTCCAAACTCATTTAAAAAACTACACAAGACCCCCCCCCAAAAAAAAACATGCAGTGGTCTGAGAAGGAAAGTGCTGATGTCATTGCTCGCCCTCTCAGATCTCGGCTGTGTGGGGAAGCCCAGGGAAGCCCCTGGGCTTCTGACAAAACAGCAGCAGTTTGAGAGGATGAGTGCTGACATCAGTGCTCACCCTCTCAGACCTGCTGTGAACTGGAGAGTGGATTAGGGAGGCTTTTGGGGCAGGGCATTCAAAAGCCTCCCTCCTCTGCTCTCCGGTTCTCCCTACCGCCATCCAGCTGGTTTTGATAGCTCGAGCTGTAAAAACCAGCCGGGTAGTGGTGGCAAGAACTGAGCAGGAAAACAGCCACCTGATCTCACTGCAGCACCTTGCTTGAAGCAAGATCGTGCGGTGGTGCTCCGGTTCAGTTCCCCGAAACTGAAAACATCATTTTGTTTCAATTCTTGATGACATGCTGTCTGGCATTTCATTCGTTTTGAAATGTTTCAAAACCTTACGAAATGACAAAACAGCATGTCATTTTTCGTACGATGCCCATCCCTATTCTTAAACCATTGCAAAATGTGAACTACTGCAATAATTATGTTGCTATTTGCTGTCATTGTCCTTCACAACTAACCACAACCACATTTATAGAACAAGATTCAGGTCATTTTTCTTGTTGTGTTCCTTCAAGTCACCTTCAATTTATGGCTATTAGATAGCTCTAAAATGTCCTATTCTCAATCACTTGGCTCAGCTCTTGTAGGAGAAAGCCTGTGGCTTCCTTTAGGGCATTGGTCCATCTCATATTTCACCTTCCTCTTTTCCTGCTACCTTTCACCTTTCCCAGCATTGTTGTCTTTTTCAGAAAACTCTGCCTTCTCATGACATACCCATAGAAGGACGGCTTCAGTTTCAATGTTTTTGCCTCCAGAGATACTTCAGAACTGATTTTATCTAGGACCCATTTAATTGTCCTTCTGACCATCCAGAGTACATTTGTACCTCGGATAACGACTGCCCTGGATAACAAATTTTTCAGATAATGACTGCAAATTTCTGGGTATAGGACTGCCTCTGATAATGAATTTTCCCTATGGGCTGCCTCGGATAACGAAGCACAATTCTAGCTATAGGTCTGCCTCGGATAATGAATTTTCTCTATGGGCTGCCTCAGATAACGAATTTTCCCTATGGACTGCCTCGGATAACGAATTTTCCCTATGGACTGCCTCGGATAATGAATTTCCAGCATGCATCAGTAAAAAACAGTTATCCCGGGTGGCATTGCATCTGTACCTTTAGAGTGCACTTTATAAAGAGTTTGGAGCAAAAAACCAGGTGTCTGTGCCTTTTTCCTAGGCTCCGGAACGGATTAATAGGTTTCCCATTCATTCCTATGGGAAACCGCATTTCAGATAACAATGAGATTTGGATAATGAGTAACCTCGGAGAATGAATTACCGTCGTTATCTGAGGTACCACTGTATCTGCAAAATTCTCCCCCATTACCACATTTCAACGGAACTATTTTCCTCCTATCAACTTTCTTAACTTTCCAGATTCCACACGCATATATGGTGATTGGAAAGTTAAGAGTGTGTTGTCTTAGTCTTGGTGTCCAGTGACATCTAATTCTTACATTAGATGATATTATTTTCTAATCCATTCAATCCTGCTCTTCCTTCTCTCAGTCTTCATCTGATTTCTTGGCTGCAGTCTCTAGTTGGATTGATGGATGAACTGAAGTACACAAAATATGAAGGCCATTTTCAGAGCTATGGTTGGAACACACTAGCCTCCATTCCACACATCTAAGGGCCTTTTCACATGACCCCTAATATCCACTGGCCACTTAAATTCAGACCAGAGATCTTAGGGGTTTGTCGCTGTTCCTACGTTCCCACCCCCTCCGCATTCCTGGCTGCTGGCTGCGTGAGGGGAGGGAGAAAAAAAGGAAGAAAAGAATGCCGCTCACCTCCGTTCTGCCATCCCGGCACTGCATTCAGATCTCTTAAAGGGGCGGGGGGCAAAAAACAAACAAACAGAAGCAAGGAGAGCCGGGCAGTCACTAAGTTATATCCGCATCAGGAATTTTCACCTCCAGAGAGCAGGTACCTGAAAAGTGTGCTGGGACGCGCTTAGGTGGGTGTGGTCACACTTAATTATCTGTAAACTCCGAAGCTGGTGGGGAAACAATTTTAAGCTCCGGAGCTGGGAGCCATTTGCCGCGGAGTTTAGGGGTCATGTACAAATGGCCTAAGCCTCAGCATTTACAATGTCAAGTAAGAGGACTTGATTGATCACTTATTTAGCTATCACATTTGGGTCCCTTCACTGAGAATATTATTTAAGTTTAGTATGGAGCCAGTTCTCTTTTCCATGCCATTGCTGAGGCTGGAGCTCATCTTATAAATTCAAGCCCATGCTTTGTGTGACATGGGACAATATCGGAGAGTAAAATCTGCAGGGGTATCTCTTTGTTACAAGAAGCTGAAAGGCCAAACTTTGAATAATATATGTCTAGATTTCTGAAGATTTAGCTTTATTCTGGATTGATTTCCTGAGGGCTCAAATTAATTCTTCCTCGGAATATGTCTCAAGCTGAACTCAAGTTTTCGTCAGTGTTGAAGGAACTGTCATTCCTCCCCCATTTCTCTTCAAAGCAGTGTTTCCTCTGAAGTTAAGAAGGGAAGCTGGTGTGACCCCCCCCCCAGACACCTTGACCCATTTTTCTGACAGGTTGTCTCAAGGGTCTTTCATACAGTATAACCATGGGAATTGTCTTCCGGTTCTAAGAGTTGTACCAGCAGATAGAAACCCTCATACTAGTGAATTTTATTTAGGTTGTGCTCATTAGCTATTGACTTTGCTCACTTTAGTATTCCAAGATTTGAGAGGAACGTCAGTGATACTTACCTGTTCATGCCCAGTGAGATGTATATTCTTTTCTCTCTTGGTTTGGCCTCCATGCACTTTTTCTTTTCTTTTTTGCTTATCTACCTCATCATTCCATGTGTTGAGCACCACTCATGGAAAATTAGCTCAAACAGAAACTCAAGGGGACATCTATTTGACATAGCGGTTGAACAATCACTTTGCTGTTTTAGGGAATTCTTCTACTCTTCATCAGAGGTGGGACTTTATGAATCCTTTGACAGAATTCACTCAGAGCTTCCCTAAGTGACAGTTCTTTGGATTTTTTTGCAGAATTGCCACAAGAGTTAAATTGCTGTGGATAAAGATGCATATAATAATCCAAAGGTACTCTTGTGTGTTATGTGGACCAGTTAGGCAGATTTGCAGAACTTTGCAGAGGAAGGGACAAAAATCCTCATTCTTACTTGGAGGAGATGGTGATGAAATCCATCATGGAGGTAAAAAAATTATCATTATGTGTTCAAATAGTAATCATAATACAGTGGTACCTCTTAAAACAAATGCCTTGTAAGACAAAAACCTCGTAGGAAGGGAAAGAAATTCCGGAAATAGGCATGCTTCGCATGGCCAAAACAACAACTGTGAGATGCTTTGCAATATGAAAAACCATTCCACATGTACCCAGGGGGGAAAACTGGCTATTTTTGTCTTTATTCTATCCTCCAGAATTGATTAATCCATTTTCAATGCATTCCTATGGGAAACCGCATTTCATAAGACAAAAAATTATTAAAACAAATTGACCTGTGGAACAAATTAAATTTGTTTTAAGTGGCACCACTGTACTTCAAATGCCATTCATTATGTTGTCAAAATCAACACTCATCATAGTAGTAGGCAGAAGGAGGCATTCATTTCTGGAGGTAAATTTGGATATGATGAAAACAGAGTCAATTGTTTGTAAATAATTTATTATTGTTGAAATTTTACTGCCAGAGAGAAGGAGATTGTAGGTTGTGGGACTTTAATTTGTTTGACCTTGAGTATGATGTACACTATACCTTGGACATTGCTATTTTTGGTGCCCCGGCTGTGGTTGAAGTATCACCTACACAGAAAAGACCAGTATTAACAACAGTCTTAAAGGAAATGTAACATTTGTAAACAAAGAAAGTAAATTTGAGAGAAATCTTATGGGGGAATCAACCACACCCACTTCCACCACAGTCCTCATACTATGTCTCTATAGCAGTGGTGGCGAACCTTCGGCACTCCAGATGTTTTGGACCACAACTCCCACAATTCCAAGCCTGTATTGCCAATCACAAAATATTGTGGGAGTTGTGATTCACAACATCTGGAGTGCCAAAGGTTCGCCACCACTGCTCTATAGCTACATTTGACTTAGGTAAATTGGTATTTTTCTGTCTCATACACGTATGCATTCTTATCATCCCAACATTACCTGGTCTGGTAGACATTGTATAGCTAAAATTGAAGGGCAACAGCTCCATACAATGTTATATCTTCCTGGGCTACTAACTCCATTTTCAACATGAATCATACACTGCTTTCTACATCAGTGGTTTCTTGAATTTTATTTCCCACTTCTAAGTGCAGCATGTGAATGATGGGTTTAGTACAAAAGAGGGAATGTTGTTCTACCACCTGGTCACCATTCAAAACAATTTTTGCGCATTTGTCAAAACCAGCTTTCCTTGCTTCAGGGTTCAGTTCTGAGGGTCTTTTTGCCCTATACAATTCAAGTGGTGTTCTAGATCTGAATCAAATTGTAAACCAGATGCAGAATGTGAAGTGTGTTTCGATGTGGTGCACAGCCCTAAGAATTCCTCTTGGGATAGTTAAGGCTGAGAATCAGCAGCTCCCTGGTTTCAGACACTGATGAGGCCTTTTGCAAATGCTCTACCAGTGAGTTATCACCACACCTCTATAAAGAGGAAAAAGTAGAAGCACGGCTTGGAAACATTTTGGGATTGTATTTCCCAGGATTCCTCATGGCCGCTGACCCTCATGTCTTTGGGAAGAGAGGGTCTTAGGAGCCATCATCCAAAAATGATATCCTCCAATAATGATATGCTCCAATAATGATATGCTGGAGTAGAAGATCTTACCTTAGTCACCACCACACTTACATTGAGACATTTGGCAGTGGAAAGGGACTAAAAGAAACTCATGGGATTCCCTATCTGCATAATTACCTTGAGAATTTAGCTGGCAACTTTCTGATTCCAAATATCTTTATGCATCTCCTCAATGTGCTCACATATGTAATTTTCTTATTCCTCATTTTATCCTCAAAAACAATTTTGTAAGGTAGGTGTACTGTAGCTGGAAGATGGCCTTGTCCATGCTGCAAACTTTGGTACAATCCAGCCTGTGCTTAAACGGTCCTTATCTTCAGTGCAATCTATATTAACTCTTGGTATATACGAGTATCTGTGAAGGCGGAACAAAGACCCATTTTGCATCTTAATATGTTATCCCTAAAAGATTGCATGTCCTAGGCCTGAACCAGAAAGCCACCCCCCCCCCAACCAAACGGTTGCATCAGGGAGCCATCCACCATAAGAACTATCTGCCAATATGGACAGGCTAAGCAAAGCCTCCAGGGTTACCCAGAATTTCAGCTCTTAATGGAGACTACAACCTTGATTCACCAACCTCCCAATCCAATATTCTAACCACCACAGCAGTAGGTCTCACATTAAGGCCAGGGGAACAGCTGGCATTGCATCTGGTGACAGCATTGACTGCAGAGCCTGTCAACAGCAGCAACCTCTAGTACATGGTGTGACATGTCCTGCCTTGAGAGGGCATCAGGGACTTCCAGAGCATTAATCTTGGCGAAATGGTCCATAACATGTGTTGAGCATGTGCATTGCTGTGGATCTAAAAACTGTCCTGTTCCAGAACGCTGGAGTTTAGACGCTTCCAACCCTTCCATTTAATTCCCTTTTTCTGCCGAAGATAAGTAAGATGAATTGCCTGTTCCGCAGCTAGTTTATTAGCTTCTCTGCCGACAAGATCCTTCATCATTTTGCTCTCCCAGTTCACCCCCCCCTGCTTGTTGAGGCAAAGTGAAGTGGGAACAGCTTTCAGAAGCCTGGAATGATATCTTTGCACCTCTTTCTTTTGAATTCGAATCCTTTGAAAAACTCTGCCTTCACTTGTGTTTGACTGAAAAGAGTAGTTGGAGCTTAGGTTTCCGCTCGTTTACATGAAGGGAGACACAAGAACCCAATATGAGGTACAAAATTTTGTTAGTGTTGCTGACAATGATAAAAAGCATTTCCTGGTTTTCCTGATTTGCCTATGGAACCCCTGTAATGGAAAAGTAAACAGAGCTCTAAGTACTTATGATAAGCATGTTTTGGTTTTGTCTGTTTCATTTTCAAAGTTTTGGTGGAATTTGGAAATCTCTAGATATGAGGTGCTGCTGACCAATTAGCCTTAATGATGACACAAATTACTTGCTCTTGAATTTGCTGATGCAGCCTATTCTGTCAACACTAATGCCTGTGTGTCACAGTATAGCTTTTCTTCAATTAACAGGTCAAGGATTTAGCGGCATGACTTTCATTCCCCCAAAGACATTGTTAGGTTTTGAGTCATTTGGATCACTTTGGGAAAACAAACACGGGGCTTTCATTTTGCTAAAACATTTGCCTCATTATCTGGCACAATATCTTTGCCTCAAGTTAAATATATTCTTCTGATTGCAGCCATGCAGAAAGCAGGGGAAATCATATCAATTTTCAACACAAGTGTGTTTTCAAAACATCCACACGCACAAGCACTGACTCAATTAATGGCTTAAATTTGAACAATATGCTTTCGAATGTGGAAAAAGATATTATGGATTAAATAATAGAATGATTTTAATGAAATTAGAGGTCCTGGTGAAGCACAACACTCATGTATATTCAAAACAATAAAGTAGAAGAAAAATGCTACAAAAAGGAAGATGTAAGGGAAGCTGAATCACAATTACATGTCCACTAACCTCTAAATCAAACAAGCAAAACAGCAAGCAACCAAACAACCAAACAAACAAAAATATTAATATAATTAACGGATAGAATCATAGAGTAGAACAAGATATTGGATATCAGCTATCCCAACCACCTATTCAGCTCAGTATTTACAGTGAAGAAGTAGCCATGAACTTGCTTTCCCACAGAGAAAAGGTCATGGATAAGGTCATGCCATAGAGAAAAGGTACGGATAAGGTCACAGAGCACAGACAGCTTAAGGATCTGAAGAGTTCTCACTTAATTTTACATTTTCCTCAAGACATTTGGCAGGGATACTGTGAAATACAGGAAACTGGACTTGATGGGTCCTTGGCCTGATCCAGCATGGCTCTTTTTATGTTCTTATGTGCTTATATCCAAAACATTATTTATTTATTTATTTATTTTTACAATTTATATGCCGCCCACTACCAAAGGTCTCTGGGTGGCTTACAATCAAAGAATTAAAACAGTTAAAACATCAAATATCAATAAATAATTAAAACAATAATAAAAAAACCTTACACTAAAATCATTACACTAAAATTGCCATCAGAGGACCCACAGTCTATGTTGTATAAATTAAAAAACTTCTGGAACAGGAAGGTTTTTAATCTGGTGTTGAAATGTCATCAATGTTGGCGCCAGGCGGATGTCACTCAGGAGGGCATTCCATAGCTTGGGGGCAGCTGCCGAGAAGGCCCTCTGTCTACAAGCCATCCCTCTCACCTCCTTGAGGGATGGCTCTTTCAAGAGGGCCCCCTGGCTCGATCTTAACATCTAGTATTTATTTATTTATTTATTTATTTATTTATTTATTTATTTATTTATTTATTTATTTAACAGTTATATACTGCCCCAGAGTGCAAAGCATGCTCACAACATAATCTTAAAAACAAAATAAAGAGTAAGTCATGAAAACAAGAAAATTAATAAATGAAGAAAACCACAGAACTAGCTAAACTTATCTAAGGCTGGTAAACTTCTGTTGGAAGTTTATTTCCAAGGTATGGCGTTACCACCAATAAAGCCTGCTTCTTGATATTCACTCTTTTCATCTCTTTAAGTGTTACCACTCTTAACATACTGAACTGAAAAGAGCTAATGGGATAAGTAGCTCTTTTGTGGGTGAGATGTTCCATTTTTAAAGCTACTGCATTTAAACACCAACAAGATGTGAAGATGCTCCACAGCAATTTCCATGCTGCTAGCTGCCTGGGATCAGTATTTTCAGGTACTTTTAAAATACATATATTTTTCCCTGGGGCACCACATTTGGAGTTGAATAACTTGGCACTGCATACCCCAAAGCTCTCCAAATTTGGAGTACTTAAAGGGGAGCCATTGGGGACAGTCCACAGTGATCTTCGTGCTGCTAGGGGTCTAGGATCAGTATTTTCAAGTACATTAAATTTACAAAAGTTTTTTTTTTTAACTGGGGGCACCCCATTTGGAGTTGAATAACTTGGTTCCCATAACCCAAACCTCTCCAAATTTGGGTGCTTAAAGGGGATGCCTTGAGGAAGGTCCACAGCAATTTTCATGCTGCTAGCTACCCAGGAATAGTATTTCCAAGCATAGAAAATGGTGCTTAGAAAAGTTTTTTCAAGGGGGCACCCACTTTGAAATTTAATAACTCAGCCCCCTGAAAATCAAATTGCTCCATATTTGGAGGGTTTATGGGGGAATGTCTAAGGAAGGTATCCACCAAACCTGTTGCCTCTAGAACCCCAGGAGCTGCATTATAGAGAAATGAATCTGTTCATTTCAAACATAAAAAGTGCCAATTCGTTCCCCACTTCATTTTGTTTTGTTAGCTAACGAAACAACGAAACAGTGTGTCATTTTTCATTTGGCAACCATCTCTATTCTTCGGTTCTTAAAATACTTCCCTAATCAGCAATAAGTGCTTGAAGATACTCGATCATTTGGGTGGTGGATGCTCACTACACAACATGGACTACTCAAGTGATGCTGTGGACAGTGTTTGGTTTGCTGGTGAGTGGCTAATTTTGCAGTTGGTGGGAGATCCCTAAGGTTTGAATTTGGGTTAAAGAACCCTGTCTTTTTAGCTTTGGCCTTGCTGCCTTCTGGATGTTATGTAACCCACCCCCAGCCTCTCTCACACACATATACCCAAAGCCATGCTAGAGGGATTCTGGAATTTGTAGTCCAAATACATAACTTTTCTAGGGTCTAAGATATCCCAATAAACGATGGCCAAAATACTTACGACACAGCATCCTACCCATTTCCAAGGAGGGACAGGGAGGGAGGGGTAACTGTTTTTACTACTTGAACTAAGGCCTCTCAAACACTGCCCTTTACTTGTATTTCTTTCTCCAAAAATTATCCTTGGGAGGAACAGCCAAATCCTCCCGGGTATATAGGGTTAATGGAGAGCGGGATTTTCATGACAGTTACCTTTGACAGTCTCCATTTAAACTTTAAAGGAGAGGTGAAAGACAGGGGACTCAGTCCTGCTTCATGCATTGCAGAAATTGTTCGGTCTTGTGAAATGTTGACCTCTGTCAACCTGCCAAGCCGTCTGGCTGGGCCCAAGGGGAAGCCACTCTTCAAGCAAAGAGTTGTGCAAGCATCATTCTGCCTGGGGGAGACTCTGAAAGGACATAGTCAAGGTTGGTATATCCTCTGACCTATTATTTCTTATTCTTTTCCTCTTGTCTCTTTGGGAATGGTTCTGCTCTCTATATGAGAATGTAGAAATGGAAAACCGCATAAAATAAAATGAAATCGTTATTCTGTTCTAACAATTTGGTGGTAATTATGAAAGAAAATTAAATTCTCTTTTCCATCTCACTTTTCTTCAATGCACACGACTGGTATTTATTTTGCTTCAGTACAAAGTAGTGAAAGTTTAGTGAAGAATGGATTTCTGCAAGCCAGTTGCTAAAGAGAATTTTCCTGGCATGAGTGAGATTTTGCAGGTGTATAACTCAGATGTCTGAAACTCAGTCTTCATCAGTTCTGCAGTTTTTATGTCTCTAGGTATCTGGGGGAATACTTTCCTGGAGGTGACCTCTTGGGGGGGTACATAACTCAGACATATAGAACCCAGATGTTACCAAGAGAGATGGGCACAAATAGAAAAAATGGAGTTTCATTTGTCATTTGTCATTTAGAGGTACGTTTCGGTTCATTTCCATTGTTTGCAAACTTTTTGCAAACATTTCATTTTCGTTTTGTTACCGGTTTGTTACTGGTTTGTTACCATTTATTCCAATTTTCCATGCTTTTTTTAGCATTTAAAGCCGCTCACTTCATTGCTGTAACGGAAACGAAACGCACGACAAAAATTCCCGTGTTTCTGTTCATTTCGTTTCATTTTAGAGACAAATTTCATTTGTCATTTCATTGCATAACGAAATGAAATCCAAAAAACAAAAATGAAAACTTGTTTGTTCCGTGCCCATCTCTAGTTACCAAACATAAAGAACTTATAGAGAATATTCAGAGGAAGTATTTACAATTTTGATGTCTCTAGGTGCCTGGGGGGGCATTTTAAAGGGTGATAAAATCAAATTCACACTTACAAATTGATTCATCAATTTGTCAGGAAAAATTGTAAACACATGATTTGTGGTTCATCGACCGCCCAGAGTAGCCATGGGGGCTTTTACACAACCTCTAAAATCCACTGACAACTTAAATTTGGGCCAGAGATCATGGGGTTTGTTCCTCTTCCTGTGTTCCCACTCTTCCGCACTCTACTGCTCCTGTCTGCAGCGAGGGGAGGGAGAAAAAAAGGGGGGAAAGAATGCAGGCTCACCTACGCTCGCCATCCAGAGCAGGCCCGTAGGGATTCCTATCTCTCAAAAGGGTGGCGGGGACAAGAAAAAAACAGAAGGTGAGGGGAGCCTGGCATCCACAGCTTTACAATCCGCATCAGAAAATATTTTACCTCCAGAGACCAGGTACTTCTAAAGTGCGCTGGGGAACGCTTAGGTGGGTGTGGTCGTACTTAATTTTTTTAAAGTCCGCAGCTGGTGGGAAAACAATTTTAAACTCCGCATCTGGGAGCCCTTTGCTTCGGATTTTAGGGGTCATGTAAAAACAGCCCATGTAGCTAGATGGAGTGATAAGTAAGTAAGTAAGTAAGTAAGTAAGTAAGTAAGTAAGTAAGTAAGTAAGTAAGTAAGTAAAACACCTTTTTGTCTCATTCGTATCTATCTCTAGTCTGAAATTAGCATTCTCAGAACACTTTTGAAATTGGGCTACCTGACCACAAGTTTCTCAACCCAGATTTAGATAATTAAGAATCTTAGCACTGCAGAGCTGTCAGGGGGCCTATGCATCATACAGCCCCTGTCAATGAGGCAGAGTGGAAAATTGAACTCCCAACCTCTGGATCTGCAATCTGACACCTAAACAACCGAGCTATCATTAATAGATGAGAACAAGTGCCCAGATCTTTGACCAGCTGTAGGAAGAAGATACAGAGGCCAGAATGTAAGTGCTGTGCTTCTGAAAACCTCCTCAATCCAAATCAGGATCTACCATATAATGCTTCAGCTGTTCATGGATGCTGATAGGCTTTTGGCAGGGTGAATATTGCAGTAGGAACCCAGTTTTGAAGCACATCCCCAGTTTTGCACCCTATTAAAGTCAGGAGATTATATATCTGAGGACATATTTTTTACTATCTTTCTACAGTTGCACCAACTGGCTCATTTTCATGGTAACATTCTTCCCCTAGGCATCTACAGAGCAAGGCAGAGAGCAAATAGGTCCAAAAACATGACCACAGGCCAAGAGTTTTTGCGGAGCTGCAAAATGTGCAGGTATCTGTTAAGGCATGTCATGGGCGGAGGGCTAATGCATGTTTACAGTGAAGGGAATGTGGATAGCCACACCAAATGGGAAGAACCATTTGTATAACAGCTTGTTAACATCCCATCTCTCCATTCCCAGCTGCCTGTGATTTTTTTCCTTGTGTAGCCAAGGAAGCAGGGACACATCATCTGATATGTCTGTGCAAGACACTCTGGCAGCTGCCAAGTTGGAAAGTTAGTATGATTATCTTTATTACCGCCAATTTCAGTTAATTGTATAGTTATGGTAATAGTGCCCTCCAGAGGAACTTGCTAGGAATTAGCATTGGATGAGCTGCTCCACCAAAAGATGTGAATTTAAAAGAAACAGAGTCATTTTCAAAGCTGTTGATCCTCTTTCTCTGAAGATCTTGTTGTCACAGAGCCAGTAAAGAGAAACCCAAACGGATTAATCAAAGATTTATAAGGCAGTCCTGCCCCTTTCCTGGAAATACTGTGAGAATTTTTCATGAAGTTATGCCTGGCTGACCACAGGCAGATTTCCTTTGGATTCCATCAAACTGCAGTGAGGAGAAATACAAACGGCATTTGGACAAATTATCCACTATTTATTATTATTATTATTATTATTATTATTATTATTATTATTATTATTATTATTATTATTATTATTATTATTTAATTATCATTATTTATTTATTTATTTTTTTTTAATTACCAATCACTAGGCTGAATTTTATTATTACCAATCATTATTATTATTATTATTATTATTATTATTATTATTATTATTATTATTATTATTATTATTATTATTATTAGAGATGGGCATGGAATGAACATTTTTTCATTTCCGTTACCATTTGTTGTTTCCGTTACGTAATGAAATGACAAGCGAAAATTGTGATGAAAATGAAACGAAACAAACAGAACCAGGAAAATTGTGGTCGTTACGTTTCATTTCCGTTAATGGCGACGCGCGATGAAATGAGCTGTTTTAAATGTTAAAAAAGGCCCTGGACATCCATAAAAACACGGCAATAATTATTTATATTGTCTGATAATACCTACCAGGGGGGTTGGGGTCCTTAAAACGTTTGTTTTTGTCTTCTCCCATCGCGATGTATTTTTCTTTTCCCTTTAAAATGGATGTCACCACCAGCCACAAAATGGAGGAAAGCCATGTGAAGGGATCATGTTCAACCAATAGCATGCCCAGGTTGCAGACTGGGTGGGCAGGTCTGACAGCCACAGAGGGCATAAAAAGCTCTGGCAACCCCCATCCTCCTTGCAGTCTCTGGTGGGAGTTAGGGTGGGATTGCTGTCTCTGCGACTCTAGCTTCAGTCCTGCAGCCTCCCTGTGTGCGTGCGTGCTGTGTACCTCTCGGTGAGTACCCTCCCCTGCCCCGCAGTGCAGTCACTCTGCGGCTGCCTTGCACCCTGGGCAATGCCCGCCGCTGCCTTTGCGGCCTCCCTGAGAACCTAGTCTATACTGTGTCTCTGCCAGCATCCTTTTTTTTTAGTGTTTTCCCTCTGGTCTGGGGCGTTGGGGGATGCCTGCACACGGAAATGCTTTAAAAATCATGCAAAAAGCGGGTAGAAATGACAAACAAAAAATGAAAAAGGTAACAAAATTTTTCCAAAAATTCAGGACAAACTGAAATGAACCGAAACAGACCTCTCAATGACAAACGAAAAACCAAAATGCCATTTTTTTGTTTCGTGCCCATCTCTAATTATTTTTATTATTATTATTATTATTATTATTATTATTATTATTATTATTATTATTATTATTATTATTATTATTATTATTAGGGTGCTTTCCCCCTAATAAGTAGACCCAAGGCAGCTCACAGTTTTCAAAAGAACAGAATTAAAAACACAGTAAGATATACATAAGGAAAATGTAATACTGATGATAATACCACTGAGTAATTAAAAACAGGTACAGTGTTAGGAACTATCTTTAAAATGGCATTAGGGGACTTAGTCATGATTGCCTGAAAATGCGACTCTTCAATTGTTGGCAGGAGGATAAAAGGGGAGGGGCCAACCTGACCTTCTATGGGAGAACCTTCCATAATCTGGGAGCAGCCACAGAGGAGACCCTCTCTCGTGTCCACATCAACCATGCACATCCAGCCATGAGATGAGCTCCTCCTGTGACGATCTTAAGTGCTGAAAAGGCTCATGTGGGGAGATGTCATCCTTCATTTTAGTAAATTTGATAAACGGCTCAGTTTTTCTTAGATTTAATATAATACATTCATTCATTTACCATCAGTTGTAGAAGAAACCAGGATTTCATATCCCCTATAGAGAAGAATGCCACAACTCTACTCAGTCCACCCCGCTCCCAAAACCAGAATGGAACAAAATCCATAATCCACAGGTCAGCAATAAATTACCATACATTCACCAATTAGTCAACCTTATGCAGTCAGTTAAGGACTGTCTGCCATTAATTGCCCCAAGGTAAGTAATTTTTGAGTGCATATTTTTGAGTACTCAAAAATAATTTGTAAAAATATGCAATCAAAATTTACTTACCTTGGTGCTCCAAAGTAGCAGGGGTACCTTCCCAAAGCAATTTTAGGGAACCCCCTAAAATCTGGAAATATTTTGGGGTAAGAGGACTTAGTGATGAAGCTCTACAGCGGCTGGGGGTAGTTAATTAGCAAAGTGTGCTGGGAGCATGGAGGCGATCAGGGAGTTTACTCTATGGTATTAATTCCCTAATTGCCTCAATACTCCCAGAACAGGAGCAGTGGAGGGGTGCTCCTTTCTGCATTTCTCCCCTTCCCCCTGCCTCCCAGCTAGGGCTTTTTGACAGGTTGAGGTTTGGAGAGGGGGGCATCCCTTCCCCCCACATCCCAACTTGTCAAAAAGCCCCAGCTGGGAGGCAGGGGGAGGGGTGAAAGGCAGAAAAGAGCAGGGGGGGGTTTCCTCCGTGCTCCTTTCAGCATTTCATCTTCCCCCTGCCCCCTAGCTTGGGCTTTTTTGACAGGTCAGTGTGTGGGGGAGGGGTGTCCCCTCTCCAAACCCTGACCTGCCAAAAAGCCCCAGCTGCAAGGGGGAGGGACAAAAGGCAGAAGGGAGCATGGAGGGGGAAAAACCCTGCTCTGTTCAGCCTTTTGCCCCTCCCTGCCTCCCAGTTGGGACTTTTTGACAAGTTGGGATGTGGAGGGAGGGGTGCCCACCTCTTTAAACCCTGACCTGTCAATAAGCCCCAGCTGGGACCAAAGGTAGAACAGAGCATGGATGGAGAAAAATCCTGCTCTGTTCAGACTTTCCTGCCTACCAGCTAGGACTTTCTGACAGGTTGGGGTGTGGGGGGAGGGGTGCCCCCTCTCCAAACCCAGATCTGTTAAAACACCCCAGCTGGTATGCAGGGATCACAAGGAAGAAGTAAGGAGGCAGTGGTAAATTAAAGCTGTCTTTGAATTTACCTCTGCTTCCTTCCTTCTCCCGTGCTCCCCCCTCTGCCCAGGGCAGACAAATAACAAAACCACTGAGACATTAGGGCTTGATAAATTGACTTGCTTGGAGAAATCCCACTGCTGGGTTTCCTCACAATGAGCTTGGACAGTGGCTGAATAGCTCTGGTACACTTGGATCCCGGAGAAACTCCATGGCTGTTTCCAAGCTAGATGTTCTCCTTATTTATTTATTTATTTATTTTTGAATTTGTACCCCGCCCATCTTCCCACGGGAACTCTGGGCGGCTTACAGAGCTGAAACAGGTCAGCAAATACACAACTATCAAAATATAAGACAGACAACAAGATAATCATAAACATATAATTAAAAACACAGCATAGAGTTAGGCGCCCTTGTTTTGGTCTAACCTCGCTGCTAGGTCAGTACACTCGTTATAGAGGAATCGATGGCGAGAAGAAAGGAGAGAGAGAGAAAAAACAACTATTAGGCTAGGTCACCAAAGGCCTCACGAAATAGGATGGTTTTAATCGCTCTACGAAAGGCCAGCAGGGACTCTGCATAGCGCACTTCGCTGGGGAGGCTGTTCCAAAGAGAGGGGGCAGCGGCCGAAAAGGCCCGGTTCCGTGTAAGGGAACGCCTGGCCTCTCGGGGGGTGGGAACCCGCAGCGAGTGCGCCCGCGCGACTGCCGAACCGGTCGGGCCGAAGTTGACCGCTGGACGATCCGCTCTGCCAGGTAGTCAGGTCCCAAGCCATGGAGGGTTTTATAAACTAAAACCAGGACCTTGAATCTAATCCGGGCTGCAACGGGTAGCCAATGCAGCCGAGCCAGGACCGGGGTGATGCGGTCATAGCGATGCGCACCCACCACCAGTCTGGCCGCTGCATTTTGCACCCGCTGCAGTCGCCGGAGGAGAGTCAAGGGCAACCCCATGTAGAGAGCATTGCTGTAGTCCAACCTCGAGATCACCAGCGCCTGCACCACTGTTCTCAAGGAGTCGACGTCTAGGTAGGGACGAATCTGGGCAATCTGGCGGAGATGGTAAAATGCGGTCCTGGCCACGGCCGCCACCTGGGCCTCCAGGGACAGCGCCGGGTCCAGGATCACGCCCAGATTACGAGCCCTCTCTGCCGGCTGGAGGGAAACTCCCTCCAAGCTGGGGAGAGGGCCTCCATAACCAGATGGGGAACTCCCAAAGAACATCACCTCGGTCTTCTCAGGGTTGAGTTTGAGCCTGTTGGCCCTGGTCCAAGCCATAACCGCCTCCAGGCACTGGTCGAGGTCCGGACAGCTTCCACTGCAGAGGTGGAAAAGGAGAGATAGAGCTGCGTGTCATCAGCGTACTGATGACAGCAGACTCCAAAACTCCGAATGACCCCAGCCAGCGGTCTTATGTAGATGTTGAACAGCATGGGGGAGAGAGACGACCCCTGCGGAACTCCACAAGGGAGTGTCCACGGGGTCGCCAACTCTCCGCCATGCTGCACATACTGGAGCCGACCCTCCAAGAAGGACCAGAGCCAACTGCGAGCAGTGCCTCCGATACCCACCTCGGAGAGCCGGTCCAGTAGGATACCGTGGTCGACGGTATCAAAGGCCGCTGACAAATCCAGGAGGACCAACAGGGTAGAGCAACCCCTGTCGGCCGCCCGGATTAGGTCATCTTGCAGCGCGACCAGAGCTGTCTCGGTTCCCCGGCCAGGCCTGAAACCGGATTGGCAAGGATCAAGGCACCGTTGTTCCTCCAGATGGGATTGAATGCGCACCGCGGCCACCCTTTCGATGACCTTGCCCATGAAGGGGACATTGGCGATCGGGCGGTAGTTAGCCAATTGGTCCGATGCCAGGCCCGTTTTTTTTCAAAATGGGCTTGACCACCATCTCCTTCAAACGAGAGGGAAAAACTCCCTCGCGGAAGGAGGCAGTGGCGATGGCAGCCGCCCACTCGGGCATGCTCCCTCCTGCAGATTTAATAAGCCAGGATGGGCAAGGGTCGAAAGGAGTGGTCGCGGGACGGCAGTGGGCAATAGCCCTGGAGGCTTCCAGAAGGGAAACAGGCCCAAACTCAACCAGTTGAGGAGAGTGGGGGGATGAGGGAGCTGGGGATGGCGAGGGAGGGCTAGTGCTACTGGATTCAAAGCCGGCACGGATGGCCTCTATTTTAGATCTAAAAAAGACCGCAAAATTCTCGCTACTGAAATCAGTAGGAGGAGGCCTAGCCAGACTAGGATTGGTGAGGTCCTGGACCACCCGGAAGAGCTCTGCCTGGCGGTTCAAGGCCTCACCAATTCTCAGGGAATAGAAAGATCTTTGAGTCTCCCTGATCGCTCGCGAGTAGCGCCTAGTCTGGATCACAACAGCGGTCTTATTCATCGCCGTCCGGTTCTGTCTCCAGATGCTCTCCAGTCTCCTCCGTTCCCGCTTCATCGCTCTTAACTCCTCCGTGAACCACGGTGAAGTTCGAGCTCTGCCACGGAGGAGACGCTTGGGGGCGATTCGGTCGACGGCGCCGGCAGCTGACTCAAACCATTGGTTGGCCAGGGCCTCAGCCGAATCGTCAGCCAGACCACCAGAGAGCTCCCCGAAGGCTTCGCGGAACCGATCCGGATCGAGAAGCCTTCGGGGCGGGCCCAAAGAAGGGGCCGTTGGTACAATGGTTGCTACTCAACCATCCAGAACAAGAACAGAGCAAGGCATGTGGTGTGGTGATGGAAATAAGAGGAATAGAACATACAGCAGGACAGCTGTATCTGTGGGTTCATTACTCATGGTTTCACTTATCTGCTGCCTGAAAATAAAAATAAAAAATAAAAAATCAGAAATTGATGTTTCCATTCCAATATGTATTACCCAATCTGGCCACTAGAGCAGGGGTCCTCAAAGTTTTCGAACAGCAGGCCAGTCCACCACGCCCCAGACACCACTGGGGGCTGGACCACAAGCAGGTGGGCAGGGTGCAGGAGGAGCAGTGGTGGGGCCTCAGGGCCTGGAGGGAGTAGGAGACCTTGCCGCAGCCTTCCTGTTTTAAATTGCCCCACTCGGCTGCCCCCACTGCCCCGACCATCTGAGTGGTGGGTGGGAGGTGTGTGTGGGGGACCTTGCCGTAGGCCTCCCACTCTGAATGCCCCATTAGCCAGCATGCTGATCATCTGGGCGGTAGTTGGGGGGAGTGGGAGGAGCGACATAGCCCACTGCTTTGAACTGCCTCAGCAATAGAAGCAGCTGTGGAGGCTGGCTTGCTCGCAAAGCAGGGGGTAGGTGGGGGGTTGCAATTGGTCCCCGGGGCCACATTCAGGACCTTGAGGGGCCGCATCTTGCCCCGGGGCCTTAGGTTGAGGACCCCTGCACTAGAGGATAGGAAGTCAGCCAGATTTATTTATTTATTTATTAGGCTTCTAGACCACCCATCTGGCAACCAGGCCACTCTAGGGGGTTTAGGCATCCGTAGGGCTCTCTTTGTCAGATAGAAGTCCCAGAATGGAGAGTTATGGGATTTGTAATCCATAAAAATCCAAAAATGCCATGCCTCTGTATACTTTTTCCTTGTTTTTGATTGTTTTTGCCATATAATCTTCCTGCACCTATGCTACCCAGTAGTTAACTAGTGAAGGCAGGGTTTGGAAATATGAAGTTACAGGCCAATACATATTGGTTTAGGATTAAGTCCAAGCTTCTTTCTTTGTTTCAGAGAGGCACTAGAATCCAAAAACGGATTCTAGCAGCAGAATCCATTTTTGATCGCTGATGTTAGAAATCGTGCAGTGATCTACTGAATCTGATAAAACTATTCTGCCTGCTAATGCCTGCTGGCAGGGCGGCTGAAAAAAAAGTGATGGAGGAGAAGTTGTATGAGAAAGGATTTGACTTGCAGCAGGCCCCAATCTTAGCTGGCCTAAGTCTGAAATAATTTTCATGATGACCACCATGCTTACACTCAGAGCAGTGGTTCCCAAACTTTTTTAAAGTCACAGCCCCCTTTTATAACAGCCATGTAACCTGCGACACACACTATGTTTTAATACAGTCAGGTCATCCCATTTCACCAAGTAGGGGCTTCTTTCTCCCCCTCCCCAAAAAGTGCTTGTTTTTCATGCATACACATGCACACCAACTTTAATATCCTGCTCCAAAAAGTCAAGGAAGAAATTGTTGAACAATATAATTTTGTTGGTGTAATGGATCGAACAATGGACTAGGACTCTGAAGAACACGGTTCAAATCCCTAGTCAGCCATGGGCATTCCCTTGGGGGGAGTGGAACTGGTAAAACCACTTCTTAAATATCTCACTTACCTTGAAATTTCTGTTACGTATGCTCTAAGACAGTTGATTCTGATTTGATGACAAACACAACACACACATGCACACCACAGACATAAAGTGATCCATGACCTCCCAGAAAACAATTCGCTACCTGCATGGGAGCCCTGATTCCCAGACTGGGAACCATTACATTGCAGTTTTAGCTGAACTAATTCAATTCAGCTTTCCTTCGGTTGCTTGGTTCCTTTAAGATTTCCTTATTAGAGACTTCAATCTGCAGTTTAAGGGAACAGAGCCTTCCTCTTCATGAATTAGGGATGCTTTGTGCAGCTTGTTTAAAAACACACACTTTGCTTCTAGGGCATAGCCAATGCCATCCAAGGAGAACTGCTGAGCAAAGGAGGCTGAGTATTAAAAGCATGACGGTCACGGTTACAATTTAATGCACACCTACCTGGAAATAAAACCTCCTCACTGGACACCCTGCAGCCTTCTTTCAGCTAGACTTCCAAAAACCACCCACCTTGATTACACTATCCAGGATCTTCCAACCAGCATGTCCACTGGCCTTTTAAAAGACTGCACATTCTCCGTCTGTTTACATGGATGGGAAAAAAATGAGGTCTTCATAACATTTTCCCTTGATGTAGCTAAAAAAAAAGTTTCATAGCCATCTACAGCTCTCCCAACAGGCTGTCAGGCTATATATTGCTTTGTTTATTCTGAGCTAATAGCCTCGTTAAAGTCATTTATGTGAAAAACACACAGTGAACTATTTTTACTTGACATGATGCAGGGTAGGGAGGGATAATTAAAAGGGAATAGTAAACATTTGCTGGCATACAGAGACAAGAGTTGGGGTGAATCCAAATTAGCTCTAACTTCCTTTTCACACGTTTTGGTCTACTGAGTGGAGAAGTAATTCATTTCAGTCCGGTATATTGTTGCCTTAGATACTTTTTTTCTAGTGCTGTCCTGGGCATTTGTTGCTGGATGCAGTTTACTCACTCTACCTAATGGTAGGGCCAGCCCTCTGCTTTGGGCAGGGATGTAAATTCTTGCACATGTTGGTGGGAATTTATGTGAAAAACACACAGAACAGACAAAAGAAAATATTTTTTTACCCAGTGTGTTGTTAGTCTGTGGAACTCCCTGCCATAGGATGTGGTGATGGCACCTGGCCTGGATGCCTTCAAAAGGGGGATTGGACAGATTCCTGGAGAAGAAGTCCATCACAGGTTACAAACCATGGAGATGTGTAATCTCCAGGCTTAAAGCCAGGGTACTTCAAGGGCCAGATGCAGGGGAGTGGTATCGGGAGACAGATATCTAGTCTCGTGTGCTCCCAGACACATTTGGTGGGGCCACTGTGAGATACAGGAAACTGGACCAGATGGGACCATGGCCTGATCCAGCATGGCTCTTCTTATGTTCTTATGGAATTGCAGGATTCCGATATGAGGGGTATTTCATGGAACTCTCATTGAAGCAGAAGGAGAGGTGGGGGTGAAGCTCATTTTGCACAAATTAAGCCACGTTGGCAGATATCTGTGCTGAGTATGCTAGAGGCAAGTTCAAACCAAGATTGCCCAGACTCAACACCCCCATGGGCAGAAAATTCCAACTATGCTACCCAGAGGTGGGGCTTAAGATCTTTGGATCCTGGGAGTGCAGAGCTGGAAGGAAACTTCTGGATCACCCAGTTGAACTCGCAACCGAATCACTCGACTATCCAGCAGATCTTGCCCCCAGGGGAAGTTGCAGTCTTGATTTGAACTCACCTCAAGCAGACCTGGCACAGATGTTTGCCTTGAACTTTGAGGACTTCTCTTTACAGATACACCTGCACTATCCATAAATATTGGAGCATAGCTCTGAAGAAGTGTGATCTTATATCCGGAAGCTTGCTGCTTATTTGGGTGCTCTAGAGGCCTAACAACAGTATCACTTGCTTTTGCATATGTGTGATCTTAAGGGCGACATGGTATTTTCTGAATTTGTATTTCTGGACCACATAAGGCTTGTAATAAACCATGTTTTAAGACTGCAGGGCTTCCATTGAGGAAGTTGGCAGCAGGTGGCAGCAAAGAATAGCAACAGGCCTTCTGCAGTCCATTTGGGAATGGATCAGCTGTCTTCCCACCCACTTGCAATTTTTCTGGGTTGCTGTGCTGGCTGCCCCAGGACTTACAGAAACATACACTCGGCTGCACTTCCGTTATCAGCACGTTATGTCCAGAGCGAGCCTGCACCTTTTGCAGATGTTTTGCTGGTTGAAATGCTGAGGTTAAAATAACTCCATCTGTTAGTCAAATGCATGTAGAAAGACATATGGGAAGAATGTGTGTGTGTGTGTGTGTGTGTGTGTGTGTGTGTGTGTGTGTGTGTGTGTGTGTGTGTGTGTGTGTGTGTGTGTGTGTTTGCTAAATAAAAGGGGGGGAAACCTAGAGAAACTCCTCTAGCAGAGTTCTGGCAGCCCGTAAAGATTTATATGGAACTTGCCCTTGCACCAGATTGTGTAGACCTGTCAGCCCCAAATTAAGTTTGAAAGACTGGTGTGAGATTTGAACCCCACATGGATGTACAACAACAAGGACACAAAAACCACATATCCTAATGATCCTGTAGGAGAGCTATCTCTCCTAAATTCCTCTAGATCAGGCATGTCCAAACTTTCGACCCTCCAGAGGACCGCAACTCCCACAGTCCTTTGCCACTGGCAATCTAAGCTTAGAATTCTGGGAGTTGTGGTCCAAAACATCAGGAGGGCTGAAGTTTGGACATGCCTGCTCTAGATGCACATCAGAACAGCTTCAGGTTCCTGAGAGTGGACCACTCATTTCTTTCTCATCTACTAGCAGTTACAGTCTCAGTAGATAGCATCCTAAAGAGCAGAGACATCACTTTGCCAACAAAAGTCAGGATAGTCAAAGCTATGCTTTTTCCAGTAGTGATGTATGGAAGTGAAAGCTGGACTATAAAGAAGGCTGATAGCCGCCGAATTGATGGTTTTGAGCTGTGGTGCTGGAGGAGAGTCTTGAGAGTCCCCTGGACTGCAAGGAGATCAAACCTATCCATCCTGAAAGAAATCAACCCCAAATGTTCACTGGAAGGACAGATTGGGAAGCTGAGGCTCCAGTACTTTGGCCACCTCGTGAGGAGAGAGGAGTCCTTGGAAAAGTCCCTGATGTTGGGAAAGATTGAAGGCAAAAGGAAATGGGGACGGCAGAGAATAAGATGGTTGGATGGTGTCATCGATGCAACCAATATGGATTTGACCAAACTCCGGGAGGCAGTGGAAGATAGGAAAGCCTGGCGAGCTCTGGTGATAGAAATGCAAATATATAATCATGCCTGCTAATAAGCTTATAAATACAATATGTAATCAACAAATACAATATACAATATATAAATGAATAGAAAATGTAACAGTTGTATTGTAATAGCAATTTCTATGGTGCATAACAGGAGAAAAGTGTATTGTGAGATGCTGTGGTTTTCCTGTCGATCCCCAGGCAGAAACATGTGGTAACAGCGGGCTGCAGAGGCTACTGAGCCAAAAAGAGGAAGTAAAATGGGCTTATGAAGGTTTGAGTGTGATGGGAAGTGTAGTAAAATGATGGACAGTTGATGGGTGGACACTGAAGGTGTGGCTGGCCAAGAAGAGTCTGGAAGGGTCTGAGAATGTATAAAAACCCTGGAAAAGTATGCTCGAGGTCCTTTCTTGACTATGAGGGGGGCCCCTTTTGTGTCTTTCTGCAAAAGGTTCTTTGTTCTGCACTCTGCTTTTGCTCAATAAAACTCAGCGCTGAGAAGTTCTCCTGTCTGTCTGACTCAGTCTCATTCTTGGGAAATCTCATCTTTGACTTAGTCTCATCTATGAGCTTTTCTGACTTAGTCTATTTTTGAGCACTGAACCACAAGATTACACTGGTCCATGAGGTCACAAAGAGTTGGACATGACTGAACGACTGAACAACAACTCACTCAGTGACAGGAGTAAAAAGAATGCTAAAAATACATTTTCTTTACCTACAATTGAACTGATCAAACAACAAATTGATAAACATGGCTGATTGCTTTCCATCAACTGGCTGCAACAGACTACTAACTGCCCGGCAGATAAGAGAGATGGAAAGGAAAACAGAGCAAGGAGATGAGTCTGTCTTTGATATCGAGAGGTGGGCAAAGAGCAAGTGGTTATGCTGGACTGATTGACAGTCCCCCCCAGCCCAGAAAAGTCCCTCCCAGCCAAACATAGTAAAGACAGCAGGCAGGGTTGCAAAAACTGCAACACTCTGTCCATTCCCACCTGCAATCATCTTCATACAGACTGTTATTCCCAGAATGCCAGGTTGTGTTAAACTTCCTAGGGAGAAAGTGGGTAGCTTTCTCTTTGCCCTCAATGACCTTGGCACATTTTGAACAGATTAATAATTTTTCATAACTGCCTGTTGGTTTCTTTTTAATGTGTGTGTTTTTAAACCATGTTTATTGTTGTTCTGCTCTTTTATTTTTATTGTATTATTGTAAATCGCCTGGAGTTCTGGTTGGAAGATGGGTGGTATATAAATACTGGTAAATAAATAAATAAATAAATAAATAAATAAATAAATAAATAAATACATTGCTTTTTCTTCCTTTGGAAACTAGTGGGGAATGGTTTAGGAGATAAATGCACAAAATGTGTTCACTGGTAGCCTGCAGCCTTCACTTCATGATAATTTAAAAAAAAACCATGGAAGGTACAACCTATGTTATCTTCCAAGTGAATCACTGACCACTGGGGAAAGCTACAAATTATGAGATTGATGCTGGCTTGTGCAGCCAAACATCTGACACTCATACATACCCCATTGGCCATCATGTAACTAAACCACAGAGGTGGAAAGGGCTTCAAGGACCATTCCAAGCTCAGGACTCTGGATGAGGCGGGAAATGCATGGCCAACATCTCCTTTTCGCCATCCAGCCTCTGTTTCAAATCCTCCAAAAAAGGAGACTCTCCCATTTTCCGAGATGGTCCTCTGCACTGCCAAATAGCTCTGGTCATCTGGAAATTCATCCAAAAGTTTAGTGCAGTCTCCTTGCTTTTAATTTATATGTATCTCTTTAGATTTTATCCTCTGGAACCCCTGTCTACCACTGGTAGCCTTTCTAATATTGGAAGATAATGATTTTATCACATTTCTGTCTTCCCTTCTGCATTTTAGACATACCCAGTTCGCTCAACTGTTCCTTATAGGACTGGGACTAGGGATGGACATTTTGTTTCAGAACCAGTAGGTTTTGAATTGAACCACGTGAGCCCAGGTGGTCCTTGGAACCAGCTGATACATGCAGATCCAATTGCTTTACTTTCTCTGTCTCATGAAGGGTTAAAATCCAACAAGGAAGCATGCTGTGATGTCATCTGTGCTTAATCTGTGATGCTGGCCAATTTGGAGATGTGCAGGGACAGGCATCATCCCACCTACCTCTCTGGTTGGCCAGCAGCATGAAGCAGGAGAGATGACGTTGCAGAGTGCTTCCTCATTGCAGCTCAGCTCTGTGCCAGCAGAGATAAAGGTAAAGCAATTGGATCTGCATGTATCAGCTGGTTCCGAGCACCACCTGGGTTCATGTGGTTCGTTTTGTAACCTACTGGTTCCGAAATGAAATCCCATCCCTAACTGGGACAGGACTTGGTCCAATCCTTTTCTCTCTTGGCTACCCTGCTCTGGATATGTTCTGGTTTGTACATCCTTCTTACATCCAGGTACCAACAACTGGACACAGTTCTGACCAACTGTTTGACCAAAGCGGGACAGATTGGTAGTACTACTTTCCTTGAATTTTGAGATTATACTTCTGTGATGCAGCCTAGAAATATTTCAGCTTTTTGGAGCTGCAACACACTGCTCATTCATGTTTAATTTGTGGTCTACTGAGATCCCTGTAGACTTTGTGCACATATGTCAACCACACCAGAAGACACCTGGTGCCTATGCTTGACTACCTCATTTTTCCTGCCTGGGGGTGAATGTTGAAACCCTGTTGAAACTCAACTTATTTGTTTAGTTCCGAACACTGTCAAAGTCATTTTATATCCTGATTATTTCTAACGAAAAAAGTAGCTACTTCCCCAACTTGTTGCCATCTGAAAATATGATGGTTATCCTTTCTACTCCTTCATCCAACTCCTTTATAAAACTATCAAACCACAACAAGATCAAATCTTGTGGTATCTTGACAGTCACTTCTGTCTAAAATGACACAGACTCATTGGTGAGCGCTCTTTAGGTACAATTCATCATCCATCTATACATCTACCTTAGAGCACCAATGTTATGTCCTTATTTCACTAGTTTGTCCATGAGAAAATTGTGTGCAACTTTGTCAAAAGCCTTGCTGAAATTCAAAACTTCCAAAACATACCTATAAAGAGTTTACAATGTTCCTTTCATTTGGAAAATAAAAATTAAGAATATGTTAGTGGTGCAGGGTAAAAAGGGTTACTTTCCCTTTCTTTTGACATAATCTCTTTTAATAACTTCATGCCAGGCAACTATTATTATTCTGCTGTTCTTTAAACTTGATATAACTTTACATATTTTATTTAGTTAGGAGGCATGATTGGGAATTCCAGTTCATTTATAATTCCAAAGTATCAGTGTTTGCTAATTCCTTTATAAATGGGAAGAACAGGAATTTAAAAGAACTTGAGTGTAGGAGGGAAGCATAAAAAATACAGTGGCCCCTTGTATAACAAGCGGTTTGTTTAACAGAAAATCTGCTTAAAGGAAAACTCTTCCAGAGATAGGGGGAAATCGCTTAACAGAATCGCTTAGGGGGTGAATCCATACAACAGAAAAATGATAGCTATTAGGGATTAATCCATTTTCAATGCATTCCTATGGGAAATTTGTACAAAGGAAAATTTGCTTAACAGAATTTCATTTGGAATTCCTTTAGACAAGGTACCACTGTACTTATTATCTCTATTCATCACTTTGCCGGTCAGTCCAGGAGAAACTGAAACAAAACACCTTCACAAAGAGAGTTCCCAAATGGCAAGCTGCTCTCTCTTTGGAAACACACCTTGATATTATGGGATGTGTTTAATAAGCAAGAACCCTTCTGCCACAGCCTTTGAAGCTAAGGTTGCCAAACAGTGTGCTGTTGAGTTTTTTGGGGTGAATGGTTGGGGGAGGTTCACATTCCAGGTTGAAGTTTCATCAATTCCTCACCAGCATCATTTGAAATTTCCCTGCGGGAAGAAATCGGCTGTGTGTTTTTTTTGTGTTGCACTCTGCAAACATGCTCAGCTTATGAAACCAGAGAGAACGCTCCGCTCCATGGTTCCACACAATGAATGCAATGAAGCTCAGTTGAGTGCATCTATAAAACTTCCCCGGGAAGAAAGGTTTTGTGGGTCTAGTTTCAGCCAATTTTTTTTCAATCAAGGAAAAAGGCCAGTGCATACACTATTGTCTGCTCTAGCCTCTCTTTTGCCAAAACATAAAAAAGGTCTCTGTTTGCTATCTTCCTCTGAGCTAGTTTTGAATCTTGTAATCATTAGATGACTCAGTAGTAAAGGAAGCTCTCTGGAGCAGAAATAATATCTCAAGACTTTATCCTAGAATGTCCCCAATCATCAGTTCCCAGTTATTCTTGGACTAAAACTCTCAGGGGCCACTCATTGTGCTGAACAGGATGTATGGCAGTCAGGGTCCAAGAACATCTGGGGCCCAAAGCTGGGAACTGCTGGACTAGACAATAATGGGAATTATCTTAATGCAGGTGGAGAATAAAAGTAATGTGAAAAGCACAGTGATCAGCAGATTGAATGAGACCTCTAAGGTTGGACTCTAAAAGAGCACCTTATTAAACATGGACAGATGTGTCTTTTAGTCAAATGGAAGTATAGTATAGCATCTTATGATATAGTTTGCTCCACCTTACTCACTGCCTTAGAACTGGGTGAATCTTAGACGGTTGGGACTGGTATGAGAAAATGTTACACCATGTCCATTGTGTGATGGCAGAATTTCATCCCGACCGCGCCCCCTGAGCTGGGGTTTAAGCATGATGAGCCATACCTCTCCCTGACCTTGGGAATTATCTTGTCTTGGTTCCTGTTTCGAGACAAGTGCCCGTGAAGTAAGGCTCGTCACGCAATGTGCGCATTCTCCATCTAGAGGCAGGAGTGTGAAGTAGCATTCTCTGGTACAATCCCAATGGCGTAAACATTGCATTGCAGAGAGGGAAGAAGGCATAAAACCTCAAACTTTTCTGCTTAACACATGAAGGCAAAGTTATGGATAATTGAAATATCAAAAAATGGAAGGTCAGACCAAAAAAAGGGGGGGGGAATGAAGGCAGGGAATTACAGATGTTGTCATGAAACAAGGACGTGAAGTAACAGTTGTCACGATACCATCAATCACACCTGTGGGTAAACGGAATCAGGGACTGAACGGGGACAAGACCACATGACCGTGAACGACGTTATCACAAAATGAACATAATCTCAGAACGAGGAAGGACATGAAGTAACCGTCTTAGTGAAGGAGAGTGGTGGCTCCGTGCAGTAGACTTGTCTGTTCTGTGGAATGGCCTGATTATTCAAGGCCCATACATTTACAAACGTAGTATGGTGTGTCTGGGTTGTTCTCTGCTTGCAAGGATTTTTAAAAGAAGGTCTTTTTGCACTCCAATAGAATGTCCTTCATTCTAAAGGAATTTAGTCCCTGATTAACCTTGAGGCTCCCCTTTTCAATGACTTTTTGGAGAATGGCCAGAATAGAAAAACCAAAGAATTAGATTGCAGGTAGATGTGTAACAATTGCTGACTTGATCTCGCTGTGCACTTTAGATCACATGATTGTGAGATCAAGGACACTAAGCTTGGACATATGTTTTATGACTGCTTTATGGGACATCAGGCCTGTCAACAGCAATCTGTGAAAGTGATCTTGTTTAGACAGCAGCTGTAATGTGACATCTAGATTTTGTTTTTTTTTTGTGCTTTCATACATTTGACTTCTCACTGGAGAAAGTACATGCTCAAGTCAATCACTCTCTGCCAACTGATTGGACTCTAAATTGCTACCTCTGAACCAATGTTCCCACTAATTTTCTGCAGGTGCTGGAGAGGGGGCCACCCCATGCGTGTGGGATTCCAGCTAGGACTGGAGCCAAATGGGCAACAGCAATACTGAGTGTGAGGGCATGACACTGAGGAAGCAATGTGTGACCCATGAAGCTTAGAGGGAACGTTATTCTAAACCTACCAACAAAAATATGGCCAAGTCAGTTCTGACTTGTAGTGACACTTTCTGGGCAGAGATTATTCAGAACTGGTTTACTATATTGGTTTACCATATTCAGTGCAGGAATAGAAATCAAAGGATATCTGCTAGGTGGCTATCTACCATATTTTTCCATGTATACCACACTACTTTTTTCTGAAATCATCATAACTCCAAAAATTAAGGGGTGTGGTATACACGGAGTTAAGACCTTTGGGGTGGGTGGAGGAGAACCCAAACTCACCTTGCATTTTCCCTCCGTGGTTTGTTTTTTACAGGATCGGCTCCGTCTTTCCTTGAGTTCTCCACCCCTGCTGTTACCTTTAATTTCCCTTTCTAAAGACTCCTCTTGGCTTTGGTGAGTTTGTTTTTGGCAGGTTCAGTCTCTGTGGGGCTTGAGCAGCCCATTAAGAAATGCACTCTGGAAGGAAAAGAAAAAAGCCATGCTTTTTTTTTTAAGCATGAAAATACATTTCTTAATGGGCTACTCAAGGCCCGACAGAGCCTGAACCTGCAAAAAACAAACTAATGAAACCAAGAGGAGTGTTTAGAACAGGGAAATTAAAGGTAACAGGTGGGGGTGGAGGAGACCTCAAGGAGGATTTACTAATTGTATTCATTTGGGAGTCTAAAAAGTGAGGGGTCTAATAAAAGGTGACATCTTATAGATGGAAAATGCAGTACATTTCCCTTTAATTTAGGCCCTCACCTCTTGAGCTAATTGGTGCCATTGCTGCACTGCACCAACAGGACATTTTTCCCTGATATTCAACTGAAATCTGGCTTTCTGTAACTTGATCCCATTGTTGCATGCCCTGCACTTATGGATGATCGAGAACAGCCTGGCTGTGGCAGGCAAAGAGGAACCAGAGGACGCAGGGGCAAGCCACCTCCTCCCTGCTGCAGCCAGCCTGGGCTCCCTTTGGCAAGCCCCAGGACTTGCCATGTGCATTTCCTGGTCTTGAAAAAAATTGGGAGCTTGGCTGGGTGAAGGAAGAAAGAAGCCATGAGCCTGTGTGTTGTGTCATTACAGTCGTGACCGACTTTTCGTGATCCCATGTCCATGGAGTTTTCTTGGCAGGAATACTGGAGTGGCTTGCCAGTTCCTACTCCAGGCACCTACAGCACCTGGTATTCCTTGGTGGTCTCCCATCTAAGTACTAACCAGGGCCAACCCTGCTTAGCTTCCGAAATCAGGCGAGATCAGATGTGCTTAGGGCATCTAGGCAGATGCCATGAGCCTAGTGGCTCTCAATTAATGACCCATGTCGTAGAAGCAACAATCTTGACAGGATCTTTCAAAGGGGAAGATGTCCTCATCCCTCACATTTCTATGATTCCAACGGACATGCCACTTCCTTTTAAGAGATTGCAATTCCCAATGATTGGCATTAGCAGTCATCATCAACAAAGCTCAGAGTTAATCTTTAAAATTCTGGGGTTTGAACCTAGAGACGGATTGCTTCTCACATGGACAATTATATGTTGTGTGTTCTAGAGTCGGCAAACCACACAATCTATATATCTACACAGACAATGGAACAACAAGCAATATTGTATACCCACAACAAGCACTGTGAAATTAAATGTATTAAAAACCTGTGCGCTGTCTCTTTTCTTTATTTTCCATTTAACCAGACTGAGCCACAGCTGTATACAGTGGTACCTCAACTTACGAATTTAATCCGTTCTGAGAATGCATGCTCTTAAGTTGAACTATGTCAATTTAGATAGGGATACCTATCTAAAAAATAGAAAAAATAAGTTAAAAAAATAAAAAAATTGTAAGTTGAGCAGACCATATCTAAAATTTGTAAGGCGGCAGTTAAAACGCCAACAGTTTTCCACTCTTAAGTCGAATTGCTCTTAAGTTGGGGTACCACTGTAATATCTATCTATCTATCTATCTATCTATCTATCTATCTATCTATCTATCTATCTATCTACACACACACACACATGTATGTATGTATGTATGTATGTATGTATGTATGTATGTATGTATGTATGTATGTATGTATGTATGTATGTAATCTTCTTCTGTCTCTCCTGATCTTTATTTTTTCTTCTTTTTCTACCCTTTTTCAGAGAAAGTCTACTTTATCCCATGGCCCCAGGGATGCCTGCCTCAGAACTACAGGGATCCAAATAATATAAGAGTGATTACACTGTCTGGTTGAGAGAGAAAACCTCCCAGCTTCCTTTTTACCAGGTCAAATCAGGATACAGGATTCAAATGCTTCTGTATCTTATTTTGCCTCCTCTTGATGGAGCTCGAATGCAGCACTGGTTAGCATATTATATTGCGACATTCCGTTTTCTCCACCCAAGGATACGAGACATTATCTAAAAGAGCTGCTCTTAATTTTTCTCCCTTATTATCTCTGCTTACAGCTGCTTGTGTCACCCGTGAGTTAATTGCAGGCATCCTCCACCACATCACTCAGTCTAGTTTAACCCAGAAAATATTTGGTGGCATTTGGTGGTGATTTGCAGAAAGAAAGCAAAATAGGAACAGTAAGAACTCAAATCAACTCAAATCTGGGGACATGCAAGAGCAGACTAAGATGAGTTTTGTGGGAAGGCTTCTCCCCAGTAACACCAGTTTCACCTTTAAAGATACAGTAGATATTGATAGATATGTAATTTTTCCTTTTTTTGTTAATTCAGTTTAGCTTATTGTAGTTCTTTTCCCATGCATACACATCTAACAACAGTGCAACACATGTCAGCTACCCAGTCTGGGTGTCCAAACACCAGTATTTTTTGAAAAATAAATAAAATGGTTTTAATTGAACCATGCCATTCAGAAAAACAAAACAATCAATGTTGTGAAAAAGAGCATTAGATTAACGGGTGGGAAAGCAAAAGGGGAAACAGAAGGAGGGAGAGGAAAATAACTGATGTCCTTAAAGAAAATTAACTATAATAAATAGAGATGGGCACGACTCAAATAAATGGTGTTTCGTTTGTCGTTTGGTCATTTAGGGGTCCGTTTCAGTTCGTTTTCTTTTTCGTGACGTTTTTTGCAAAAAAAATCGCTTTTGTTTTGTTAGGTAATGAAACAAAAAAACAAAAACGAAAACAAAAATTGCTGTTTCGTTAGCATTCTTTTTAGTTCAATGCATCTGCTGCAATGAAAATGAAAAACATGGCAAATTTGGTCGTTTCGTTTTCGTTTTTGTTTTGTTTATTTTTTTAAAAAATGTTTCATTTTTGTTGCATAACGAAATGAAAAAATGAAAACAAAAACAAAAAAATCACTCGTTTCGTGCCCATCTCTAATAATATAAATATAAAACAGAGTGCCATTGTCATTTATCATTGACAATCTCGAGAAATTCCAGCCTTTGTGTACCCAGCTCTATGCATGCAAATGCAATTGTTAGAGTGCACACACACTGGTCTGTGGGAAGTGTATTGATGAGACGATGAGCACCCAAATTGTTGCTTCTATGGCATCTTCCTCAATTTTCCAGAATAAACAAAGTCTAGGTTCCCAGTTCATCCGTTGAGAACTTAAGCATCAACGTACCAGTATTCGAGTGAAATGTATTAAGCTTGTGAAGAACAAAATAGAATTGAGCAAGAAAAATCAAGTATATTAATTTATTGATTTATTTATTTAAAATGGTTTTACCCTGCCTTTCTCCTTGGAAAGGAGCCAATATGGTAGGCAACATTGAAGGGCAATATACAATGTTGGAGACAATGAATGTACAACAGTTCAGTAAAAACAATATTGAAAGCTAAAAACAATGATTGCAAAAAGACACCTTACATCATTTAAAAGGCAACACTGAAGGAAAGAACAAGAAGCAAACAAATAAAAGATCAGTGCCACTCTAAAAGATGGAAAACTAAAGATGGGAAGACACAAGTCGTACTACTAATTCAATCCAAGCAGTAATGCATAACAAGCCATTTAAAAGTCACACAACACAGGTAGTCAGTCATTCAGTGATAACCAGCTTAAAGAGAAAGGTCTTGGCCTACTTGTGGAAGGACTGCAAAGACGGGGCAAATCTGTCCTCCTGTGGGAAGGAGTTCCAAAGTCTGAATCTAAATGACATACCTACAAGCAAGAAGATATAAGTTGTAAAGGAGAAAATAGCGAGTCTGCAACCAGTTGTGGGATAGTGAGTAGAGATGGGCACAAAACAAATATATAGTGTTTCATTTGTTTCGTTACATTTCTTTAGTAGTTTTGTTTTGTTTATAACAAATGTTTAAAGTAGTTTTGGCATGAAATGAAATGAAATGATTTGTTAATGGATTTCCTGGGTCCTAGAGGAACCAAAATCACAGTGTAGCTTCTATGGAATTTTCCCTGTAAGCCCCCAAAATTTGGAGAGACATGGGGTTCAGGGGGCTGAGTTATTACACTCCAAAGAGGGGTCTCCCTAGGAAAAAAATCATTCCAATTGAGTCAGGAAGCTGCTAATTGCTCACCCACAGGCTATTATCAGTTTCTGACTCAATTAGAAATGATGAGGTGAAGACTTATTCAAGCAGTCCATGCCAGGGGGAGCAGTATCTAGGAGCTGGGTCCACGAGCTGTCTGGTGAGGCAGGACCAGCATGGCAGAGTAGGCAATCGTGGCAGGAGAAATGCCACAGCACAAGCAGAGACCTTCATTGCTGAGACAAGTCCCATGGAGAAGGATTGCTCCTGAAATAGCCCCAACCTGAGCCAGAACAGGTGTTGCTCCTGAAGGGCTTAACCCTATCTGCAGAGAAAAGACCTGGTCCTGCAGGAGTGAGGCTGATCCTGCACACACTGGGGGGTTGCAAGGTGCAGGCATAGCCCCAATCTTGACAGCTACTTACCAACAGTGGAGAACCCATGAATCATGGAGTAGGTCCAGATACAGCTGGCTAAGAATACTGGACTTAGTGGGAGGGACATAGTAGAGTTAACACAACCCCCTGTGAGCTGTCAGGATGGAAAGTGTCTTCTACCCAGTTTCCCTACTTGAATAAAGCTCAAGGCATACTGAGGTTTCACTTCATGGAATCCGGGGACATGGAGGACACCCCTGCCCCATCCCAGGCAGGGCTGGCAGTGATTAAATATTTGTTTGTGTCACAGAGTTGTGAATGCTCAGCGGAAGGGCTGTGTTAAGTGTGGGCTTTAACAGCCAGATAGCAGTGCGTAAAAATGAAAACACAGACACAGTGGGGATTCCCTTCACCAAACTCTCTGTATTTACAAAATATACAAGTCCAGCAAAGGTAACAGAATCACCAGGCATAAACGTAGTCAAAATACAGTCCAGTCCAGTGATCCAATAATCTAGGAACTCACCAATCCAACTGGCAAAATGATGTGCTACTCTCTCCAACATACCCCAAACACATGTGCCTCCTTTTATCCTCTTTTGGCTGATGCAACAATGATTCAGCATATGGAGAACTGAGCATGTGCAAACTGTCACCTGATGTCTATACCTATTAGACAAATATTCCACAAGTGTTCAGCCATTTCTGTAAAGTCATTCTCCTAGAATTCAATATGCCAATTCACTTTGAGAACAAACCTTGACAGTATGTATTGTAGCGTGGGGTTAGTGATTCAACAGTGATTTCAGCTCAGAGACAAAGCAGGCTGGAGACAGCTTCTAGTGAACAGCTCTTTAATCAGGGAGAGACAAGATTGAGGACTGGGGAGAGGGAGTTACATTTATAGGGGCCAGGACTGGCTAGGAAAAGATACATTTTGGAGGGAACAATTACAACCAATCACAAGGCTGCCTTTTGGCGGGAACCAATAGGATTGAAGATCCAAATGCAGCAACTAGAATCAACCAATAGGCCTGTTCCCTTTGGAACAGGAAGGCAGTTACTTCAACAAGCAATTACAGATCAATACATAACAGTTTGTTTGTTTCACAAGCTTTTATGCCCTATGATAAGTGCCTCATCATATACAGTATACCTTTTGTACACCATCATATGTAAATACAAATGTTCTTCTCTTACGAACATAAGAACATAAGAAGAGCCATGCTGGATCAGGCCAAAGGCCCATCTAGTCCAGCTTCCTGTATCTCACAGCGGCCCCACCAGATGTGTTTGGGAGCGCATGAGACTAGATATCTGTCTCCTGATACCACTCTCCTGCATCTGGCCCTTGAATTACCCTGGTTTTAAACCCTGGAGGTTACACATCTCCATCATGGTTTGTAACCTGTGATGGACTTTTCCTCCAGGAATCTGTCCAATCCCCTTTTGAAGGCATCCAGGTCAGATGCCATCACCACATTGTGTGGCAGGGAGTTCCATAGACTTACAACGCGCTGGGTGAAAAAAATATTTTCTTTTGTCAGTTCTTACTCTCCCAGCCCTCAATTTGAGTGTATGTCCCCTAGTTCTGGTATTTTGGGAGAGGGAGAAGAGCTTCCCTCTATCCACTTTACTCATACCCTGCATTATTAAGTATGTCTCAATCATATCCCCCCTCAATCACCTTTTTTCCAGACTAAAGAGGCCCAAATGTTTTAGCCTTTCTTCATAAGGGAGGTGCCCCAGCCCAGTAATCATTTTAGTCGCTCTCTTCTGCACCTTTTCCAGTTCCACTATGTCTTTCTTGAGATGCGGTGACCAGAATTGTACACAATACTCCAGGTGGGGCCTTACTATCTGTGATGCATGTCCTCTGCACTGAGGATGCATAAAAGTTCACCCTATGCCTAGCTAAGGTTATTTTACTCTCTGGAGTGGCAGACATAGAATACAGGGAGCAAGAAGAAGAAAGACTAGTTAACTTCCCAGTTATGCAACCAACACCCCCCCCCGGTGCCTTTCTCTCTGCTGCTCGGAGGCAGCCCTGCAGCTATAAGCACAGACTGGCTTGTATTCATGCCAAACTGCACAAATAGCAGTTAAGTGATAGAGGCTTGAGGATAAAGATGTCATCTTTGTGGCTTGCTAATGACACAGGCACTCAGAGGAGCTGGGGCTTCCACAAAGGATCCTTACACCCTGTTGTTTGCAAGACTTCATTCTTACTGCCTCCTTCACAGATCAGCAGGAACGCACAGAATGCAGAATATATAGCTGCACACCTCTTGTAATTGGCACTCATGTATTTGACAGTGACCTTATTGATCTCTCTCTCTCTCTCTCTCTCTCTCTCTCTCTCTCTCTCTCTCTCTCTCTCTCTCTCTCTCTCTCTCTCTCTCTCTCTTACTTAGTTAATCCCACTTAAACAATCAAGATGCAAATGGGCATTGGTTTTCACTCAAAATCAAAGTCCCATCTGTTAATTACAGAAGGGACCAAAACAATATTCAAATAGACCAAGGTCATTGTGGTTATAAATGCTTACTATGCAATATGTGCCACCAATCTGGAACTGACTAACAACTCTGATAGTCCTTTCAATGCAAATGAAATATTTAAGTAGCAGATTTATCAGTTCCACATACCCCAGTGAGTTTCCATGACTGAGAAGGGATTTGAACCACGATCTCCTGAGTCCTAGGAGCATGGGGGCTCAGCAGGCTAGAGCACTGAAACTGTTGGCTGGAATCCCGGGTGCTACACAGCAGAATGAGCTCCCACTATTAACCCCAGCTTCTGCTAACCTAGCAGTTCGATAGCATGTAAATCCAAGTAGATAAATATAATAGAATAGAATAGAGTTTTATTGTCATTATGCATATGCAAGATATGTACAATGACATTAGAGTGCTGTTCCACTACACACTCAAAACAACAAGGCACCATATAAAACACATAAAACACATTAAACACCATACAAGATATTAAAAACTCTTAAAACCACTTACAAAAATTAAAATACAACTTGAAAACTGCTTAAGATGATGCTAAAATCATCACATTTAACTTAGATACCGCTCTAGGATAAAAACTGTTCTTTAGTCTATTTGTCCTTGACCTAAGAGTCCTATATCTCCTTCCAGATGGCAACAGTTCAAAAATTGGTGGCCAGGATGCAAAGGGTCTCTCAGAATTCTAGATGTCTTACTTAAGCATCTGGAGTTGTATAATGCTTCCAAAGAAGGAAGAGGACAGCCCACTATCATCAGGGCAGTGATTATAACCCTCTGGAGCGCCCTTCTATCTGTCACTGTACAACTGGCGAACCAGGGGCAGTAAGTGATAGTTTTTTTCTATAAAGCCCTGGTAGAAGGTTGCCAACAGTTTCTCAGACAGTTGTTCCCTCCTGAGAATTCTCAGAAAATATAATCTCTGTTGGGCCTTCTTAACCAGTTCTTCAGTGCTAACACTCCAAGTCAAATGCTCCTGTAGAATAACTCCCAAAAGCCTACAGTCTGTCACCCGCTCTACACAAACTCTGTCAATAATCAAGGGCTGAGTGTCTGCTTTTCTTTTTCAATAGTCCACTATAAGATCCTTGGTCTTGTTGATATTTATTATCAGATTGTTAGTTCTGCACCACCATAGCAGCCGATGCACCTCATCTTGGTAGGTGGACTCATCTCCACCAAAGATGAGTCCCACTACTGTTGTGTCATGAGCAAACTTGATGATTTTATTTCCAGGATGAATATGAGTGCAGTCAGAGCTGTAAATACTGAACAATAGTGGGCTCAGCACACAACTCTGTGGGGTACCCATGTTGAGAGTGAGGGCTGACAACATGTGATCACCTAATCTGACCCTCTGTGAATGATTTGATAAGAAATCCATGATCCAGTTACAGATGGAATGACAAAATCCAAGCACAGAGCATTTAAGACATAATATAAGTTATGAACAGGGAGTTAGAAGAGGCATCTTAGAACATTAAAAGGTAACATTAAATCTGCAAAGAGCACACAAAAAGAAATAAAAATCAATTATGAGGGATGGAGACTAACATGGAAAACAGTGGAGTTCATATGAAATCAGTCAATGCAATCATGGATGGTAATCCATCTAAAAGTCACTTATTAATTATAATTACATATTAGGTTTTTAGTTCTTTTTTTTAATATTATGAGCCACCTGAGTACCCTGGCTGGGGAAAAATAAATAAACAAAGCAAAAAAATAATCTCCTCCATAAATCTCATTGACTCAAATCGGCCTACTCTAGTTGTGACTTATTTTAGCATAGTAAATTGTGTCCAACTTTAGGGGTGGTGCTCATTTCCATATTCAAGCCAAAGAGTCAGTCCATGGCCACATGGCCGGCATGGCTGCAAGGAAACACTATTTTTAGCTCCCCACTTTTTACAGAGGTACCTATTTATCTACTTGCATTTACATGCTTTCAAACTGCTAGGTTGGCAGGAGCTGGGGTTAACAGCAGGAGCTCACTCCACTGCGTGGCATTCGGGATTTGAACTGCTGAGCTCCTGACTGCAGCCAACAGTTTTTGAAGCCTTAGTCTGTTGAGCCATCACACCCCTTAAGTCATAGCTGGAATGGGCCAATTAGAATCAATCTAGCATGGAGAGGAGTTGCCTCACAAATTCTCCAATGGATTCAGGGGGTCTATTCATTCCAGTGCTATTTGCTGCAGAACGCAACAGGATTTGGGCCATTCATGAGGTCACCATATGTTGAGGCTGACTTGATGGCACATAACAACATAAATGATTGCCTTATGACATGGTTGGAAGTTGCTGTGCCTTAACATTTCTGTCCTGGAATATTAGATGCTTCCTCAATCCAGGAACATGGTATCATTTCTATGCCTCAATCTCCGGGCATTCCTAAAATGGCCGTCAAATCATTCCCCACATTTAAGTAAAAAGCAATATAACTTACATTTATGTTAGTGTAGTCTGGGGACTCAAGGTTAGTTTCCCAACCTTGATTCCCCAGATGGGACTAAAACTCCCAGAAGCCTTCACCACTAGCTGTGTTGACCAGGATTTCAGCCCAAGAACGTCTGAGGTCCAAAGGCTTGGAACCAAAGCTTTAGATTATAATCCCCAGAAGCACCCATGTGCCATTCATATAGAGGCTGATGGGCATTGGAGATCTAGGTGTCCAGCAGGCCCCTGGTTGAGGAAGCCTTCTCCAGTTCTTCAAACACTGAAATGGCAATGGATTTCACATGCAGCAGCCTCCTCTGTGGCACTCTCAGAAGAACACCACTGCAATTACATCTTCTGTGTGTCTGAATGAAGAGCATGCACATTAAAAAAAGATTTTTAAAAGTGTCTGTGAAGCAGGTGCAGAATTCATACCAGCTGCTAATGCCCAGTTGCTCCGTATCATCTGTAATTTCTAACTAATTGCATGCATCCATGAACACGGCTGTTCAATTATCTCAAATTAACCTTTCTTCCCAGTTTTAGCCTATCCCCTCCTATGCAAAACAGACTGAAGAATAGGATCAGACTGTGATGGAACCGACATGCTATCTCAGTTCTGAAATTTTCTGCATATCTATCAATTTATCTATCTATCTAATTGAAAACCAAAAAAAAACTGAGAAATTGCTACGTGCAAATAATAGATTCCATGCAGCATTTTCTGATCCATAAACAATGTTCTTTCTTCTGTGAACCTATCTGCAGGCACTGTTAATATTTTCAGTGTAGAGATGGATAAGAAAGAGGAAGTGCCCTGAATGCTGAGGACAGAGAGGGAGTTGGGAAATAAACCAAGTTTAGAAAAGTTAGTTTTTTGGAAGATTGGCTCACCAGTCCCTCAACCAGCCCTTGACCATGTTGACTAGGTGATTCTGGGTGATATACTTGAAAAAAGGGAACGTTTCCAGGATCTGGAAGCATGACCCATTCAACAAAACAAGCAGGAAGATGTATCAGTGTGTGCAACAATACACACTACACTGCATCGTTTTGCAAATCTTGAGGCACTGGCTGTTCTCAGACAATTGTTAGGTTTTCCGAGGCCTCCAGCTATGGATGCAAATATCCATTTAGTGGCTTTAGAAAAGAAGAATATGTTTTTCCTTCTGTCTGCACTGGCATATAGATATGGCATGTGGAGTAATGAGGGAATGGTTTGAATTGGAGCAAAATGCCGAGGTTTTTCTAATTAAAACAATCTATCTTTCCCTTTTAAGAGCTGCCTTGCACCTTTCTGGTCCAGCAGTAGGACATGTATTCTTTTTGACATGCTCTGCTCATTATTTACCCTGTTTGGCTGTGAGATAGCAGCCATTGTGACTATAGATTCCAAGAGAGAATGTGGGAAGAGAACAAAGGAAGGGAAACAGGGAGTGAGGAGGGGAGAAAATGGAACAGCATTGACAGAGGGTGGAGTGATATATAAAATAATTTAACTTTCCCTGATCCTCCACCGATGATCAGGGGAAGCACTTAGTTAATAGTTGATAGGGCTGCAAGGGTGTATTTATGGATGGGAAGAGCATGCCAAATGCTATATCACTTGTTTCCCCAACCTCTGCAGACCCTTTGTAGCCCAATCCACCCCACAACCTAAGCAGCCAGTCTGGAGAGGCTCACTGTGTGGGAAGTGTCCCTATCGTCTAGGGGAAGATCCCTTTCTACACAATCCCACTGGCTGCCCAAACTCACTGGCTCACCACAAAGCTATTTACATGTGTGTTACGCTTGATTCCCTCTCAACACAAGAAGCAGTCCCATGCCATCACAAGTGCTATCTCTCGCATGGCATGGGTGAAGATGCCAGCAGGACTGTAGTGTTAAATGTGGAAGCCCCCATACAAGTTGTGACCATCCCTGTAGCCATTCCTCGGGACAAAGAGAGTCCAAACATTCAGTTTGATGGGGCAGTCCATGTCCGCAATGGGGATGAGTTGTTTTTTGTGTAAAATTAATGGCTCTTAATTACCCATTTAAGACCCCCTGGAATACTTAAATTACAAGAAGGATGACATATATACATTACCCTGCTTCTGAGGAAAAGTGGAGGGGTATTTGTCCCAGCTACAGAGAAGGTTGTCTGTAAGCTCTGAGAGGATAAGGCAATTTGAAAGGAAGGGGGCATTGTGCTCTCATCTCTGTACGTCCTGGCTTCATGATACCACTTCACGCCAAGCCCATGTAAAGCAAAGCAAAGTGTTCTGCTTATATACCGCCCCATACCACTACAAGTAGTCTCTGGGTGGTTTACAATTTTAATTACAGTGTGCAGGCTACACATTGCCCCCCCAGCAATCTGGGTAGTCATTTTACCGACCTCGGAAGGATGGAAGGCTGAGTGAACTTTGAGCCTGCTACCAGGGATTGAACCCAGGTCGTGAGCACAGTTTTACCTGCAGTACAGGCATGTAGTGCTGCTGAAATGCAGACTCCAAATCTGTTCATCCAGCTTGGATGACCAACAAGCTCTCCCCTCTGACAGGAGGGCTATCTCATCTCCTGACTTCAAAAACCTTCAAGAAATATTGTTATCTGTCAGAAAAGGGTGTGTGTGTGTTGAATGATGGGTGAGAAGTGGAGAGATTGTGGCTCAAATGATGCTGCTTTTCTGAAGTTATGGAAATAAATCCAGTGATGTCGAAAGTGTGCAATGTATTTAATTCTACTTGCTGTGTTCTGCACAAGTCTTTCCGCAAGATTACAAACCTTTTTCACCTTCAGGTCCTCAGAAAGGTCTGTCCATTTTCCTTCAAGCTAGGCTTGTGCAGTAGGCAACTGCCTCTTGTTGTTCTTTTCTTTCCACAAGCCAAAAGAAAGAAAGAAAACATCCCTCACAGTAAATAGTCTGTGATGTTTTTCAGCTTGACTCATCCCGCTAATCAAAACCAAGTTGTTTGTTTTCCTGGCTTCACATGCCTTAATCCAAGCACAAGTTCTTTGGCCTTTTCTTTCCTACACGGCTAGGCTTGAGCAGCCAAGATCAGGATACAGTAGTTCGCCAACAAAAGGCATGGGGCATGGGAGGACATTTTCACCCACAGAAAACCAGTATTGACTGTGGAGAAAGAAAATGGGATCAGGGAACATTTCATTAATTTGGCATTTTTAAGCTTACTGACCTAATCTGTACTTCCTGGGCTAACATGAAGCACTGAATACAGCTATCTTTTGAATGGTGCACTGCTCTGATTTTTGCAATCCAGTTCTTGCTAGAAATATGTATATCACCCTCTCTAGATTGTCTATCTAGATCTTAGATCTTATTTGGGATGATATCCCTGGGGATACAACCGTTTCAAAAGTAGAGAGGTTATTCAAGACTTTCCCTGTGTAAATTAAGCCCCTCAGAGCCCGATATGGCTAGAGCTCAGTGGGTTGGGCAAGTGGTTGAAGATCCAGAGGTTGAGAAATCAATTCCTCACTGTGTCTCCTTGATGGGGTCGAACTCAATGATCTATAGGGTCTCTTCCAGCAATGCATTTCTAAGGTGCTGCCGCTGCTGACAATGATTCACAAGTAGACATGGGCACGGAGCGGCGAAATTCTCATTTCCGTTTTCGGTTATCGTTATCGTTACGTAACGGGTAACGGTAACGAGAATTACTCCGCTCCAGCTCGAACCCGATCCGATAAAGATAAATTGGGTCTGATTTTTTGTTGTCGTTCATGGCATCGCGGCGATCGCGCAATGCCAAGCAGCACAGAAAAAAAGTAAAAAAAAAAAACCAATTCCCGGCCATAAAAGCAGGCGAAAATATGCCTGCCTCAGTGAGGGCACCTACCAGAGAGGGGTGGTTTCTGGGGGGTCCCCGGCCTTCCCCCCCTCTCCTGTCCTGGGCTGCTGGTACCAGGCTGGGGGGTGCATCCTCGTCGTCTCCATGTGCCATGCGGTGGGGGGGATCCAAAATGGCACCCACAATATTTATTTTGAAATCGTGGTCCAAAAACCCACCAAAGCACCACAGAAACATTTGAAAATTAGGTCTTTTAAATGCCTGATTTTTTATAGTAGCAGCAGTGGGTTTTTCTTGCAATAAAACATCTCCATTGATTTTATTTTATTTTATTTTTATTTTTATTTTTTTACACCTGTGCAATGATGGGCTGGCCATGGGATGGGACCATGCAAATTTTTGGACCCATTCCCCAAATCACATGGCCAGGTTTTGACTGAGACTTCTGGATGTGCCAGAGGGCATAAAAAGCCCACTAACCCTAACCCTAACCCTAAACCTAACCCTAACCCTAACCCATACGCCAGTACACTGTCCTTCTTAGTGGGTCAGAGGCACCCAGAGGTGCAGCCCACTAACCCACCCTAACCTTAACCGTAACCCTAAGCCTAGCCCTTACCCTAACCCCAACCCTAACCCAGATCCATACGCAAGTACGGTTCCCTTCTTAATGGGTCAGAGTAGAGGCACCCAGAGAGGTGCCTCCCAGCCAGAGCCCACTACCCCTACCCCTAACCTGTACGCCAGTACACCATTATGCTTTCCTTCTTAGTGAGTCAGAGGCACCCAGAGAGGTGCCTCTGCCACTTACCCCCCAACCCTAACATAATGTAATGTATGGTACACGCGGCGGCTATGTGAAACGCTTCCCTTCCCTTCCCTTCCCTTCTTAGTGGGTCAGACGTCAGAGGCACCCAGAGAGGTGCCTCCCAGAGCCCACTGACCCCAACCCCAACCCCAACCCCAACACAAATGACAAACGGAAACGACAATTTTTTGAAAATTTCCGCGACAAACAGAAATGACCTGAAACGGACCCGTCCCAACAAACGACAACTCAGAACGTCATTTTTCCTGGTCGTGCCCATCTCTATTCACAAGTACTAGAGACAGTCAATCAAAATTATAAAAACATTGACTCATGCTAGATAACAAATACAAGTTTTAACCAACAGCCTACATGACTGTTAAATATCAACACAGTATCTCTATGCCATTCCTAGTACAGTGGACCCTTGTATAACAAACTGTTTGCATAACATAAAATATGTACAACATAAAAAATTCCAAAAATAGGGGAATTTGCTTAACATAATTGATTATGGGGTGAATCCATAGAACATAAAAATGGTCACAATTAGGAATTAATCTGTTTTCAATGCATTCTGATGGGAAATTTGTATAAAGGAAAATTTGCTTTACAGAATTTTATTTGGAACAAATTAATTCCTTTATACAAGGTACCACTGTACTGCCATTCTTTGTAGCTCTGATGAAACTATTTCTGAGACCTTCAACTGCTTATAAGACTGTGTGAAATGTCTTGATATTTTCCCAAACCCCGGTGACCACAAGAACCACTGAAGTGTGTTTCATTCATACTAGCATTATTAAAAAATACCAGGCAATCACAATTATAAAAACACTGACTAGTATTATTGTTGTTATTTATTGTTGTTGCTGCTGCTGTTGTTGTGTTTTTATCATTATCATTATTATCATTATCATTATTGATTCAAGGCAATCCAAATGAAACTGGGTAAGGCAAAATCTCTGATGCTCAGGCCCTGGTCACATGATGGAAATGATATATTCTGAGGCAAACATCTCAGGAATATTTAGGAGTAATGATCTATTTCCACCTGTTTGAACCATTATGGGTTGGCAACATCATCATTTTGGAACATTGGAAATCACAAGCCGGAATTAAGATTGCCGGAAGAAATATCAACAACCTCAGATACGCAGATGATACTACTCTGATAGCAGAAAGTGAGGAGGAATTAAGGAACCTCTTAATGAGGGTGAAAGAGGAGAGTGAAAAAATGGGCTGAAGCTCAACATCAAAAAAACTATGATCATGGCCACCGGTCCCATCACCTCCTGGCAAATAGAAGGGGAAGAAATTGAGGCAATGACAGAGTTTATTTTCTTGGGCTCCTTGATCACTGCAGATGGCGACTGCAGCAATGAAATTAAAAGATGTCTGCTTCTTGGAAGAAAAGCAATGGCAAACCTAGATAGCATCCTAAAGAGCAGAGACATTAATTTGCCAACTAAGGTCAGGATAGTCAAAGCTATGGTTTTTCCAGTAGTAATGTATGGAAGTGAGAGCTGGACTATAAAGAGGGCTGATCACTGCAGAATCGATGCTTTTGAGCTGTGGTGCTGGAGGAGAGTCTTGAGAGTCCCCTGGACTGCAAGGAGATCAAACCTATCCATCCTGAAAGAAATCAACCCCGGATGTTCACTGGAAGGACAGATTTTGAAGCTGAGGCTCCAGTACTTTGGCCACCTCATGAGGAAATAGGAGTCCTTGGAAAAGTCACTGATGTTGGGAAATATTGAATGCAAAAGGAAAGGGGACGGCAGAGAATGAGATGGTGGGACGGTGTCATCAATGCAACAAATATGGATTTGACCAAACTCCGGGAGGCAGTGGAAGATAGGAAGGCCTGGCGAGCTCTGGTCCATGGGGTCACAAAGAGTCGGACATGACTGAACGACTGAACAACAACAACAACAACAACAACATCATATCAGTCCTCTCTTGTTTCAAGGGGCAATTCAGCTCCTTGATTTTTATATTCATATCAGAAGCACCACCCAATTAAATTGACAGATAAACATACACTTCTAAGCAGAATATAAACCAGTTATAAAATTATTACATATAAAAGCTATATAAAATGAGTAAGATTTTATTGAAAACAGCAATAATAATTATATATTTGCCCAATACCGGGCTATATCAACAGCCTTCCCTCTTGCAAACATAAGATCTTCCTCCATGCTTGTTGAAGGGAATTGTATGCATTGATTTGTAACATGTTTGAGAATTGAGGTGGTGTGTTCTTCTCCGCATTTGTAGAAGGTGCTTTCTGTAGGAAAGCTCCAATTTCTCAGATTAGCATTTGCTCTTCCATTCCTGGTGCACAGTCTGTTTAATGCTTTCCATATTACAGGCCAAGATTGTTCTTGGCCAGGTAGTGGGGAGTCATGTGGTTCTGCCTAGTTACCAGGTAGCTCCTTGCTTACCTTCCATGTGATGGATATGTATGAGTGCTTTTAATTCTCTTTACCTTTTACATGCTTTTTATCTCTTTAATTGCATGAGAGATAGTATTCCATTTCGTTGTACTATGTACAATGACAATAAAGTATCTATTAGAGATGGGCACGACTAGGGAAAATGACGGTTTCGAGTTGTCATGTGTCGGAGGCAGTCCGTTTCGGCTCGTTTCCGTTTTTCGCGAAATTTCGCAAAAATTAGTCGGTTCGTTTTTTCATTTTTTCGTTGTCGTTAGTACTGGTTGGGGGGGTAGCGGGCTCCTGGAGGGAGCTGCAGGAGTCAGCCAGAGCCACAAGTGACGGACTGGCAGACTCTTTGCACCCACTGTGTCTCACGTACTTGCATGTAGTGCAATGCAAGTAGATCTGGCTTAGGGTTAAGACGGGTTAGCGCAAGGGCTAGGGTTAGGCTAGTTACGGGTGAGGTTAGGGTGAGTATTGGGGTGCACCTCTGGGTGCCTCTCTGACCCACTTAGAAGGACAGTGTACTGGCGTATGGGTTAGGCTTAGGCTTAGGGTTCGGGTTTGGGCTACAATTAGTGGGCTGTTTATGCCCGATTGGCACATCCCAGAAGTCTCTGTGGTCAACCTGGCCAAGTGGCCATGCGATTGGTGGAAAATTTGCATGGTCCACTCCCATGGGTGAGCCCATCATTGCAAATGTGCAGATGTAAAAAAATAAAATAAAATAAAATAAAATAAAATAAAATAAAATAAAATCAACTGAGACTTTTTTTTGCAAGAAAAACCCACTGCTGCTACTGTAAAAATTCAAGCATTTAAAATAGCTAATTTTTGCATGTTTCTGTGGTGCTTTGGTGGGGTTTTGGGCAACGATTTCAAAAAAAATATTGTGGTCGCCATTTTGGATCCCCCGCACTGCATGGCAAATGGATGCGCCCTCCCAGCCTGGTACAGTCAGCAAAACCTGGCCTTGCGATTGGTGGAATGGCTCCAAAACTTTGCATGGTCCACTCCCATGGGCGAGCCCATCATTGCGAATGCGCAGGTGTAAAAAAATAAAATAAAATAAAATAAAATCAACAGAGACTTTTTTTGCAAGAAAAACCCACTGCTGCTACTGTAAAAATTCAAGCATTTAAAATAGCTAATTTTCGCATGTTTCTGTGGTGCTTTGGTGGGGTTTTGGGCAACGATTTCAAAAAAATATTGCGGTCACCATTTTGGATCCCCGCACTGCATGGCAAATGGATGCGCCCTCCCAGCCTGGTACCAGCAGCGCAGCAGTAGCAATAGCCAAGGAGAGGGGGGCGGGGAACCCCCCCAAATAAAACACCCTTCTGGCCTGGTAGGTGCCCTCAGACAGTTTTCGCCTACTTTTAGGGCCGGGAATCAGTTTTTTTTTTAACTTTTAAAAACTTTTTTTCTGTGCCGCTTGGCATTGCGCGATTGCCGCGATGCAAGTAACGAGCACGACAAATCAGACCAAATTGTTCGTTCGTCGGTTCGAGCTTGAATTCTGGCGGAGTAATTCCCGTTACCGTTTCCGTAGAGTAACGGATACGAGTAACGGAAACGGAAACGGGAATACCGCTAAGTCGTGCCCATCTCTAGTATCTATCTATCTATCTCTATGTCTCTCTCTCTATCTATCTATCACAGTTCCAGGGTGGTCTGTGGAGACCAAATGTTGGGAGAGGCAAATGTTTTGAGGAAACTAGATATTGATTTTGATCATTAGTTTGGTGGTTTATGACCAAATAACAAGTGTGTCTCTGAGGTTGTTGATTTGACCCACTCTCTCTGCTCAGTACATTCCTGTCAGAATTTCTGTGGTGGAATGGCAGCTAGGTAATGCTCCTTTCGTGTCAGAATATGGTGTGGGAGAAATTTGCCTGTCCACCTGGGTGGGGTGAGAACAAAGCAACAAGGGTGGTGGCCATGAGGGAGCAGGTGAGGCTCGCCTATATATGGGAGCTCGCCAATTCCCCTGTCTCTTTTTCGCTAGCGCGGTTACACCACCCACCCACCCACCCACCATTAAGAACAAGAGTAGCTGATCACTTCAGGGCTGGATGGGATTTTTTGGCCTGCTCCTGAATTGGCAGTGATAGGAGCTGGTGCGTTTTCATCCTTCCTATTGAGTGTTTACATTAGGGTGGGGTGTTTTTTATGTTGGTAACTAGACATGGGCACGACTCAGCGAAATTGTCGTTTCCGTTTTCGGTTATCGTTTCCGTTACATAACGGAAACGGTAACAATAATTAAGCCATCAGAACTCGAACTCGAACCGAAAAAAGAAAAATTTGGTCGGGTTTTCTGTTTCCGTTTGTGGCATCGCAGCGATCGCGCAATGCGAAGCACAGAAAAAGTTTTTAAATTTTTTTTTTTAAAAAACCTGACTCCCGGCCCAAAAAGCAGGCAAAAATATGCCTGCCTGAGGCTTTGCCACCTACCAGAGGGGTGGTTTCTGGGGGGTCCCCAGCCTTCCCCCCCTCTTCTCCTGTCCTGGGCTGCTTGCACCAGGCTGGGGGGGGGTCATCCTCATCATCTCGCCATGCCATGCGGTGGGGGGGGATCCAAAATGGCGACCACAATTTTTCTTTTGAAATCGTGGTCAAAAAACACACCAAATCACCACAGAAACATGTGAAATTTATTTATTTTAAATGCCTGAATTTTAATAGTAGCAGCAGTGGTTTTTTTATAGCAATAAAACGTCTTATTGATTTTATTTTACTTTATATTTTTTATTTTTTTAGACCTGCCCATTTGGGCTGGGCATGGGATGAGACCATGCAAATTGTTTGAACCATTCCACCAATGGCATCGCCAGTTTTTTGACTGACACTTCTGGATGTCTCGGAGGGCATAAAAAGCCGAGGCACCTTCCAGAAATCGCAGTCAGGTGTATGGATGTGGTTGAGGGAGGAGGGCTGGCTGCTGGTGCTGGTGTGATCCAATCGAGATTGAGGAGGGAGGCTGGAGGCTTTAGGATTTAAGTTAGGCAGGCAGGGAGGGAATTGAATTTAGAAAATAATTTCTTTGATTTCCTGCAGCTTTGTCTGCTGAAGGGAATAGCAGTTTATTCTTTATTTCTTCTCTGGTAGTTTGTGAGGATTTTTTTTCTGATATTGGATAAAGGGGGAGATTTGACTGGGAGTGGGAGGTGTGGATTTATTTTAAAAATATATTATAGACTACCATTTATTTTCTATTTTCCCAACTTCAATTTGCTTGCACACACACACATTTGGGGTGCAAGCCAAGAACAGAACCTCTATCCTAAGTGATATCCTAACTGCCCACTCGCCCATCCGCCTGCGCCACCGCCCGCCCGCTCACCCGCCCCCACCCTGCCCACCACCTAGGGCGCAAAAACACCTAGCGCCGGCCCTGATTGCGGGACGCTCCTATGCTCTGGGAAGTCAAATCGCGCTAAATCGCGGTGGAAACGACAAACGACAAACGGAAACGACAAATTTTTGAAAAATTTCACGACAAACGGAAACGACCCAACGACCCGTTCTGACAAACGAAAACTCAAAACGTCATTTTTTCTGGTCATGCCCATGTCTATTGGTAACACATGGCGGGTAGTGGCGGAAGATAGGAGGCAATAAGGGAGTACTGGGACACCAAGGGGGTGTAGGCCGGCCCACCTCCAAGCTTTTGAAGGCCCTGAGGACTTGTTGCTGGGAGATGGGCAAAGGCAACGGTCCCATGGGCGGCGATGGCCCAGAGCCAGGAGCCTCGGGCGGTCATCGCTTGATGTTGAAACTCATTCATTATTCACTGAACACTCCTTGAAGCTGGGTCTGGTGCGAGGCCAGCTCCAGACCCAAAGGAAGCTTCCGCCCTACTGTGTGTGTGTGTTGTGTCATTACAGTCGTGACCAATTCTTCATGACTCCATGTCCATGGAGTTTTCTTGGCAGGAATACTGGAGTGGTTTGCCAGTTCCTACTCCAGGCGCCTACAGCACCTGGTATTCCCTGGTGGTCTCCCATCCAAGTACTAACCAGGGCTGACCCTGCTTAGCTTCCGAAATCAGGAGAGATCAGATGTGCTTAGGGCATCTACTGTAGGCCCCCTTTAAAATGTGTAGTCAAATGTTATATATCAATAAAGTGTGGCCCGTGTTTCAATCCATTTATTTGTGTCTCACCTCGTTTCTCCGGCCTGCTTGGGCAATGCACCTTTTGTATAGGGATTGGTTTTAAACACCCTGTGACATAAGAACATAAGAACGTAAGAAGAGCCATGCTGGATCAGGACAAAGGCCCATCTAGTCCAGGTTCCTGTACCTCACAGTGGCCCCACCAAATGTGTCTGGGAGCACACAAGACTAGATATCTGTCTCTTCATACCACTCCCCTCCATCTGGTCCTTGAAGTAACCCATTTTTAAGCCTGGAGATTACACATCTCCATCATGGTTTGTAACCTGTGATGGACTTTTCCTCCAGGAATCTGTCCAGTCCCCTTTTGAAGGCATACAGGCTAGATGCCATCACCACATCTTGTGGCAGGGAGTTCCACAAACTAACAACACACTGGGTAAAAACAATTTCTTTTGTCTGTGCTCACTCTCCCAACTCTCAGTTTGAGTGAATGTCCCCTAGTTCTGGTATTTTGTGAGAGGTTTATGAAACCAGTTGCACTGTTTCATTCAGGGCCACGTCCACCTATTCTGCATGTTTTGTTCTATACCAGACAGGGCTACAGTGTATCCTAGAGCTAGTGCAGAAGTTCTTAATGTGTGTGGTTGGTCACCCCATCTTGTACCCATTATTCTCCTCCAAATGTAGTTACAAGCAAAAAAAAACACATTATGTTGGGTGTTAAAAACAGCGAGTCTTGAATATGAGAGTTTGTTTGTTTGTTTGTTTATTATTGGACTTATATACCACAGCATCTAGCAATAAGGCTACTCTGGGCGGTGTGCAAACAATGCAACAAGCACATACGAACAGTATACAAAATAAAAATACAGCTAATAAAACAAAATAAAGATAAACTAAATCACCAATAACATCATAAAAATCACTCAAACCAGGGTAACTCCCAAGTACTGTATTTGGGGGTACCAAAGTGTTCTAGGTTGGTACCATTCTATGTCATCTGCAGCATTCTTGGTGCCTCACGTTTTGTTTCAAGGGGAAAGTACAGGGAAGAGTTTTTATGCAGTTTGGCTTCAACTGGTTATTTCTCTAATATATGATTAGATTCAGAGCCTCAGTCAGTTTTTTTCTCAACAGCCTCAAAGGTTGCCTTCTGTGCAACAATTGCCAGGACATCAGCATACAGAAGACTCCAAGTGACTTCTGGAAATGGTTGGTCATTGGTATATATGCTAAACAGTGCAGGGGCTAGTACACTGTCTTGTGGGAGTCTATTTCTTTGGTTTCTCCATTGACTGTATTGCCCCTGGAAGTCAACATAGAATCTATGGTTTTCCAGTAGGCAATGTACAATTTTTCAAAACTTTAAAATTCTTTGTAATGTGCTAGAGTTTCTTGAGCAGGGCTGTATGTTTAACCATATCATAAGCTGCAGTGAGATCTCTAAGGACTACACCTGTGATTTCCTTTGACCCAAAACCAGCCTCTGTGTGTTGTGTTAAATTCAGAATTTCAGCTGTGCAGTCTGCCAAGTCTGAAACCAGACTGCCATGGTATCAGCAGGGGCTCTACTATTGCAGTCAGTTGGTTCAGAATTAGGAGACCCTGCATCCTTGAGGATTACATTTCCTGGAACATTTCTAAACAGCATCAGTAAATGTATAATAAGACATGGGATGTGGATCAATATCTAACACACTTTTATTCAGGGCCACTTAAAACCTGAGCCAATCAACCTTTTGAAGTTGTGCCTTTTACAGTGGTCAAATGGTGGCTGTGAGCACACATAGAATGGAGCAGTGTTGAATATTCAGTATTGGTACCCCTACTGATTGTAGGCATAGCTGTCCTACATTCTTGCTTATGAGAATGAGATCCAGGTCATAGGCTCTCCTCCATCTGCCACTGATAAAGGATGCTAGTAATTTACTGTCATAGATGAATGGTTGTTGGTGAGATTTTTCCCAACTATTTACAGCTTTTACACTTTCATTGCTGTCTTCATAGCTCAACAAGTTATTGAAGGTATTAAAGCTGCCTATTGTAAGCCTTTCTGATTTATTAGAAAAGTTTGATGGTTAAGCGAAAAAAAATTTATGAGTTGTTCTTTATAGGCAGATCTCACTGTACAGCTGCTGAGCTCAGTTGCTATTGTTTCAACATTATTCTGCTCTGTCAATGCTGTGGACAGAATGTGAAGATCCATTCTGGTGAACACTGCACTTCCATATTGCCGATGACATCATTCAGCAATTAGTTGCATTCCAGGAACTTTAGGTCATTGTTGGGTTTTGTTGAGTTTCATCCGTATGAGTTTCTTGCAAGCATAGAAGTCACATTTTGGTTAGTACAGAGTTCATGAAGCATGCTTTCTTTGGCTAAATAGCTAAGAATATTCCTTCTGTTAATGGAGATCACTGTCATTTGGGGACGTGAAAAGGACCACTGTTGAAGGTTGTTCTTCCTAGCAGTTGCGGGTGCTTCCAGATTGAAAGGAATAGATGATGGTGAGGACCATTGCCAGAAAAAGCCCGACTGTTAAAAAGAATACAATCTTTGGAGAGGCTCCTTTCATGTCCACCATTTTAAACTTCTATTTATTGATACATCAATGTATCTAGAAGGGGTTTTTGTTTGGAAATATGTTCTCTGTTGCACTGGTTGCTCCTGCAGAATCACATGGGTGTGTCTACTTCCCGCACCATCTCCTATGCCTTTCAGCTTAATCTGCCACTTCCTTTTCTCCACTGCAAACCCTTCCACATTGTGACTGACTCCTTACAATGACTGGCAAGAGCTGACATGTTAAAATGCCAGTATTGATGCAATTATGGTGCCACCTTCCTAGCTTCCATTCTGAAAAGAAGCAGGGCAGGTCATGGGCACAGGCATTTCCAGCAAAGAATCCACCGATACAACATAGGTACAAAATAACACAATGGGATGGGCAGGAAATGGAAAACAAAATGCTGTTTCATTGTTTCATTATGTAATGAAACAAAATGAAACAAAAAGGGTTGGGTTAACAGGTAGGCAGTTCGCGCTGCCCTCGCCACCATTTTCTGAGGGCTCCTGCCGAACTGTTAATGGCTGGACCCTTTTAAATCTGGCCCATTCAGTACCTGGGGGTCCCCCTGGTACCGACTCGGCCAGGTTTAAAGGGTCCAGCCATTGACAGCTCAGCAGGAGCCCTTTAAAATGCCTCCCTGAGTCCAACTCTGGTGCCTCTAGGACCCAGGGGAGCCATTTTGTTTCATTTTGTTTTGTTTCGTATGAAAATTTTTAAAACTTTTGTAAGAAATGAAACAAAGCAAAATGAAACATTATTTTTTCCGTTTTGTGCACATCCCTTAACACAACCCTCTCAGGGAGTGGATAATAAACCACAGTTACAGGACTCACCGGGAAAATGTTTTGATCTTGACTGTGCATCATGTGACCAGTGGGGGGATGCAAAGATCTAACTGTGGGCTAATTAGAAAACATTTCCCTCATGTGACCAGAGCCTCAGTCTCTAAACTGAAAACAGACGACACTAAGCAGGAATAACTTTTGTTTGCACTCTGGAAGCCAGCTCATCACAGTGTGCTCAAGATAGTTCACCCTGTAAATCCTGCATTCAGACAGAAGCTCCACTCTGAGAAATAACATTTGGTAAGCATAACGTTGATGGAGGATGGTTCATTTTCCAGCTACTGCCACTGCCATAAAACGACAGCACAGGTGATTTATGAAAGGCCCAGTTGGCTAATGCACAAGTCACAAAGGCATATAGATTTTTGTGATGTTCTTTGATCTCACTTTTGTGCTGCCTCCTGCTGCTCCTGTTAATAGGAAGACCACAGCTTGGAACGTTTTTCTTTTGTTGTAGAACAATCACATTTCTCCCTTGAGTTGCATGAATCCTAGCAGCACAGTTTAGGCTATACTGTATATGATTTTTTTTTCAATAAATGAACAAACATTTAATATTCTATAAACAACCATCCAATAAATTTTGTTGTTGTTGTTCAGTCGTTCAGTCGTGTCTGACTCTTCGTGACCCCATGGACCAGAGCTCGCCAGGCCTTCCTATCTCCTACTGCAGTGGTGGCGAACCTTCAGCACTCCTGGTGTTTTGGACTGCAACTCCCAGAATTCCAAGCCTAGATTGTCAATGATAAAGGACTGTGGGAGTTGTGGTCCAAAACATCTGGAGGGCCAAAGGTTTGCCACCCCTGTCCTACTCTCTCCCGGAGTTTGGTCAAATCCATATTGGTTGCGTCAATGACACTGTCCAACCATCTCATTCTCTGCCGTTCTCTTTTCCTTTTGCCTTCAATCTTTCCCAACATGAGGGACTTTTCCAAGGACTTTTCCACCACTCATGAGGTGGCCAAAGTACTGGAGCCTCAGCTTCAAAATCTGTTCTTCCAGTAAATACTGTGCTGCAATTTGTATCTAGGAAATGGTCTGAGAAAATTGGGTCTCGGATTTACCAAGGCCCCTGTTTTTGGCAGTGTAGCATTCCAGGGTCCAATGTCAGTGGCCGGTGGGCCCCCTCTCCTGACAAGGCAGGTGTGCATGATAGCTGGGGAGGGTGCTGGGGCATGCCCAGAGGCTAACACGGGTTTTGAGAAGTCTCTCTGTGTTTCTTTATATCAACTGTTTATGCTTTTTTAATTATGATTTTGGGGGCCATAAGAGTTATCCACAGATTTTGATACCCCTAGGTTTGGTGCCCCTAATTCCAGTGTTGTTGAAGAGGGATGTGTACAACAGTTAAATATATCTTTATACTGTAGTCCATAGAATCATAGAATAGTGAGGTTAGAAGGGCCTATAAAGCCATCGAGTCCAAAACCCTGCTCCATGCAGAAATACATATCAAAGGATATCTGCCAGGGGATTGTCCACATTTCTCTTGAATGCCCACAATGTTGGAGCACTCACCACCTCTCGAGGTCATTGACTCCACTGCCGTACTGCTCTAACAGTTAGGAGGTTTTTCTTGATATTCAGGTGAAAGCTGGGTACATGAGCCCATTGTTGTGCGTCCTGCATTCTGGGATTATCCAGAATAATTCCTGGCCGTCCTCTGTATGAGAGCCCTTCAGATATCTGAAAAGTGCTATCATATCTCCCCTAAGTCCTCTTTTCTCTAGGCTAAACATGCCCAGTTCTTTCAGTCTTTCAGTCTTCAGTTGAGGTTACATTCCCCAAATATCTGTGAGCTAAATACATTTGATAGCAAAACCAAACAGTTTTAATTACCACTAGAGTTGTGTAACTGACTGGATCAGTGAGGGAGGTATCTGGCTAAGAGGTGAGAAGTTAGGAGTTCAGTTCCCCACTTTGCCTGCTAGGAGAGAAGCTAGTCTATTTATGTGATCTTTGGCAAGCGGCACAGTCCCAGGGCATCCCCAGAAGAAGGGGTACATTCTCGATCTGGAAAACCCTAAAAAAGGTCACCATAAGCGAGCTTGACAGCACATAATAACCCTAAGAGTTGTGCAGTTTTTAGAGGGGAATTCAGAGGGAGGTCATCCAAAACACAAATCTGAACAGTTTTAGTTACAACCTTTTAAAAATGATTATTTACCTTCTTATTTCTCAAAAGTATCTGAAATGGTTCTCCTTGCTTGTTGATTTCTTTTAAAAAGCTACCTGTTGAAGGCTTCGTAGGAACAGAATTGGAATTGGGATGTTTTCTGAGACTGTTACAAATTTCTTAGCCTTATGGGATTTTAGGCACCATCATCCGATTCCACATGCATTCAAGCTCCTCCAAGTACAAGGGAAAGGTCCATATGTGGCAGATGAGGTCCCGTAGCACACCTGTCCCCCAGAACCTCTGCCCCTATGCATTCCTTGATTAAAACAAGTATTTTGGAGGGGAAAATGCCTTAGAAACCCTCCTTGTTTCACTGAGGAGGTACGCAAGCACTTCAACACCTCAATTAATTTTTTGGAAATATTTTTTGGTAACTAGAGGGGGGTTTCTGCAATTAAAATGGGGGGATGCCTTAAATTGTGAGAGTATTGTTTGGAGGGTCTGGGACTTAAAAGTAGATTGTAGTCTTCCAAGACCCAAGGATGGGCATATGTGGCTCCTAAACATCTGTACATAGACCCAAACTGGACTGGAAACTTGGTTTCAAAGGAAGGAAGGAAGGAAGGAAGGAAGGAAGGAAGGAAGGAAGGAAGGAAGGAAGGAATTCTTGGCTGTTGATTTTATTTACTCATTCATTCATTCATTCATTCATTGTTTCTCTTTAGTTGGTAGCATATATAGTCCCACCCATAGACTCAGTTGCTTGGGAAATTCTTTTAATCCTAGTTGCAAAACCCTCAACACAATCCTCTTAGCACAAACACAAAGCTGTGAAAAAGATGTCTTGCACAGGACATAGTTTAGCAGGATTTTGTCCACAATCCAAATATTTAATCACCTCAGCCCATTCACTATCCCCCTTATCTAAGCCCTTCCACCTCCACAAAAACAGGAGGGTGGCAATGCTGAGAAGATTCTACCCCAACCCTCCCCATTGACCTTTCTATCAAGCCGCCACCATTGACTGTTGAAGGTTGGTAGTCAAAATATCTGAGTTTAAGGGGTAGGGTGGGAAAGCTTAGGTAAAAGCAAGGACTTTGTAAAGAGCAGGAAACATGCTCTGACATTTTAGCTCAAAATCATTTGTCTCCATTCAGGAGGTGACCTTTCCTCTTTTATATTTTCTTCACTCTGAGAAATTGCAAACAAGTATTTTGTACCAAATCTTCTGGTGTTTGACTTTTTAAGGGGTCAGCTTGCCTTTTGACCTCCCTTAAACTGCACTAAAAAGAGAGTGTCTAAATCAAAAATACTAACATATTAACAGGCAGGTGCCGTGTCATTAGATACCCAGAGTGGTATTGAGTAACAGACACAGGACTCAAGAAGTCTGATTTTGATTCTCTGTTCAGTCACAGAAACTCACTGGGGTTGTGGAACTGGTAAAACCACACCTGAAATATCTCATTTGCCTGGAAAGCTCTTTTAGGGTGACTATTAGCCATTTCTAACTGGAAGGCTCATAACAAGCCAGACTATTAAAAAGTAAGATTGACACTCTTAATATGCCCTGGATAGACTATAAAAAAGCATCCCACTCATTGCCACACAGCTGGATTAAGACCTGGAAATTTCACCAACCTTGACAAATCCCAAATCAAAACAAGTCACCAAATTTCTGATTCACACCCATCTGTATAAAAAATATACAATTAATTCAGTTTTGAATGTGTTGATTCAGATCAGCCTTTTGATGTTTAGGTCTGTGCTTCTGAATAGCCAATTAAGCCAGTTGCCCATGTAGTATCTAAAAAGAGTTCTCAACAGTACTGTAGAAAGCTATCTTAAACATAAATAAACATAATCTGTAGACCTCAAATATCTATGGAAATAATTAGGAAATGTTGACACATCATTGCACATGGCATATGACAAGATGTATACCAGGTATAGGGATTTCTACGCACAGCGCTTTGGATAGCTATCGCTTGCTTAAACACTATAAATTATGGGTAATCTTGAAGACTCAGAGGAGTCATTTTAATGTTAGGTGAAGCACACAATACACCCCCCCCCAAATATATTTATTTTTACTTATTAAATTTATATCCTGCCCATCTGGCAATACAGCCAAATGTTCTAAATATGAAGAGATTTGTGCCGCTTGGAAAAATGTATAAAACATAATCCTTCTCCCTACAGCCTTACTTGTCTTCCCATATTTCCTTATCCAAAGAGTGAAGTCAGTGAAGAAGTCTCAGACCTAAGAGGGAAATTTAGAAGAGAAAATCAGAGAATACAGATGAGATCACTTGGTAGTGGCAGGGGATACCAAATTAAAAGGAGATAAATTATCTGTTTTATTTCACTCTGTACAGTACTGTACAAGCTACACTTCATGGTGTTACATTCCTGAGAGAGAAAAAGAGTGTCTCAGCCAAGAGAAACTGAAAAGATATTTTCATTTCAGACATCGGGAAGCATTTTTATTTTTGCCGTCAGGCATTCCTTTGAGTGACAGTTATTGTTACAGCTGGGGTTTTCTGTAAATTTTCTAACACTGTCAGGTGAAATATTGATCACCTCTTGATGATAACTGACATGTACGGAAGTGCTACCAGCCTCTGTGTCGCTAATAACCATGGAAGATATTAATAACTTTGGAGGGAGTTGCAAGCAAAACCAAAGGTCTTTTCAAACTCCAGGCCATTCGACATTGGGAAGCATATGATTCTCCACAGGCACAATGATTATGATTGGCACACTGGGGCCTAGAGAATCAGCAGGAGAATAAGGTTCAGATTGCTATTCAGTACCATTGCTATGAAGTCAGTTGCTTTCCACTCAACTCCCAGATAAGCTGGTCATAAACTCAAGTGTTCAATAAGGAAATCTTGTTTCAGGAAAAGGGCAGCCTTCACATGGCCCTCTTTCATCAATGCCATCAACTTAAATGGTACATTTAGACAATACAGCACAGTATGACCACTGTATTCATAGGGGATCAGTTCTGGGATCCCCTTCGGATAGTGAAATCCGCGGATAAGAGCAAACACTCATATACAAGGATAATGTTGGCAGAAGGGGTGGAGGGGTGCTGGGGTGAAAGCTGACAACCCCAAAATGACAAGGAGGGAATAATTTTTTCCCTTTCTCCTTGCTGCTTAGCTGCTTTATTCCCTCCAGAGTGCCTGCTTGGCCCATGGTAGTGGCTGCAGCGATGGCAAGGAGGGAAGAAAATTAAAAATAAAACAGATCGTCCTGATGCCTGCCACCCTCCTCCACTCCTGCTGCCACTGCCACCACTACCACAGGGCAATCAGGCACTCTCTGGAGGGATGAGGTGGGGATTCACCCGCCTGGCGAACCCACCTTTCAACTTCCTGGTTGGGTCCTAGGTGGCTATTCATGCATCCTTGATGAATAGTAAGTTAACATTTACACAAGTTCTATTGCTCAGTAGATCTGTTCTTGTTGGCATTTAGATTCAGACCAATATTAGAGAAGCCTCCTTCAAAAGATTCAAGCCGCTGCTAAAAGAAGGAGTGGGGGGTGGATAGGAAGAAAGGATATATATACCACTTGTGCATACCTCTCACATGTTATGCATCCTACAGGTTAATTAGAAGTGAGGACAGGGTTACTGTGAATACCCCTAGACTTTCCTTCACCACATAATTACTCCAGAAATTCACAAACAAACCGGTCCCTATTTATGCACTCAATCCAAAATGGTGTCCATCATTAAACACAAAGGAAGTGCAGAGTGCTTGCTAAATTCCTTGTCCTTATTAGACATGGGCATGACCAGAAAAAATGACGTTTCAAGTTTTCGTTTGTCGGAACGTGTCTGTTTCGGGTCGTTTCCGTTTGTCATGAAATTTTTCAACAAGTTGTCGTTTCTGTTTGTTGTTTGTCGTTTCCACCGTGATTTAGCACAATTTCACTTCCCAGAGCATAGGGGCAACCTGCAATCAGGGCTGGCGCTAGGTGTTTTTGCGCCCTAGGCAGCAGGCGGGGTGGGGGGCGGGCGAGCGGGCGGCCGGAAGCCGTGGGCGGGCGAGTGGGCGGGCGGCGCCGCGGGCTGCAGGTGGGTGGTGGCACAGACGGACGGGCGAGTGGGCAGTTAGGATATCACTTAGGATAGAGGTTCTGTTCTTGGCTTGCACCCCAAATGTGTGTGTGTGCAAGCAAATTGAAGTTGGGAAAATAGAAAATAAATGGTAGTATATAATATATTTTTAAAATAAATCCACACCTCCCACTCCCAGTCGAACCTCCCCCTTTATCCAATATCAGAAAAAAATCCTCACAAACTGCCAGAGAAGAAATAAAGAATAAACTGCTATTCCCTTCAGCAGACAAAGCTGCAGGGAATCAAAGAAATTATTTTCTAAATTCAATTCCCTCCCTGCCTGCCTAACTTAAATCCTAAAGCCTCCAGCCTCCCTCCTCAATCTCAAATGGATCACACCAGCACCAGCAGCCAGCCCTCCTCCCTCAATCACATCCATACACCTGACTGCGATTTCTGGAAGGTGCCTCGCCTTTTTATGCCCTCCGAGACATCCAGAAGTGTCAGTCAAAAACCTGGCGATGCCATTGGTGGAATGGTTCAAAAAATCTGCATGGTCCCATCCCATGCCCAGCCCAAATGGGCAGGTCTAAAAAAATAAAGTATAAAGTAAATAAAATAAAATAAAATCAATACAACGTTTTATTGCTATAAAAAACCCACTGCTGCTACTATAAAAATTCAGGCCTTTAAAATAAATAAATTTCACATGTTTCTGTGGTGATTTGGTGTGTTTTTTGACCACGATTTCAAAAGAAAAATTGTGGTCGCCATTTTGGATCCCCCCCACCGCAAGGCATGGCGAGATGACAAGGATGCCCCCCCCAGCCTGGTGCAAGCAGCCCAGGACAGGAGAAGAGGGGGGGAGTCCAGGGACCCCCCAGAAACCACCCCTCTGGTAGGTGGCAAAGCCTCAGGCAGGCATATTTTCGCCTGCTTTTTTGTCCGGGAGTCGGGTTTTTTAAAAAAAAACTTTTAAAAACTTTTTATTTATTTATTTATTATTTATTATTTATTTATTTATTATTTACGCTTGTATACCGCCCCATTCCCACAATGGGGACTCTGGGCGGTTTACAGTATCAAGATTAAAACAGCAAAAACAATTGTGAACAACAATAGCAAACAGCGTGCTTCGCATTGCGCGATCGCCGCGATGCCACAAACGGAAATGAAAAACCCGACCAAACTTTTCTTTTTTCGGTTCGAGTTCGAGTTTTGACGGCTTAATTATCGTTACCATTTCCGTTACCTAACGGAAATGATAACCGAAAACGGAAACGACAAATTCGCCGAGAAGAGGTGTCTTTGAACATACTACACTTGATCTTAGCCAAAAGGCCGAGAAGCGTCTTTGAACATTAATATACAGTCCAGTACACTTAAGACACATTCAAGTATTGAGAACAGGGAATTGAGGAACATCTCACAGCATTAAAAGACATTACGTTAATGCTACAAGAGAATGCAAGCAGTTAAAAGGAGAGTAAAATTCCATGTAAAGTTATGAGTGATGGAAACTAACATTGAAAACATAGTGTCAATGTAATCACACAAGGTTATAAGTGGTTATAAACGCAACGTCTATGTGATCGTATAGATTCATATGAAAGACACATAATAGGCAGTCCATCATTCAGGGAAAGATTGCCTGAAGAGAAAGGTATTTGCCTGTTTCCGGAAAGACATCAGAGATGGGACAGTCCTGGCCTTTAGTGGAAGGGAGTTCCAGAGTCTGGGCACCACAGCTGAGAAGGCCATGTCACGTGTTCCCACGTGATGTAACTGTGAGAGTGGCGGGATGGAGAGAAAGGCCAATCCTGATGATCTTAACACCCAAGTCGGTTCATACTGTGAGATTTGATCTTTGAGGTCGCCAAGACCCAGGTTGTACATTGCTTTGTAGGTCAAGGTCAACACCTTGAATTGTGCTTAGATCCCATGTAACTATGCAGGTAAGGCTTCCTGCTCTGTTGGTATTGCTTTGGAATGTCATGTATAGTGGCTAACAGTTCTGAGTTCACACAATTCTGCACAGGTAAGTGCATTGCATTTAAATTATAGGTTTCAATCTCAGTAAAATATGTATCACTCCTGTTCCCAGACAACCTGTTATTTGTAACAGCAATGTGCTTGTCTGGGAACAGGTGTAATAGTAAAAGGTGTAACTGCATATGCTGGTACAGAGATAAAGGTGGTTGTGTCACTCATCTCCATCCAGATGTGAAAATGAATATATATAACTTTTGTTTTCCAGGCCTGGAGAGGTGGGGTGGGGTAGGGAGATTCTCATATTCATTGAGAAAAAACTCATAACTCATTGCAAGAGCTATGACAAAGGTGTTGGAATCTAGTGGCTCCTGATTGACTGTGTGTGTGTGTTGTGTGGAGGGTGTGGGGTGTGTGTGTGAGCATGTGCGCATGCTTGCACAGTTTGAATAGTAGAGTGGAGCAACATAACTTGCAATAGAACCTGAGAAGTATGGGACAAAAGAGAGGTGTATTTTCTTTTCCTTTGTTTTACAGGCAGGGAACAGGAAGGGGAAAAAATGGATGTTATATAAGTTGTAAAGCTATAGTGTGAAGCATACACTCAACAGCCGCAAGCATCTATTAAAACCACCTGTCTAATATCATTTAGATCCCTCACATGCTCTGGTGCATCAAGGTATGTTCTCCACAGAAACCTCTCTATGTGTCCTGTGGCATCTGGCACCAAGATGTTAGCAGTAGATCCTTTAACCCAGGCATGTCCCAAGTCCAGCCTTGGGGCCAAATGCAGCCTGATTTAAAATTTTGAGTGGCCCTCAGACTCTTCTCCCTGCTGGCTCAGCCTGTCACTCATCCCCACCAGCCGGCTCTTCCTTGTGCTGGCTAGTGACATCAGCTTGAAGTTTTATGATTTGCCTGTCCTCCCTGCCTCTGTCAATCCCCTCAGACACCCATCCTGCCTACCCGCTCCTGGGTCTGTTGCTGCAGCATGTCCCCCACCTCCTTGCGAGGGAGGGCAGCATATGCGAGCAGTGGTGCATCTTGGGTGCACGTGGGCTGATTCCTGGGCTGTGCAACAGCCACTGGGCCCTTGGGCACATTGAAACTGGAGCATTTTTGGCTGTTGCAGATGCGCACAGACCACGCCCTTTCTCCTCCCTTCAGGCTGAATGGTCAGCCCTCACACATTTTCCCCTCACCAAATCTGGCCCTCCTTGCAAAAAGTTTGGACACACCTGCTTTAACCCCTGCAAGTGCAAGATGGGTTCTCCATGGATTGGATTTGATGTTCCAGAACATCCCATAGGTGCTCAACTGGAATTTTTTTCTGGGGAATATGGAGGTCAAGGCAACTCCTTGAACTATTTGTCGCCTTTCTCTAACCATTCCTGAAGAATTTTTTGAAGTGTGGCAGGGTGCATTATTCTGCTGAAAGAGGCCACTGCCATCAGGGAACACTGTTGGTCTACAACAGTCTATAACTGCCCAGAGTGACCATTGACCAGATGGTGCAGTATAAAAATCAAATAAATAAATAAATAAATAAATAAATAAATAAATAAATAAATAAATAAATAAATAGGTGACACGTGTCAAAGTAAAATCCAAATGAATGCCAGCATCCAAGGTTTGCCAGTAGAACATTGCCCAGAGCATAACACTGCCTCCATTGGCCTGCCTTCTTCCTATAGTGCATCCTGCTGTCATCTGTTCCCCAGGTAGACAACACAGGCACACGAAGCTCTAAAGTGAAAGGGGAAAACTGATTCATCAGACCGGGCAATCTTCTCCAATTGCTACATAATCCAGTTCTGATGTTGAAGTCCCCATTGTTGGTGCTTTTGACAGTGGGCAATGTTCATCATGGACACTCTGGCCTGTCTGTAGCTACCTATCCCCAAATGCAGCAAATTGCAATGCACTGTGTGTTCTGACATCTTTGGCTGCTTTTACACGAACCCTAAAATCCGAGGCAAAGGGCTCCCAGATGTGGAGTTTAAAATTGTTTTCCCACCAGCTGCGGACTTTAAAAAAAATTAAGTACGACCACATCCACCTAAGCACGCCCCAGTGCATTTTACAAGTACCTGGTCTCCTGAGGCAAAAAAAAATTCTGATGCAGATTGTAAAGCTGTGGATGCCGGGCTCTCCTCGCCTTCCGTTTGTTTTTGCTGTCCCCTCCGCCCCTTTAACACACCGGAATCCCTACGGGGCTGCTCTGACGGCAGACGGAGGTGAGCCTGCATTTTTTCTCTCCCTTTTTTTCTCCCTCCCCTTACCGCAGACAGGAGCAATGGTGTGTGGAAGGGTGGGAACACAGGAAGAAGAACAAAACCCCACGATCTCTGGTCTGAGTTTAAGTTGCCAGAGGATTTTAGAGGTCATGTAAAAGTGCTTTTTCTCTCATGGCCAGCATTATGTTTTTTTCATCAATTTGAGCGACCGCAGCTCTTCTGTGTGATTGGAGCTTGTACCTCAACGAGCCGTCGGAGGCCACAACTCTGATGCCAGTTCACAAGTTGGACTTCCTGGCACCACTTTTGGTAGGTACTAATCACTGCCTACCAAGAACACCTGACAAGTCTTCCCATTTTGGAGATGCTCTGACCCAGTTGTTCTTGCCAGGTTGATGAGAGCCCCATAAATGCAGCCCCACAATAAGCTGCCCATTTACCCATCAATTGTACCATCCAGCCCACATGGACTTTTCAACCTGTCGTAATTTGCATCCAAAAGTTATGGCATTTGAATTAAGATCGTAATAGAATTTTGGATATTTTACTGAAACTGTTGCTTGCACAGTTCCTCTATAAGATTGCCATGAGACAATGGCATTTTTATAAAATTCTGAAACATTGGCTGGAATTCTGTTTCTTTGTGTAGCAAGACACAACTAGAATATAGGCCCTTTGAATCAATGGAATTTACTGAAAAATTGAGACAACAAATCCCTCCAGATTGCATGGGTCTACTCTGATGTGACTTAATATTAAGCCCCAGGATATCTGGCATCAAATTCTTCAATGCACAGTTTTTAATACAGTTCTCATTTCAAGACATGGGTAGATGAATAATAAATATATCAGTTCCTGGCTCTCATTTCAGTTAATTCTTCCTCATTAATTCCACAACCTATTTCATAGAATTATAGAGTTGGAAGAGACCTCAAGAACCATCCATTCCAACACCCTGCCATGCAGGAACCCCATCACAATATTTCCGACAGATGGCCATCCAGCCTCTGCTTAAAAACCTCCAAAGAAGGAGACTCCACTACCCTCCATGGCAGCATATTCCACTGTTGAACAGCTCTGTCATGAAGTTCTTCCTAATGTTCAAATGGAATCTCTTTTCCTGTAGTTTGAAACCATTGCCCCAAGTCCTAGACTCTGAAGCCATGGAAAACAAACCTGTTCCCTCTTCAATATAACATCCTTTCCAATATTTAAACATAGCTATATATCCCCCACACAGCCTTCTTTTTGGAAGGCTAAACATTCCAAGTTCCCTAAGCCGTTCCTTATAAGACATTTCTACCAGACCTTCAACCATCCTGGTCGCCCTCCTCTGTACCCGCTCGAGGTTGTCAATGTTGTGTATTGATCTGTATTCCTATTGGTTTCTGTTCCTGTTCCAAAGGACACAGGCCTATTGGTTTATTCAAGTTGCTGCATTTGGATCCTCAATCCTATTGGTCTCTGCCAAAAGGCAGCTTTGTGGTTGGTTGTAATTGTTCCCTCCAAAATGTATCTTTTCCTAGCCAGTACTGGCGCCTATAAAAGTAGCTCCCTCTCCCCAGTCCCCAGTCTTGTTCTCTCCCTGAATAAAGAGCTGTTACACTAGAAGCTGTCTCCAGCCTGCTATGTCTAAGAGCTGAAATCACTGCTGAAATCACTAAACCCATGTTACTACACTGGCGACGAGGATGGGATCCGGAATGCTGAGAAGCAGAGGATCATCACGCTGACAAGACTCACCAGCCAGCTTAGAAGACGACCCTGCCCACCTGGAGAATGGAAAGTCCACGGGTATTGGAGCCCTTCCAGCCATCGGAGCCCCACACTTGGGAGGACTATGTTGAATGCTTCGAGTTCTTCGTGGTGGCTCAAGGAATCACTGATGCCAGCAAAAGAAGGGCCACGTTCCTGAGTTGCTGTGGGCGTGAGACCTTCCTGTTGGCCAAGGCACTGCTCGCCCCAGCAAAGCTGAGTGAGACATCACTCACAGACATTTTCGCCCGACTGACAAGCCATTTGGCACCTACCAAAACCAAGATGGCCTGGTGGATGGAGTTCCAGAAAAGGCAGCAGCAAGCCAGAGAACCTGTGGCTGCATTCCTGGCAGGACTCCGGGAGCTTGCTCAGCACTGTGGCTTCTCAAATCTTGAAGACACTCTCTTGAATCGATTTGTTGGGGGGCTCAGCAGCAAAAAAGCCCGAAGGTGCATTGTGGCAAAGGAAGATGTCACCCTTGCCTCCGCCTTGAAAGAGGCCACCGCCACAGAGAATTATGAGCAGGAAGAGCTCAATGCCAGTTGCAAGGCCACGAAGCTGCGGGTAGAGGCTGCCCATGCCATGGATGAACCAGAGGCTAGTCCAAGCCAGAGCCTAGTCCGTGGTGTCGAGTTGGTGCGTCAGGCTGATGCACGGCCCAAATATCGCCGAGGCGCTTGCCCAGGCTGTGGCGGTAACCATGAGCGGAAAAGCTGTTGTTTTCATGATGCTACGTGCAGGGCATGCGGAAAGTCAGGACACATCGCCAGGGCATGTAGGTCAGTGGCAGCTGGAACAACGGGATCACCTAGATCGCCGCGTCGCAGATCATCCACCACGACTCATCTCCTGGACGACTGCAATTATCTCACAGAGATGAACGGAGAGACCGTGCAGTTCCCGGCACAAGGCAAAACATCCGTCAGAGTAAAGATTGAAGGTCAACCATGCAACATGGAGGTGGATTCTGGATCTGGATTCACCATTGTTTCAGACCAGACTGCAAGGGGGCTCTTCCCTGGGGGTAAGTTCCCCTCTCTGGAACCATTCCCAGCAACCTTGCAATCATAAACGGCTGGCCGCATCCACATTCTAGGAATGTGTGCGGTGAGGGTACAATTCAGGGAGAAACAGGCCGTGCTTAAATTGGTGATTGCAAGGGGGAGTCGCCCCAGTCTCCTGGGTACTGACTGGTTCCCCGCCTTGGGACTGTGTATATGAGGGCTCAACTCAGTCCAAACTTCCCCAGAGTTGGGCAAGGCGTTAGGCCAGGAATTTTCCAAACTCTTCAGTGGAAAACTGGGTTGTTATAAAGGGCCTCCAATTGACTTTGAGCTGGACCCCAGAGTGGCTCCAATCCGACTCAAGCCAAGGCGAGTGCCATTTGCGCTGCAACCCAAGATTGAGGTGGAACTGGACAAATTGGTCAAACAGGGAGTTCTTTCACCTGTGGACTCTTCTAAGTGGGAGACTCCTATCGTCACACCCCTTAAGGCAAATGAGGAAGTGAGAATTTGTGCAGATTACAAATGTACTACCAACAAGGCACTCAGGGGAAATTCATACCCCATTCCAGTCGTCTCACACTTGTTGGCAAAACTAGCTGGGGGAAAACTTTTCGCCAAACTTGACCTGGCACAAGCTTACCAGCAGCTGCCAGTGACTCCGCAATCTGCGGAAGCACAGACTATCGTAACACACAAAGGAGCTTTCAGAGTAAACAGGTTACAGTTTGGAGTTTGTGTGGCCCCAGGGATTTTTCAAGGACTAATGGAGCGCCTGTTAAGGGGTCTGCCAGGGTCTTGCCATTTTTGATGATGTTCTGATTGCTGGGGAAGACCCCCAGTAACTGGTTGGGCATATCCGTACTGTGTTACTCAAATTTAAAGAGGTGGGGCTGCAGCTAAAAAAGGAAAAATGCAGTTTTGGGGTGCCATTTGTGGATTTCTTGGGGTTTAAAATTGATGCAAAGGGCATCCACCCCAATGACTCTAAAATTAAAGCCATTACTGAGGCACCACGCCCACGGAACAAGACGGAGTTACAGTCATTCCTGGGACTTATTAACTTTTATCATTCATTCCTACCTCAGAAAGCTTCAATAGCGGAACCGTTGCACAAACTATTGAAGAAAAAGAGTGTGTGGCGTTGGACTCAGGCACAGCAGAAGGCTTTTGACACCTCACGGGGCATGCTGACTAGCAGGAGCGTCCTTGCTCATTATGACGAGTCAAAACCTCTTGTCCTGGCATGTGATGCCTCTCAGTATGGGCTGGGAGCTGTGCTGAGCCATAGGGAAGCGGATGGGTCAGAAAAGTCCATCTCGTTCTATTCTCGTACATTGTCGCCAACGGAGCGCAACTACGCACAAACTGACAAGGAAGCCCTGGCAATAGTGGCAGGGATTAAAAAGTTTCATGACTATTTATACGGTCGCCACTTCTTCCTTGAAACTGACCACAAGCCTCTGTTAGGATTGTTCCACCCGAACAAACAGACGCCGCAGATTCTCTCCCCCAGAATGTTGTGATGGTCTATATTCCTGAATGGGTTCCAGTACACCCTGACCCATGTTCCAGGGAAAAGGTTGTGCCACGCTGATGCACTAAGTCGCTTGCCCCTTCGTGATGTGAGCGATGCGGATCCTGCCCCAGCGGAACGAGTGATGATTCTGGAAACACTTCCGGGGGGGCCTGTAACTGCCACTAAAATATCTGAAAGAACGAGGAAATACCGCTCACTCCCATGTGCTCACTTGGGTGGGGAGGGGATGGCCAGGTGGCCCGCATGAAGAAAAATTTAGACCATACGCAACAAGGCAACATGAGCTATCCCTGCATAAGGGCTGTCTCCTATGGGGAGACAGGGTGATCATCCCAGCGCCACTGAGAAACAGGGTTCTGGATACACAGCACATGGGGCATCCGGGAATGGTCAGGATGAAGTCGCTGGCCCGGTGCTATGTATGGTGGCCTGGGATAGACCAAGATGTTGAACAAAGGGTACGGACGTGCAAGGCATGTCAGGAAGTGCGCCCAGAAGCGGCCAGAGCACCAGTCCACTGGTGGGAGCAGACCCGGACTCCCTGGAGCCGGCTGCACTTAGATTTTGCTGGGCCATTCCAAGGAAAGTTTTTTTTTTGGTTATCGATGCATATTCAAAATGGTTAGAGGTGGCTATGGTTCCCAGCATGTCATCAGCTGCGGTCATCAAAGTGTTGAGACAGCTGTTTGCAACCCATGGGTTGCCCGAGACCATTGTGTCAGACAATGGAGCAGCCTTTGTATCCCAAGAATTCAGGGCATTCCTGGCTGATAATTTCATAAGAGGGGTCACCTCAGCTCCTTTTCATCCCTCATCTAATGGGCAGGCTGAGTGCATGGTGCAGACAGCCAAAGGATATATTGCACGCTTGATGGAGGGTGAGTGGTCAACGTGCATTGCCCGAATGTTGTTCTTGCAGCATGCAACGCTGTGTACTACTACGGGCAAGTCGCGAGCAGAGCTGCTCCTAGGTAGAAGGCTGGTAACGGTGCTGGATTATATCCACCCGACAAAATGCCAAACGGCAATGTTAGAGTACCTCCACAGGCAGAGAGCGACTCTACAAGGTATTTTGCTCCTGAAGATTTGATCTGGGTGAGAAATTATGCCAGAGGTCCCCTGTGGGTGCCAGGGGTGATCACCAGAGCGTCTGGGCCAGTCTCTTATTACATGACCATAGAAGATGGCAGGGTCTGGCGTAGGGACGTGGACCAACTGAGGCGCAGAGCGCCCAGTAGAGTTGGTACAGGTGTGGGAGAATTGCAGCCCGAGAGTGACACTACCCCCATTAATGAGTCACAGCTGCAAGATCAGAGCAGAGATGCCCCAGGAGTGCAGGTACCAGTGGCTTCAGCAAATGAATCTGCTCCTGCAAGTCCTCATGGTGCCGAGGAACAGATCAGGGACACTGAGTTGTCTGAACCCCCCTCCGTGTCAGGCGAAGCTATTACAGTAGTCTCTCCACCACAGACACTGCCTGTTCAAGCCCCTGCAACACCCGTAGTCAGGAGATCAATTAGAAGTCGCAGGGCCCCACAATATCTAAAGGATTACGTGTGCTGTGCCCACCAGGGGGGAAGGGGTGTTGTGTATTGATCTGTATTCCTGTTGGTTTCTGTTCCTGTTCCAAAGATAACAGGCCTATTGGTTTATTCAAGTTGCTGCATTTGGATCCTTAATCCTATTGGTCTCTGCCGAAAGGCAGCTTTGTGATTGGTTGTAATTGTTCCCTCCAAAATGTATCTTTTCCTAGCCAGTCCTGGCTCCTATAAAAGTAGCTCCCAGTCCCCAGTCTTGTTCTCTCCCTGAATAAAGAGCTGTTACACTAGAAGCTGTCTCCAGCCTGCTATGTCTAAGAGCTGAAATCACTGCTGAAATCACTAAACCCATGTTATTACAGTCAACATCCTTTTTAAATTGAGGTTCACAAAACTGGACACAGTACTCCAGGTGGTATCTGACCAGAGCAGAATAGAGTGGTACTATCACTTCCCTTTATCTAGACACTATGGTCCTGTTGATGCAACCAAGAATTGCATTGGCTTTCCTGGCTTCCACATCACACTGCTGACTCGTATTCAAATTGTGGTCCACCAAGACTCCCAGATCCTTTCACAGGTACTATTTTCCAGCCAGGTATCTCCCATCCTATATCTGTGCAATTCATTCTTTTTACCGAGACGCAGCACCCTACATTTCCCTCTGTTGAAATCCATTCCATTAGCTTTGGCCCAGGACTCTAATCTGCCAAGGTCCTTTTGGACCTTTCAGGTAATGGCAGCCATGTTGCTTCAATTCTAGAGCTGATTCCATTTCCTCCCCCGTACCTTAAATGTGGTGAACAGCACATACCTATGTCTCAACATTTCATTGCCTAACATTTAATCTCCTGCTCTGCTACAGCAGGTGCCACTGTGTCATTCACCCTCTGAATTGTCAACATAACATTAGTACTGATGGATACTAAAGGCACCCACACGCTGTCATTCTAGCCCTGAGAGGAGATAGGGGACAAACATACACCAACTAAATGAGGCAGTAATCAAGGGATTAGGGGTTCTGTTGCAATCACAGCAGTTTCAGACCACAGTGTCCCACTTGCCATGAATGGAATCACAATGTTTAGACAGCGATTGTGTACATTCCTGCTCACATCGAGAGAATCTCAGCCAGGCTCTAGAACAGTGCTGCCAGTTTTGTGTTTCGAAATTCCATCCACCCTCTTCACGTCCTTAATTCCTTCACACACTTTCTTCACTTGATAGAAAAGATAGAAGAGGGTATTGGGATAAACAGTTCCTCAGAAGCCATAACAGGCATTAGCTGTCTCATTTTTCTGTTCAGCTATGGAAACAGAGCTTGAACATATAAGTTCATCTCCAGGGCAGTTTTATTATATATTTTTCAGACACAGATATGGATGAGTTGCAGGAAGTGTTTTATCAGTACCAGGACACAGTTGCACAGTGAAAGAAACATTATCTATACAGAGGGGCACTGAGAATAATTGACAAGAAGGTTTCTGCCTGGTCAGGAAATGTATTTAGAAACTTCTTAAAAAGACAGAGGTGCTAACGCCATTCAGGGAATTTGGAGGAAATTCTTGGATAAAATTGTTTTACAAGGATGAAGGTCAATTGTTGCTGTCATAAAGCAAAAGCCCAACCTGTGCCCTGTTTAACTGTTGTTATTCGGAATTCTGGGGTTGTTGGATATACAACTAACACTGCAGATCAGCTTGTGTGCTATTAAGCTCTTCCCCCAGATGCCCTAAGCACATCCGATCTCGCCTGATTTCAGAAGCTAAGCAGGGTCGGCCCTGGTTAGTACTTGGATGGGAGACCACCAGGGAATACCAGTTGCTGTAGGCACCTGGAGTAGGAACTGGCAAACCGCTCCAGTATTCCTGCCAAGAAAACTCCATGGACATGGAGTCACGAAGAGTCAGTCACACTGTAACGACACAGACACAGACACAGACACAGACACAGACACAGACACAGACACAGACACACACACACACACACACACACACACACACACACACACACACACACACACACACACACACACACACACACACACACATTAAAATGGCTTATTAGTCTCTTATAGACGTCATCCCACCTGCCCACTCCAATCCATATGAAACATTGCATATGAATATTTTGAACTGTTTGTTTGTTTGTTTGTTTGTTTAATTAGAGTAATTTTACCCCAACTTTCTCCTTGGAAAAGGACCCAAGGCTGTTTACATTAATGGGGGACAATATACAGTCCAGTACAATTAAGACATATTCATGTTTGAGAACAGGACATTGAGGGACATCTTTACAGCATTAAAAGACAACATTAATGCTACAAGAGAATGCGAGCAGTTAAAGAGAAAATATAGTGTTAATGCAGTCACACAAGGCTATAAGCGGTTATAAACACAAAGTCTATGTGATCATATATGGTAGATTCATATAAAAGACACATAATAGGTAGTCCATCATTCAGTCAAAAGACTGAAAAGATCTACAAAAATCATCATTCATTTTGATCCATAAAGACTCCCGGGCAACATTAGAATCATCAGAGGCCTACTGCAGGCTTTTTAACGTATAGAGCCCCCAGTCCTTTCGCAAACCATTAGCCTGTACACACCTTCTTTTATTTTCGCTACTACCATTCAGGGTATCCCAGTTTAAATAAATGAGATTCAGTCGAGTTGTAATGTGAATAAAATAAAATAATGTTTATTGAATAGAATAAGTTGTTTCAGTTACAAGCTTGCCTTGCACACACTTAATTGAAAGTTACCCCAAGCAGATACACTCAAGTTAGCTCTCAGAGGTTACACTAAAAAATGAAAATGTAAAAATGTAAAAATAACAGTGGCAATCTATGAGAACATATAATGCAGCATTGAACTCTCCAGCAGCAGAGAACAACAGAGCAAAACAAATCTCCCACACAATGCTGGCAAAATGTTAACTCGGTTTTACGGCGGTTCAACTTTCTCTGCAGAGTGGTTTACAATAAAATAAAATACGACAGCAATGAATAAACATTGTCACAAAACAACAAAAATAGCACTTAAAACAGAGCCAAGAAAACGGACATAAATAGTGTTATTCTATAGGAATCAAAATTGTCTTTGTCAAAAGGTTACTAGGAAGAACACTCTCTCAGACTCCCTCAAACTGGGTTTTAAATATAAGATGTTGCAACTGAATAAAAGGTGCCTCCCTTTGTAGTAAGAATTTTACTTAAAAGGGGGACGATTAACCAAAATTTAATTTAAAACTTGAAATGTGGGTAAAAGCAAAAACAAAATTTCCCCCTATCCTACACCGGGGGTCATTTTTGGCCTGGGTGGCAGGGATGCCCCACACCTGAATTTCTTTGGGGGGATAAAACTCCAGTAGTTGTCTACAAGCCAGCCAACTGAACCCACCTGTCTCTCTGCAGATAACAAAGAATGTATCAAACCAATAATGTCTCATCCTACCTGGTGAACATTTGCCAGGCAGAGATGGTCTTATCATCACACAGAAGGTCACGAAAGCAGCACTAACTGCAAATTGTTTACTTTGTTGTTTAGCATTTTTCTCTTACATCTTAATAATAATAATATATCTAAACTAATCAGGAAAAGAGTGTGCAGTCTCAAGAACCATACAAAAGTGGAAAGAGGTGATATCTTTATCAGACCCATATCAAAAATCAATCAAACAAAAAAAAACAGCGAGCTTTCAATGATAATTCATCTTCAGGCTGTGCCCCACATTCTTGTGGGTATTTCCAAAATTATATGCTTTTATTAAAGTTCAAAATTCTCATGGCTGGTTTTGGAAGCAGATTTACCTACTTGATGGAAATACTGTAGTCTGTAAAATGTCCGAGGGGTGTGTGGCTTCAAACCGCTCTGCAGCCATGAGTTTGGAATTTATCATCCAACCCTTTAAATAAAAGGCTGCCAAAACAATCTGCATCCCCCTTCTCTCCCCCCCCCGCCTTCCTTTTGAAACTCAAAAGGATTTCTTATTGAGCCAGGGAAAACAAGATAACATAGAAGCGTGGCAAGCCTCCATCAGAGATAGGATTAAAAATGTAGTTCATCCACCAGGAATTGTAGAATTGGAAGGGACCCTATCGAGTCCAGCCAATGTAAAGGAGGCACAGTGGGGAATTGAACTCCCAACCTCTAGCTCCAGAGTCCTAACCCCCTGAACTATCCAGCAGTTGTCCACTTTGTGGATTCATGTATTGACACATTTCTGTTGCATCTTGAGCCAGGAACAGGGATAAAGGAAGCGATGTGGCAGGAATGAGATGAGTACCCCCTGAATCAGATCTTAAATATTCATGTTAGGAAGCTTGTACTGCTGGTCATCACCATAGCTGTCAAGTGTTCCCCACAGCAGCCCGGGACTGAGAGTTCCAGGGAGGTGGGGCGTTGGCAGCCAGGCCCTTTGGCTAGGGGGTGGAGCCTCATTTGCATACAGGGTTCCCAGAATCTCTTGTGGTGGCTTCAAAATGCTCACTGTGACCTAGGTGTCTGAGCTTTCTAGGGGATATATGTACCAATCCAGGCAGCTGGAGGCGTGTGGGTTAGGGGTTGTGCAGGGTTAAGTGCTCTCTGGCAGGCCATCTGGCAGCCTGCACCACCAGAAATGCAGGACATTTCAGAGAAAAATAATTTTTTGGAAAGACGTCGGGAAAGAGTGTTTGATCCGTGAATGTCCCGCCAAAAACGTGATGCTTGACAGGTCTGGTAATCACAACAGTAGTAAAAGCCAGAGAATCTGCTCAGTGCCAGATTCACAGACATAAAGTAAGCTACTGCAAGGGTTTTCATAACATGAAGATGTAAATGTTTCTTTTAAAAGGAATGCAAAATTTTCATTAATTTTTCGGTCTCTTAAAGCTTAGGGCTCCCTGTACATCTTCATCCAGCACTGCACACATGGAGAAAAAGGTAGTAACTGGGATTGGCCATGGGGTGTGTATAAATGAACCACCCACCCCCACTCTTCATATATTCATTCCTCCTCAGAAATAACACAACAGGTGAGTCCCAATGGAGACCCCCTCAGCTAGAGACCAAGTTTCCAAAGATGTGCAGTAGGTAAAGGTTTCCAGTCAGGGCAATTCCATTGCTTTCAAACCTCTTTTCAGGCTCACTGAATAGAAGCAGCAAGCTGTATCTTGAACTCTCCCCAGGAAATTTGCATCTGACCTCCCCTGGCCCCTGACCCTCCTCTGAGAGACAGCTCTGCTGAACAGAAAAAACAAGCAAACAGGAAAAAAACCCAGGCCCTCACAAAATATTGCTGAAGTCAGCTGCCCAACATGTTTCCCTGAAAGAAAGGCTGGAGTTTTCTCTTCCCTTTGCTGTTGCATTTGATCTATTTCCTAGAAACTGAATTGTCAGATAGCCATACTGAAAACGCAATTTCTCCAAGGGGGAAGAAAGTGTTCTGGCATCTAGGAATCATGGCTCCACTACTTCTAAGATTGCTTCTGTGAAAAAACAAAACGTATTAGTTAAATATATGGGGTGAGATGAAACTCAGAAAGGAAAATAAGTTGCAGGAAGAAAAAAAAGTGAAGTATTTGGGAATACAAATTGAAAAAAGTACTAGTACAGTAACAAAAGATAACTATATGAGGCTTCTTAGTGACATTCAGAAAGACTTGGAAAAAATGGAACAGACTACAGCTAACACTGATGGGAAGTATAGTGACACTTAAAATGAATATACAGTAGAACCCCAGTATCCACTGGGGATTGGTTCCAGGCCTTCCCATGGATAATGAAAACTGGATAAGAGATAACGTCTGCCCACCCACCCCCAAACTGCTGTTCCCTGACAGTAGCTTGCTTTATGACTGCTGTTTTGAGATAGTAGCTTGCTTTATGGCTGCTGTTTGTGACAGAAGCTTGCTTTACAGATGTTATTTGTGACAATAGCTTGCTTTACAGATGCTGTTTGTGACAATAACTTGCTTTGTGGCTGCTGAATTATTTAATTTTTTTCCCCTCAGCCAACCGTGGATAACTGAATCAGTGGATATTGAATCAGTGGATACAGGGGTCCTACTACATTACCTAGACTGGCTTCCCTGTTTCAAAAAATACCAGTGATATTCCAACAAAACTTCTTCGAAAACCTTCAGAAGAAGATAATGTGATCTGTCTGACAAGGGAGAAAAACAAGAATCAAAATTATGGCAATGCAGGATTCTAAAGATAGAGCTGGTTTTGGTCTTCCAAATTGGACTGTGTATTATCAAGCATATGTTTTAGTGTGGATAAAAGAATGGATGATGTCTGAGAACAACAGATTATTCACTTTAGAAGGTCATGATCTGAGGTTGGGATGGCATGCCTTTCTTTGCTATAAAAAAAAGTAACAGCATAAACACTTCTAGGACTATTGGATAAGGAAAAGTGTAGTATAAGTGTGGGATAAAATATGACAGCAAATATATCAAAAGATTTGAATGCGGGTCTCACCTTTAGAAGCCTTTACTCAACCTTGTTAACATCTACAAATGAGATAGAGATATCAAGACTTATTAAATTAAGGTGTCCTAAAAATCGAAGGATGAACTTGAGAAACATAATGTTGGCTGGTGGACTAACACACAACTGTTTTTACTGAAAAATGCAGTCTGCAAAACGTCAATGGTTTCCAACCACCCACAAGCACCAGTGATCACTTCTCACAATTGAACACCTAATGACACCTATCAACCACAGACACAGATCATCCCCCCCTCCAAACATAATGAAACACTTAATACAGGCATTAGACATGGGCACGAAACAGAAAAATGGTGTTTCGGTTTTTCGTTTGTCGTTGAGAGGTCTGTTTCAGTTCGTTTCCATTTGTCGGGAATTATTTGAAAAATTTCGTTACTGTTTTTCATTTTTTCGTTTGTTGTTTCTACCCGCTTTTTGCATGATTTTTAAAGCATTTCCATGCACAGGCACCCCCCAACGCCCCAGACCAGAGGGAAAACACTAAAAAAAATGGATGCTGGCAGAGACACAGTATAGACTAGGTATGCAGGGAGGCTGCAAAGGCAGCAGAGGGCGTTGCCCAGGATGCAAGGCAGCCGCAGAGTGACTGCACTGCGGGGCAGTGGAGGGTACTCACTGAGAGGTACGCAGCCCGCACGCACACAGGGAAGCTGCAGGACTGAAGCTTGAGTCGCAGAGACAGCAATCCCACCCTAACTCCCACCAGAGACTGCAAGGAGGACGGGGGCTGCTAGAGCTTTTTATGCCCTCTGTGGCTGCCAGACCTGCCCGCCCAGTCTGCAACCTGGGCATGCTATAGGTTGAACATGATCCCACATCACATGACTTGCCTCCATTTTGTGGCTGGTGGTGACATCCATTTTAAAGGGGAAAGAAAAATACATCACGATGGGAGAAGACAAAAACAAATGTTTTAAGGACCCCAACCCCCCTGGTAGGTATTATCAGACAATATAAATAATTATCACTGCGGTTTTACGGATGTCCAGGGCGTTTTTTAACATTTAAAACAGCTCATTTCATTGCGCATCGCCATTAACGGAAACGAAACGTAACGACCACAATTTTCATGGTTCTGTTCGTTTTGTTTCATTTTCATCACAATTTTCGTTTGTCGTTTTGTTACGTAACGGAAACGACAAATGGTAACGGAAACGAAAAAATGTTCGTTCCGTGCCCATCTCTAACAGGCATCTCCAAACTTCAGTCCTCCTGATGTTTTGGACCACAACTCCCAGACTTCCAAGCCTGTATTTCCAATGGCAAAGGTCTGTGGGAGTTGCGGTCCAAAACATATGGAGGGCCGAAGTTTGGACATGCCTGACTTAATACCTCCCTTATCACAAGAAACACCCAGACTACAAGAAATACTTAATCTCCTGAATAGGACAAAAATCCCTACCCCACAGCTATAAATACCCAACAAACTCACACTCTAGCTTCCTGCAGTCCTGCCCTCCGAAGATGCCAGCCACAAAGACTGGTGAAATGTTAGCAAGAAAAACTTCCAGAACATGGCCAAACAACCCCCCCAAAACCCACAACAACCATAGTTTTAAAATAATACTTGTTTAATTCTTTTAAAATATTTGTATACTTGCTGTTTGTTTAGCCTTTTGTTTTAAAAAAATCTTTTTAATGATGCAAGGCACCTCAGGTCCTTTTGAAGAAAAAGACATATAATGAACACATGCCCCAGGTCCTTATCAATAACTCATAATTAATGCCAACCTCACAAGAACACCAATAGGATTCTGGCAATTAGCAATAAACAAATCAATCCAAAGTGTAACAATAAGTTTTTAATCTTCAGACAGGCTTCCCCTTAGTGACTGGCCTACGGCTGCTTTCACATGACCACTAAAATCCTCAGCAAACTTTGATCCAGATCATCCCCCAGAGCAGTCACATGGTTGATGTCACAGATTGGATGTTCCCATAGCTGTGTTTTGAAAATCCACAACCATTCTTATCCCACGACTGAGAACCGCAGGAAAGACACCATAACAGGGGCTAAAAGGTTTTGGTGGTGATTCTCCATGTTACCACCTCAAGACCAGGTACTTGTAAAATGCGCTGAGTCATGCTTAAGTGGGCATGGTCGCACTTTATTATTTTTTTTAAGTCCCCTGCTAGTGGGAAAACAATTTTATGCTCTGCATTTGCAAGCACTTTGCAGCGGATTTTAGTGGTCATGTGAAAGCAGCCTAAATGTTTTTTCACAATAGAGTGTTATGCCTTGTTGCTTTGAATATGGTTCTGGCATCAATTTTACTTCATGTTTTTCATGTGGAAATTGTTCAATTTTTAAAAAGTATTTTGTACACTTGGTGCTGATAGCATCTCATTAATGTCTTTTAATGACGTAAGCCGCCTCAAGTCTTTTTTTAAGGAGAAAGGTGGGGTGGGTAAATAAATCAAGTGATGCCTAATTTGTGGCAATGGATGTGCATTTCATACTGTCTTTGCCATTTCTAAATGAATTACTTCATAATGAAATGCCATATCCTATACGTTGGGTTCTCTTTGTTAACAATAATCCTTTCCCCCCTTTTGGGGGAGGGGGAAGCTGTATGAGGTAAGAAGGGGAACAAAATTAGACACAGCTGCTCCAAACGAGAGCTCAATAGCACAGTTTTCATTTGCATAATGTTCATTTTGACTTCATGGTAATGAATTCTCACCGAGTGAACTGTAGGGATGCTTCTTCCACAATTTGCAGAAATACATCACATTTTGTAACTAAATAATAGTCCAAGCATTAAGAAAATGAAGTGTTCCTTCCATTTAATTTTAAAGAATAAGAAGCATACTCATCCAAGCAGATGTGAAGGGTGGGGGCCATTTGCCCTCCCCAGTGAACAAACGTGAGACCGCTGGATCTCCTGTCAGCTGGGAGGGAGGAAGAGGCTCATATATAACAAGCCTCCTCCTCCGGCATAGCCTCTTTCAGTGTGCCGCATTCCCCCGCCCACCCACCACAATTTGATGGACTAGTGTGAATCTGACTGGTCGCCCCTGGGGGCCAGATAGGGATTTTTGACCCGTTCCCAGATTGTGAAATGTCCCTTGAGTTACAGACTGGTTCTCCATGCTTTGCACAATTCATTTGTGGAAATCGTTGCCACTGTGCGTTTTAACCTGTCCTTTCTATGAAAACCACCATTCGAGAACAACAGATAATTTTGGATGATGTCCCAGTTGAGAAGAATTTGTTTTTTGCCTCTTGCTGGGTTATTTGTTTTTATTTATTGCATTATTGGTTTGATTTATATTTCTTGTGTTGGCTTTAATGGCATGTGTGGTGTTCTCTATGTAAACCGCCCAGAGTTCCCATTGGGAAAATCATTCATGGTATATAAATAAATAAATAAATAAATAAATAAATAAATAAATAAATAAATAAATAAATAAATAAATAAATGCACAAGATAAGAGAGGATTTATATTCCTCCATATGAGACATGAAGTTGATCTGTAAAAATATGTGTTTTCCAATTTCTTTATCAAATCAGACAAAATTAATCATTGCTTCTTTGTCAAATTTGCTCATTCTTAATTCCAAGAAATTTAACAGCAGTTTCAAACAATAAAATAAATTATGTGATGCATAATAATTTTAAAAACAAAACTACACTAAAACTGAGATAATGACCGTGAGAATGTCCTAGTGATTAGCTGTAAGAGCTTTAGATTTTCCAAAAATGTAATCCAACTAGCTATTCGGCTACTGACAATGTCAATTATTCCGGAAGTCCAAAACAAAATAGCACAGTGTACTATAGATGAGAAAACCATGCACCATCAAGTCATTTTTTAGTTATGGTGGTTGTTTTCTGTGTTTTGTAGGTAGAGCGTATTCAGAAGTGGTTTATCATTCCCTTCTTCTGGAATTATGCAGCTTGCCCAAGGCCACACAGGCTGGCACATTTCCTTGAAGGCACTGTGAGGGATTAAACTCCTAACCAGGAGATACCAAATTTGTGCAGCCAGATGCCTCATGCAGAAGAAGAAGGAAATGTGTAAATGTTGTGTTCATAGTTAAACAGCTTGTGAAAGAGAGGAATCAATACCAGTGGTCTCATATATGAATATCCTTCAATTCTAACAAAGTGATTTGTCGACCTGTTCATGTAGCTATGTATACCACGCAACATATGCATGTTTTAAAATGAGAAGCTGCAGTAGTGATGGAGGGGATATACAAGCAACTGTAATGTTTGCATTGGACTAGGAAGACATACCCAATGAGGAGGGAGGTGAGAAGCAGGAAAAGAAGGATTTGAGACCAAACTGGAAAGGTCAATGTAGGTAAGTGTATTAACCACAGAATACCTTGTCATGTGGTCAGTAGGGAGGTGCCCTGTCTTTGTACAAAGCTTAAAATACAGACTGAATCAATGCAATTTATGCAGAATAGAGAATAGAGCATTGTCACCCACAGGACCAGGCAGCACTCAGCATGGGTTTCTCATGTTCTGTCTGAGATTACTGGGGTTTAAAGCAGGAAGAATGATAAATAGACATGGGCACGACCAGAAAAAATGACGTTTCGAGTTTTCGCTTGTCGGAACAGGTCCGTTTCGGGTTGTTTCCATTTGTCATGATTTTTTCAAAAATTTGTCGTTTCCATTTGTCGTTTGTCGTTTGTCATCTCCACCGCGATTTAGCGCGATTTGACTTCCCAGAGCATGGGGCATCCCGCAACCAGGGCAGGTGCTAGGTGTTTTTGCGCCCTAGGAGGCAGGCAGGGCGGGGTGGGCGGGTTTTAGGGGGAGGTGCAGGCAGGTGGCGGTGGCGTGGGGCCATGGGTGGGCAGCCGCCGTGGGCGGGCGAGTGGGCAGGCGGCGGCACGGGCCACAGGCGGGTGGCAGCACGGGCGGATGGGCGAGTGGGCAGTTAAGATATCACTTAGGATAGAGGTTCTGTTCTTGGCTTGCACCCCAAATGTGTGTGTGTGCAAGCAAATTCAAGTTGGGAAAAGAGAAAATAAATGGCAGTATATAATATATTTTTAAAATAAAAGCCCAGTCCATGTCTGTGAAGATTCTCAGTCATCCAGGTGAGGTCATCTTTTCAGGTTACTGTCCACCTAACAAGCCTATTCAGACCACAATGATGTGAAATCAAAGTGAACTAAAAGTTGGAGGCCTCGCCACTAACTTCCCTCAGACTGATGAAGCTGCTTGGGTGAGTAGCGAAACATTTCAATCTCGCAAGATATGATGTCCAGTTGCCATGACTCAACTCCCTACCTTCTTCCTACAGGTCACTATCGAAAACATAGCAAAAGCGTAGAGCAGTGATGGTGAACCTTTTAGAAACCAAGTGCCCAAACTACAATTCAAAACCCACTTATTTTTCGCAAAGTGCCAAAATGGCAATTTGACCTGAATACAGTGGTACCCCAGGTTACAAATGGTTCAGGTGCTATCCTTCAGGAAAGTAAGGATTGAAGAGTAGGCTTTTGGGCATCCCCAAAGTGGCATGGCTGGACAGTAAACTGGGGTTATGAAGGAGCCCACAAACTGCTGCCTCCTCTTTGTCCAGTTCTCTTGACAGAGCAGTTTTGAGACTGCCGAAATGGCTCTGTGAAGAGAGCCGGGTGAAGGGAGGCAGTGGTTTGTGGGTTTGTTCATACCCCCAGTTTCTAGTCATGCCACTCTGGGCATCCCAAAAGCAGAGAGGGGAGTGCCATGGCTATGAGAGGATGATGTTTCATGCCCACAGAAATGTCTCCGTGTGCCACCTTTGGCACCCATGCCATAGATTCGCCTATAATAGCGTAGAGCATATTTCTGGTCCTCCAAAAGGCACTATAATTTTCAGAGGAACATTTTAACTCATCACCACTGCAGAAATAGGGGAAATGATATAGCCACCATCTGTCCACTGAAGGATCCTAGCAATTAAACTGCACCACTTTAGAAATGCTGAAATGGCAAATGCCTCCGAGAGAGAAATGCTTTCTTCTTACCCCCAAATTAGGGTGAATTAAAGTCCTGAGATGACGAATCTAATACACGTTGAGAGTTATCATGGTTCACCCCACATGAAGTACAAAGTGCAATAGAGAGGGCGAAAATTGGAAAATCACCGGGCCCAGATGGTCTGACTGCAAAATATTATAAAAAATTGTCAGAAGAAATGTTACCAATTATGGTGGAGGTTATGAATGAAGTTCTAGAAAAAGGAGTCATACCTAACACCTGGAAAGAGGCGTATATAACACTGATTCCAAAGGAGAACTTAGACACAACAGATGTTAAAAATTATAGGCCCATTTCCCTTTTGAATGGAGACTATAAATTATTTGCCGATGTTTTGGCTAATAGACTAAAAAGGGTTTTAAATGAGTTATTACACAAAGATCAAGCGGGGTTTCTTCCTGGCAGACAGATGAAAGATAACATGAGAAATATAATTGATATAATAGAGTATCTAGAAGTCAGGAAAGAGAAACAAGCTGCTTTGATATTTATTGATGCTGAAAAGGCTTTTGATAATGTCTCTTGGCAATTTATGAAGAAGAATTTGGAAAACATGGGAGTGGGAACAAAGTTTTGGAACGGTGTTAATGCAATATATAAGGAACAGAAAGCTAGTTTATTGATTAATAATGTGATAACAGAAAGTTTCCCGATTGGGAAAGGTACGAGACAAGGGTGCCCATTGTCCCCATTGTTATTTATTACTGTATTGGAAGTATTGTTAGTCAAACTGAGGGACATGGGGACAATTAAAGGTATATGTGTGGGGGATAAGGAATATAAATTAAAAGCGTTTGCTGATGATTTAGTTTTGACGTTAGAGAATCCAAAAGAAAGTATTACTGAGGTGATGAAAATAATTGAGGAATTTGGTAATCTAGCCGGTTTCAAACTAAATAAGAATAAGACGAAGGTCTTATTGAAAAATGTAACAAAGAAATATTGTGAAGAATTTGAAAAATTGTCCGGCCTCTCAGTGATGAAAAAAGTTAAATATTTGGGAATTAACTTATCTCTTACGAACTTAAATCTCTTTGAGGATAATTATAATATGGTATGGAACTTGATTAAGAGAGATCTGGAAACATGGAATAGATTGAACTTGTCGTTGATGGGAAGAATTTCGGTGATAAAGATGAACGTGCTACCAAGGTTGTTATTTCTATTTCAAATGATCCCAATACTTAGAGGAATAGGCCACTTTAAGGAATGGCAGAAGATATTGTCCAAATTTGTCTGGCAAGGTAAAAGACCCAGAATAAGATTTAAATTGCTAACAGATGCCAAGGAAAGGGGAGGATTTGCCATGCCAGACTTGAGATTGTACTAACGAAGTGGCCTGCCTCGGTTGGATAAAAGATTGGATTACTTTAGTTGATGAGGATCTATTGGATTTAGAAGGTCATGATAACAGATTTGGTTGGCACGCTTATCTTTGGTATGACAAAGTGAAAGTACATAAAAGTTTTATGAATCATGTAATTAGAAAGTCACTACTTCAGGCCTGGGAACGGTTGAAACCCCTTTTAGAGAGACATACACCGAGATGGTTATCCCGATTGAGGCATTGGCGATCAAGAGGAAAGATAAAGAAGGAGTGGGGATCACCTATGGTGATGTGTTATTCTTTTCAGAAAAGGTCCTAGACTGAAGTCTTATGATATGTTGAAAGAGAAGTTAACAGGCCGGTTTCAGTACCATCAACTAAATGACATTTTTCAGAAAGATAGAAAGGTGTCTGGGTTTGGAGAGAAGGAATCTAAGTTCCAAACCATAATCATGGGCCCAAAAAAGAAATTGTTGACTAGATTATATAATTTTTTGTTGGAGTTGAATCTAAAAGATGAACAAGTTAAAGAATGTATGGTAAAATGGGCTATGGATCTGGGTCATAATATTGAGTTAGATGTGTGGGAAAGATTGTGGAAAAAGAATATGAAGTTTACCGCATGTACTTTGATAAAAGAAAATCTGTTGAAAATGATGTATAGGTGGTATATTACCCCAACGAAGTTAGCAAAGATGTATAGGATGAAAGATGACCACTGCTGGAAATGTAAAGAGAAACAAGGTGATTTTTATCATATGTGGTGGACTTGTGAGAAAGTGAAAGAGTACTGGGCATTGATATATGATGAACTCAAAAAGATGTTAAAGTGTACATTCCCAAAACGACCTGAATTTTTTCTGTTAGGGTTGGTGGATAATGAAATTAAAGGAGCAGACAGGACTCTATTTCTATATGCAACAGCAGATGACGAATGCTCCTGGCACAGAATTGGAAGACAACGTATATACCATCTTTGGATGAATGGAGGGTGAAAATATTGGACTTTGCAGAGATGGCCAGACTGACGTGCAGACTGAGGGATCAAGACAACCAGAAGTTCCAAAAAGATTGGCAAAAATTTAAGAACTACATGGAGATTCGTTGCAAGGAATTAAAGACTCTTACCGGATTAGGATAGAGCTTGAAGGATTACTACTTATTTTTCAAATCTTTTTATAAGTATATAAAGGGGTTTGTCTGAAAGGAAGGCTAGGAGACGAATAATGCTAAAACCACGGGAAGAACAGAGGGAAGCCAAATTTTAGTGGTAGAATGATTTTGTATTGCTAATGCTTTGAACCTGACTTTTTTTCTGTATACTAAAATTTTCTAATAAAAACATATTAAAAAAAAAAAAGAGAGTTATCATGGTTCATAAAAATTTCCCTGTGAAAAACCAATCGCTGAAGCGATGTATAATATGATGTTGTTTGGTAAGCCACAAAATGAGCTGCCAAGCACACAAATGGCTAATTGGCATGACTTGTTACTTTGTGTCTTTCGAATTAGGGTTTATTAGGGAAGACTTTCACACCTTAAACTGATACCTTATATTTTTTCACAAATGACTTCCTGACTAAATTTTATTTACTTCTGAGAGTTCCAACAAAGAGATGCCTAATAGAATCATCCTCTCTGCTGGATGGGTATCTCTTCTCGAAGCTCAAACTGCATGTATATCACATATACACAATGGCACGTGACACTGGTTTCTACTTAAAAGTGGAAACACAAAAATGCAATAGGAAAAACAGCAAATAAAAGATGTACATAGGAGAAAAGGAGGAAACCACAGTAGATGTAGATTTCTGTCAGGGAAAAACACATCAAACTACTTAATATAGAACTAAGATAGGACAAGAACACATATGGGATTCTAAGAAGTGGCACAAACTCAAAGTTGCCATATGATACAGATTGCAATTTGCATCTCCTTTCCTCTAGCCTTTTCTTCATACTTACATCAGTTGCACAATTCATTGAACCATAGAATCATAAAATAGTGAAGTTGAAAGTGGCCTACAAAATTATCAACTACAATATCCCGCTCAATACAGGAATATAAACCAAAGGTGGTTGTCTAAATTTCCCTTCAATGCCTCCAGTGTTGGAGCACTTACCACATGGAGCAGGGCTTTGTGTGTCCATGGGTGCATGCTTGCTCGCAAAACCTACATGAGCTTTGTGGCTCTGGGTGGAAGGACTGGGTGGGAAAGGAGCCTGTGGAAGGAAGCAGGCACTTATCTTGAAAGGCAAGTAGATAAATGGGTACCGCTATAAAAACAGGAAGGTAAACAGTGTTCTGTGTGCAGAAATGCATTCAGCCATTTGTTCACACAGCCACGGACTTGCACAACACTGGCTCTTTGGCTTCAAAATGGAGATGAACACTACTGCTAGAGTCAGAAATGACTAGCATGTGTGTGCAGGGGGACCTTTACCTTCCACATACACATCCTGTTTTATTCTCTCTCTCTCTTCTAACAATTTTTTTAATAGTTTGGCAATCTGTAAGTGACAACACCAGCTCAGTTGAAGCTTGAAATGAATCAATGCAGAAATACAGAGCTCTCCAAGCATAATCACAAAGATTTATTATTTCACTTTATAAATATATACATACAGAAAACAAACAAAGAAAATGTCATTTTTTTACTGGGGTGTACAGGGTTCATGGGACAGCTGCTCATCGAATCAAGGAAACATACCTCAGTGTTGATTTGGCAATTTATACATCAAGGTCTGCTGTAGGTAAAACTAGAAACTGAATTTTAAGCCTCAGATTTCTTTCTCCCACCTGAGTTCACCAGAAGAAAGGGCACAAGAAAGTATAAATCACATGTTATTCCCCAGAAAACACTACACCTAAGCATAGCCCAAAGTGCCTAGACTTGAAGGTCTACAAACAGAGATGAGCACAAAACAGAAATATAGTGTTTTGTTTCTTTTTGTTTCTTTAGTAGTTTCATTTTGTTACTATCAAATTTTTAAAGTAGTTTTGTAACAAAATGAAATGAAACAAAACACTATGTTCTGATTCCTAGTGACATCAAAATGGCAGGGGAGCTTTCTCAAGCTCTTCTGTGTAAGCCCCTGATATTTGGAGGGGTTTGGGGTTCAGGGGGCTGAGTTATTAAACTCCAAAGGGGATCCCCTAGGAAAAAAATCATTTATAATTGAATTGGGAAACCACAATATCCCCCCCCCGGTGGGCGAGCGATTAGCAGCTTGGCTTCCCTCAATTAGTAATATATTTTTCCCTAGGGGCACCACTTTTATAGATTAATAACTCAGCCCCCTGAACCCCAAATTTTCCAAATTTCAGGGGCTTACAGGGAAAAGATTCAGGAAGCTCCCCTGCCATTTTGGTTCCTCTATCTGGCCAAGGAGCCAGAGGTTGAGAGTTTGAATCTCCACCGTGCCTCCTTGATGGGGGTGTGGCTCAGTGAGCCACAGGCTCCTTTTCAGTTGTGCATTTCTAAGATTCTAAGCAGAGATGGGGATGAATTGCCAAAATGTTGATGAACCACCGACCATGGATTCCCCCACCCTGAAAACCACAAACCAACAAATCAGTTTGTCAGTTTTACTTCTGGCCAGCCCCTGGCTTCATGGAGGTGATCACCAATCTCATTAGAATCACATAGATGGGGGCTTCAGGGTGATTAAGGATACACCCATCCATCTGACTGAAACACAATCAGGCACTGGGTGGGTGGGTGGGAAATCATCCCTTGAAACCCAGGGAAGCCCATATTTGTGTGATTGCGTTGGGATCACACAGATGGGGGGTTTACAGGACCCAAGTGACTCACCATCAGTACCATTGCCAAGGCTTTAAAGGACACAAAGGAGTCAATTTCTGTGTGATCGCAGAGATGGGGTGGGGGAATGACTTCCATAGGACTTTGGGACTTCTGAGGAGTTTTGATGTGATCACACCAATAGGGACTTATCCAGGCTTGGGTGGTGGCGGTGGTGGTGGCAGCGGCGGCGGCTGTTGCTGCTGCTGTTGTTGTTACAGCCATGGGCTATCTTTAAAGGGGGATGAAAAAAAGAAACAATTATCCATTGCTTCATATTCAACAAATATTTGATGAATATTTGACAAATCAGCAATATTCATTGAATATCCCAATTTATTTTTTTATTCGTCCCCTCTCTATTTCTAAGATTTTTCACATTCACTTGGTCTGGGACCACCAGCTCAGATAATAAGACTCGTATTACTTCAGTGGCATGCTTCTACTGTATATAATGGGATCTTCATGGCCTGATGTTTGCACATGTGTTTTATTTTTCTCTCCTATCCAGTTTTGATCCTAAAACAGTTTTGATTAGCAGGGTGCCCTTTTAGTGCACTTTATAATGAATCTCTTGTCCTCCTCTGTTCATAGATGCAGCTTGACCTGAGGTTAAATGTTGGCAATGCTTATCACGGTGTAGATGGCGTATTGAACGAGCCTGTCAGATTCATTTTCCATCAAATAACTGCTCCTTTGCTGCTGATTGTCCCACAAGGTGTCCGATGATATATAGCGAAATAGGACCTGAAAAGAGCCAAACAGAAATGGTGTGGTTGGAATCTCCCCCACCTGTGGTTTTGTTTCTGAATGTCTATTATTATTTTCTTTTTGAAGGCACATTCTTGAACAAATAAGATTTCTCCTCAGGAAGAACACTGAGGGGGAAAACTCCATGTAGATGAAAGTGAAACCACAAAGAATCCTGCACACAAGATGGAAGCATCTGCCAAACATGTTCCTAATTGCATTGGATGCAATGCAATTAAGGTCCATGAGGACTGGTTATAAGTATTTTAGGATCTGCTTTAATTAATTGAGTTTTATTAACTGTTCAATAATAATTCTATTATTATTGGAATACAAATAATTAATTAATTATCTTATGTTGCAGATATAATTCATATATAGTTCTTAGAATCATATATCAATTATACAGGTTATTAGTGAAGGTGGCCATCAGTTTGGTGGATGAACTATGTGTGAGAACCCAGCTTGCTGGGGTCAAGGGGGCAATGTGTAGGCTGCATAATCACTTGTACATCACCCAGAGAATGCTTTATTTATTTATTTATTTATTTATTGGATTTTTAGACTGCCCATCTGGCAGCGAGGTCACTCCTTTTTAGTCGCTTTAAGTGCTATGGGGTAGTATGCAAGCTGTATACTTTTTGTTTGTTTGTTTGTTTGTTTTGTTTTGTTTTTTGGTTTTTGGGGTTTTTTTGCATTTTGCTTTGAGGGAAAGCCTACAGAGTAAAATACAGTAATACCTTGGTTTACAAGCATAATCCGTTCTGGAAAGATGCTTGCAAACCAAAGCACTGATATGTCAAAGCAAATTTTCTCATAAGATATAATGGAAACTCAGATGATTCGTTCTGGGGTCCCATAGATCAGATACTGTACACACAAAATGCTAAAACTCACAAAAGAAGTTGGTTAGAAGTCCATGTCCACACTTTGGTTTAGGTACCTGGCTGTGCAATCTGCTCTGTTTGGGAATAAGCACTGGATTTTATTCTGTGTTTAATCTGACAATAATAAAATGCAATTTGTAGCCATATACATAATTGTTTAGCTGCCCCATGACAAGAAATGGATTGAAAAATAAGAAAGGATGTTGAAAAAAAATTAAAGAAAATTATATCCTAACCTGCACTCTCCTTTGAAAACCTTCATGGCTGGTGCAAGGGAGATCTCTATTCTCTCTCTCCTCCCTCTGCTTAGGAGGCTGGCTGAGATCTTAGTTTAATCTTGGCAATATTCCCAGTTCCAGACAATCACTCACATTTCTGCACACATGCACACATGCACACATGCACGCACACGCACACCCACGGCTCACTTGTAATCATGTGACCTGCTCCGGTGCTCCTATTCCAAGACATTGCTCTTTGATCAAGCCAAAATTGATCATAAATGTTTGCTCGTCTTGCAAAACACTCGTAGACAAAGGCACTACTGTACTCCTAAACTAAGAAGTAAAGAAGCTCAGGTGCTGAAAACCCCAACTTTAAACCTGGCATTTACAAAAACTAAAAATAAAAATAAAAAAGAGATGGTTGGAAGGGCATTTCTGGTTGTTTTTGTCTTTGTCTTTTGCTGGGACCTTGGCCTCTGCAGTTTAACAAAAAGATTTAAAAAATATTTTGGAGCTCTCAGGTGGGATGTTCAGGGATGGTGTAAGAAATTTAGGCAGATGGGACGGAACTCTTACTGATGAAAGTTGATTAGCGAATAGCAATCCTCCTCATGGAATCATAATAATCCCACAGTTGTTCTTTGCTTTCAGAAGAGAGCTGACAAATTAAATGTGTTCATTAAAAATTCCTACAGGTTCCATTTAAATTGAAGATCCAGTTCAAATCAAGAAGTGCTTAGGTTTTTGCTACTGCGATGGCTAGAAAAACATCTTTTCTTTTCTTTTCTTTTCTTTTCTTTTTTTGTTTGTTTGGTCTCCTGGGCAGAAGAGTTTGGAAAGCCAGACCTAATTAAGACATCTGAAATCTATCATTTTGAGCTATTGGGGAAATGCAACGTCTCCCACTGTGCTCATTGCTCTGAGTTCAGAGTGTCTAACAACACAATTTATTTTGAAGTGGCTTTTCCCAGTCTGAGGAAACCTCTCTCTCTCTCTCTCTCTCTCTCTCTCTCTCTCTCTCTCTCTCTCTCTCTCTCTCTGTGTGTGTGTGTGTGTGTGTGTAGTCATTCAGTTTCCCATGTGATTCCAGTAGGCTCAATTGGATCTCCCACAGAATTACAGTATTTTGCCATGTGAAGCAATGAACTATGGGGTTTCCTTTAGTTACACTATGAGAAAGGCAGATAATCCAATTTGTGGAGATTTCCCTTTGTCAACAATAGAGCTGACGGAGCCATTGATTTGGAGCAGTTACCTCTCTCTGCTCCTCTCCTAGCAGCCTTCATTTAAAGAAGTTTGTTCCCTGTTCATCGGCAATCTCTGCCTGTCTCCCCCTCCGTCAGCACAGACTCAAGGGTGGAAAAAATAGGGCCCAGGTGAATCAAGACAGTCATTGAAGTTTAATCTGCAACCTGGTGTACTGTTGAGGACTGAGTGACTTGTTGGTGGGAGTTTTCTGGGCGAGGATGGCTGTCAGTCTTTTCACCACTAACCAATCATTCCCACTACCTTTTAATTTAACAAGAGTCCCGGTTCTGTCCTGTGTACTCTCTTTCCCTCTCTTTTGTCTGTTGAAGTCAGTTTTTTTTTGTTTACTGTTGATCATTTCGGAACTGTAAGTAATGGAATGTTTTTATTCTTTCTTCTACAAATATCTCAAAGTGAGCTATTGAGACTTTAAATGACAGTTAATGAGAAAGGTGCTGACTATTTGGGGAATTGTAACTATTCTTCTCTGTGAGTCTCTACTACTTAGCAAAAGGAATTTTACCAGAAATTTGAAACTCTGAAACTGTGTGAAGAGTGGTAGGTGCTTGAAGCTAAAGCTGTTTGTTCACACTTATCTGCCTGTTTGCAAGCAAGGACCTGAAAGTAAAAGGCTTTGCAATTAGGTCCATAATATATCTATCTATCTATCTATCTATCTATCTATCTATCTATCTATCTATCTATCTATCTATTAGAGATGGGCACGAATTGAAAAAAATGACATTTTGGTATTTCATTTTTTGTTGCGGGTCCATTTCGGTTCATTTTCATTTTTTGTGAAATTTTGAAAAAAATCATTTTTTTGTTTTTTGTTTTTCATTTTTACCTGTTTTTTGCACGACTTAAAGCATTTCTACGTGCAGACATTCCCCAATGCCCCAGACCAGAGAGAAAACACTTAAAAATGATGCTGGCAGAGACGCAGTATAGACTAGGTATGCAGGGAGGCTGCAAAGGCAGCGGCAGGCATTGCCCAGGGCATAAGGCAGCTGCAGAGTGACTGCACTTTGGGGCACGGGAGGGTACTCACAGAAAGGTACACGCACACGCACACAGGGAGGCTGCAAGAGAAATCTCTTTTTTCTCTCCCCTAAGACCAGGCTGCAGCCAGCAGGAACACAGACACACACACCTGCCTGGGTGGCCTAAAGTAACGAGTCGCAGAGACAGCAATCCCACCCTAACTCCCACTGCAGACTGCAAGGAGGAAGGGGGCTGCCAAAGCTTTTTATGCCCTCTTTGGCTGCCACACCTACCTAGTCTGCAACCTGGGCAAGCTATTGGTTGAAATTGTCCAAGAATTTACATGATCCCATCACATGGCTTGCATCCATCTTGTGGCTGGAATCCATTTTGTGTCATCCTTAAAGGGAAAAGAAAAAATACATCGCAATGGGAGAAAGACAAAAACAAACATTTTAAGGGCCACAACTCCCTGTCAGGTAATAATTTCAAATAATTATCACTGCATTTTTACGGATGTCCAGGGCGTTTTAATACCCAAGAAATCAATATTAGGCATCTGGGAGCCATTTTGGGTTGATGTCCCCTAACTCCCCTTAAAGGAAAAAAAATACAGCAATCTGAGAAAAGACATAAATGCATGTTTTAAGAACCCCAACCCCCAGGTAGGTATTATCAGGCAGAATAAATAATTATCGCTGGGTTTTTATGTATATTCAGGACATTTTTTAACATTTAAAAACAGCTCATTTCATTGTGCATCGCCATTAACGAAAATGAAACGTAACAAACCTAATTTTTGTTGTTCTGTTTGGTTTGTTCCAATTTCATCACAAGTTTCGTTATTCATTTCATTATGTAACAAAACGAATAATGAATAATGGAATGAAAAAAATTCATTTCGTGCCCATCTCTACTATCTATCTATCTATCTATCTATCTATCTATCTATCTATCTATCTATCTATCTATCTATCTATCTATCTATCTATGTATGTATAAAACAGCTGATGAGACAGCACATAATTTTATTATTAGTACAGCATTTCCAGTCAGGTTTCAGCTCTTTTTTGTTGTTGTTGTTCGCTTCGCTATTAAATTGGCTACTTTTCCACAGCCTGATTAATAAAAGCCAGGATGTTTTATACAGATTGCTGAATGACAGGTTAGATCCCTTGCCCATAATTCTGGTACTTAGCTGATTAAAAAGGAAAGAAAGAACACAGATTTGATTGTTTGTACCAATTATGGTGTGGAGTTGCGGTCAGAGAAACACAAGCGGTGTTCAGCAAATGACCTAAGAGCAGATGTTCATTTGCCAAAAGTTGCCCAGGTGAACAACATGTGGGAATACCAACCTGCCACTTCTAATATGACACAACATTTATTCCTGGCCTAAGACTGAACAGTGGTTTTTTTATTGGTGCTCCCAGTTGTGTCTTTGTGTTCAGATCGAGAAATAGCTGCTTTATTTGTTCTTACAGCTGGAAAGAGAGAGAGAAATGCAAATTTTTAGATACGGATAATCGCAATCCTAATCTTTATACTTTCATCACCCAATAACCTGCTGAAATGGAATATATAAAACCTTTTTGAATAATTCTATTTCCAAGCAGTGGCTACAAAGGTAGCTTTGAAATAACTTCATTTGCATGGCAATTTTTCTAAGGTTTAATATTCTCCACTGGATCTTGAGATCTTACGTAAATTAGCTTTTCTTTGGCATGACATCAGCTTGAATTCTCCTGGACTCTAATTGGTAGATTCTTATACCATTTCAATGCATCTCAAGGGTTATGCACAAGGGCTTTCTAGCAGGTCTCATACAATATATCTGAATGGAATTATACAAATCTATAGTAGAGCTACACCTGAATGACAGACATAAAAGGAGCCTCCACAAAGAGTAAGAAAGCACTGTGAGTACACTTGGGTAATGCCAAATTCAGAAGCATTCCACTGGAAGAGCATCATACCTACACACCCCATGGATGCCAGTACCACGGGCAATGGTTGAAGTCAAGGAAAAATTTCTACAAATCACAAGCTCTGATGGCTTCTGGTTAAAAACAGACTGATTTTCTTGACATTTTAATTGGTTTTCGATTTGGCTGATATTTCATGTGTCCGTGATGTCGAATGGCACAATGCTCTGACACGAATACAGAGTCATCTGGATACTCCATGGAATTGCAGTTGTCCCATCTCTGAAAGTATTATCAGGCATCTATGAAAGGAGAAAGATGGGTGTCCAAAATAATTTTAGGTTTGGAATGTCTTCCTTACGTGAAGACATTGACGTACTAGGAACTTATTTGCTTGAGCTCTTTCTCTTCTGCACGGATGCTGATGATAACAAAGTTAGCTTTCCCCACTGATAGTAAGTCCACATCTCAATATGGATCTAAGTAACCTTTTGAAACCCAAACATGGTCCTATTTCCCATCAAAACAAAGTTTGTGATGAAGATTTCAAAAGCAAAATGTGCACAATAATGCATATATTTTACAAACATAATTACTCAACACAATATAGACCTCTTAACAAAAATGCATGCAAAAATGAGGACACTTGAAATGACTGTGTTAAGGAACTTAGGAATGGGGGGCATGGAACATACAATTCATATAAGAAAATGCAATTGTATCTTCTGTCCTTCTCAGAAGATACAATTGTGCTATGATCTGTGGGGTTTCTGATTAGCCTCTCCCCTTTTTTAAAAATTCTGCAAATGGAGAGAACCCCAAACATTTATGAATAGGGTTGTTTGTGCAGCACCCTGACTGTGTGGCCTATCATTTCTCAGCTCATACTGCACAAATGCTCAGTCCTAATAGCACATAATGTTTCAGTAAAGTGTAGTCAGCCAAACACAAAGAGAAAACAAAGAACAAGAAGAATATTCACTCTAGAGTGCAAAAAGGCTGTCTAAACAGCAACAGAAGCCTTTCTCTGTGCCGTATAGTTTAGCAAAACAACTGATGAAGTGAAGGGAACTATCGATCTGTTTGTGTTGTGTGTAATTTACCTTAGTCTCAATCCACTACAGTGCCTCAGGGAGTTTGGTTGTTAAGGGAAATTTACCTGTCTATCTGGCAATTGGGACTCCCAGAAGGAGAATTATGGCATTTGTAGTTCTAAAATTCCAAAATACACATCTTTAGTACATATGCCTCGGTCCATTCCCACCCAGCCCCAACTTGAAGGTACCAGAGGGGTGGGTGCCAGTGGGGGATAACAACTAAATTTGTGTTAGATAATGTTATTGATATTCATTGATATTGGCCCAAACCACCAGTTAGGCAGTTCTTACCAGTTTGTTTAGTGGCTGAACAGATGTATGGTACTTCAAAGCATTGCCTAGAGGGGTTGGGGCAGGAAAACCAGGTCAACGCCCCCGGGTCTGTACCCACCAGCGGAAGTGGCACTGTGAAATGCCAAACACTTGTTCAGCTGATAAACAGACACAATCCACCAAAGTGGCCTTTCATGCTCACCTCTTTGTTGTTGTTCAGCCATTCAGTCACGTCCAACTCTTTGTGATCCCATGGAACAGAGCTTGCCAGGCCCTTCTGTCTTCCACTGCCTCACAGAGTATGGTCAAATCCATGCTGGTTGCATCAATAACACCATCCAAACATCTCATTCTCTGCCATCCCCTTTTCCTTATGCCTTCAATCTTGTCCAACATCAGGGAATTTTCCAGGCACTCCTCTCTCCTCATCAGGTGGCCAAAGTACTGGAGCCTCATATTCAAAATCTGTCCTTCCAATGAACATCCAGAGTTGATTTCTTTCAGGATGGATAGCTTTGCTGTCCTTGCAGTCCAGGGGACTCTCAAGACTCTCCTCCAGCACCACAGCTCAAAAGCATCAATTCTGCGGCGATCAGCCTTCTTTATAGTCCAGCTCTCTCTTCCATACATCACTGCTGGGAAAACCATAGCTTTGACTATTCGTACTAGAGATGGGCACGGAACAAACATTTTTTTGTTTCCGTTACCATTTGTTGTTTCCGTTACATAACGAAATGACAAACAAAAATTGTGATGAAAATGAAATGAAACTAACAGAACCATGAAAATTGTGGTCATTACGTTTCGTGTCCGTTAATGGCGACGCACAATGAAATGACCTGTTTTAAATGTTAAAAAACGCTCTGGACATCCGTAAAAACGCAGCGACAATTATTTATATTTTCTGATAATACCTACCAGGGGGGTTGGGGTCCTTAAAATGTTTGTTTTTGTCTTCTCCCATCGCAATGTATTTTTCTTTTCCCTTTAAAATGGATGTCGCCACCAGCCACAAAATGGAGGCAAGCCATGTGATGTGGGATCATGTTCAACCAATAGCATGCCCAGGTTGCAGACTGGGTGGGCAGGTCTGGCAGCCACAGAGGGCATAAAAATCTCTGGCAGCCCCCGTCCTCCTTGCAGTCTCTGGTGGGAGTTAGGGTGGGATTGCTGTCTCTGCGACTCTAGCTTCAGTCCTACAGTCTCCTTGTGGGCATGTGTGCTGCATACCTCTCAGTGAGTACCCTCCCCTGCCCTGCAGTGCAGTCACTCTGCGGCTGCCTTGCACCCTGGGCAATGCGGCCTCCCTGCGAACCTAGTCTATACTGTGTCTCTGCCAGCATCCTTTTTTTTAGTGTTTTCCCTCTGGTCTGGGGCGTTGGGGGACGCCCACGCATGGAAATGCTTTTAAAAATCACACAAAAAAGCGGGTAGAAACAACAAACAAAAAACGAAATACGGTAACGAAATTTTTCAAAAAATTCCCGACAAACGGAAATGAACCAAAACAGACCTCTCAACGACAAACGACAAACTGAAATGCCATTTTTCTGTTTCGTGCCCATCTCTAATTCGTACCTTTGTTGGCAAAGTGATGTTTCTGCTCTTTAAGATGCTGCCTAGGTTTGTCATCGCTTTCCTCCCAAGAAGCAGGCATCTTTTTATTTCGTTGCTGCAGTCGCCATCTGCAGTGATCAAGGAGCCCAAGAAAAGAAACTCTGTCATTGCCTCCATTTCTTCCCCTTCTATTTGCCATGAGGAGATGGGACCGGTGGCCATGATCTTAGTTTTTTCTTATGTTGAGCTTCAGCCCATTTTTTCACTCTCCTCTTTCAGCATCATCAAGATACATTTCTGTATTCCTATTGTTTTATTAATTGCTAACAGATTGCTCATAAGAGCCTGTATGGAGTTGGGGAAAAGAGGATAGTCTAGCTAGGCCTTAAGAGACCTGCATTTCAATCCACAATGAACAGTGGCACTTCTTAAATGTATCACATACTTAGCAAACCTATTAGAGTTACTATAAATCATTGTCATGAATTTTAACCCCTTGTCTAATTTCTTATGATGTGAGGAAATTCTCTTATCGCGGCTGAGCATGAGAACGGACCAGGCAAACAAACTTGGGATGACAAAAATAATTCTATCAGCTGACAATTGTCACCACAAGCAATTGCTGCTTCTTTCAGTATTCTGAAGCAAGGCTACCATCCCTAGAGAAAAACAGAGCAGGAGATAATTCATCTCCCCCCCACCCGAAGATTATACTGGTGCTGTGGGGAGCCACAGTGGGGAGTACATCAGGATGTCTCATTGGAAACAGGAGTATGTAAGAACATATCACATTTCTGACCTATGGTTAGGCCGTCTAAATGGCAAATAACTTCCAAAGCTCTATTCATGGGGGCTTTCTGCATGGTGAGGACTCCTGGTTTTTCAGGGTCTGCAGTTGTGTGGAGAGACTTCTTGTGTAGCAGAAGCTGCCCCTTTCAGATAGCCTCATGCCCTGAGTTGGTGGAGTGATGAGTAATGGATGGGACTAGAAGTCTCTCTCTGCTCACATGTACAGATTAATCCGTTCATGAACTCCTAAATGGGGTGGTAGGCATCTGGCTGCAGAACCAGAAATTGAGAGTTCAGTGCCCCAATGAACCAGCCTGTGCGACCTTGGGCAACCTGCATCGTCCCAATCGTCCCAGGATCACCCTTACCTAGAAGAAAGTAATAGTAAATAGTAGATCACTTCTATGTATTGTCAGTCTGAAAAATGTTGCCATGTCAGTATTGACTTGATGGACAGGGTAGCTCAGTGCTTTAGCTATCTGGACTTCAGTGCCCCACTGTGACTTCTTGCCAGGGGCTAAACTTGATGATCCATGGGGTCCCTTTCAGCCTTGCCATTCTAAGATTATTTATTAAAAATCAACCAACCAACCAACCAACCAAGGGCTTATATCATCTCAGGCTGGCTGGATAGCTCCATAGTTTAGGTATCTAGTTGTGGAGCTAGGGGTTGGGAATTTTGTGCCTTCTGTGAATCAAGCCAGTATACTGTGTTTGGCCTTGGGCAAGGTGCACAGTCCCAGATCAACCCCCCAGAAGGAGGGAATGGCAATCCATTGTGTATTCTTTTCTCAGAAAACCCTAAAAAGAGTCACCATAAGATCTCCTATACAGGACTCTTTGTTGTTGTTGTTGTTGTTGTTGTTGTTGTTGTTGTTGTTGTTGTTGTTGTTGTTGTTGTTGTTGTTAACCAGCTAACTACGCTGGATTTTGTAATACAAATCACAAGTCGAACACTTTCCAAGCGTTTAGGACTATGTGATGTATCAGTGAATTATGCGAGCCAATCCCAGTAAGGCGGCTTTCTGCAGCTGACTGATGGTGACTTTGTCAACTCCAGTTTCTTCCAAATACTTGCATAACTCTTTAGGCACTGCACCCAGCATGCCGATTACCACTGGGACCACCTGTACCAGTTTATGCCAGAGTCTCTGAAGTTCAATTTTCAGATCCTGATATCGGGTAATTTTTTTCAAGTTGTTTCTCAGTGACTCTACTATCACCTGGTATAGCAACATCAATGACCCACACTTTTTTCTTCTCCACAATCACAATATCCTGGGTTTTATGCTCCAAAACCCTATCTGTCTGTATTCAGAAATCCCAAAGTAATTTTGCATGCTAATTTTCAGTGACTTTTTCAGGCTTATGATCCCACCAGTTCTTTGCTACGGGCAGATGATAATTCTGACACAAATTCCAGTGGACCATTTGATCAACTACATTATGTCACTGTTTGTAATCAGTCTGAGCAATCTTCTCACCAGTTCTTTATTATTATTATTATTATTATTATTATTATTATTATTATTATTATTATTATTATTATTATTATTATTATTATTATTATTACAGCAGTGGTTCCCATCATCATCGTGGTTTGGGGAACAATACCACTGAATTTCACACAGTATTATAATTAGATGCAGAGATCAGAAAGAACACTACAGAAAGGAGCAATGCTAGAAACAGCATGTATGCTATGTCAGTATTTAATAGATACTGAGTTATTTTGTTGAAACTTGCATCTGCTAATTAACACCAGTTAATGTTGTTTGTTCATTTGTTGTGGCTGTCCTTTGTCATTGTATCATCTAAGAAGGATACATTTAGCGTTCCATTATAAAGTGGTATGGGCAAAAATAAATAAGCCGGTGGTTTATATCCAGTACTAAGTCACAACTAAAGCAGACTCTATATAAAACTGGATTCTACTGACTAAAAAAAGGCATTTTATTAGCTGTAAAGGCATGTGGTGAGAGGAAATAGACCCCCATTCTAAGAATTCACACATCTGTGAGGACCTTGGGGCATTTTGGAGAAATCCAGCCTGCACAAAGCAGTCTGTGCATTTTAAAATGCAAATGCCATAAAAACATAGCATTTGAAATGCATTTGAGAAAGTGTGCAAAGGTACTTTATTCAATGGGGGGGGGGGAGTGAAGAGCACCAGTTATCAGAGGCACATAAATAAATGTGAACATTAATAAAGTCCATACCATGTTTCAATTTGATATATGACAAGGACAGGAAGAAAGCACAGGTGAAATTGGAAATAAATGCAATGAAACAAAGACTGAGTGCTTTTTATGCCCCTATCTATCCTTTATTAAACTTTGAAGCTGGTTGTTCAGGCAAGCTATTTGCTGCTGGGGATTTTGGAAGAGGAAACGGCTTTATTGTTTTATTTAACTGATCGTTATATTTTGATGGCATTTGCCGCTGACTTTACGCCTCTGTTTTAGGCAATTTGAAAGCCACTTGCTGTCTCAGCTATAATAAGTGGGAATAATATTTTGGTTGGTTGTCAACACAGGTGTAAATATACTATTGCAGCAGCAAATCCTCTGTCTTACAACACTATCCAGTCTGGACATCATGGGGGAAAGTATTGGATTCCACGGTCTCAAGGAAAGTGACTGATACTACTACTTTTAATAAATCATTAATTACTGTTAACCAGGCCAAACCACTTAGATTCTGCTATAGGTGACAGTTTTTGTCCCTCTTTACATTTCTATTTTTTCCCAAAAGTAACTGATTTTCTATTACTTTCTGTTACATTCAGAAAATCTGGATGATACAAGGTCTAATCTTTGGTGGAAAATACTGGGGTTGAACAAAGAATCCAGGGTTTGTTATTGGTTGGGTTGGTTAGTTGGTTTTTATTTAAAATATTTATATGCCACCTTTCACCGAAAAGATCCAAGGCAGCTTACAGTATTAAAGAAACAAAGCTGAAAGCCAAATAATAAATCAGTACAATGTTTTTAAAAGCATTAAATATCATATTAATAAGAGTATCATAGTAAAGCTCAAAATACAAACAATATTAAAAACACAAGTAAAACTCAGAATAAAATGTTCCTTTCTTTAAAAAAAACATAACTCTTGGATGCCAGGAGTGGCTTCCCCATCACCTTCCCTCATTGGATTTTTTAAAGAACAGCCTGTCTGAAGAGAATTTGTGTGCTTGTGGAAGGATAGCAAATATGGGTCCAAGTGGGTTTTCCATGGTAAGGGGGTCTGGAGTCTCATAAGCTGGACAGAGAAGGTCCTCTCCTGTGTCCCCACAAAATGTGCCTGAGAAGGTGGTGGGAAAAAAATAGAAAGGCCTCTCCTGGTGATCTTAACACCTGAGCAGGCTCATAATGGGAGACACAGTCCTTGGGATAGCATTATCCCAAGCATCATGGGTTTAAAAAAGCACTTTGAATTGTGCTGATTTGGTTCATTGAGCCTCGTGGCACAGTGATTAAACTGCTGCACTGCAGCTGTAATTGTGCTCATGGCCTGTTGATTCAATTCCAGGTATTTATTTATTTATTTATTTCTACAGCTTGTATACCGTGCCATCTTCCAGGAGGAACTCCGGGCGGTTCACAGCAAGCAAAACCAGACAATCAAATATGTCAAATAAGCAGATAATAGAATCAATTTAAAAACATAGTAACAGAACATAAAAAAAAAAGCTAGCAAGCTCAAGGTTCACTCAGCCTTCCATCCGTTTGAGGTTGGTAAACTGAGTACCAAGCTTGCTGGGGAAGAGGGGAGCACAATGTGTGGCCTGCATAATTAAATTGTAACCTGCTCAGAGAGTGATAGTTGTGAGTTTTTCAAGCTGTTTGGCCATGTTCTGGAAGTTTTTCTTCCTGACGTTTCGCCAGACTCTGTGGCTGGCATCTTCAGAGGGCAAGGAGCTCGGGGGAACTAGGCGTTCTCTCTGCACTCTGGGGTACAGAGTAAGTGAGTCTGGGGTTTTTTTAAGTTGTGGGGGAGAGGATGAACAAAAATGGCATAACAGTTTTGGATTTTTCTTTATCCCTCTATGAGGCATCAACCTACCAAGCATTTGACAATAAAACATGGGAATTTTTCTGCCAGGTACTTTTAACATTTGCCTGGAGAAAGAGCCTTTTCATCTGGTTTTATTTTTCACAAACATGTATGACATTTGAAGGCATTGTCGTGTACCACTCATCTTAAATTTTGTTTTGTTACCTGTTTTTTTAATGTCCAGATGTCCTACCAGCCTTCTCCCATGAGTCCCCAGCTGGCTGTATTCACATCCAACCATGTGAGTTGGTTGGCCAGGTTGCTAGAGATCCACAGGCAACTTAAGACCCATCCAGGGTCACTCATTCTCTGACTACAGAATCAAGCTCTCAAGCTTCTGAGGAGTCCCAAACTTCCCCAGGATGCTAATGTGCCCTTTGGTGTTCTCTGTAATAATCCCTTAAGAGAAGGCCTGACAGAGGTGGGTATTCATTTACGATTCTATGCAAGTGCAATTACTTGGGAATCACAGAAGGGCATGAATTTCTGGGTCATTCATTCACAGGTGTTTGCACTTCCCATTGCCCCTTCCTCTAGCAGGCATCAACTCAGAGGCAGTATCCAGAGGAGGTGGGGCAGGGAAGCCAGGAGATTGCCTTTGATTGGGTCTACATGCGAGGAGGCAGAGCTGGGAACCACCAAACCTCGTTCAGCCAGTAAACAAACCAGCATGAATTGCCAAACCTGTGATCCATTTCCCCTTCTGTAACTTGGGATAGAATCATAGAATCATAGAGTAGGAAGAGACCTTGAAGGCCATCCAAATCCAGTCCCCTGCCATGAAGAAACCCCCATCACAGTGCTCCTAACATGGCCATCCGGCCTCTGCTTAAAAACCTCCAAAGAAGGAAACTCCACCACCCTCCATGGCAGCATATTCCACTGCCGAACAGCTCTAACCATCATGAAGTTCTTCCTAATGTTCAAATGGAATCTCTTTTCCTGTAGTTTGAAACCATTGCCCCGAGTCCTAGTCTCTGAAGCCATGGAAAACAAACCCGTTCCCTCTTCAATATGACATCCTTTCAAATATTTAAACATAGTTATCATATCCCTCCTCAGCCTTCTTTTTGAAGAGCTAAACATTCCCAGCTCCCTAAGCCCTTGTAAGAAAGACATTTCTTCCAGACCTTCAACCATCTGGTTGACCTCCTCTGTACCTCTGTACAACATCCTTTTTAAATTGAGGTACACAGAAGTGGACACAGTACTCCAGGTACTGCAAGGCTGTATGATAGAGATTTATCCTTGGTAAGTGCATCCTTTTATTTTTGCTTTTATGCATGTTCTGAAATTTCCTTGACTCAAACTGCTGCTTGGTCCCTGACTCATGGCTGCCTCTCTACTCTCCAGATGTTACTGTTAATGATGATATAGTTCCCCTGTAAGCATGGCTGCTAGAGGATTTCAGATTTAAGGATCAAACATTTTAGTGTGCTTCACGGAAGCTGCTATGCCTTCTATAATTCATAACTGTCCATCTACATGGGCCCAAAAGAAATGATACAATACACATGTTGATTGCATAGAAGAAGCCTGTTTGTTCCCCTTCAAAAATAGCATTTGATCAAGCTCATCTTTTCCTCTGATCTACAGTCCTGTCATCAACATTCTCCTTCATCCAAATGGCATTTACATCATGAAACAGCCTTTGACCCCCCCTCCTCCACTGGCAGCTTTCCTGGCAAGCTAAATAGCATTTTTGGAAGGAGTTGATAATCTAATGATTGAAAAAGAGATCATCCCCTTTTCTGTATGCAAGGGTAATCCTCAGATGCTATTTATTTTAAAATATATTAAGTGTGACCACTTGTTTGATAGATTGCTTAAGGCTGCAGTCCTACATAGCTTCATTAGAGAGGGGCACAAAGTGGAAATATAGTGTTTTGCTTTGTTTTGTTCTGTTTCTTTAGTACAGTGGACCCTCATATAACAAACCTTTTGTATAACATAAAATCTGTACAACATAAAAATTTCGGAGATATGGGAAATTTGCTTAACATAATCGCCTATGGGGCGAATCCGTACAACATAAAAATGGGATTACTCCATTTTCAATGCATTCCTTTGGGAAATTTGTATAAAGGAAAATTTGCTTAACATAATTTCATTTGGAATGAATTAATTCCTTTATACAAGGTACCACTGTAGTTTCATTTTGTTATATTAGTAACACATTGGTAAAGTAGTTTTGTAAGAAAACAAAACTAAATGAAATGAAACACGATGCTCCCCTGGGTCCTAGAGGCACCGAAAGCTTCTTTGGATTCTTCCCTGCAAACCCCTGAACTTTGAAGAGGTTTGGAGGTCAGGGGGCTGAGTTATTAAAATTCAAAGGGGATTCCCCTAAGGAAAAATCATTCTAATTGAATCAGGAAGCTGCAATAGCGCACCCCATGGGTGAGTGATTAGCAGCTTCCTGATTTAATTGGAACTGATTTTCTCCTAGGGGGACCCCATTTGGAGTTTAATAACTCTGTCCCCTGAACCCCAAACATCTCTAAATTTGGGGGCTTACAGGGAACAGTCCAAAGAAGCTCCCCTGATATTTTGGTTCCTCTGGGATGAATCATTTTGTTCCAAGAGGGAAAATGGCATGTTGTTTCACTTCATAACAAAATGTGTCCTACAGTTTTGTTATGCAACAAAGTAATTCGTTACTTAATAAAATGATGAAACAGCATTTCATTTTTTGTTTTGTCCTTATCTCTAATCTTCACCAATAACAAAAATTTTGGGTAACATACATAGGAGTGAACTGTGACTTCGAGTGAAGGAGTGTCTAGTGCAGTGGTTCTCAACCTGTGGGTCCCCAGATGTTCCTGGACTGCAACTCCCAGAAATCTTGGCCAGATCAGCTCTTGATGAAGACTTCTGAGAGGTGCACTCCAGGAACATCTGGGGACCCACAGGTTGAGAACCACTGGTTTAATGTAACCAGAGTGACATAGTATATCGACTTGATCTCATGATTGTCTCATGTGACAACCTCAGATTCAAAAAGGAATGGCTTGCACCAATCATAAATGCTATCTTAGCCATGCTAGCTGAGGGATTCTGGGCTTTGGGAAATGTTGCCCTCCAGAAGTAATTTCCACTATATTTGATGTTGCCAAGCTTCATCCTCCTCAGTTACCTCAGGAGGTGGTGGTGAGCACTCCGGCACCAGAGGCATTTGGAAGAAAATTAGACAGCCATCTAATGTCATGTAATAAAAGTTATAGTTAACCAGATTTAGGCAAAACATCAAGAAAAATGTCTTAGCTTTGATGGGTCTTCTAGGCCCCTTCCATCCCCATTCCTCCCTGAGTCTATTATTGCCCATCCATTGGGTTTCTCCCTAGCAACTGTTGGCTTGGGCTTATGTCAAATGATTAATGAATTAATCAAAACATTCCTTCTCTCATTTACCATTCCTACAGACAGATGCCAAAAGAACAAAAAGAAGGAAGCCACAGATCATTAAAAACAGCAGTAAGTCGATTATTCAGGAAAGTGTTGGAGGGAGGAGAATAAAATGTTTTGAGATAATGTCAAAAGATCAGGAAAAAAATTGGCAAAATAAGCATTTTTTTGAAAGAATGTTTAGGAGTTGAGAGGCTAAAGCTGTGCTCATCTTGCCCTTGCATGGGAAGACATGAAGCTACATTCTTCTCTTTTCAGATAAGGGAGAGAAATTTCCCAGCACTTCACTAGAATTCTTGCACTGGAGAAGATTAAGTATCATTCCAAGACCAACTTCGGCCCAGCCCACCAGAACATCCAAGGTCCTATTGTTGAGAACTGTTACTCCTAGGGAAGCTCATAAGACCTCCACCCGGAACCATGCTTTTTCAGTTGCTGGTCCTATATGGTGGAATCAGCTCCCTAGTGATATTAGGACTGGAGGTGGGCATGAATCGAAAAAATGATGTTTCGGTTTTTTGTTTTTCGTTGTGGGTCCCGTTTCGGTTCATTTTCATTTTTCTGTGAATTTTTTGAAAAAAATTGTTTTTTGTTTTTGTTTTTCATTTTTACCCGCTTTTTGCGCAAATTAAAGCATTTCTGCACGCGGGCGTTCCCCAACGCCCCAGACCAGAGGGAAAACACTAAAAAAATGATGCTGGCAGAGACAGTATAGACTAGGTACGCAGGGAGGCTGCAAAGGCAGCGGCAGGCGTTGCCCAGGGCGGAAGGCATCAGCAGAGTGACTGCACTGCGGGGCAGGGGAGGGTACTCACCGAGATGTACACAGGCACACAGGGAAGCTGCAAGAGAAATCTCTTCTTTCTCTCCCCTAAGAGCCAGGCTGCAGCCAACAGGAACACAGAGACACACACCTGCCTGGCTGGCCTAAAGTAACGAGTCACAGAGACAGCAATCCCACCCTAACTCCCACCGCAGACTGCAAGGAGAACAGGGGCTGCCAAAGCCTTTTGTGCCCTCTGTGGCTGCCCCACCTAACCAGTCAGCAACCTGGGCATACTATTGGTTGAAATTGTCCAGGAATTGATCCCATCACATGGCTTGCTCCAATTTGTGGCTGGAATCCATTTTGTGTCATCCTTAAAGGGAAAAGAAAAAATACTTCGCAATGGGAGAAAGACAAAAACAATCACTTTAAGGAGCCCAACCCCCTGCTAGGTAATAATTTCAAATAATTATCTCTGTATTTTTACAGATATCCATGGCATTTTAATACCCAAGAAATCAATATTAGGCATCTGGAAGCCATTTTGGGTTGGTGTTCTCTAAGCCCTAACTCCCCTTAAAGGAAAAAAATACAGTGATCTGAGAAAAGACATAAATGCATGTTTTAAGGACCCCAACCCCCCAGGTAGGTATTATCAGGCAGAATAAATAATTATCACTGGGTTTTTACAGATATTCAGGACGTTTTTTAACATTTAAAAATAGCTCATTTCATTGCACTTCACCATTAATGAAAACAAAACCGAACAAACCTAATTTTCGTGGTTCTGTTCGGTTCGTTCCAATTTCATCAAAATTTTCATTATTTGTTTTGTTATGTAATGAAACGAATAATGGAATGAATTTTTTTCCATTTTGTGCCCATCTCCAATTAGGACTATAGAGCCCCTCTTGGCCTTTAGGAAATGGTTAAAAACTTGGCTTTTCCAGGCTGATTTCAGTGACTAATGGAGGTTGAATGTTTGTTTGTGTTGCCTTTTTTCTGCCTACCCATCTGATTTACTCACCATCATCTTATATTTTTATTGATTTCTTAATGGATTTTGTTAAAGTATATAACCCTATTATGCAGATAGGGATTTGTTATGTTAAATAAAATATAAACTACTAGCAGGATTAGCAGTGTTGTGAAAGAATAAATGCACTTAGTGATTATGGAGCTAGGAGACAAATGAACAAGGCAATCAAACTTAGTTCAAAACTTATAGTACATACATACACATGACAAAGAGTAATATACAACAACAATATACAAAGCACAGCATATAGAGAAGATACAACAGAGTGTGGGGAAAGCTGCCTCTCACCTTAGGCAGTCCCACTTTACATTGGTTTGCCTGCTACTTTTATACATACAGCTACCTGCTGTAGCCCAATCAGATCCCTGATGAAGTGAGGGGATCAAACTATTCCATCTGGCACTAATCTCCCTGACCTTACAGGCTCTTTATTCCTTGCACCTGTGTCCTTGACCTAATACACATTCTTGTCTAGCTCATGACATGGCACAATTTATAGAATCCATTTTGTAATCTGTTAAATACAGTCCTTGACAGTTTTTAATGGTTAGGTTTTTGTGTTGCATTATTTGCATCATGGATTTATGGTTCAATGTAGTGAACCAGCCAGAGTTCCTTTGGAAAGTTGGGCAGTCAATAAATAAATAAATAAATAAACCTTGTTTAAAAAGACTCCTTCCTTTTTATATAAAATTCCACAGTTTGCATGACCCCACTCACTGCATGAATTATCTGAAACCTGAATGCTTGCAGCTGTGTTTAAACATCTGAAGCACTGAAAGGGTTATTTGCATCTTTCTTAGCAGTCCAGTCTTAACCATCCTTCTGCTGTGCTTCCTGTGTGTATTTGTGTGCTGGGCTTCTCAAAGAGAAAATGCCCTTGGGACATTTAATGAAAATTCTAGAGTGAAAGAGAAAAGAAGACTTGGTCTCACTCTTAGGGCCCTATCCCATGGTCTTTAAAATCTGGATCTAATTTACGATAAACCAGCTCCAAAAATCGGTCAGTGGAGTTTAAAAAATAAAATAAAAACCAGAAACACCACTTAAAGGGGTTCTGGTGAGTTTTTCAAGACCCAAGGCAGAGGGTGGGTATTTTTTGATCTGGTTCGAAATGCACATTTTTACAAGAGGCAAATGTTAGTGGGGGTGCAGAAAACCCATTTCCCGCCTTTTGTTGTCGGTTTACTGGTTATGTGGGTTGGCAACATTCTAACTTGCTGTTTCCCCCAATTGCTGTCTCTCCAATATTTTGCTCAGGAGTCAGACAGCCAAGTCGGGGCGAAGAAGAAGAGGAGGAGGAGGAGGAGGAGGAGGAGGAGGAGGCTCACTTGTGGGACAAGGATTAAAAGGACAAGTCACCTCTTCTGAGGCCAAAAGGTGGCAGCCAGGGGCTGCCAGCAAGGACATGGGTTGGCTCCTGCAGCAGGCCTCCCTTTCTGAAGGCACCTGGGTGAAATCCTCACCAGCCAGGGACTCCATTGCCATGCTGTCAACGAGGAAGCCCCATGATGGTGCCTGTCTCAGGAGGCTGAGGAGGGCTTGGCGATGGTGGCACCAGGTTGAGAACCAGCGCGAAGGGTAGGGCAACTGGCACTGTCTCTCTCTTCTCTCACACACATACACCATTGTGTGTGCATGTGCGTGCAAGCGCGCGCGCACACACACACACACACACACACACACACACACACACACACACACACACACACACACACACACACACATTCTCGCCTGCCCACCCACCGGCCTTGTTTCTCGATGGCAGCAGCCTTGCTCTCACCCCCTCATCTCTCTTTAACCCCCTCCCCACCCCCGACTTCCCTATTCTCCTGCTGGGAAAGTGTGAAGTCTCACCGCCTTTCTCCCCAATGGCAATTAGCACCTGCCGCCGCTGCCATGTCATGTCACCTCCTTCCCCTCCTCGGGCAGTCCTCTAAGCCTTAGCCATGTTGCTGCCGCTCCCCTTGGAGCTTCTAGATGCAGATTAAGGATGTGGGGGCATATAAAAAGTGGTTACTTAAACCACATCCATGGGAAACATGGGAACCACATTTTCAGTCATGTGATGACTTCAGAAAGAAACACAGCTTTTATTATTAACCACCTCTTTCGCCCATGCAATAGGGCCCCTAGGTGAAAGCAGGGAATTCCACTGGATTATAACATTCCTCACCAAGATAAGGCGATTGCACATGACTGAGAACATGGTAAGTCTTATTTCCATCTCTATTCAAATCTCAGGGCGCCACAACAGAAGAGTCTCTGCCTATTCCATACTTCACTGCTGCTTATGGATGAAGAAGATCCTGTGGCCAATTTATTTAATTCCAGGCAAGTTCACAGGAAGATGATAACCAAATTCAGCGAGAGGGAGGAATCCCCTCAAGGCTTTTCTATAGTTCCTTTGTATTTGCATCACTTTTCCCTTTTGGGCTGAACTGAATCGCGAGCAAATTCCTTTCACCCCTTCAAGTTATGGCATTTCTAGCAATAGCATGGTATGTTTCAGAAAAAGCATTCACCCATAAGTAATGACATAGTAAATCCATGCTGTTGTATCAGGACATCTTGTTCTCCAAGTGGCGTGCAACCGCTTGAGTGAGGTTATTTCTATCAGGATATTAAGGAAACAAGGGAAACAATTAGGCAGAATGTAGCTTTCGCCACGGGCATATAAATAACAAGTGGAACGGAACATGTTCCATCATCTACAGTAGGAAATTAGTAACTCTGGACACATATTTTCGCATAACATTATTTACAACCAAAAATAACAATTACACAGATAACCAGGGTGGAATTAATGCATTCATTGCTCGTTTCTTGACATTCTAAAAGTCACTGTTAGTTTTGCTTATTAGTCCCTGTCAATGGAACATAAAATGCAGGAATAAACACAAAATAAAAAATAGTTCCTAAAACTTGCAAATGGCTTTTTCCAAATGATGGGGAAAGGGGAGATTAGATTTGTTGAGGAGATTTTAAAAATGTATATTGTTAATTCAGAGAAAAGCAGAAGCACTCTCCAGAAAATAAGAGCACTCCCACTTTTTGTGAGTCAGAGTCATACATTTTGGCTGCTGATCCACATTCCCCCCAGCTTTGTTACGTCCTGTTGAGTCAGTTCCAACTTATGGTAAACCTATTAGGGCTTCCAATATATGTGAGATTTAAGGAGTGGTATTACCATTGTCCCCTCCCCCTCCCCCTCCCACCGCCACTGGGAATTTCTATGGCCTAAGTGGGGATTTGAACCCAGGTCTCAGAAGTCCCTATTTATGATATAGATCAAGCAACTTTCAAAAGTCCACAGAAAATAAGTAGAGACTTTGGGTACTTGTTGTGGTGTAGTGCATAGAGTAACATACTAGCTCCACAGAGAACTGGGTTCGAATCCCTCCACAATCATGGTAACTCAAGTAGGAGTTAGCACTGGTAAAACCACTCTTTAGATACCTCACATAGCTTGGAAACCTGGTTTGATTTGTTGTAGGTTGAATGTGATGCAAGAGCACATTCCACACAACACAGATTATATTAGTGGGCTGAGGGACCTCCCTTATGAGGAAAGGGGCTCTTTAGTCTGGAAAAAAGGCACCTGAGGGGGGATATGATTGAGACATACAAAATAATACAGGGCATGAGTCAAGTGGATAGAGGGATGCTCTTCTCCCTCTGACAAAATACCAGAACTAGGGGACATCCATTCAAACTGAGGGTTGGGAGAGTGAAAACAGATAAAAAAATATATTCAGGGTGTTTTTAGTCTGTGGAACTCCCTGCCACAGGATGTGGTGATGGCATTGGGCCTGGATGCCTTCAAAGGGCGATTGGACAGATTCCTAGAGGAAAAGTCCATCACAGGTTACAAACCATGATGGAGATGTGTAATCTCCTGTCTTAAAACTGGGGTATTTCAAGGGCCAGATGCAGGGGAGTGGTATCAGGAGACAGATCTTTAGTCTCACGTGGTCCCTGGCACATTTGCTGGGGCCACTGTGAGACACAGGAAGCTGGACTAGATGGGCCTTTGGCCTGATCCAGCATGGCTCTTCTTATGTTCTTATGTTACTTCAGAAAGTTGTCTTCTTTGATCTCCCATCCCTACAATCACAGTTTGCCTGGGGGAGGGGGTCTATCCACATGTTTGGGGCGCTTTATTAATTACTGTCATATCCACCACTTGCTTGACTCTACATCCAATTAACTGCAGTAACAACTACTGATTAAACAAGAGTTAGGAACTCTCTCTTTTTCCCCCTGTTAATTAGCTCAGCTGACAGCAGGCAGAGCATCAAATGAGGCCCTAGGAGATGGGTTTTCTCTCTACTCTGTCTAAGGGCAGAAGGCAGAGTCCCGTTCCTGCATTGCTACCTATATTCTGTTCTTTATCTCAAAATGGAGTGCAAGAAGTAGAGATGGGCACAAACCTCAGTTTGGAAGTTGATGCTGGTTCGTATACAGGGCACCACAAGTGCTGGAGGCTCCTTTCCCACCTCCTTGGCCAGTGACCTCCTTACCAGTGATAATGTGTTCCTCTTCCCCTCCTTGGTGGCAGTTTGATCAGTCCTCAGCAGGAGTACGGGTGTGCCTACCCTGCCTCCTTGTCTTAGTGGGCAATTAGCCAAGGAGGTAGGAGAGGAAAACCTGTTCTGCTGTGGACTGGTTGAACAGTGAAACAGGATAGGAGCACATTTATTTATTTATTTATTTATTTATTTATTTATTTATTTATTTATTTATTTATTTACCAAAAATATTAGCTGCCCCGTTACCAAGAGGTCTCTGGGCAGCATACAACATGTCAACAATATGTTAAAAAACTATAAAACAATAAAATGATTGAAACTATAAAATACAATACAGTTGAAACCACATACAAAACAAATTATAAATTATAAAACCCTGCTGCTCCTGTGTCCAGCCAAAAAAATCTAATTAAAATGTTGGCCAAACAGGAAGGTCTTTGTCTGGCGCCAGAAAGCCAAAAGGCTTGGTGCCAGGCAGATCTCTGTAGGGAGGGCATTCCAGAGTTGGGGGGGGGCAACTGCCGAGAAGGCCCTGCTTCGACATGCCACCCTCCTTATCTCTTTGAGGGATGGCACCTTCAGCGGGGCCTCCTGGCCTGATCTTAGAGTATGGGCAGGCTCATATGGAAGAAGGCGGTCCTTTAGGGAACCAGGTCCTAAGCCGTTTAGGGCTTTATATGTAAGCATTAGCACTTTGAATTGAGCCTGAGCAGGAACTGGCAGCCAGTGTAAATTTTTTTAGAACTGGCATAACAGGAGTCCGTGCGGCAACATCCTGGCTGCTGAGGTGGGGATCCAGCCCAGGAGGTAGGGGATGGGAATGTATGGCACCTGTGCCACTGTGTGTATGTACAAGGATTCCTCTATTAGCCGAGAAAGGGTGAGATGGAAGGATGTGGCTTTCCTAAACTAGTGGAGTCATAAAACAAGATGGTGAAATGTCACTCTTGGAGTGTAGTTGCACTACACGGTTATAGTAGTCATGGCTCCATCCTAGGGAATCCTCGGATTATAGTTTAGTGAGCTACTCGAAATGTCCTGCTGTAATGCATGACCCACCCACCCACCCCTGCTTGGTTGCACACATTAACACGGTGAGGAGGTTTAAGTGAAGCAATGCCAAGTGCTTGTAAGACCCATTAAGACTCTGGTAAGGGTCATCCGAGGTGGAACAGTCAACACTATCTGAAATCCATCCACTCTCTTAAAGCATTAATGGCTGCATGAGCAGATGAAAAATAAAGGTGGTGTTGAGGGTGCAGGTATAATTCAAGGACAGCTATTGGAGAGCCATCATGGAGAAAGGTGACCGTGGAGGACAACTCTGCAAAGGCAACTGCACTGACAGTGTAACTCAGCCTTGTTAGCAATGTGAAATGGAACTCTTAGCAAAGAAAGACAAGTACAATAGCAACAACAACAATTGCAACAGAAGCAGCAGCAATGTGCTGTCAAATCAATTCTGACTTGTGTCAAACCTTTTCAGGGTTTTCTTGGTAGAGAATGCACAGAAGTGGTTTGCCATTCCCTTCTTCTGGAGGAACCCTGGAACTGTGGAAGCTTGCCCAAGGCCACACAGGCTGGATCTACTCACAAGGAGCCACAGAGGAGAATCAACTCTCAACCTCTACTGTGCAGCCAGAACCCCAAAACATTGAGCTACCTTACCAAACAATGAACCACAGGATTCTAAAGGAATCAACTGTTGTATTTTACGAATGCAAAGGCACTTAGCTGATTAGACTGAGATCACGTCATGCAAAAAACCTTGTGGTGCAGTGGTTAAATGCCTGTATTGCATGAAAACTGTGCTCATGACCCTGGGTTCAATCCCTGGTAGCTGGCTCAAGGTTGACTCAGCCTTCCATCCTTCCGAGGTTGGTAAATTGAGTACCCAGCTTTCTGGGGGAGCAATGTGTAGCCTGAATAATTAAACTGTATACTGCCCAGAGACTACTTGAAGTGGTATGGGGTAGTATATTAAGCAGAACACTTTCCTCCAATTCTCCCTACCTCTTAAAAATGAAAGTGATGCTAATTTCTCTATATTGGGCATGCTGTCCTTCCAAAATATCCACCCCAAATATTCAAAAAAATTTCCCTCTCACTGATTTCATGACAGGGGTTTCCTGGTCCTTTCTTTGGCACTTGAGCTGTCAATCTCTTTTTTGCTGGCTCATTTTTGCTTTCCAAGATGGGTTTTGGGGGTGGGGGAATCCTCATATTTTAAACCCCCCCCCAAAGAACCGGAGCAATACTGGATGCTTCCCAGAGCTGGGTTTGCTTCAAATACCACTTTGGGTTCCCCTGTGATCCCCTTGGAAATGGACAATTAACTCTGCTTCATCTTAGAATCTCAATAAATCTCAAAACCAAACCACATCCCTACTTGAAACAAAACTAAATAGGAACCTGCCTTCAGAAAAGGTAATTACTCCTTCAGAAAAGGTAATTTCTCTTTTTAAAAACCTTTCTGTCCCCTACTGTTTGGATCACAAGTTCCATTTCAAAACACAGGGGACTGAGCACTGATGGCAAAGAGAGAAGAAGAAGAAGAAGAAGAAGAAGAAGAAGAAGAAGAAGAAGAAGAAGAAGAAGAAGAAGAAGAAGAAGAAGAAGAAGAAGAAGAAGAAGAAGAAGAAGAAGAAAGCTCACACTTATTGCAGGCTGATTACAATTCAGCATTTTGATGTGTTTGGAATAACGCCATGTTCTGCTTCACTGGCTCGTTGCTTTCGGCATTGCCTCTCTGTCAAAGCACAGCTGTAATTGGAACTCTTACATTGACCTTGGTAGAATTCATTGGTCCCCCTACTTGGTAGAGAAGGTGAACGTAATAAGAAGGTGTTTTTCATTTATGCACAAGCAACAGCCTATCATTCAAGAGCTTAGCATTCACATTACGAGGGCGCTTAAAGAAGATAAAATAGGGATTGTGATCCTTGTGGCGGGGAGCAGTGAGTCAGCAGTTTTCTCTTTCTTTTCAGTTTTGTTTATAAGGTGTCTTTAAGTTTATTAGTTGTTGTTAATAATTATTAAAATTAAAATAAAAAAGAGGAACTGTGGCTCCTAGAGAAGCAAAGGATATAGTTTGTCACTTCTTTCCTTCGCAGATACAAGAACCAAAAATATAAATATAGGCAATCCTTTTCTTATTTTCTTATTTAATAAATAATAATTCGTAACCTATATAAATATATATTCCTCTTCCAAGAGATGCTGAGATGCACTTGTAAAAATGGTCTGTATGCTGTTTGCACACATTTGAATCGCCTGCTGCCTGGGCTTTCACAAATGAGAAGCACTAGATGTGTTTGTATTCTTCGGATCAATCAGCCAGATTCGTGGATGTCAGATAAACATAGAAAATCCCACAAAAGGCTTTAAAAAAAAAGCAACACACATCCACAATTATCACCAGATTTACACATTTACAAATTTACAAATTTATGTATTTCTTTATTTATTTCATGTGTCATAGCAGATAGAGATGGGCACGACCAGGAAAAATTACGTTTCGAGTTGTCGTGTGTCGGAGCCAGACCGTTTTGGCTCGTTTCCGTTTTTCATGAAATTTTTCAAAAAACTGTCATTTTGTTTGTCGTTTATTTTGTCTGTCATTAGTACTGGTTTTGGGGGGGCTCCTGGAGGCACCTCTCTGGGGTGGGTGCCTCCTCTGGCCTGCCATGAAGGGAAAGCGGGCTCCTGGAGGCACCACCCTGGGGTGGGTGCCTCCTCTGGCCCGCTACAAAATGGCATGCATAGCCAATTGGATATGCATACCATTAAGTTGCAGTTGCACTAGCAGGCAGAGGCACCTCTCTTTTGGGTGCCTCTGTAACTCACTGCCTGCGGTGCACTTGGGCTGGGGAACAAAGTGAGAGAGGACCCCTACGGGCACCCTGTGACTCACTAAGAAGGGAAGGGTACTTGCTGTAGTGCAATGTGAGTACACATCTGGCTTACTGGTTAGGGGTTAGCACAAGGGCTAGGCTTAGGGTTACGGGTAAGGTTAGGGTGAGTTACTGGGGTGCACCTCTGGGTGCCTCTCTGACCCACTAAGAAGGACAGTGTAATGGCTTATGGGTTAGGGTTAGGGTTAGGGTTCGGGTTCGGGCTAGGGTTAGTAGCTTTTTATGCCCGACTGGCACATCCCAGAAGTCTCGGTCAAAACCTGGCCAACTGGCCATGCAATTGGTGGAATGGCTCCAAAAAATTGCATGGTCCACTCCCATGGCCAGCCCATCATTGCGCAGGTGTAAAAAAATAAAAATAAAAATAAAATAAAATAAAATCAATGAAGACGTTTTGTTGCAAGAAAAACCCACTGCTGCTACTGAAAAAATTCAGGCAGTTTTAAAATAGCTATTTTCGCATGTTTCTGTGGTGCTTTGGTGTGTTTTTGGACCACGCGATTTCAAAATAAATATTGCGGTCGCCCCATTTTGGATTCCCCGCCCGCACTGCATGGCATGGTGAGTTGGCGAGACGACGAGGATGCGCAACCCAGGAGAGGAGAGGGGGGAGCCCCCCCCAGAAACCACCCCTCTAGTAGGTGCCCTCAGGCAGGCATATTTTTCGCCTACTTTTTTGGCCGGGAATTGGGTTTTTTTTACTTTTAAAACTTTTTTCTGTGCCGCTTGGCATCGCACGATCGCTGCGATGCCAGGAACGACAACGACAAATCAGACCCAATTTCTCTTTAGTCAGTTCGAGTTCGAGTTCTGGCAGAGTAATTGTCGTTCTTCATTCCGTTACGTAACGGAAACGAGAAACGGAAACAGAAACGAGAATTTTGCCAAGTCGTGCCCATGTCTAAAGCAGAGAATGATTGCGTAAGATTTTACAAAGGCAATAGGAAATATATATATAATGTAAAACATTAAAAGGATAAATTCTTTAAAAACACACAATACAAATCATGATTTAGAAATCATAGCAATAAAAATATTAAGCAAATAACAAAGACAACAACCTCATCTGAAAGAGTTGGCTTTGGGGCTGAGAGTAATAGCACAAAGAGTTAAGATGGGGCTAAAATCTGTATCTCTTTTGATACTCAAACAGACCTGGGAAACTCAAGGATTTTTTTAGGATTATAACATACAGAATCCCCAGCCAGCAAGTAGCAGGCAGGAATCTGCTTGTCATGTCCAGGAGCGGAACCAAACTTTCTCTGCAGTCTGGCATGATTAGCATTTTCAACAGACACCCCTGGTCTCCTTTGTATGCTGTTCCTTCCCTCCCTCCCTCCTTTAAAAAGGTACCTGAAGGCCCCTTAATAACAACCTGGCCGTTTTTGCACTTCAGGAGAACAGGAAGGAAAAAAAGAGAGCTTTTATCAATTGCAAATGCATTCAAGCTACAGTTCCCAGATAAACTCTGCTCAGTGGCAATCTCGTATCCAATCTATGCATCAAGTATTTCACTTCTAAGCCTCCGCCACCCCCCAGCCTTCATTTAAAAACCAATTTGCAAGACAATGAACACCTGAAGGTTTCTTTTTGAGGGCGGGGGTGATCATGTAAGAAGGGTACACCTTATGGAGTGAGGTATTGTATTCTTAGATTGTTCCAGGTCTCACCCCCCCCCCCAATTTCAACCACAATCGCTGAAATTCTACTGCTAAAGAAAAGATCCATGTTTATAAGGCACAGGGAAGGAAACCCATTTCAATCCTCTTTATAATGCAAGGGGTGGTCTCTGATTCTCAAACACGCAGTCATATTCTGAATTGGCCTCCCTCACTGATTTTGTATGGATGGAATTACAGATGGGCACAAACCGCCAAACTGGCGGTTCCTGCTGGTATGTTTTTCAGCTGAACAGGGGTTTGGAAGTTTCCAGCCCTGACTCCTCTGTGGGTCAGCCACTCACCTGGAGGAGCACAGATGTAGCTAGGGCTTCCAGAGCCCTGGGCAAAAGTCAGTTTTTACATACACACCTGGTCAACACATAGAAGAGTGAGCCTCCTACCCACCTCTGCTGCCACTCCCCCTCAGCCCACTTGAGCCATCTGGAGGGCATCTCCTCCTCCTGCAGCTCCAGCCTGCCTCCCACCACCTCGGACAGAGCAGGGCACAGTGGCGGCACCCCCACTGGGAAGCAGGCCACCAGGCTCAGCCAGGCCACCCCGCCAAGCCCTCCCCCCTCCGGGAAGCTCCAAGCTTTGGCGGTGCCCTCCACCTCCAGCCACAGCAGAGGCAGCCCCTGCTCCCCCTCCATGGCCTGGCAAAACAATGGTGGTGGTGGTGGCGGCCCCGGCACCCTTGGGACCATTCAAATGCTGCCGGGTGGATGAGGTGCCGAGCCAGGCCACCCCCATGGCCAAGGTGGTGGCAAGGTTCAGGGAGGCAAGGCCAAACATGGCATTGGGGGTGAGGAGCAACCTGGGTGTGCCAGGCGCGTCTGCACTTTTACTCAAGAGTAATCAGAGGTGGTGGGAGGGGGCTGCAGCAGGGGGTGGTAGGTGATTTGGTGCCCCCTAATTGTTGTGACTGCAGCACCACACCCCTTGCCCTTCCCACACCATGCCCTTGTGGAGGAGGTGGAGCAGGGAGGTCAGGGTGCTGCCTGATGGAGGAGACAGATTTGAGAAGCACCAAACACCTGAAAAACAAACCAGCACAAACTGTCAGCACAGGAGTTCATGCCCGTCCTTAGATGGAATCCAAGACATTAGAAGCTGATTTTTCTGCAGAGGATGGCAGTCAAGAAAATGACATAGGAATAGTTGTTTACTAAGCAAACAGCTTCCTTCAGAGAAGACAAATGCCCAGATGTGATGTTGGAAATGCCTTCGGATCACCCTTGCAACGAAACAGTGTGATAGAGGATTGTGCTGCTAAAAGGGATGAAAAATGTCATGCTGTTCTCGACTCTCAGCCAACCCCTTGCTGGAGAGCTGCTAGGCTGTTGCTTCAACAGAGCTATGGGTGGCAGCTCACAAAGATGAGACCCATCGATGAACAAGGCTTTCAGGAAGAAGCTTCATTAGGTTTTCCAGTACAGTGACCCCCCGCCATTTCACGGTTCAGGTACCATGGTCCCGCTACATCACGGGATCAAGTACCTGCACCGATGGCGGGTGGGGGCCGATCGGGTAGCTCCCCACCCCCACCCCCACCCGCCCCGCTTCCGCATATCACGGATTTTCATGGATCGCGGGTGGGGTGGGTCCCTAACCCCCGCGATCGGCGGGGGTTACTGTATTATGGAATCCATCAGTGCTTTGCATGCATGAAAGACATGACACTAGCAGACAAGATTTTGCAGGAGAATGTCCAGAGTAGCAAGAATTGCTTTTGGGGGGGTTAACCTTTGTGCTTTGGTCTCATCCCATTTCTTCAGCCTTCAACACCCTCACATTGCTTGGGAGGGAGGGAGGAGTACTAAGGTGGTTATTTCACATCCGTTTTGTCTCTGTAAGTGTTGTGCTTCAGATCAGTACAAAAAAACCTACTTCACGTCCATCGCGCAACAGCTGAAATTTGTCTTGACCATGCCCCAGAGCAGGATCAGAGCGTGACAATACTGTATCTGGCGCTGGGTTGGGGTATTCTCTTTGCAAGGTTTGTTCGCGGTTCCTGTTCTGAGACAAGGGACCGTGTGGTAACAACTGCCACACAACAACCAGTGTCCACCTAGTGGTCAGCGGCTGAAGCAGTATTCAACATTAGTTTTCCCTATGGGAAACACCATGCAGCACAAATGTTTATTCAAGCAAGTACTGACAATTCTGTAGCACTGACATGTAAATCCCAGAAGACCAGTAAATCGAATATCGAAAATGTTTTATTTATGATATTAAAAAAGGGTTAAGAAAGCAAGAAAATTCAGAATTTGTCACGGAAAAAGACCATGAAATAATAGTTGTCACGAGGCAAGTTATCACAACCATGAGAAAACGGAAACAGGGACTAAACAGGGACAAAACCACGTGATTGCAACCAACGCTTTAATGGTACAAAACTAGTTGCGGAATAAGGAAGAACCTGAAGTAACCATCTAAGAGAACTTATCTTTCAGTTGTCTATAATATACAATGCTGTTGCTTGAACTGAGCTCTGCTTTGCAGTCCAGGGAGCTGCTACATGAAAATGAACTCTGCTTGGGAGCCTGGGAAGCAATGGAACTGCACTCTGCTTTGCGACTCTGGTAGGCATTGCACTTATGTTGACTCAGTAGTTTTGCATGGAGTTTTACATATTGCAGGGAGGTTTATTTCTCAGTGGATGGGGGTAGAATTGTATGGTGCTTCCTACATTTTGCAGGAAACTATCCAAACCACAATGGACTCTGTCCAATCCTCACATTTGCACTTTGACCCAACCTTATGCCTTTAGCCCACTGCCCACAAAAAATACAACTGAGATCCAGCTTCCAAGGGATCTTGGGTATTTTGGACTCTGAATGCCCAGAATTCTCCAAGAAGTCCCCAGAAAGAATTATAAGGGTTTCAGCTCACAAATGCATACCAGTGAAACACTGGTTGAGCCCAAAGGAGATTAAGAAAGAGCAGGGCTGTAAGAGATTTGAATTAGAAAGATCATTAGAGCTGGAGAGGTAAGGGCTACCATTGTCTGTTAAACTGCTATGACCATTGGCAACTTGGTCAAGGCGTAATTCCTATATGCTTGTGTTAGTGAATTCATACATATTGAATTAAATGGATATTTTATTCTAGGCCTTTGAAGACTCTGCTGATTCTTCTATGTTATAGATACCCAACCCAGCTAAAAAAAAATCTTGGGTTCTGTCTGAATTTGAATTCAAAAAGTCATTTGAATTCTGCAATTTGTACAATCAACCTCTGTATTGTAGTTGTTCCTGGGGTCATGGAGCACAAAACTGTAGGATTTGGTTGTTATTATATTTCCTTTTATTGTCTATTCTATAACTGTGAATAAGGAGAGACTCATTTTATGAAATTATGTTTGTGCAATCTGTCTCCCATTTATCATGCTGCCTTTTCATCTGTCTGCAGACAAATCAGAAGCACTTCACACCGCCATCAGAAAGGTCATTGCTAAAAACCCATATTTACTGGGTGCTGAGAAGGGTTCCATAGGTGTGACTTTCACACACCCCAGGCCATTGTCCATCAAACAAGCCTATTCAAACCAGGGTGTTGTGAAACCAAGGTGAACTATATTAAAAAATATGCCAGTTGTGCCCGTTTCTTGAGAAACCTGCTCTGGCCACTGTGACACATGCCCTAGTGACCTCCTGGCTGGACTACTATGTGGGGCTACCAATGGAAAGTCTCAGGAAACTTAAACGAGTCCAGAACACAGCGGCCAGATTGCTGACTGGGGCAGATTTCAGAGATCACAACACACCCCTACTAAAGCAGCACCACTGGCTGCCAATCAGCTATTGGGCACAATTCAAGGTGCTGACCTTAACCTACAAAGCACAAAACGGCCTGGCTCCAAGCTACCTCAAAGATCAAATATCGTAGTTTGAACCAGTTCCGATGCTAAGGTCATCAGAAAAGTCCTTTTTCCTTCATCCTGCCACCTTCACAGGTACGTCTCAGAAGAATACATGAAAGGCCTTCTCTGTTGCTGCTCCCAGATTTTGGAACTCCCTCCCATTGGAGGCCATGACTGCCTCATCTCTGCTGTCTTCCCAGAAGCAGACAAAGACCTGCCTCTTCAGGCAAGTTTTCCTTGAATGATGGACTACCTACTATGTGACTTTACATGGATTACTATACATGATTGCATTGACTGATTTCATAAGAACACCAGTGTGTTTCATGTTACTTTTTACCTCTCATAATGAATTTTCATTCCCCCTTGTGTGCTCTTTGCAGCTCTAATGTTTTCTTTTAATGTTATAAGATGCCTTTTCAAATTCCCTGTTCTTAACTTGAATATGTCTTAAATGTACTGGACTGTATCTTGTCCCACATTATTTTAAGCCACCTTGGCTCCTTTTCAAAGTAGAAAGTTGGGGTAAAAATATTCAAAATAAATAAATAAATACAAACAAATAAATACTAGGATGAGTAACAAAACATTTCGATCTCACAAGAAAAGAGGTCCAGTTGCCATGACTCATCTTCCAGATAATCTCTCCCGGATGACTGAGAATCTTCACAGACATATTCCCCAGAAAGAGCTGTAAACTGAACCCTGTTTGGGTTTGTGGTTAAACAGTGCTGTGGTTCCTGGGCAATTCTGATTGCTGAATTCCACCTTCTTCTCCCCTCCACTGGCCTCCAATACCTTGCATGAGCCTTCTGACTTCTTTTCCATCCTCTCTCTTCCCCCATCCATCTTCCACTGCCTTGCTTGGTCCTTTTGACCCCCTCCGCTTCCTTCTCCCATCCCCTGTCCATCCTATGCAGCCTTGTTTTTCCATTCTCTGCCACTCTATTACTACAAACCACCACCACCCTGTTTCTTTGGTTGTTGTTAGTTAGTATGCCAGGCAAGGGTGTTGTAAAACTGAGTCTTCAATGAAGAGCCCTGTGTCACACTGGAGTGGCTTTAAAAGCCAGGGAGTCATAAAATGAGCTGTCCTCACTTGAGGACTTGAATGAACATCCTGGGTTTTCCCCATCTTGTTTCCTGAGACAGTTATGCTCTTGTTCAATGTACAATTTGCTTTGTTCCTTTTTGAATAAGCTCCAGTGGCTTGTCACAGCTAAACACCAAGAGAGATTTACAGAACCAAGAAACACTAAATCCACATTGTATTGCACTTGCGATTAAATGGCAACATTACCTCTATGAGGATTTATGCACTGTGAGCAGTGGCAAACCTGCCACAGTAAACAAAAGGCCAATACAAATGTCTTCTGTGGCATTGCATTCTCATAAAACACGGTAAACGTCAATGACAGGCTAAACAGTGGAGTCCATTAAGCAAGCAGGAATAACCAGTGCTGTTGTATGGCTAGGGACATGAAAAGCTAAATCCCTCATTCTCAACAATTTAGGATCCCTTGGTAGGAAGAGAATGAGGAATATTGCACAAATGGCAGAAGAAGCACCCCACCCAAGCAATTTGTGCAAAAAGTCTGTGCACAAAACCCATGCTTCTGACCTCGGTGAAACAAAAAAGCAAATGAACAGAGAGGCACAAACCACAAGCACAGAAGCCCAGGCAGACTGGTTGAAAAGACACAAGCAAACCTTTCATTGCTTCTGGTGTATAAAAGTGCATAGGGTGAGGCAGCAGCAACTGTACTTTGTGCAATTCGTGCAGTTTGCACAAAAATTATTCTTGCCACCCCAAGAGTGACAGATAATAAGAAACCCTTTTATAAGGAAGAATGAAAGTGAATTCTTAAGCAAGACAATGAAATGTGTTAACAAGGCCAGATGTTAATAACCGTGTCATAACCTCTAATTTTTAGTCCCCTGAGCTGGGCTCCCTAAACTGCACTCTCATGTGTCTGTAAGGTCTTCTCCCCATACTGTTTCCATCACAACTGGAACAAAAGCCAGCACAGGGTAGGAAACGCCCTGCATGGAAGGGGGCAAAGGCATGTGTGCCCCTTGGAGGGAACCTTGATGTCAGGTCTGATGCAGAACATCTGTAGAATATATGCCATAGTTTCCTAGGTTTAGTAACAGTACTGGCCCTCTCATTTGACAGAGACACACCCCACTCTATAAGGCAGTGGTTCCCAACCTTCCTAATGCCATGCCCCTTTAATAGAGTTCCTCATGTGGTGGTGACCCCTTGCCCTGCTTGGAAGAGGCCACGAGACCCCTTTGGCAGGCCATAGAGAACTTCCCTCTACAGGCACCCTCAGCCAATTGCAGCCTCCAGTGTCATTGACTGACATCCCCTCCAACCTATCAAGCTGTAATTCTCTCTTCGCCCCCCTTTCCTCCCCCTCCTCCTCCAGACCCAACCTGTTTGTGCCTTTTTCTTCACTGGCTCATGGCGACCCCTGTGAAATGGTCATTCGACCCCCAAAGGGGTCCCGACCCCCAGGTTGGGAACCACTTTTATAAGGGGTAGTGGTGATTGCCAAGGAATTGAGTAAACAGGTTGTGAGGTACTTTCCCAAACTCTCTCAGGTTGCTTAGGCATCCTCCAATTCAGTTCCCCTAGAACAGTGATGGCAAACCTATGGCACGGGTGCCAAAGGTGGCACTCGGAGCCCTTTCTGTGGGCACCTGGCATCACCCCTTCATAGCCACCTGTATACAGGTTAAATTACTGTATTGCCACTTTGCAAAAAAAAAAATAATAGTGGGTTTTGAATTGCAGTTTGGGCACTCAGTCTCTAAAAGGTTTGCCATCACTGCCCTAGAAGAACAGAAATGGTAAAACATTTATGAGTATTCTCTACCCAGACAACTTTGAGGTTTGCCATAAGTCAGAACTGACTTGACAGCACGTCTGTCCTCCTCCTCCTTGGATAATGAAGGAAGATGAAAATGGGGGATCTCCTGTCTGTTGTCACACAACTTCTGTTTCTATGTTTGCAGCTGCCAATTAACTGAAAAGGAAGCTGCATGTTCTTGAACAGAAGCTGATGGGGGTAGTTTTTAGGGAATGTGGGTTCTGATGGGAATGGGGGCATCATTTTCCAGTACTCTCAGATTATCTCAGAAGAAAGATGTTTCAGTTGGTGAAGTGATCATCGTGGTCTTTGGCCATCCAACTGTGATATTGAGAGAGTGCTCCCATCTTTGAAAATAAATGTGTGGATCATTCCCCCCTTTTTTTTTTTGCAAAGCCTGTCCCCTCCCATTCTTATAAGTTTGCACTCACAAACAGTTTGACAGCTTGTAAAATTCCAACTGTTGTAAAAACTAAGAATGGTTCATAATGTTTTTGTAAAATAACCTCGTACTTCCCTTAAGCTCAAGGAACATGTAAAACAAAGGAAGATACAAAACACATCAGTAACATTCATTATACATGGGGGGGGGTCCTCTGAGGGTAAAGGAATAACAAAGAGTGGCTGGAGGTTTCCATACAGATTTGTACAAATTGTCACTCTGTTAACAAGATGTATCCATTGCTCACTTCCCTGAATGGATTTGACATGACCTCCAAACATTCTTGGTCTTTACAGTAGTTACAAGTGGATAGTTCATGACCCAGGAACAATAAATAAAATAAACTTCTTTAAAAAAAAAGAAGCCATCCTTCCTGAAACTGGCTGACCTCTTATAGATTTTTCTGATGACCCCATACAACCCATTACCAGGCTAAACCTTCTAACAGACTCTCAAAATAGGCTGTTGTTATTCCGAAAGCTAAGGATTTTAACCATGGAGGGTAGTGATGAATTTAGGAAAGGAAGTTGAAATTTGCAGGACCATTCTCAGCTGAACCTGAGTCCAGCTCAGGATACTCTCGTTACAACCATGCACCTTTGGTTGTGTTCCCACTTTATACTTATCATTCATTTTAAGAAAGGGAATTTATTTGGCACACAATCTGCAGTTGCTTAGACTTGACTGTCTTCCTTCTGTTATTTACACCAGAAATGCGTGCATGCTCTGTCCTGCATACACCCTTCTTCATGCACTCTTGTGCCCACAGCACCAAGATGGCTACAGCAAAAGCAAAAATGTAATGTTTGTCCTTTAAAACAAGGTGCATGGTCTCTGCCTGTCTTGTTCATAAGTAGAATCACACTTATCAGCTTTCCTGCATGACAAGCTAAGTAGAGAATACTAAGGTGGTTACTTCACGTCCTTCTTTGTTCCACGACTAGTTTTGTACCATGACAGTGTTGGTTGCGGTCACATGGTTTTGTCCCTGTTACAGTGTTCCCATGGTCATGATAGCTTGTCTCATGACAAGTGTTACCTCACGGTCTTGTACCGTGACAAACACTGAATTTGTCTAGCTTCCCTTTTCCTTTTTTTTGGGGGGGGGGTTAAATAATTCTTTTTCAATATTTCACTTCTGAAAAGTCAAACTAAAAAAACACCCGGACACAGTTTTCTCAGCAAAACGAATGTTTTGTTGCATGACATCCATTACTACAAATTGTCTTGTCTCGGAACAAAAAGCGGGAACAAAGAGTGACAAGGGAAATCCTTACCCCAGTACCAGGTACAGTGTTGTAGTGCTTAGCACCCGTTCTGGGGACGTGGTCAAGACAAATTTCAGTAGTTCGGCGATGGACATAAAGTAACATTTTTGTATCACTCCTAAGCGCAACACTAACAGAGACAAAACGGACATGAAGTGATCACCTAACTTGAAAGGGAATAACAATATAAGCAGATTGACTCAGTGTGGCAAGGGTTTGGAGCTTACATAGAGGATCTTTTAATATCCTGCTCTTGCCCAAAAGTATTTATTGGAGGAGATTTTAACATGAGATTGGGGGCAAATGATGCTGCCCTCTTTGCTGGTCTGAGTCCCCCAGTAAGCCTTTTCTCTTCCACCATAAATGTACAGTGTTCAAAAGACAAGACCTGTAATTATGCAGGGCTCAAGCTAGCCCAGATGGTCTATCAATTAAATCTACATATTCTTAATGGCAATACTACAGGTAGAGATGGGCACATAATGAACATTTTTTTGTTTCCATTACCGTTTGTCATTTCCGTTTATGTAACGAAACGACAAACAAAAATTGTGATGAAAATGAAATGAAATGAACAGAACCATGAACATTCTGGTCGTTACGTTTCATTTCTGTTAATGGTGACGCACAATGAAATGAGCTGTTTTAAATGTTAAAAAAACGCCCTGGACATCCGTAAAAACACAGCTATAATTATTTATTTTGTCTGATAATACCTACCGGGGGTGGGGTCCTTAAAATGTTTGTTTTTGTCTTCTCCCATAGCGATGTATTTTTCTTTTCCCTTTAAAATGGATGTCACCACCAGCCACAAAATGGAGGCAAGCCATGTGATGTGGGATCATGTTCAACCAATAGCATGCCCAGGTTGCAGACTGGGCGGGCACGTCTGGCAACCACAGAGGGCATATAAAGCTCTGGCCGCCCCCGTCCTCCTTGCAGTCTCTGGTGGGAGTTAGGGTGGGATTGCTGTCTCTGCAACTCTAGCTTCAGTCCTGCAGCCTCCCTGTGTGCATGCATGCTGCGTACCTCTCGGGGAGTACCCTCCCCTGCCCCACAGTGCAGTCACTCTGCGGCTGCCTTGCACCCTGGGCAACGCCCGCCGCTGCCTTTGCAGCCTCCCTGCACACCTAGTCTATACTGTGTCTCTGCCAGCATCCATTTTTTTTTGGTGTTTTCCCTCTGGTCTGGGGCATTGGGGGATGCCTGCGCACAGAAATGCTTTAAAAATCGTGCAAAAGCAGGTAGAAACCACAAACGAAAAAAATGAAAAACGGTAACGAAATTTTTCAAAAAATTACTGACAAATGGAAACGAACCAAAACAGACCTCTCAACAACAAACGAAAAACCGAAACACCATTTTTCTGTTTCGTGCCCATGTCTAACTACAGGTGATATGCCAGGAGAATTCACATTTTGGTCAGGCTCCAGGATGAGCACTATCGATTATATAATTATATTATATATAATATAATCCAGAAGTTTTTTAATTGATACAATTTAGATTGTGGGTCTTCTGATGGCAATTTTAGTGTGATGTTTTAGTATAAGGTTTTTATTGTTGTTTTAATTATTTATTGTTGTTTGATGTTTTTAACTGTTTTAATTCCTTGATTGTAAGCCGCCCAGAGACCTTTGGGTGGTGGGCGGCATATAAGTTGTAAAAATAAATAAATAAATAAATAAATAATTGTTAGCCATGATATAGTGGGCCCCACTATAAAATTTGAGGTAGATACTAGAATAGACAGCAACCACCTACCATTATGTGTACAATTGAGGGTGCCTGGCCAAGACACTCATATTGAGGAGGTCCTTCAATTTAACCTTGAGGTTACAGCTAAATACAACAGAATTAAATGGACTACTAACACTGCAGCGCGATTCTCAGAGCTACTCCAAAATGACATTTACTCTGAGATCCATTCTAGCTTCCTTGCAATGACAGCAAACTGTGAAATAATAGGACAGTATGGTAGATTGATAAAAACATTAGTTGACGTACTTACAGTAGAGGGCCAAAATAAACCTTACTCTAGCAAGTGGAATTCAAAAAATGGTTTGACCAGGAATGCAGGGATGCTAAGAAAAACCTTATTTCTAAATTTAAGCTCCAGAAAGAAAATCCAACAGCAGTGAAAGCTGATGACTTAATGCACCTTAAATCTCAGTATAAGCAGCTACTTAAAGCAAAAAAGATCAAAGAACAGCAGCGCCTATGGGAACAACTTATCCATGCAGTCAGGACTAAAGACATGAGCACTTTTTGGCATCTCACAACTCCAGCTCTAAATAATAATGTGGCACGGGCAAATTGTTTAATCTCCTCTAATATATGGGAAAGTTTCTTTCAGGAGCAATATAGTAACAAGGGTATTTCCTCCTTCCAACTGAACCATGCCACAGAAAATTTGACAGATTGGCCACCAGTTTCAATTTCTGAGATAGGTGATCTCATATCCCAGCTCAAGCCATGTAAGGCACCTGGCATTGATGGCATTCCACCCAAGCTGATCAAGGTGAATATAGATTGGTGGGCTCCAATACTAGCCAAGCTCTTTACATATATAGATCAAACTGCCCACATTCCCTCAGATTGGAACACAGCCATAGTCATCCCTATCTATAAGAAAGGGACGAAGGCTAATCCCTCCAATTACCGCCCAGTCAGTTTACTGTCGATAATCAGTAAATTGTATGCTAGACATCTATACTGGAAATTATTAGACTGGATGGACAATGTAAACATTCTTGCAGATGAGCAGGCGGGCTTTAGAGCAGGAAGATCTCCCATGGACCAGGTCTTGATTCTGCAGCATCTGGCAGAAAAATACACTGGTAAACCAAAAGGACAGCTATTTGCAGCCTTCATTGATCTCAAAGCAGCCTTTGATTCAATCTCTAGAGATAAACTGTGGCACAAATTTAACAACTCCACTATTGACCGATGCCTATTGCTTATGTATAAACTGCATGAAAACACATCTTTAAAAATAAGGTGCAATCCAGAAGGTCAGCTTTCAAATTTAGTACATACATTCAAGGGTGTTAAGCAAGGCTGCATACTTGCCCCATTGCTATTTAATTTTTATATTAACTCCATGGTCCCAACACTTTCTCAACTAGATTTTCACACACACACCCAGGCTAGGGGGCAGACATATTTCAGTGCTACTGTATGCTGATGATGTTGTTATACTCTCTCAGACTCCTATTGGCTTAAAGAGAGCATTAGGGGCCCTTGAGTGTTATTGTCATGAAGAAAATCTCCTAATAAATTATGAAAAAACAAAAGTTATGGTTTTTGCTAAAAGACCAAAGGCCTATAAATGGTCAATAGATAACCATAACATTGAACAGACAAAGACCTTTAAATATCTGGGAGTGGTCCTTCAATGCAATGAGGAGCATGCAGCAGATGTCGCGCAATCAGCTCAGTGATTTTCCTCTGCGATAATAAAATTTTTCTATACCAGAGGGGGGCAAAATATTGCAGCAGCTTTGAAACTATTTCAAGCTAAACCGCTCAGCCAACGTCTTTATGGAGCACAATTGGGCCCTTATCCTTCTTTCACATCCTTGGAAGTAGTTCAATCAAAAATTTTGAGAGCTATCCTACAAGTACCCCGTTGGGTGCCTAATGCAGCCCTGAGGTTAGAAGTGGGATTCATGAAAGTGGAAGTTAGGGCTTGGCTAGCCATCTTCAATTTTTGGCTGAAATTAATTTTTATCCCAAGAACCCTAACCTCTTTACTATTTGTAGACAATTACCACTCAACATGGAAGATAGCCCTATCCCTTAAACTTAAAACTTATGGTCTCTCAATGGAGTGCCTTATACAAGTAGGCTATGAGATGGCTAAGCAAATCCTCAAGCAACGCATCTTGGAGGTAGAGAGACATCATGATTTGGGGGCTATCTCTAAAATATCAATTGATCCAGCATTGATCCCCTTCAAACCAACTAACTATTTCTTTGCTCATTTAACAAAGAATCAACGCAGAGCTTTTACACTTGCTCAGATGAATGCTCTGCCATCAGCAATACAAGAGGGAAAATTCCAAAAGGTTCCCTATTCTCATCATAAGTGCCTCTGCAGGACAGATAGAATGGAAACATTGGCACATGTACTTCTGCACTGCCCCTTATATGATGAAATTAGGGAAAAACTTATTACTCCTTATTTAAAGCAATTCCCTGGACGGCCAGAGGCATTTTATATCCACCTCCTGTTGTCAGGGCAAAATATATACACTGCAGAATGCCCTAATTCAAGCATGCTGTCTAATGTAGCTAAGTTTTGTGCGGCAGCAATTATAATTCGTGCTCAGAAGCACAAACAATTGCTCAAGCACTCACAATTTAAGCTGCCTCAATTTGTATGATATTTCCCCTCCCTTGTTCTTCCTTGTTTTGCTGTAACTGGTGCTATTTTTATATATATATGTACTATGGATTTGGTCATTGACCGCAATAAAGTATTCATTCAATAATTGTATGCTCTCAAGTCAACTTTGTTTTATGGTGGTCCTTTTCAGGGTTTCCTATTCCAAAGTGGTTTCCCATTCCTTTTTTCTGGGGTCATCTCAAGACTGCAAAGCTTGCCCAAGGCTACATAGGCTGTCTTTTCTAGGATGTGCAGTGAGGAATTGAACTCCCTCAGCTATCCATATAACTTTTTAAAGGAAAACGGACACACTTATTGTCAGTCAAATTTAAAGGAAACAGTGGTGACACGGGCTGTATGGAAATACTTAACGAGAACCAAAAAAGTGTGAGAAGAGTCCTATGCAGGACAGAACATGCATGTGTTTCTCGTATTCAGTGTTACCTGTTTTTTTAATGTACTGTTTATAAACCAAACTTTTTGCCATCTAAACTATAACAAACATTGAATATTCATTCAGTCAGGGTAAAATTTTAAGAATCCTTAATGAGTACATAATCAGTATCTGCTGATTCACTTATATCAGGCATGTCCAAACTTCGGCCCTCCAGATGTTTTGGACCACAGCTCCCACTGTCTTTTGCCATTGGCAGTCTAGGCTTAGAATTCTGGGAGTTGTGGTCCAAAACATCAGGAGGGCCCAAGTTTGGACATGCCTGACTTATATGCTGTAAGTAAATATTAAATTGATAAAACCCTCCCAAATACTTTATATTTATTTCCGAGGTGTATTTATCAGAAATGATCACTAAGGGGAGCCAGAGACCATGCTCTTTATAACATTCATTTTTTTCCAGCTGCTGCAGCGGAATCAATTCCCTGTGGATGCCATGATCCTACTGTACTATGTTAGAGAATAAACTAACAGTACTTGAACATTTTGATTAGGTATAGATTTGATTTGTGTTTGACAGACTTACAAAACCTTCTTATACCAGTGTTTTTCAACTACTGTTCCGCGGCACACTAGTGTGCTGCGAGATGTTGCCTGGTGTGCCGTGGGAAAAATTGAAAAATTCTAAAGAAATTCAACCCAGGGCCGGCTGGCGGCCCACAGCTGGGAGGCGCTATAAATAGCGTCCAAGGGCCAGCTTGGCTCCTCCCCCCCACCCGAGGCCCACGGCGCTGGCGTCACTTCCTCCCCAGCCGGACCTGGCTCCGCTCATTCTCTTAGTGTTTGCCCTGTGCATGCCGCCGCCGCCGCGACTCGCTCGCGTCCCTCTCCCCCCTCCTTTTTTTACCCTGGACCACCACCACCCCTTTCCTAGGAGCTACCAATGGACTGAGCTGCCCGACAGCCCGCCCGCCAACACGAGCCAGCCCGGTAGCCCCAGCCCAGAAAAAACCACCAGGTGAGGGGAAGGGGAGGAGGGGCGCCCGGCTGCCCCACGAGCACCACGGCAGGGCTGCGAGGAGGAGGGGATGGAGGAGGCCTCCGCCGGGCCAGGGTTGAGGAGGCGGGCAGGGGGGCTACTGGCACGGCTGGACGGCCGGCCGGCCGGCCTTTAGGGTCCAGGAGGGGAAGAGCCATCTCTGAGGGGCCCCGCGATGGATTCCTTGAAGTCTTGCCCCTTTCTTTCTGTCTTGGGTCGCCCTCTTCTCTCTCTGTGTCTTTTCTTTCTCCCCCCCCCCTCTCTCTTTCCATTCATACCCTTTCCCCTCTTCATAGAAACGTGCTCATTTCTAGCCTGCATATGTGTATATCTAGCAGCCTGCCTACGGTAATTAAAACTGTAAACCGCCCAGAGACTCATTGAAGTGGTATGGGGCGGTATACAAGCAGAACACTTTCTGCCTTCTTTCCTTCCTGCCTTCCTTCATCCTCCTCCCCTCCTGTCGCTGGACTTGCTGAAGGCATCTGCCTTGGCCACAGCAAGATGGGCTTTTGGGTCTTATTTGTGTTCCTGGAGAGTCAGTGCCCCTTCTCAGGTCTCCACTGGACACAGAAGTCCATGCAGGGCAAAATGTCTTTAAAAAAACAACACAGGTAAGTGGGAACTGGGTGCTAGAGAGCGGGCTGCCTCAATCTGTGGCCCCTCTGTCCTGCTTCTCCCTACACCAGCAATGGCGAACCTTTTAGAGACCGAGTGCCCAAACTGCAATTCAGAACTCACTAATTTTTTCGTAAAGTGGCAATACAGCAATTTAATCTGAATACAGGTGGCTGTGAAGGGATGATGCCGGGTGCCCACAGAAAGGGCTCTGAGTGCCACCTTTAGCACCCATTCCAGAATATCAGCTTTGTGTTCAGCCAAACAGGCCCAGGTTGCGCACTGAAAAGTATTTTATAATTTTTCATATTTCTATTTACTTACTGTTTCATAATAAAGTAATTATAAAATACTTTCTTTGTGTTTATTTGATTCCTATTCAAGAGAATTACTTTATATATAGTCAATATAGGCACCGAGTTAAATTTTTTAACATTTTCTAATGGTGGTGTGCCTCGTGATTTTTTTCATGAAACAAGTGTGCCTTTGCCCAAAAAAGGTTGAAAAACACTGTCTTATACTACTAACATAGTAACATCAGACACATAGCGGCAGGCAATCCTAACCAAACACTAACATATCAACAGACAAGGTAACAGACACTAATAGACAAGCCACATCCTGTCATCTTTAATTCTGACAGTTAGATTTCTAAGCACTTATTGGCTGACAATAGACAGAATCTGATTGGTCACACACATTGTGATATCCAGTAACCCATCTTTTTCATTCTTAAATATACATTATACATGCTGGGTTGCACATTTATATATTCTAACCATTTTTGAACTTTTGGTGGAGCTTTGGAAATTAACTTGTCCCTTGGAGATGGACACAAATGGCATGGAGTCCTTTTTCTTTATGTAACTCATCTCTCAACTGTTCCTAAATCTGTAACAGTCCCCTCAGAGAAGCCATCTTATGACATCTTCCCCTGGGCTTTAATTAAAGTTCAGGAAATGAGGGGGGTTATGCTAGAGAGATGATTATATAATGAAAGATAGGATGCCGTTTCTCTTTCTTTTTATTTCCTACAAAATATCTGATTGCTTGAATTTTTGAAAGCTCTTCATTTACTGTCCCTTTGGACTCCATGACAGATGCTCCCCAAAAGCAGAAATGTACCAATGCAAACATGGTCACTTTGCTTCTGGTGCTTTTGAACTTGTTGAATATCATAGAAGGATTTTTTAAAAAAAAATATTACAATTGGCATAACTTCTCACAGATATCTGTTATTAATCTCTGGACTAGAGATGGGCACGACCAGGGAAAATGACATTTTCGAGTTCTCGTGTGTCGGAGCCGGCCCGTTTCGGCTCGTTTCTGATTTTTGTGAAATTTCCCAAAAATTTGTCGTTTTGTTTGTCGGTTTTTCGTCTGTCGTTAGTACTGGTTTGGGGGGGAGCGGGCTCCTGGAGGCACCTCTCTGGGGTGGGTGCCTCCTCTGGCCTGCTATGAAGGGAAAGCGGGCTCCTGGAGGCACCTCTCTGGGTTGGGTGCCTCCTCTGGCCCGCTACAAAATGGCATGCATAGCCAATTGGATATGCATACCAAGTTGAGACTCGAGGCACCTCTTTTTTGGGTGTCTCTCTGTTGACCACAGGCCCACTGCTAACTGCAGTGTCACAGTGCACACACTGGGGGAAATCTCCTCCTCAGTCTCGGCGCTCTGTGGTTCACCAAGAAGGGAACTGTACTTGTGTGTGTGCAATGCGAGTACAGATTTGGCTTAGGGTTAGGGGGGTTAGTGCAAGGGCTAGGCTTAGGGTTGTTACGGGGAAGGTTAGGGTGAGTTACTGGGGTGCACCTCTGGGTGCCTCTCTGACCCACTAAGAAGGACAGTATACTGGCATATGGGTTAGGGTTCGGGTTCGGGTTCAGGTTCGGGTTAGTGGGCTTTTTGTGCCCGACAGACACATTCCAGAAGTCTCGGTCAAAACCTGGTCAAGTGGCCATGCAATTGGTGGAATGGCTCCAAAATTTGCATGGTCCACTCCCATGGCCAGCCCATCATTGCGCAGGTGTAAAAAAATAAAATAAAAATAAAATAAAATCAATGGAGACGTTTTGTTCCAAGAAAAACCCACTGCTGCTACTGTAAAAATTCAGGTAGTTTTAAAATAGCTATTTTTGCATGTTTCTGTGGTGCTTTGGTGTGTTTTTGGACCACCACGATTTCAAAATAAATAAATATTGCTTGCAGTCACCCCATTTTGGATCCCCCTCCCGCACTGCATGGCATGGCGAGTTGGCGAGATGACAAGGAATGGATGCGCAGCCCAGGAGAGGAGAGGGGGGGAGGCCGGGGACCCCCCCCAGAAACCACCCCTCTGGTAGGTGCCCTCACTCAGGCAGGCATATTTTCGCCTGCTTTTTTGGCCGGGAATCCGGGTTTTTTTATTTTTAAAACTTTTTTCCTGTGCCGCTTGGCATCGCGTGATCGCTGCGATGCTGCCAGGAATGACCACGACAAATCAGACCCAATTTTTCTTTAGTCGGTTCGAGTTCGAGTTCTGGCGGAGTAATTGTCATTCTTTGTTTCGTTACGTAACGGAAACGAGGAACAGAAACGGAAACGAGGATTTCGCTGAGTCGTGCCCATGTCTACTCTGGACTTTTGTCTATTTTTTTAACTTTCCAGGGAAGATCCAAAAGATGTCATGGCAACAATGTGTGTGACCAATAGATGTTCTTCCTTTTGATGTTTCCTTTGATAGTTCAAACAGCCCAGAAACTCACCAGTGCTCACTTCCTTCTGTTTGTTTGGCTCTCTCAGTAGCAGGTCTGCTTGGGATCACACCCAGGCTCAAAAAGGTGACACTTTACCTCAAAATTCCAAATAATTTCCCCCAGTGGTTTCATATAAATGTTAAATAACATAGGAGACAGAACAGAACCCTGAAGTACCCCACAGGTCAGTGGTCGTGGTGTTGAACATGAGTCCCCTAACACTACTTTCTGCATTCTCTCCTGCAGGAAGGACTGAAGCCACTGTAAGACAATGCCCTCAAGTCCCATTTCAGAGAGACGAGTCAGGATGATGCCGTGGTGGATAGTGTCAAAAGCAGCTGAAAGGTCCAATAAAATTAAAATGGACACAGATCCCCCATCCATTTCCCAGCATAGGTCATCTACCAAGGCAACCAGTACCGTCTCAGTCCCATAATCAAGCCTAAAGCCAGACTGAGCTGGATCCAGATAGTTTATTTCATCCAGAAACCTCTGGAGCTGTGAGGCCACTACCCTTCTAGTACTTTACCCAGGAATGGGATGTTAGATACCGTTTGGTAATTGTTCAGTATTGTTGGATTTAAAGAAGGCTTTTTAAACAGTGGTTTTACTATTGCCTCCTTCAAGCATTCCAGAATCCTGCCTTGTTGCAAGGAGGCATTCACTACTCTTCCTAACCAATCTGCCTGACCCTCTTTGGCAGCTTTTTTGAGCCAGGAATGGCAAGGATCCAACAGACATGTGGTCTCTCCAGGGGTCTTTACCATATTGTCAGGCTGTAGGAGCTGATACTCATCCATTAATAAAGGGCTGTGCCCACTGCAACCCATTGGCTTAAATTCTTAAGCCAGGATGTTCTTCTATGCCCCAGGCCATGCTTTCCATCTATTTTTCCTTGAAAGATAACCTGCAGTGGATGGTATTTGTTAATCCCCATTATGTAACCAAATATTGTAATTTTATTCTCTTTATGGCATTGAGAATTTCTAGCTTCCTATTCATATATACCTTAATACGGCCACATTAGTGACTCTGGCTGTCCAAGGTATCATCAGAATTCGTCTGTCTGCCCACACTTCAAATGCTTCCAGCTTCCTCCATAATGTGCCTGTATGCATATACTGTATGTAGCCCTTTATTTGTAAGTTTTATATTTGTGTGTGTGTATGTGTGTGTGTGTGCATGTTGTGTTTTTTTAAAAAACTGAAAAGAAAAAGGAAAGCCCACCAGCACATTAATTAGCTCATCAACTGTGTTTCATTACTTACCCCAGCCGTGAAGACTTCTCGCACAGCTCTAATGAAAAGGAGATTCTCTTCGTTGTCCCAGCTAACAACCCCTTTGTCATCGTAAACATTTTATGCTCTTCCTGCCAAGCCAGATGAGCAGGCATTGACGAGCCATTTCATTTTCTGCTTCAGTTGTTACCTGCACAAAACCTGTGCCGCCCTCCGCTAACCTGTTGGATGTGGAAAGAAGGGGAAGGGAGGCACACTTTCTCATCTTTGTTCCATGCTTTTGGCTAGCAACACATTGAGGGTGGGGGGAGATTCAGTGGAGCTCACTCAGTGGACGGCATAAAGGGAGACTGGGATGTTCCATTTCACTGAGTTATCATTCAAGCACATTGCATTCATGTACACCATCTGCAACTTAATCTGGCAGTCCTAAATTTCTAATAGGTATGGGTAGAAATTAAAACCAATTTGTTGCTATGGATGATGGCTAATTTTGGACCACAACATTAATTCATTCCTTAAACACTCCCTTGTCATCCATTTGGGCCTTCATGGCTCTGTACAGACAATTAAAACGGCATTACGAACATCATCAAAAAATGAAGTGTAATGGCAGTTGAAGAATTAGAATAAACAGTGGAATTGTTTTTATTATTATTATTATTTTAAAGGGAGACAAGAACAATGCATTGAATGCATTCCGGGCTTGACAATTACAGTGTGATTAAAAGTAAAATATGATTGCATTTGCCGATAGCTAAATTGAGCAACAGAGAAAGAAAAAGCTGGAGATTTATACGGAAGGTGTTACATATTTACTTGCCCAGCACTGACTAAACTGTATTCATTATACAAATAGATTTCACAGAACACATGGCCCATCATTCTCCATATACTTGACTGATCTTTATATCTATCTGCTAGAAGCCCCAAAGTTTATTTAAACATTGTATGCGTTTTTCTTGACCAGTAGAGATGGACACGACCAGGAAAAATTACATTTCGAGTTGTCGTGTGTCAGAGCAGGCCCGTTTTGGCTCGTTTCCATTTTTCACTAAATTTTTCAAAAATTTGTCATTTCGTTTGTCGGTTTTTCGTCTGTCATTAGTACTGGTTTTTTGGGGGGGGCTCCTGGAGGCACCTCTCTGGGGTGGGTGCCTCCTCTGGCCCGCCATGAAGGGAAAGTGGGCTCCTGGAGGCACCTCTCTGGGGTGGATGCCTCCTCTGGCCCGCTACAAAATGGCATGCATAGCCAAATGGATATGCATACCATTAAGTTGCAGTTGCAGCAGGCAGAGGCACCTCTCTTTCGGGTGCCTCTGTGATTCACTGCCTGCACTTGGGCTGGGGAACAAAGTGACAGAGGACCCCTACGGGCGCCCGCTGTGACTCACTAAGAAGGGAAGTGTACATGCTGTAGTGCAATGCGAGTACACAGATCTGGCTTGGGGTTAGGGGTTAGCGCAAGGGCTAGGCTTAGGGTTACTGGTAAGGTTAGGGTGAGTTACTGGGGTGCACCTCTGGGTGCCTCTCTGACCCACTAAGAAGGACAGTGTACTGGCGTATGAGTTAGGGTTAGGGTTCGGGTTAGGGTTCGGGCTAGGGTTAGTGGCTTTTTATGCCCGACTGGCACATCCCAGAAGTCTCGGTCAAAACCTGGCCAAGTGGCCATGCAATTGGTGGAATGGCTCCAAAAATTTGCATGGTCCACTCCCATGGCCAGCCCATCATTGCGCAGGTGTAAAAAAATAAAATAAAATAAAATAAAATAAAATCAATTGAGACATTTTGTTGCAAGAATAACTCACTGCTGCTACTGTAAAAATTCAGGCAGTTTTAAAATAGCTATTTTAGCATGTTTCTGTGGTGCTTTGGTGTGTTTTTGGACCACGCGATTTCAAAATAAATATTGCCATCACCCCATTTTGGATCCCCCACCCGCACCGCATGCCATGGCGAGTTGGCGAGATGACGAGGATGCGCAGCCCAGGAGAGGAGAGGGGGGGAGGCCGGGGACCCCCCCCCAGAAACCACCCTTCTGGTAGGTGCCCTCACTGAGGCAGCCATATTTTCGCCTGCTTTTTTGGCCGGGAATTGGGGTTTTTTATTTATTTTTAAAACTTTTTTTCTCTGCCTCACCGCTTGGCGAGTTGGCGACTCGACGAGGATGTGCACTTTGCGCAGCCCAGGGGGGGGAGGCCGGGGACCCCCCCCAGAAACCACCCTTCTGGTAGGTGCCCTCACTTAGACAGGCATATTTTTGCCTGCTTTTTTGGCCGGGAATCGGGTTTTTTATTTTTAAAACTTTTTTCTCTGCCGCACCGCTTGGCGAGTTGCGACTCAACGAGGATGCACACTTTGCGCAGCCCAGGAGAGGAGAGGGGGGAGGCAGGGGACCCCCCCCAGAAACCACCCCTCTGGTAGGTGCCCTTACTCAGGCAGGCATATTTTCGCCTCATTTTTGGCCGGGAATCGGTTTTTTTTAAATTTTTAAAACTTTTTTCCTGTGCCGCTTGGCATTGCGCGATCGCTGCGATGCCAGGAACGAGAACGACAAATCTGACCCAATTTTTCTTTAGTTGGTTTGAGTTCGAGTTCTGGTGGAGTAATTGTCGTTACCGTTTCCATCACGTAACAGAAACAAGAAACGGAAACGGAAACGAGAATTTCGCCAAGTCGTGCCCATGTCTATTGACCAGATTTGTTTTCAAGGTGTTTTACAAATTTTAGTCCACCAATGTTGCTTCCTTATCATTCCAGTTTGCTCAGCTGCAAATTTATTTAGCAGATGCAGGAAGAGGTATGTTATAAATCCCAATGGGACAGACAGGCATCCGGCCAATACCAGGTAGTGATACACCAGCAACAACAGATATCACCAAAGAAATATAGATCCAGGAATGAGTTCTTGTACAAGACCCAGAGGAGAACTATTTTCCCTTGTTGACTCTGGCCCTACAGTCAAAGAACCTGGTAATCATTTCTAATACATCAAATGTTTGTAGTGTTCCTGCCCCTTTTCCTCTATGCTTTTTAAATCAGCAATACACTGCTACATGGGCATTGCCTCCGGATTAATGTGCAAAGCAATGACCAAATTGTAGTGTGGCAGTGGCAGGACCAGATAGGGAGGGGAGGGGGGTCAATGGGAAAGGGCCAAGCAAGTGGGCAGCAGAGGAGGAGGAGGAGAAGGGGGCAGGAAGAGAATGCCCCCACAGGCATGAACTGGAAAAATGAACTGTAATCCAATTTGTTTTTCTGGGCATTTGAGGGAGTTTGCGGTTAGCCATGAACCACGAATCTTCACGAACCACGAACCAGATTCATGCCTATTTCTAGTGCACCAGACACATTTCTTTTCAGGCTACAACCCAGCTGTGCTATTTTCCAGATAGGAAGGTTCTCTGGTGCATTCTGGTGAAGCTGGAAGTATTGAGATGTGTTTTGCATGCCTGCAGGCAGTTGTACTGGGGCTTAGCCTTGAGCTAGCATGCATACAATTGAGATGTGATTTGGCTCACTTGGTTGGAAAGTGCCTACACTCATGAGACACAATTGATTTCATCTGTTTCAGGAGCATTGCTGTTGCTCTGTCCATTCCTGCTGAAGTGCATCACTTGGCACACAGTTATTTTCCAGGAAACATAGTGCAAGTGGTGCCACCAGTATTATGTTATACATCCAGTTATTTTGGGAACTCCAGCACTTACCGTGAAACCACAATTAAAATTGGCAGTTTGGCAGTTCGTATCCCAGGTGCTCCTGCTGATAACCCCAGCTCCTGCCAACCTAGCAGTTCGAAAGCATGGAAATGCAAATAGATAAATAGGTATCGCCATAAAAGAGCGGGAAGGTAAATACAGTGTTTCCTTGCAGCCATGTGGCCATGGACTTGCACAGCACTGGCTCTTTGGCTTGAATACGGAGATGAGCACCACCCCTAGAGTCGGACACAACTAGCACACATGTGTGGTGAAAACCTTTACCTTACTAATAAAAGGGTTATGCTTGATGGCTATGTAATTTTGAGAAATGTAGTTTTAAAAGTAACTTTTCCTGTCTTTGAGCTTCTCTCTCTCTACATCAGTGGTTCCCAACCTTAGGTCCCCAGATCTTCTAGACTAGAACTCCCAGAAATCCTGGCTAGCTCAGCTAATGGTAAAAGCTTCTGGGAATTTTAGTCCAAGAACATCTAGGGACTCAAAAATGGGAACCATGATTCTACAGCTATAATGCATAGATACAAGGCTTCAAAGGCTATATTTGTAGATGCAGACTAGAGATGGGCACAAAACAACCATTTTTTCGTTACCATTCTCCGTTATTTGTTCCGTTACGTAATGGTACGAATAACGACCATTGCGATGGGGCAGGCTAAACCGAACCAAAATGTTCTTTGGTTCTGTTAATTTCTGTTATTGCCGTCGTGCCGCTCACACAATGAATAATGGAGCAGTGGAGGGCGGTGAGAGGGGGCTGGGATCCCAGCCCCCTGTCCATCCATCTCTGACTGGTGAATGACAGCCTGCTGGTCTGTCATTCAACAAGCGGAGGGTGGCGAGAGGGGGCTGGGCCTGGTGGAGCCTCTTTGCCCCCTCCCCGCCAGAGCCAACAACGCAAGACTTTGCCGATCTTGCAAGAAGAGGCAGGATCTGAGCCCTTATGGGCTGGGCTCGAGATCTCAGCCACGTGGCGAACCAGCAACAGTGCAGCCGGCTCGGAAGCCGGAGCGGAGGGCATCGTTGGAGCACGGGGGGAGTGCAGCAGCACTCCAGCCACAGGTTTCCCAGGTCTAGGTCTGCTGGGGCGGTGGCTCCCGGGGCAGAGTGGTTCCCAGGGAGAAGGGCCCGAGTTAGGGCGGCGCTGCGCAGGGCTCCAGGGGTAGCAACCCAATGGGGGTGGTGGATGGCGCAGTGGATTGGTCCTTGGGGAGGGGGTCCAAGGGAGGCCAGCGCTTGGTGGTACTCTGGGGTGGCAGTCTGTTGGGGGTGGTGACCGGAGCAGCGCCCGGCTCCGGGAGGACTCCCCATGGCCACGGGATTGCTCTCCTGCTGGCAGGTTTGCCACCAGCTCTGGCGGCGCCCGGCCCCGGGAGGGCTCCCCATGGCTGCGGGACGGCTCTCCCAGAAGGCTTGCCCCGGCCCAGGAGGGCTCCCTGCAGCCGTGGGAACACTCTCCCGGCCTGCATGCCACCAGCTCCATTGGCGCCAGGCCCTGGGAAGGCTCCCTGTGGCCGCAGCTTGCCGCACCCAAAAAATGAAGAAACGGAAACGAAGTGGGCCCTGGTGGCCCAAAAAACGGAAACGAAATGAAGCGGACCCCAGGGCCTGAATAACGACCACGAAATGGCATGTTGGCATTTCGTGCCCATCTCTAATGCAGACTAAGAACAGGATGCAGGTTCACAGCAGAGATCGGCACAGACCAGAAAATTGGGGGTCTGCGATGGTTCATGGCTTGTGGCTGCCAACGAACCATGAACTACCATGACCTTGCCCCTGAAAAACAAGCCAATTCACAGGTCATTTTCTGGGTCCATGCCAAGTGGGCAGCAGGCACATTTGCAGAAGCAGCAGGGCTGGCTCCAGTCCACTATCTCTGATGATGGTGGAACCATGGCAGCAGCAGAGGAAGAGGAGGTGTGGTGGTGGCAGGAACAAGTAGGAAGGCAACAAGATCAGTTGAAAAGGGGTGTGTAGGCAGGCATTTGTTTTGACAAAGCAAAATGAATCTTCAAGGGGGAAGAGTTTGCCACAACAGGATCAACAAATGAGGTCACAAACCATGAACCAGTCCAATTAGTTGATTTTGCTGGTTCGTGGTTCAGTTCGTGCCCATCTCCAGTTCCTAGTATGGGCATTCAAACAGATTCCTGTTCCCCATCAGATACCCAGAACAGAGATGAAAAAACCCATCCTTGTCTCATTCTCATACAGAAACACCAAACCTCCCCAATTGTTTCACCTCACCTTGCCTTTTAAATTTGAGTCTTCACATTTGCAAGAAAATGCTTGCCTAAATTTCACAAATTGCAACACTCCAACTAGCCAGTCTTCCTCTGCTTGCTGCATTTGATTGCTGTCCTTCACAAAGATGGCCATTTTGGACAGATTTTTTTTTTGACACAAATCATAGAAAGACAGGTGGCGGGGGAAACCATATTTCTTGTGTTGGAAATGAGACCTCTTGCAGAAGCAAGCAATTTATTGACTTGTCAGGTACAAGTCCTCTTGTATCGCTCACATCCTTAGCCTAGAAAGGACCCACAGTGCTACAGGATTTCCTGCTGACAGAAAAATCAGCTTTTTGACTTCCCTTTAAGATCCAGTTCAAAAACAGACCTCATTCACAGAAGTCTGACAGGTGGAAGAAAGAGAAAAATGAGACTTCGCCCCCATGACTTTTCCCCACTGCAAGCATTCTAGCTTACACAGAAATGCTGCACAATAATGTTACCGCCTGGCAACTCTGTTTTCTGAAATCGAGAATGGCCTCAAGGCAACCAGACTGAAAACTGTGCTTACAGAAATGTTCGGAATCAGGATTTACCCTAAACTCCAGGTCTGGAAACCTGAGAGAGCCACTGGAACAGGTATTTTAAAAATGCAATTGCAAAGATGGACTGCAAAAGGAGAGACTGACACTGAACCTGAACTCATCCTTTCACTGAGGCCTCTAGCATGCTTCCACATGAATTGCAGAGAATCCAGGTACACATGGCTTGCATCAAAACATGGTCCAGATCCAAAATGTCTGTGAGGATTCTCAGTCATCCAGGTGAGGTTATCTGGAAGTTGAGTCATGGCAACTGGAAGAGGCCGTGTGGGCGGCAAGGCCCTGTTAAATAGGGCACCCCATGCACCTCACGAGATATCACTAGCCATGTGCCTCGTGCTATTTCTTCCAGGATGGCAAAAGGGTCCCAGCACCGGACGAGCCAGCTGCGGAACAGGCCATTTTTCTTGAGAGATCGAAACCCAGCAGCTTTGCCACTCTGAGGGTGAAATGTTTCAATCTCTCAAGAAAAAGAAGTCCAGTTGCCATGACTCTACTTCCAGATCCAGATGCAAACAGAATCCAGATGCAAGTGAATGTTAAAGTAGGCTAGGTGATACCTTCATTGGTCACTACTAAAACAAAAAATGTAAGCTAAGCTTTCGATAGCAACTTGCTATCTTTATCAAAGCATTGTACTAAAAATGCAATCTCGATAGAGGATGTTGTCTATCAAACGCTACCTCCTCTATCAAGGTTGCATTTTTGGTACAATGCTTTGATAAAGATAGCAATTTGCTATCGAAAGCTTAGCTTACATTTTTTGTTTTATTAGTGACCAAAAAAAGCATCACCTAGCCTACTTCTGAATTTGTTTTTCTGGTCACACGGCTCAACCCACTTTTTTTTACTTAAATGAATTTTAGAGAGAGAGGATTTCCAGGTCAACCAGGTCAAATAATTTCTAGAGGAGAATTAAGCAATTTTCTCCCCAATTTCTTCCCTACAAGGAGGTTATACCATACAGATTAGGAAAGCCTATGTTGTAGCTGATGAGTGGATGATTGCGCAGAGGAGGAAGGGAAGAAAAGTGGACAATGCCCACAGAATAACTGTCTGGTGCCATGCTGAAAGTTCATGTTGAAAGTTCATGGGGGTTCCTGCATGGCAGGGTGTTGAACTAGATGGCCCTTGAGGTCTCTTCCAACTCTATGATTCTATGATCTCTATTCTATAGGGCTCTTCCAGTTTTGCAGTTCTCACATTATTATGCTGACAAAGGTGATATATCCAGCATTTAGGAGGATGAGGAACAATGGTTTTGGCTATGAGTTTAACTGTATCGCAGCGATTGTATTTCCTTTTTGTATGCATTACGCGCAGCAACATAGATTCAAAGGCACATGCAAAAAAAAAATTTCAAGTTAATTCCCCAAAAGATTCTTAGGTGATAACGGCTAAATTGCAATTCATTAAGAAGTTTTAGGCCATCAGAGGGTTGAGTCAGGAGAACAGACTCTTATCACCAGAGGATTGAGCCAAGATTATGGATTCTTATCACACTGCACGTGCTAATTGCCTTACTAGTTCCAAGCTGTTGCTTTTCTCAGGAACAGTTTTCTCAAATGGCCAGAGTTAATAACGTAACTGCCACTGTCAATGTTTTCTGCAAATTTCCACTGATCTCATGGTCTGAAATCTCACCCTCAGCCTTGTGTGCTATGTATACAGGGGTGATTACAAACTACAGCTTCCAGAATACCACAGGGACATTGGGAGTTGTAGTCCAAATGCCTTCCCAAGCGAGAACCGCCTGGCACCAACTTTGATGACATTCCGGTGCCAGGTAAAACCATTCCTGTTGCAGAAGTTTTTAAACTGATTATTGTGGGTCCTGATGGCAATTTTAGTGTAGTATTTTAATATATTGTATTTATTGTATTTAACTGCTTTATTGTTTTAATTTTATTGCAATTTGATGTTTTAATTGTCTGAATTGTTTATTTGGATTGTGAGCCGCACAGAGACCTTTGGGTAGTGGGCGGCATAGAAGCTAAGTAAATAAATAAATAAATAAATAAATAATGAGGCTTCCAAAACTTTGTTAAAAAATAGAATACCTATACCAATACATGAGCAGGCACTTCTCACATAACAACAGAGTTTCATTCCTAAGACTAGGTCATTAAATGAATGGCTTGTTGAGTGAGGAGCTTAAGGCTGATGCCTTGTGGTGTGTTGAGAATGCCCTCCTTGCAGGCAGGCCAGAGCGGAGAGGCTCTCCAGGAAGCCATGGGAGAAGCAGAAGAAAAAGGAGGTGAAAATAGAGATGGAGATGGCTGAAGCTCTGCCCCATTGTGGTCATTCTCTCCCTAGCGGAAGCACTGCGACACTCACAGCAACACACATCCCTTGGTGGCAGCGGAGGAGGAGGAGGAAGCTGGGGGTGGTGGACATGTTGTAAGCCATGCTTCCTTTACTCTGAGTTTGCAACAAAGTAGGTGCAGGCAAGCAAAAGCATCATGGTTGCTTTGGCCTGGGCCCTGTGGACTAAAACAGCAGATTCTTCCTGAAGCAGCAATTAGGCAGCAGTGGTGCCTATAAGTCTGAGTGGACATTAAACAGGCAGGTTGTTAAGTGAGGAGCTCCAAGACCTGCAGAGCATCTAATGGAGGGAGCTCTAAACCCATAAAAGTGCATGCCATAATAAATTGGTTGGACTTTTTTATTGGGTGTTTCTCCCCCCCACCACCAAATAACCTCGTGTTCAAAGAAAAGCAGGGCTCCTCTGTCAGTAATACAGTAATTTTCTGTGTATATGCCTATGTGTATATGTGTGTGTGGTGTCGTTACAGTCGTGACTGACTCTTCGTGACCCCATGCCCATGGAATACTCTATTTTTGTATAAAATTGTCAGACAAAAAATTGAGGGTCATCTATACACAAAAGTAAGCTGAGGAGAGAACCGCTTGGTTGTGAAACTGTCATTTTGGGTTGGAAAAGTGTGTGGGGGATTTTATAGATGGAAAAATACGGTACATTTCCTTTTAATACATTACTCATAAAAATACTGCATGACTTTGAACACAGCTTGCCGAGCATTTTCACTTGTTCTCAAGTGTGCCTGCTATTGGTATACCAATTACTAGCATATGTCAAGAGGATGTGACTGATTCAGCATTTTTATGCAAACTGTTTTCTTTGCTATTTAGCATCCTTGAAAAGTCTAGTGGAGCACCATATATCAGATGCAGCTCAATAGATCTTGTGACCTCCTTCGGTTTAGCCCAATTTTCCAGATCAGGAGGTTCCTTGAGCCACCATCCCAGAAATTGAAAATCTTTCTAATGATGAATTGTTAGTAGACCTCCCACCGCTTTCTCAGGTAAACGGAGGGAAGGAGGGGGGTTGTTTGGGAACCACAGCCAGAGACGTCTCCTCTTCAGGTCGATACCTTCATTAACTACTTTTAATTTATCCCATTTGATTGATACATTAGCACAAAATGGGGTCAGAGTCAAGTCTAATCAGATGGTACATTGATTCACTGAACTACTATGGCTGCTCTGTAGATTAGTCTCTTGACCTAAGGGAGTAGAGTGTGCTTCTTGGCATGGGTAATTGGATTTCTAGGCACCCAAAGAGAAAGCCATTCATCTCGGGGGGGGGGATGTATGGCTTAGGAAATTGAAAAACCACGTTTCCATGCCACACCTTTATTGTAAGCCATTGTGGATCAGTGGATGCCATCTTGTGTTTGAGTTTTGAAAAGGCAGAATCTTAACATCAGCCACAGAAAGCTTGTTAGGGAACCTTGGGTCAGGCAATGGATGCAGAAAGTATCTGCTGGATTTGACCTCTGCACAAACATAAATTCCAGCTTGGTTCATCCTCACTCAGGATGAAAAGTGAGGAGAAACCTGTATCCTCACTGCGAAAGCTTGCCTGGAATCCGGTTGGCATAACTTTACTGCATGCCAAGACGGTGGCATCATCATATGGCAACACCAGGGAAAAAAGAAACATGTGCTGCTTATATACCACCTCATTGCACTTAAAGCACTCTCTGGGTGTCCAGAAGTTGAGTCATGGCCATTGGACCTCTTTTCTTGTGAGATCAAAACTTTTTGTTACTCATCCAAGTAGCTTCATCAGTCTAAAGAAAGTTGGTGTGAGGCCTCCAGTTGGCTCGTTAAGTGGGTGATGGCCTGAACAGGCTCATTAGATGTACAATTAGATATACAATTAGATGAACCTACCCGACAATTAAGATCGAGCCAGGGGGCCTCTTGAAAGAGCCAACCCTCAAGGAGGTGAGAGGGATGGCTTGTAGACATAGGGCCCTTTCGGCAGCTGCCCCCAAGCTATGGAATGCCTTCCCGATTGAGATCCACCTGGCACCAACATTGATGACATTTCGGCACAGGTAAAAACCTTCCTGTTCCAGATATTTTTTAACTGATACAATATAGATTGTGTGTCCTCTGATGGCAATTTTAGTGTAATGATTTCTTATTGTTTCAATTATTTATTGATATTTTATGTTTTAACTGTTTTAATTCTTTTGTTTGTAAGCTGCCTAGAGACCATTGGGTAGTGGGCGGCATATAAGTTGTAAAAATAAATAAATAAATAAATAAATAAATAAAATGACCTGGAGTGTGTGAAAAGCTTATCCACCTAATGAACTTATTCAGGCCATTGTCCACCTAACGAGCTTATTCAGACCAGGCTTACCCCCTAAATAGTCTTTGGCTCAGCTCAATGGGTGACGAATTTTTAGGAAAGAGCTGTGATTTAAGATTTCAGTTAAGAAAAAGAGCAGAAGAGTTGGAGAGGCAGGAACTTCTATTTCCCTGGAGGAGGTGAAGGACCTTCCCACTTTATTCTAGTTTATAAAGCGTCAAACTTGTGCAGGATTGGCACTGAAAGGGGAAATCCACATAGTGGCCTTATATATTTGTATATGCATTTTATTTTAGGATTTTAGAGACTCTATACTTGGAACAGATTTCTTTATGTTGTAGGCACTGTGTCCTCTAATCATTGTCCCTGCTGTGCAGGCTATGCCCTGTGCACCCCTCTAACTTTTGTCCCTGGTGCAAATTTTATATTCCACTCAGGTTTTGTTGGCACCCAAACAAAAACAGTTGCTGCAGGTGCATGGGGGAGGAAAAGCCCTGCATGGAGTGCAGGGGAATTGGGGGAAGGCATGTGTGGCTGCACACCTTAGAACAGTCCTTGGTTGTGGGGGTTCTGCCTTGGTCCATACATGCTGTAGATCTGGAGCTTTGTTTTTATTGAGCTTCAAAGAGATATTTGCATTCTACCTCATTTCTTCCAGCTGCTACTGCTCTGGTGCTGGAGAAAATAATTTGGGATATAGAAATCATAGCATCTAGTTTTGGGTTGCATTATATCACAGCTGTTGTTGTTTTATGTATGTATGCATATCCATATCCATAAACATAAACATGTATCCATGTATGTATCTATATATGTACGTATGTATGAGTGCGTGTGTGTGTGTAAATGTATAACATTTTTAAAGCTTGTGCACACAAACAGATGCACAAAAAGAGAGAGAGACAGAGAGAGAAAATATTACATACATTACACATTTACTGTTGTAATCAAATGTCCAAAATCAAGCAGTTCATTTCTGAATAATGATCATGTAGAAGATAGGGAAAAGGAGAGTGCAGCAAAAGGCACACATTTCATTCAGTTCACTGTTCAAAGTTTGTGTATTTCTTTTTATAGTCAAGGTTTAAAAAAACCTGGCGATGTTAAAAGCACAAATGTGGAACACATGTTGTCCCTGCCCACTTACTTTTGAGTGAAAATGTATATAAAGGTCAGCTGCATGCCACTCATTTCACACAATGCCCCAGGGACATTTGCAGTGACCTTACTTAGCCTGTGTTATTGTTTTCCTACTACACTACAGTGAAAACCTTTGTCCGGCCAGTTGCTCCAGCTACTCTGCCATGTGGCAATTTTACGCTCTACCTTTCCTGAGACATTACATTTAATATGTTTTTAACAGCACAACAATGGCAATTGAATCCACTCTGATCCACAAACTTGTGCAGCTAAAGAAGTATGCTTTATTGCTGCTTATTTCCCTTTGAGATTTGGCAGTTACAAAAAGGTTACAGAGAAATATATTCCAGCCATTGAAATGGGGAAACTGCCCTTTTGAGAGCACCCTGTTAGATATGACGGGTATAATATTTATATTCATTGTTGCAGTGATCTTAGCTTGGAGGAAAAGAAAACACTGGAAGGTGGCATCTTTCCTATGTCAATTTTTATTTCGCAAATCACAATAATCATATAACAATCCAGAATTCTGACTTATAACTCATTAGGTTAATCATTTGGGAATGTATTTCTTTCTAAAAACAAAAGGTAGGCAGCTGCAAGAGAGATAGAGAATCAAAAATTTTCATCTCAGATTTTTACGTATCTCTATATAAATATGGTAGATAATACAAAGATAATGATCTTTGCAGTGCTAGAGTACATACCAACAAATGAGACAGAGGAAGTTTTTTTTTTTTTTTACAGAACTTTCCTACATATACAGTGTGTGTTGTGTGTTGTGTCATTACAGTCGTGATCAACTGTTTGTGAACCCATGTCCATGAAGTTTTCTTGGCAGGAATAGTGGAGGGTTTGCCAGTTCCTACTCCAGGCACCTACAGCACCTGGTATTCCCTTGTGGTCTCCCATCCAAGTATTAACCAGGGCTGACCCTGCTTAGTTTCCGAAATCAGGTGAGATCGGATGTGCTTAGGGCATCATAATACTAATAACATTCGTCGTACTATCAAGGCAATTCAAGTTATGGCAAATCTCTCCAGTGTTTTCTAGATAGAGAGTAGGCATGGGCTTTCCATTTCGAAATGGGTTAGGGTTAGGGTTCCAAAATGAATCACAGGTTGGATCTATTCTGAAACGAATCATGGCAGCACAGGTGCTATTCAGAACTTAGACCCACCCTCAGAAAAAAAATCACCCATTGACTTACTTTGTCATAAACTGTGTGGGGTGCAATTCCAACCAGGAAGAAGCCTCTGATATGTCATCATTCCTTCTCCCTGGTGCTGCCCAATCAGGAGCTGTGCAAGGATATGCATCATCCCACCTTCCTGTCTGATTGGACAGCATCAGGGAGAAGGAACGATGACATGTCAGAGGCTTCTTCCTGGTTGGAATTGCACCCTACACAGGGTATGGCAAAGTAAGTCAATGGGCGGTTTTGTTTCTGATGGTCGGTCCAAATTCTTCACAGCACATGTCCTGCCATGTTTCATTCCAGAAATGGACCTATTCCAACAGGAAAGACCCATGCCTAGTAGAGAGCACTCAGAAGTGGTTCGATATTCCCTTCTTCTGGAATTGCGCCTGCAATGTGTAACTTGCCCAAGGCACCGCAAGCTGGTTCTTCTCCCAGGAGACACAGTGAGGAATTCCACAGCCAGATACCTAAATCACTGAGCTATTCAGAACATAATTTAGTGTGTTCATGCAAACAGTTGACTACACAAGAGATACATTGTTCATTAGGGCTTATTTTTCTTAAAGTGTGCATGGAGCTGTCCCAATGGAAGATCTGCTGGATCCACTTCTCCAAAAGGACCATTAGTTCAAATGGTTCTTCTCAACTGTGACTTACTATATGAAAGTAAGTTACCATTAGAATAGGTCCATTTCAATCTACGGAACTTATGGAGAAGTCAAGTCACTAACTCCTAGCTGCATGCTTATTCCTGACTGCCATGCCTTGCCAGTCATGTCTAACATACAACTAGAAATAACATGAAACATCTACTGAGAAGGAGAATAGCAACCAGCTAAACTTAAACCAACAGTGCTAGAATTATATGATCAGTTCCCCAGCTGACCTTTAAAATGTGCCACCTACCCAGGCATCTTTTAGTTGTCTTACAAACTGTTTTAGTAGCACTAATTTTGGGTTTGGTCAACAAATTGCACTGACTGTCACTATCAAATTAGAGGTGTGTGTCGGAGAAGAAAGAAAACTGCCTATTGTAGACTCATAAAAACAGTATTTACAAGGCAGCAGCTTTATGCAATCAAATTTAATTGATCGTACTTAATCTAAGAATAGCACAATCCACATTTAACAAGTTGTAAAACAAATATATCTATCTATCTATCTATCTATCTATCTATCTATCTATCTATCTATCTATCTATCTATCTATCTATCTATCTATCTATCTATCTATCTATATATATATATATATATATATGTTTTCGTAGATTTTCACGGGTATAGGTATGCATGTTAGGGTGGATTCGGGTTTCTTCCCGTGTAGAAATCTGGTTGTTTTGGCGACGTTTCGACGAGGTCTCACTCGTCATCTTCAGGCTGGTGTTCTGGCTTCTTTCTTCTTGAAGCAAAGTGTGATCTCAGTTGAAGTCCTTCTATAAATACTGCTGGGGGTGTGTGGTTTGCTTGCTCTGTTGCTGATTGTAGGTTCCTTTGTTCCTTTGTTCTTTTGTGATCTGCTGTGTGGCTGAGGCGATCGTTAAGGGATTAACTGCTGGTGGCTGTTTAGATGGCTGTTTAGATGCTGGTGGGTTAGATGGCTGGTGGGTTCTGGCAGTATCCTGGGCTTTGGTGGAGTGGGGTCCTGTGTCTTGTGAATTCATTTTGGTCTGGCTACGTGTCTGTGGTCTCCCAATGTTTTTTTGGGGTGTGTGAGTGTGCTCCATGTGGTGACTGGAGTGGGGTGCCGCAGTAGATGGTGCAGTCGTGGTTTTGTTATTGGATGGTGGTTTCGTTTCATCTGTGGGAAGGGTCTGGGTTTGTGTTTGGTGTGGATGGACACACGCACAATCACACCACCACCCTGCACAGATCAACTCCGTAGCAAAAACCCTCATCTCCAGAACCAAACGCCTCGCTGACAAAGACCACCTAAAAACTGAATTACACACTCTCTCGAATGTTTTAATTGCGAACGGATTCCAAAAAAACACCATCACCAAACTAATCCAAAAGGAAACACCCCCCAAGAACCAAGAAACAGAAGAGAACAACGGCACCGCCCTCCTCCCTTACATCAAAGGCACCACAGACAAAATCAGCAAAATTCTCCACAAACACAATATCAAGACAGCCTTTTGCACCGACCAAAAAATAGCCAACATTTTAAGAAACCCCAAAGACAAGATTGAGCTAGAAAACCAAGGAGTCTACGAAATACCATGCAAAGTCTGTCCAGCCACATACATCGGACAGACAAACAGGAGAATAAGCGCACGCATCGCAGAACACAAGAACGCAGTCAAAAAAGAAGAAAAATCTTCCTCTCTCTTCCAGCACATAAAAACAACAGGTCATGAAATTGACTTTGAAAGAACCAAACTCATCTCCAAAACTGAACACTTCAACAGTCGAATAATCATGGAAGCCATTGAAATAGAGAAACACCCAAACAACATGAATAAACGTGATGACACCTCCTGCTTGCCTGACATCTGAAACTAGCCCTGGTCAACAGACGAGCCTCTGTCACAAAGACTGACACCAGGTCCAAAAGGACACAAGATGCCACCACCTTCCATCCACACCAAACACAAACCCAGACCCTTCCCACAGATGAAACGAAACCACCATCCAATAACAAAACCACGACTGCACCATCTACTGCGGCACCCCACTCCAGTCACCACATGGAGCACACTCACACACCCCAAAAAAACATTGGGAGACCACAGACACGTAGCCAGACCAAAATGAATTCACAAGACACAGGACCCCACTCCACCAAAGCCCAGGATACTGCCAGAACCCACCAGCCATCTAACCCACCAGCATGTAAACAGCCATCTAAACAGCCACCAGCAGTTAATCCCTTAACGATCGCCTCAGCCACACAGCAGATCACAAAAGAACAAAGGAACAAAGGAACCTACAATCAGCAACAGAGCAAGCAAACCACACCCCCCCAGCAGTATTTATAGAAGGACTTCAACTGAGATCACACTTTGCTTCAAGAAGAAAGAAGCCAGAACACCAGCCTGAAGATGACGAGTGAGACCTCGTCGAAAGGTCGCCAAAACAACCAGATTTCTACACGGGAAGAAACCCGAACCCACCCTAACATGCATATATATAATAAGCGCACGCATCGCAGAACACAAGAACGCAGTCAAAAAAGAAGAAAAATCTTCCTCTCTCTTCCAGCACATAAAAACAACAGGTCATGAAATTGACTTTGAAAGAACCAAACTCATCTCCAAAACTGAACACTTCAACAGTCGAATAATCATGGAAGCCATTGAAATAGAGAAACACCCAAACAACATGAATAAACGTGATGACACCTCCCGCTTGCCTGACATCTGGAAACTAGCCCTGGTCAACAGACGAGCCTCTGTCACAAAGACTGACACCAGGTCCAAAAGGACACAAGATGCCACCACCTTCCATCCACACCAAACACAAACCCAGACCCTCCCCACAGATGAAACGAAACCACCATCCAATAACAAAACCACGACTGCACCATCTACTGCGGCACCCCACTCCAGTCACCACATGGAGCACACTCACACACCCCCAAAACACATTGGGAGACCACAGACACGTAGCCAGACCAAAATGAATTCACAAGACACAGGACCCCACTCCACCAAATCCCAGGATACTGCCAGAACCTACCAGCCATCTAACCCACCAGCATGTAAACAGCCATCTAAACAGCCATCAGCAGTTAATCCCTTAACGATCGCCTCAGCCACACAGCAGATCACAAAAGAACAAAGGAACAAAGCAACCTGCAATCAGCAACAGAGCAAGCAAACCACACACCCCCAGCAGTATTTATAGAAGGACTTCAACTGAGACCACACTTTGCTTCAAGAAGAAAGAAGCCAGAACACCAGCCTGAAGATGACGAGTGAGACCTCGTCGAAACGTCGCCAGAACAACCAGATTTCTACACGGGAAGAAACCCGAATCCACCCTAACATGCATACCTATACCCGTGAAAATCTACGAAAACATATATATATATATGTATATAAGGTTTCCTTCCCAATCCTTAGCGGTCATGGGAATTTTGTTTCAATTTTGGTTAAATGTGCTCAAATCTACAAACATCGTCAGATTTGGAATGGAAACAACCTTGACTTTTAAGAAATTAATTAAGTTTGAAACCATAGCAGAGATTTGTCCCTTTAGTTCGAGGTCTGTGAGGGTTTAATCTTAAAAGTCTATGTTTCATGCTTGAATTGTGTGTGTGTTGCATTGTTACAGTCGTGATGGACTCTTTGTGACCCCATGCCCATGGAGTTTTCTTGGCAGGAATACTGGAGTGGCTTGGCAGTTCCTACTCCAGGTAGGAACTGGTATTCTCTGGTGGTCTCCCATCCAAGTACTAGCCAGGGCTGACCCTGTTTAGGTTCCGAAATCAGGAGAGATCAGATGTGCTTAGGGCATAGCAAACCATAATATCACCGACTCACCACCCATTTTTTCCACCATAGGTGGCTTTTTCTACCACCTCTTTGTGCCTGCCCCAGTTCCCACAAAGATGGCAAAAAAGAGATATAGAAAGGAAAGGTACAAAAGAAACTGTCAATGCAACCCTACAGTCTTTTCTGTACCTGTCCTCAGTACATTTCTGCTAAGCAGCTTAGGCAGAAATTTTTTTTCCAACTCCATATCTTTTCCATCCCAAGTCCAAGTCTTTAGTACTATGTCCTGCATTTTAAGCCTCAAGTCCAAGTCCCTATTAAAATGAGGGTGTTTTGTTTCAAGAAAAAGGGAAGGGTTGGATGGATGAGTCAAGTCGAAGTCAGTGGAGGGGTGGGGTGGGGAGGGGGGAACAAGTCAATCTGAGTCAAATCACCAGTGTGACTTAAGTCCAACCTCATAGTGTGACTTAAGTTGAACTTTGGTGAACCGGAAGTGAGTCACTTCTGGTTCACTGAAAAGCATTTCTGAGGCCTCTGGCATGCCTAGAAAGGCCCTCAGAGGCCCCAAAAGTGCTTGTTAACAATCTGGAGGGCACTTCTGGTTTTCCAGAAGTCACTTCCATTTCAGCGAGAAGCACTTTTGGGGCCTCCGTCTGGCCCAGGAAGGCTGTTGGAGGCACATCTGAGGCAGCGCCAGGCCTGAGATAAGTACAGGAGGCCTGAAACAGGCCTCTCCAGCTTACCTCAGGGGGCTTTTTTTAATATACTGAGGTCCCGCCATAGACCAGAATGGCAGTATATGAGCCGCGAAAGGGCAGGGATTACTGCATAAGGATTCAGATATGGAGAAAATTCTCATTAAAGGCTCACAATATATGCACCTTTTTCTCCATTTCATGTAAGAACTTCATGACAGTTAGAGCTGTTCGGCAGTGGAATATGCTGCTGCAAAAGGTGGTGGAGTCTCCTTCTGTGGAGGTTTTTAAGCGGAGGCTAGATATTCATCTGTCGGGAATTTTGTGATGGGGTTCCTGCATGGCAGGGGGTTGGACTAGATGGCCCTTGAGGTCTCTTCCAACTCTGTGATTCTATGATTCTATGTACCCAAAGGAGGCACCTGGCAATAAAAGCACATGCCACCGTACAGTACATTAGTCAGGGTTTCCATCAGATTTCTCCTAGGGCAGGGGTGTCCAGACTTTTTGCAAGGAGGGCCAGATTTAGTGAGGTGAAAATGTGTGAGGGCTGACCATTCAGTTGCATTTGGCCCCTGGGCCAGAGTTTGCACAAGCCTCTAGGACATGCAAGGAAGTGTGGAGGATACTGCAGCAACACAGTTGGGAGCGGGTAGGCTGGGCAGGTGTCTGGGGGGGTGGACAGTGGCAGGGAGGGCAGGCAAACTGTAAAGCTGCAAGCTGCGGTCTCCATGCAGTATGGGGAGGGGCCAGCTGGCAGGGATGCATGGCAGGCCTAGCCGATGGGGAGAAGAGGCCGGGGGCTATTCAGAATTTGAAAACGGGCCACATTTGGCCCCCAGGCCTGACTTTGGGCATGCCAGTCCTAGGGGATATATTAAAGGCAGAAGACCTAGCCCTGAAAGAGAAGAGGGTGTTCACACAAGATTTCCCTCTGTCACTATCTCCAGCAATTCTGTAAAGCAGTAACCAACCGTGCAGAAAACAATTTACTGTCTCTTGAAGGTTAAATGGGGCTGAAACATGTGAATCCATAAACAATGTTGTTAGTAAAACACAGGGCAGAAAAAGAAGTTTCTCTTTTTTATATAGATAACAGCACAACCAAGCACTTTTGATACATCCTCCAGAAACTGCAAACCAACTGGGCCACTTGGGGGGATGGAATGCTTACAAACAATAAACAAACAAATAATTAGCCAAAAGGCCCACCCTTTGTCTGTCCTTAGGCTCCAGTTCATGGTTCATTTCTTCAGCGATAGAGGCGCTATTAATTTCAGGAGGTCAAAGGAAGTTAAGTAGCCTTCACTGTAGACACGAAAGAGGCCTTCTTGCTGAATATAAATCTTATTTCCAGAATTCCTTGGGTTCCATATTTTCCCTTCAGGTCACACCAAACAAGCTTAAAAACAAAGAATTAGAGCTATAAACCAGATTCGGACAAATCCCCAGTTCCTCATGGAGTTCTCTTGGTTTGGACCAATTTGTAGCAGGTGCAGATCAAAGTGAGATGAGCCAATTTGGGTCTTGGACAAAGTGAATTTACAGATGGATTTGGAACCAGAGCACAAGTTAAATTGGATATGGCACAAATCTATTCCCTTCTTTAAAGTCTATCATGTCCCCAAATTTTCTGTTAGTAGCTCCACTGGCTGCTGATTCATTTCTAGGCAGAGTTCAAAGAGCTAGTTTTAAAGCCCTAAACAGCTTGGGTTCAAGCTTCCTTGGATGGTTTGACCAAGGGAATGTTTTTAAAAGGGATGCCTTCATTCTGTTATTCTACTTGTGCTTTTAATGTTGCTCTTATTATTAATTTTAATATATCTGTTTAATGCTTTTTAAATATTGTAATGATGTATTATTTATTATCTTTTGACTTTGCTTCTGTTAATGCTTGGATCTTTTAGGGGGAGAAATGTGTCATATAAATATTTTAAATAAAAATAAAAATAATAAAAATAAATAAATATGAAGAGAAGGAGAAAGATCTAACTTTCAGTTTTCCTGTACATTGACTTTGCCCATTCAATTCAGATCCTGGGTCCAAATCAAATCAGATGCAGCAGAAATCATTCCAAACTGATGGAAGGTAGCGTCTTAAGTCTGGATCTGGCTTCCAGATTGAATTAGGGGACTAATACATAGCTGCAATAAATCCTTCTGCTCTTCTCAGAAGCCTGTGGTTTTTATGTTAAATTGAGTTTTCTCTTGATTCATGCTTGTTTGTCATATCAGTATTAAAAATATTAAAATGTTGTCTCGGGGCTTCTTTCTCCCACACTTACCTGGCATTCTGCAGAGAAAGCAACATATGTTTCCTTCTAGGGATGGGCAGGAAACGAAAAACAAAATGCTGTTTTTGTCATTTTGTTACATAACAAAACAAAACGAAATGAAACAAAATGAGGAAGCAGCATTTCATTATAGACAAAACGAAATGGTAATTTTCCCATTGAAATGAACCATTTTGTTCTATTGTTTTCAGGCTCCTGCTGAGCTGCCAATGGCTGGAGCCCTTTAAACGTGACCCAGTTGGTACCAGGGATACGCCTGGTGCTGACTGGGCCAGGTTTAAAGGGGTCCAGCCATTGACAAAGCGGCAGGAGCCCTCTGAAAATGCTTGGGAGGGCAGCACAATTGCTGGAACCACCCTCCTGACCATTTTCTGAGGGTTCCTGCTGAGCTGTCAATGTCTGGACCCCTTTAAACCTGGCCCAGTTGGCACCAGGAGATTCCCCCTGGTGCTGACTGGGCCAGTTTTAAAGGGCTCCAGCCGATAACAGCTCAGCAGGAGCCCTTTAAAAATTGCCCCCGGAGTCCCGGGCATCAAATCTGGTGCCTCTAGAACCCAGAGGTAGTGTTTCATTTCATTTCATTTCAATTTGTATGCTTTTTTAATCATAAGAAAGAAAATGAAACAAAACGGGGATTAGCACGAAACGAAATGAAATGAAACATTATTTTTCCATTTTGTGCTCATCCCTATTTCCTTCCTTTTTCCACCATAACCCCCCTTTGTGTTCCTGTTGGCTGGTTGGATGCCTCAGTGGTTTATGTATCTGTCTGTGGAGCCAGAGGTGTTGAGACTCTGCTAGGCCTAGCTCTACCTCCCTTCCTGTTCCAAAAGAAAGCTCCGAACTCGCATAACACCATGACCTAGCTAAGCCTCAAAGCAGTGCATACAGCTGAGGTGTTTCTCTCAGATAAGCCACATTTAGAGATAGTCCTGTCAGATAGAACTAAATTATGGAATGTGTAACCCAAGAGATCAGAAAGTCCCATCCCTTATTCTCTACCGTTTTCATTTGTCAAAAATGGAAGCCCCACATAGATACCTATTTGGGATGTAGGTTGCTCTTCATCTCACAAGAGTATAGTATTGAGACATGTCAAGGAATACTGTTTTTCCTCAAGATATTTTGAACCAAATAAAACTCTATCCTCTCTCTGGCTACAAGAGACTTTCTATGCCAATCAAAATGTAAGGAAGGGTTAAGAGGGTACATTCCAGTGTCAGAAAAATGGTGAGGGATATGAATGGCTTTATCTTGTTAGCATGGGACAGTCAAATCTATAAATATGCCACCATTACATCATTGTAGCTGACCACCAAAAGCAACAGCACTTGAATTGAGGGTAAGAAAAGAAAAAGACAGAGAGTTATTCATAGAAACCCCAAAAGTCGTCTTATTCCATTTCAGATGTTCACTGCTCAGAGTAGCTGTGGTCTTTTGTATAGGGATGGGTAAATCTATTGTCAATCCATGCCATTTTTGCATCCATCTGGAAAAGACCTTCCTCTTCAGGCAAGCTCTCCCAGAATGAGAGACTTCCTACTCTGTAACTTCATATGGATTACCATATATGATTGCATTGACTGATTTCATAAGAACATCAGGGTTTTCCATGTTTCTTTCCACCCCCTCATAATGGTTTTTTCTTTTCTTTTTGTGTGCTCTTTGTAGCTTTAATGTTACCTTTTAATGTTCTAAGATGCCTCTTTTATTTCCCTGTTCTTAACTTGAATATGTCTTAAATGTTCCTGGCTGTATATTGCCCCTCATTATTGTAAGCCACCTTGGGTCCTTTTCCAAGGAGAAAGGTGGGGTAAAAATATTCAAGTAAAATAGATAGATAGATAGATAGATAGATAGATAGATAGATAGATAGATAGATAGATAGATAGATAGATAGATAGATAGATAGATAGATAGATAGATAGATAGATAGATAGATAGATAGATAGATAGATATAGATAGCTGTTCTATCTGTTTCTACATTAGTCAAATTGTGTTCTTTTTTACAAGTATCTGAACAAAACTATGCCATATGATAAAAATCAGAATAAGCTAGTGCTGTATGGTATAAATCAGCACAAGTAAAACAAGTGCATATAGCCTTGATGAATCATGCAAGTTTGCGACTGACTGCCTAAAACCTACTCTGATTGGAAAAGTCTATTATTTTACTGGCATTGCCCCTGCAGAAGTGCATCAACAAGAAGTGCTATAAGATAATGAATGAAATAAGGTAATACAGCACCAAACCCATCCACTTCATGGACACCAATCCACTAGACCAGGGGTGGGGAACCTTTGGCCCTACAGATGTTTTGGGCTGCATCTCTGAATGCAGAAGACATTCTTGCTCTGCATTTACCCCTTTTTAGACTGAAAGCATGAAGAGCTGGAAAGAACTGCTTGGTAGCTCTGTGGTTCAGGTATCAGGCTCTGGAGTCAAAGGTTGAGAGTTCAGTTCCCCATGGTATCACCTTGACAGGAGCTCTACTCGGTGATCCATAAGGGTCTTTTCCAGCTCTGCAGTTCCAAAAAGAAGAATGTAAGATGAATTAGAACAGTTACACTTTGGATTACGAATGTCTCCAAATTTTACAAAATGGCTTGGAAAACATGTACTGTACTAAAATGCATAATCCATCACAAGTCCTGTGGGGGAGGAAGGCAGGATAGAAATGTTTTAAGTAAATAAGTAATAAAATGAATAATTTTATTAATAAAATTAATAATAATAAAATAATAATAAAATGAATTATTTATTAAAATGATAATAATTTTATTGGAGAAAAGGGGTTCAAAGTATTGCAGTTTATGACAGAAGGCATACAACTTAAAGTCTAAGCTCAGTTTGGGGGGGGGAATACTGCTTTGTGACTGACAAACCTACTTGGATGAGTAGTGAAATGTCTTAATCTCAGAAGAAAAATCTCCAGTTGCCATGACTCAACTTCCAGTTAATCTACAGAAATGTGTGTTTACTTTTTAAGTGCTTTTAGAGGCAAAAAGTACCTATCATCTCACCAGGTGACCGCTACAGCTATCCTACCCACACAAACATTTAAACAGGCCATTCTTCAAAAATTATCGCTAATAAATTGTACCGAAGAAGAAGAAGAAGAAGAAGAAGAAGAAGAAGAAGAAGAAGAAGAAGAAGAAGAAGAAGAAGAAGAAACCACTAAACCACTAACCTACCCAATCAGATGCACCGTGCAAAAGGGAAAAAAATGTTTTTATGATGGTTAGTTAGAGCCACTAGGGCAGTGTTTTTCAACCGTTTTTGGGCAAAGGCACACTTGTTTCATGAAAAAAATCACGAGGCACACCACCATTAGAAAATGTTAAAAAATTTAACTCTGTGCCTATATTGACTATATATAAAGTAATTCTCTTGAATAGGAATCAAATAAACACAAAGAAAGTATTTTATAATTACTTTATTATGAAACAGTAAGTAAACAGAAATATGAAAAATTATAAAATACTTTTCAGTGCGCAACCTGGGCCTGTTTGGCTGAACACAAAGCTGATATTCTGGCATGGGTGCTAAAGGTGGCACTCAGAGCCCTTTCTGTGGGCACCCGACATCATCCCTTCACAGCCACCTGTATTGCCACTTTATGAAAAAATTAGTGGGTTCTGAATTGCAGTTTGGGCACTCGGTCTCTAAAAGGTTCGCCATTGCTGGTGTAGGGAGAAGCAGGACAGAGGGGGCACAGATTGAGGCAGCCCACTCTCTAGCACCCAGTTCCCACTTACCTGTGTTGTTTTTTTAAAGACATTTAGCCCTGCATGGACTTCTGTGACCAGTGGAGACCTGAGAAGGGGCACTGACTCTCCAGGAACACAAATAAGACCCAAAAGCCCATCTTGCTCTCCACACTGTGGCCAAGGCAGATGCCTTCAGCAAGTCCAGCGACAGGAGGGGAGGAGAATGAAGGAAGGCAGGAAGGAAAGAAGGCAGAAAGTGTTCTGCTTGTATACCGCCCCATTCAAGGAGTCTCTGGGCGGTTTACAGTTTTAATTACAGTAGGCAGGCTGCTAGACATACACATATGCAGGCTAGAAATGAGCACGTTTCTATGAAGAGGGGAAAGGGTATGAATGGAAAGAGAGAGGTGGGGGGAAAAAGAAAGAAAAGACAGAGAGAGAGAAGAGGGCGACCCAAGACAGAAAGAAAGGGGCAAGACTTTAAGGAACCCATCGCGGGGCCCCTCAGAGACGGCTCTTCCCCTCCTGGACCCTAAAGGCCGGCCGTCCGGCCATCCAGCCGTGCCAGTAGCCCCCCCGCCCGCCTCCTCAGCCCAGGCCCGGCGGAGGCCTCCTCCATCCCCTCCTCCTCGCAGCCCTGCCGCGGTACTCGTAGGGCAGCCAGGCGCCCCTCCTCCCCTTCCCCTCACCTGGTGGTTTTTTCTGGGCTGGGGCTCCCGGGCCGGCTCGTGTTGGCGGGCGGGCTGTCGGGCGGCTCAGTCCATTGGTAGCCCCCAGGAAAGGGGTGGTCGTGGTCCAGGGTAAAAAAAGGAGGGGGGAGAGGGAAGCGAGTGAGTCGCGGCGGCGGCGGCATGCACAGGGCAAACACTAAGAGAATGAGCAGAGCCAGGTCCGGCCGGGGAGGAAGTGACGCCAGTGCCATGGGCCTCGGGGGGGAGGAGCCAAGCTGGCCCTTGGACGCTATTTATACCGCCTCCCAGCTGTGGGCCACCCGCCGGCCCTGGGTTGAATTTCTTTAGAATTTTTCAATTTTTCCCACGGCACACCAGGCAACAGTGGTTGAAAAACGTTGCACTAGGGGACCATGCTCTAAATCCATCTTTCATTGAGTGCCCTGAGGACTGTCTGTCTGTCTGTTGTGTCATTACAGTCGTGACCGACCCTTTGTGACCCCATGTCCATGGAGTTTTCTTGGCAGGAATACTGGAGTGGCTTGCCAGTTCCTACTCCAGGCACCTACAAGCACCTGGTATTCCCTGGTTGTCTCCCATCCAAGTACTAACCAGGGCTGACCCTGCTTAGCTTCCAAAATCAGACAAGATTGGATGTGCTTAGGGCATCTAGGCAGCTGCCCTGAGGACTAGAAACCTGGAAATGAAAAACAAAACAAAACAAAACAATTGTAGTCTTTAGAATCCTAACACATAATCACATGGGCCATGCATTAAAAAAATGACTGAGCAGGGTGTGGGGAAGTGGTAACACATATTGGCCATGGACTGTAGCACGTGGGCTCATTGTGGGCTGGTTATCATTTCTGGATTGTGACGGATAGCCTGCTCATTTGAAAATGAGATCGAGAAAGGAGATGGAGGCACAGGGGGCCTTCCTAGCTCCCAAGGAACAGCACCTCAACCAGGAAACAATTTAAAGATGGACCAAATGAGACACATGAATTTAAAAATTAGAGCCCAAGCAGCAATGAGCCACGTTGCTAATCATTGCCTTTGGAAGCTGCAGAAGATGTGGAAGGAGGAGGAGGTGGAGAAAGAAGAGAGGTGATAAGTCCCTAGAACAAGGAAGCAGGGAAGGCAGATAAGAGCACCAAGGCTCTGTAGATTCTAATTGCCTCTTTGGGCATTTATACACGACCCCTAAGCTCCGCTGCAAATGGCTGCAAGCTCCGGAGCTTAAAAATGTTTCCCCACCAGCTCCGGAGTTTGCAGACAATTAAGTGTGACCCCGCCCACTTTAGTGCGACCCAGCGCACTTTTCTTGTACCTTCTCTTTGGAGGTGAAAAGTCTTTGATGCGGTGCAAGGATAGTGAGTGCGGGGCTCTCCTCGCTTCTGTTTGCTGCTTTTTGGCTCCCGCCCCTTTAAGAGCTACTTTTACAGAGACAAGGGGGTTGGACTTGATGGCCTTACAGAGATGAGAGGCAGAACGAGGTGAGCGACATGCTTTTCTTTCTCTTCCCCCCCTCCCTCATGCAGCCAGCAACCAGGAAGTGCGGAGGGGGTGGGGACAGAGGAAGAGCAACGAACCCCTAAGATCTCTGGTCCGAATTTAAGTGGCCAGCGGATCTTAGGGGTCGTGTAAAAAGGCCCTTTGTGGAGTCTGTCCCCGTCAGGCAGGAACTGATAAGGCCTCTCTCTCTGTGTCTCTCTGTGTCTCTCTGTGTCTCTCCTATTCAATTGGAAGAATGGGTAGATACCGTCTTTTCAGAGAGGGAGAGGCACTGAACTATAACTAGGTGCACTGTTGGAGGCTGCTTCTTCAAATGGTTGAAATCAAGTAGAAGATGAGTGGGCATTATTGACGTCCCAGAGATTTGCCTGCTGGAAGGCGGCTGGGAACTGGGAGGAGGAGATCAGAACTAAAGATAGGCATGAAACAGAAAAATGGTGTTTTGGTTTTTCATTTGTCATTGAGAGGTCTGTTTCGGTTCGTTTCTGTTTGTTGCAAATTTTTTGAAAAATTTCGTTACCGTTTTTTTTTCGTTTGTCATTTCTACCCGCTTTTTGAGCAATTTTTAAAGCATTTCCGTGCACAGGCATCCCCCAACGCCCCAGACCAGAGGGAAAACACCAAAAAAATTGATGCAGGCAGAGACACAGTATAGACTAGGTATGCAGGGAGGCTGCAAAGGCAGCGGTGGGCGTTGCCCAGGGTGCAAGGCAGCCGCAGAGTGACTGCACTGCAGGGCAAGGGAGGGTACTCACCGAGAGGTACACAGCATGCACACACACAGGGAAGCTGCAGGACTGAAGCTAGAGTCAGAGAGACAGCAATCCCACCCTAACTCCCACTAGAGACTGCAAGGAGGACAGGGGCTGCCAGACCTTTTTATGCCCTCTGTGGCTGCCAGACCTGCCCACCCAGTCTGCAACCTGGGCATGCTATTGGTTGAACATGATCCCATCACATGGCTTGCCTCCATTTTGTGGCTGGTGGTGACATCCATTTTAAAGGGAAAAGAAAAATACATCGCGATGGGAGAAGACTAAAACAAATGTTTTAAGGACCCCAACCCCCCCGGTAGGTATTATCAGACAATATAAATAATTATTGCTGCGTTTTTACGGACGTCCAGGGCGTTTTTTAACATTTAAACCAGCCCATTTCATTGCGCGTCGCCATTGATGGAAACAAAACGTAACGACCTCAATTTTTGTGGTTCTGTTCGTTTTGTTTCATTTTCATTTTCATCACAATTGTCATTTGTCATTTCGTTACGTAACGGAAACGACAAACGGTAACGGAAACGAAAAAATGCTCGTTCCGTGCCCATCTCTAATCAGAACTATGAAATCAGTCTTCCTTTCCCAGCCAGTATTTGGACTGGTTTGTGATCTAGAACTCACTCCAGCCTCCTTTTCCACAACACGCCCTGGGAAAGAGGGTCCTTAGAATGTCTCTTCTTTGGGACACTTTCCATTTTGGCCCAGGTCTGTCACAAATAGAGAGAGGGATGAATCATTTAAAAATGGTGATTCTTTTTAATGTATGATTCCTCAAGTTCAACGAATGACAAAACATATTTTTTCTGACTAGTTGATGAATCTGTTTGTAAATATAGTGTTTTACTTTAATACCCTATAAAGCTACCTCCAAGACACCTAGAGACACCACATTTGCGGGGCAGCTTTCACTGTCTCCTCTATAAGCCCTGCAATTTTGTTGAAGATTGGATTCCAGATGTCTAAATTATGCACTCCAGAAAAGTACACCCCTGGCACATAGAGACACCAAATTTGCAAAGAAGCATCCTGTGATTCTTCTCTATAATCGCTCTAGGTTTGGTGAGGATTGGGCTTAAGACATTGGAGGTATACTTCCACCTCAGGAAAGTGTCCCTTAGCAATTGCTTTGAGGAAACCCAATCTTCACCAAACTTGGTAGGATTGTGAAGGAAAATCAGAAAAAGCTTCTCTGTAGATTTAATGTCTCTAGGTATTGGGGTACTTTGAGGGAGCTTTTTGGGGGTGCATAACTTTGGCACCAGAAATCCAATATTTGTTAAATTTGGTGGTAATGTAGGGAAGACTCTTATCATCTTTCACTCTCCCTGGCACTGGCCAATCACTCTCCCTGGCACAGGCCAATCAGGAGCTTTACAGGGACATGCATCATCCCACCTCCCTGTCTCATTGGCCAGTGCCAGGGAGAATGAAAGATGATGCGTCCGAGGCTGCTTCCTCATTGGAGTTTAGCCCTGTGCTACCCAAAACAAGGTAAGAGACTGGTTGAATTTGTTCTTGAAGGTGGATCCCGGTACTGAACAACAGATGTACTACCAGGTTTCATTTCGGAACCAGAACCATTCCAAAGCAAAATGCCCATGTCTAACTGCCTTATTTTCAATCCAGCTATGGAAACAGAGCTTGAAAATATAAGGTGCTCTCCAGGGCAGTTGATAGATAGATAGATAGATAGATAGATAGATTTTTTTTCCAGACACAAGTATGGATGAGTCACAGAAGCCATTTTATCCATTGCTCAGTGAAAGGAACATTATCTGTACCGAGAATAATTGACAAGAAGGTTTCCACCTGGTCAAGAAACATATTCAGAGATTTCTTCAAATACAAATGCATGAATTAGCGATTTTGAATGAAATTTGCAATTTTTTTTTTTTTAGTTCATGTGCATGGAATCTACATTGTCTTTCTCATACACATGTTGCGGCTGTACACAATAGTCATATCAAAGAGACCTATCCCATGATTACCTAAGAACCATGCCTCTGGGAGTCCATTAGAGTCTGCCTTAGTCTAAGATTTTGGGAGGTTGCTCAGCAAGTGACCCTACTAAGGTGTCCTCTCTCTCCCCTTCTCCCTCTCTCTCTGGCTGCCATCTCAAGAACTACAGTAACTCCCATGTTGCCTCCTGAGGAAGATCCTAATATGCTCCTTGTGATAAGCATCCCTTATACAGTATTGTGAGAAGGTTCTTGCAACACCTCTGGTAATCCCTCACCCATGCACCCCTCAAAGAGCGGAGATGGTAATGGAAACGACATATCTTTATTAACTTCTTCATCTTCCTCAGGAACTGATATAACAACATCAATCTTCATAAACCCTTCAACTAAACCAACATCATAACTAGGGGACTCCCAGGTGTCCATTTGTAATGTCAATAGTCCAGGGGGCTGGGTACCCTCTCAAATGTTCTGTGTTGGTTGGTTGCCTCAGGTGAGGTTCCCCATCCACTGCATAGTGTTCCACAACAAGGGTGGCAAGCCCAGTCCGGCGTAGGTATCTTCCAGTTGACCCGGCCTTGTCCCTCTGAGGGGGCCTTCCTCCAAGGACTCACTACCTCCCGGAACGTGTATACCCGCCATCCTCCGCTTCCGTCACTCACATCCATTCCCTTTCTGCAACCACTTATCTCTTCTCTTTTCTTCCCACACTTTCCTTCTCCTTTATATCTCCTGCCACTGAAGCCCCCCTTTTCTCTATTATGTCTCCCACTTCCTCCACTAGAAATCCTTCTACAATGGTGTCTTCCTCAACCTTCCAATTAATTTGTGTTTCTTTCTTTGTTGATTGGTCAGTCTCAGGCATTGCTCTCATTTTTTTCTATTTTATTAAGGATCACCCTCATCCCCACATCTCCTGTGTTGGGCGAGACAGGACAGCACACCCACCTGAATGTTAGCTCCGGGTTCAGCCCCCCACCCCACCCCCGACAAGTATCTATATAAAACATATTCCTGCTTTGGAAAAGACTCTCATTTTGAGCTGCCTGGTTTTTCAGGTCTCCTCAAATTAAATGTTTCAGCACAGAGAAGCTGCATCTTGACTTGAGGGCATTCTTGTGCATTATGATAAAAAAAGGAGCAGAGTAACCATTTGCATAATGTCAGAGGAGGAAAAAAATGAAATACAGCATCCCAAATGAGATAATAGAGGATGCAGATTCTCACAACAAATGCATAGGCTGTACTAATCTGTGCAACCTTACATAGAGTGGAAAGCAATAACCTGTGTGCCTCCTCCTTTTGTCCTCTAATTGCCTGACATCAATAGATGGCTCAAAAGCCCACCCTTTCCAATTTTACAGCTCTTTAGCTTTCATCTGGATGTGAACTAGCATTGCCTTCAAATAAAAGACACTATCAAAAGGTGGGCTACCCTCTGGTTGCCCTTCAGGTGGATCACAATTACTCGCATTAAATTAGGCACATGGCCACCTTATTGGCAGCCTTATTAAATAAAGAAGGAGACAGAACAGAACCCTGGGAGACTCCACAGGTCAGTGGCTGTGGGGTTGAACTTAAGTCTCCTAACACCACTTTCTGCATTCTCTCCTGCAGGAAGGACTGAAGCTGCTGTAAGACAGTGCCCCCAAGACCCATTTCAGAGAGGTGAGTCAGGAGGATGCCGTGGTCAATAGTGTCAAAAGCAGCTGAAAGATTACAAAAAAATTAAAATGGACACAGATCCCTTATCCATTTCCTGGCATAGGTCATCTACCAAGGTAACCAGTGCCGTCTCAGTTCCATAACCAGGCCTAAAGCCAGATTGAGCTGGACCCAGATAGCTTATTTCATGAAGAAACCTCTGGAGCTACACTTGGGCCTCAGGGCGTGGTACAGTGGACCCTAGTATAACAAACAGCTTGTATAACATAAATTTGTACAGCATAAAAAATTCCAGAGATAGGGGAAATTTGCTTAACATAATCGCCTATGGGGCAAATCTGTACAACATAAAAATGGGATCACTCTGTTTTCAATACATTCCTATGGGAAATTTGTATAAAGGAAATTTTGCTTAACAGAATTTCATTTGGAATGAATTAATTCCTTTATACAAGGTACCACTGTACTAAGGACTTGGACTTGGCTCTAAGGACTAGACTTTCCAACATCCCTGGATTCATCCAATAATGGTATTACTCAAAGATGGAATTTGGATTTGGGACTTCACTTTATGGTCAGTGGAGATACCTTTGCATGCTTAAGAGTAAAGTTCCTTCCTTCCTTCCCACCCCAATTGGAAATCTTGAAGGTTAATATAGCAAAAAGCCTTTTGAGTTGGAATGGTTCTAATAACTCCAACCGGATCCAAATGCTTTGTGAGAACCATGGGGCTAACAATGTAGGGCAGATAGTTCCATGAGTTAGTTATCTGACTTCAGGTTGCGCGTTTGATTCCACCCCCACACCCCCATGATAGAGCCGACCTGCATAGCCTTGGGCAAACCAAGAGGGCCCTCAGACAAAAGGAAGGGTGAACCACTTCTGAATTTTCCCTAATGCAGTGAGATGCTAAAGATGGAGGACAATACATAAGCCTGGGCCTTAGAGCTGTTTGACTAGGTTTCGGGGGGGGGGGAATGGGGAGTGAGTTGGTTGGGATTTTTGCAGTCTGTAAATTGCCTTGAGGACCATTCCATTGGAAGGCAGGGTACTGCATATATAGTATCTTTTCCAAAGGTAAACACTACAAGGCAATTTATGAACATGCTAACACAGGATAAGCTGAGACATAATTAAAGAAAACACTTTAATGCTTTGAAGGTGTCTTGTTTCTTCCTCTCCCTGTTTTGCACCAGGCCTATCAAAGTTGTGTTCAGTTCAAGTATGGAACTGTACATGCATTTGAAATAAATTTCACTTAAATCTGCACATTTTACCTTCATTTTATCTAATTTAGAAAAGCAATCCTGTAATTTATGACTGCCATGACTGAGTCTACTGTAAATCTCAGCAGCCAACTGCACCTATCTAAGATGTTATGTATTTAAATAAGGAGTTGGCGTTATTATTGCTCCCCAGTTGCATGACTTGATGATCAGCAAGAAATACGAACATCAGCTTTTTAACTAGTAGCAATTTGCTCCTGGTATAGTTATTCCATTGGATTTTGGCCAAGTTTCTCTCTCTCTCTCTCTCTCTCTCTCTCTCTCTCACACACACACACACACACACACACACACACACACACACACACACACACATTTTTAGCATTCTCAGTTTTGAAATATCTGCATTGTTTTGTCTACACTTTATTTCTTGAAAGTTCACTATAAGCCTTATGTGAAATTGTGAAGCAAACTACCCAGAGTCATAGAATAATTGAGTTGGAAAGAGCCTATGAAGCAATCGGGTCCAATTTTGGTTGTCCAGTTTTCTCTTGAATGCTTTAGGTTAGTCATCCGGCAACAAGCCTTGCCGTACTCGCCATCTCTGGAGGTAATTGGTACCACTATTATACTGCACTAACACTTAACACGTTCTTTTCCTGATATTACTGGGGCATGGTGGCTCAGCAGACTAAGGCTCTGAAAACTGTTGGGTGCAAAGTTGGCAGCTCAGCACTTCGAATCCCGGGTGCCATGTAGTGCAGCGAGTCACCACTGTTAACCCCAGCTCCTGCCAACCGAGCAGTTCGAAAGCACGTACATGCAAGTCGAGGAATAGGTACCGCCGTAAAAAGCGGGAAGGTAAAACAGTGTTTCTTGCAGCCATGCTGGCCACGTGGCCATGGACTTGCACAACACTGGCTCTCTGGCTTGAATACGGAAATGAGCACCGCCCCTAGAGTCAGACACACACGCATGTGCAGGGAGAACCTTTACCTTTTACCTTCCTGATATTTATTTATTTATGGACTGCCCATCTTCCCTGAAAGGCAATCCCAGGTGGTTCACAATCAAACAAGAAATAACATAATAAAAATAGTAAAATGTCAAAGCTTCAGAGAGAGAGAGAGAGAGAGAGAGAGAGAGAGAGATTCAAAAGAAACCAGCAAGAGGACAGCAAAATAAACAGATTCCCCAGGACGAGCAACAGCAGACAAAGCCAACAACCAATGCAGCTTTAAAGAGCCAGATTTTATGGGCTTGTCTACAGGCAGGCAGGGGCTGTGTTAGGTGTATCTTGCTTGGAAGCTGGTTCCATAAAGTTGGGGCAGCCACAGAGAAGGCCCAATTGCAAGTGATCACTTTGTGGGGCCTCCTTAAAAGTAGCTGCCCAAAGCAAGAAATCCTGTGAAGCTCTGGCGGGCCGTGCTGTAGCTGACCTTAGGGAGATTTGCTCTGCCAGGTACTCTGGTCCCAAACCGTATAGGATTTTGCAAGTCAAAACCAGCACCTTGAACCTTATTCAGGAGGCAACGAAATGCCAATGTAGGTAGGCCAAGATCGGGGTGATGCGGTCAAATCTGCCTGCACCAACAACCAATCTGGCCCCCACATTTTGCACCTGCTGCAGTCTCCAAACAAGGGTCAAGGGAAGCCCCACATAGACAGTGTTGCAGTAATCTATCCTCAACATCTCCAGCGCTTGCACAGCTGTCCTCAGGGAGTCCTCATCAAGGTATGGGCGAATCTGGGCAATGAGCCAAAGATGGAAAAGGCCAACTTGGAAATGGCTGCCATCTTGGGATTCCAGGGACAGATCCAGATCCAGATAACACCCAGGTTCCTCATATTCAGCCTAAATCTGAGTTCCTGTAGCTTGAATCCATTATTACATATCCTATGCTTAGGGGTGATTGAAAACAGTTCCTGGCCCTCCTCCTCTTCCAAGTATTTGAACAGCATTATCACATTTCCCCTCAGCCATCTTTTAAGAACATGCTTAGTTCTTTTAGTCTTTCCAGTCACTGGATTACCCTGGTTGTTCTCCTCTCAATTTGTCAGTCTCCGTCCTTCCTAAAGTGTCCAGAATGCTACATAAGAGGATGGGAATGGAACAAAATGCATCAGATCAACAGCCTCCTTCACAACCGCACCCTCGCAACCAAATTGAACCTACTTCAGGAAATGAAGACAAGGAAGACAATTCTTTCATCTTGGCTCAGCAGCCATATTTTCTTTTGATGTAAGTTGCTTCATACTTCTTTTTCTCTCAAACGCACCTGCCAGCTTTGGATTAGACATCTGGCAACAAGCTGTGTTTTTGCAGGTGAGATCTCAGTGCCTGGAGGGACAATGAAATCCACATTTCTTACAAGATCCCAGTGATACGTCTACCACACACACAGTGGGCTGGCAAAGAGCCAATCTTCACAGAAGATATAGTAATTCAGACAGGAGATAAATTTGGCCCTCCTTCGGGGCTGAAGTGTACTGATTTGTCTAGACATCTCTGATTTATCTCTTCCTACTAGTCCCAAATAAGAGTAAGCCAGCACTTAATTACACCTCACATTGAGTCAATAGGTTTACTTTCAGATACTGCTGCAAAAATGGTATTAATGAAATATATGTGTGTAGGTAGAGTTGAAATAGTTAAATAAAAAACTTTCTACCTTTAAAAGACAAAGTATACAGCAGCCAAGACCAACTGCCCAATATTTGTTTAAGACTGAAACAAGCACTTATACTGAAATTGCTAGCCAATTATGTATAAAATAACAAGAATCAACACATCTTTATGTAAAATATATTCTTTGTATTGCATAACAAAAGCCAAGCTTTAGCAAAAAACAAAATGAAAAATAATGCCTGGTAATCAAAAGCTTACATCCCACAGGAACATGTCTGTTAGCAATGTTTACAACAAAAATGTAACCTAGTTCTATACACACACTCGCTTAACTTTCAGCAAAACCTTTCTTTTGGTTTAATATCACAAACAGAAGATTATAATTGTAACTTACTAACACAAAAATGTTTATCATTTTCATATATACTTTACTCATGCAAACACACATCTTAACATTTTAGCTCTAATAGAGCATGTAGGTCAGAGTGACTGATTCAAAGAATGAATTTGTAGGGATGGGCATTTATTTCCAATGATGCCTTACCTTTTTCTGTCTCGCGCAGGGTTAAAATCCAACGAGGAAGCATGCTGCGACATCTGTGCTAGATCTGTAATGCTGGCCAATCAGGTGCTGTGCAGGGACAGGAATCATCCCACCCCCCTCTCTGCTTGTCCAGCAGCTTGAAGCAGGAAAGATGACACTGCAGCGTGCTTCCTCGTTGGATTTTAACCCTGCACGAGACAAAGGTAAAGCAATTGGATCTGCGTGTATGAGCCGGTTCCGAGGACCACCTGGGCTCACATGGTTCATTTCATAACTATTGGTTCTGAAATGAAATGTCCATCCCTAATTTGAGGCTTTACTTAAATACTCTTTCTGCTACCTAATCAATTACACCTGCCCGATGCAGCAGAAACCTCTGCTGATAGTATCACCTTTAGCTACCACACCCCCAAACACTTAGTTTGGTTTCTTACTTCAGTGCAGGTAAGTCTACAAACTTCAATATTGAATTTATGTTTTTACTTGGTAGAAATGTCAACAGATGCTAGCTACATTGTGTAGGTGTGTATGTGGTGGTTTAAATATCTGGCTGTGGAGCCAGAGATTGGGAGTTCAAATATTTAAATATTTGAAAGGATGTCATATTGAAGATGGAGCAGGTTTGTTTTCCATGGCTTCAGAGATTAGGACTCGGGGCAATGGTTTTGTTATGTATTGATCTGTAATTGCTTGTTGAAGTAACTGCCTTCCTGTTCCAAAGGGAACAGGCCTATTGGTTGATTCTAGTTGCTGCATTTGGATCTTCAATCCTATTGGTTCCTGCCAAAAGGCAGCCTTGTGATTGGTTGTAATTGTTCCCTCCAAAATGTATCCTTTCCTAACCAGTCCTGGCCCCTATAAATGTAACTCCCTCTCCCCAGTCCTCAGTCTTGTCTCTCCCTGATTAAAGAGCTGTTCACTAGAAGCTGTCTCCAGCCTGCTTTGTCTCTGAGCTGAAATCACTGCTGAATCACTAACCCCATGCTACAATACTGGCGACGAGGATGGGATCTGGAATGCTGAGTAGCAGAGGCCCATCACGCTGACTCAGAGTCCGGATCGCAGCAGAGACAAGACTCACCTGCTGGCTAGAAGACGACCCTGCCCGCCTGGAGAATGGAAAGTCCACGGGTCTTGGAGCACTTCCAGCTGTCCGAGCCTCACACTTGGGAGGACTATGTTGAGCGTTTTGAGTTCTTCGTGGTGGCTCAAGGAATCACTGGTGCCAGCAAAAGAAGGGCCACGTTCCTGAGTTGCTGTGGGCGTGAGACCTTCATGTTGGCCAAGGCACTGCTCGCCCCAGCAAAGCTGAGTGAGACATCACTCACAAACATTTTTGCCCGGCTGACAAGCCACTTGGCACCTACCAAAACCAAGATGGCCTGGCGGATGGAGTTCCAGAAAAGGCAGCAGCAAGCCGGAGAATCTGTGGCTGCATTCCTAGCAGGACTTCGGAAGCTTGCTCAGCACTGTGGCTTCCCAAATCTTGAAGACACTCTCTTGAATCGATTTGTTGGGGGGCTCAGCAGCAAAAAAGCCCAAAGGCGCATTGTGGCAAAGGAAGATGTCACCCTTGAAAGAGGCCACCGCCACAGAGAATTATGAGCAGGAAGAGCTCAATGCCAGTGGCAAGACCACAAAGCTGCGGGTAGAGGCTGCCCATGCCATGGATGAGCCAGAGGCTAGTCCAAACCAGAGCCCAGTCCGTGGTTTCGAGTTAGTGCGTCAGGCGGATGCACGGCCCAAAGATCGCCGAGGCGCTTGCACAGGCTGTGGCAGACACCATGAGCGGAAAAGCTGCCGTTTTCATGATGCTACATGCAGGGCTTGTGGTAAGACAGGACACATCACCCGGGTCTGTCAGTCAGTGGCAGCTGTAACAACGGAATCACCTAGATCAACGTGTCGCAGATCATCCACCACAACTCATCTCCTAGATGACTGCAATTATCTCACAGAGATCAACGGAGAGATCGTGCAGTTTCCAGCGCAGGGCAAACCATCCATCAGAGTGATCGAAGGTCGACCATGTGACATAGAATTTGATTCCGGATTTGGATTCACCATTGTCTCAGACCAGACTGCAAGGGGGCTCTTTCCTGGGGGTAAGTTCCCCTCTCTGGAGCCATTCCCAGCAACCTTGCAATCATACACGGCGGGCCGCATCCACATTCTAGGAATGTGTGCTGTGAGGGTACAATTCCGGGAGAAACAGGCCGTGCTTAAATTGGTGATTGCACAGGGGAGTCGCCCCAGTCTTTTGGGTACTGACTGGTTTCCTGCCTTGGGGCTGAGTATATCAGGGCTCAACTCAATCCAAACTGCCCCTGAGTTGGGCGAGGTATTAGGCCAAGAATTTGCTGAACTCTTCAGTGGAAAGCTGGGTTGTTATAAAGGGCCTCCAATTGACTTTGAGCTGGACCCCAGGGTGGCTCCAATCCGACTCAAGCCAAGGCGAGTGCCTTTTGCGCTGCAACCCAAAATTGAGGCGGAACTGGACAAATTGGTCAAACAGGGAGTTCTTTCACCTGTGGACTCTTCGAGGTGGGAGACTCCTATCGTCACACCCCGTAAGGCGAATGGGGAAGTGAGGATTTGTGCAGACTACAAATGTACCATCAACAAGGCACTCAGGGGAAATTCATACCCCATTCCAGTCATCTCACAGCTGTTGGCAAAATTGGCTGGGGGGGGGGGAATTTTCGCCAAACTTGATCTGGCTCAAGCTTACCAACAGCTGCCAGTGACTCCGCAATCTGCGGAAGCACAAACGATCGTAACGCACAAAGGGGCTTTCAGAGTGAACAGGTTACAGTTTGGAATTTGTGTGGCTCCAGGAATTTTTCAAGGGCTAATGGAGCACCTGTTAAGGGGTCTGCCAGGGGTCTTGCCATTTTTTGATGATGTTCTGATTGCTGGGAAAGACCCCCAGGAACTAGTGGGGCATATCCGTGCTGTGTTACTCAAATTTAAGGAGGTGGGGCTGCAGCTGAAAAAAGGAAAAATGCAGTTTTGGTGTGCCATCTGTGGATTTTTTTGGGTTTAAAATTGATGCAACGGGCATCCACCCCACTGACTCTAAAATTAAAGCCATTACTGAGGCACCACGCCGACGGAACAAGACGGAGTTACAGTCATTCCTGGGACTTATTAACTTTTATCATTCATTCCTACCTCAAAAAGCTTCAATAACGGAACTGTTGTATAAACTATTGAAGAAAAAGAGTGTATGGCGTTGGGCTCAGGCACAGCAGAAGGCTTTTGACACCTTGCGGGGCATGCTGACTAGCAGGAGCGTCCTTGCTCATTATGATGATTCGAAACCTCTTGTTCTGGCATGTGATGCTTCTCAATATGGGCTGGGAGCTGTGCTGAGCCATAGGGAAGCGGATGGGTCAGAAAAGCCCATCTCGTTCTATTCTTGTACGTTGTCGCCAACGGAGCGCAACTACGCACAAATTGACAAGGAAGCCCTGGCAATAGTGGCAGGGATTAAAAAGTTTCATGACTATTTATATGGTCGCCACTTCTTCCTTAAAACTGACCACAAGCCTCTGTTAGGATTGTTCCACCCGAACAAACAGACGCCACAGATTCTCTCCCCCAGAATGCTGTGATGGTCTATATTCCTGAATGGGTTTCAGTACACCCTGACCCATGTTCCAGGGAAAAGGTTGTGCCACGCTGATGCACTAAGTCGCTTGCCCCTTCCTGGTGTGTGCGATGCAGATCCTGCCCCAGCTGAATGAGTGATGATGCTGGAAACACTTCCGGGGGGCCCTGTAACTGCCACTGAAATAGCTGAGAGAACAAGGAAAGATCCCGCTCTCTCCCGTGTGCTCACTTGGGTGGGGAGGGGATGGCCAGGTGGCCCGCATGAGGAAAACTTTAGACCGTACGCAACAAGGCAACATGAGCTATCCCTGCATAAGGGCTATCTCCTATGGGGAGACAGGGTGATCATCCCAGCACCACTGAGAAACAGGGTTCTGGATACAGTGCACTTGGGGCATCCGGGAATGGTCAGGATGAAGTCGCTGGCCCGGTGCTATGTATGGTGGCCTGGGATGGACCAAGATGTTGAACGATGGGTACAGACGTGCAAGGCATGTCAGGAAGTTCACCCAGAAGTGGCCAGAGCACCAGTCCACTGGTGGGAGCAGACCCGGACTCCCTGGAGCTGGCTGCACTTAGATTTTGCTGGGCCATTTCAAGGAAAGGTTTTTTTTGTTATCGTTGATGCATATTCTAAATGGTTAGAGGTGGCTATGGTTCCCAGCATGTTGTCAGCTGCAGTCATCAAGCTACTGAGACAGCTGTTCGCAACCCATGGGTTGCCCGAGACTATTGTCTCAGACAATGGAGCAGCCTTTGTATCCCAAGAATTCAGGGCATTTCTGGCTGATAATTTCATAAGAGGGGTCACCTCAGCTCCTTTTCATCCCTCATCCAATGGGCAGGCTGAGCGCATGGTGCAGACAGCCAAAGGATCTCTTGCACACTTGATGGAGGGTGACTGGTCAACGCGCATTGCCCAAATGTTGTTTTTGCAGCATGTGACGCCGTGTACTACTACGGGCAAGTTGCCAGCAGAGCTGCTTCTAGGTAGAAGGCTGGTGACAGTGCTGGACTATGTCCACCCAGACAAAATGCCAAACCGCAAGGCTAGAGCACCTCCACAGGCAGAGAGCGACTCTACAAGGTATTTTGCTCCTGAAGATTTGGTCTGGGTGAGAAATTATGCCAGAGGTCCCCTGTGGGTTCCAGGGGTGATCACCAGAGCATCTGGGCCAGTCTCTTATTACGTGACCATTGAAGATGGCAGGGTCTGGCGTAGGCACGTGGACCAACTGAGGCGCAGAGCGCCCAGTAGAATTGGTACCGGTAAGGGTGAATTGCAGCCTGAGAGTGATACTACCCCCATTAATGATTCACAGCTGCAAGACCAGAGCGGAGATGACCCAGGAATGCAGGTACCAGTGGCGTCTGCAAATGAATCTGCTCCTGCAAGTCCTCATGGCGCCGAGGAACAGATCAGGGACACTGAGTTGTCTGAAACCCCCTCCGTGTCAGACGAAACTATTACAGTAGACTCTCCCCCACAGACACTGCCTGTTCAAGCCCCTGCAACACCCGTAGTCAGGAGATCAACTAGAAGTCGCAGGGCCCCACAATATCTAAAGGATTACGTGGGCTGTGCCCACCAGGGGGGGAGGGGTGTTATGTATTGATCTGTAATTGCTTGTTGAAGTAACTGCCTTCCTGTTGTAATTGTTCCCTCCAAAATGTATCTTTTCCTAGCCAGTCCTGGCCCCTATAAATGTAACTCCCTCTCCCCAGTCCTCAGTCTTGTCTCTCCCTGATTAAAGAGCTGTTCACTAGAAGCTGTCTCCAGCCTGCTTTGTCTCTGAGCTGAAATCACTGCTGTATCACTAACCCCACGCTACAATAGGTTTCAAACTACAGGAAAAGAGACTCCATTTGAACATTAGGAAGAATTTCATGACAGTTAGAACTGTTCCTCAATAGTCTATGCTGCCACAAAAGAGGGTGGTGGAGTCTCCTTCTTTGGAGGTTTTTAAGCAGAGGCTGGATGGCCACCTGTTGGAAATACTGTGATGGGGTTCCTGCATGGCAGGGGGTGGGACTGGATGGCCCTTGAGGTCTCTTCCAACTCTATGATTCTATGACCCTATGAGTCCACTGTGCCTCCTTGGTAGGTAGATACCTACACACTCTGGCTAGCATCTGAAGTAAACCTGTTGACTCAGTGATCCATCAGGCCCCTTCCAGGTCTGGTTCTAAAATGATCATCTATATCTGTCTATCACTGGCTGAAATGAGTTGCTTATGTGGTATGTCGCAGCTAGAGTAGGCCCTCATATCATATGGAAGTCCCTCTGCATTTAACAGGAAATTCTCTGGCTTCACAATTGCAGTCTGGAGAGTGCTATACTCTTTGAGCTATTTCTCTTCTAGTATCTTCTTTATTATTACTTAAACTGATCTTTCCCTCTGAATTACCAGCATAATGAAATCGGGCTCCCAGAAACATAAGTAAAGTAGTGGGTACTCTTAAGTTCTCTTGAAAGAACCCTCCAGTCGAAAAGGAAGAGTGAAGCCTGCCATAATAGAAGATAATGAAAAGTTCGGTCACAGCGTCTATTATTATAACTGCAAGCACCTGTAATCATTGTGTAGGTCTAGCATATATAATATATCTCTTACAGAATATCTTTTCTGTTACAGACCAGCAGGGTGGAGAAAATGAGCCACAGACATCCATCAAAGCCTTGGGGGAGACAGGATTGAACTTTCAAGACATGGGTGCTTGTACAATGAAGGATTCTTCTTCCACTGACAACAGTTTCCACGTCAGCAGCATCCCAGAGGTCAGGTCCTTGGGAATACCATAGCCATAGGCTTTTGTTATGTCACAGGGCTAGGTTCGTGTGATTGTTGCACAATTCAAAATTTCTGCTAACATTTTCCTTTGATGTGCAACAGATGTAGAGACCTACAGGAGAGAACATCTCCAAGTTCCCCAGAGACCCCGCTTCTTTCTCATTATCTGACACTAAGGAGAAAGAATAATTTTTTAAAAACCATTTATTTACTTACAGTTGGAAACGAACACAAGCTTGAAATTACAGGCTTGTGCATCCAGCATACGTGACTGCACATATACTTGGTAACCAGTCAAACAGATCAACAGCAAACAAACAACTGCATCCAAGAGATGAAAGAGAGGGGGGAAAGAATCTCAGCAGAAAGCTGTTATGAAATTAAAGGCTGCAAGAAACAATTGGATAATATAGACAACATAGCCAAGAAAATCCCTGCAGTCACATGAACTACACACAGCATGTGAGGTTGCAAATAAAACTACAACAGTGATGTCAAAGAGGAAGGGCATGTAAAGTTTGAGGGTGGACCGAACTACCACCTGATTGTGGGAAAAGGAATCTAGAGCAGTGATGGCGAACCTTTTAGAGACCGAGTGCCCAAGGTGTGATTCAAAACCCATTAATTTTTTCACAAAGTGCCAATACAGCAATCTAACCTGAATACACGTGGCTGTGAAGGGGCGATGTTGGGAGCCCACAGAAAGAGCTCAGAGTGCCACCTTTGGCACCCATCTATAGGTTCGCCAACACTCATCTAGATGAATGGGCTCAGAATCTAGGCAAGCCCTAGCTAACAGGGATGCAGGGCAACCCGGAGCCAAGGAAGGAAAATTCTAATATATATTCTTCCTTCCTTCCTTCCTTCCTTCCTTCCTTCCTTCCTTCCTTCCTTCCTTCCTTCCTTCCTTCCTTCCTTCCTTTCTGTCTGTGTGCCTGCCTGCCTGTCTGTCTCATTCATCTCTCTGTATATCTATCTAAAACTCTTGCAAAAATATGATGAAATCAGCTTTAAGGGTGAAAAAAATGAAATGGACAGTTTCATCCGTCCTGTGCTGCATTTAAAAAAAAAAAAGATTCAACAAGTACTGCTTTGTGAAGGCAAGCTTTTGCATGGGATCCACTTAGCAAAGCCTGCTAAGCAGAGTCTAATACATTTAACTTTTCAATGTACCAAATAAGCAGGAGGCTAAAGCAAGAGATTTTTCCCTTTGAGAGAATCCCAGGCTCTTGAGTCATCCTTTCATTACAGCACATTGTACAGTGGCCGTCCATATAAGTTACTGGCCCTAGTCTTGCCTTAGCAACATCATTCATGATGTGGGATGATCTCATCGGGCACATCTGCTGCTGTCTTCCTCCTGATGCTCCAAGTTGCCCAAACACACAGTCTGTACAGCAACAAGGGCAGGAATCATAAGCACTTATTTGTACATCGTGTGAGCAATTGACAGAATGTCAAGTGTCATTGGCGGGGGGAGGGGGGCAGCAGGGACCGGAGTGCATCATCTTAATTAAAGCCTGACCCTTGGCCTCCTGCCTTCCCTCCTCCTCCTCCTCCTCCTCCTCCTCCTTCTTGGTGGGGGTGAGGAAGATGAAAGTCAAACTGAGTTAATTGCTATATTTTTGCAAAAGATGGGGCATAGGGTGGTATTTGAGAGAACATCTGCTTTGGGTGGTGAGCTGTGTTCTTTGCAGGGCATCCTATTCTATCTTGAGGGGGGAGGTGTCCCCCCCTCCAATGGAAGGTAGAGAAGTACAGTAAGGCTATGAACATTTTTAGATGATATTTTGGGCCCTTGGGGCCAAGGATAGACTATTGTTCCACATGGTGCCCCCATCCAGGGGGGCGCTGAGCTAAACATGGACTCCAATGTCAGGCTGAAATGACAGGACAGTCAGTATTTTTGTCATAATTATCAGATGAATGGGGAGTGGTATCAGGAGACAGATATCTAGTCTCATGCACTCCCAGATGCATCTGGTGGGGCCACTGTGAGCTACAGGAACCTGGACTTGATGGGCCCTTGTCCTGATCCAGCAAGGCTCTTCTTATTCTTCCATGTATTTATGCTCAACATTTTCTTGATCCGCAAAGCAGCCCTCAGTTCTAGCCACTAAAGCCAAGTTGGTTTTTATACAAAATTTTCCTGAGCTGCAAACCAGAGCTCAATTCTATTCCACCGCCCTCCAGGCAGCAGCCCTGAGCTGAGATTTCCATGCAACAACTAAGCAGGTGTCATTTAATGCCTGATCTCTTGTTTTCAATACCTGGGAAAGTCATGGAGGAGGAGGAGCTTGCAAGCTGGTAAATCCAATCAGCTTTCTCCCTCCTCCATCAATCTCCAACACACCATCTCTCAAATTCTGGAAAGCAGATCTGCTTTCGAGGGAGATGGAGTTGCCAGCCCACAAGTAACAAGAGTTAACCATGCCTCCATATAATCTCATATCCCAAATGGGGGCTATGTTTTCAAAAGCTGAGAAGCCCGTGTGTGCATGCTGGGATTTACCTCTTGCATCCAACTGTGCTGCAAACTCATTATCTCTTTAGGTCCCAATTGTAATTGTTTGCTTGTAGGGGATGTGGATAAGGCATGTCAATTCAGGCTCCTGCTGAGACAGAGGATGGCAGCCCACTCTGCCTCCTTTTCATGTTGCAGCCTGGGCAAGCAGAATGCTACAAATGCTGCAGTGTTTAGCAAACCACACGATTTGTCATCTCTCTCTCTTTTGTTCCGTTGGAGGAGCTCCTGGAAGCCAGTGGGAGACATTGTTTTGTGTAGTAGCAGTACTTTGTTTGGGTGCTGGAAAAAATTCCTTTGGACAAGTATTCCCCTATCCAATTATGCAACATTTAATTCCTGCTCAGTGAGATTTTAAACACGCAGCCTGGCGCAAAGTTGGGGCACAGCAGGGGAAAACAGGCAGAAATGGGAAAATGCTAGTTATTGTTTTAAGAGGATCCAGACTCTCTGTCCAGGAATACATCAGGAGAGAGGACTGCACACCAGTGTCCATTTTCATACTGTGAAATGTGAAGTTTCTAGTCCTTATGATTAAAAAAGAGAGAGTGTGGTACAATGGTTAGAAGGGCAGATTAAAACCAAGAGCCTTTAGCGCTTTTAGAGTAAACAGAATAAGAACCCCATTTTTTTATCCCCGATGGCAAAAATCCATCATTGTGATTTTATTTGATTTTACCTGATTATATTTGCAGTTTTACCCATTGTGACAGCTTTTAGCCAATACAATAAACAACTGAACTGAACTGAACTGAGCAACACACAGTTGGGCCTTCTCGGTGGCTGGTCCTGTGGCATGGAATAAATTGCTGAGCGAGATTCGCCTGGCTCCATCCCTGGCATCCTTTAAAAAGGCTGTAAAGACCTGGCTGTTTAAGGATGCGTTTGGCAATATCTAGGAGTATTGTGTTCTCCCTGTGTTCATTCTTTGTTTGATTTATTATTATTATTATTATTATTATTATTATTATTATTATTATTATTATTATTATTATTATTATTATTATTATTATTATTATTAACCACACAGCTGTCTATGCTGGATTTTTATTACCAATCACTAGTCAAATGCTTCCCAAGCGTTTAGGACTCAGTGATGTATCTGCAAATTATGCGAGCAGATCCCAGTAAGGCGGCTTTTTGCATCTGACTGATGGTGACTTTGTCAACTCCAATTTCTTCTAAATACTTTATTTATTTATTTATTTATTTATTTATTTATTTATTTATTATTATTATTATTATTATTATTATTATTATTATTATTATTATTATTCCCTCTTGCCAGGTATTTCTTGTCTTCTTGTTGTTCCATTGTGGCTTTTGTATCATTGGTTTTTTTCCCTTTTCTAATTTATTACTATTATTATGTTTTTGGTTGTCTCATAAGTCGTTGTTGTTAACTGCCCAGAGTTCCCATTTGAGGAAAATTGGATTGTGGTATACAAATAAATAAATAAATAAATAAATAAATAAATAAATAAATAAACTTTTCTAAGCACTTGACAGGAGTTGTGTGTGAATAGAGATGGGCACGACTCAAAAATGGTGTTTCGTTTGTTGTTTGTCGTTTAGGGGGTCCATTTCGTTTCATTTTAGTTTTTCATGAATTTTTTGAAAAAAAATCATTTTCATTTGTTACGTAACGAAATGAAAAAACAAAAACGAAAATGAAAAATTGCTGTTTTGTTAGCATTCATTACAGTTCAATGTATTTGCCGCAATGAAAACGAAATGCACGACAACATTTCTGTTGTTTTGGTTCGTTTTGTTTCATTTTGGAGACAAAATTCATTTTTCGTTTTGTTATGTAACGAAACAAAAAAATGAAAACAAAAATGAAAAATTGCTCGTTTCGTGCCCATCTCTATGTGTGAATACAGCAGTAGAAAAACAGTAAGGATCACATTTTTCCTCTACCTGTCCCACAAAACATTCCCTGATAGATTGAAATGTTGAGGGGGGGAGCAAGGGAGTGAACCAGAAACCGAACTTTGGAAAGCAATAACAAACATCAGGGCTCTATTGATTTTAAGTTGCTGAAATTCCATTAGTTATTAGAAGGAAAAACAAATAAATAGCTTTCTGCCCATTCTCTGTGCTGTTGATCTGCCCTAAGCCAATACAAATTAAAGAGGAGTACACTTATTATTTTTGCTTCACCTAGAGGTTCTTTTTAAAAAATGCCAAAACATCTAATGCAGAGATTTTGGGCTGGGTTTTGAATTTTGAGGGACGTTTTAGACCTCTCTCCCCCACTTCCTTTCCACAGCCTCTTCCCTCCAGGCTGTTAAATGATGCTCAGAACAAAGCTGATTTCCAAAGCTGCTCTCTGAAACCGATGGCAGCTCTCCAGTTGCTATGCTGGAAAAAAACTCCGAATGATGAATTTTTTCTACAGAGGGGGCAAAATCTGATTAGATTTCTGGGGAGGCCTGTCTGAACAATGCCGAGGTGGCCAGCAGCCTTAACATGACATTTTATTGAGATTTCTTTTCTGTACTTTGCTTTTCATCCATCCATTTTGATTTTATGGTTATTGTTATTATTTGCTGGCCAGAGTTGAAAATGGATGGGGAGGAGAAAAATGTTTTGCAACACGCAGGCACCCAGAGCAATGAGCCCTCCATTTTGGCGATTCCTTGCAGGCAGCTGCAGCGCAAGATAAAGGCTCAGATCACTCGCAGCGATGATACCATAGATTTGGCTCAGCTTAAGACTTGGCTCATTTTTCTAATTTGCTTATAAACTTCATTATGCAGTCAGACCTGACTGCCTACAGGCTTTCTGACATCACCACAATGGCTGCATGCTCCCGGTCTACTTGGATTACACGGAGTTTAGACAAGTCATTTTGCATTCCCAGCCCCAAAATAAAGAGACAACACCAAATATTGGGGTTAAATTGGGCCACAACTTTATTTACTTATTTACTTTTGTTTAATACCTGAAGGGGGCCTAGGTTTCCCATTGCACATGTGTGCTAGTCATTTCCAACTCTAGGGGCGGTGCTCATCTCCGTATTCAAGCCGAACAGCTAGTGTTATACAAATCCATGGCCACGTGGCTGGCACGGCTGCAAGGAAACACTGTTTTACCTTCCTGCTTTTTTTTAAATGGTGGTACCTATTTATCTACTTGCATTTTACATGCTTTCGAACTGCTAGGTTGGCAGGAGCTGGGGTTATCAGCGAGAGTTCACTCTGCTGCGTGGCACCCGGGATTTGAATTGCCGAGCTGCCAACTTTACAGCCGACAGTTTTTGGAGGCCTTAGTTCACTGAGCCACCACACCCCCTACTGTAGTGCAAATTAGGGGGCCTATTGTAGTGCAAATTAGGCTGGCTCCGGGTAACCACTAGCCAACCAGTCCAAATTGACCCGGGTAACCTCGGTCAGTTCCTTCTTGGCACTGGATTGTTATTCCTTTTCAGTACCATTCGAGCAAAGGGGTGACATTATCCGAAGGCAGCCCTGCAGTGTTTAACAGAACTTATTATCCTAGTAATTACACAAACGCTGTGGTCTTACCATAGTTTTCTGCATATATAAATTTCATGCGTATTTTGGGGGTGGGGCGGTCACATGGTTTTTAATATGCAGTCAGTGTCCTCTCTTCTGCGTCGTATTTTCCTACTCTTCTACCGTCTCTACCTGTATACTTCACATTTTCCCTTCTTTCCAGCTTGACTTTCCAAGCCTCCATGGTGTTTATCCTCGGGAAGCTGCTGAAAAAGGGGAACAACCAATTTTACTGCATATTTTCAGGGTCCTGTTGTGGTTACAGAAGCAAATAGGTAAGCATTTTTGAGCGAAGTTTCTAAATCCAGCCCCTGCCAGTAGTTTAGAAAACTTCGCTGAAACTGCTGGTCCAGGGGCATGGTTGGCTGGGACCAGAATTTACTTCTCTTCGCAGTTAGCACACAATCGTTTTCTGCGCAGTTTGCCACCAGGAAACTACACAGAAAATGCTGGTAGGACTGTGGCCTAAGATTAATCTGAACTCTTAACTTTTAATTGCAAGGCTGGCCTGTCCCCTTAATGGGACATTTCCTGGAACTCACCTAAATGCTTTGCACTACCTGCCAAAGTGAAGTGGCTATGGCAGGCATGTCCAATATTCAGCCCTCCAGATGTTTTGGACCACAGCTCCCACAGTCCTTTGCCATTGGAAATACAGGCTTGGAGTTCTGGGGCTTGTGGTCCAAAACATCAGGAGGGCTGAAGTTTGGACATTGCCTGGGCTACGGAGTATGCTCCTCTTTTCAGACTGGTGGTACTAAAATTGTAGCCCGAAAAAGTAACTTTTCAAAACTCTGAGATATCTGGCTTTCAGCACAGCAGCCATGAAGAACAGATAATTTCTTTTTTAAAGAATGGAATCAAAGAAATCACAGGGGAATATCAAATAATAACCTTAGGGCGGCAATGCTGGAAGGGACCCTAATGGATCATTGACTGGTGGCCCTGTCAAGGATGCAGAATGGGGAATTGAACTCCCAAGTAAAGATGGGCACAAAGCCCAAAACGAACCAGGAAAATTGGTTGCAAATTGCCAGTTTGTTGTTTCGGATTGATTGGGGTTTGTCCAAACTTTCCTAAAGCAAAGCATGATGGGGTGTTGGAATGAACTTCCTGATGCATTGCCCCCACGGCTTCCCTTCAGCCCTTCCCACCCACACCCACCCTTTTCCTGCTGTTCCTGTCACCTCCCTTGCTTGTCCTGCCTCCTCCTCCTCCACCTCTTCTGCCACGGCCACCTCCACCTTCCTCTCGGAATGGAAGCCAAAGTTCTGGCAGCCAAGCCTTTACTCTCTGCCTATGCTGAGAGGTGACATGGGGAAGGCTAGGTTACTGAAATGGAGGCTTTCATTCCAGCACTAGCAGCTTCTTCTCTCTTTACATATGGAGCCACCGATTAAGTCAGGCATGTCCAAACTTTGGCACTCCTGATGTTTTGGGCCACAACTCCCAGAATTCTAAGCTTAGATTGCCGATGGGAAAAGACTGTGGGAGTTGCTGTCCAAAACATCTGAAGTTTGGACATGCCTGGATTAAGTGGTCAGAGGCCACACAGGCAGAGAGGGAAGGCTTGGTTGCTGGAACAGATTCCAGGATGGTGGAGGCAGTGATGATGGAGGACAACCACAGGCTCTCACCAATGGACCAATTCATCAATTTGTTGGTAAAACATCCAGAAATTCATGTTTCATCAACCTTGACGAAGCACGAATGAAAACTAAACACCATTTGGGCAATTTGTGCCCAGCTCTTCGCCCAACTTCTGGTTCCACAGTCAGATATCTAAAGCATTGAGCTATCCAACAGGAGAAGACACTGGCATGTAACAGAGAGTGTTGAGGAGTATCCTGGGAAACATTCCTTCATGTGAAAATGAGGTACTGCCAATTTTCTTCCTTGCCTGTAAAATAGTGCAATATTGTTGTTTTTTTCTGTTGATTGTGTGATATGCGTCCTTGCATTTGTGACCATTTTTGTAAAAAGTGCATGACTAGGGCAGCTGAAGAGCAATAGTAGCCCTCTTGTTAGTAGCTCTCTTGTCTATATTAAACAAATATAGATGAGTTGTTTGCTTCTGTTTGATCAATCAGCCAGTACTTGTCAAGGATTGTAGTTTTGACAGAATGTCTGTAATGTGTATTTAACACATTACAAAATGGATTTTGTAAATTGTGCCATGTCATGAGCTAGACAAGAATGTGTATTAGGTCTAGGGCACAGGTGAAAGGAATAATGAACCTGAAAGGTCAGGATGATTAGTGCCAGGTGGAATAGTTTGATCACCTCATTTCATCAAGGATCTGGTTGGGCTACAGCAGGTAGCTGTATGTATAAAAGTAGCAGGCAAACCAATGTTAAAATTGGGACTGCCTAAGGTGAGAGGCAGCTTCCCCATGTTCTGTTGTATTTTCTCTATATGCTGTAACTTTGTATATTGTTACTGTATATTACTTTTTGTCATGTAATATAAGTTTTGAACTAAGTTCTATTGCCTTGTTCAATTTGTCTCCTAGCTCCATAATCACTAAATGCATTTATTCTTCCACAACACTGCTAATCTCTGCTAGTAGTTTATATTTCCTTGAACATAACAAATCCCTATCTGCATCATAGGGTTATATACTTTAACAGTAACTCTGTGCAGGTACGTATGTGTGAAATTAAGCTTAGCTTAGACTTGGCTTTTTTATTATTATTTTTATTTGCTTAGAAACATCATGACATACTCAGACCTGATTGCCTACAGGCATTCTGCCATCATCATGATAGCTGCATGCTCCCTGACTACTTGGATATCATTGAGCTTTGACAAATTATTTTTCAAATTGGGGATAATGCAGTTGCAGCCCCTAAAAGTAACTTTTCCAACTCTTGATTTTAGCAAGCAGAACCAAGTCAATCATGGGCTAGGTCAATAGTAACCTTGGAATTGCTTTGCTTTGCTCAGTAATATCTGTGCTAGAAATTCTCACCATTTTGGTCCCCAAATAAAGGTAGTTTATTATTTAGTTTATTATTTCCATCATCTCAGTTCATAGGCAGTGTTTGGCCAGTGTCCATGGACATGGTAATTTAACATCATCCCAAGTACCCAGCCACCCAGAGTGGCCAGATGGGCAGGGTATAAATATAATAAATACTAAATATTAAATACCCAAACACAATTGCACCTGATATCACTGTATCTATAGCAGCCTCCTTGGTGTTGTACCCCTTTGAGTGGGTTCATTGTTGTTCAGTTCATTTAATGAATCCATGATGGACAGCGTTTTGTTATTCAATAAAGTTTTATTATCAAAGATATGAAAGGATTCTTACTCTCTCCCTCCTGCACAGTCTCTTGAACATGGTTAAACATTTTTAAGACTTCTTTATCAAATATAACAGGTGGAACATCAGCCCTCAATAGCAAGGTTTCCCAAAACTCGCGTAGTTGCCCCTCACACACTCGTGGATATTCGCTTTCCCAGGGCATATTGAGCTGCAGCACGGATGTCATGCCCATCAAGGAAACAGGAGACAGATATCTAGTCTCATGCACTCCCAGAGGCATCTGATGGGGCCACTGTGAGATACAGGAAGCTGGACTAGATGGGCCTTTGGCCTGATCCAACATGGCTCTTCTTATGTTCTTATGAGGCAGATCCCTGCTTTCTTGACCAGAAAAGTCTCCCCTCACCGGATACATCCTTGGGCCAACCCTCCCTGGCATGACCGTCACCTTCCATTCTATCGGCTCAACTCTCCCCCAACTGTCAGTTTGGACCCCTATCTCGCGCGCCTCCTCCTTCCCTCCTCCTTCCAAACTTCACCCCATTTGTTCTCTTCCCTAACTGACAGACACATCCCTTCCACAACCATATCTGAGGTTAACCCTTTCCTTCTCCCTTCCTGACTTTCTTTCCCTTCTGGTATTTTCTCCTTGTCATCTTCCTTTTCTATTTTTCCTTCTTCAGGTCCCTTGTCCTTTGGCCATCCTGTCCACATTGGATGGCACAACATCTTTGGACTCCTCACACCCCCCTCACCATTGGCTATCAGATGCTAAGAGTTGCACTCAGAAACACTGAGAGCACAGTATTCTCTCAGTGACTGGGCTATACTGACACATTTTCAAGGATTTTCGAGGGGACCACACACAGAGAGAGCATTATCTGGCATCCCAGAGACTGAAAAGGAGCTAAGATGGAATGATGATGTCTGGAATTTTAATTCAGATTTTTTTAAAAAAATGCCAATTTGAGTCACGTTGCCGAAACATTGGCAGAAGGAAACGGTGATACTTCTTTGGGTCCCTAGGCATGAAGATAAATCTCATGGCAAGCAACACGAGAGGAAGGTAACATATTTTTATGTGTGAGGTGGCTTTCAAGAGTGGAGGCTATTTCACCATAAGCAGAGAGATGCAGGTGTACCTAATGTGTTTGGTATCTGGAAGTTGAGTCATGGCAACTGGCTTTCTCTTCTTGTTAAGTAAAAAAAGTAGTGTTTTGTTACTCATCCAAGTAGCTTCTTCAGTCTGAGGAAGGTTGGTAGGAGACCTCCAATTTATCCACCATGTTGGTTTCAGCCATTGGAATCCATTTGCAATTAGAAAAGTGCTTTTTTATTATATTTTTAAAGAAGAGGTTTGGTTTCTGTTTGGCTTCTCTACATAACTTTCTAATTACAAATGATTTTTTCCTGGGGGACCCTCTTTGCAGTTGAATAACTTGGCCCCCTGAACCCCAAACCTCTCCAAAAAAATTTTGGGGGGTTTACAGGGAAGTGCTTGAGGAAGCTCCACTGTAATTGCCATGCTGCTAGATGCCCATGATCACTATTTTTGAGTACATAGCATTTCAACTACAAATGTTTTTTTCCTGGGGGGACCCACTTTGGAGTTGATTAACTCCCAAACGTCTCCAAATTTGGGGGGCTTTAAGGGAAGAGTCCAAGGAAGCTGCCCACCAAATTTGATCCCTAGGATGAATTGTTGCATTTTAGAGTTAAAAAAATGGCAGTTCGGTTCTGTTTGTCATGAAATGCATTCTACAGTTTTGTTTCGTAACGAAATGATTCATTATGTAATAAAGCGACAAAACAGTGTTTCATTTTTTCTTTGGTGTCCATTTCTAGTCATTAGTATTGGGCTTCCTGGTAGTGGTGTAAAATACTCCTGATTTGTCTTGGGGTCGATTAAAGGGCAGCATGATAAAAAGGAGGCAGATTGTGTTTAAGTCCTCTACCCCTGTTCTGAGAGGGAATTTCTACACACACAACCCCTCTGTTGAACCACCATCTTCTCTGTCGAAGAGAATGATGAAGATGTACACAACTTCGACAGAGACTTAATGTGTATTTCTGGGAGCTGAGTCATGGCAACTGGACTTCTTTTCTTGTGAGATGGAAATGCTTTGCTACTCATCCAAGCACCTTCACTGACGAAGCTGCTTGGATGAGTAGTGAAACATTTTGATCTCACAAGAAAAGAAGTTCAGTTGTGATGACTTACCTTCCAGATAACCTCACCTGGATGACTGAGAATCGTTACAGACATAATGTGTTTGGCACTTCTTTCCTCCCAGACCCTGCCTGCCCTGCTTCTGTGACATTCCAGAGATCCATCTGGAGCATCACCAGGGTACGCAACTGTGACATGATGAGTCATTATGTGTTGGCAGAAAGCCAAAGCCAGGAGACACTTTGTACATGCTCAGTTTTCAGTTCGCTGTGCCAGGATTGCATCATCCAGACAGGTATAAGCAGTTAAGCAGCATACTGCTGCGTGGGGGTTTTGGACAAGGAGCAGCGTGTCACTTTGCTAGTCAGATTCTTGAACTGGACTGGGCCTGGACCGTGACTACGAGATTTTGCTGCTGATTCTGATGAATTGCTCTCTCTCTCTCTCTCTCTCTCTCTCTCTCTCTCTATTCTCTCTCTCTCTCTCATATTCTCTCTCTCTCTCTCTCTCTCTCTCTCTCTCTCTCTCTCTCTCTCTCTCTCTCTCTCTCTCTCTCTCTCTGTGTGTGTGTGTGTGTGTGTGTGTGTGTATTTGTAAATACAGTTTTGGTGTGTAGGGAAACACCACTGTGTTGAGTCATTTTTTCTGCGCACTGCTACTGGCTTTGGAGGCTCCATCAAATCTCAAGCCAGCACCTTTCAGCAGCCATCCGCAACTCTGACATTGCCAGTGTCTCAGATTGGCACTGATCTTGCCCTGATCACACTGAGATGCCCTAGTGCAGTGATGGTGAACCTATGGCACAGGTGCCAAAGGTGGCACTTGGAGCCCTTTCTGTGGGCACCCGACATCACCCCTTCATAGCCACCTGTATGCAGGTTAAATTACTGTATTGGGACTTTGCAAAACAATTAGTGGGTTTTGAACTGCAGTTTGGGCACTCGGTCTCTAAAAGATTTGCCATCACTGCCCTAGTGTGTCCCTCACTACCTTCAGTCAGCAGATTGGGGTGGAGAACACTTTCAGGTTGTCATTGTGATTTATAACTCTCGGGAGGTGCCAGATGAAAATTGACAGGCTCTGCCTTCCTACCTCCTCCTCTGCAGGATGCAATTGTTTGACAGCTTCCCACAAATATACAATATGAAAAAAGAAGGGGAAGTAATGAGGCAGTTCAAGCCTTCTTTTGTTTTCTCCCTCTTTTTAGCTCCGGTTCTATTAGTTCATAAAAATAAGTTTTTTCTCTCCCTAGAGGGATGGAAGGGGTACTTACTAAATGCCTCATTTTCATCCGCCTACCTACTCTAAACCGGATGAGGCACCTTGATAAGCAATTTGAAAGCCCCCTTAAAATTCTTCTCCTCCAGCCAAGAGAGACTCTGGAAGCTTTTGATTTTCCAAATGATACATCCTTTGGGGGAAAATGCTTCTGCTGCTCTTTCCTTTGGGGTCAGTTGTGCCCCATGGAACCTGCAGATCGGCTCACCCCTGCCCTGCATGGGACATTCAATGTCTCTGTCTTTGTTTCTTTCTTTCATTTTAATTCTTCCAAATAATCATGGAACAAAGAGGAAATTGTGTTCCATGGAAATGTGTTAATAACACATCACCTTGTTCCTGTCATACATCAGACGACAGACTTAATGGCTTTCTCTCTCCGGAGATTCTGATGAAGACAGTCTTCCTCCCATGTATGCCTTTGTCTTGTCAGACATGGAGCAGAAGGGGGGGGATCCATTATCACCAGCTGAGGTTTCTCCTGAGGAATGAGAATGTTCACTACTCATTATCAGCATCACAGCAGGTTTCTGGACTCTCTCTGACCAATGGGTTGCTGATTGGGGCAGGTCACAGGGAATCATATGGTCCCTCTGTTAACAAGAGCTCCACTGGCTGCCAGTCCAGACATAAAGAGCTTGGCCCCAAGCTACATCAAGGAGTCTTCCTTTATGAGTAGACATGGGCACGACTCGGCGAAATTGTCGTTTCCGTTTTCGATTATCGTTTCCGTTACGTAACGGAAACGGCAACGATAATTAAGCCGTCAGAACTCGAACTCGAACCGAAAAAAAGAAAAATTTGGTCGGGTTTTTCGTTTCCGTTTGTGGCATCGCGGCGATTGCGCAATGCAAAGCACAGAAAAAGTTTTTTAAAGTTTTTTTTAAAAAAAACCCGACTCCCGGCCAAAAAAGCAGGTGAAAATATGCCTGCCAGAGGCTTTGCCACCTACCAGAGGGGTGGTTTCTGGGGGGTCCCCAGCCTTCCCCCCCTCTTCTCCTGTCCTGGGCTGCTTGCACCAGGCTGGGGGGGGGTTCATCCTCGTCATCTGTCTCTCGCTGCATGCCATGTGGTGGGGGGGGATCCAAAATGGTGACCACAATTTTTCTTTTGAAATTGTGGTCAAAAAACACACCAAATCACCACAGAAACAGGTGAAATTTATTTATTTTAAATGCCTGAATTTTTATAGTAGCAGCAGTGGGTTTTTTATAGCAATAAAACATCGTATTGATTTTATTTTATTTTATTTCATTTTTTATTTTTTTAGACCTGCCCATTTGGGCTGGGCATGGGATGGGACCATGCAAATTTTCTGAACCATTCCACCAATGGCATCGCCAGGTTTTTGACTGACACTTCTGGATGTCTCGGAGGGCATAAAAAGCCAAGGCACCTTGCAGAAATCGCAGTCGGGTCGGTGTATGGATGTGGTTGAGGGAGGAGGGCTGGCTGCTGGTGCTGGTGTGATCCGATCGAGATTGAATGAATGAATGAATGAATGAATGAATGAATGTTTATTTACGGTTATTAACCAAATTGTAGTACAATTAAAATATAATGTGATAAAACAGTATAAAATAATACAATAAAACAGTATAAAATATTATGATAAAACAGTATAAAATATATTACTAGAAAATACAGAGCTTGTAAAAACGACAATTTATGGGGCTAAATATAATTAGGAGAATTTCGAATCTCTATCAGTTATACGTCTACGTTTGATCATAGCAGCATAACAGAATCTGGCAACACAATTTGTGATCTGAGGGGACCTGTCTGAAAGGAGTAGCTTAGCGTAGTAGTTGGTAGGTCTCCCAGGATGTTTGCAAATAATAGGATGTATAAGCTCCTTGCGTAGTTCTTGATAAAAGGAGCAGCATAAAAGGACATGGGTCACAGACTCAATTTGGCTATTATTGCAAGGACATAGCCTCTCAGGGTAAGGGATATTTTGAAATTTCCCATCCAAAAGTTTGGAAGGGAGCACATTCAATCTGGCTAGGGAAAAGGCCCGGATTATTTTTGTAGACATAGAGCTGGAGAGGTAAAAAGACATTTTGAATGCATTGTATGTAACTATGCTGGCATTCAGGTGTTCCTGGAAATCTATATTTTACGCTTGACGGTCGCTTTGGCATTGGTGTAGCCCATCGCTATAAGGGTGTTAATAGAGAGACCTATCCGTTGCATTTCTTTGACTACAAAAGATTTCCAATCTGACTGGAAGGTGTCTAGGAGGGTCAGGGGAGCCAGACCGACAGGAAGAAGCATAAGTTTGAGCCGCCTTTACCAAAACACCAGGTTGCAAGTTCTCTGCAACTCAACAGGAGCTTTATCTAAATTAATCCCAGTGTTCAATGGTGTAAAACAGGGTTGTATTCTAGCCCCAACTTTGTTCAATTTTTATATCAATGGCATAGTGGATAAATTATCAAAATCTGACTTCCATCCCCCTAAGCTGTTCTCACGCCCTATCTCCATGCTACTTTATGCCGATCGAGATTGAGGAGGGATGCTGGAGGCTTTAGGATTTAAGTTAGGCAGGCAGGGAGGGAATTGAATTTAGAAAATAATTTTTTTGATTCCCTGCAGCTTTGTCTGCTGAAGGGAATAGCAGTTTATTCTTTATTTCTTCTCTGGCAGTTTGTGAGGATTTTTTTTTCTGATATTGGATAAAGGGGGAGGTTCGACTGGGAGTGGGAGGTGTGGATTTATTTTAAAAATATATTATATACTACCATTTATTTTCTATTTTGCCAACTTCAATTTGCTTGCACACACACACATTTGGGGTGCAAGCCAAGAACAGAACCTCTATCCTAAGTGATATCCTAACTGCCCACTCGCCCGCCTGCCCGCCCGCACACTTGCCCGCCCGCGGCCGCCACCCGCCCATGGCCCCCTGCCACAGAGAATCGAAATATCAAAAAATGGAAGGTTGGACCAAAAAAAAAAAAAAGGAAACGAAGGCAGGGAAGTACAGATATTGTCACGAAACAAGACATGAAATAACAGTTGTCACAATACCATCAATCATGCCAATGAGTAAACGGAAACAGGGACAGAACTGGGACAAGACCACATGACCGTGAATGACGTTATCACAAAATGAAATGAGAAAGGACGTGAAGTAACCGCCTAAGATAATAAAGAGAAGCCTTTCTCCTCTTTCTGGCACATTCACAACTTCACAAGTACATTTCGAGGGTAGATCTACCCCTTAAATTTAAAACTTATGGTATCTCATTGGAGTGCTTTACAGTATATAGGTGGGCTATGAGATGGCTAAACAAATCCTTAAGCAACTCATTTTGGAGGTAGAGAGACATCATGATCTGGAGGCTACCCGTAATAGCATATCAGTCAATCCAGCACTGATCCCCTTCAAACCTGCTATTTCTTAGCTTGTCTAATAAAGAAACAATGCAGAGCCTTTACCCGTGCTCTGCTGAACACTCTGTTGTACCATTTCTTCCTGTGTTCATAAGTAATAGAATCCTGAGCTTTGTGTCTGGCGGTGTCCTTTTTGTCAGAGCTTTGGAAAGCTATTTTCCTTGATGAAACAGTGAACAGCAAAAATAAAAATACTGCAGCTCCTTTGTGCTTGTGGACAACCCCTGCACCCCTCTCCATAAAGATGTAGATGGAGTTTGAAGGACTGGGGTGTGAGACCCAATCCTGTGCTTCAGATGCAGCCTTACAACAAACAGCCAGGAGACCAGCTGCTTCCTGCCTCCTCTATGAGAGAAGTGCCAGTGCAAAATCATCTTGCCAAGAGCTTTATATCTAAGGACAATCTCCTGGAAAACCACAACTTTTGCCATGTTTGGACTTTGGGCACTTGCTTTGAAGATGTGGATCTAGTCCACGAAAGCTTGCAATGATTTTTTTAAATTGGTGGCCTATAGAAGTATCACCTGTATCCTGGTCTTACATTTGTATTTTTCAGAAACAGGCTCTTCTATTAGAGCAGTGATGGCGAACCTTCAGCACTTCTGATGTTTTGAACCACAACTCCCACAGTGCTTTGTCATTGGCAATCTAGGTTCAGAATTCTGGGGGTTGTGGTCCAAAACATCTGGAGTGCCAAAGGTTTGCCACCACGGTACTAGAGCGACATAACAGGTGCCAATATAACAGATGCCAACACAGAGCCAATGTGGTTCAACAACAAAACTCACAGAGTTCTAAGGGCACCAGGGAGTTAACTGCATTCTCAAACAGTTCCAGTCAGCAGGAAGAAACTGTCCACAAGGGTCTTTTACTGGAAGGAGCAGCATCCCACTTTCCTCCAACTCAAGGACACCTCTTCGGTGCCCTTGGCATGGAGTGACACAACAAGGATGTTAGAAGCAAGCGCTCAATTGTCCCTGCAGTAGAATAGTCTGGGTGCCTTAAATCTCTAATAGGGGTGGGCAGGAAATGAAAAATGAAATGTGGTTTCATCGTTTCGTTACGTAACAAAACAAAACAAAACAAAATGAGGAAGCAGTATTTTGTTATAGATGAAACGAAATGGTTGTTTTCCCATTGAAATGAACCATTAAGTTCCATTGTTTCCAGGCTCCTGCTGAGCTGTCAATGGCTGGAGCCCTTTACAAATGGCTCACGGAGTCCCGGGACCAAATCTGGTGCCTCTAGGACCCAAAGGAGCCATTTCGTTTCATTTCATTTTGTTTTGTATGATTTTTTTAAATGTAAGAAATGAAACCAAACCAAACGGGGATGAGCATGAAACAAAACATTATTTTTCTGGTTTGTGCCCATCACTAATCTCCGGTCTTCCCTGTCCATAAGTGCAGCCTCTAAGGCAGGCATGTCCAAACTTCGGCCCTCCAGATGTTTTGGACCACAACTCCCAGTCCTTTGTCATTGGCAATCTAAGGTTAGAATTCTAGGAGTTGTGGCCCAAAACATCTGGAGGGCCAAAGTTTCTCTAAAGGGTTGCCCAGGTCCACCACCACCACCATTCCACAGGTGAACTGGGGAAGGTGGAACCCCCACTCTCTCTGGCTGAGGGAATATGGCTGGTCCCACCATGTTTCACCCATTTTATTTCACATGGGTAATGTGGGAAACAGGTGACTTCTTCAGGTGCATTTGAGAGGAACCCCTGCAGCAGAGCAGAGTCTAATGGAGTTTTCATGCTAGAGACGAGACATCTTGCATTCTCTTTTAGGTGATAGTCCCATGATCCTCCACTGCACCCCACCGGCAACAGGGGCTCTAGCTGGACATGGAAATATGTCAAGAGGACAGGTTGTGAGAGAAGGTGTGTGCATATGGTGGGTGGGGGAAAGTTTGTGTATTTTCTGCCCCATTGTCTGTGACGCATCCCCCATCCCTTCACCTATTAGCATGTGGAACTGACTTTGGAAACTGGGCTTGCCCTGTAAAAATGTAGTGCAGTTCTGCCTGCAGTGCTGTTTGAACTGCAATTTTAAATGAAATAGGCAGCTATGATTTTTATGACTAATTTAATGGAAATACTAAAGTATATTAAACCACCCGTTTTACCTTCTGTCTTCTTCAACTGCTCCGATGTGAATCAAAAACCACTGTAGCCAAAAGTGGTGGTTAATATTTAATATAGTGCCTGTGCGAGTCACTATGATAAATATGTGTTTTTAGAGATGAAAGTCAATGCTTCTAAGATTCAGAGCAAATGTGCCTGGAATGCAGCACAAGGCTTTTAGAAATGGTGCCTGGGTCTGGGTGTGTATAGATGTGCATGTGTACAAATGTGCAAATGTATCATTCATGTATATATATAGTGAAGAACATTTGAAGGCTCCAGGCTGAAATGGGTTTCCTGAGGGTTATGAAAACCATGAAAACCTATTTCTCAAAAATGTTACCTGTAATTGAATGAGGGATCTGAAGGCAGAAACTGATGGAAATATAGCTTCATAATCAGAAGCAGAACTCCCTTAAGAATTAAAGAGTGTTTGTTTTTCCTTTCACAAGATTTCACAGCAGTAGAAGTTACGCATTAGCTTGTTTTTGTTCCATGATTGGTCATGGGGAGATATAGGATCCATGTGAAATTTGATTACAGAGACACAGAGACTTTAGAACAAAAAAAAAGTTGGTCTTGGGAGAATTAACATGTCATCACCTTCTAAGTGTGAAGCTGCTTTATCATCTTTTGCTCTCCTGAGCACTATATCCATGAAACCTCTAGATTGGCTACTAGGATCTTCACTCGGCCCCCCGGCTTCACAAAACAGCTTTTCAGCAAAAGGGCTGCACTTTACTTTCTTGGTTATTCAACAACATGATAATTCAAACTACTGATGTCTGTGTTATTTTTCAGAGTCCCAGAATGCTGCCTTACAAGGTGCCAGTCAACACTAATGGGTGCTTATGGTGGCTAAGAGAATACAGATGATGCAGATGATGCTTGGAAATAAACTTCAACCCAAGTAGCAAGATTACCCCCCACCCACCTCACAACACACATTTTAGAAAAGAGAACACAATCTGATACTTTTGATAATATTTTATATGCTACATAATCAGTAAAATTGCACAGTAGTTCATTCCTGTTAAATTGTGAAACTTTAGATTGTAGCGGAAAAATGCACTTTGCAATATCTTTCTTCATGTACTGTCCATTCATTGCCATTTAAAAAAAAACCTCTTTCCTTACATAAGAACATAAGAACATAAGAAGAGCCATGCTGTATCAGGCCAAAGGCCCATCTAGTCCAGCTTCCTGTATCTCACAGTGGCCCCAACAAATGCCTCTGGGAGTGCATGAGACTAGATACCACTCCCCTGCATCTGGTCCTTGAAGTACCCCAGTTTTAAGACTAGAGATTACACATCTCTATCATGGTTTGTAACCTGTGATGGACTTTTCCTCCAGAAATCTGTCCAATCCCCTTTTGAAGGCATACAGGCCAGATGCCATCACCACATCCTGTGGCAGGAAGTTCCACAGACTATCAACGTGCTGGGTGAAAAATATTTTCTTTTGTCTTTTCTTACTCTCCCAGCCCTCAATTTGAGTGTGTTTCACCTAGTTCTGGTATTTTGTGAGAGGGAGAAGAGTGTCTCTCTATCCACTTTACTCATGCCCTGCATTATTTTGTACGTCTCAATCATATCCCCCCCCTTATGCACCTTTTTTTCCTGCTTATTTGGAATTCTGTAATTTTATTAATGTTTCATCACTTGAACATTCACGTATTGGAATGAAATTTGGTGCACATTTTCAACTACAGGAAAAGAGATTCCATTTGAAAATTTGGAAGAACTTCATGACAGAGCTGTTCAGCAGTGCAATATGCTGCCACAGAGGTTGGTGGAGTTTCTTTCTTTGGAGGTTTTTAAGCAGAGGCTGGATGGCCATCTGTCGGAAATACTGTGATGGAGGTTCCTGCATGGCAGAGGGATGGACTGGATGGCCCTTGAGGTCTCTTCCATCTCTATGATGCTATGATGCTTTCTCAAATGGGTTGATGTTTCACAACATTCTTTCCAGCTTCGCATGTTGCCTTTGGAGTGCTTTGTTTTGTGATTCAACATGGGAAGATGAACACACATTTAATATGCAAGTCTGATTAGTAAATATCTCTAAGGAACAGAAGTACATAGGAAGAGCCCTGCTGGATCAGGCCAAAGGCCCATCTAGTCCAGCTTCCTGTATCTCACAGTGGCCCCACCAAATGCCTCTGGGAGCACACGAGTCTAGATATCTGTCTCCAGATACCACCTCTACATCTGGCCCTGGTTTTAAGCCTGGAGATTACCTCTCCATCATGGTTTGTAACCTGTGGTGGACTTTCCCTCCAGGAATCTGTCGAATCCCTTTTTAAAGGCATCTGGGATGGTTACTTCATGTCCTTCCTTGTTCCAAGATTACATTCGTTTCGTGATAACTTTGTTCAGGGTCATGTGGTCTTGTCCCGGTTCTGTCCCTATTTCCGTTTACCCATGGGTGTAATTGATGGTATCATGATGACTGTTACTTCATGTCCTTGTTTCGTGACAACATCTGTACTTCCCTGCCTCCATTTCCCCCCTCTCTTTTTTTTTTTTTGGTCCGACCTTCCGTTTTTTGATATTTCAATTCTCCGGAACTTTGCCTTTCATGCGTTAAGCAGCAAAGTTCGAGGTTTAATGCCTTCTTCCCTCTCTGTGATGCAATGTTTATGCCATTTGGATTGTACTGGAGAATGCAACTTCACACTCCTGCCACTAGATGGATAATGTGCATGTTGCGTGACGAGCCTTACTTCACGGGCTCTTGTCTCAAAATAAGAACCGAGACAAGAGATTCCCGAGGTCAGGGAGAGGTATGGCTCATCATGCTTAAATCCCAGTTCAGGGGGCATGGTCGGGACGAACTCCCGTCATCATGCAATGGACACGCAGTAACATTTTTTTTTGTACCGGTCCGAAGTGGGACCGTGAACTGAGATGAGAGGGACGTGAAGTAACTGTCTAGGACAGATTATAAGGAAATCCTATTCTCAAAAGGAAAATGGAGGAAACAGTGGAAGTATTTAGATTTTGATATGATCTTAAGAGGGTATCATGAAATTACTGGGATAATCAGTATCATTTTAGAACTGTAGAACTTGAAAAGACTCTATTGATCACAGAATTGAGCCCCTGTCAGGGGGACACCATTAGAAATCTAGCTCCACAGGAAAATATCTAACCACTGAGCTCTCCTACTTAACATTCCTGCACACTTTGTAACACTGGGTATCAATGAGACAGAGTCTACCAGGACCTAAAGGGTTTCTTTTCCTTCCTGCTAACCCATTGCTGAATTTCTTTTATCCACTTTTGGCTTGCCTATCATCTCTTCTATTTTCTCTTCTTTGATTCAGTTTGTTTATATAATCTCTTTCTTTCTTTTTTGACCTCTAAGCATGCAGGAAGCAGACAGGATGTTTCTTCTACCTCTAGAGACTCCATTGTTCCTATTTTTATACTGACTGTAACTATACACAGCAACTGTAAGTAAAGATGCCCTCTTACCCCCTTAAAATTCATTTGAGGTAATTTTTTTTAACACATAAAGCACTAGTTAATGTAATAAGGGGTGAGCTACTGAGAGCTGAGCTGTTGTCTCACACTTTCTCTATGCAGTTCTTGTTTGTACCAGATACACAGGGGCATATCTAGGGGGGGAAGGGTATATCTGCCCCGGGTGCAGCAATCTGGGGGTGCCAGAAGGGGGAGGAGGAAGCCCTGCACCCACCCACTAGCAGTCCTCAGGCTTGGCGACGGGACCCCCTCCATCACAGCCGCCGCCTCTGTCATTGCGCGCCAGGTGAACAGCAAAGCAAGCAGGCAGCAGGCAGGCATGCAAGCATGTTGACTGTGACACCCTCCTCCTCCTCCTCCTCCTCCTCCAACTCTTCCTCGCCTTGCTCTGGGCCACCGTGGAAAAGGTAAGGTGTGATCGCGCTACTGCACATGTGCACGTGCACACACACACAAATGCCCATCAGCATACCCACCCACTTGCCCGCCCACCCACCCCATGCCTGTCCCATGCCCACAGGATTACACCCCCCAAATACTGGGTGGATGTGATGCAGCTGGGGAGGGCTGGAGGGGTGGAAAAACAACTTTGTCCCCAGGCACCCGAAAACCTTGCTACGCCGCTGCAGATATGCTGCTACCTATAAAAGGAATTAAGACCGGCCTAGATGCCCTAAGCACATCTGATCTTACTTGGTTTCAGAAGCTAAGCAGGGTCGGCCCTGGTTAGTACTTGGATGGGCAACCACCAGGGAATACCAGGTGCTATAGGTGCCTGGAGTAGGAACTGGCAAGCCACTCCAGTACTCCTGCCAAGAAAAGTCCATGGACATGGAGTCACGAACAGTTGGTCACGACTGTAATGACACAACACACACACACATAAAAGGAATTAACCAATTCTCCAGCAGAAGCACAGTATTATGCTGCCAACAAAGTCCTACAATGAAGTCTAAAACTTTGTATAAAACTTTGTAATGTAATATTTATGGTGAAGTTGCATAGCTCTTTCCTCTCCTCAAACGAAGGAAGCCAAAGGGATGCTGATGGGGTGCTAGTTCCTGTTACAGATACACCTTTTTTCCAGTCCCCCTTTTTTAGCCATTTCCCTTTTGGAGAACACACAAATAATAAGCCTGCTGCAGTGTAAACACGTTCGCCAACTTTGCTGATGCTGAAGGTGTCGGAGACAAAGAAAAACGCTGCGGAAAATCTAGCTATTCAGCCAAGTGCGAACTGGAAAGCCGATTGCTGGCAACTGCTGAAGTGCGGACTGCTGAACCGCTGTAACAACCACGTGACTGCGGGAGGGAGATAAGGCTATGCAAAATAAAAAGCGGCTGCTCATGGAAGTGTGGTAGTGGTCTTTTGGTTGAGCAGAATTGATGCCAGCACAAGCACCCCTTTTGCCTTCAGATGAGGCAATCATGCCAGGCAGTAAGTGGACAAAAGCAATGCCAACCTGATCAGAACATATTTGGGGTGGGGTTGGGGGCCTCTGCTGTCTGAAAGAAAAAAAAGAGTTGATCTGCCATTTTAAAAAAAAGAGATGATTCCAACGTGGGCTTCTCCACACAGACCTTTATGCCACACATTCCCTGGGTTTTAATCTGAATTTCTCTGTGCCTGATCCATTGCAAATTGGAAATGACTAATGTTGCCACCCCCTGAGATGAAGAAATCGAGAAGCATCAAGTGGGTCAAGTCCCCCAAAAAAACCCATCCCAATGAGGAGAGGTCCAGATATTCGTAGATGCAATGCGGGTGACATTTAGGGGAGCGGCAAAGGGTGGAAAGCCACCCCCGAATGGAACAGCAGACTGGAATACAAAGAGCACGTCTTTGCAAAAAGAAGGGAAATTGCAACCTTTTGTTGGAGACCTCCTGAGTGTGCAGCTGGAAAAAGACACTCAGCATTCCCTTTTTTCTGAGATTTAATTTGACTGACTGACTGAGGAGTGGGAGGTTTGTTCATGCCTACACAGATTCCCTATAAAACTGCTCCATCTATTTCAGCCTGTTTGAAGAAGAAGAAGAAGAAGAAGAAGAAGAAGAAGAAGAAGAAGAAGAAGAAGAAGAAGAAGAAGAAGAAGAAGAAGAAGAAGAAGAAGAAGAAGAAGAGGGTGATCTGAAAACAGAAGGATTCCAAATGAGGTAGGAAAGTTCCCCCTTCAAGCATATTTTCTCCCCTCTTCCTTTAGATTCAAAGTGAAATTTAGGCTTTTATGCATTTCAGTTCACAAATTAAAGGTCGGGGGAGGTACTGAAGGATGGGGGGGCACTCATTGTACAAATAATGCCCATGATGATTGACTGTGTTTGGCTTGAAATGGGATGGGATATGCAAATGATCATAATAGGTGCCTATTTGCAGAAGGAGTGCGAGGTCAGCGTAGATTGGAAAAGGTGCGTGCTTTTACATTATTCATATTCAAAATCTGTTGCAAACTTTGCTTCTGTGTTTTCAGGTGTTTATGTAAACTTTCTTTTTTAAAAATAAAAAATAAAAGCCACAACGCTTGAAGTGGAGATGCAGAGTTTGGCATGGATCAGCAGATGACAGAGTTTGCAAAAGTGGGTCAACCATTGTACCTCTCGAATACAGCCATTGCCTAAAGGCTAGGGTGGAGAACCACTGCCCCTCTTGAGGTCCCAATCCTGCACCCTGTTCATATCCCTTTCCCATTATTCCATCATGTGGTGCTTTCCCATGGTTTGCCCATAATTTTCAGGGGTGCTGGGAAGCCTTTGGGTCTGAGCTTCAAGCCCAAGTACACGTCTTTGGTTCTAAGTCCAAGTCCAAGTCTTTGGTAGTAGCTCCTGAGTCCCAAGCCCCAGGTCACTATAGAAAACAAGCATTTTCCCTAGGGGAAAAGGGGGCATTGGGTGCATCCCAGGTCATGAGTTAAATATGAGTCTTCAATTATTCAATTATTCAAGACGAAAGTAGGGAAAGGTAGATGGGAGATTCCTAATACAGCAACAAAATACTAACAGTACATAACAAACATACCAAAAATGAAGTAAAAGCAAGCTGGGTGACAGCAGCTCAGGAAACGCCCATGAATTCAGGCAAGCACTCACAGTCTCTGCCTCGCTCAGTCGGTTGGCAGAGTACAGGTAGAAAGAGAAGGAGGTGTGTAGAGGGCAGACAAAGACAACTCCTTTTGTAGAGCCATACTGAATGCAGATCTTGTTCACTAAACAAGATGGCTGCTGACTCACAATCCCTGCCCATCTACAAAGAAGCTCAAATACATGCTCCCCTCACACTATGTTTCTACATCCTCTCCCCTCAGTCCTGGCTTGTTGATGTTCCACTGTTGCACAAGCACAGCACACATATAAACAATGCTGAACAGTTGTTGTATCAACTGGAGATGGACAGGGATGGCAGTTCAGACTTTTAAGTGTGCATGTGTGTGTCCCCCCACCAACTCACCCATCAAACTTTCCTCTCCTACAGTGGTGACCTTTTATCTCCTACCTAGAAACCTGCATTGCACTGCAAGTCCCTGAGATTTTGGCTAGTGCAAACATTATCTGGAGTCCCTGGCTACCCAGCAGGACTTTCCAGGAGGGGAAAAAAATCTTCTTATGCCCTGTAGTGTTGTTTTTTGTTTTTGTTTTTTTAAATCACTGAAGAAACTACTCTCCAGGTCATGAATAGCTCACAAATTAATATTGGCCCTGGTCACACCTGGGTTTTGATCCTGATCTTCTGAAGGTCCGGCTTTTCCTCTTCGTCCCATCACGTGATTTAAATGTGGGACGAGAGTTCCCACATCAAAAGCTGTTTTTTTATTTTAAAGTGCAGTTCAGCCCCTTTGCCGGCAGGTGGCGCTGACATTTGGAAAAAAAGGACCACTTGGCTGGGGAAAATTAAAACTTGTAGGACCAGATAGAGCTTCCTGTTTCTCCGAAGGTGAAAAGCAATTTAAAAAAACATAGCCCATCAGCCCCAGGAACAACCCGTCGGTGCTATGAAAAAAGAAAGAAAGAAACCTGGATCATCTTCGTGGTCCCACGGCGTCTGCCTCCTTAAAAGCTGGATTTTCAAAGCGAGGCAAAAATTTCCCTACCTCTTGGGTGAGTCACAGAAACCTCGCTTAAAGGATCATTACTGGGTTTTCTTTTTTCTTTTTTTTCAAAAAGCCCCGTGGCTGTGGGGACGGCATTTTTAGACACAGGTTATCTGGTAATTTAAATTGCTTTTAAAAGGACGTAGGACCGGGGCCAAACAGTTTTTTTAAAGGATCAAATGAGATCATGGAGAAGCCTAGGCTTCTGTTACTTTCGCTCCAGAAATCTCCCCATGCAAATGTTTAGTCGAGGCCAAGTCATATATTAGCATTTGTCATCATTTGGAGAGAGTCAGAAGTGGATTTCTGTGAGTCAACTGCACAAAGGCTTTTCAAGCTGTTCCTTCCCAGCTCAACAGCAGGAGGCCTCAGCATTGCATCGAGGTTCCAAGAAAAGAGTTGCACCACAACACTTGTTATGGAATCAAAGATTTGTAAAGCATTTTGGGGGGCAGATCCTCCAATCTTAGTTCCCAAAAATAGAGCTGAAGAAATTCAACAGTTTAGATTACAGCTCCCATCTATCCATGTTGTCTAGGGGATTCCGGGAGAATAGTAGAAAAAAAGTAATTTTCCCTAGCTCCCTCCCTGTTTTTTTCCTGAAGCTCCCAGATATGTCCAGAAAATGCTTCTCTTTTTAAGCAGTGGAGAAAGCAGATACTCTATGGGTGAGACACCGTCAGTAGCAATGCAGTAGCAATGTTATTGGACCAGACTGATCTATTGAGAGCTACAGTTCTCAGCTTGTGTTCCCAGATGTTCATGCACTAAAATGTTCAGGCTTTGCATAACATGTAAAATATAGGGCTGTGTATCCATTTCAGCCAGATCTGAAATCCTGAATCCATTTGGATTAATCCAAACCCCTTTGGTAGGTCTGGATGGAAGCAGCTATACATGGAAGGGCAGAGTCATAGTAGAGTGAAACAAGGCTGTTTGAACTGATGCAGTGAACATCTTGGGTTTGGGAGACAGCCTGCAGGGAGAAATTATGGGAATGAGTGATTAGGAAGAAAAGAAATGAGCTGGGCTTTGCTCAGGTGACAGCTGTGACATGCAGTCTGAGGCCAGGATTCTTTTTTTTTATTGCTTTGCTTCCAGGGAGCAGATGTTAAGGGGAGACAGTGCACAAATCCCCTGATGCCAGCTGTCTGAAGTTCTGGTGCATTTAATCCCCTCTTTAGGGTTTATCATGTTTCCAAAATAAATGCGTAACTGCTCCCCCCACGCTTTGCCCCCCCAGTAAATGAGAAAGGGAGGCCAGCAATTGGAATGTACAAATTGACTCCTGTCCGGAGGACAAACATAACGTGGTGGAATCCAGATCACTGCAGACCAAACCCAGATATGTCTGTAAGCACCAATGCCGCCTGTAGCATGAAGCAGGGGACCCATTCATCACTCTGATTTTCTTTTTAGGTGTTGGCACACTGGGGGATTTGAATGAAACAAGAAAGGGGAAGAGCCTATTCAGTAAATTAGCAAATTCCAGAACCGGACATGGACCAGACACATGGATAGGGAAAGGAGGAAGCCTGTGGAAGCAGGCTTTAGAGGTGTGCATATGTTGACAAGATATGCATGGATTCACCAACAAGCTAGAAGAGTGCGAGAAGTGCCAGCCTGTCTGACTTTGGTGAGCTGTGAAGTCCTGTTGCATACTGACAAATCAAAGAAGAGACTAGTAAAACACTTCTGAGAATTTTATCCCTAGGAAACATGGGAAAGGGTTGCCGTAAGTTGGAATCAACATGGCAGCATGTAATTAGTCATTGTGTGTGTGTTTTGTGTCATTACTCATTACAGTTGTGACTAACTCTTCATGACTTCATGTCCATGGAGTTTTCTGGGCAGGAATACTGGAGGGGTTTGCCAGTTCCTAATCCAAGTGCCTACAGCACCTGGTATTCCCTGGTGGTCTCTCATCCAAGAACTAACCAGGGCTGACCCTGCTTAGCTTCCAAAATTAGGTGATATCAGATATGCTTAGGGCATCTGGGCAGCTAATTAATCATTAGTTGAATACAAAATAACAGCATGGCTCTTCTTATGTTCTTATGTTCTTATTCCTCTCAGAGAGAGCAAAACTCTCCTAAGCCTCTGGAGAATTTTAAAACACTGTTTGTTTGTTTGTTTGTTTGTTTGTTTAAAGATTTATATACAGCCTGCTTCCCAAAGGAAACTCAAGGCACTGTACACAGTAGATAAAACAAAGCAAAACAACTACAACAGCCAATTATTAACCGCAAGAACAGAATGTAAGGTGCCCAGAGAACTACACTGAACACAAGACTTTAAAGTTTAAAGCCTTACTGGTCACCAAATGCCTCCCTAAAAAGCCAGGTCTTAAGAGCTTTCTGGAAGGTGGGCAGTAAGGCATCAGCCAAAACTCACCCAGAAAGGAGTTCCATAATGATGGGCCCACCAAGGAAAAGTCCTTGTTTTCACATAGCTGCTTTATGGGCCTCTTTAATGGTGGCAGCCCAAAGTGCGAGGGCCTGAGACTCTGGTGAGTTGGTCAACAGCTGACCTACAGGAGATCCGCTCTGCCAGATACCCAATATGTAGTCAATCTATACAGGTGATTTGAGCTGAAAAGACTACAGACATCAGTTCAGTTTTTGAAATTCTCAGAAATATCGATTCACCCATCAGTAGAATGTGGTCCTTTGAATGTATCAGAGCAAATGAATAGAAGAAACGAATAGCAAAGTAACAGAGGCTGAGTTCTCTAAATGAAAATATAGTAATTATTTTATTGTTTGTTACTTATATTTACACATAATAAAATAAAAAGGACTGATGGTTAGGTAGCTCAGTAGTTTAAGCATCCAGCTGCTAAGCCAGAGGTTGGGAGTTCAAATCCCGGCTGTGCCTTCATGACAGAGGCTGGACTCACAGGATCTCTTGATTACTATGATTATTGTTTTAAATAGCATATAAAGTGTATTAGTTCGATTTAAAAACAAGGCATAGGAGTAGGTTTTCTCGCTTTCTTACATAAGTATCCTTATGGATAAATGGAAGTCCATCTCCCCTCTGCATATACTTAAAACTGTGGGATTTATTTCTGAATATGCCTCTGTTTTCTTTTCTCTAAAAGCAAAGGCTGTAAATCTAAGGTGTGCCCTTTATTTTTGACTGTTTTGGATCAGTAGGGAATTGCTGTGGGAAAAGAAGGCAAGGCAGCCAGCAGAACAATTGCAGGGTTGTTCCAGACAAGAGTTCCTCTTTTTAAAATCATCTCAGTTCCCTAGGGCTCCCCAGGGCTTAGTAGCAGTGCCTGTTGACAAATCCAAGCCTAACCACTGGAAGTAGTAAAGAAATGTTGTTGTTTTAAAATCCTGATGTGCAGAGTGTAGGAGGAATGTAGGACCAATGTAATACCATTGATCCATTGAGACCAGAATTAATCATTCCTGTTAGACATGGGCACGACTTGGCGAAATTCTCGTTTCCGTTTCCGTTTCTTGTTTCCGTTACGTAACGGAAACGGTAACAACAATTACTCCGCCAGAACTCGAACTCGAACCGACTAAAGAAAAATTGGGCCTGATTTTTCGTTGTCGTTGCTGGCATCGCAGCGATTGCGCGATGCCAAGCGGCACAGGAAAAAAGTTTTAAAAATTAAAAAAACCCGATTCCTGGCCAAAAATGAGGCGAAAATATGCCTGCCTGAGGGTACCTAAGAGAGGGGTGGTTTCTGGGGGGGGTCCCCGGCCTCCCCCCTCTCCTCTCCTGGGCTGCGCAAAGCGCGCATCCTCGTCGAGTCGCCACACCATCTCGCCAAGCGGCACGGCAGAGAAAATTTTTTAAAATAAAAAAAACCCGATTCCCGGCCAAAAAAGCAGGCGAAAATATGCCTGCCCCAGTGAGGGCACCTACCAGAGGGGTGGTTTCTGGGGGGGGTCCCCGGCCTCCCCCCTCCTCTCCTGGGCTGCACAAAGTGCGCATCCTCGTCGAGTCGCCACGCCAACTCGCCAAGCGGCGTGGCACAGAGACAAAGTTTTAAAAATAAAAAACCCCAATTCCTGGCCAAAAAAGCAGGCAAAAATATGCCTGCCTCAGTGAGGGCACCTACCAGAGGGGTGGTTTCTGGGGGGGTCCGCGGCCTCCCCCCTCCTCTCCTGGGCTGCGCATCCTCGTCATCTCGCCAACTCGCCATGCCATGCAGTGCGGGTGGGGGATTCAAAATGGGGCGACCGCAATATTTATTTTGAAATCGCGTGGTTCAAAAACACAACAAAGCACCACAGAAACATGCGAAAATAGCTATTTTAAAACTGCCTGAATTTTTACAGTAGCAGCAGTGGGTTTTTCTTGCAACAAAATGTCTCCATTTATTTTATTTTATTTTATTTTTATTTTTATTTTTTTACACCTGCAAAATGATGGACTGGCCATGGGAGTGGACCATGCAAATTTTTCGAGCCATTCCACCAATTGCATGGCCACTTGGCCAGGTTTTGACCAAGACTTCTGGGATGTGCCAGTCGGGCATAAAAAGCCACTAACCCTAGCCCTAACCCTAACCCTAACCCTACCCTAACCCATACGCCAGTACACTGTCCTTCTTAGTGGGTCAGAGAGGCACCCAGAGGTGCACCCCAGTAACTCACCCTAACTTTACCAATAACCCTAAGCCTAGCCCTTGCGCTAACCCCTAACCCCAAGCCAGATCTGTGTACTCGCATTGCACTACAGCAAGTACACTTCCCTTCTTAGTGAGTCACAGCAGGCGCCCGTAGGGGTCCTCTGTCACTTTGTTCCCCAGCCCAAGTGCAGGCAGTGAGTCACAGAGGCACCCGAAAGAGGTGCCTCTGCCTGCTGCAACTGCAACTTAATGGTATGCATATCCAATTGGCTATGCATGCCATTTTGTAGCGGGTGAGGAGAGGAGGCACCCACGAGGTGCCTCCAGGAGCCCGCTTTCCCTTCATGGCGGGCCAGAGGAGGCACCCACCCCAGAGAGGTGCCTCCAGGAGCCCGCTCCCCCCAAAAAACCAGTACTAACGACAGACGAAAATCCAACAAACAAAATGACACATTTTTGGAAAATTTCGCGGAAAACGGAAACGAGCCGAAACAGGCCGGCTCCGACACACGACAACTCAAAACGTAATTTTTCCTGGTCGTGCCCATCTCTAATTCCTGTTGGTCTCCCATCCATGGATTAACCAGCTCTGACCCTGCTTAGTGAGGTCAGATTTGATCAGAGCCCTGGTCAAGCGTTGATTTGAAAGGTGTAGCAGAGGAAGAGCTCAAGCCCTCCTCTCCTGCCATGACACTGTCTCCAAGTTGTAAAAGCCAGCTATGATGGTTCTCCACACAGTTGGGAAACCCTGGACTTTTTGTGGTGGTGGTGATTTCAGGATGATTCTAATTTTTTTTTCTTCCCACACAGGGCTTTTTCTTGTGTGCGTGCATGCCAAAACTAGCACACCCCAATGTGCTAGTTCTGTCATGACCAAAAGAAAAACAGTTGTGATTGGGTGTGCAGGGGGGGAGGTCCCCTGTGGAAGGGGGAAGAAGTGTGTATGCGCACGTGGGCATTTGTCTTAAATTAGAAGTAGCTTTGCTGGCCACTGAGAGGGCTACTGAGGGAGCAGAGAAGGCCCTTTGGACCAGGGATGGGTGCAAAACACCAAAACGGCATTCTGTTTTGTCCTTCATTTCTCCCTCAAAATGATTTTTTTTTTAAAAAAATGGTTTCGTGTTTCATTTGTTTTATTTTGCTTTTTTTATTCCTGCATTGAGTGACCGTTTCATTTCATCTGTAACAAAATGCTGCTTCATTGTTTCATTTTGTTTCATTTTGTTATGTAACAAAATGTCAAAACAGCATTCCGTATTTCATTTTGTACCCATCCCTTGTACCCATCCCTACTTTGGACCCTTATTAATGCAGTTCTGTGTGGTCTAGTTCCTAACAGACCACAGATCAGTCCCATTCCCCAAGCGTTAGGTACCCCATTCCTAGAGATCACAGCAAAAACTTTACTCTTCATTCCTATTAGAGCAAAAAAGGGGTTGTGGAGACAGTGAGAGGTATGTGTGAGGAGTTAACTATTCCTCTTGCTTATCCTTTCAAACAGTCCTCCCTTTAAACACCTGACCAGGATCTCCTGGTGTGTTCATGGAGGTATCATTTGGTAGTTTCAGTAGCTAAATCCATACGGCTATCCTCCATCTCTGCTGCAGGAGGAGAAATTCTCCAGATGTTCCTCATTACTGAGGCTCATCCTTAGCTGTGAGTGACAAAATGCACACATTTGAACAAAAGGGGAAAATGTGGGTGAAACAGGAATGTTAAATGATGTTGGTGATGAGTGTTAGAATATGTAAATATTATGAAACTCAGCACGCATTTTGTGTGTGTTTAGAATGGTTAAATGTGTTTTGCTAGAGCTTGTATATATAAGAATGAATAAGCAGTATTACTGCATTTGCTTAAGAGAACATGTGTAACCAATCAGATTGTGTCTAATGTCAGTCAATGGGTGCTTAGAGGGTTAGCAGTCATATGAGGAAAAAGTGCCAGTAGAAAGCTTGTTTGTTGATAACCTAGTTTTCAGTCAGGCTCTTTGCTGTTAGTACATATCTTATGAGTCTGTAACAGTGAGTAAAGAAGATGTTAGGAAACCGGAAAGTGTCTGTTATGGAACAGCTATAAGAAATCTGTCAAGGACAAACCAAATCTATACCAAGTCAAATATTCAATTACTGTTAGCCTATTCTTCAAAATAATTTACAGTTTCCTGGTGTTTCAATCCCACAAAAAACAAGTCCAGTTGCAATGACTCAACTCTCAGATACCTTAAAGTATGTTGAAGAATAAGCTAATGGTAATAGGATGGATGGATGGATGGATGGATGGATGGATGGAAGGATGGAAGGATGGATGGATGGACATTTCATATGCTGTGACTGCATGATAATTCCTTTATCTGCTGGCATGCATGCGCGCACATACACACATATGAAGGGAGATCATAATTCTTATTCTGTGTGGGTTTTTAAATGTACACTTAATCTGCTACATGCAAACCCTCAAAACACAACAATAAAGCGACTTTGAAAGTATAAATATTTGCCGTGTAGTTCCATTTGTATGTCTGAGGATGTGGACTTCTCCAGGAAAGCTCACATTAAAATACAGTAGCTACTCTTTAACATGTATTTGTCTCTTTAATTTTCTTTTGTATGATATCCCAGCACAAACTGTAACCACCACTTTTCCCTTCAGTTAACCCTTAGAAGGTGACACTGCAACCCGACAAGAGTTACCGGGTGTGAAAAATAAGAGCCACTGGAAAGGGTTCTTCTTTTTTTTTTGATGAAAAAATAAATTTACTGCATTGTATTTTCATGAATCTATGTTATACCTCCCATATTATTTTAATTTGTTTATTTAAAAATATCCATATCAATGCATGCATTTGAAAAGTGACCGTGGCTTGAAATCTACATATTTGTAAAATGGGTACTGTGGCCTTTGCCAAAAGGGGAAATGCAATGAAACATTTACCGCAAAGTCAGTGTGTACAAAAATATGCATACATTTGCCTGCATAACGGAGAAGAACCCAGACAATCCAAAAGGGAAATAAGATGAGATAAAGATGGGCTCCTACCCCAGAGTTCTGCCCGTGTCACTCGTTCATCGCAGGCAGGTCATCTGAGGGTGTCGACACCGAGGGAAGCCCACAAGTCAACAACAAGGAACTGGGCTTCTCAGTGGTGGCTCCTAGACCCTGGAACCAACTCCCCTTGGAAATCTGCCTGGCCCCCTCATTGTTTATTTTCAAGGAAAGACTGAAGACTTCATTATTTCAATCTGCTTTTCCTGGTTATTAACTGTTATGTGGCCTTACTGATTTAGTGATCTAATCTCATCCACCATTATCTTATCTTATTTACCTTTGATTTTTATGAATGTTGTTGTTTTGGTTATGTTTTCATTTTGTAATATTTTTGCTTTATATTATATTTTTGTATCTGTATTTTGTAATCTGTTTATTTTATGTTGTAAACCGCCCAGAGTGGCTTTCAGCCAGATGGGCAGTATATAAATCGAATAAAGAATAATTATAATAAATAAAGATGCCAATTGGATTCTGAGGAAAGCAAGAGAAATGAAACTGGCCCTTTGCCTCACACTTTCATGACAGCAGCAGCAGTAGCAGTGAAAATGGAGAAGGGAAGCAATTCTATTTCCCCATTGCCAGATTCTTTCTAATCTGGGCCCCTCAAACAAAGGTAAACAGAGAGATAGAAATCTTTGATTGTTTCAATGAAAAATAAAGGTAACAAAATTTTTAATAATCCCACAGTTTTATCATCACTGGATGAGTTTATGAATCAGTAAAACACCTTAAAATTTGTTGATTAAATTGGTTAGGGATTTTTTTAACTATTACTGCTAATAGTGAGCATCAATTATTAATTAGTACTGTAATAGCTGGAGATTTTATCCTCCTATAGAAGAAATGTAGTTAAATGATTCCACCAATTTCTATGCCAACAATTAAGGGGGATAATTCTTCTAAGAGGCTTGACTGCTCAGCTCTCAAGCTAGGAACAGCTATAACTTTGCAAAACACACTGATTTGATAAAATTCTGGTTCTTCATTCCTATCTACCTTCAAAGTAATTTTAGATTGGTAGCACAACACCTCCATAGATTCTCGAGGGTGTTCTGTGCTGGCAAAGCTGGAGACAAATTGAACGGCAGTGAGAAATGAATATATCCGTATCAAAGTAAATCTACAAGTGTCTGGACATGAGCTGATCTGTCAACCATAACAATGTTGTCATGGGTTTTGGAAAGAGAAATGTTTGTTGCTTTGTGTAGAACTGAAAAAATCACTCCTAGGCTACAAGGAAATGACACCTTTTCATGATTTTACTGTCGCTCTTGGCCAGCTTTCCTAATTTAGTCTCAATGGACAACAACATCCATCAATTCCAATTTAGCACACCTGGAAATGAAGGCTACATGGGCAGGGCAGGGCTGCTGAGGGGACGATATTTTGAAGATCTCTCTGTGTTATTAGTTGGAGACAATATGATGCCACATAACAACAAGAACAACAACAACAACAACAACAACAGGAACAGGAGCAGGAACAGGAGCAGGAACAGGAACAACAGGAAGAGGTTTGCTTTCCATGGCTTCAAAGACTAGGATTCGGGGCAATGGATTCAAGCTACAGGAAAAGAGATTCCATTTGAACATTAGGAAGAACTTCCTGGTGGTTAGAGCTGTCCAGCAGTGGAGTATGCTGCCACGGAGGCTGGTGGAGTCTCCTTCTTTGGAGGTTTCTAAGCAGAGGCTAGATGGCCATACATCAGGAGCACTGTGATAGTGGTTCCTGCATGGCAGGGGGTTGGACTGGATGGCCCTTGAGGTCTCTTCCAACTCTATGATTCTATGATTCTGTGACAACAACAACAACAACAACAACAACAACAACAACAACAACAACAACAACAACAACAACAACAACAACAACAACAACAACAACAGGAGACCACCTGGTTGAGGAAGGTCACCTTAATGGAAGCCACAAGTAAGCCAATGTTATATCTGTATCTTAACAGGAATAACTAAATGGGGTTCCTTTCTGTATTTAAGGTGGGACACATCTTTAAAGTGGGACTGGACTCATACGCAAGGGGGAAATTAATTCTGCTTAATATTAAGTGTCAAGCAAAAAAATTAGGACATAGGCTGCTATTTTGAGGAATTATTCCAGGTTTCTTAACTAAACAGAATATTTCCACAGAGCAAATGCCTGATTATACTTGTTGGTTTCAAAGAGAGATGTGAGGTGAGAGAGCTGTTCCTGAAGAAAATTTTGTTTTTCTTTTTTTACTAACATCTACGAGTAGGAACTAGCAAGCCACTCCAGTACTCCTGCCAAGAAAACTCCATGGACATGGAGTCACGAAGAGTTGGTCATGACTGTAATGACACAACACACACTGGTCCCAGTAATGAGTCCACTAATATGAGTTAAATTTGTTTTGGGTTGTTTAGAGTTGTTTTTAGTATTAAGGTATATGTACACATAATTTTTATCTTGTTTTCTCTTATGCCATGTTGTATATTGTAATTTAGTTTCATAGGAAAGCTTTCTATACAACTTTTCCCCCAGACTGGGGGGAAATTATGCTTTTTTGGCCATGCCCAGCCTGTCCAGCCTTTGAAATCTTTGTTGGTAGGCCAAATTTACGATTTACTTGTTAAAAGGCCACTGTCATATTCTGGAGCTCTTTACTAAGGGACGCTAGGCTGATCCCCCTCCTCTCATTCCTCTGTTGGCAGGATAAGACCTTTTTATTCATGATGGATTTTTTTTTGGCAAACAGTGGTTTGCCAAGGAAGGAGCTTTTTACCAGATGGTTGATGCATTTTTAATTATGTTCTTAATTTCATTGTGTTCTAATGGTTGGATTCATTGTGTACTTCTGTCACATTTTTCTTTTAACTTAGTTATTATTACAGTGAACCCCCTTGTGTGCCACTTGTCAAAGAAAAGTGGGATGGATAAATAAGTCAGTAAATACTCATGGAAAACTTTTTGTTAGCACTTCTTTCACACAGTATAAACACTGAAAAGATGTGGGAGGGAGGAGACTGCACTGGTTTTCCTCAACCAAGCCTCCACACACCAAAATCACATGCCAACAGATGTCATTGCAGAAATGGTTCCCAATGTCTACAGTCTTCAGATGGTGTGGGAAAGGGCTTTGTGAAGACCATGTGAATTAAGATGCATAGAATTCCACATGAGAAGGAATACTGACATTTAATCTGTGTGATCAGAAGTGGTGTGAACCTCCTCAACGAACTCCAGATGCATCTTGTCCAGCCATGGCAGATGAACTTTCTTATCAGGCACAAAGATGAGTTGTGAATCCCCAGGAAGTGGGGAAGATTCGGGTTTCTGAGTAAACATCCTGCATCAGTTGTCTGAAGGAGGGGCAGCAGGATGGAAGGAACTCAGGCCATGTTCTGATCCAACCGATGAAAAACTTTGTGTAGGGAAAGTGGCTGTATTTCCAGAAGCTTCAGCAGATGAACAAAAGCATTGGTTGTACCTGGGTTCAATGGAGGAAATAAAGGGGAATAATCCTTCAGGCATTTGGTCAAGGTACTGTGGGCTGGGTTCTGGGCCAGCCCTAACATCGGGCAGAATGAGGCAGCTGCTAAGGACAGTAGTAGCAATCTCCTACCCATTCTGCTTCATTCCTTGACCATTCATTTTTTTCCCTGTCAGACAAACTGTCCTGTGCTGTCTAAGAACTTGTCTACTACTTGCTGGTATTACAGAAAATGTCCTTTCATCAGTGCCGAGATAATATTCAGCAGCCTCCTCTGTTTGTTTTAGTACGTGGCATGAAGCAATGGATGCCGGTAACTCCAGCACTGACCCCTACCCCCACCCCACCCTAAAAAGCCTCAGTGCCGTGGATGATTCCTTTAAAGTCTACACTAAAACCTGGAGCATATTCACTGTCCCTGTGACATTGGGGTCACTAGTTGCCACTGGAACTGATGAAGGTGCCAATTTATACTTGACCTCAGTCACTCCATTTTCTCAGACCAGCCCTTGTATATAGCCTTATTCTCAATGTTCGGTTATTACAAGGTTAACATATTAAGATGGAAGAGACAGGAAGAACATATCAAGATGGAATGAGACAGGAAGCACAAAATATTTGTTGCATCAGTTCTGTGGGTCCTGCCCTTTTTGATCTTCCAGAATCACGAGAAGGGATGGGCATTTCATTTCAGAACCAGTAGGTTACAAAATGAACCATATGAGACCAGGTGGTACTTGGAACCGGCTGATACATGCAGATCCAATTGCTTTACCTTTCACTCTGCCTGCACGGAGCTAAGTTGCAATGAGGAAGCATGCTGCAACATCATCTTTCCTGCTCTGTGCTGCTGGCCAGTCAGAGAGGGAGGCGGGATGATGCCTGTCCCTGCACAGCTCTGGATTGGCCAGCATCACAGATCAAGCACAGATGACATTGCAGCATGCTTTCTGGTTGGATTTTAACCCTGTGCAAGACAGAGAAAGGTAAAGCAATTGGATCTGCGTATATCAGCCAGTTTTGACCACCTGGACTTGCATGGTTGGTTTCATAACCTACTGGTTCCAAAATGAAATGCCCATCCCTAATCACGAGCCTCGCGTCGTTCTTTTTTCTATCAATCCCACTTGCAGGACCTAGACGAGTGATGGTGAACCTTTTAGAGATCAAGTGCCCAAACTGCAATTCAAAACCCACTATTTTTTTTTTTGCAAAGTGCCAATACAGTGATTTAACCTGTACACAGGTGGCTATGAAGGGGCGATGCCGGGTGCCCACAGAAAGGGCTCCGAGGGCCACCTTGGGCACCTGTGCCATAGGTTCGCCATCACTGACCTAGATTTTACAGGCCCTGGAGTTGTGTTCACTTGGAGAGAAGATCCAGCTACCTGACTTCCTGACTTCCTGACTTGGACAGGACTAACTTCCTGTTTGAAAGGGAAGCTTCCCAGCTACCATCAGGGCAGCTTGTTTTTCAGGCATAAGCCATACTTCTTCATAGCTGTAGAGCAGGTGTCTTTCCTAAAGCCTCCCAAATGATCTGGCATCACAGGGAAATAACTTTTCATTAACTGCTGATGACAGCTGGCGTCCCTGTCTTGGTCAGTCAGTCCCATTTGACCCCTTAACAGACAGAAGCCAGGAGACTATAAAATATTATGAGTCTATGCATTCGTGATTAAGTGCAGTCAGTAAAGTAACAAATAAAAGAGATGCAGACAGGCTTCTGAAATTCGTTGGCTTCTAAAGGTCTACTCAGATGATTCTGAGATTCCAAATTACCTGGCCTTCTTCCAGATAGGAAATCAATGTGCTAGGAGTTTCCAAAGTGATCAGAGGGAAGCTGCCCTGTTAATTTTCTCTTTTTTAAAAAAAAAAATACCCAGCAATCTTGTCTGCAACCCATCCCTCCACCCTTCAAGATCAAGTACTTGATGTTGGCATTCTGGTGTAGCCGCTGTCCAGGACATGGTAGGGCTTAAAACTGAGGTATTAAGCACACGAGCCATTGCTAACATATATCTGGTGACAACTTTGTGGCTAGTTTAAATCAGGGAGAAAATAATAAACAAAAAGATACTCATGACAACATCTGTCAGTGAGTCAAATGCACCACCATTTCATTCTTGTTAGGTTGTTTTGCTATTTGAATTTGTACTCGCATGCCTGTGATCTACAGTATCTGTCTGTCTGTATTTTAGTTTAATCATTGGTTTGTGGCATGATTCCATGAATTAATGTTTCTCTTGATTATAAGCTGCCAAAGTAGTACCCAGCTCTAAGATGATGAATATATATGATTATTCTAAACAAACAAACACTTGAGAAAATCCAATGTATAAGGAGTGATGGAGTCTCAAAGTGTGAAAACATGTTTTTTAAAATTCATTATAATTAGAAGTGGGCACGAAACAGAAAACCCATGGTTTGGGTTCTTCTGTTTTGGGCCCACTCTTGGTTCTGTTTGGTTTGGGTTCATACATTTTTTTTAAAAAAGCGTACGAACCTAAACCGAGCCAAATTGATTCAGATCCGACTTACCAGGTAGTAGCGGAGGCGGCGGCAGTGGCGGCAGCAATCGTGGCCACAGTGAAGGTGGCAGGAGCTTTTGGAGGTAATGGCTTGGGGCCAGTGCCTCGGTTTTGTTTGTTTGTTTGTTTGTTTTCAATCACCAACTGCGCGGCCCCAAGGGCCAGGTCGGCGCTCCTTTTTTGTTTTTTGTTTTTTTTGTTTTGTTTTGTTTTGTTTTGTTTTGTGTTTTTTTAAGTGCCAACTGCACAGGTCCTAGGGCTGGGTCAGCACTCCTTTTGTTGTTGTTATTTTGGGTTTTTTGTTGTTGTTTTTAAATTGCCAACAGTGCAGCTCCTGGGTCCGGGTCACCATTTCTTTTATTTTTTTTATTTTTTTCTTGATTTTAAAGCACCGACCATGCAGCCCCTGGGTCCGGGTCAGCACTCCTTTTTAAAATTGTTGTTGTTGTTGTTGTTGTTGTTGTTGTTGTTGTTGTTGTTGTTTTTAAAAGTCCCCTCTACGGGCCTACCTTCCCTGCCGAGTTCCAGGACCAGGAGGACTACGGAGAGGACAAGGTGGTGGGATAAGGAAAAACGAAGCAAACGAAACGGAAATCAACTGACTAAGGCTCCGAAAACTGTTGGCTGCAAAGTCAGCAGCTTGACAGTTTGAATCTCGGGTGCCATGCAGCAGAACGAGCTCCAGATTATAACCCAGCTCCTGCCAACCTAGCAGTTTGAAAGCATGTAAAATGCAAGTAGATAAATAGGTACTGCCGTAAAAAGCAGGAAGGTCAAACAGTGTTTCCTTGCTGGCATGCTGGCCACGTGGCCACGGACTTGCACAACACTGGCTCTTTGGCTTGAATTCTGAGATGAGCACCGGCCCTAGAGTCAGACATGACTAGCATGTATGTATGGGGGGAGCCTTTACCTTTTTAGGATGGGTCAAGATGGTATTGGTGAGAGGTAGATATGAATCATTTTCTCCTTTCATGGGTAGAAATATAAAGAATACTAGAGATGGGCACGACTCATCAAAATTTCCGTTTTTGTTTTCATTTTTTCATTTCGTTTCACAACAAAAATGAAAACGAAAAATTTTTCAGAAGCAAAACAATAACGGAAACGAAACGAAAAATTTTGCTGTGTTTTTCGTTTTCGTTATGGCGGATGCATTGCATTGAAAAGAATGCTAACGAAACAAAAAAATTTCATTTTCGTTTTTGTTTTTTCGTTTCCCACGAAAACGAAAACGAAAAATGTGCAAAAAAACCCCCCAAAAATGAAAACGAACCGAAACGGACCCCTAAATGAAAAACGAAAAACGAAAAATTATTTTTTTTGAATCATGCCCATCTCTAAAGAATACTTGTACATTTTGTCATCCATAACAAGGAAGGGTGTTTCAATCCATCAAAATACTATGTGCTCATGGAAAAAGCTGTAAACCATCATGATAGTTTTCATTCCTTCACAAGAGTCCAAGAACAGCTGCCTTTTTGACCAACAGCAGCAACAGTGAAAAACAAACAAACAACATCATATTTTATTTTATAAGTCTTTTAAATTTCTGGGTTTACTTGAAATCTGACATAATAAAGTAATTATAAAATACTTTGTGTTTATTTGATTTATATTCAAGCCAATTAATTTAGTAAATTATAGTGGAATATAGGCACAGAGTGCCTTTTTTATCATTTTCTTAATGTTTGTGAGTGCAGGCTTTGTGATTTTTTTCATGAAACAACTGTGCCTTTGCCCAAAAAAGGTTGAAAAACACTGCTCTAAAGAATACTCCTGCCTACATTTTGTCATCCATAAGGCCAAGCACCTGGGTGGTTTCAATCCATCAAAATCCACTGTGCTCATGGAAAAAGCTGAGGCTAAACCATCATGATAGTTGGCTTTTAAAAATTCCTTCACAAGAGTCCACAAAGAACAGTTGGGGAGCTGTAAAGTTTTGACCAATGGCAGCATAGAGTTGTTCAGAAAACAAACAAACAAAATCAAATTTCTCCATTGTACATTAAAAAGTCTGCGTATAACTTGTGGACTATAATTCCCTGCCTCCTCCTGGGTTGAAGAGACATTTCATTGACATCCCCAAAGGAAGCTCCTATCCCAGTCAAAGCTAAATTGAATAGGTCTTTTTCATCATCTGCGGATTAATCCGCTTTCCCATTAGCATTTCTTACGTTTGTTTGACTTAAGTCATGTTTGACTTAAGCCACTGAATTAATGACAGTCAGTTAAATTAAAGACTGGGAACATTCTTATGCGCCATTAAGGTGCCTCCAACGTATGGCATCCCATGAATGAGCAATCTTTAAAATGTCCTGTTCTCAGCTGCCCTGTCCAGCCCTTATAAACTCAAGCCTGTGTCTTTTGGGAGTCAGTCCCCTTGTGTATTTGGCCTTCAGTTTTCCCTGCTACCTTTCACCTTTCCCGGCATCGTTGTCTTACTTTTTCCTGATGCGCCCTGAGTAGGAGAGCCCCAGTTTCAAAGGTATTGCCTCCAGAGATAGTTCGGGCATGGCGCCAACTGATTACATTTCGGCGCCAGGTAAAAACCTTCCTGTTCCAGAAGGTTTTTAATTGAAACAATATAGATTGTGGGTCCGCTGATGACAATTTTAGGATGATGATTTTAAAGAAGGTTTTTATTACTGTTTGATGATTTACTGATATTTTATTTATAACTATTTTAAATTGTTTTAATTCTTTGATTGTAAGCCGCCCAGATGCCTTTGGGTAGTGGGTGGCATATAAATTGAATAAATAAATAAATAAATAAATATTTGTTAGGACTAGAGATGGCAAAAATAAAAAATAAAAAATAAATATTGTTTGTTTGTTTGTTTGTTTGTTTGTTTATATTTGTATACGGTGCCAATTTTCCTAAAAAGAGAACTCTGGGCAGTTTACATAGCACAGCACAGGAAATCCAATAATAATAATAAAAATAATGAGAAGGGGGGACCAAAAATGCACAACAACATGAATAGCAAAAGTCATTCAAAAATCACCAAATTGATGATATGTATTCACATGAATTGATGCCCCCCCACTAATGAATACATATTGTTGAACTGTTTATTTTTGTTTTGTTGATTCATTGGGCTATAAAATGTCCCCCAGGCACCTAGAGACATCAAATTTGCAGGGACACTTTCCCTGGTGCTTCTCTATAATTCTTCCAAGATTGGAGAACATTGGATTTCTGGTTTCTGAGTTGTGTACCCCCAAATGCCTCCCCCCCAAGGAAGTTTCCCCAGGTACCTAGAGACACCAAACTTATAGAGAACCTTCCTATGGCTCTTCTCTGCAATCCCTCCAAGTTTGGAGAAGAATAGGGTTTTTTTTTTCCAAGTCAATTGCTAAAGGGCACTTTCCTGGAAGGAGTACTTGGTGGGTGTATAACTCCGATATCTGGAGATAATCTTCATGGGTTGTAGTGAAGAGTCATGGGAAGCTTCCATGCAAATTTGGACTCTCGGGGTGCAGGGGGGGCACTTATAGCCTTTAAAAGTAAAACACGAATTTACAAATCTATTCATTGATTCATTATTTAAACATTCACAATCATTTTGTGTATGTGATTTGTTAACCTTGATGAATCACAAATCAAAACAAATCACCATTATTCTGATTCATCACCATCTCTATTTAGCACCTGCTTGTTTATCCGGGTATCTGCAAAGTTGTCCTTTAGCACCACTGTCACGGATCTGGAGTAATTCTGGTCCTGGTATAATGGAGTTGCAGCATTAGCCCGCTGTAGAGAAGAATGAAGACAAACTGGAGTTCTTGATTTTCTGCAGTCTACCTGCAAATATACATTGAAGTATCAATATCTTGTTTGGCTTTTTCCAGCACTTCCAAAGACACCTTCAACTTCAGTTGTTCACATACAGAGAGCCACACATCATAATATCCAGCATCACATCATAGATTATCATCAGAGTAAATCACCGGGTCAGAAAGAAGCAAGTAAGTGTTCTGCTTATATACTGCTCCATACCACTTCAAGTAGTCCCTGGGCGGTTTACAGTTTTTAATTACAGCAATGCAGGCTACACATTGCCCCCCCCCAGCAAGTTGGGTACTCATTTTACCGACCTCAGAAGGATGGATGGCTGCGTCAACCATGAGTCTGCTGAACCTGCACAGTTTTAGGCTGCATTTAACCACCCCACGGGGTCTAGAAAAACCTATGAAGAAGAAAAACCTATGTCCATGATACAGAGTATATATAGAATTCTAGACCAACCACTGCTGTTCTCCTGAGTCACTTGATCCACTTCAGTTCCATTCTTATTGTCCTTGGAATTCTCACTTCTTCTCAAGGACACCTAGATGTCTCTTTTTGTCCACAGATGGATTCATAATTACATATAATTGCATACATCAAAAACTCCTATCTGGGCATTTTACTCCCAAAGCCCTTGACAACCACATTTCAAATGAACCCATTTCCTTGTCAGATTTCTTTACTGTCCTGCTTTCACACCCATAGATGGTGATCTGAAGCACAAGAGTATGGATGTTCTTGATCTTGGTCTCCAGTGCTAACTGGTTGTTAGTTAATTGCAGGGGAGGCAAATTGCCCCCTGATTCAAGGGAGTTGTCCATCCATTTAATAGGTTCTCAGATTAAGATACCATACATTTAAAAATCCCATATGCAACAGATATGAAACCACCTAAAATCCATTTTCCTAATTCTCATTATCTATCTCTCTGTGTGTGTTATTCAGTCTCTTTCACCATCAAGTCCACAGGGTTCCTTCCCTAGGTGAGTGCAATGGAAAGTTTAGATGGAATCAGGAGGAAAGTTTGTGCTCTGTTGCCTGCCTTGAGCTGCCAGATAAAGGATGATAAACAAGATATTCTTCTCAGTGTGTTGTGAAGTGAACCATGGGGTCATTGCAGGGAAAAGGGGATTCTCTGATGACCTTAAAACTCTCTTCTCATTGTATTTCTAATTCATTGTATTTCTAATTGTATTTCTAATTCACATGCTTCATACCACTGGTCATAAAACTGGCAGTGAATTGGATTGCAGCTCCATTTATGATATAATCCTATATCCTGCTCATCCTCTGCCTTCCATGTTTTCAGCTAGGTCATTTGTTAGTCATTTAACATTTCCTTCCTTCCTTCTCTCTTCCCACTGATGTGATGCCATGCAAACAATCTGTGTTTCCAGAGAAACACCAGCAAGCACTGCCCTAAATACCAGGATGCTTGCTTCCAGATCTTCTCTGTTTATTTTCCATAGTTTAATAGCATTTGCCTCATGTTACAGCTGGCAGGGAATATAATTCCCAGGACAACCCAGGACGTGAGAAACTAGAGTTACATTTTTAGCATAGGGATTTTTGTGGCTGCATTTAAGGAGTATCTCAAGTTTCAAGTTTATTGTGGTCATATGACCCGTATAAACAAAAATACAGTAAATCATAAAAACAATGAAAAAGAGTAAAACTACGAATAGGTAAAAACATCAGGAAGATGGATGAATTGTTGAGGTAATCTCTGCTCTCTTGCGTATGGCGGCCAGGAAAAACTTTGCTACCCGGGCTGTAACATAAGAATTCTTATCTATTAAACAGTATTGGACTAACCATCTAGAAGGGTGGCCTTGGAACTTCTTCAGCAATGGAGCAATTAAGTTGTTTCCAATATGGTCATAAAAAGGGCAAAATAAAAGCACATGTTGGATAAATTCCGGGGACTGGTTTTCACATGGGCAGAATCTTTCTTAGCGCGGAATCCCCGTAAACCTACCCTGAAGGAGTGCTGATGGCAATACATTCATCCTGGCCAAAATGAAAGCTCTACAAGGAGTATCTTATGGTATGCACCAGTGGGGCATGGTGGCTCAATGGACTAATAGGTTGCGGTCATACCTGCGTTTTCTCCATAGTTTCCCTTTGGCTAACTGCGCATAAAAAGATTGCATCCTAACCGCGAAGAGAAGTAAATTCTGGTCCCGGCCGACCACACCCCTTGAACAGCAGTTTCGGCAAAGTTTCAATAATCACCACCAGGGGCTGGATTTAGAAACTTTGCTCGGAAATGCTTACTTATTTGCTTCTGTAACCATGACAGGACACCGAAAATATGCAGTAAAATCAGTTGTTCCCCTTTTTCAACAGCTTCCTGTGGAAAAATGTGAAGTAGACAGGTAGAGATGGAACCAGAATAGGAAAATATGATGCAGAAGAGAGGACACTAACTGCACTTTAAAAACCACATGGCTGCCCCCCCCCAAAATGCATGAAATTTATATACACAGAGAACGCTGGAGTGACTGTGGCCTATGACTCCAAAAACTGTTGGCTGCAAGGTCAGCAGATCAGCAGTTTGAATCCCAGCTGCCATGCAGCAGAGTGAGCTCCCACTGATAACCCCAAATCCTGCCAACATAGCAGTTCGAAAGCATGTAGATAAATAGGTACCACCGTAAAAAGCAGGAAGGTAAAACAGTGTTTCTTTGCAGCCATGCTGGACATGTGGCCATAGACTTGCACAACACTGGCTCTTTTGCTTGAATACAGAGATGAGCACTGCCCCTAGAGTTGGACACGACTAGCACACATGTGTGGGGGGAACCTATGATGCACACACAATTTGTTTCTGGATGAAATACTAAAATCCAGAGATTATCTTTAATATCCTTCATGCCTTCAGATACCTTTTGGACCACTTCATCCATTATGGATCTGATCACCTGCTGTGATCATCTTTTAGGACCCTCCTGAATGGGGACCAAGAGAAAGAATTTGGTTAAATTTCACTGTCTCAATGAAAGTATCTTTTTCAACTTCCTGAGAGTCATTGCAAGAAGAAACTCATCTTGCCTCTGGAATTCACAGACTTGTGACAATGACAGCTACTTTTAAGATACAAAGTGAGTGCCTATTTTTAAAATGCAAATACTAGAAAGATGGCTAATGAGGAGGAAAAGATATACAAACACACTTTGGCCCATGAATCAGACAGTGCTACATAGATCAGACAAGAAGCACAGATACATGCACACTGTAGGAAAATACATTAAAATATTTATGCATTTTAATGTGGGAAGGAAGTAGAACTCTCCTTTATTTATTAGTGGGCTATAAAGGTATTGCCTAGAGCCTAGTCTTGCATCTCCTAACCTAGTAAGGCACAAGGGTGAGAAGGAAATGTTGGTATGATTTAGAGAGACTCAGAAAAATGGCAAAGAAGAGGTATTCATAGCCCATATGTGGGGGAGGTGGAAAAACCATGTTGCTGATGGGCATTTCATTAACTCCAGATTAATTTCAGCGGATAACCGTTCTGTCTAACCCAATGTCAGTGCAAATATAATACAGTGCATTGCAGGAGCAAAATTGTATGCGTTGGGCTTAGGGAGCTAGAGAGCGTTGATTATTAAAAACATAAAAGACCCTGAGGGTGTGTGCAAGAGGGGGAATGGGAGAAAGAGAGAGAAATAGGATGGTCCTACCATTAGGTAAAGTGAAGAGGCCTCATAGAACAGCTGTCTATGTCTCAGCCATTACCTCTGAGCTTTGGACTGTTCATCTCTGTTGGTGGGCAGATTTGTGGATTCCATACAGCTTGTTTTAACTCACTTGACACAGACCTTGTGTGTGTGTTGTGTCATTACAGTTGTCACCGACTCTTCATGACCCCAATGTCCATGGAGTTTTCTTGGCAGGAAGAATGGAGTGGTTTGCCAGTTCCTACTCCATGCGGCTACAGCACCTGGTATTCCCTGGTGGTCTCCCATCCAAGTACTAACCAGGGCTGACCCTGCTTAGCTTCTGAAATCAGGCGAGATCGGATGTGCTTCAGGCAGTGGTGGTGAACCTTCGGCACTCCAGATGTTTTGGACCACAACTCCCAGAATTCTGAGCCTAGATTGCCAATGACAAAGGACTGTGGGAGTTGTGGATCAAAACATCTGGAGTACTGAAGGTTCGCCACCACTGGCTTAGGGCATCTAGGCACCTATATGTTACTTGCCTAGAGGAAAAGCCCTCAATTTGAAAAGTCTGAGGCAGAGCTAGGCTCAAAAGAGAAAGCTCCCAACAAGCAATGGTTTGTGAACACATAGTTTTTGCAGAGCTAGGCCTGGCTAAGACCCAAATCCTTTCCATTAAAGCTTTTTCCCAAGGTGTGGTGTTTTTAGTTGCCCTTAAAGTGTGCGTAAGTTAGGTAGAAATCCCAGAATGAGAATTATGGTTCTTGTAGTTCGGGAATCCAAAAATCTTATCCCTAGCCTGTGTGACGTTTGCCTGCCTCCCTCAGGTGTCATTCAAGGCATTACCCTGAATACTATTTTGAAGCAAGACTGAGCAGCTAATCATATGAACTTGAATACCTAGAAAGGGCAACATACTCAATGCCATTTTATTAATGATTTGGATCAGTGGGTGAAGGGAATGCTAATCCGATTGGCTCATGATACAACATTGGGCGGAACAGCTAATACCCTGGAAGGCAGAAACAACATTCCAAATGCTATAGATCAGGCATGTCCAAACTTCAGCCTTCCAGATATTTTGGACAGAAACTCCCACAGTCTTTTGTCATTGGCAATAAAAGCTTAGAATTCTGGGAGTTTGGCCCAAAGTTTGGACATGCCTGCTATAGATAGACTTGAGCATTGGGCTCAAAACAACAGAATGAAATTCAACAGGGATAAATGCAAAATGCAGCAGCTAGGAAAATGAAACCATCGAACTGTTACAATCATGGTTCTCATCATCATGAGAGGTGGTGGTGAGTATTCCAACATTGGAGGCATTCCGTTTAGACAACCAGCATGATCCAAAATCATGATCCTATCATTTTATGATCCTGATTTTCAGCTCTTACAGACTCAAGCTCGTAGTCTCTTCTCAGGAGTCAGGACCCAGTACATCTAATATTTGGTCTTCCTCTTTTGGTCTACCTCTTTTCCTGCAGTCTGCTATGTTTCCCAGCATCATTGTCTTTTACAGAGAACCCTGACTCCTCCTGATCCTCCTCCTCCACCAAAGTAGGACAGTCTCAGTTTCAATATTTTTGCCTCCAGATATAGTTTTTTTTTTTTTCAGTGGTACCTTGTATAAAGGAATTAATTCATTACAAATTTTAATCAAATTTTCCTTTATACAAATTTCCCATATGAATGCATTGAAAACAGAGTAATCCCTAATTGCAACCATTTTTATGTTGTACGGATTCGCCCCACAGGCAATTCTGTTAAGCAAATTTCCCCTATCTCCAGAACTTTTTATGTTGTATAGATTTTATGTTATACAAACCGTTTGCGATATGAGGGTCCACTGTGTTTGATTCAGGACTAGAGATGGGCACGAATAAAAAATGGTGTTTCGTTTGTCGTTTGTCATTGAGAGGTCTGTTTCGTTTCGTTTCCATTTTTCACAATTTTTTTGAAAAAAATTGTTTTCATTTTTCATTTTTCATTTTTTCGTTTTACGTTTCTACCCACTTTTTGCACAATTTTAAAAAGCATTTCCATGTGGGCGTCCCCAAACGCCCCAGACCAGAGGGAAAACACTAAAAAATGATGCTGCCAGACACAGTATAGACTAGGTTCGCAGGGAAGCTGCAAAGGCAGCGGCAGGCGTTGCCCAGGGTGCAAGGCAGCTGCAAGAGTGAGTGCACTGCAGGGCAGGGGAGGGTACTCACCGAGAGATACGCACACACGCACACAGGGAGACTTAAGGACTGAAGATAGAGTCGCAGAGACAGCAATCCCACCCTAACTCCCACCGGAGACTGCAAGGAGGACGGGGGCTGCCAGAGCTTTTTATGCCCTCTGTGGCTGCCAGACCTGCCCAGTCTGCAACCTGGGCATGCTATTGGTTGTTGAAGTTGTCCAAGAATTTACATGATCCCATCACATGGCTTGCCTCCATGTTGTGGCTGGAGTGGCGACATCCATTTTGTCATCCTTAAAGGGAAAAGGGAAATACATCGTGATGGGAGAAGACAAAAACAAATGTTTTAAGGACCCCAACCCCCTGGCAGGTAATAATTTCAAATAATTATCGCATTATCGCTGCATTTTTATGGATATCCAGGGTGTTTTAATACCCAAGAAATCAATATTAGGCATCTGGGAGCCATTTTGGGTCGATGTCCCCTAACTCCCCTTAAAGGAAAAAAAATACAGCGATCTGAGAAAAAACATAAATGCACATTTTAAGGACCCCCACCCTGGTAGGTATTATCAGACAGTATAAATAATTATTGCTGTGTTTTTATGGATGTCCAGGGCATTTTTTAACATTTAAAACAGCTCATTTCATTGCATGTTGCCAGTAATAAAAACAAAACGTAACGAACACAATTTTCGTGGTTCTGTTCATTTCATCCCATTTTCATCACAATTTTTGTTTATTGTTTCATTACATAATGGAACGAATAATGAATAACGGAAACAAAAAAATGTTCATTTCATGCCCATCTCTATTCAGGACCCAGTTGCTCATCTTTCCAGCAGTCCAGGATATCCACAAAGCTCTCCTCCCGCACCACATTTCAAACACATCACTTTTTTCCTGTCCACTCCTGCAGCTTTCACACCTACATATGATCACCAGAAATAAAAGAGTCTGAATAGATTTATACCACTGTAATTTTTCAATTGGATTCTAGCCTTTGGTGACAAAGTGGCTGCTTGCACAGCCTGAACATTTTCCAATCAAGTGTCTTGTGTAATCCAGATAACCTAAATCAGAGAGAATAAAGGACTTTTCAAGCATTATTTACATCACAGAATATGCAATGCATTTATTAGAGAATAGGCCCTACTGAGCAAAGAACAGGTTATTTCTGAGCATTGCTCTGGGCAGCAAGGAAAAAAACATCTCACAAAGCAAATTCAAAGACAACAGGCCATTTTGAATGAGTCATAGGAGAGAAATAAGTTAGAGTTCTCTTTGGCTTTTATTATTATTTTGTAACTGGATTAGCCTTCCTTAGCGAGCCATTAGCTTGATCAAATACTAGCAGACACAGACATTAAAAACTGGCTGATTAAAGAGAAATGTGCATTGTCATGGGGAAATGGAAATGGGGGGGATTTAAATTTTACCAGTTCAAGATCAATGGTTGACTCTGTATTTTCCAGATGAACTGAAACAGAAAGATTCCCCTCACCCAAACACTTTACCATGCTTTGTAAGATGTTCATCCCAACATGCACTGTGTTGGTGCAAGGTGTGCATTGTATTTTTCCTGGTTTATTGCACCTTTCCTCACTAGGGAGGGAACCAGTATTTTTTATTTGTTTGCATTGTTTGCTTAGGTTTATCTGGTTGTGAGTAAGCGCCTCAACTAGAAATCATGATAAAGTGAGGCTTCTAATCAGCTGCAGGCATTTATTTGATTGCCTAGAGGTCCCTGTTCACTGATTAGTATGCTCACTTGTGTCTCCACATATAGAAAAGAGCAATGGGCCTTGGTTCTTCCACTGACATTTTCTACACACAGCGACAAAGGAGTTTGAAGATGAGAGCATCTTGTTCATAGAATCATAGAATCACAGAGTTGGAAGAAACCTCAAGGGCCATCTAGTTCAACCCCCTGCCATGCCGGAACCCCCATCACAGCACTCCCGACAGATGGCCATCCAGCCTCTGCTTAAAAACCTCCAAAGGGGGAGACTCCACCACCCTCCATGGCAGCATATTCCATTGCCGAACAGCTCTAACTGTCATGATATTCTTCCTAATGTTTAAACTGAATCTCTTTTCCTATAGTTTGAAACCATTTCCTCATGTCCAAGTATCTGAAGCCATGGAAAACAAAACAGTCCCTTCTTCAATGTGACATCCTTTCAAATATTTAAACATAGCTATCATATCCCCTCTCAGCATTCTTTTTGTAAGGCTAAACATTCCCAGCTCCCTAAGCCGCTCCTCGTAAGACATTTATTCCAGACCCTCAATCATCTTGGCCTCCCTCCTCTGGACCCGTTCAAGATTGTCAACATCCTTTTTAAATTGAGGTGCACAGAACTGGACACAGTATTCCAGATGGAGTCTTAGAGCAGAATAGAGTGGTACTATCACTATTTTTGTTCTATTTTTTTATGACTTCCTGCTTATATACCACCAAATAGCACTTAAAGCATTATCTGGAGAATTATAGTTCAATTATGAAGGCTACAGATTTCCTGACAGTGATCTGCGTACTCAGTCATTTCACCAACCTCAGAAGGATGGGAACCTGAGACACCCTTGAGCTGGTTACCTGGGATTGAACCTTGGGTCATGATTAGAGATGGGCATGAAACAAGCAATTTTTCGTTTTCATTTTAGTTTTTTCATTTTGTTACGTAATGAAATGAAAAATGAATTTTGTCTCCAAAATGAAACAAAACGAAACGAAACAGAAATTTTGTCGTGCGTTTCATTTTCGTTGCAGCAAATACATTGAACTGTAATGAATGCTAACAAAACAGCAATTTTTCATTTTTGTTTTTGTTTTTTATTTCATTACGTAATGAAACGAAAATGAAATTTTTGCAAAAAATTCATGAAAAATGAAAATGAACCAAAACGGACCCCCTAAAAGACAAACGACAAATGAAACACCATTTTTTTGAGTCGTGCCCATCTCTAGTCATGATCACAGTTTGGGCTGCAATAGAGCAGTTTAACCAGTGTGCCATGAAGTTCATATGGAATATGGAAGTTGAGCATTGGCAACTGGACTTCTTTTTCTGCTGCTCATCCAAACAGTTTCATCAGTCTGAGGAAAGCTAGTTGCAAGTCCTCCATCTTATAGTCTGTTTTGACCTCTTGTCATCCTGTTCTGAAATAGGCTGATAAAATGAAAAATGGCCTGAATAGGCTCGTTAGATAGACAGCAGTATCAATAGTCTTAAGGTGAATGACGGCCTAAGGCACTGAAACCCATAAAGTATGGGTTGTTAGTTATGGCCCTGGTGGTGAAGGCTTTTTGTTTTGTCTATGTATTGATGAAAGCACAGCCTGATAAATAGCAGATAGACTGTGCCTGAGGCCCCCACCTCTGTTGAGAGAGGGGTTTTCATTGCTCACATAAATGGCTTCCCTTCTCTGTCTAATATGTGTACATCCTCATCTTTGAATGAGTGCCCTTTGTCCTTCAAGTGGAGGTGTACTGCTGATTTTGGTCCTGAGCTGTTACCCCTCCTATGATGGGCCATCCTTCTGTTTAATGGCTGTTTAGTTTCTCTAATGTAGAGGTCTACCACACTCCTTACTGTTTTGGACCGCATATACTATATTGCTTTCTGCCTTAGTGTGTTTGTGGTTTGAAATAAACAGGGGTGTGGTGTTTGCCAAAAATCCCTTTAAGCTTCTCAGACACTCTAGCCATGTAGGGAATGACCACATTTTTCCATCGGCTTTGTAAAAAGGCTGATCCCTTGTTCTTCTGGGTTAGTACACTGCTTTGTTGAAGGCCCACTTTGGATATCCACAGACCTTAAATGCTGTCTTCAGATGCCTGTCTTCCTCCTTCTTGACTTCTGTGGAGGTGGGGATGCCCTCTCCTCTGTGGTTTAGTGTCCTAATGACTCTTAATTTGTTTTGTAATGGATGGTGGGAGTCAAACTGTAAGTACTGATCAGATCCTTCCTGGGGGTCTGCAATTGCTGGTAAGTTGGATTCAGGTCCCTGATGGAGCTGGAGCTGGCCACGGGCCATAGTTTGAAACCCCCTGCCTTTTAGTATGGTAGGGGTGATGGTGGTATATGGCAACAAGCTGGGACTGGCTTATAGTGATCCTGACAGCATGTTCAGCATAAGTGAGATGTTTAAGGTGTGTTTTATCAAACAGTTTTTATGGCTAAGTGGGGATTCAAAGCCAGGTCTCCAGAATCCCAGTCTGCTACTCTATCCAGTACACTTCACTAGGTATCAACTGGTATGAAATGAAGAAGGAAATGGTGGTGACTTCCAAAAGTGCTTAATGTCCACAACCATAATCCTCAAACTGCAAAACCACTGGGCCCGTGGGCTGGGGATGGTGAGAGAAGGATTTCAGGTGGTGTGGAAGGAGCAGAATGGGCAAACAATACACAACCACAGAAGGGGAAGATCATCAAGCTGCACATCCTAATAGACCATGGACCTGTCCGTTCATCAGCATCCCATACATCAACCAATGCTCATAGAGACCATGTAGCAGACACCATCAAGATAATAGCTGAGTTTTATAGGTCAGGGATCATTTTTTCCTGCCTGTACTCCCTGCTTTTCTGGCAGGAAAATGTCTCAGCCTGATATCCTGCTATATTTGGTCTTGGAATGCTCATTTTAACTATTTCATTTTTCTTGTACAGATGTCAACAACTGCTCAGGTCTGAGAGCTGTTATGTTTCATTGGTTGTCCCTGGAAAATCATTTTGCCATGTTTAGCTTTGATCTCTATCTGCAGGTGCTCCTGGCCTTCTATGCCCATTGTCTTATCTTACGAATCATTTCTTACAGTTTTAGCATGAGGTTTTGAACCAGGATTTCCCCAGTGTTACCATTTCCATTCATATGTGTGGATTTGAAAGCTGGACAATATAGAAAGTGAACAAGAAAATGATGGGTTCATTCACAACCAGTGCTGGAGGAGATCTCTGTGGATACCAGGGACTGCTAGAAAGACAAACAAGGGGATCCCAGATCAAATCAACACTGAGCTCTCTTTAAATCAAGAACAATGAAACCAAGACTGTTGTACTTTGGGCATGTCATGAAAAGAGAAAACTTGCTGGGGGGGGGGGACAATAATGTCAGGAAATGTGGAAGGGAGCAAGAAAAGAGGGAAGTAAAATATGATATAGATTGAATCAATAAAAGAAGCCAGAGTCATGAATTTGCAAGAGCCAAGAAGAGGTACAGTGGTACCTTATTAAAGGAATTAATTTGTTCCAAATGAAATTCTGTTAAACAAAATTTCCTTTGTACAAATTTCCCATAGGAATGCATTGAAAATGGAGTAATCCCTAATGACGACCATTTTTATGTTGTACGGATTTGCCCCATATGCGATTCTGTTAAGCAAATTTCCCCTATCTCTGGAAATTTTTGTTGTACAGATTTTATGTTATGCAAACCGTTTGTTATACGAGGGTCCACTGTATTGATAATAGGGCATGTTGGAGGTCATTCATTCATTAAATGGCTGTGGGTCAGAGGTCATTTGGTAATACATAGCAATGACAAAAAAAGACCACTGCTATGACCATTACACCATATTATCCAAGGATCAGACTTTGAAGGCCGGTGGGATGAGAGGCACACTATATACTTCCTCCTACTGGGGCGGAGAAGAGAGGCACAAATAAATATAAGAGATAGAGTAACATATAGAATAAATAACCATCTTTGGATGTATCTTGTTCTGGTTTAATCATAGCAGAAGCACATGATAAGAGAACAATTTCATGCTTCCTTCTTTTGCCTTTTCCTTTCTTAAATGGTACTTGCCTCCTTATATCTTATTTATATCTTGCTCACTTCTCCTAGAACAGTTTCTGAAGGTTTTCTCGTTGGCCCGGGGTGATGAAGGAATAGGAACCCAGCAGACTGGCTGAGGGAACTTGGACAGCGGAAGACAGTATGGCCACCTCCCACCCACCCTTTTATGCTTGTCTTTTGCCTCCAATTTGTTGTATCACAATGAAGAACACATTCTGAGCCCTGTTCCTGTCACAGACAATCAGCCTCAGCAGGTGCCAAAGCAAGGAGTAAACCAGGAGGAGGAGGAGGGGAGGTTCTCCACGAAAAGTATAATATAAATGAACAGCCAACCCTTCTCATACGAATGAGGGTCATGCTGGAAAGAAAATCTGCAGAGGAAGAATCGGGATAGCTTTTTCTATGATCTATGTTTTCCTTGCACAATCTACAATTTAGAAAATCCAGGGACCTCTGGCTATTTAATGTTGTAAGAGCTTTGAATTTCTAGTAACATTCTCCTGCGCTAGACTAGAAAAACAGATCCTCACAGAAGAGAGTAGCTTCGACTTCCCCACATGGTCCACCCCTTAAGTATCACTCAGGGTTTCAATAACTCATGCTGAGGCATTAGTAGGAGAAACAATAAACATGTTTCACATCTAAAGTTGTGAACAGATCAACAGCAAAGAAATGGTTCATCCAACACAAAAAGGAGCTAGAAAAGAACACTCAGCACAGCTCACCCAGCAGAGGCAGGGCTCTCTTTGAATTCAGAGGTTGGATTGGTTAGTGCTGAACAGATTAGCAGTCAATCAAATCCAGAAAAGCCCCTCCCAGTAACTCAAAACACAGGCAGCAGGCAAGATTGCAAATAAAATTTCACCTTATTAATGATTAGGCTTTTGCTGTTTAAGGTTCTTCAACAGCACAATGGACTCCTTAATTTTGCTATGCATACATTTACACAGCAGCATAGTGTAGGGGAAACAGGGGTGGTCACCCCAGGCAAAAAATTCTTAAGGGGTGCAAAATTCCAAAAACAGTGCCAGATGGTGTTGGTTAGAGATGGGTACGAATAAAAAAATGACGTTTCATTTGTCGTTTGTTGTTTGGAGGATCCGTTTCGGTTCGTTTCTGTTTTTTGTGAATCTTTACAAAAAAAATTCATTTTCATTTTTGTTTGTTTCATTACTGTTTTGTTACCATTTATTTCAATTTTTGTGATTTTTTAGCATTTAAAGCAGTTCACTATATTGCAATAACGAAAATGAAACACACGACAAAATTTTCAGTGTTTCTGTTCATTTCGTTTCATTTTGGAGACAAAAATTTGTCGTTTTTTTGTCGAAAATTGTTCATTTCGTGCCCATCTCTAGTGTTGGTGCAAAGAAGCAGAAGGAAAGCCTGGTTGACCAAGGCAAGGCTGGGCAGATAAGAACATAAGAACATAAGAAGAGCCATGCTGGATCAGGCCAAAGGCCCATCTAGTCCAGCTTCCTGATCTCACAGCGGCCCCACCAGATGTGTTTGGGAGCCCATCTGAGTAGTTGGTGCAAAGAAGTTTAAACCCTGGAGGTTACACATCTCCATCATGGTTTGTAAATGGCCTGGAATCTGTCCAATCCCCTTTTGAAGGCATCCAGGCAGATGCTGTGGCAGGGAGTTCCAGATCTGAAAAAATATTTTCTTTTGTCAGTTCTTACTCTCCCAGCCCCTGTATGTCCCCTAGTTCTGGTATTTTGGGAGAGGGAGAAGAGCCATCCACATCTCCATGCAGGGAGCCAGACATCTCCATCAGTGCCAGGAACCAGGGGGAGACACATAAAATGGAGGGAGATTAGTGGCGGATCTATTTTATGTCAAAGGACACGTGTGTGAGTCTTGAGAAGCCACAGTGTTTGCAGCAACGAGAAGTTGGAGCCATGAGAAAAGAAGAAATTGGACTTGCTTGTGCAGAAATAAAAGGGGAGTGCAAGAATGAGATGGAAGGGCTAATGGACTTTTTCAGAGGAAACAGCCACATGGGTGCAGGAGTCTGTCCCAGTGCCGCTCTAGCATCAGGGTGGTCTATAAAAGAAGATGGAGAAGGACCAAAGCTATGCCTGGATCCCATTCAGCTTCTGTGACCAGACATCCACCCTTTGCCAAAGGACTGCCTGTCCTTTGAGCAAAGTGTCCCCTAGTAAGTATATTTGTCTTGACTAAACAATTGAATGAAACTGCCTAGATGCCCTAACAACATCCAATCGCACCTGATTTTGGAAGCTAAGCAGTGTCGGGCCTGGTTAGTACTTGGATGGGAGACCACCGGGGAATACCAGGTGTTGTAGGTGCCTGGAGTAGGAACTGGCAAACCACTCCAGTATTCCTGCCAAGAAAACGCCATGGACATGGGGTCATGAAGAGTCGGTCACAACTGTAACGACACAACACACATACACACAAACAATCGAATGAAATCGCCCCTTTTGGTTTTTTTAGAATTGTATTTAATAGACAATAAAATGAATTAATTCAGCACTTGTCTCCTTGGCACTCTTGTGTGTGGCCTGTCAGTGATTGGCATCCAAAGAATACCTATGGTTGGGCACACCAGCAGCTCCAGGTGCGAAAGCTGGTCTAGGCCCTATAAGGGAACCCACCTCTGCTGCCTCCTTGCCACTGCTGCATCATCTTCCAAGTGGGCCACCATGCTCTTTCTTCCTATTCCTTCTCTGCTTCAATGTCTGGCTTGCTGCTGTCCCTTGTAGAGATGCTGGAGATGGCAGAGGTGGTCCCCCTTTCTGCTGTGCTCGTTGCCAGCCCCTGGTCCTGCCACCCTGCAGATCCTGTCACAGACGGTCGTGGCCGTGGAGCCCCCTCTGCAGAGGGCTGCCGGTCCAGATGGAGCCACCCCAAACAACTGCTGACAGACCTTGCTCGCTCCACCCACTGTACATGCCTTTCCCTGGGGGTTGGCAATTAGTGCTATGCCACTGCATTTGCAATAGAATTCTGGCCTGTATGTTCTGAAGTATGGCCTTGCCAGTGTCTTCACGCACATCAAGAGATGAAAGAGGAAAAACAAGAAATATTTCATCTTTGCCTGTGGGAAGAAAAGAGTCAAAGGTCTACAAAAACCTTCAAGCTTCAGTTTTAAAATCTCTAAGCAAAAATAAATTTTAGGCTTCCTTTGCTTTAAATCAGGGGGAAAGGTGCACTCCTCCATCAAAAAGAGATACATTGTAAAAATGCACACAAATTTACAATTAACAGGAAAAATGGGTACAGAGATTGTACAGTATATGAATTTCCATGTGGGAAGGGGGGATGAAAGACTCACAAATTAATATGGACAGCTCCTGAGATTATATGTGAACAGTTGTTTAAAGTCTGTGTGTCTAAATTGTAGAGATGCTGATGACAGAAACCTCAGGTGAGTGGATGGTTTGTGTGGAAATGTGTGTGTGTGTGTGTGTGTGGCAGAGCCAGGTGTGTGTGTGTGTGTGTGTGTCTGTCTGTCTGTCTGTCTGTCTCTCTGTCTGTCTGTCTGTCTGTCTGTCTCTCTCTCTCTCTCTCTCTCTCACTCACTGTGTGTGTGTGTGTGTGTGTGTGTGTGTGTGTGTGTCTCCTGCTTTGAGCCCACAATGGAGTTATTATTTCTTCCTTAGTGCAAAACCCTCATGGCATTTGCTCTTGGGAACACAGGAAGAAATAAGCCAAGGACTCCCTTTGGTCTGTCAACTGGTAACATCTGTTGGGAACCCCTGAGCTTTGCTGGTGGCATTCAGCCACATAAAACCCTGCAGTTCATCAGCTGTGCACTCATTAAAGAATCAATGTGCAGTTTTGTGCACTATTACCAAACCATTCAGTTTGTGAGTCAGGACAAAGTATAGTTCTTTTCAATCCTGATTTCTCTCTCTCTCTCTCTCTCTCTCTCTCTCTCTCTCTCTCTCTCTCTCTCTCTCTGAACTGACAATCTGTCACAAAACTGATGCAACAGCCATGCTGAAACAATTTTATTACTCAAATGCAAAGGGCAGTGAGAGCTGAAATACTGGAAGTGGTTTCAGGGAATTAGCTCCAAAATAAGCTAATATATCATAACCCCTGTTGTGTGTCTCAGAAATTATTATCTGCTCATGTGAAGCTGTCTGAGTCTTCAGGGAAGCCTTTATTGTGATCCTGCACATTAAGGACCTGTATTGTTGAAGATAAGACACAGGGCCTTCTCGGTGGCTGCTCCCAGGATGTGAACTCCCTTTCAAAGGAAGTTATGGAAGCTCCCTCCTCCATATTGTCTTTCACCCAGCAGGTAAACTGCTTTTTATGGAGACATGAGGCCACTGGCTGACTACAGAGGAAAGGGTTTTAATCATGAATGCATCTGTTTTTGCTCCTGCTCTGCTTTTAAATTGTTTTATGTTGGTGTCTGTTTCTGCCACAATGATTTGTTTCATTGTGCTTCAGTAGTGCAAAGTGTACTCTTTTTAGCCATGCCAGTTTCAATCCATGTTGTGAGCTTTCTTGACTCCTGCCCTGGGAGAATGTCAGAATTTAAATCAATCATTCACCACCCTTCAGTCAGGACAATCACTGTTTATTGTTGAATGGGAATTAGAGATGGGCAAAAACCGAACCACAAGCCAGAGAAACTGATGTATCAGCTGGTTAGAAACCCAGTTCAGGGATCCTATTTTTCCAAAGCAAAACAGTGCTCCAAACTCACCCCTCCGCCACCAACAACACTTCATTTTGTTTTTCCAAAATGGAGGCCCACTCACCCCCTTACCAATAATTTATCAATAATTTCTCGCATTATATTTAATAACAGCATTTCTGGTTTAAAGTTCAGTTTGGCTTGCACAATTAAAATTAAAGGGGGCACCAAAGTGTTCTTATCTATTCTATGGTATCCAAAATCTAGAGATAACAGCACAACAAAAGAAATTAGTGATGTTAATGACATTCCAGTTATAGTTTTGTAAGAGGTAGCCATGTTAGTCTGTGCTCTGGGAAATGCACCGCGGTAGAGAGCGGCGATTAACTGAGATGGACATTAGAAGGGGCCGTAATACGATCTGGGATGGAGGTGGTTCAGAGGGGCAGCCTCTAGGTGGCTTCGGACATTGGATGGTCTGTTGTGCATCCCCTCCCCCTCTCTCCAGCTTGCTGTCGGCTGGCGATAGCCGTTCCACCTTTTGCTCAGCCACCCCACTCATGTCCTTGATGATATCAGTAGCCTTCCGCCCGCCCTGGACTTTGGCTCCCTCCCCCCCTTCCCCCAGGTGCGCCTCATGTCATCCTGGCAGTCTGCCCATTATTATTTTTTTTTCTTTTAGTTTTCTTTTCTCTTCGTTGTTTTTTTTTTAATTCATTATTTACTATTGCTTTGATTCCTTGTCTGTTCACAGGCGGTTTGCTGCCTCTTACTGAAGTAGTAGTTTGTTGTAGTTTATTGTCCTTCCTTTACAGTAGTATTGCTGTTTTGTTATTCTATTTTGTACTATCATAGTAAACGTTGTTTTTTAGTCCTGTGGTTTCTGTAGTAGCTTACTACTTCATTGTGTGCATTTTTAGATTGCAGTGGTAGGTTTTTTTTGTTTGTTTGTTTGTTTTGTTTTTTTGTTTTTGTTTTTTGTTTGTTTGTTTTTTTTGTTTTTTTGTTTTTGTTTTTTGTTTGTTTGTTTATTTGTTTTCCTTTTATTTCTCCTCTTCTTTTCTTCTCTTTCTATCGCCATGAGTGCAGGGGCTCACATACCGACGGTGATGGGCCGTGGGCGGTACGCTCGTAGCCGTTGGGTTTGTCAGACAAGAAGAACTCGGGTCAGACAACTCGTGTCTGTCCCTCGTTCTGACCCCTCGGCTCCCTGCCACGTGCCCGGTAGACATCCCACCAGTGCCCCCAACCTTGCCTGCATCCTGATGAATGCCAGGTCGGTGCACAATAAAATCCCTATCATTTATGACACCATTGTGGATGAGAAGCCCGACCTGGCATTCATTACCGAGACCTGGGTGGGCTCGGAGGGGGGGGCTGCCCTCTCCCTGTTGTGCCCACCTGGGTATCTGGTAGAGGGAGTGGGAAGATTGGGGGGCCAAAAGGGGGGGGGAGCCGCCATCGTCTATAGGGACTCTTTTTGTGTTAGCAGGGCTTCGACATTGGTTAGCCAGGGGTTAGAAGTCCTTCATCTGTTGGTGGGGCAGCGGGACAGATTTGGCATTGTGCTGGGCTACCGAGCTCCCCGCAACCCTGCACAATCCCTGCCAGAGCTCACGGAGTTCATCGCCGCTGCCCTGTTGAGGTCCCCGCGCCTATTGGTTGCGGGTGACTTCAACGTGCATGCGGAAGGTGGACTTTCCGGTGCAGCTCTGGAGTTCATGGAATCCATGGCTTCCATGGGTCTGTCCCAGCATGTTTTATGCCCCACCCACAGATCTGGTCACACCCTGGATCTGGTCTTTACCTCCATGTCGGGGGATTCGTGTCTGGAGGTGGGGGACCTCGTCTCCCTTCCTGTGTCATGGACAGACCATCACCTGCTCTCCTTCTCCCTGGCGATTCCGGCCCCTCCCCGCGGGGACCACCGGCCTTCTGTTTTGGCCCGCCCCCGGAGGCTCATGGACCCCCAGCGGTTCGGTGAGCTCTTCGGGGGACTACCTGGTGGTATGTCTGACGATCCGGCCGAGGATGTGGCTAATCTTTGGCACGAAACAGCTATCCACACCATGACCGGATCGCCCCCAAGCGCCTCCTCCGTTGCCGAGCCCGGCCCTCCCCATGGTTCACGGGGGAGCTTAGGGTTATGAAGCAGGAGAGGAGGAGGTTAGAGCGCAGCTGGAGGAAAACCCGGACGGTACTGAGTAAGGCTGCCGTTGATGCCCAGTCTAGTCGCTACACCAACGCGATCAGGGAGGCCAGAACATCTTTTACCTCCCTGAGAATTGCTGAGGCCTCGAACCGCCAGGCGGAGCTTTTCCGGGTGGTTCGGGACCTCAGCAATCCTAGTCTGGCCAGGCCTCCTCCTACTGAGTTCAGTAGTGAGCAATTTGCAGCCTTTTTTCGAACTAAAATAGAGGCCATCCGTGCCGGCTTTGACTCCGGTTGCAGTGGTCCAGCCCCGCCATCCCCAGTTGCTGGTCCGCCTTTCGCCTCGGTTGGATGCGCTTGGGCCTGTTTCTGCTGTCGAGGCCTCCGAGGCTATGGCGCATTGCCGGCCTTTCGACCCTTGCCCTGCCTGGCTTATTAGAGCTGCCAGAGGGACTATGGCCGAATGGGCTTCTGCCATCACCACCGCCTCCTTCAGCGAGGGGATTTTTCCCTCTCGTCTGAAGGAGACGGTGGTTAAGCCCATTCTGAAGAAACCTGGCCTGGCGGTGGACGACTTAACAAACTATCGCCCAATCGCCAATGTCCCCTTTATGGGCAAGGTGATCGAGAGGGTGGCGGCGGTCCGGCTGCAGTCATACCTGGAGGATCGGCAGTGCCTCGATCCATGTAAACAGCTTTGGTCGCCCTGCAAGATGACCTTCTCCGGGCGGCCGACAGGGGTTGCTCTACCCTGTTGGCCCTCCTGGATCTGTCAGCGGCCTTTGATACCGTCGACCACGGTATCCTGCTGGATCGGCTCTCTGAGGTTGGAATTGGAGGCACTGCTCGCAGTTGGCTCCGTTCCTTCCTGGAGGGCCGTCCACAGTACGTGCAGCATGGGGGGGAGTTATCGGCCCCTTGGATCCTCCCTTGTGGGGTTCCACAGGGGTCGTCTCTGTCCCCATGCTGTTTAACATCTACGTAAGGCCGTTGGCGGGGGTCATCAGGAGTTTTGGAGTCTGCTGTCATCAGTACGCTGATGACACGCAGCTCTATCTCCTTTAACACCTCTGCTGTGGAAGCTGTGGAAGTTCTCGACGGGTGCCTGGAGGCCGTACTGGCTTGGACCGGGGCGAACAGGCTTAAGCTCAACCCCGGGAAGACGGAGGTTATGTTCTTTGGGAGCTCGCCGTCGGGTACGGTGGCCCTCTCCCTGTCTGGGGGAGTCTCCCTGCAGCTCGCGGGAGAGGCGCGGAATCTGGGTGTGCTCCTGGACCCGGCGCTTGCCATGGAGTCCCAGGTGGCGTCGGTGACCAGGTCCGCCTATTTCCATCGGATCGCCCAGATCCGCCCGTACCTGGACGCGAACTCTCTGAGAACAGTGGTCCAAGCTCTGGTTATCTCGAGGCTGGACTATAACGCCCTCTACATGGGGTTGCCCTTGGCTCTTCTCCGGCGTCTGCAGCGGGTACAGAATGCAGCGGCCAGGCTGGTGGCTGGTGTGCGTCGTTATGACCACATCACCCCAGTCCTGGCCGCTTTGGCTGCCCGTTGCAGCCCGGATTAGATTCAAGGTCTTGGTTTTAGTTTATAAAACCCTCCATGGCTTGGGACCGGACTACTTGGCAGAGCGTATCGCTCAGCGATCAACCTCGGCCCGTCCTGTTCGGCAGGTGCGGCGCACACGGGTCGCCACCCCTCGTAGTACTCGGACCCGGGCTTTCTCAGTGGCGGCCCCCAGCCTCTGGAACTCCATCCCCAGAGAAGTGCGTTCTGCAGAGTCCCTGCTGGCCTTCCGGAAGGCGTTAAAGACCTATCTTTTCCGGGAGGCCTTCGGCGAATGACTTTTTTTTTTTCCTCCGCCATCGCAATTTGCTTTCATTCACAACTGTACAGTGATTGAGGTGCCATAAGGTTTTTATCTTCTGTTTTATTGTTATTATTATCTGCTCTACTTGTGTCTTTATTGTAATTTTATGGCTTTGGTAGCCTTGTAAGCCGCTTAGAGTACACTTTGTAGATAAGCGGGGTATAAATGCAACAAATAAATAAAATAAATAAATAAATAAATAAACTGCATTAAAAAAAAACCAAAATAAAATAACAGACAAAAACATGGCAGCACCTTAAAAACTATTATATTTTAATGCAAGCTTTCATGGACATGTCCACTTTTTCAGACATATAGTAGCAGAATGAAGTGGTTGTGTCCACAAAAGCTTACATTAAAATACAATAGTTAGTCTTTAAGGTGCTGCCTGTTTTGCCTTTTAATTTGTTTTGATTTGATTTTTGACTGGAATTCCAGTTATGGCCATTGATGTAGTGGAGCCAAGATTCACAGGTAGAGATGGGCACGAAATGGGATAATGGCATTTTGTTTAGGTTTTTTTTTTTTGGTTCATTTTTCTTCGTTTTGTTTTGTTTCATTTTAAATGAATTTTTAAAGTAAAAATTCATTTTGTTGTTCATTTTGTTTCATTTTCCATTTTTTCTTAGAACACTGTCTCTCTCTCTCTCTCTCTCATATGGATTTTTGGCAGAGAGAGAAAGATGCAGTAAAGTGACCTTACCCCCCCCCAAAAGAAGGAAGCCACCCACAGAGGCAAAAAGTGTGTTTTGGGCTCCAAGTCACCCAGAATTGTTTAATAATCTTTTTACAATATTTTAAAAATCAATCAGAGCAATCACAGTATTACATGTTTTAAACACTGGACGTCAACGTTGTAGGAATTATCAGCGATATTTATTAATAATATTTAATCATTTTATTTGATTTAAAGTTGGTTTTTAAATCTTTTTTAATCCTTTTATTTTATATCGAATAGCAATACCGCCATTAACGAAAAACAAATCTGAGTGAATCAAAAATTCAATTTTGTTTCATTTTTCTTTAAAATCAGTTTGTTTTTATTTTGTTCTGAAACAAAATGAAAAATGAAAAATGAAACAAAAATCGTTTTGTGCCCATCTCTATTCACAGGGTTCAAACCCTGGGACTTTCTCATGAGTACGGACTCTGACATCATTTACCAACAGGCCTCTCAGGTGTCCCTGTTCACTTTCATTCTGCCTGCATTCCGCCTAGTAACTGAGATTTTCACACACACAAAATGTATCCTTGAAAACCTAGTTGTACTGCAAAGTATTTGAAGGTGGTCTGGTTTGGACAAATAATTCAGAGCTATTAGCTTTACAAAAGATCTGCTTTTAGTAGAAACAAAAATAGTAGAATTTATATGTTGATATTGACTAACCCAGTTGGCTATAGTTTTAGATTTTAATTTCACAAGGGGTTCTGAACATTAGGGTTATGCGGTGAGCACCTGCACTTCCAGATTAACCACCATAATACTAATCCTTCAGCCATCTCAAAATATATGTGCCCATCTTCCACCTAATTATGTACACTCTTGTTTCGTATGAGGAATTAGATTCTTCTCCTTTCAAGCCATCAGTCCATGTTTCAATACATGGTGATCCTCTTTGTTCTCCTTGTGTCCATTGCTGATACACTTTCAACACAGCTTCAATTTCTGAGCTCATAGGCTTAAAATAGACTTGAATCTGTTTAGTGTCTAAGGCACCTCGTTCCTTTTGGTGCTCTCTCTCTCTCTCTCTCTCTCTCTCTCTCTCTCTCTCTCTCTCTCTCTTTCTCTCTTGCTTCATCGCAGTGCAGACACATGCCTTGAAGTATTCCCAATCCAGAGTCTGATGTTTACTCTCCGCTAATGTAGCACATAAGTCACATTAATATTAATGAGAGTTACTTAGTGACTTAACACCCCTGCACCAAGCCGGGGGATCACTGTTTCTTTGCAGCTCCTTCTGCAGGATATATAATCACATGTTTCATTTCACAAGAACAAAAAGTCTGATTGTAAGCAGCGTTGTCCAACAAGATGCTGAAAACCCCAAGGAGTGCCTAAGTCGGCAGCTGTATGTATTTCAGAACGCAGTAAACCGGAGTCACAAACTGACACAGAGTTAAACCCACTGAAGACTCTGTGCGTAAGCTTACTGAATGTTGAAAATTGGAGTCCAGCCAAAAGAACTGTCGGGAACTGTCTTTTTCATTGGAATTCTTTTTATAGACATTTCTGCAAGAATGTAGCTCTGTTACAAACTTTAGCATCATGCTTGGTCCATAGTTGTTCCAATGTTACTCAATGTTTTATTTTGCTGATGTAGGCTCCAGGGCCGTAATCCATGGATGTGCTCAAATCATTTGATATTTTATTGACAGAAGACAGTGGGTTAATTTGGGCCACACAGATGCTTGCTTTTAAAGCAAAGCAAAGTGACCTGCTCAGACACCGGTCTGTAGCACTTAAAGCACTCTCTGGGTGGTTTACAATTTAATTACGCAGGCTGCACATTGCCGCCCTGTTCCTCCCAGCAAGCTGGGTGCTCAGTTTACTGACTTCAGAAGGATAGAAGGCTGAGTGAACCTCAAGCCAGCAACCTGAGCCTGTTGGGAACAAGCTCAGGTGATCAACGGAGTCTTGACTGTAGTTCAGCAGTTTAAACACTGTGCCACGAGGCTACTCTTTTAGCTTGTCGCTGCTGGGAAGAATCATGTCCACTTCAATATATCATTAACTGCCCAGAATAGTGCACTGCACTAATGAGAAAAACAAACAAACAAATAAACAACAAAACAAATAAACAAAAGAAAGAAAGAAAGAAAGAAAGAAAGAAAGAAAGAAAGAAAGAAAGAAAGAAAGAAAGAAAGAAAGAAAGAAAGAAAGAAAGAAAGAAAGAAAGAACATAATGCTGGATCAGGCCAAAGGCCCATCTAGTCCAGCTTCCTGTATCTCACAAGTGGCCCCACCAAATGCACATTCCCACTGGGAATGCTCAATACTAGATATCTGTCTCCTGATACCACTCCCCTGCATCTGGCCCTTGAAGTACCCTGGTTTTCAGCCTGGAGATTACACATCTCCATCATGGTTTGTAACCTGTGATGGACTTTTCCTCCAGGAATCTGTCCAATCCCCTTTTGAAGTCATCCAGGCCAGATGCCATCACCACCTCCTGTGGCAGGGAGTTCCACAGACTAACAACACGCTAGGTAAAAAAAAATATTCTTTTGTCTGTTTTCACTCTCCCAGCCCTCAATTTGAGTGTATGTCCCCTAGCTCTGATATTTTGTGAGAGGGAGAAGAGCATCCCTCTATCCACTTTACTCATGCCCTGCATTATTTTGTATGTCTCAATCATATCCCCCCTCAGGTGCCTTTTTTCCAGACTAAAGAGCCCCAAATTCTGTAGCCTTTCCTTTACTTTAGCACAGAAATCATTTTAGTCGCTCTCCTTTGCACCTTTTCCAATTCCACTATGTCTTTCTTGAGATGTGGTGACCAGAATTGTACACAATACTCCAGGTGCGCCCCTACTATCGTCTTGTACAATGGCATTAAAATGTTGGCTGTTTTATTTTCAATCCCCTTTTTGATAATCTCTAGCATGGAACTGGCCTTCTTCACTGCTGCCACACATCAGCTAGATACCTTCATGGAGCTGCCCACCAGTACACCAAGATCTCTTTCCTGTTCCATCACAGATAGCTCAGAGTTAAGGGGTGCACTGAGTATTATTATTAATCTTAGAACTGCAGAGTTGGAAAGGACCCTATGGACCACTGAATCTAGCCCTGGCTTTTAGCCTGAACTTTAAAGATATTATCTTAAGTGCCATTCCCATCCATACACCAGATTTACCACCTTGGACAGCTCCTGTAAACTAAAGCCCAGAGCAGGTTCATTGCCTCACTGGCACTAAATTCACTACTGCCCACAGCCCTAGGACTGAAATGGAAAAGGTTTCATTTCTGACTTACAACTCACAGTCCCTAAGAAAGCTGGCTACTGGGATTCTACGTGATGTAGAACTCTCACTCTCCTTCTCCCTCTCTTCCCCTACCCTCCTCCCCTCTCCCTCTCCCTCCCCACCTCCCCTCTCTCTCCTTCTCCTTCTCCCTCTCCCTCTCCCTCTCCCTCTCCCTCTCCCCTCCCTCTCCCCTTCTCCCCCTCTCCTTTGCTTTCTCCCTCTCCTCCCCCTCCCCCTCTCCCTCTCCCTCTCCCCTCCTCCCCTCCCCTCCCCATCTCCCTCTCCCTCTCCTTTTCCCTCTCCCTCCCCCTCCCCCTCTTGCCTTCTCCCCTCTCCTTCTCTCTCTCCCTCTTCCTCTTCCTCTCCTTCTCCCCCTCCCCTTCTCCCTCTCCCTCTCCTTCTATTTCTCCCCCTCCTCCCCTCCCCATTTCCCTCTCCCTCTCCTTTTCCCTCTCCCTCTCCTCCCCTCCCCCTCTCCATCTCCCCCTCCCCCCTCCCCTTCTCTTTCTCTCTCTCCCTCTCCCTCTGCCACTGCCCCTCCCCTCCCTCCCTCCCTCCCCCTCTCTCTGTCTCTGTCTCTGTCTCTGTCTCTCTCTCTCTCTCTCTCTCTCTCTCTCTGTGTGTGTGTGTGTGTGTGTGTCTCACACACACACACGGGGGGAGAGAGAGAGAGAGAGAGAGAGAGAGATCTTTCCTGGCTCTGCCCTATTCAGAATTACCATTTCCCTAAACCATCCACTCACCTGAGGTTTCTGTCATCAGCATCTCTACAATTTAGAATTATTCATCACCATTCAGCCCTGTTAAATAAAATTGCTGGTGCTCCAAAAAGCTTGCAGTCTGGCTAATGATCCTCCTTCAAATGCCTGAAATTGACTGAGAACTAAGATATTCCTCAAAAGTGTCTTTGCCACCTGAGGTGTGTCCATGCGTTTTCTGTGCCATCAAGTCAGAAGAACCAATTTATAAAGACCCTAATAGGGCTTGCAAGGTAGGCCGTGGATTTAAGGAGTGGTTTTACCAGTTCCACTCCCCATTCAGTTTCTGTGGCTGAGCAGAGGATTCAAACCCTGTTCTCCATCGTTTTAATATTTCACTCTAACCACTGCACCATCGTGGGAATGCAGTGCACACTAGAAAAAAATTGCTTTTGCCACATGAGAGAGTGGCACAGTCACAACTAGACATGGGCACGACTCAGCGAAATCCTCGTTTCCGTTTCTGTTCCTCGTTTCCGTTACCTAACGAAATGAAGAACGACAATTACTCTGCCAGAACTCGAACTCGAACCGACTAAAGAAAAATTGGGTCTGATTTGTCGTGGTCGTTCCTGGCAGCATTGCAGCGATCGTGCGATGCCAAGTGGCACAGCAAAAAAGTTTTAAAAATAAAAAACCCCGATTCCCGGCCAAAAAAGCAGGCAAAAATATGCCTGCCTGAGGGCACCTACCAGAGGGGTGGTTTCTGGGGGGGGTGTCCCCAGCCTCCCCCCTCTTCTCCTGGGCTGCGCATCCTCGTCGTCTCGCCAACTCACCGCCAAGTGGCGCGGCACAGAAAAAAAGTTTTAAAAATAAATAACCCCGATTCCCGGCCAAAAAAGCAGGTGAAACTATGCCTGCCTGAGTGAGGGCACCTACCAGAAGGGTGGTTTTTTGGGGGGGTCCTCGGCCTCCCCCCCCTCTGCTCTCCTGGGCTGCGCATCCTCGTCGTCTCGCCAACTTGCCATGCCATGCGGTGCGGGCGGGGGATCCAAAATGGGGCGACCACAAGCAATATTTATTTATTTTGAAATCGTGGTGGTCCAAAAACACACCAAAGCACCACAGAAACATGCGAAAATAGCTATTTTAAAACTGCCTGAATTTTTACAGTAGCAGCAGTGGGTTTTTCTTGCAACAAAACGTCCCCATTGATTTTATTTTATTTTATTTTATTTTTATTTTTTTACACCTGCGCAATGATGGGCTGGCCATGGGAGTGGACCATGCAAATTTTTGGAGCCATTCCACCAATTGCATGGCCACTTGACCAGGTTTTGACCGAGACTTCTGAGATGTGCCTGTCGGGCATAAAAAGCCCACTAACCCTAGCCTGAACCCGAACCCGAACCCGAACCCGAACCCATACGCCAGTACACTGTCCTTCTTAGTGGGTCAGAGAGGCACCCAGAGGTACACCAAATGAACACACCCTAACCTTACCCGTAACAACCCTAAGCCTAGCCCTTGCGCTAACCCCCCCTAACCCTAAGCCAAATCTGTACTCGCATTGCACACACGCAAGTACAGTTCCCTTCTTAGTGGACCACAGAGCGCCCAGACTGAGGAGGAGCCTTCCCCCAGTGTGTGCACTGTGACACTGCAGTTAGCAGTGGGCCTGTGGTCAACAGAGAGTGGCACCCAAAAAAGAGGTGCCTCTCTGCTCAACTTGGTATGCATATCCAATTGGCTATGCATGCCATTTTGTAGCGGGCCAGAGGAGGCACCCACCCCAGAGAGGTGCCTCCAGGAGCCCGCTCCCCCCCAAACCAGTACTAACGACAGACGAAAAAACAACAAACAAAACAACAATTTTTTGGAAAATTTAGCGAAAAACGGAAACGAGCCGAAACGGGCCGGCTCCGACACACGACAACTCGAAAACGTCATTTTCCCTGGTCGTGCCCATCTCTAGTCGCAACTATGGTCTGTGTCACCGGGGAAGAGATGGCTTTCCCATGCCCCCCAGCAGGGTAGGAGTGAAAAATAGTGCAAGGTACAAATACTGTTTTCTCATTTTGGCCTCCCTCAACCACATGGTGCCTGGAGAACATTTCCCTCTAACTGCCCCCCTCCCCCCGCCCGCGTTGCAGCCCTGATACCAAGCAACATTCAGGCACCCTGTCTCCAGTTTTGGAACAGCATCTTCAGGAAGGTTCAACTGACACTGGGACTTGCTTTTGTTTTTAGATACCTTCTAGTCCTTTAACCTGTTACTCTTCACCTGCCATTTTAAACACAGTGTGTCCTTCCTGCTTTTTCCATGTTTTCCTCCCTTATTGGCTGATTCCACTTGTTTTGGTACGCCATTTCACTCAGGGTTTAGGCCACAACATGGTGTTGAAACAGTATTGGTCACCATTAAATATGGTCTCCTAAGGCAGGCAGGCAAGGGGAGTGCAACCCTGTTGGTCCTTCTGGATCGATCTACAACCTTTGATACTGTCAGTATCCTTTTGTGAAAGCTATCAAGCTGAGATATCAGGGTTCCTGATCAGTTCCCTGCTGGTTATGGTCCTTCCTGGAAGGTCAGCCCCAGATGGTACATCTCTACCTCATAGCAGAGGTCCCACGGGGATTGACCACCTCCCTAATGCTTTTTATCATCTACAGGAAGCTTCTGGGAAAAGTTATTTAGAAATTTGGGGTGTTTTGTCACTAGTACTCTGATGGCATGCACCTCTGTCTTATCTCTCCTTGACTTCATCTGCAAGTGCAGTTCTCATTTTCTTGAACTACAATGCCCAGAAATACTGGGCCAACACAGCTAGTGATGAAACCTTCTAAGATTTTTAGCCCAGCAATATCTGGGGACCTTTCAGCCACTGATGTACAGGTCCTTGAGTGCTGTCTAGCATTGCTAATGGACTGGACAAGGGCCAATAAATGAAAACTGAAAATAAGATGGAGAAGGATTGTCAATCTGGTTAGAGGGAAGCTTTCCTAGCCTTGATGAGCCTGTGTTCCCCATGAAGGATCAGTTCCACAGCATGGAGGTACTCTTAAGCCTGGCAGTAGAAGCTCACACAAACAAACCGCCCAGAGTGACCTCGCTGCCAGATGGGCAGTATAAAAATCAAATAAATAAATAAATATGGTCAGCTGTGTATTTTAACAACTCCAGTTGGTTGTCCAGCTATGCCCCTACCTGAATAAGAAGCACTTAGTAACTCAATTCATATGACTTATACAGCCCTTAGTGGTTTCAGACCTCAGTGTTTGTTAGAACACCTTTCCCAGGGATCAGCTACCCATGTTGCTAAAAGTGACCACAGCAAAGGTAGCCCAAAAGGCAGTGACAAGAAATGGGCCTTTTTTGGTGGTGGCCCCTAGTCTCTGGAATAGGTCACCAAAGGAAATATGGTTACAAACCATGATGGAGATGTGTAATCTCCAGGCTTAAAACCGGGGTACTTCAAGGGCCAGATGCAGGGGAGTGGTATCAGGAGACAGAGATCTAGTCTCATGCGCTCCCAGAGGCATCTGGTGGGGCCACTGTGAGATACAGGTAGCAGGACTAGATGGGCCTTTGGCCTTATCCAGCATGGCTCTTCTTATGTTCTTATGTTCTTATAAGGACAGGCTCCTTCCCTCCTTAAGTTCACAAAACTGTCAAAATCAGAACTATTCAATAAAACCTCTATGCAACCATGGAGACCTCCGATTTTGGGGCAGGGGCTTAAGAGAAGGCCTTTATAGCCAATGAAACAATGCTGAGTTTCTGAGCTTGCATGCCATCCAGAGACTGAACATGATCGACCTACTATGTTGGACCAAAACAAAAAGGTATCAGTGGAGGGGAATTCCAGGTGGATTCCCCAAATACCAGATGGTGTATCTTATTTCTTGTACCTGCAGGGGTGTCCTTCCATCGCAAGCTTTGCACCTCTATTTCTGTTCCTCAAGATAATTATCATGGTCTCCTTGGCACCCCAGCCATGAAGCAGCAAATCAGGCAAAAGTAAGGACATCAGTTAAAGGTCAGTTTAACTGCCAGATAAGGGCTAGCTGTGGATGAGTTTGGTTGAAGCTACACAGGCTGGTCTGATTTCAGGATTTCCTCGGATTGAGATCAAGGAAATAAAAGGTGGGCTAGAGAGGAGTCAGAATGCTCCCTCTAGGAAAGGTTGGTATTTAAAAAGCAGTTTTATGTTAAATGCTTGGAATGAGGCCAACAGATTTGGATGCTCTTGAAATACCAAAACTCTATAATCTGCTGAGTAAGACATTTGGGGCTTAAAAACAGAGAAACTAAAGTTTTAACCCTCAAGGAATGCTTCGACAGTAAAACATTTTATTCAGGTTTCAGATGTGCCTTAGCTTATGTTTCTATCCAAGTAGGACACAATTTAAGGAGTCCTAAAGGATTCAGTGCTATCAAAACCAGTGTGAATGAACATTAAGAACATAGAAAGAGCCCTGGCCATCTAGCCCAGCTTCTTGTATCTCACAGTGGCCCCACCATATGCCTCTGGGGACATAAGAACATAAGAAATATAAGAAGAGCCTGCTGGATCAGGCCAAAGGCCCATCTAGTCCAGCTTCCTTTATCGCATAGTGGCCCCACCAAATGCCTCTGGGAGCACACAACTCTAGATATCTGTCTCCTGATACCACTCCTCTACATCTGGCCCTGGTTTTAAGACTGGAGATTACATGTATCCATCATGTTTTGTAACCTGTGATGGACTTTTCCTGATACCAGTCCCCTGCATCTGGCCCTTGAACTACCCAGGTTTTAAGCCTGGATATTACACATCTCCATCATAATTTGTAACCTGTAATGGACTTTTCCTCCAGGAATCTGTCCAAACTCCTTTTGAATGAATCCAGGCTAGATGCCATCACCACATCATGTGGCAGGGAGTTCCACAGACTAACAACACACTAGGTAAAAAAATATTTTCTTTTGGCTGTCCTCACTATCCCAGCCCTCAGTTTGAGTGGATATCCGCTAGTTCTGGTATTTTGGGAGAGGGAGCAGAATGTCCCTCTATCCACTTTACTAATGCCCTACAATATTTTGTATGTCTCAATCATATCCCCCCTCAGGAACCTTTTTCCAGACTAAAGAGCCCCAAATGTTTTAGCCTTTCCTCATAAGGGAGGTTCCCCAGGCCAGTAATCATTTTGTTGCTCTGTTTTGCACCTTTCCCAGTTCCACAATATCTTTTTTTCAGATGAGGTGACCAGAATTGTACAAAATACTCCAAGTGTGGCCTTACTATTGTTTTCTACAATAGCATTATAATGTTGGCTGTTTTATTTTCAATTCCCTTTTTGATAATCCCTAGCATGGAATTGGCCTTCTTTACCACTGACTCACAGTGGGTAAACACCTTCATGGAGCGGTCCACCAGCACACCAATATGTCTTTCCTGTTCCGTCATGGATAGCTCATGAGTTGATAAATAAAGTTTTGATATTTTGCCCAATATAAGAACATAAGAACATAAGAAGAGCCATGCTGGATCAGGCCAAAGGCCCATCTAGTCCAGCTTCCTGTATCTCACAGTGGCCCCACCAAATGCCTCTTGGAGCACACAAGACTAGATATCTGTCTCCTGAGACCACTCCGCAGCTTCTGGTTTTTGAAGTGCCCTGGTTTTAAGACTGGAGATGGCACATCTCCATCATGGTTTGTAACCTGTGATGGACTTTTCCTCCAGGAATCTGTCCAATCCCCTTTTGAAGGCACCCAGGCCAGATGCCATCACCATATCCTGTGGCAGGGAGTTCCACAGACTAACAATGCACTGTGTGAAAAAAATATTTTCTTTTGTCTGTTCTTACTCTCCCAGCCCTCAATTTGAGTGGATGTCCCCTAGTTCTGGTATTTTGTGAGAAGGAGAAGAGCTTCCCTCTATCCACTTGACTCATGCCCTGCATTATTTTGTACGTATGTTCATTCCTCAGCCCTTGACAATGTAAGCTGCTGCCTGCGAGTTAGTCAGATCATCACCTGTCTCTGTTTACATTGCTTTTTTGGGATATCAGCATTCTTGCCTATTGTGACACTTGGGACATGAAGCAGGGGCCATCTGTATGATTTTTGTTCAACTCAACCTTCATACAGTATCCTCTTCCATCAACCAATGCATGGATACATGGGAAAACATGCTGCCAATACTCAACTGTACCAACCATTGTCTTTTACTAGAAGGGGAAAGGAAGTAGACCATCCCTCAGTGTTTGCAGATCTGACACTCTGAGATATCAGACTGAAAAATGAAGTAAGGTATGGTTCCCTGTAACTGTGTGGCTGTGCACACCCCTAGTGCCCTCCAAGTTGACATTTTCCTCCCCCGTGCACCTGTTGTGGTCATATGGGAAGGGGGAGGTAGCTACTGCACGGAGACACACAGGGATGAAAATTAGAGGGCACATTTAAGTGAAGTGTGTTTGTTTCAATCCAGTTCCACTACAGCTAAGGAGATTGAGTACAGAATGGATTCATCAATTTTGTAAGTGAAGAGACTTTTTCTATGTGTGTAAGGCATGCCACATTTCTTCATGTTCTGCCCTTGGAACCCGAAGCCACTGTGAAACCTCCAGAGATACCAGGATGGAATCTCCAGCCCACACAGAGCCTGTTCTGTCAGGGGAAACTGGTGAACTTGGATTACCCATTGGACACAGTCTTTATCACTCCCTTGTGGAAGTAGCCAGCAAAATGCTTTGATCCCTGTAAAGACTCCATGCAACAATATTGGGCATCATGCTCTTTTGATGATGACATCTCACTTCTGGGTAGAAGATGCCATCAGAAAAGGAAATTCCCCCTGGTGTGAGTTGATCATGGATTGCCTGAAGAGCACTGTGGAACACTTGAATCTCTCTTTGCCAAGGATGATTGGGAATCCACCAGGAAACTCTAATTCCATATCATATATTCTGGGATGTGCACCCAAGTCCTATAATAACTCAGGGGTGGTTTGGCACCTCCTGGAGCACATTGAAACAGAGAGTGATAAGGTGGAGAAAGACCAACCCAAGAAATAAGCAGGAACGTATGTATGCATCCCATTTCTTCCTGTATGTATGTGCTGTGAGGCTGTGAGACCCTACTGCATGCCCTACCACCCCAAAGACTTTGGTCAGCTGGTTGGTACAAGCTTTCTCTGTAACAGCATCTTGATTGTCATGCATAAAGGTGAACAGATCCCCCCACAGCATTGGGGGTGATGGTTAACCATTAGTTTGCCACTCTGAGACTTCTGAAACAAGTTATTTTCCTACTATATTTTGTCTGGAACAGATCAGGGTGATTTGGAGCTGTCTGGTGCACACTGTGACTGAAAGTGGTAAGACAGAGAAAGACCGACCCATGAACAAGAAGAAAAACATGTAAATAGTTCCCCAATAAAAGTTCGGTGGAATTCAATGCATCTTTGAACATTTCTTCGAATAATGAGCAACCCTGTTGGGCCCATTGACATCTCCCTGCTTATGGACCTGAATGGTGACCCTCACAGCGGGTCATTTCCCTTTAATTAGAGGGAAATGAAAAATGTGTAGTTTGGGTTTTTGCTGTTGGGAGGTGTTTTTTTTTTTCAAAAATCCACAGCTTCCACCACCCAGACTAATATTTAACAGTAACGAAGCTGGGAGAAAGCCTAGGAAACTCCTTCACGCCTTGTGTATTTCTGTATTTCTTCTTTCGGTTGGATGACAGCTGAAAATTGCTCATTTTTCAGTCTGGTCAACAAATGATAGTTCCACTAGCAACATAGAAGAGGGTACTGACACATCCTGTTACTTCATCTGTAAGGTAAAGGTAAAGGTTTCCCCCCGCACATGCATGGTAGTCATGTCCAACTCTAGGGGCAATGCTCATCTCTGTAGTCAAGCCAAAGAGCCAGTGTTGTACAAGTCCATGGCCACGTGGCTGGCATGGCTGCACAGAACCAAAAAGTGTGTACAGAACTGCACAAAAACATTCCATATGAAAATTAATCTGAATTGAGACAGAGAGAGAGAGAGAGAGAGAGTAGGACTCCCGTATCCAATAGGGATTGGTTCCAGGCCTTCCCATGGATAATGAAAACCGTGGAAAAGAGAGAACACCTGCCCACCCATCTCCAAATTGCTGTTTCCTGTAGTAGCTTGCTTTATGACTGCTGGTTTGAGACAGTAGCTTGCTTTATGGCTGCTGTTTGTGACAGTACCTTGCTTTACAGATGCTATTTGTGGCTGCTGAATTATTTAATTTTTTTCCTCTGCCAACCGTGGATAATGAATCAGTGGATACGGGGCTTCTACTGTATTGAATGGCATATACTGTATGCATGAATGAATACTTGTGAAACTAATGCAGAACAAAACATAGAAATCCATTCATTAGAGCCAGATAGAATCAACCTCACTCAGTCAGTTGCTAAATGCTAATATTCATATCAGTGGGTATACTGCAGTTAGGATCAGCAAATAATAATTAATAATTGCATGCCTTTGCATTAATTCTGATCTGTGCAGCCCTTTCTAGGATTTTTCAGATAGAGAATACAAGGTTACCATTCCATGCATCTGGAGGCACCCTGGAACAGTGCAGCTTGTCCAAGGGTACACAGGCTGGCTCTTTTGGGATGTATCATGGAGAATTTAACTGCCAACTTCTGGCTCCTCTGCCAGATACCCAACACACTGAGCTATCCAGTTAGCTCAACCTTTGATAACAATAGGGCATCAAGGCAATTCTGGCATATGGTGACCTTTTCCAGGGTTTCCCAAGTACAGTGGTTTCTTATCATCTTCTTCTGAGGGCGCCCTGGAGTGGTGCAGCTTGCCCAAGGCCACCTAGTCTGGTTCTACTTGTGGGAGGCACAATGACGAATTGAACACCCAACCTTTGACTCTTCAACCAGAACCCAAATCACTAAGCTATCAAGCTAAAAGTGTTGTTCTCCTTGTTGTCGTCATAGGCTGTTATCTCACCTGGATCTTCTGATCCTGATCTTCTGAAGGTCCAGCTTTTCCTCTTTGTCCCATCACGTGATTGAATAAGTGGGACAGGAGTTCACACGTCCAAAGCTGGTTTTTTATTTAAAAGTGCAGTTCAGCCCCCTTGGCCAGCAGGTGGCACTAGCATTTGAAAAAAAACCGGACCACTTGGCTGGAGGAAATTAAGGCTTAGGGCACCACATGGAGCTTCCTGTTTCTCCAAAGGTGAAAAGCAATTAAAAAAAAACATTGCCAATCGGCCCCTGGAACAGCCGGTCGGTGCTATGAGTTAAAAAGAAGAAGAAACCCGGATCATCACGTGGTCCCACAGCGTCTGCTTCCTTAAAAGGTGGATTATCAAAGCGAGGCAAAAAATTCCTTACCTCCTGAATGAGTTACAGAAACCTCACTCAAAGGGGCATTACCGGGTTTTCTTTTTTTTCTTTTCCAAAAAGCCCGGTGGCCGTGGGGATGGCATTTTTAACACAGGTTTTTCTAATAATTTAAACTGCTTTTAAAGGGACGTGGGACCAAGCCCTCGATATAATCATCAATGCCATCAAATATGGTTAAGTAATAAATGAGGGGTAGGTATGGGCAACCTCAAAGGTTGGGGGCCAGTGTGCTGTTCCATGAGGAGCAAGGCAGTTGTCTCCCAGCCAGAGAAACCCCAAATCAGGGAGGAAAGTGGCAGGTATTATGGAGAGTTCACCAAAGTAGACACCCAGAGCTGAGAAATTCCAAACCTCAGCCCAATATCCATCAAAATCTACCACACTCCACAAGGAGGTCCTAAGGCATCACCCATGCAGCCTAGTAGCCTGATGGTCTAAAGAAACCAAACCCAAAACCCAGGGGACTAAGGAACGAGTAGGCATGATGCCTCCGTTTGCTGGCTTTTTATCACTGGGCTGTTGGAACCCCAGGCAGTGTTCTGCTCCAAATATTTGGGCATCAAGGAAGAACTTGGTGGCAGGTCCTTGTGTCTCCTCAGGAGGAAATACATTCAGGTTTTCAAGCTGAGTTCGTGCCTTCAGACTTCTCCTTTCTACCTGCTGGTGTCCAAAAAAAAAGAATGATGAATTAAAATTGGGGAGGGGTGAGAGAGAGCCCCTGGGGGTGCTTCAAAGCATGACAAAATTGCACCTCATAGAGCACAGGGGGATGATATGGGCATCCTCATGAGGGCAGGGGGCTGTAGAAAACATGCTAACTAATCCATATATCCTCCATTGCCACCATGTGTGTGTGTGTGTGTGTGTTCTTAATGTGTAATCCTAAACAGAGCTGGAAGGGATCTTGTAGATCATCATCAGGTCCATCCTCAATTAAGGAGGTCCAGTGGAGAACTGAACTCCCAATCTCTAGCTCTGCAGCTAGAGACCTAAACCACTGAGCTATAATTCCAGTTATTAATTCATAAATCATGGGTTGGCATCTCCTCTTTCGCAATTTTTTTCTATTTCAAGGACTCTGACCCTAGGATGATCTCTTGCTATATCTTGCAGTCACAAGTTCCATATATTAAAATAAAGGCTTTGGTTTTCCTAGAGCAGGCATATCCAAAGTCAGGCCTGGGGGCTAAATACGGTCCGTTTTCAAATTTTGAGTGGCCTCCAGCCTCTTCTCCCCACCAGTTCAGCCTGTCATGCATCTCTACCAGCTGGCCTCTCCCCATACTGGATAGACATCAGGTTGCAGTTTTGTGGTTTGCCTGCCCTCCCTGCCTCTGTCTGTCCCCTCAGCCACCTGCCCAGCCTACCCGCCCCCGTCTCCGTTGCTTCAGCATCCTCCCTGCCTCCTTGCATGCCCTAAAGCAGTGATGGTGAACCTATGGCACGGGTGCCAAAGGTGGCACTTGGAGCCCTTTCTGGGGGCACCCGACATTGCCCCTTCATAGCCACCTGTATACAGGTTAAATTACTGTATTGGCACTTTGCAAAAAAATTAGTGGGTTTTGAATTGCAGTTTGGGCACTTGGTCTCTAAAAGGTTTGCCATCACTGTCCTAGAGGCTTGTCCAAAGTCTGGCCCGGGGGCCAAATGTGGCTGAATAGTCAGCCCCCACAAATTTTCACCTCACCAAATCTGGCCCTTCTTGCAAACAGTTTGGACATGCCTGTCCTAGAGCATTTCCAAGAAAGATGCTTGGAGAAATAGTGTCTTGCTCTCATGTCAATGACAGGAGTCACGTTTATAGGATGCTGGCAAAGATGGAGATAATTCCTACTACTACATATTCTATTCTGTGCCTTCCTTCTTCTGCAGGTTACACTTTAGCTGCTTAGGCTTGGGTTTCTATAGTCTTTCTGCCACATGAAATGTGCTTCCACAACAATGACAGAGTGGCCTTCCCCCTTCCCCCTTCCCCCAGCGGCTCTGTGAGCAATAAGTCTGGGGAGAAGATGGGATAACCAGCCAAGCTCTTAGCCGGGCACTATTAAGGAGAACAGGCCTGGCTTGATAATTGGGAAATAAATCACCTACTAATTAAAGCATCCAAAAAAGACTGTGCCGTGCACAATGAAGAAGGCTGGGGAGCTCTTATACTTTGACTCAGTAGAAGACAGTGGCTGTGTTCATTCTACATCAGTATTCCCCAGGTGCTTGCCAGATGTTTGGGACTGCAGCTGTCCTTTGCCAGGTGATGAGTCTTGCTAGCTGGGGATGATGGATGTCATAGTCCAAAGCACCTGCAGGGCAGAAATTTAAGGATGGGTATTCTACACATCCTTGGACGGCGGCGGCCATGCAACCAACAGGGATTTGAACACTGGGAGGTAGTGGAAGATAGGAGGGCCTGGCGTGCTCTGGTCCATGGGGTCACGAAGTGTCAGACATGACTGAACGACTGAACAACAAATGCTACACATCTCTATACCCATTCAACATACAAACTCTTTTGCTCTCTGCATGCTCACTGGAATTCTACAGTATAGTCCAAAAAAGTTGCTTTTGACTAACCCAGGAATGAGTTATCTTTATTGATTATTGATGTAAATTGTTTGATTTAATTTCCTCCCTCTTTTATTTGAAATGTTCTTAGAGAGCTTAGTGAGCTTAACACCCACCCACACCCAACACACATATGAATTTGGGCCGCTTGTTTTTCATGTACAAAAAGGAAGCTGCCTCAGTGTGTCCAGGGAGGCCTAGCTCTTTGTGGGAGCTGCATCACTTTTACTTATTTCATTTATTCATTTATTTTAGAGTGTTTTTATCCCGCCTTTCTCCTTGGAAAAGGAGCCAAGGCAACTGACAATAATGAGGGATAATATACAGTCCAGTACAATTAAGACATGTTCAAGTATTTGAGAACAAGGAATTGAGGGACATCTTAAGGCATTAATAGATGCTTTTCCATGGAGCCCTCAAACAGAGCCTAATGGAAGCAAGACCGTGGCGCCCACAAAGAACTTGTCCTCCCCCAAAAAGGACTGGAGCACTTTTCTTCTTGTGCATTGACAACAGAAGGCCAAAGGAATCCTTAAAGACAAATTGCCTTAAAATCACTGTCCGCTTTTCAAATTGCTTTTTCTGAAGACCCCCGCCCATTTTTGACCGCTGTGTCGGTTTTTCTTGCGATGACCGCTGGGGTGTGTTTTTTTAATCAGTTCCTGCACCCCCTTTTAAAGCGATTTGGTTGTATTTGCGGACATACCATGCCGCCTCCGAGTAGTTTAAAGCGGTTCAGCCAAGTGCGAACGGGGAAGCCGATTGCTAAGCAACCGTTGAAGTGCGGACTGCTGAACCGCAGTAGCAACCACGTGACCGCGGGAGGAGATAAGGCGATGCAAAATAAAAAGTGAGAGGGATTTTTCTAGGCTGAGGTCACTGCCAATCTATTCAGCATTGACCAATAGCCTCCTGACCCTGAATTCAGAGGGAAACTGCTACCTCTCTGCCGAGTGCTTCTTTCCCTCTCTTTCAGCCTGTTCATTTGCTGTTAGTCCTGTGCACAATTGTAAGTAATGGAATGTTTTGTTATCCCCCCCCCCCGAGTTTCAGTGACTTTAAGTGGCAGTTAATGAGAAAGGGATGGGCCATCTGGGGAGCTCATAGGTGTTTTCCTCTGTGAGTCTCTTGTGTAGCAAAAGGAATGTTGCCAGAAATTTAAAACTGCAGCAAATTGTGCCTGGGGGATTCTTGGAGCATTCAGGGAATTGGAGTCTTAAAAAAAAAAAAAAAAGAATGGCATGCCCCTAATGGCAGACACAGCTCTGTCCCACAACATTTCTTCCCCTCTTCCCCAGCTGCAGCTGCAGCCACCTCTCTTAAGATGGCTTCGTTCATTCCTTTCCTCCATCTAACACCTTTTTGCTCATCACAGCTCGGAGGCTTTGAATTTGCCATTCGATCAGGACAGCCTGACTCAGCTTGGGAATTCGGAACTGCCTGTGCAAAGAAAAGGAGTGTGACCATTAATATTTCCAAAGGTCATCCCGGTGGTTTTGGAGTGCATTAAGCAGCTGGCTAGTTTCCCCAGATTCTGCATCTGCTGCATTAGTTTTCGGCTTGCTCTCACCCTCCACATTTTCGATAAATAGAGTTGCACTGGAATGAAAGAAGAATGCAAATGAACCGTTGTTCCAACTCTCCCTGCTCCCAGTGATACTGAGAGACTGAACAAAGCCGCTTTCGAACCCAAATCATTCACACGGGAAGAAAGAGAGTGTGAGGTCAATCTCACCCACTTTTGATGATATACTAATCCTTACTGCTAGGCTAGGCATGCAAATCCTCATTTGTCAGAAACCACAATGTCTTCCCCACACTTAAGGATGAATTGTCAAGCCTTCAACATAAGGGGAAGGAAATTGGTGCTTTCCATCCCTCCAGGGGCATATATAGAGGGGTGGAAGGATGCATTTGCCCCGGGTGCAGCAATCTGGGGTCCCTGGAGGGGGAGGGGAGGAGGAAGCCGTGCAACTTCCCACCAGCAGTCCTGTTTTCCTCCGGGTAAAGCTTAGTGATCCTTAGTCAGGGAAAGGAGGAGAGGTGCTATCCAGGGGAGCACACCCCTCAGCTGGGGGTTGTGGGCAGGGATGGCAGGCAAGCAGGCATTGGTCTGGGACTTCTCAGGGACTGGCAGCAGCGGGCACCATCAGAACGGCACCCGGTGCCTGATTTCAGCATAGAGAGGTGTGGAGATCCCTGCCTGCAGGTGGACTCGGTGGGCTGGCCCTCCATGCCTGGAGCCTCCCTGGGCTTGGTGGCCAGATCCATTCCTCCTCCATCCATCTGCCTGTCCACATGGCACCCTTCTCCCACTGCGGGTGGAGCGAAGGCATTCCTATCCCACTGGGGGGGCTTGGTGTATGCCCTCAGCCCCTGGAGAATGAGAAAGTGAGCAACCAAGCAAGAGCACGGGGGCCATGCTGGGTGGGTGAGACATGGTTTTTGGGGAAAGAAGATGGTGCAAAAACTGATTTTGTCCTGGGTGCTCCAAACTCTAACTACACCTCTGCGTCCCTCCCTTCCCCCACTGCCCACAATTTCTACAATTTGCATCAAATTGGCACATTGCACAAACAGTAACAATGTGCTGTTCTGTAAAACTGCAATAACTGCATCCGTTTTCATCAGCTGACCACTTCTCACCCAAATACAAAGCCATGGTCAAGGCTGTTTTCCAGCAAGTGCATATGCGGAATTATTCTGAACAGAGTGAACTTGTCCTCTTTAGTATGCTAAGCAGGATACAGCCAAAGTAGAATTGGGCCAGGTTCATACTTGAATAGGAGATTAACTATCTTATTAGCCACTGGCTCATATCCAGCTAGTTAATAAATCACAAAAAGAGCTTTTTGCATCAGTGGGATGTGACAAGCTCCGTTCACTTTGTGGATCCATGTGACTTTCTACTGGACACCAGGCAGTGATTCCTAGAGAAGAAATTTCTGAGTTAGAAGGACAGACAGACTATTCTTTGTTCCCATTTTGTTCTGGGTCCCTGTTCAGGTTTTGCAAGTTTGGGGAACCATTTTCAAAACCTTTCCGAAACTTGTGTACCAAATTGCCAGAGGCTGCAACGTGGAGATTTGCATGAAACAAACAGTAAAACAAAAAAGTCTGTGAATCAGGCCATTTTGGGATTTGCTTCAAGGCACTTCGGGAAAACACTCCTGGCCAGAACAAAGTGAAATGCAGAAGTATTATGAGCACCACAGATTCGTAGGATTCAGTTTTGGGCATCCTTCCCTAGTCTGACAGCCTGGTGCCACTCATTTAGTTTCCTTGCCAACACCTGGGTGGATGTAGAGAGAAAAAATATGTAGGACTGTCAGGTCAGGCAGCCAGTGACAGGGCTCCACATCTGCTCTCTGGGAGTAGCTGGTTATTGGAAGCACACCATGGGCATCTTTTCACTTTTGTAGCAGCCAATGTGAGAAGAGGATGATTACCTAGCAGCAGCTAGTCCATAACATAAGAACATAAGAGCCCTGCTGGATCAGGCCAAGGGCCCATCTAGTCCAGCTTCTCACAGTGGACCCGCCAAAAGCCCCTGGGAGTGCACGAGACTAGATATCTGTCTCCTGATACCACTCCCCTGCATCTGACCGTTGAAGTACCCTTGAAGTTCATCCTGCCCCCTTTCTGCTCCTTCCCCAGTCCACCTCATGATGAGCAACACCCTGCCTCAATTTCTCTTGCATGCAACACTCTTTTAATTCCCCCACAAGCCATCTGCTAAGGAGCATTTTCCTGGGCGGCTGCTTTGGAAGGCTATAACTGGGACACCCCAAATCCAAATTTTGACATGCTCGGAAGGGGCCAGATGAATACACACCTCAAACTTGACCTCCCCAACTCATGCAGGTGGTGGAAATCCCTAATCACGCAAATCACAAAATGGTTGATTTCATTAGAATGTTCATGAAAGTTTGTGGCTTGTGGATTGCAATGAACTGTCATCAATGGCCATTTTCTCAGGACATGGCTATCTCCAGATATAATCAGACAGCAGATTCTTTCAACAAAGTAGAATGAACCAGTCTTCTGGCAAGAAGAAGAAGAAGAAGAAGAAGAAGAAGAAGAAGAAGAAGAAGAAGAAGAAGAAGAAGAAGAAGAATGACTACTACTACTACTACTACTACTACTACTACTACTACTACTACTACTACTACTACTACTACTACTACTACAGTGATCCCACACCCTTTTGCGGTTCATATACTGCAGTCCCGCTATATTGCAGGACCGCATTATATGAAAAAGGTCCCCTAGGGTAAGGGGAGAAAGTCCTGATTCAAGCCTCCCATACTTACCCTAGGACTGGAGCTGCCCCGAACAGGCCTGTGAGTGCCTTCCTGGGCCTCCCTGTGAACCAGAAGTGACTTCCAGATCACTGAAAATCATTTCTGAGGCCTCCGAGAGCCTTTCTAGGCCTGTCGGAGGCCTCAGAAATGATTTCTGGTTCACCGGACGTCACTTCTGGTTCACAAGGACAACCTTTTTGGGGGTCTCTAGAAGGCCCGGGAAGGCTCTTACAGGCCCGTTCAGGGTAGGGCCAGGCTGGGGGTAAGTACAAGAGCCCCCAGCTAGCCCCCCCCAGGCCTGACTCGACCTTCATCTGCATATCACGGATTTTCAATTATCGCAGTTCAGGTCTGGTACCTAATCCCCGTGATAGGTGGGGATCAATGTACTGCTGCTGCTGCTGCTGCTGCTGCTACTACTACTACTACTACTACTACTACTACTACTACTACTACTACTACTACTACTGAACTTTGGACAAGCAGTTACAAAGCACCTGTCCTGAAAAAAATTGTTTCAAAGAGGAATAAGTGAAACTGGAGAACTTTGCTCCTCTGAAATCCGCCATCATATGTGAGATCAAAGATGTTACTTTGCCTTGTTTATGATACACTTGAGGAAGCAACGGTTGTTTAATAGACTTTTCCTGGCAAGCCCCACCAACACATTGGAAAATGTTCGGACCCCTGATGCCTTGCTTCATTACCTGACAAGAGAAAATAGGTGGTATCACTTTGTGGCAAAGCAATCCCAATCGCAGAGGGAACACGGAGGAAGAAGAAATTGAACAGGAGACTAATAAAATTACACATTATCACAGTGTAAATAAAATCCTCAGCTTAAAAGAAGAAGAGGGATCGTATTTCCAAAACCCAATCTTATATTTCTAGCACTATTAATTCTGCTTTGGGTAATGGAAGAAATGGAAACTAGAATAATCCACCAAAGTATATGAGATAAAATACATTCAGTGTGACACAGGATTCCTCTTTCTCTGTTGCAAACATTTCCAGCATAGAATCACAGAATAATAAATTGAGCACTACAAGACTATCAAGTCCAACCCCCTGCTCAGGAATAAAAGCAGATTTAACAGATGGTTCTTCCGTTTCCTCCAGCATTGGAGCACTCATCACCTCCTGAGGAGATTGGTTCCATTGTTGTACTATTCTAACAATTAAGAAATGTTTCCTGATATTCAGCCTAAGTTGGGCTGCCTGTAGCTGAAGTCCATTATAGCATGCCCTGCACTCTGGGATAAGTGCGAATAGATTGAACTCCTCTGTACAAGTGGTTTACAAGTATTTGAAAAATGATATCATATGCTCCCCTTGCTTTTTTTTCGCTCCAGGTTAAACATGCCAAAGTCTTCCAGTGTCTCCTCAGACGGCTTGGTCTACAGTCCCCTGGTCATCCGTGAGCTCGGCTTCAGCTGCCCCCCAAAAGTTTTGAGGCACAAAGGGGGGGAGGCATTCTCAAGAGCAACAGGTCTCCTTGAGGGAAAGGTCTTCCTCCCAGAGGTGTGGGCTGTCCAGGTGGCCAAAGAATGGCGACGCTGACCCTTGCACCACTTCACTGCTGTGTTTGATGGTGCCCCATTTTGATTGCAGGTGCAAGATCACCTCTTCAAATTTGTCATGCTCCACAGATAAGACAGTGATAAAAGTAGAAACAAATAGTCAGGAAGGCACTAGTGCCCTTACTTGTGCCATGTTAGGCCCACCACCTTTAATACGAATTCAATAGTGCTTCTGTGGTTCCACCCTGGAAGTTCTCAGGATGGATTTCTCGAGGAGGATTCGAAGAAACACCAGTTGCTGGTGGCTGTGCCGGGGGAGGGCAAGCTTGTTACCTTTCCTTTTCTTTCTCTTTTTCAAGCAGTCTCCATGGTTTCCATATGTGCAAATTTCTGAACAGATGAATAGAATAGGTCCGTGCACATACTCTCAGCCTCCTCCACACCCCATAAGCACGCATGACCATGAATTAAAAATATGCCCATACTACTGTGATCACCGGGGTCACACCTGCCCACTTTTTACTTTTCTCTTAGTACTTTTACTGTCTTGTTGCAAGATGTTGCCAAGTCCCTCTACAAACATGCCATCCACAAGGGGAACACACTGGTACTGCTTTGATCATCGAGGTTGGGTGTGCCCATTTTCTCCCATTGTTCTTAATTTTAAAAATCCTGCCAAAAGATTCTCTATCTCTCCCTCTCTCTTTCACATACACACAGAAGTAGGCTTCAACCAGTGACTGTGCTGGCGTCTCAAGGAGTCTTTTCTCCTGAAAGCAACTCTGGAGAAGGTGCAGCCATGGTAACCTGAGCTACCCCCCCATTAAGTGTATCCTAGTCAAGCTGCCTATTACTGAACAACTGAAAAGAGGGAACTGGGAAAAAATCAGACTTGTTTGAGGAAATAGACACTTCCTTCCTTTTCAAGCACAACACTCAAGGTTATTTTCGAAACCTCCTCTGTGTCATGTATCCCAGGGTCTCCTTTCAAGCTCTCAGAAGTGGAGTGATTATTTTTTATTTCTTTGCATGGTTTTCACGCTGTGAAATAAAACTGGAACTGCTAGAAACACACCTCTTCAAACACCTTCCGCTTCTCAGTTGCCTACCTTCGAGTGGGTTTATGCCAACAAAGCAAGTAAGAACACCAGCCTCAGAGGCATTTGGGTTCAACGGGGGTACTACGTGTGGTTGTGCTCTCCTTCCTTCACAGAGATACAATTGGAGCCTCGTGGGGCAGTGGTTAAATGACTGTACTTCAGCTAAAACTGTGCTCATGACCTGGGGTCCAATCCCAGATAGCAGGCTCATTGTTGACTCAGCCTTCCATCCTTCCAAGGCAGGTAAAATGAGTACCCAGCTTGATGGGGGGGCAATGTGTAGCCTGCGTACTATAATTAAAACTGTAAAATGCCCAGAGACTACTTGAAGTGGTATGGGGCGGTATATAAGCAGAACACTTTGCTTTGTGGAAGGAATTTCAGGCAAAATTTAAAGAAAAACAAAACAAAACAAAAGACACAAAACATGGAACCTTAAAGACTAACTTTCATATTTTAATATAACATTTCGTGGACATTACATTAAGTTTAGTTACTGATAAATTTGAATATAATCTAGTTCCTAAGTTTACAAACTCTAGACACTTAATTTTCCTCACAGACACTCTAAAAGTCCTATATCTTTTCTCTGTATCTTTTATCCTGTAAGTGTACATCCCTATCTATCCCTATCGGATTCTCTCAGACTCTATCAGATTCCCTATTTGACTTTACAGTGTGCCACCACTGTAAAGGCCCTGGTCCAAATAATTGAAATATGTCCCTCAGGTACCATGTAGAGGATTGCTCCAGATGACTGCAAATAAGTATTCAATGGAGAAAGTGATCACTTGGATACGTAGTCTCCAAGGTGTTGAAAAATTGATATGCAAGCAACAAAAACTTATGCTTGTATCATCAGCAAAGGATCCTCAGCAGACTTGTTAAGTGATGCAGATCTGATGCCTGAGGCAGAAAGCTAGCCAGAGAACTGTATACTAGGTGAATCATACCTGTAGCAGGCTCACAAATGTGAAATGTGCTCATTGACCTAACATGAAATAATGTCATGATTCCCACTGTTGACTGGCAGGTGCACTGCGACAACTCTCATAACCCAGAACCATTGGGCGCTTTTACATGACCCTAAGATCCACTGGCAACTTAAATTCGGACCAGAGATCTTGGGGGTTTGTCGCTCTTCCTGTGTTCTCACCCCCCGCACTTCCTTGTGCCTGTCTGCGTGAGGGGAGGGAGAAAAAGGGAGAAAAGAATGTAGGCTCACCTCCGCTCTGCTGTGGAGCTGCTCCGGGAACCATTCAGTCTCTTTCAGTCTCTTAAAGGGGTGGGAGCAAAAACAAAACAAAACCACAAGGCGAGGAGAGCCCAGCACTCACTGCTTTACATCCGCATCAGAAATTTTTCACCTTCGGACACCAGGTACTTGGAAAATGCGCTGGGACGTGCTTAGGTGGGTGTAGTCGTACTTTATTTTGTTTAAAGTCTGGAGCTGGTGGGAAAACAATTTTAAGCTCTGCATCTGGGAGCCCTTTGCCTCGGATTTTAGGGGTCGTGTAAAAGCGCCCATTGATTATGCGGGCTGGGAGTGATGGGAAACATATTTCAGCTAGATTTGGAAGCCAAGGTAATCTAATCCATGGAAACACATGAGAAGGGTTGAGCCAATAAAACTACTCCTTAAATGTTTCTCTTATTTTGAATTTTTATTAAGATTGCTATAAGTCACTTCTGACTTGACAGCACTTAATGCACAAAATTTGAGAATTCTCTGCCAGAAATCTCTAAGGTTCTTCCTTTAATTATGGCACAAAGCTGGACAGTAGGGAGAATTCTACTTCTCCACGTCCAAATACCATTTTTCTTACTCACCCTTGTCTCAATGAGCCTTCCATTAATGGTGGGTAGAGATGGGCACGACTTGAAAAATTTTTTTTTCGAGTTGTCGTTAGTCGGGTCGGTCCCGTTTCGGCTCGTTTCTGGTTTTCGCGAAAATTCGCAAAAATTAGTCAGTTCATTTTTTTCGTTTTTCGTTGTCGTTAGTACTGGTTTGGGGGGGGCGGGCTCCTGGAAGCACCTCTGTGGGGTGGGTGCCTCCTCTGGCCTGCTATAAAGGGAAAGTGGGCTCCTGGAGGCACCCGTGGGTGCCTCCTATCCTCACCCACTAGGAAGGGGAAGCAGGCTCCAAGAGACCCCTCTACATGGGGGTCTCCCCTCCTCACCTGCTGCTGCTGCAAAATGGTATGCAATAGACATATGGATATGCATACCAGTTGCAGGCTATGAGACCAGTGAGAGTGATAGCGTCATGCCTTCCCTGCACAAGGCTCTCGCACCGCCATGTCTCACAAAGAAGGGAATCGTACTTGTGTGTAGTGCAATATGCAAGTAGATCTGGCTTAGGGTTAAGGTGGGTTAGTGCAAGGGCTAGGGTTAGGCTAGTGACGGATAAGGTTACGGTGGGCTAGTGGGTTGCACCTCTGGGTGCCTCTCTGACCCACTAAGAAGGCAGTCTGTGATGTATGGGTACGGTGTCAAGGGTTAGGGTTAGGGTTAGGGGGCTAGGGCAGGTTTTAGGGGGCTTTTTGGCACATCCCAGAAGTCTCCATGGCCAAGTGGCCATGCGATTGGTGGGATGGCTCCAAAAATTTGCATGGTCGTCCACTCCCACATGGCTGGCCACTCGGCCAGCCCATCATTGCGCAGGTGTAAAAAAAATAAAAAAAAATAAAATCAATGGAGGACAGAGGAGGAGAGGAGAGATATTTTGTTGCAAGAAAAAACCCACTGCTACTGTGAAAAATCTGGCAGTTTATAAATTTTCACGTGTTTCTGTTGTGCTTGTGTGTTTTTGAACCACGATTTCAAAAACAATATTGCGTTCGCCGCCCCATTTTGGATCCCCTGCCCGCACCGCATGGCATGGCGACTCGAGTCCGGCTGCCCAGGATGGGGGGAAGGCGGGACCCCCCCCTCCAGAAACCACCCCTCCGGTAGGTGCCCTGCGCCCTTAGTCAAGCAGGCATTTTTCCGCCTGCTTTTTTGGCCCGGGAATGGGTGGGGGAGAGTTTAGAAGTTTTTTTTTTTTCCTGCTTGCGCTTTAATTGCAGCGGCCGGCGGCGAGACTGGGCTTTTGCTGGCTGCCTGCGAGCCTCGCGAGTCCCACCAGAGCAGCCCAGGACGGGGATGGGGGAGGCCGGGGACCTCCAGAAACACCTCTGGTAGGTGCCCTGAGGCACGGCAGGAGACTGTTTTTTTCACTTTTAAAACTTTTTTTCTTTGCGTGGCATGGCGATTGCGTGATGCAAAGGAACGAGCACGACAAATCAGACCAAAATTGTTCGTTCGTCAGTTCGAGCTCGAAGTCTGGTGGAGTAATTCCCGTTACCGTTTCCGTAGAGTAACGGAAACGAGTAATGGAAACGGAAACGGGAATACCACTAAGTCGTGCCCATCTCTAATGGTGGGAAAGCCATTGAGACTGACATATGAAATAAATAAATAAAAGCAAGTATTATTGCTTTTACAGTTGCCCATGCTTCTCCCTGTTTCTGTTATGTCTCTAACACCCTTTCATATTTTGTCAAGTGGAAGCAAGTTGAAACATCAAGCACAGTCAAGTCTGTTGATAAGAAAGATGTCTTATTTCCTGGCCTGGTAACAACATAGCTGACATTCAAACACTACTAGATATGGGGGCAGGGGATTTTAATGCTTTAGCAACCGGCTGGTCTTTCATGCCCACCTGACCTGTCAATCTTAATAAAGGCAATATGAAGTTGCTGTGTTAACCACATCAGAGAATGGACCTTCTCATGCTGAAAGCCTTAGGAAAGTTAATAAAATGTGATTGAGCCTCAGTTTGGATTCAGGATCCTTCTATAAGTTCATATCTTTTTAAATAAAATAATCCTATCTATATGTTTCTGCCTCCATGAAATATTTCCAGACCAAAGGGATTCCTTATTTTTTGATCTGAGACACCCCCTTGTATCAGACAAACCCCATTTTTCCAATCCCACTTTATCATTTTGCAACCATGCAGATCTCTCCGTGTATAAGACGACCCTCAAATTTTAGTTGAACAATTTTAGACAAAAATATAGTATTATACATGGAAAAATACTCTTTATTGCCTGAACTCTTCAAACACAAAATTTAACTGCCATTTAGGTACTTTGTCCAGAACGATAATGTTCAAATTACAGGTACAAAATCTCCAATATTCTGCAAAAATTGAAGAGAAAGGAACCAATTTGTTCCGATTTTATTATTTATGTATTGATTCATAGCTGGCATCTTAATACCATATTATTATTTTGTTATATGAGGACAGCCATTCTTGTGGATCTGTATATGCATATTGTTCATACTTTGAAACCACATGAGGAAATGTAATATAATGTAATGTGTTTTAAATGTAAATTGATATAAATAAGATAGCCTGCTTGCCTAGAAATTATGAAGTTGGCAGCACGATCTTGCCACATTTTTTTTCTTTTTCAGAAACTGTATTTTGGATTATAATTTCCAGGAACTCATGGTGCCTTACCAAGGCTGACAACAGGCTTTTTTGAGAATTTGTGATAATGAACACATTCAGTGCAGGCAAAGACAAAAAAAAAAAAAACAACTATTAGACAATAGAAAAATAAGTCTAAGCAACAGAGAAAGGTTAAGTTTACACCCATTCTGAACACTGGGATAGAGGTGTGCACAAACTGAACCACAAACCAGAAAATCCCCCACAAACTCAGCTGCAAGGACCTGCTGCTTCTGTACAGGTGCCCACCTGTCAGCTGACAGGTGGAAGCGTGCATACAGGTGGTAGTCCTGGCTTTTGTGCAAGGATCCAGGCCCGATGCCTCTCAGGATAGTGGCAGTGGTGGTGGAAGACACAGCAGCATCTCAAAGAGAAGGTAAGGTGGCCATGGGGCCAGGGACATGAACAGTTGGCCAATTGGGTCCCCAGTTTGTTGGGTTCAGAGATCACAGGTGGGCTGTCATTATTTTTTTTTCAGGTTCATGATAGATCATGGATTGTGGGTTGCCACCATGACCCATCACAAACTACTGCTTTTCCAGTTTGCACTGAACCAACAATTTTTCGATTCATGCCCCATGCTATAAACCTTTTATTTCCCCCTAGTGACCTCTGGTTAAATGAAAATGTGTTTCTACTCATAAAAACATAAGAACATAAGAACAGCCTTGCTAGAACAGGACACAGCCCATGCAGTCCAGTATTCTGTCTCACTCAGTGGTTCACCATTTGCTTCAGGGTATTCCCAAGCAGAGGTCTTCACCTGCTTACAATTCCCTGCAAATGGTATTGAGAGATATCCTGTCTATCTCTCCAACCTGAAGGTTGTCCTATGCGATTGATACCCTTGTTCTCCATGAACATGTCTAATCCTTTCTGACAGCTGTCACCCCTTCTTCTGGCAGGGAGTTCCACAGACCAGTGATCCTCTGGGTGAAAAAGTACTTTCCCTTATTTGTTTGAGATCTAGCACCCTAAAATTTCATGGAGTGCCCCCTAGTTCTAGTGTTGTGCAATAGGGAAAACAGTTTTTCCTTATCTACTTTGTCCACACTGTGTATGGTTTTATAAACTTCAATCAGATCGCCTCCTGATGGCCTTCACCCAATGGGGAAAGCCATTAGGAGATTTGGAGTAAAATGTCATCAGTACACTGATGACGCACAACTCTGTCCCTCCTTTACCATCTCTGGAATGGATGACATCCAGATACTTGAGCATTGCCTGGCGGCTTTGGGACTGGAATGAACTGAGCCCTTTCTGCAAGCAGGCAATGAATGACCTTTCTGTTCAGGCAAGCTTTCCCTGAATGACTGGCTAACTGTTACGTGATTTTTAGACAAATTGTTATACATAACCACTGGACTGAATTTGTAGTACTACTTGTGTTTTCCCATTTTTACTTTTCCATCTCTGAGTGGCTTATTTCTCCCCTTTATATTTGTTTGCTTATTGTTCTTAGCTTTAATTTTGCCTTTTTTTTAAATGATGTAAGATGTCTCTTCCCATTCATTGTTCTTCAATTTTGAATATTGTCTTTCATGTTTCTTGACAACTGTTATATGCCTGTTGTCTTCGACTTTGTATATTGTCCTTCAATGTTGTAAGCTGTGCAGGGTCATCATCATCATCATCATCATCATCATCATCATCATCATCATCATCATTGATGAACAACGTAAACTGCATTTGCATCAATCCAAATAATGTCAATTGAACCTGAAAAAGACAATGCATCAGTTTGAAACAAGAATATCCAAACTCCAAGATAACTGAATTACGATTAGCTGATTTAGTAAAGTTGAACTAGAAGGAACACAGAGGAGTTGTGAAATTGGAGGTCAACAAATTATCCAAATAGAAGGGAAAAATAGATTAATAACACCTGGGGACATTGAAAGTCAAAAGTTGAAGAAAATATGGATGCTGGCAAAACTTTGAACCAAAAAAATCGAATAGGATTGGAACAAAGACTCACTATTAGGCAGAAGATTGAAAAATAAAATACTGATACAAATTAAATGCAGGGAAGGAGGACAAATTAAAGCCTAGAAAAAAATACAATTGATGAACGATGTAAAGACTCAACAAAATATTTGACTCAAAAATCCACTGGAATTTGTATCAGAACTATCATCTGCCCATAACAAAGAAATGTATTTATTTATGAAAATTTATTTATTTATTTATTTATTTATTTAGGGTTTTTATTTGTTTGTTTGTTTGTGTGGATCATTGATGTTTTCCCAGGAGATGGAAGTCACTGAGAAACAAGTGAAAACAACATGTCAGGATCTCAAAATTGAAACAGAGACTCTGGAAAACAAACGGGTGGTCCCAGTGGGAATTGGCACACAGACATACCAAATAAAAATAATGGAAAATAATACTAATAATGCCAATACAAAGTCCAAATGATGGGAAGCATGAGTGATGATAAAATGATAGATAGCTGTGTGGTTAAATAATAATAATAATAATAATAATAATAATAATAATAATAATAATTTAATAATAATAATAATAATAATCTGCTCGCATAATTTGCCGATACATCACGTAGTCCTAAACACTTGGGAAATGTTCAATTAGTCATTGGTAATACAAAATCCAGCGTAGTTATCTTGTCTGCTGTGTGATAATAATAATAATAATAATAATAATAATAATAATAATAATAATAATAATAATAATAATAATAATAATAATAATAATAGAAAAACAAGACATAGCAACCATCTAACAAAAATTGGAGAAGCACTGGAAATAGTGAAGCAACAAATAACAGTAAGCTAGAAAAATTGAAAGATATGATGCTAGATTTCCTCAGTATAAAGACAACCAGTTGTTTCAATCAGATCAAAGAGAGTTCATACAACATAAAAATGGTCGTGATTAGGGATTACTCTGTTTTCAATGCATTTCTATGGGGAATTTATATAAAGGAAAATTTGCTCAACATAATTTTGTTTGGAACCAATTAATTCCTTTATACAAGGTACCACTGTCTGTCTGTCTGTCTGTCTGTCTGTCTGTCTGTCTGTCTGTCTGTCTGTCTGTCTGTCTGTCTGTCTGTCTATCTAGTTGGAGACAATGAGAATGCAACGCTTGTTTAAAAAATAGAGACCATACTTAAAGATAAGGAACAGTAAGTGTGAAGAGGCATCTTATATCTTACAAATGGCATCTTGCATTTTTCATCATCAAAATGCAGCAAGGAGGAAAAGTAAGCGACTAAAGAGCAACAAAAGACACTGTAAGAGATGATATACCAAAAAAAAAAAATGGGAAAGACAAATAGTGCTATTAATCCAGCCCAAGCATTATTCAAATCCCAGAAGCCCCAGACAGTGTAAGCCTTGTGGATAATGGGACTCATAGTCTGAAACATTGGGCAAAGCAAATGCTACCTATGCTTCTCTTAACGAGGTAGCTGCCACGTAGCACATTTTCTTCACACAGAAATGAGAGGGAGGGCTCTTTCTGTTTCAAATTATTCCATCTGCATAATTTTTAGCAAACCAGACCTACACGTTTAGAGAAATTAGAGCATTTCAGTTCCCAGGGAAGGAATGCAGTTGCCCTGTTTCCCATGGGTTCTCTTGAAACCACAAAACAGGATTGCCGTGGAGGTTCAAGCGTCATGCAGGCAGGGAGGGTGGAGAGGGGGAGGGGGAGGGGCATAGGTTTTGGGTTTTTCCCCTGCATGCTAAATGGGGAGATGAAGGAGCACTTAGTGGCAGCACCCAGTGGCAGAGTTTGTGACTCATCCTATCTGGCCATATTCAGAGGATGCAAGGACTGCAATGGATGGCACCCTTTCATCGCTGGCCCAAATGTCTACAGCAGCCCAGTACCAGTGCTTGTTGCGGAACTCAGGGAATAAAGAACATGCATGCCAGTGTTCGGTCTCAGGGCTGTCTCAGCTCAGCAAGATGGCATGACATAAAGGAGTGGGCTCAGGATGACAAAAGTGTTCCCCTAGCAAAGGTGCTTGTGTACGTAGGGATCAGATCCTGAATGTGTGATGAGGCATTTAAATTCATCAACTACATGTGCTGAGGGGGTTATTTATTTATTTATTTATTTATTTATTTAACACTGATCTGCCCTGGAGGTCAGTCTGGGCACTGAACAACAAACAAAGGCACAAATTATAAAAGCATCAATCAGCAAAGATACAGACCACGTTATAATGTAGCAGATATACAAAGAAGATCAAAATCAAGAATAAATTATAAATAATAAAATTAAGTCAACCAGATAAGACATCAAATGCAAAGGCAAGACAAACAAATCAAAGGCTGATAAGATGGAACACAATTAAGGACTTTCACTGACAACATACTCAAGGAAGGCCTATCTATAAAGCCAAGTTTTACAGTGGCATTTAAATATATGCAGCGTAGGGGCCAGGCGAATTTCCACAGGAAGATGATTCTAAAGTTGAGAGAGAAACCACTGAGAAGGCCCGACTCCTCGTCAGCAGCCTCATTTGGCAGATCAGTGCTATATAAATCAGGGCAGATCAGTGTGAAATAAATACATACATACATACATACATACATACATACATACATACATACATACATACATACATACATACATACTAGAGATGGGCACAACTAGGGAAAATACATAGGCAGTCCGTTTCGGCTCGTTCCCGTTTTTCGCAAAATTTCACAAAAATTAGTCGGTTCGTTTTTTCGTTTTTTCGTTGTTGTTAGTACTGGTTTGGGGGGGTAGCGGGCTCCTGGAGGGAGCTGCAGGAGTCAGCCAGAGCCACAAGTGATGGACTGGCAGACTCTTTGCACCCGCTGTGTCTCACGTACTTGCATGTAGTGCAATGCAAGTAGATCTGCCTTAGGGTTAAGACAGGTTAGCGCAAGGGCTAGGGTTAGGCTAGTTACGGGTGAGGTTAGGGTGAGTATTGGGGTGCACCTCTGGGTGCCTCTCTGACCCACTTAGAAGGACAGTGTACTGGCGTATGGGTTAGGCTTAGGCTTAGGGTTCGGGTTTGGGCTACGATTAGTGGGCTGTTTAAACATCCCAGAAGTCTCTGTGGTCAACCTGGCCAAGTGGCCATGCGATTGGTGGAAACTTTGCATGGTCCACTCCCATGGGCGAGCCCATCATTGCGAATGTGCAGGTGTAAAAAAATAAAATAAAATAAAATCAACGGAGACTCTTTTTTTTTTGCAAAAAAACCCCACTGCTGCTACTGTAAAAATTCAAGCATTTAAAATAGCTAATTTTCACATGTTTCTGTGGTGCTTTGGTGGGGTTTTGGGCAACGATTTCAAAAAAAATATTGCGGTCGCCATTTTGGATCCCCCGCACTGCATGGCAAATGGATGCGCCCTCCCAGCCTGGTACAGTCAGCAAAACCTGGCCATGCGATTGGTGGAATGGCTCCAAAACTTTGCATGGTCCACTCCCATGGGCAAGCCCATCATTGTGAATGTGCAGGTTTTAAAAAATAAAATAAAATAAAATAAAATAAAATCAACGGAGACTTTTTTTTTTTGCAAGAAAAATCCACTGCTGCTGCTGTAAAAATTCAAGCATTTAAAATAGCTAATTTTTGCATGTTTCTGTGGTGCTTTGGTGGGGTTTTGGGCAACGATTAAAAAAAAAAATATTGCAGTCGCCATTTTGGATCCCCGCACTGCATGGCAAATGGATGCGCCCTCCCAGCCTGGTACCAGCAGCGCAGCAGTAGCAATAGCCAAGGAGAGGGGGTGGGGAACCCCCCCAAATAAAACACCCTTCTGGCCTGGTAGGTGCCCTCAGACAGTTTTCGCCTACTTTTAGGGCCGGGAGTCGGGTTTTTTTTTAACTTTTAAAAACTTTTTTTCTGTGCCGCTTGGCATTGCACGATCGCCGTGATGCAAGTAACGAGCACGACAAATGAGACCAAATTGTTCGTTTGTCGGTTCAAGCTCGAATTCTGGCGGAGTAATTCCCGTTACCGTTTCCGTAGAGTAACGGATACGAGTAACGGAAACGGAAACGGGAATACCGCTAAGTCGTGCCCATCTCTAATACATACATAAGAAACATTTCCAGCAGGTAGCGAGGTCCCAAACCATTTAGGGCTTTGAATGTCATCATTAAAACCTTGAAGTCAATGCAGAAGTGAATTGATAGCCAGTGCAGCGTGGCCAGAATAGGAGTAATATGATGGAATCTTGATGTACCTGTCAGCCATCTGGCTGCTGTATTCTGCACTAGCTGAAGCTTCCACATTAGCCACATAGGCAGCCCCAAGTAGAGAGCACTACAGTAGTCTAATCCCAAGGTGATGATGTGTATGAACCAGCATGGTGAAAGCCCCAACATCAAGGAAGGCGCGAAGCTGAGCAATCCACCCTATCATCATCATCATCATCATCATCATCATCATCATCATCATCATCATCATCATCATCATCATCATCATCATCATCATCATCATCATCTCAGTTAACCCCTGTTCTAGGAAGCAAAGTGTGCATTCAACCTCTCAGCTCAGGTGCTCCAGACTCCATAGGTAAGTGCTGTTACAAACTGAAATGTACCAGCTCGTGAAGGAGCTTGTACAATGTTTCTCTTTTCTCTTCTTTTGTGGAGTGCTATGAGCTCCTGAAACTCACGTGGACCCTTGAAGGTTAACAATCAGCACTGCTATCCCCAGTTCCAATGTACATAAGAGTCACTCTGTTTTGTGACAACAAGAAAGACCATCAAAATAGAAAAGGATAAGAGTCTAATCATCGTACACCCTGTTAGTGCAGCACTGTAAAATGTATGATGCCTACTGCAATCTAGATTGTCCGCATGAGGGCTGCTTAAAAGGTACAGAATGTTGACAGCATATCTCTAAAATCACTACAAATTCCTGTGTGGAAAATGTCTCCTATGTAGGTATACACCGATAGAGTCTTATTTAACTTCTGGAGACAAAACTGGCTGGGAGAGCCTTATGACGCGGTGGCTGAAATGTACTACTGCAGTAAAGACTCTGTGCAGTGTGCGTCAGAGAACTGGAACAAAAACGAAGTGACAAGTTCTCACATCCTCAGCGCAGAGAAGGAAGACTTGTCAGAAGAGCTGTTTCACACTTCACAAAATACCACCACTGTGTGACACTAGGGTTGAAGGGACAGTCGCAGAGCAGGGAAGCATCTTTATCATGATAAATACAGTGACCCCCCACCATGTTGCGGTTCAGGTATTGTGGCCCCGCTACATCGCGGGATCGCAGTACCTGCACCATGGGGGGTGCGGTGGGGGGGCAGCCAGGTCACTCCGTGCGCCCCCCGCACCTCTGAGAAGCCTCCGGGTGCATGGGAGGGTGGCGGGGGTGATTGGGTTGCTCTCCGTCACCCCCCCTGGGTGCCTACGAAGGGCCTCAGAGCCACTCGGGAGGGCTGCGTGGAGCGAACGCGTTGCTCTCTGTCACCCCCCCAGGTGCCTACAAAGGGCCTCGGAGCCACTCGGGAGGGCTGCGCGGAGCGATCGCGTTGCTCTCCGTCGCCCCCTGGGCGCCTCCGAAGCGCTTCACAGATGCTCAGGAGGGCTGCACGGAGCGAACGCATTGCTCTCTGTCGTGCCCCCCTGGGCGCCTCCGAAGGGCCTCAGAGCCACTCAGGAGGGCTGCGGGGAGGGATGGTGTCACTCTCCGTCGCCCCCCTGGGCGCCTCTGAAGGGTCTCGGACCCGCTCGGGAGGGCTGTGTGGAGGGATGGTGTCACTCTCCGTCCCCCCCCCGGTGCCTCCGAAGGGCCTCGGAGCCACTCGGGAGGGCTGCGCGGAGTGAACGCGTTGCTCTGCACTGCCCCCCACACTCCTCCGAGGCTTTTGGGTCAGGTGCGCGATTGCCCCCCGCCCTCAGACCCACCCACTTCCGCATATTGCAGATTTTCATGGGTCGCGGGTGGGGTGGGTCTCTAACCCCCGCGATCGGCGGGGGATTACTGTACAAGTTATCTCCTCTCCAACATTGGTTTATTTTTTTGGGGGGGGGTGTTCTGAAACAGATTTAGGAGGCCTTTTTCCAGTAGTTTTCCTCTTTGGGGGGGGGACAAAAAACAAAAAATTCCACAAACACATAAATCCATGTTCGTTTTAATTAGTATGAGACACATAGGCAGGTAAACATATGGCAGTTTAAAAAATTAAAATAAAAGATTGACAACCTAGCTGGAACACAAAGAAGGAGCAAGAATGAGAAGGAAGCTAATAAGCAATTCACCAGTGAATTGATTCACATAGAAATTCATTCATATATTTAAAGGTTTCTACCCCCACACAGCTTTTAAAAACCTCAGAACTGCCTGAAATGGCAGCAAAACATTTGTTCATTTAAAATACTTCTCTGAAGATGTTTAGAGGTTTTTTTTAAAAAAAATGTTCTGAGAACACCTTATGCATGAGTAAACAAAACAAAATAAACACCCGGCCAATAAAATATATTCTCTTAAGAACATAAGAAGAGCCATGCTGGATCAGGCCAAAGGCCCATCTAGTCCAGCTTCCTGTATCTCACAGTGGCCCCACCAGATGTGTTTGGGAGCGCATGAGACTAGATGTCTGTCTCCTGATATCACTCCCCTGCATCTGGCCCTGGAAGTACCCTGGTTTTAAGCCTGGAGATTACACATCTCCATCATGGTTTGTAACCTGTGATGGACTTTTCCTCCAGGAATCTGTCCAATCCCCTTTTGAAGGCATCCAGACCAGATGCCATCACCACATCCTGTGGCAGGGAGTTCCATAGACTAACAACACGCTGGGTGAAAAAATATTTTCTTTTGTCTGTTCTTACTCTGCCAGCCCTCAATTTGAATGTATGTCCCCTAGTTCTGGTATTTTGTGAGAGGGAGAAGAGCTTCCCTCTATCCACTTGACTCATGCCCTGCATTATTTTGTACGTCTCAATCATATCCCCCTTCAGGCGCCTTTTTTCCAGACTAAAGAGCCCCAAAGCTGCCACATAAAATATTTCATAACCAAGAAACACATCCCTATAAAACTGTTCAAACAATGTAAGGAAAAACAATTTTGTTATCAGGAAACAGAGTAAACAATTACCGTATATACTCAAATATAAGTTGGGTTTTTCAACCCTTATTTTGGGCTGAAAAAAAGGCCTTCAACTTATATTCGGGTGAAGGAGAAGGAGCGGGTTTTTAAAACTTTATTTCTCTCCTGAAGCAAGCGCTGATTCTACCTTCCTCTGAGTGTGTCTATCACAGAGACTCTCTCGCACACAAACTAAGGATACATGGGCCACAGTGGAGTTAACTTGGTGTCTGTACAAGACTGGGTCACTCCAGAGGTCTCTGCCACTAACTCTGCAAACTGGGAGACTCCAGGGGAATAGAGAGAATTCCTAAGCAAATTATGCACCATTCTCCAGTTTTTGAAGAGCCCGGCCAGAGATATGGGGACGTAAGAAGGGTTTGTAAGTGACCCTTGAACTGCACAACATGCCTCAATGACATCTATCTGCATAGCTCAGGTTAGAAATACACTTTTGTTTTTATTGGCTACCAAGTTATATCTAACTTCATGGTGACCCTAGAAATACAGTGGTACCTTGTATAAAGGAATTAATTCGTTCCAAATGAAATTATGTTCAGCAAATTTTCCTTTATATAAATTTCCCATAGGAATGCATTGAAAACAGAGTAATCCCATTTCTATGTTGTACAGATTTGCCCCACAGGCGATTATGTTAAGCAATTTCCCCCTATCTCCGAAATTTTTTATGTTGTACAGATTGTATGTTATACAAAGTGTTTGTTATATAGGGGTCCACTGTACAATTCATTATCTCTCACAATCAGTTCTTTAATAGTCCCACTCAGCTCTTGAAAACTCAGAGCCATAGTTTCCCTTCCCTGTGTCCGTCTCAAATTTAATCTTCATCGCCTTCAAAATGTCCAAGTATTATATTTTACAGTGAATCTTGTCTTCATATAATATGCCCAAAGTATGATCACTAGTAATTTTGATTTCATCTGTGTATCTTAAATGATTCATGTTCTTCCATCAATTCTCACTCCTTCTTCATATAAATTTAATCACTTGCTCTATGTGTTATTTTCTGTAGACATATAGGAGATGAAATGCTGGATAGCTCATTGATTTAGATATCTGGCTGCAGAACCAGAGGTGGGGGAGTTCAGTTCTCCACTGGGCTTGATTGACAAGGGCTATACGTGATGATTCATATGGTCCATACAGCTTCACTGTTCTAAAATGATTGTTGTGATGGTGATTAAATATATCCTTGCCTAACAACTTTCCTCATGGGAGGCTGTTCTATTTTTTTCATATTATGTCCAAACAGTATACCTCCAGGGTTTAGAATACACATCAGGATCATAAAATGTGTAGCAAATCCATTTCTTCCAGAATCATCTGTGATTCTTTCAGAATTATTTCGTGATCTACACTGTTGAAGTCTGGAAGCTGTGTCATGGCAAATGAACTACTTTTCTTGAGAGATGGAAATGTTTCGCTATTCATCCAAGCAGCTTCATCAGTCTGAGGAAAGTGAGTGGTGAGTCCTCCATTTTACCTTGATTTCACATCACCCTGGTCTGAATAGGCTCATAAGATGGACAATGGCCTGAATAGGCTTGTTAGGTGGACAATGGCCTAGGCTACATGAAAGTCCTACCTGTGCAACTTTTCCCAACAGCCATTAAGTATGGATCGTTAGCTAGGGCCTTGCTGGTGGAGGTGTGAAGTTCTTCTGATTTGTCTAGAGACTGATGAAAGGGCAGTTTGATAAGTAGCAGATAGATTGTGAGTCCCGCACCTCTGCTGAGAGAGGGGTTTTCAATACACACATGAATGGCTTCCTTGACCCCTCTTTCAAACCACCAATCTTCTCTGTCTAATATATGTACATCCTCATCTTTGAATGAGCACCCTTCAAATGGAGGTACACTGCTGATTCTGGTCCTGAGCTGTTCCCCTCCTGTGTTGGGCCAGCCTCCTATTTAATGGACTGTTTAGATTCTCCGATGTAGAGGTCTGCACACTCCTCACTGTTTTTGACCACATATACTATATTGCTCCTCCTGTGTTTTGGTGTTGTGTCCTTTGGGTGGAGGAGTCTCTGCCTTAGTGTGTTTGTGGGTTTGAAGTATACAGTGATTTGGTGTTTGTAAAAATCCTTTTAAGCTTTTCAGACATTCCAGCCATGTAAGAAATGACCATGTTCTTCCATCACCTCTTGGTCTCAGGCTGATCCCTTGTTCTTCTGGGTTGCGACACTGCTTTGTTGAAGGCCCACTTTGGATATCCAGAGGCCTTAAGCACTATCTTCAGGTGCCTGTCTTCCTTATTCTTGGCTTCTGTGGAGGTGGGGATGCTCTCTGCTCTGTGGTTTAGAGACAGATTTCCACATATCTAGAGATGGGCACAAAATGATTTTTGTTTTTCATTTTGTTGGACAATGGCCTGAAATGAAAAACGAAATGACTCATCAAAGGAAATGAAACAACACAAAATGGAAATTTTCATTTCGTTCCATTTCGTTTTTCGTTTCCCATAGATATGCATTGAAGAAATGCATTCCTATGAGGAAAACCCTGCGATTTCCCTCCACCCCCCCCCATGCCCAATCAAGTGGGGGAAACCACGGGCTTGTAAAATGTTTTTTTGACACCCTGAGCATGAATCAGCTGGCGTGTAGGGCTTTGGGCAGCAAAAAAAAAAGTTTTAAAATCCCGTGCCCCCCCCATCGGGTGTCGGGAAAGTGCGGGATTTTAAAACTGTTTTTGCCACCCAAAGCCCCGCACACCAGCTGATCAGTGCTTGGGGCAACAACAAAAAAGCACCAACTGGCAGTGCCCCATGCTCCAGCTAGTCAGCACTAGTAAAAAACAAAAAGCACCAACCAGCCAGCAGGCCCCCAACAGTTGTAAATAAATAAATAAATAAATAAATAAATAAATAAATAAATAAATAAATAAATAAAACAATGAAAACAATGAAAACAATGAAAACAATGAAAACAAAACAAAATGAAACAAAATGTGAAAAACGAAACAAAATGCCAGTTTGGTGTTTCGTGCCCATCTCTACTCTCTGCTTCAGTTTGTTTTAAGTATATTTTCTGGAACAGAGGTTTGACTAGTTCTCCTTCAGCTTTCATGCTTGGGTAGACAGGCAGTGAGCTAAGGGGAAGATAAAATAAAACCAGAACCCAAAGGGAAGGAGCTCCTGGGTGCTGATTAGGAAACCATCTCGTAATTAGTGTCGTCTTTAATTTTCCAGGATTACAGGTAATTACACTTATTAAAGTGGGTAAAATTAAAATTAAAATGAATGAATTTATAATCTGCTCCTAGCTATAAAGAGGTGGGTTTTTTTTTTACGAAAACATCACCAGTGCCAAATTCATTTTGACATAAATAGCAATCCTATACTCCATTCAGGGTGTATCCTAAAATATGCAGAAGGTTGTCTGTATCTTGTTAGATGAGTTAGGTTATTATAAAATGGAGGAGCAAGTCTCAGGAAGGTGTTTATTTTTATAAGATATTGAAAGCTTGTAATCTAAGTAAAATGAGCAAATTTTCCCCACTTTAGTCCTCTGTTGCAAATATTAATCCTATGTATATGTTTAAACCCTGTTGTTGTTGTTGTTGTTGTTGTTGTTGTTGTTGATTGGTGGATGGGATGTGTGATGACAACAGAGCAGAGAAAAATATATGCACCTAGCAGTAGATCTACAAGATGACAAGTGAGATGCAGCCATATACTTTTGAATTAAAATTCCATACAAGTCTGCTCCTACCCTAAGATCAGGCCAGGAGGCCGTGCTGAAGGTGCCATCCCTCAAAGAGATGAAACAGAGCCTTCATGCAGTTGCCCCCCCCCTCATGCAGTTGCCCCCATAACTTTGGAATACCATCCTAACAGAGATCCACCTGGAGCCGACACTTTTGGCTTTTTGGTGCCAGGCAAAGACCATCCTTTTCAGCCAGCATTAAAATTAAATAGCTGTCATTTTAGCTGGGCTCATAAGCAGCAGGATTTTTATTATATGTATATTGATTTTTAAATGTTTAATAGTTTTTAACAACTGTTGTCTTATAGTTTTAATATATTGTACTTGGTAGTGGGGTGGCTAATTTTTATAAACGAATTCACTGCCGTTGTTATATTCATTAAAACTGCAACATTTATTTTACAGAAACGGAATTAGTCTGGATGAAATCTTAAGTGATATACCTCCATGGCCGCCATCCTAATACAGTGGTACCTTGTATAAAGGAATTAATTCGTTTCAAATGAAATTATGTTAAGCAAATTTTTTTTATAAAAATTTCCCATAGGAATGCATTGAAAACAGAGTAATCCCTAATCGTGACCATTTTTATGTTGTACAGATTCACCCCATAGGTGATTCTGTTAAGCAAATTTCCCCTAACCCCAGTTTTTTCATGTTGTACAGATTTTATGTTATACAAACCGTTTGTTATACGAGGGTCCACTGTATATGAATTTCACAACAATTTATTTTCTAGGAATAAATTTCACTGTGTGCCTTCAGTGTCCAATTCACTCCATTGTAGTACTGCTCTAACAGGATGTTTTTACTTGCCATTTAACCTGGCTTTCTGTATCTTAACCCCATTATTAGGTGTCCTGGATCAAGCCTGGTGAGTGGTGAGGGATCCTGACTCATTGTTAGTACTGTAGAATTGTCTCTAAGTCTGGCAGGCATTGCCTGCTTGGTAGACATGGGCACGACTCGGCGAAATCCTCATTTCCGTTTCCATTCCTCATTTCCGTTACCTAACGAAATGAAGAACGACAATTACTCCGCCAGAACTCGAACTCGAACCAACTAAAGAAAAATTGGGTCTGATTTGTCATGGTCATTCCTGGCGACATCGCAGCGATCGCGCGATGCCAAGCGGCTCAGGGAAAAAGTTTTAAAAACAAAAAAACCCCGATTCCCGGCCAAAAAAGCAGGTGAAAATATGCCTGCCTGAGTGAGGGCACCTACCAGAAGGGTGGTTTTTTGGGGGGGTCCCCAGTCTCCCCCCCCTCTGCTCTCCTGGGCTGCGCATCCTCGTCGTCTCGCCAACTCGCCATGTCATGCGGTGCGGGCAGGGGATCCAAAATGGGGCGACCGCAAGCAATATTTATTTATTTTGAAATCATGGTGGTCCAAAAACACACCAAAGCACCACAGAAACATGCGAAAATAGCTATTTTAAAACTGCCTGAATTTTTATAGTAGCAGCAGTGGGTTTTTCTTGCAACAAAACGTCTCCATTGATTTTATTTTATTTTATTTTTATTTTTATTTTTTTACACCTGCGCAATGATGGGCTGGCCATGGGAGTGGACCATGCAAATTTTTGGAGCCATTCCACCAATTGCATGGCCACTTGGCCAGGTTTTGACCGAGACTTCTGGGATGTGCCAGTCGGGCATAAAAAGCCCACTAACCCTAGCCCGAACCCGAACCCGAACCCTAACCCTAACCCTAACCCATACGCCAGTACACTGTCCTTCTTAGTGGGTCAGAGAGGCACCCAGAGGTGCACCCCATGAACTCACCCTAACCTTACCCATAACAACCCTAAGCCTAGCCCTTGCGCTAACCCCCCTAACCCTAAGCCAAATCTGTACTTGCATTGCACTCAGGCAAGTACAGTTCCCTTCTTGGTGAACCACAGAGTGCCGAGACTGAGGAGGAGCCTTCCCCCAGTGTGTGCACTGTGACACTGCAGTTAGCAGTGGGCCTGTGGTCAACAGAGAGAGGCACCCCAAAAAAAGGTGCCTCGAGTCTCAACTTGGTATGCATATCCAATTGGCTATGCATGCCATTTTGTAGCGGGCCAGAGGAGGCACCCACCCCAGAGAGGTGCCTCCAGGAGCCCGCTTTCCCTTCATAGCGGGCCAGAGGAGGCACCCACCCCAGAGAGGTGCCTCCAGGAGCCCACTCCCCCCCCAAACCAGTACTAATGACAGACGAAAAAACGACAAACGAAATGACAAATTTTTGAAAAATTTCACGAAAAACGGAAACGAGCCGAAACGGGCCGGCTCCAACACACGACAACTCGAAAACGTCATTTTCCCTGGTCGTGCCCATCTCTACTGCTTAGTTATTCTACTCACGAACCAAGCACCCCCGACATAAGTGCTGTTCAGGTTTTATGGAAATCCATTTCTCTGAAGGCTCTGGAATGTGAATCTTGAAGCGAAGTAGTGGGACATCTGGAGAAATAGGGAATGGCATCCATCAAGACCGAAATACAGTAGGCAGAATATGAATATATGAATGAATATATGAACTGAACAGAGGTTTCCCCTCCCCCCCTCCCACTCCCTACTCTGCTGGTCTGCTAAGCCTTCTTCAACATTTCCAGAATTAACGTCCTATGCAAATTCAGTCGATATATTTTTGGCCCAGAAAAACAGGTCTTGCATGGCTACTCAGAGCAATGGGTCCTTCTATTTTAATTCAGTTCCAATTGGCTTTAAATAAGTTTTCTGAAAGTAATAACCTGACAGTAGCCTGTTACGAGACAGAAATAGGCTGGGAGGAAGCACACATTACAGCTTTTTTTGGGGGGGAGGGGGCAGTGCGATGTGCAGACAGTTTTCTATTTTTAAAGAAAGGTCTTTTGAAAAAGAGATGACGATGCAAATTATTGCAGCAGGAAAAGCAGCATCTTTCTTGCAATTCCAGCTCCTCGTGACCCATCCTTTTATCAGCAGCTTAGGCTGCTTTTGGACTTAACAGCATGAATCGATGCACCTAAATATAGCTGTCAAAGATGGAGCAGAGCTTTTCCCTTTCCCTTAAAAGTGGTGTAAAAGGAGAGGTTGTAGCAATGGCGTGCCTTCAGTTTCCCATTAACCTGTCTGAGGTGACTAAAAACTACTTATTTCAGAATATATTCAATGCATGTAATATAATTATTTTTTGGCATCTGGGGAAATAAAGATTGGGCACCTGGCAAGCTTGGAAAAATATTAGCTTTGGGTCAGCCTCTGGTGCAGTGATACCTGCTGATTCTCACCCTATAGAAGTGTATACTGAGAAGAAAGATTTAGACCATACATTATATAACAGATGGGTCATATGCATATAGGGCAGTGATGGCGAACCTTTTAGAGACCGAGTGCCCAAACTGGAATTCAGAATCCACTTTTTTTTTTTTTTGCAAAGTGCCAATACAGTAATATAACCTGTATACAGGTGGCTATGAAGGGGCAATGTCGGGTGCCCACAGAAATGGCTCCGAGTGCCACCTTTGGCACCCATGCCATAGGTTCGCCATCACTGGTATAGGGGAATTGTCAAGTCTTGGGGTCTGAGTCCCAAGCTGAAGCCCAAGTCTAAGTCTTCGTTACTAAGTTCCAAGTCGCAAACCCCATATCCGAGTCCCACCACAACTCAAGTTCCCATCTCTGAAACAGTAGAATATTGGGTTACCTGAACGTACTATGCTCAGCATTCAGTGATTTGCACCTGACCTCTTTGAATGGAAGAAATCGTGTGAAATTGGGTACGAATCCCATAAAATCCTTCCTTCTCATAATGTACCAAAAGTAGGACATCCTCTGTTTTGACATTTTTGCCTCCAGGTGAGAATACAGCCCATGAGGGATCTCTACCTAGAATCATAGAATCATAGAAACATAGAGTTGGAAGAGACCTCAAGGTCCATCCAGTCCAACCCCATGCCATGCAGGAACCCCCATCACAGGACTCCCAACAGATGACCATCCAGCCTCTGCTTAAAAACCTCCAAAGACGGAGACTCCATTACCCTCCGTGGCAGCATAATACGTTGCCAAACAGCTCTAACTGTCATGAAATTATTCCTAATGTTCAAGTGGAATCTCTTTTCCTGTAGTTTGAAACCATTGCCCTATGTCCTAGTTTATGAAGCCATGGGAAACAAACCAGTCCCTTCTTCAATGTGACATCCTTTCAAATCCGGCGATTGCAGCGGGTGCAAAATGCAGCGGCCAGACTGGTGGTGGGTGCGCGTCGCTATGACCGCATCACCCCAGTTCTGGCCCGGCTGCATTGGCTACCCGTTGCCTCCCGGATCAGATTCAAGGTCTTGGTTTTAGCTTATAAAGCCCTCCATGGCCTGGGCCCAGAGTACCTGGCAGAGCGGATCGCCCAGCGGTCAACATCGGCCCAACCGGTTCGGCAGTCACGGGCGCACTCGCTTCAGGTTCCATCTCTCCGAGAAGCCAGGCGGTCCCGTACCCGGAGCCGGGCTTTCTCGGTGGCTGCTCCATCTATATGGAACAGCCTCCCTAGCGAAGTGCGCTCTGCAGAGTCCCTGCTGGCCTTTCGTAAAGAATAGAATAGAATAGAATAGAGTTTTATTGTCATTATGCATATGCAAAATATGCACAACGAAATTAGAGTGCTGTTCCACTACACACTCTAAGCATACAAACACATAAAACATATAAAACACCATACAAAATATTAAAAACTCTTAAAATTGCTTACAAAATTTAAAACACTACTTAAAACTGATTAAGATAGTGCTAAAACTGTCGCATTTAGCTTGGATACCGCTCTGTGATAAAAACTGTTCTTTAGTCTATTTGTCCTTGACCTAAGAGTCCTGTATCTCCTGCCAGACGGCAACAGTTCAAAAAATTGGTAGCCAGGATGCGAAGGGTCTCTCAAAATTCTAGATGTCTTCCTTGAGCATCTGGAGTTGTATACTTCTTCCAAAGGAGGAAGAGGACAGCCCACTATCCTCTCAGCAGTGTTTATGACCCTCTGGAGTGCCCTTCTATCTGCCACTGTGCAACTGGAAAACCAGACACAGAGGCAGTAAGTGATAGTGCTTTCTATAAAGCCCCGGTAGAAGGTTACCAACAGTTTCTTAGACAGTTGTTCCCTCCTGAGAAGTCTCAGAATATATAATCTCTGTTGGGCCTTCTTAACCAGTGCTTCAGTGTTGGCACTCCAGGTCAAATCCTCCTGTAGAATAACTCCTAAGAACCTACTGTCCGTCACCTGCTCTACACAAACTCCATCAATAATCAGGGGCTGAGTGTCTGATTTCCTTTTCGATAGTCCACTATAAGTTCTTTGGTCTTGTTGATATTTATTATCAGATTGTTGGTTCTGCACCACCGTAGCAGCCGATGCACCTCCTCTCGGTAGGCTGACTCGTCTCCACCAGAGATGAGTCCCACTACTGTTGTGTCATCGGCAAACTTGATGATTTTATTTTCAGGATGAGTATGAGTGCAGTCAGAGGTGTAAATACTAAACAATAGTGGGCTCAACACACAGCCCTGTGGAGTACCCATGTTGAGAGTGAGGGCTGACGACATGTAGTCACCTAATCTGACCCTCTGTGAGCGATTTGATAAGAAATCCATGATCCAGGCACAGATGGAATGACAAAAACCAAGGTCCTTAAGTTTAGATATCAGCTTGTGAGGTATAATTGTATTGAAAGCAGAGCTAAAGTCCACAAAGAGCATCCTTACATAGGTCCCCGCAGCTCCAAATGGGTAAGAGCAGTGTGCAAGGTGATATCTATAGCATCTTCCGTGGATCTATTTGCTCTGTAAGCAAACTGATATTTATCAAATGTGCCTGGGAGGCAAGAGATGATATGCTGGTGGACTAATCGTTCCAGAGACTTCATTACAATGGAGGTAAGTGCTACAGGTCTATAATCATTTAAGCTGTTAATAGATGGCTTCTTTGGCAGTGGAACAATAATGGAGGCCTTCAGACAAGATGGAATAGTTGACTGGGCTAGAGACCGGTTAAAAATTTCAGTAAAAACTCCAGCCAACTGGTCTCGCACTCCCTAATCACCCAACCAGAAATGCCATCAGGTCCTGCAGCTTTCCTCGGGTTCACAGTTCTCAAGATGTTTCTCACTTCCCACGTTTCAACAAGAAGGAAGGGGCTAAACTGTGCTGATGGCTGTGATGTAAATACCTCTGTTTGTTCTGTCTCAAACCTAGCAAAAAAATTGTTCAGTTCTTCAGCCAAAGAAGCATTTCCAGCAGAAGGGCAGCATAATTAGATCTATAACTAGTGATTTGCTGAACCCCTTGCCACATTTGCCTCACATTATTATTACTGTAAAAACAAGCCTCAATCTTCTTCTTATAATCCACCTTTGCTTTTTTAATGCCTCTCCTCAAATCTGCTCTAGCAATGCTATACCTGATCACATCACCAGACTTGAAAGCCTTATTCCTGTCATGCAGGAGGCACCTCACCTCTTTGGTCATCCATAGTTTCTGATTTGGATAGATTCGGACACGTTTATCTACAGTAACAGTATCTATACAAAATTTAATATAACCCAGAATTCCTGCAGTATACTCCTCAAGGTCTGAGTTATCAAAAACATCCCAATTTGTTTCTTCAAAGCAGTCCTGCAGCTGCAGTGAGGCTCCCTCAGGCCAGTGTTTCACAGTCTTTGTTACAATTGCAGTTTGTTTCCTTAAAGAGATATAAGCTGGTGCTAAAATCAGGGACAAATGATCTGATAGACCCAAGTGTGGAAACTGCAGGGCCCTGTAGCCATTCCTTATATTGGAATAGACCTTATCCAATATGTTTGTTCCTCTGGTGGCACAGTTCACATGCTGATAGAATTTAGGAGAGTTGTCCTCAAATCAACATGATTAAAGTCCCCGCAATAATAAGCACAGCATCTGGAAACTTATCTTGCTGCCTGCTGACGCGTCACCCAAATAACCCAGAGCTAAATCAGCGTTGGCGTCCGGTGGAATGTAAACAACCATGATTAAGACAACAGTAAACTCTCTGGGAAGATATATTGGTCTGCATCTGACCATCATATACTCCAATTCCCTGGAGCAATGACTGTCTATGATTTTAGCATTCGTGCACCAACTGTTTTTAACATACATACATACTCCTCCTCCTCTGCTCTTCCCACAGTCTCTGTTTCTATCGGAGCGATGTGTTGTGAAGCCCGTCAAACAAATACTTGCGTCTGGGACAGCTGGGCCGAGCCACGTTTCTGTTATCAGCAAAAGACAGCTGTCTTTGACCATCCTGCTTGTACTGGCCTGTAATCTCAGTTCATCCATTTTGTTAACGAGGGATCTCACATTGGCAAGAAAAATACTTGGGAGTGGCAGCTTTCTTGAATGGTTATGGAATCTCACCAAAACACCAGCTCTGCAGCCTCTCTTCTGCTTTCTTTCCTGCCTTCTCCTTCGTCTCCTCCTCCACCCAGCAGGTGCTACAATCCATGGAGAGCCGGGAGCTCTTGCAATATCAGCCGGTATACTATGATGATGAAGAAACTCAGCTGTGACTGCTTGCTCACTTCTCAGTCCAATCTTTAAGAGTTCATGTTGGTTATAAATATTAATTGCCCAACAGGATGCATACCAATCAGCTAAAAACACACAAAAAAGCAACCATACAAAGTGGAACGAAGAGCACAGAGCCGCTGCGTGTTGAAAAGCGGTGAAGACCATCCTGTTCCGCGAGGCCTTTGGTGACCTAGCTTAGCTTACCTTTATTCTTCCTTTTTCTCTTCCCCCCCATCCGCCATCGATAATCGATAATTAGGTCATACTTGACATAGCAGTGGTGAGGTTTGAACTAAAGGGTGCGCCCTGCTGCAGTTTTTCTTATTATGTTTTTATTAATTCATGTTGATTCTTCTGATTATGTCCCTATTGAGATTTATTGAGATTTATTGTACCCAATTGTTTGTATCCCCTGATTTGTTTGTTATGTTCGCCGCCTAGAGTTCCCGTTGGGAAGATGGGCGGGATATAAATTCAATAATAAATAAATAAATAATAAATAAATAAATATTATAAACTTAGCTATCATATCTTCTAGGTCTTCCCCACACACTGCCCCACTCTCTGTCTCTCCTGTTTTTATTTTATTTATTTATTTGAATTTATTTATTTATTTATTTATTTATTTATTTATTTATTTATTTATTTATTTATTTATATCCCGCTTATCTCCAACAAGGACTCTAAGCGGTTAACAACAAATCATAATACAGCAAAAGACAGATCACATGAATAACAAGTTAAAACAAAACAGTATAATATCCTCCCAAAATCCTAAAATCCTAAGACCTCCAAGCGCGTCCCAGCACGTCAAAGACGTGAATCCTAACAAATAAAATTGGAGGCACCAATGGGCATAATAATAGCAGTAATAATAACGATGGCGGGGGAAATAAAAAGGTCTTTAAGGATTTTCGAAAGGCCTGCAGGGACTCTGCAGAGCGCACTTCGCTGGGGATGGCGTTCCATATGGATGGGGCTGCCACAGAGAAGGCCCGGTTCCCGGTGACCGTCTTCCGGGCCTCTCTAGGGGTGGCAACCCGAAGCGAGTGCGCTCACACCTGCCAAACTGGGCGGACCGAGGTGGATCGCTGGAAGTATTCTTACTCCCATCTTTTTCCTTTAAAAGAACCCAAGGCAGCTTACAACACTGAAAGACAATATTTGAATATGAAAACAATGAGTGTACAATGGGATTTTTACATAATTAAAAGACAACATTTAAGACTAAGAACAATGAGTACGCAATGTTGAAAAGAAATCAACAAACATATGGCTCTCAGAAATGATGAATACACATGGGCACGGAGCAGCAAAATTCTCACTTCCTTTTTCGGTTCTCATTATCGGTACATAATGGGTAACGGTAACGAGAATTACTCCGCTCCAGCTCGAACCCGAACCGAAAAAGAAAAATTGGGTCTGATTTTTCATTGTCGTTCATAGCATCGCAGTGATCATGCGATGCCAAGCAGCACAGAAAAAAGTTTTAACAATAAAAAAAAAAACCCGATTCCCGGCCAAAAAATCAGGTGAAAATATGCCTGCCTCAGTGAGAGCACCTACCAGAGAGGGGTGGTTTCTGGGGGGGTCCCCAGCCTTCCCCCCTCTCCTGTCCTGGGCTACTGATACCACGCTGGGGGGGGGCATCCTCGTCGTCTCCATTTGCCATGCGGTGGGGGGATCCAAAATGGGGCGACCGCAAGCAATATTTATTTTTAAATTGTGGTCCAAAAACCCACCAAAGCACCACAGAAACATTTGAAAATTAGGTATTTTAAATGCCTGATTTTTTATAGTAGCAGCAGTGGGTTTTTCTTGCAATAAAACATCTCCATTTATTTTATTTTATTTTATATTTATTTTTATTTTTATTTTTTTACACCTGTGCAATGATGGGCTGGCCATGGGATGGGATCATGCAAATATTTGGACCCATTCCACCAATCGCATGGCCAGGTTTTGACTGATGTGCCAGAGAGCATAAAAAGCCCACTAACCCTAACCCTAACCCTAACCCATATGCCAGTACACTGTCCTTCTTAGTGGGTCAGAGGCACCCAGAGGTGCAGCCCACTAACCCACCCTAACCTTAACCATAACCCTAAGCCTAGCCCTTACCCTAACCCCAACCCTAACCCAGATCCTTACGCAAGTACGCTTCCCTTCTTAGTGGGTCACAGAGGCACCCAGAGAGGTGCCTCCCAGCCAGAGCCCACTACCCCTACCCCTAACCTGTACGGCAGTACGCCAGTATGCTGTCCTTCTTAGTGAGTCAGAGGCACCCAGAGAGGTGCTCTGCCACTTACCCCCCAACCCTAACATAATGTAAAAATGTATGGTACGCGGCGGCAACGTGAAACGCTTCCCTTCCCTTCCCTTCCCTTCTTAGTGGGTCAGACATCAGAGGCACCCAGAGAGGTGCCTCCAAGAGCCCACTTACCCCAACCCCAACTCCAACCCCAACAGAAATTACAAACGACAAACGGAAACGACAAATTTTTGAAAATTTCCTCGACAAACAGAAACGACCCGAAACAGACCTGTCCCGACAAACGACAACTCCAAATGTCATTTTTCCTGGTCGTGCCCATCTCTAATGATGAACACAAGTACTGTTTAAAAGCCCATCAAGCAACAGTGGATGACAGACCATCTAAGTACCACACTCTTATAGTGAGTCACTGAGGTAAAGCTTGCCTGATCCAATTGTGAGACAGAAACAGCAGCCTCTTCAATTAAGACAGAATCATTTTGCACCTATCTGTGATGAGGTGAATCATGTTATTTTGCTCATTTTCCTCCCTGATAACTTGGAAGGTGAGGGGGTCTGAACTAGGGACCCCCCATTGCCTTTGGGAGGCTCTCTGCAGATTCAGAACCTCAGAAAACCTAGAGTTTTGACTACGATGCTATGCAAAGGATGAGAGAGTTCCTTTGTATTACCTGTGTGTAAGCAAGTTTCGGGAAAGGAGTGTGGTGGCTTAGTGAACTAAGGCTCTGAAAACTGTTGGCTGCAAGATTGGCAGCTCGGCAGTAGAGATGGGCACGACTAGGGAAAATGACGTTTTCGAGTTGTCGTGTGTCGGAGGCGGCCTGTGTCGGCTCGTTTCCGTTTTTCATGAAACTTCGCAAAAATTTGTCATTTTGTATTTGGTTTTTTTCGTCTGTCATTAAACTGGTTTGGGGGGGGTAGCAGGCTCCTGGAGGCACCTCTTTTTTTGGGGGGTGCCTCCTATCCTCACCCCCTAGGGAAAGCAGGCTCCTGGAGACCCCTCATACATGGGGGTCTCCTCTCCTCACCTGCTGCAAAAGGGCATGCATGCATAGCCATATGGCTATGATTGCATACCCAGGTGCACGGAGAGACACAGCAGACTGGCAGAGGCACCCCTCTTTTTGGGGTGCCTTCCCTGCATCAGTCAGGCCTCAGGGGCATGGTTTGCATGATGTCACACATGCTGCCGGCCGAGCCAAGCCTGCAGGAGTCACCCAGAGCCACAAGTGGTGGACTGGCAGACTCTCTGCACCCACTGTGTCTCACTAAGAAGGGAATTGTACTTGTTATAGTGCAATGCAAGTACAGATCTGGCTTAGGGTTAGGGTTAGCGCAAGGGCTAGGGTTAGGCTAGTTACGGGTGAGGTTACGGTGAGTATTGGGGTGCATCTCTGGGGGCCTCTCTGACCCACTTAGAAGGACAGTGTACTGGCGTATGGGTTAGGCTTAGGGTTCGGGTTCGGGTTCGGGCTACGGTTAGTGGGCTTTTTATGCCCGGTTGGCACATCCCAGAAGTCTCTGTGGTCAACCTGGCCAAGTGGCCATGCGATTGGTGGAATGGCTCCAAAAATTTGCATGGTCACTCCCATGGCCAGCCCATCATTGCACAGGTGTAAAAAAATAAAATAAAATAAAATAAAATAAAATAAAATCAATGGAGAGAGGAAAGAGGAGACATTTTGTTGCAAGAAAAACCCACTGCTACTGTAAAAATTCTGGCAGTTTTAAAATAGCAATTTTCGCATGTTTCTGTGTGGTGCTTGTGTGTTTTTGGACCACGATTTCAAAAAAAAATTGCGGTCGCCGCCCCATTTTGGATCCCCCGCCCGCACCGCATGGCATTGGTGACTCGAGTCCGGCTGCCCAGGACAGGAGAGGGTGGGGAGGCCGGGACACCCCCCCCCAGAAACCACCCCTCTGGTAGGTGCACTCTGCACTGCAGGCATATTTTCGCCTGCTTTTTGGCCCGGGAATGGGGGGGGGAGTTTAAAACTTTTTTTCTGTCCCGCTTCCGCTTGAATTGTGGCAGCCGGCAGCGAGTCCGGTGCTTTACGAGCGACTACAACGAGGATTTCCCCCACCACCAGAGCAGCCCAGGACAGGAGAGGGGGGGGTCAACCACCCCTCTGGTACGTGCCCTGAGCCCTCACTCAGGCAGGCATATTTCCTCCTGCTTTTTGGCCGGGAATCGTTTTTTTTTTTAACTTTTAAAAACTTTTTTTCTGTGCCGCTTGGCATCGCGGGATCACCGTGATGCCAGGAACGACCACGACAAATCAGACCCAATTATTCTTTAGTTGGTTCGAGTTCGAGTTCTGGCGGAGTAATTCCCGTTACCGTTTCTGTTGCGTAACGGAAACGAGGAACGGAAACGGAAACGGGAATTCCGCCAAGTCAAGAACTGCCCATCTCTACTTGGCAGTTCAAATCCTGGGTGCCATGCAGCAGAGTGAGCTTCCACTGATAACCCCAGCTCTTGCCAACCTAGTAGTTCGAAAGTATGTAAATGCAAGTAGATAAATAGGTACCCCCATAAAAAGCAGGAAGGTAAACCAGTGTTTCCTTGCAGCCATGCTGGCCACATGGCCATGGACTTGTACAACACTAGCTCTTCGGCTTGAATACAGAGATGAGCACTGCCCCTAGAGTCGGACACGACTAGCACGCATGTGCGGGGGGAACCTTTAACTTACCTAAGGGAGTTTCACTAGCAAGTGCCATGCGGGCGCCTGCTGAAATGCCTTCTTTCGTTTAAAAAGGAGACTCGTCCTCCTTTTCCTGTGGCCACTATGCTTCTACATCCACGGAGTGGACTCTCCACAGATAACGGAGGCTTTCTGGTTGAAAGGATCGGCGTCCATGCACAGGACAGTAATGGAAACAATGATGGAGAGAGAGAGACTAACACACCCATATGCTTCACTCCTCATTAGATGCACTTTAATTGTACAAAATGGCTGAAATCCAGTAGCAATCAGAACAGGGCCATCGAATCAATGGTCTTTATGTGGGTGGCGATTTACCAAATCTCTGCTGATTCAATGGGCGTACTTTAGATCTAACTTACTTCTTGATTTCAGCCAATAAGATGATCTTCCACCTATATGTATTCCATACCCCAGAATCAACTATATCTTTCTTGACTATATTCATTCATCTTATATGCTGGTGATGGTTATGAACAATGAAAAGGGCCTGTTTGTTTGTTTGTTTGCACTCCACTTCCATTCAACTTTTTATCAACATAGAGGAACAGAGGTCTCCTTCTGCTCACTTTATCCTTATGGCAACTCTGAGACATGGTCCTACCTAAGAGAAAGTGGTGGCGCCCATGTTAGACAGGGAGTATCACAGCTCTTTTGGGACCAGCGGATGCAGGTGACTCTGATATCATGGTGGAATGACTCCACTGTGGGTTTTACTGCAATGTTTACAGGATCTGTCCAAGGATCCACCAAGCCCTAGCACCACAATCCACCCACCCACCCACCCACTCATCCATCCATTTAGCACCCATAGTGTCTCCCTTTAAAGTTTGCACTAAAACCCAGGGTGAATTTACTACCCTGTTTCCCCCAAAATAAGACCTACCCCTAAAATAAGCCCTAGCAGGATTTCTATGTATTTGTTAAATATAAGCCCTACCCCGATAATAAGACCTAATTATGTGTGTGGCTGTGCCAGCACACACACACACACATACACACACACACATGGTGCATGTTGCCCCTTGCTTTCCATCCATCCTCCCCCCCCCTTTGTTTCAGCCACCAAAGTTACCATACTTTGTAGCATGTTTGCTTGCAGTTCCTGTTTCCCCAAAAATAAGACCTACCCCAAAAATAAGTCCTAGTGTATCTTCTTGGAAAAAAATAAATATAAGACAGTGTCTTATTTTCTGGGAAACACGGGTACCACCATCCCCACCACTGCTTTGGTACAGGATCTCTTAAGTCCCAGCCCAGTGCCAATTTCTTTTCAGGGAAATCAGTCATAAATCTGCTGTGCTGCCCCAGATGATTTAACAGAACATCATTAGGGGCCATTAATGGGAAAGTAAAAATGGCAGCTTCCCTGTGGCCTCCTGTGCACTTCCCATGCAGCATCATGGGTAAGGAAAGGAACTAACCTGAGGGAGGGCCCACTAGCCAACATTTTCCTGAGGCCTCGCTTGGCCCTAGACATGAACCTGAACAGAATGGACAAAAAAAAAAACCTTGCAGAACTTGACTCAACACCAAGAAATCCCCTCACAAAAATGCTGGATCTGACAACCTTAAAAACACCATCTGACAGTGGTTCTTTCCATTCTGAGACCAACATTTTAATTCTTAGGCGCACATAGCAAGCAGAGTCTCTCTACCATAACACAGACGGCTATATTTAGGCTGTTGACAACTTAATCGTAACTTTCCTGTTGACATTGAGTCTGATGAAGAGTAGAAGTTTAAAACCCGCACAGAAGGAAAGCTTTTAACATGTAGTGGAAGAGGGATCAGCAACCTGTCAGTAAATTACTGATCTGCCTCTCCTCTAATGTATTCTAATTTATGTCTCTGGGCTACCACAACCTTGTCTGTCTGTAAATACAGCTTTATCATGAGCTGGGATCTTTTACTAAGAACCTTTAAAAATGAAGAAGTAGAACTCATTCTCTGCTCTCCACTTTAGGCAGCAAATGAAGGATTATATGACTTGACTATTTCCCTTCAGACAGAAAGGTAGAGGATTGCTTACAAACTGATGAAAGCTAGCTTTCGCCCTGCAGGAAATTACCTTAATAAAGATGCATTTTGTCATTTCAGCCTGTCCTGTGCACATTCCTAAGAGAATAAAGTGATACAGGTAATACACAGATTTATAATTTCATCTGCTGCCTTGTGTTTAACAAGTCTAACAGCTAGCATGATTTCCTAGGATGTGCCTCTTCCATCTTCTACAGAGTCATCACTCTTGAGCATAAGAATCAGCCTCCTTTCTGCAAAAGCTATTTGTCTTTTGTAAATATCAGCCACAAAAAAATTGCAGGGAGGAAGCCATGAATGCCGTTCGCTCCATTTCCGTGGGGGCAGTGAATCCACTCCAGCTTTTAGTGTCAGATTTACAGGAGATATCCAAAGTGCTGGATCTCTTTGATACATATGGTGGAACATTTTGGATAGCTTTTGTAAAATTTGGTATTAAATTCAGGATGAATTTAGTGCACTTCAGTATCAGACGCAAGCGCCTCCACTGGGATGAGATTGAATGAGGGAAGTATTTTTCATAACATGGTCCCATTTCATAGAGGACAGTTCTTTACTTTGACCAATTTCAGAGGACAACTCTCTATTCAGGGCTCTCCAGGCCAAGTTTGGTTTAATGCTAAAGAACCATAAGCAAGGAAAGGTGAACAGGGACCTTGAAAATGGTAAGACTCAGCTGGCGCACAAGTAAGATGGACACGATCTTGCTCTCCACAACAGCATGATGTACTAAATTTAAAACAGAGGAATAAAAAGGTCATTTGCGTCTAGAAATTCTAAATCAGCATATCTCCCAAACCAAAATGGGTGACTCTGCATTCTACTTTTTGATTAAGCATTTCTTCGTACTTGACACGGTGTTAAGCAGCCACCATAATACCTTGTCAAGCAAAAAGAAATACTTAATCAAAAAGAAGGATGCTGAATTTGGAATAGGGTATATACTTCCATTGACATCCAGTGTTACAAAGTATGCAGGATTGTTGTTGGATGGCTCAGATATTTGTCTGCAGAACCAGAGGTTGGGAGTTCAATACCCCACTGTGGTCTCCTTGACAGAAGCTGGACTTTATGATCCAGAGCAGTGGTTCTCAACCTGTGGGTCCCTAAATGTTCCTGGACTGCAGCTCCCAGAAGCCTCCGCCACTCGCTGTGCTGGAAGAGGTTTCTGGGAGTTGCAGTCCAGGAACACCTGGGAACCCACTGATCCAGAGGATCTCTTCCAGCCTTGCAGTTCTAAGATGATAATGAGGATGAGGATGAAGATGATTCATGTGGCTTCCTTCTGCCCTTTCTAGAAATGGGCATTCTTTCATGGATTCCCCTGAGACAGCTATACAAGCAACAGAAGGATTCCATCTTCTAGGAAGCAAGGAAGGAAGGAAGCAAACAAACAAGTGTCTGTGTTGCCTGGAGAATTCAGAAAGCTTTCCCAAGGTCCTCCATAGTAAAGGAAGGAAATGTCCTAGAGCTGTACGCAGTCCCCTGATTGAGGTCCTCATTACCCCAAATGTAACTAGTTGCATCTCAGTATTGTATGTTGTAGCTAGTTACTTTCAAGTTCCACATTGTATAGAATGGATAGCTTACCATGGAACATATGCTATATTTAACCAAGCAAATTTGTAAGCAGAGTGGTTCAAAAAAAAAGTTGAGTCTAAGCGTTCTTGACATGACCTTTCTCGGAGGACAACTCGCAGATAAAGTCCACCTGTTTGCTGCAGTCTTCAACTGTCACTGTGAGCATCAGAGTGGGGCCATACTGGAAGGAAGTTGTTGAGGGTTGTTTATTTGCTTGTAACATGAAAGCACCTTCTATTGAAGTAATTGCAAAAGAGGATGTATAGCTCATCATCTGAAAGTTTGTTAAGTGGTAGGCAGCCGGAGAAGGTTTATGGAACAATTTTTCTCTCCCAGGATCTACTGCAAAATCAAAACCAGAAGTCTACTTCAAGTTTTGGGAATTCTCTTTAGAAGATACTAGGCAAAATGCAACATGGGAAGAGTGTGCCTTGTTTTGTGGCGAATGCCACCTCATCTTCAGACATCCAGGAGCAAAACCAGTCATTTTTAACCATCTTCCTCCTGTTGCTCATATGATCTCCAAAATCAGTGTTCTTTTTGTCTACTCAGCTTTATTCCATACAATATTTTCACTTCACTTTCCTGCTGTATGTAAAATACATTTTTATGGATGGATTGACCTTTGGCTGCCCAAAGGAAGCTTTTAGTTGGCCTGTGGAACTACACAACAAGATTTCATCCAATGGGTCCAACTTTAAAACAAAACAAAACCCCTGAGTTTAATTCTCACCATTCAGGACCTGTCCTTCCTCAGAGGACAAGTAACACAAGCCATTACAGCTTATGGCAGCCAAGAATTATTGTCTTAAGCAGCAAAGTAGGGTTTGACCTGTACTAAACATTCCAAGCAGGAAACTCCAGAGGAAAATGGCCTTTAGAAAGCACAGTTGGCCTACCATGATTCACGTGCAGCTAACACGCCTCCTGTTCTCCAGAGCCTAGAGGTGCTTCCAATTTGTAATTTAATGTATTCATTTTGATCTGTGATGCCAGGTAATATGATTAGGTCTGGAGAGGAACTTTTCTTTCCCTTCCTGATGCATCATGCTGACATCTGAGATCATTTGGGATGCACTAGCTGACAGAAGCCTGCTTTGGGAGGTGACTTTAATATTCTGGACTTTTTAGGCTATAGTTGCACATCTAGTTTTGTGGCTTCTCCTCCTCCTGTCAAAGAACGTTATATGAAAATAGCCATAGAAATAAGAAGGTCCCTCTCAAGTGCCTTTCCCCATTTTGTTCAGATAAAAAAGAGACCACACGGGTTTTCCTGCCATTTACTAAACTTGAATTTTGTGAGCCTCACGTTCTTTCTGTGCAGAATATGTCAGTTTGGAGAAATTCTTCAAAATGACATTTTGTCTGAAGAAATGGCTGTGATCCACAATGATTTGCACCAAACACTAATGGAATAGACTTTAATGGGCCATTCTATTAGTTGCTATTTGTGCATGACAGAAAGGCAGTTTCTTCACATCTGTTTTGTCTCTGTTAGTGTTGTGCTTAGGAGTGGTACCAAAAAAATTGCTTTATGTCTGTCACACAACTACTGAAATTTGTCTTGACCACACCCCCGGAAAGGGCGCTAAGCGCGACAATACTGTACCTAGTGCTGGGGTAGGGTTCTCCCTTGTTACTCTTTGTTGCTGCTTTCTGTTCCGAGACAAGACACCATGTAGTAACAAGAGACCTCTTGGTAGTGGGGTGGCTAAAAAATCTCAATAAATAAATAAATAATAAATAAACTGTCAAAACATTTGCTTCTCTCAGAAAAACTGTGTCTGGGTTTGTTTGTTTGTTTGTTTGACTTTTCAGAAGTAAAATATCAGAAAAGAATTTTAAGCCCCCCCACACACACACACAAAAGGAAAAAGGAAGCTAGACAAATTCAGTGTTTGTCACGTTACAAGACCGTGAAGTAACATTTGTCACAAGACAAGTAATCACAAGCATGGGAACACTGAAACAGGAAGAAGACCACATGATCATGACCAACACTGTCACTGTACAAAACAAAACTAGTTGGGGAACAAAGAAGGATGTGAAGTAACCACCAAAGAGAGATGAGACAGCTTATTTAAGAAAGAAGGTTAAGCATTAACTTTGTAGTACAAAAGTGGGAGTGTAGGAGGGAACGAGGCAGCTCCCTGGTCAAAATGATAGGAGGGTTTAGCTCCGAGGGTGGTGGGGCATAGGCCTCATCCCAGTTTATTGCCTTCATCTCTGGGCCCAAGGTAGGCCAGGACTCAGTGGGTCATGAGGCAAGTTTATTGCATTGCCCTCCTTCGTCCTATCTCTACCCATTAAACAGAGCATAAAAGGGAGAAAACAGGAATCAGCATGAATGACTGAAAAGAATATCTGAGAATTATTTACAAGATGGGAACACTAATTCCTGCATAGACAGAGCCTGACTAGAAGGTCTTACTGACGATGAGGTGGGTGCCCCAGGGAAAATGAAAACTGTGACCCTTCTGAAAACGCAGTCAGGTTGTCATGGAAACTAGACATGGGCACGGAGCGGCGAAATTGTCATTTCTGTTTTCAGTTATCGTTTCCGTTATGTAATGGAAACGGTAATGATAATTACGCCGCTCCAGCTCGAACCTGACCCAAAAAAGGAAAAATTGGGTCGGGTTTTTCGTTGTCGTTAATGGCATCGTGCCGATCGCGGCAATCGCGCAACGCCAAGCAGCACAGAAAAAAAGTTTTAAAAAGTAAAAAAAAAAAACGACTCCAGGCCAAAAAAGCAGGTGAAAATATGCCTGCCTGAGGACACCTACCAGAGGGGTGGTTTCTGGGGGGGGGTCCCCGGCCTTCCCCCCTCCTGTCCTGGGCTTCTTGCACCAGGCTGGGGGTCCAATCCTCGTCGACTCTCGCATGCCATGCGGTGGGGGTGATCCAAAATGGCGACCACATTTTTTCTTTTAAAATTGTGGTCAAAAAACACACCAAATCACCACAGAAACATGTGAAATTTATTTATTTTAAATGCCTGATTTTTAATAGTAGCAGCAGTGGGTTTTTTATAGCAATAAAACTTCGCATTGATTTTATTTTATTTTATTTTATTTTTTATTTTTTTAGACCTGCCCATTTGGGCTGGGCATGGGATGGGACCATGCAATTTTTTGAACCATTCCACCAATGGCATGGTCAGGTTTTGACTGACACTTCTGGATGTACCAGAGGGCATAAAAAGCTGAGGCACCTTCCAGAAGTCACAGTCGGGTCTTGGATGTGGAGGGTGGAGGGCTGTGTGGCTGGCTGCTGCTGGCTGATTGGAGGGAGGCTGGAGGCTTTAGATTTAAGTTAGGCAGGCAGGGAGGGAATTGAATTTACAAAATAATTTCTTTGATTCTCTGCAGCTTTTTCTTCTGAAGGGAATAGCAGTTTATTCTTTTTTTTTTCTTCTGGCAGTTTGTGAGGATTTTTTTTTCTGATATTGGGTAAAGGAGGAGGTTCAACTGGGAGGAGGTGTGCGCCGGGACGCTCCCATGCTCTGGGAAGTCAAATAGCGCTAAATCGCGGTAGAAACAACAAACAACAAACGAAATGACAAATTTTTGAAAAATTTCACGAAAAACAGAAACGACCCAAAACGGACCCATTCCGACAAACGAAAACTCGAAAATGTCATTTTCTCTGGTCGTGCCCATGTCTAATGGAAACATTTTCCCCAAGCCTCCAAGGATGGCTAGTGTATCCTTAGGTCAACCCAGAGAAGACAAAGATGGAAGAGCAGGTTGGGATGTCTGCTTGCTAGAAATAGCCTGCATGGCTGCACATATTGAATCTAATTCAGCATTTGTCATAAATACAAAACCCTTACCCCATCTCCCCAAATGCAGATACTTTCTGGCCAGAATAAATGGCATTCAATTCTGGTTGGTTGTGACGGACCACAACAGATGAAGGGCTCGTCATCTATGAATGAGTATAATTCTCATTTAAGACTCTTGATGCTAGCACCCATCACTGTGTGCCAACACGTTTTTATTTATTTATTATACATTGTTTCAGAAAGGACATTTCTTTCATCTCTCATGCATTGACTGCCATTGAAGTGAACTAGATGACTCCATGATTTACTAATGTTCATTCGCCATATCTGTCAACAACTCCTAGGATAGGCTATACAAACAAGGTGTTTTATCTCTAACTGAAAGGAAGAACTAAAAAAGAAGCTTTATTAAGCTGTCAGGTTTCATATTTATTTATTTATTTATTTATTTATTTATTTATTTATTTATTTATTTATTTATCCATTCATTTACTTTAAATGAGAGCACACTGAATATTATACCAAGGTTATATCTTTTGCATGGCATATTAAAGCCTTTTCAGATATATTCAGTCATTGTCACCTTATCCTAATTAGAATTCTTAAAAAAAAAAAAGAAGAGATCTGCCTTTATAGAAAAAACTCTGCCATCTCCTTTTTTCATAATTTATAGTAAATTATTTTTGTTCCACAGTTCTCCTACATGATAATTGGCCTCTCCTAATAGCTTCCACGACACTTAAATTGCCACAGTAGCACAGACTCTACTTCCCTCTACTAGATTCCTATCATTGCTCTTTAGACAATGGATAATTTTGATGGCTCTATGTGTCTTAATTTCCATTTATAACCAGTTATTATAAAGCCATTGAAATTCTCATCACATGCGAGCAAAACAAAGCCGACAAAATAAACAAAAGTGTCCCATTACAGCTGAGATACATTTTCAGTAATTTGTGAAGGGCTGTTTCAAAAGTAATTTATATATGTGACTGGTGTGAACAGGGGCTTTTCAAGTCTATGACACAAATCCAATTACCTATCTTCCCTTAATGCCCAAAATTGAAAGGCTGTAATGAACGAGTAGCATTTGGCTTTTAAAAAATGTTTTGGGTGACTTGTCTTTGAATAGCGAGATCCATTCAGAATGCTGTACTCAGTTTAGATATAGAAATTGCAGTCAATCTTAGAAATCCTGGCTAGAAACTAGAGCTCTCCAGCAGCAGATTTCAAATAATTTACCAAACTAAAAATCTCTCGAGTCTACAGGATGCAGTCTTAGTAATATACAGTGATCCCCCACCTATCACGGGGTCAGGGACCTGACCTGACCCACGATAAATGATATGCAGATGCAGATCAAGTCAGGCCGGGGGGGGGCTAGCTGAAGGCTGTTGTACCCCGAATGGGCCTGTGAGAGCCTTCCAGGGCCTGCAGGAGTCCCTAAAAGGGCCTCCCTGCAAACCGGAAGTGACTTCCGGTAAATCGCAAATCATTTCTGAGGCCTCCAACAAGTCTAGAAAGGCTCTTGGACGCCTCAGAAATGATGTTCAGTGATTCAGGGCAGTTCCAGTCCTGGGGTAAGTACGGGAGGCTTGAAACATAACTTCCCCCCCTTACCCTAGGGCAGTGGTGGCCAAACTTCGGCCCTCCAGATGTTTTGGACCACACCTCCCACAGTCCTTTGTCATTGGCAATACAGGCTTGGAATTCTGGGAATTGTGGTCCAAAACATTTGGAGGGCTGAGTTTTGGCCACCACTGCCCTAGGGGGCCATTTTTCATATACTGCGGTGCCAGTATATTAACCGCGAAAGAGCGGGGGACCACTGTAGTATCAAACTCCCATGCCTGTCTAGTATTGTATAGTCATCTGATTCCATATTAACTGTGATGGCTCCACTTGGCATCTATAGAAATGACAATGTAGACCATCTCCTGGGAATATAAACCAGCCAGTGATGCCCAGGGGCAGATAAGGAAGCCATTTTGCAACATGGAATGTGACTGAGGGCAAAGATAAATAAAAATGGCAGTATGATACTTAGAAGTTGATTATCCCTATCTGAGGGGGACATTGGCCATCTCAGCAAGCCATTTGATGCATCTTTACATGCACCCATGGACTACCCGGAGAGCCCGGCAGTGAACAAAGCTTAGTGTATAGAACTGTAGTTCCTAAATGTTCTAAAATCCTTGCCCTTTGTGGGGAGGGGAATGAGTCCGAGAATGCATTGCCTTACTGTAAATACAATATTTTAGGCCTAGACCCAATCATTACTTCAAGCTAAAGCAGACCCAATAAACCAAAGGAGCTTTTTATGAAGGATGGATTTTTGCCACATTCCCAGTGTTTCACTAGATTTACTCTAGTTGTGAATAAGAACTAGGCTCAGATAATTGGATCATGAATTATCATCTAATATATTATCATCATTTCTCTCATGTACATTTGTATTTTGAGACCGTGGCTAGAAGCAAAGGACAGAGAGAGAGAGAGAGAGAGAGAGAGAGAGAGAGAGAGAGAGAGAGAGAGAGAGAGAGAGAAAAAAAAAAGAATAATATAGAGTGGTTCCAGCCGTGTCCATTGCTGGCATACAATCTACAATTGCTTCCACTAAATGGAATGTGACCTTTTGGGGAAAGGAAGGGTCTGCCATCTTCTGAACAGTCTTGGCTTGCAAAACAATACCAGCACTTTTTCCCTTGATGCCTTTCACAGCCAATCTACTAGCACTTCACTGTTCTTCCCATATGACATCAGCCATCACTCTCGTCCACTCAGCTAAGCCACTTTTGAGTTCCCAAAACTGCTGAGTTCAACGTTTCCCATTATTTTTGCTTCCAAAATAATTGTTCCTCTTTCTCTCCCCCCCCCCTTTTTGGCTCACACAACAGCGCAGACATCACAACGCTGCTGACTTGGCAGGCAAGATGGAGGACTTCATCCTTCATTTAGCTCTTCTCATGTCCTGGTTTCCCCTCAAAAAAGGTGACACAGCAAAGAGCTGAGTCCACATTTAGAATAAAAACCTGGCTCACCATTTTTTAGGCTTGCCTACCATAAGTGGGCCCTGTCTTCAGCTCCCCAAACCCTCCAAACTGAAGGAGTTCACTGCAGAAGACCGAGGTTCATCAAATGAATCTCATGTCAATATTATAAAATGGGATCACATCTCAGGGATACCTATGTCTGAGGCATTAGGAATCAATTTGCCTAAAGCAAAATAGAGGGGGAAAGATGTCTAACCAAACTTTCAAATATAGATTCATCAATCCTCTCCTTCTTTCCCTTTAAGAAGTTTCGTAGTGGTGCTCCTTACTGTAAACTATTTTTAAAGCATGTATTTCATTTTTATTAACAGGCTCTTGCACCAGCTTTTTATCGAAGGTTCTAGGGCAGTTTAGAAAATCCAGTTTAGAAAAATCAAATAAAATGCAGTAGGCATGGGAGAACATGTGTAAATTGTAACTTCCAGTTACAGGACCACAAAATGGTAGAACTTCTGGGGTCAAAGGTCTAAGGCGGTAGGACTTCCGATAAGTGGTATAGGCTCCTCCTAGGGGTGGGGCATAAGTTTGATGGGTGACTTTGATATAAACTAGATACATCGCCCAGAAGTTCCTGAGGGAAAAATTGTTCAGTTAATAAGTACAAATTAAATAAATAAATAAATAAATAAATAAATAAATAAATAAATAAATAAATTCTCAAAAGCAAGCCAGTAAATCACACCTCTGAGGTCTAAGAGGATGAAAGGGTCATTGCTTGGCAAAAAAAAAAAAAACCCACAGAGAGTCAACAGGAATCTTCTTTATAATGTACAGTACAATACTAGTCCCAGCTATTCTAGTTCAATACTGGTGATACCGGGGATGGACTAGAGGAGCCAGTGGGCCCCAAGTTCTCCTCTGCTGACAAGATCGGTGCAGGCAAGCAGAAGTAGGCTGGACACCTTGGCCCAGAACTAGAGATGGGCTTTTATTGGGGGGGAGTGGTGAGCTTCCAAAATGAAACGCGGGAGTTCAGGTGGCGTTTGGAACTGGAGGAACACAATCAACTAATCCCTTACCTTGCACTGGGCTTGCCTGGGGCAAAACTACAACAAGGAAGAAACCTCCAATCTCATATTTCCTTCTCCCTGGCACTGACCAATCAGGAGCTGTGCAAGGAAATGCACCATCCCACTTCCCTGTCTGATTGGCCAGCACCAGGGAGCGGGAAAGATGATGTCGGAGGCTTCTTCCTTGTTGAAGTCTAGCCCTGCGCGAGCCCAGTACAAGGTAAGGGATTGGTTGATTGCGTTCCTCTGGTTCCGAATGTCACCTGGGCTCCCACATTTCATTTCAGAAGCTGACCACTTCCAAAATGAAAAACCCATCTCTACCCAGAACCTGTGGACTGAAACAGAAGATTCTTCCTGAAGCCGCAATTATGGGGTGATGGTGGCTTTGGCTGGTGCTGCTGGCTATAAATCTGTGTTGTCATTAAACAGGTATGTTGTTAAGTGAGAAGTGGCTGTATAGTAAATGGTACAATAATGTTTTTTTCTTCTCCCATAAAAAGGAGGGGGTCTTTTTCTGTCTCAAAAATAAATATCTAAAGGAAGAAAAATGGAACTTCTTCATTTAAGACATGTTTACAGATTAAGCCGTCAAAACAAGATTTCAGAATCTGTGCAGAAGAAAAGGCTTGTTCTTTATTCTTATTCAGAATGCAGTTGGAAACCATTAACGGCTGTAATCATCTTAATGAACCTCAACAAAATGAGCAAGAAATGCCGCTTTCATTACATGAATAAATGTTTATACTACCCAATGGCCCTTTTCCTAGCAGAGCTCTAATTAGCGTTATCTGCGTTAGTGTATCACACAAAGCCTACTATATGCAGGGTAAGCTTTGGACTAGCATTAGGGAAGATTAATTTCCACTGCTGTTTTGAACATACATGAATAGAGATGAACATACATGAATAGAGATGAGCACAAATAAAAATTATAATATTCATTCAAAAACAGATGATGTGTTGGAAATTTGTCACTTTGTATTCATTCAAAGCAACAACCCCAACAGATAAGAGTCAATGAATTTTTAGAAATTTTTTGGTTTCTCCTTTTTGTGGCCCCATGCCTTCTGCACCCTTTGTCACTTTCACTGGCAAACTCTTTGGGAGTGTTTAACTCAAACATCCAAAACCTATACTGTACTTCACCAAACCTGCATGGATTGTAGATAAGAGTCAGGGAAAAGTTTTGATGTCTCTGTGGTTTTGATGTCTCTAGGCAGTTTAATAGGGTTTTTCAAAGACAAGACAAATCAACAAATAGATTCACTGGTTCATCAAAAAATAATTCATAAACTTGTGATTCGTCAACAGTGACAAATAATGAATCAAAACTACCATTGTTCTAATTCATGCCCATCTCTAGGGCTGAACATCTAGGATCACTAAAAGGATCTGCAGCCCTGAGAGACCAGCATGCATATCTACAGTGGTAGTAGCATTCATTTCTATAGGCCTGACCCTGGCATGGTAACAGGCATGGGGAAACAAATCTATTACAGTCATGTGACTTGAAGCCACCATTGAAAATGGTGAGATACTATTATTTATTTATTTATTTATTTATTTATTTATTTATTTATTTATTTATTTATTTATTTTTATTTATATAGCTTTTATGCCGCCCACTATCCAAAGGTCTCTGGGTGACTCATAATCAAAGTTAACAATTTAAACAATTAAAACATCAAATTGCAATAAAATTAAAACAATAAAACATTTAAATACAATAAAAACAGTATATTAAAACACTGCACTAAAATGGCCATCAGGACCCACAATAATAAGTTAAAAAGACTTCTTGAACAGGAATGTTTTTACCTGACGCTGGAATGACATCAATGTTGGCGCCAGGTGGGTCTCGCTTGGGAGGGCATTCCAAAATCTGGGGGCAACTGCTGAAAAGGCTCTGTTCTTACAAGCCATCCCTTTCACCTCCTTCAGGGATGGCTCTTACAGGAGGGCCCTCTGGCTAGATCTTAATTGCTGGGTAAGTTCATATGGAAGGAGACGGTCCTTCAGGTATCTAGGTCCTAAGCCGTTTAGGGCTGAAGAAATTTCTCAGTTCAAAATTATTCAGCCACATCTTTCCTGAGCTCTAATTTTTCAAAAGAGGGTACTTCTGTCCTTCTGCAGAAGCACTGACAGGAAAGATGGCTTGTACAGGAAGGAAAACTCTTGCCCAAAAGGGGGGAAGCCAGCCCCCTGTCCTGATCCATGAACCATCCCTTATTAATAACATTAATAACATGGTTGACTGTAATGCCAAGGCCTTCTGATAAAACATCACTTAGATGATGCTCTGATATCCAGCACACAAAAGGCCGTGGGAGAACATGGTAGTGAGCAAACAGTATCAGTGGCCCGAAAAAAAAATCCATTGAGGGTTGTGCAGACCATTTGAGGGCATGCCAATTGCTGTGTGCTACTCTGAACACCTTCAGCAACAGAGAAGCTTTGACCAAGTCTGACCCATCAATGGTCCAGAATCTCACCACTTTCTTAAGAGTCCTTGCTCTTTGAGAGATATAGGCTGATACTTCACGTCCACCTCATCACTGTTCGCGGTCCTGCTTGGGACCGGTACGAGTAATCTTACCACACGTCCATTGCGGGATGAGGGGAGTTCATCCCGACCACACCCCCTGAACTGCGATTTAAGTGGGATGAGAGATTCCCCTCCCTGGCCTTGGGAATCTGCTCATCACGCTTCTCGTTCCGAGACGAGAGCCCGTGAAGTCACGCTTGTCTCGGAACGAGTAACGATAGGAGCAGAACCCATCTAGTGTCAGGAGCGCGAAGCGACATTCGCCAGTAAATTTTCTATGGAGTTAGCAATGCAGTGAATAGCTTTTAAAATACAAATGCATCGAAGTTTGCTCCGTAACACATTGAAGGCAAGGCTTCGGAGAATTGAAACATAGAAAAATGTAAGGTCAGGCCAAAAAAAAAAAAAAAACCCCCAGAGAATGAAGGCATGGAATTTCACATCTCCTCACAGAACGAGGATGTGCGTTAACAGTCATGCCAGTATCATCAACCCCGCCCATGCATACACGGGAACAGGGACAGAACCGGAAGAAGACCATGTGACCGCGACTGACATCAACACACAACAAACTTCCTCCCAGGATGTGAATGGGCGTAAAGTAACCATCATAGACTGTCAGAAAGCTTCAGTGGAAAGCCCTGTGCTTCCTCACCATCTTTCCCTGTATGGGGAAAGAGAGGGAAAATGTAACTGGCAAATTTCGGCTGGCACTTCCAGGTTTTATCACCTTGCTAAGGAACAACTGTGATCTCATATCCTTAGAGAGGATAAGAGTGTCAAGGAATGTAGTTTTGACAAAATGTCTATAATATATATTTAACAGATTATAAAATGGATACTGTATAAAATGCCATGTCATGCACTAGACAAGGTTGTTTATTAGGTCTAGGACACAGGTGCAAGGAATAATTAGCACTGGAAGGTCAGGATGATTGGGCACAGGGGTATGGCATGTTCACCTCATCTCACGTAGTCTGTGATTGGCTTATACCAGTGGTGGCGATCCTTCAGCACTCCAGATGTTTTGGATGGCAACTCCCAGAATTTTAAGCATGTATTGCCAATGACAAAGGACTGTGGGTGTTGTGGTCCAATATATCTGGAGAGCCGAAGGTTTGGCACCATGGGCTTATACCATGTTGTTTTATGTATAAATGTCACAGGCAAACCAATGTAAAATTGGGACTGTCTAGGTGAGAGACAGATCCCCACATTTTGTTGTTTCTCTCATCTGTAAATGCTGTGCTTTTTGTACGTGTTGTTATTGTTTATTTCTCTTGCCATGTTTACATATGTAATATATATGTTTTATACTACGTTCTATTGTCTTATTTGTCTCCTATCTCCATAATCACTAATTGCATTTATTTTTCTGCACTGCTGCTAGTCTCTGCTAGATTACTTTTCCCTGAACATAATTAATCCCTACCAGTCATAATAGGGCTATGCCTTAACAGAGAGACCTGCCACATCATGAGGGTGAGAGACTTGGTCTTGGAGGTTTGAATGCCACCTGATGGAGATCCACATCCAGTCTTTGAAGACTACAGGTTGTCACTCTGCTTTCTGAAGTCCATTTTACTCACGTAGAGAAAGGGACAGAGGAGCAAAGCTGGCAGTTCCTGGATGTCCCAGTGAGAGCAATTCACTTCCCCTCCCCTTTCCACACCCTGGAGTCTAGGAAACAAATAGTTGAGAAAAACCAATGTTAACTGTTGTGAGTTTTTCAGGCTCTTTGGCCATGTTCTGGAAGTTTTTCTTTGGGACATTTCACCAGACTCTGTGGCTAGCATCTTCAGAGGGCAGTTTTCAGGCTCTTTGGCCATGTTCTGGAAGTTTTTCTTTGGGACATTTCACCAGACTCTGTGGCTAGCATCTTCAGAGGGCATGGCGCTCAAGGAAGAGAACAGAGAGAACTCCTAGTTCCCTGAGCTCCTTGCCCTCTGAAGATGCTGGCCACAGAGTCTGGCAAAATGTCAGGAAGATCGGAGAAAAAAATTTAAAAAATAAATATATATATATATATTAACTGGCCACACGTGACTTTGGAACATTCCCGGCCTCCGGGCCCAAATCTCTCAGAGCACGGTTTAGGGGGCGTGGTTGGGGTGGCCCCAAAGAGGAGGAGTGCGGACTGAAGCGAAAAACTCACAACAGCTATCAGAGTCTGGCAAAATGTCAGGAAGATAAATTTCCAGAACATGGCCCAAGAGCCCAAAAAACTCACAACAGCTATCAGATCCCGGCCGTGAAAGCCTTTGAGAATACATAAAACCAGTATTGTTCATATCAGCTTTCTTTCATACACACCTTTACAAAGCACTGACATGTTTCAACTTCATGATTCTTTGATTCTATACCTATGGGCCATATATTAACAGGAAGAAATTGGATTCAGTCTCTTCCTTCCTTCCTTCCTTCCTTCCTTCCTTCCTTCCTTCTGGAAGCTTGTTTGAATTGCTATCTATGATGCTCAGAAATCCATAGCAATTGAACTGAATCAGAACAAAGGCTCAACCAGAACACTGAATGTTCAAGTTGGAGAAAGAGAACTGAACATGGAATCCCAGGTGTCACCTGCTCAGATCTGAAAACACCAAGAGAATAACACTGGAATGTGAAACCAGTAGAATGATCCCACTTTTCATCTTTAAGGTGTCAGCTTGAATTTCCATGGATACAGTCAATCATCTCTAATACCATGTCTTTGTTTCAAATTGTTATGGGTTGAATGGAATGGAAGACCCATTGATGAACTAATGTTCAACTAAATGCTGAAATATCATTACCATGAAAAAAGTGCAAGTCCCAGAGTGCCTTGTATATATACAGTAATCAGGAGGAACAGATAGCTGATGGGAGTGGGAAAACACCATCATCACTGGGGACATTGATCCCGGGTTCAGTGAGAGATACTATTGCTGGTAAGATTTACAGACCTAAAATGTATATGAGTAAATGTCTAGTTCACACACACTTACACATACATGAATACCAAATGGATATATCTCATTTTAGAAAGAGATAAGGCAACCAGAAACAGGAAGACATTAAAGAAATGGAAATAAAGGATCCTAAAAGATACCAATCAATCCCCCAACTTTCCAAATTGTGCAGGGCTTTTCTGAGGAGAGCTCAGGCTTTGCCAATTTTATCTTTGGAGTATGAACTAGAAAGAGTAATCTACTTTTAGGAGACGCTTTATTATTTTGTATTGAAAAATGCAAGGACAATCAGGTTTTGAAGGAAATTGGTTCATTTATAGAACACTTTTAGTCTTTCGGGTCTGTTCGAGTAAATAAATCAAAGCTTTGGAATCAAAATGCTTGACAAAGCAAATTAGCTGCACTGGTGTCTTTCCTTGGGCCACCTGAAAAACTGCAAACATTGCCAGGAAACTTTGTAGGCTCTTCTTTAGTCTAAGAACTGCATTAAACAGAAATAAAACTACTACAACTACAACTACAACTAAAACTACAACTACAACTGGTAGTAGTAGTAGTAGTAGTAGTAGTAGTAGTAGTAGTAGTAGTAGTAGTAGTAGTAGTAGTAGTAGTGAAGAGCAGCTCAACCTAAGAGCAATTCGACTTAAGAGCAGAAAACTATTGGCATTTTAACTGCCGCCTTACAAATTTTAGATATGGTCTGTTCGACTTAAAATTTTTATTCATTTTTTTGATTTTTTAACTTATTTTTCAATTTTTTTAGATAGGTACCCCGACTTAAGAGTAGTTCAACTTAAGAGCATGCATTCGGAACGGATTAAATTTGTAAGCTGAGGTACCACTGTAGTAGTAGTAGTAGTAGTAGTAGTAGTAGTAGTAGTAGTAGTAGTAGTAGTAGTAGTAGTAGTAGTAGTTAGAGATGGGCACAACTTGAAAAAATTTTTTTTCGAGTTGTCGTTAGTTGGGCCAGTTCCGTTTCGGGTCGTTTCCGTTTTTCGTGAAAATTCGCAAAAATTAGTCGGTTTGTTTTTGTTTTTCTTTTTCGTTAGTACTGGTTTTTTGGGGGGTAGCGGGCTCCTGGAGGCACCTCTGTGGGGTGGGTGCCTCCTCTGGCCCGCTATAAAGGGAAAGCGGGCTCCTGGAGGCACCCATGGGTGCCTCATATCCTCACCCACTAGGAAGGGGAAGCAGGCTCCAAGAAACCCCTCAACATGGGGGTCTCCCCTCCTCACCTGCTGCTGCAAAATGGCATGCATAGCCATATGGATATGCATACCAGTTGCAGACAGTGAGACCAGTGAACCTGCCAGAGCCATAGGGTGATGCCTAAGGCTCTCGCACTGCCATGTCTCACAAAGAAGGGAATCGTACTTGCGTGTAGTGCAATGCAAGTAGATCTGGCTTAGGGTTAAGGTGGGTTAGTGCAAGGGCTAGGGTTAGGCTAGTGACGGGTAAGGCTATGGTGGGCTAGTGGGTTGCACCTCTGGGTGCCTCTCTGACCCACTAAGAAGACAGTCTGTGACGTATGGGTAAGGAGTCAAAGATTAGGGTTAGGGTTAGGGGCCTAGGGCAGGTTTTAGGGGGCTTTTTGGCATATCCCAGAAGTCTCCATGGCCAAGTGGCCATGCGATTGGTGGGATGGCTCCAAAAATTTGCATGGTCGTCCACTCCCACATGGCTGGCCACTCGGCCAGCCCATCATTGCGCAGGTGTAAAAAAAATAAATTAAAATAAAATCAATGGAGGACAGAGGAGGAGAGGAGAGACATTTTGTTGCAAGAAAAAACCCACTGCTACTGTGAAAAATCTGGCAGTTTATAAATTTTTGCGTGTTTCTGTTGTGCTTGTGTGTTTTTGGTCCACGATTTCAAAAACAATATTGCGTTCGCCGCCCCATTTTGGATCCCCCGCCTGCACCGCATGGCATGGCGAGTCCGGCTGCCCAGGACGGGGGGGAGGCGGGACCCCCCCTCCAGAAACCACCCCTCCGGTAGGTGCCCTGCGCCCTTAGTCAAGCAGGCTTTTCTCCGCCTGCTTTTTTGGCCCAGGAATGGGTGGGGGGAGAGTTTAAAAGTTTTTTCCTGTGCCATCCGTGCCGCTTGCTTCCGCTTTAATTGCGGCGGCCGGCGGCGAGACTGGGCTTTTTGCTGGCTGCGAGCCTGCGGCGAGTCCCACCAGAGCAGCCCAGGATGGGGGATGGGGGGAGGCTGGGGACCTCCAGAAACAACCCCTCTGGTAGGTGCCCTGAGGCACGGCAGGCATTTTTCCGCCTGCTTTTCGGCCGGGAACCGGGTTTTTTTAACTTTTAAAAACTTTTTTTCTGTGCCGCGTGGCATCGCGCGATCGCGCGATGCAAGGAACGAGCACGACAAATCAGACCAAAATTGTTCGTTCGTCGGTTCGAGCTCGAAGTCTGGCAGAGTAATTCCCGTTACCGTTTCCGTAGAGTAATGGAACTGAGTAATGGAAATGGAAACGGGAATACCGCTAAGTCGTGCCCATCTCTAGTAGTAGTAGTAGTAGTAGTAGTAGTAGTAGTAGTAGTAGTAGTAGTAGTAGTAGTAGTAGAAGAAGTAGAAGAAGAAGAAGAAGAAGAAGAAGAAGAAGAAGAAGAAGAAGAAGAAGAAGAAGAAGAAGAAAAGGGAAAACAGGACTGTTCTCCCATGGTACAAAAATAAATAAATTATATCATTCATTAATAATGCCTCCGTGTTGGGTTGGACTGGTTGGGTCAGTGTCTGTAGTGGTAACTAACTATGGAGCTTATGTCTTACTGGGTAAGACACAAAGTGGTCTTCATTTTATTATTCCATCATGGGTTAGAAGTCTCCAAGACTGGGTTCCCATCACCCTCCCTTGGTCCACAGTAGGGCTCAGCTCTTGTCTCCTTGAGATTCCCCCAACTGGATTCACAAAGGCAGGCTCCATCCTAAGTCCAGCAGTTGAGTCTGAACAGTTTGCACCCTTCTTGGATGGCTCATGCAGGTTGTCTGTTGTCATGCCACTCTACCCCACCACAGCCTTGAGCTGTGGTCTCAGGGTTCATCCAAGGACCAGAAGATGACAGTACTGATGGGCTTTCCAGGAGGCATGTGCCAACATCAGATGGACTGCCAGGATGACAGAGGCAATCCCTCATTCACTTACTCATTCATTCACTCACTCATGAAATATTTCTATCCTTACCCATATCTAAATATTTCAGGATGGAGGACAATCAACCAAAATCATAAAAACCAATTATAACTCTAGATATTTGGGGTGGAGAGGATCAATGGGATCTAGGGAAAAGTCACTCACAAAACTTTATGAATAACTTTCTTTTTGGATCCATGAATATTTTGCTGTGTCTTGAGTGAGGACCTTACCTTTTGATGTGTACTCTGTAAATGTGCAGTGTTAGGAGATCCTGCAGCTGTAGAAGGAAGAATGATGTACGTTCAGTTTTCATTTTATTATAAAAAAAGACACATCTCAAAATGTCAGCTTCACTTGTCCTAATTCTACAATGTTTTAGTTGCTTAAAGGATTGGAATAAACATAGGAAATCCTATCGGGTTCTCATTGGCTTCTGGTGCCAAAGATAACATAGGATCAACTCCTAGCTATTTAAGCTGCCGAAGTAAATTGCTTTTATTGAAGTCCTGCTTTCTGCCTGCCTTAGAAATCCAAAGTGTGGTTTAAATGCATAGATCGACTACGTATATTTCAGAAGGGATTTATGTGTGGTGTCATGGGCGCTGGACAGTTCTAAATTGAGTTTAAATATTGTTGTTTACTGCTTTATCCTTTGCAAGGCAGCATACAGTTGGCCCTAGGCCCTATACAGATGTGAGCATCACTTGGCATGCAAGGTGTACATGCCCTTCCCCAGGCTGAATACCACTGCACCACCTTCGTCATTTTTATGGCCAACACAGAGTTTCATTACTTAAGTTACCACCACCGCATTGGTATTCCCTGCCAACAAAGTGATGTCTGCTTTGCATTTGGATTTCCTAATTTCTTGGACTATAAATCCCACAAATTTCTACATTTGGGCATGGGGGGGAGGTATGCCTTTACATGTCCCGATACTCTAGTGAGATGAAGAGCAACTTACATTCCAAATATGTATCTATGTTGGACTTGTAGTGCATTTTGGAGAAATAGAAAATGCAGAGAACAAGGGATGTGAGTCTCTGATCTCTTGGACTATAAATTCAATAATTCTCCATTCTGGGAGTTCTCTCTGACAGACAGATCCCTTACAGACACCTAAATGTGGCATTCCATCCAAAAGAGGTCTTTCTTTCTGGTGCCTCATCTAGGTGCCTGTAAAGTCAGGTAAAACTCCCAAAGTGGAGAATTATGATTTTTTTTAAACTCAAGAAGTCCAAAAATCCTACCCAAGTCTGGTGAATTTTTCTTCGAAATTGAAATTGAATTTGATTCTGGAAGCAATAATAGGCTTCAAAACAAAGTGTAAGATCCATATATGTATTTTTTTCAAAGCAGAAGTATTGTACTTTTAATGGGTGGTGGCATGATTGCCACTATGTCGCAAGATTTCTTTGGTGCAATCATGGTGTCCATGTTAATATGTGTAGGGTAGTATGTTTCAGAAAATGAGCCTTATAGAAGACCTGAAATGGTCGATTCTCCTTCATCATACTCCAGGAAAACAAGGGAGAGACAGGTTAATTATGAACAAGGAGAAAAGAGGTGTGTGTGTTTGCCCCCAGCTAGTTGAACCCAAGTATTTGATGGACAGTAAGAGCATTGTTGGTTCATAGCCAATCTAATAACATTTATTTACTGATCACAGATGCTAGACGCCTGCACCCAACTGTGTCATTGCATCAATAAGTCTGCATTTTGGAGTGCTGTCCAAAGATGGTATCTAATACATTCAGACTAGAGATGGGCACGAAACGAACAATTTTTTTTTTCGTTTTCGTTTTCATTTTTTTCATTTCGTTACACAACGAAACAACAAATGAATTTTGTCTCCAAAATGAAACGAAACAAAAAGAAACACCGGAAATTTTGTCGTGCATTTCATTTTCGTTACTGCAATACAGTGAACTGTTTTAAATGCTAAAAAAGAAATAACAAAAAATGAAATAAATGGTAACAAAACGGTAAAAAAACGAATGAAAACAAAAATGAATTTTTTACAAAAATTCATGAAAAACAGAAATGAACCGAAACGGACCCTCCAAACGACAAACGAAACGTTGTTTTTTTATTCATGCCCATCTCTAATTCAGACTGATGAAGCTGTTTGGATGAGCAGCGAAACGTTTCCATCTCTCAAGAAAAAGAAGTCCAGTTGCCATGACTCAACTTCCAGATAAACTCACCTGGATGACTGAGAATCTTCACAGACACATATGAAATGACATGCCACGGAGGCTGGTGCAAAGCAAAGCCTGGATGGCCATCTCGGGAATCCTGTGAACTGGCAGGGGGTTAGATGGCCCTTGAGGTCTCTTCCAACTCTATGATTCTATGATTCTATGATTTAAAAAAAAACAGATGTAAAAAAGGCATACTTTATCTGTCCAGTACTTCAGAAATTATTCCCTTTGAGTTCAATGGGAGTTTCTTCCAGGAAAATGAGGATTGCATTAACTCATGTAATTTTCTCAGGCTTACCTTTTGAGAATACATATGATAAAATACTGCACTATTAAGCATCTTATTTTTGCATGATACACTCTCCTCCCCCACCCTTTATTTGTATTCCTGGGGACTAGCCGAATCAAAAAACAACTTCAGCAATGTGCTTTTGGGGGATATTTGGGGCTCTATTTTATACTCTGCTTTCTGTCACTCCCTGCTGCAAATTAGCCTTAGCTGAAAGGAGGGGGAGGGGCAGAAGAAAGAAAGGAAGACTGAAATTGCTCAGTCACAAAAGTACTGGCATTCATTTTAGTGAGGGGTTTTTTTTAATTTAATTCCCTTTTCTTGCTGTCCTTTCTGCTGTCAGAACAGTTCTGGAGATCTTCAAATGAAATTGCATGAGATCAGTTCAACATATTGTTGAGAGGGTGGCCGCCGTCCGGCTTCAGTTGTACCTGGAGGAAAATCATATCCTGGATCCCTTCCAGTCCGGGTTCAGGCCACTTCGGGGGACTGAGACTGCCCTGGTCACTCTGCAGGATGACCTCCCCAGGGAGGATGACAGGGGGTGTTCCTTCCTGTTGGTTCTCCTTGATCTGTCAGCTGCCTTTGATACCATCGACCACGGTAACCTGCTGGTTCGGCTTGCTGAGGCTGGAATTGGGGGCCTTGCTTTGAGCTGGCTCCATTCCTTTCTTGGTGGCCGATCTCAGCAGGTTCAGCTAGGTGATGATTTGTCATGCAATCTCACCCATGCTGTTCAATGTTCATATGAGACCGCTGGCAGAGGTCATCAGGACAGTTTGCTGACCATTAAACAGCTCTCCTTTTCTTCTTCTGCAGAGGAGGCAGGCTCCCTCAATTGCCACCTCCTTGCTGAACCAGCTCAAACTGAATCCTGAAAAGACAGAGGTTCTGTTCTTTGCACAGTCCCTGATGGTACAATGGCCCCTCCCTAGACTGGGGGTGTCCTCCAGCCTATGGACAGGGCCAGGAATCTGGGCATGGTCCTGGATTCAGCTCCCTGGAAGCCCAGGTGACGGCGGTCTCAGGCTTCAAGAGCCTTGTTTCCATCTGGCAGGATGCCTGTAGATCAGGTAAAACTGTGCTCTCGACCTGAGTCCTCCCTGAGGACATACAGGCCCTTGTGATTTCGAGGATCAACTATTGCAATGGCTCATGTGGGGTTGTTGACTTGTCCAGTGGCTCCCATCAAAATTGGCGGCCAGACTGGTGGTGGGTAAAATGAGCACATCACCCAGTTCTTGCTGCTACCCGTTGCCCTCTGGATAAGGTTCAAGGTCTTGGTTTTGATTTTCAAAGCCCTCCACGGCTTGGGACCAGAGTACCTGTCAGAGTGTATCTCCCAAAGATCAACCGGGAACAGGCCCAAGAATGTGCTGCGCTCACTTAACACACCCAGGAGGCACGGAAAGCTCACACTACCGCGCCTTCTCTGTTGTGGGCCCCACATTGTGGAATCATCTCCCCAGTGAGCTGCGCCTAGCATAGTCCCCGCCCATCTTTAAAAAGGCTCTGAAAACACACCTTTTTAAGGAGGCATTTGGCGTCCTTTTCACTTAAGGTTTTTTTTTTTTCCTTAATCAGCTCTTCATACTGTCCCTCCCCAGGGATTGTTAGCCGCCCAGACGAAGATGGGCGTGAAGTGTCCCATCTCACTGGCCAAAGATAGTAAGGCTAACTGGAAACTATGAACTAGGTTTAATTAATCCCATTGTCACTCAGCCATCAGATTAAGATTTCAGAGTCCTAGATTCAAATTAGAGATGGGTATGAAACAGAAAAATAGCATTTTGTTTTGTTTTGTTTATGGGTTACCCACCAGCCAACCCTCTCTCTTTACATTTAATTAAAAGAGGTTTATGAGTAAAAGAAGCCGGCTCTTACCGTATTCTCTTGATTTCATATGATTTTTGCATGGGATTTTTCCCAATCACCATCAAATCATCCTCCACACTGATACACCTAGTGGCCCATCTCTTGCCAGATGGACCACAATATCTGACTGGTATGTCATCCATGCCTATGTCCCATCTCTCTGCACACAAATAGCAATTTCCAGCCTGATTTCCTGACTTCCTATTATGGTACTGGTATGTTCCGACTAAAGAGGATGAAACATTTCATTTCAGAAACAGAAAATGGCATTTCATTTAGTTACTTGATGAAACACTTGCTTGTGTTTCGTTTTGTTTCACAGTGTTTCATAACCTTACAAAATAATGAAACAGCATGTCATTTTTTTGGTTTGGTTTTGTGCCCATCTCTAATTCAAATCCCTGCTTGGCCATGAAACATGATGATACGTGATGTTCAACTTGCCGTACTCTCTCAGGGTGGTTTGTGAATTTAAAGTGGTGCAGGAGGAGAACCATGTGGGCCCCTTTAAGCAAATTAGAGGAACGCTTCAATATAAATGCAGCAATGAAGCAAGCAACCCTGAACCATAATGAGGAATAATTGTCTAGTTATTTGCTGCTAAGTCACTGGCTTATGGTGACTCGGAATGAGCGATCTCTAAAATGTGCTTCCTCCCCGCTAAGCTCTTGCAAACTCAAGTCTGTGGCTTCCATTAGACAGTCAATCAATCTCTCTCTCTCTCTCTCTCTCTCTCTCTCTCTCTCTCTCTCTCTCTCTCTCTCTCTCTCTCTCTGTGTGTGTGTGTGTGTGTGTGTGTGTGTGTACACACAATGCTCAAATTATCTCTTTATCCCATTAAGACTGATCTCAGGTTGTGAGCAGAGTCTTGACTGCATTACTACAGTTTAACCACTGTGCCATGAGGTTCTTGAGTGCTTGTGTGTCTCTGTGTGTGCGTGTATGCACACATGTGTGCATGTGTGCACACAATGTTTAAATTATCTCTTTATCCCATTAAGACTGATCTCAGGTTGCAGTTTAACCACTGTGCCACAAGGATCTTGAGTGCCTGTGTGTGAAATTTGTGCCATCATGCAGGATTCAACTAGTGGGTCACAGGAACATTATGAATAACCAAATAGTACACTAACCAGTGAAGAGAAAGGAAGAAAATTGGTGGGTGCTTTACCTGTAATCTGGATCTTAATGCCACCAAGTTGATGCTACTGAGTTTTACATAGATGCAGAGAGAGAGTCCCAGTTACATGTATTTTTCAATATTCAGACGAATATGTTAAGATAGTCAGATAAAATCAAAGTGGGCAGACCACACATCAGCTGAAACAAATGGAATAAATAAGTTGGACTGATTTTAAATGGAGAGCATTAGCACACCTCTTATTTCTGTATAAAGCCCACCTTTCACAAAACACAATTATGCGAGTATTTTGCAAAACGAAAAAGGCGTAAATGTGAAAAATGCACAAAAATCCTTCAGACAAACACAATTTCAGTCCGTCCCAGCTCTGTTTCTTGTGAGGGACAGAAAAAGCACCCTGAGGAGGAGGAGGAGCAGAGAACCTGGGGCATTCGATTTGATTGGGTGCCTGCTGGAGTAGGCGAAGTAGATGCACAAACATCTGTTTGTTCAAAGGGTGAACCAGCAAGAATTAACAAACTCCCAGTTTGTGACCATCTCTATAACCTTCGTCACAACTGAAGAAAAATGATCCAATACAGAGATGAAAATAATCTTCTTCAAGAGCCATATCCTCATAGAATGTTGATGGTTACAGTAGGACCCCCCCCCGTATCCACTGATTCAGTTATCCACGGTTGGTGGGGAGGGGAAATTAAATAAATAATTCAGCAGCCACATCAAGCTACTGTCACAGACAGCAGCTGTAAAGCAAGCTATTATCATAAAACAGCATCCGTAAAGCAAGCTATTGTCACAAATAGCAGCTGTAAAGCAAGCTACTGTGATAAAACAGCAGCCATAAGGCAAGCTACTGCCACAAAACAGAAGTTTTGGGGATTTTTGGTGTTCTCTCTCATCCACAGTTTTCATTATCCACGGGAAGGCCTGGAACCAATCCCCAGCGGATACCGGGGTCCTACTGTAGTAGCATGATCTGGTTTTTATCTAAAGCTATTCTAAACAGTGAAGCTGTGCTCACTGTGAACCAATGGTTACATTCTTAAGCCAGAATGTTCTTCTACACCCCAGGACACGCTTCCCATCCATTTTTCCTTGAAGGATCCACTGCAGCAAATGACATTTGTTATTTTGCATTATGTGACCAAAATATTGTAATTTTTTCTTCTCTTTATGGTATTGAGAATTTCTAGCTTTTTATTCATGTGCTGAAATATGCCATGTTAGTGACTCCGGCTGTCCAAGGTATCTTCAGAATTCATCCTTAGGTCCTCCATTTCAAATGCTTCCAGCTTCCTACATGATGTATCTGTAAGGGTCCAGATTTCAACAGCTAACAAATCTTTAAAATGACTGAAAAACTTACAGCCGTGGCCCCTAGTCCCTTCAGTGGGCAGAGGGTGCTAAAAATCTCAGGCCGGTCGTGAGAAGGATAGGCACCTAGAATGTTTGCAGGTTATTTCAAAGTGAAAATAATTGCCAACTCAAAATGCAAATAACATGAAATTTGCCATAAAAGACTTGTTTAAAAAAATCTGCCAAAGGAGAATTTTCACTCAATCTACTCAGGTTTTATGCTTGCATTCAAGCATCACAATTACTGTATGTTCTAAAACAATGCAAAGCTGTCTCTTGTTTCAGTGGTATATTTCAGACCACCACCGTGTCATGCAGCCTCAGGGGAAAGTAAGCATGAGGTGCTCTTCACACTTCCGTTTAAATCTTCCACCCAAGAAGTTTTAATTGTTTTTCTTAATTGCTTGAGCTAACCTTTGCTGGGAGCTGCCTAGATGCCCTGAGCACATCCGATCTCACCTGATTTCGGAAGCTAAGCAGGGTTGGCCCTGGTTAGTACTTGGATGGGAGACCACCAGGGAATACCAGGTGCTGTAGGCGCCTGGAGTAGGAACTGGCAAACCACTCCAGTCTTCCTGCCAAAAAAACTCCATGGGCATGGAGTCACGAAGAGTGGGTCACGACTGTAATTACACAACACACACACACACACACACACACACACACACACACACACACACACACACACCCTTTGCTGGGGAAACCCATGATTAGCATAATGCCATGGCAGAATGCATGAACTGGTTGGCTAATTCTCACTCAGTTTATCTTCACTGGAACCTTCAATTATTTTTTGTTAGAAACAGGGAACTACACAAACACACACTTGTACAACTGAGTCTGTAGTACCAGGGTCAATCGAGGTAGAGATGTGGAATTACCATCCACCAACATATTTCCTTTTTGGCTTTCTTGCTTACTTTTCAGCAAATTGCTATTCTCCTATAGCAATCTGCCTCCCACATACTTCCTCCTTTCTATGCCTGCTAACATGGTAGGTGATGCTAGCAAACACTGCATTTTCTCTTGCCCAGATATACAGCTGAGTTTAATAAAGTCTTTACCTCATTTGAATGTGCTCTCACATTGATGACTCGAGTCGAAACAGCAGCCTCTCCCTATAAATCCATTCCCCAATTACAGCGGTACCTTGTATAAAGGAATCAATTTGTTCCAAATGAAATTCTGTTAAGCAAATTTTCCTTTATACAAATTTCCCATAGGAATGCATTGAGAATGGAGTAATCCCTAATCACAACCATTTTTATATTGTACAGATTCACCCCATAGGCAATTCTGTCAAGCAAATTTCCTCTATCTCCAGAATTTTTGTTGTACAGATTTTATGTTATACAAACTGTTTGTTATATGAGGGTCCACTGTATATGCAAATATCCTGGGAGGTCAATAAAATTCTATGTGCAGTTGCTCCATTCTGATAACACTTACCATATAACTAGGCAAGTTGCCAAATTCTGTGCTGCACCAATAAGAGTTCATAAACAAATTTTAAATAGAGATAAGGAAACATACTACAGTAATACCTCGGATAACGACTGAGGTGGGGGTCAGGGGTGATGAGGGAAGGCTGTACTAGTGGCATGCGTCTTCTCCCAGCTCGCCCGCCACCCGGGTGCTTTGCACCAGCAGCACCAGTAAAGGAAGAGAGGCGGGGGCCGCGGGTGATGGGGGAAGGCCGTGCGAGCAGTATGTGGCTTCTCCTGGCTCACCTGCCTCCCGGGTGCTTTGCACCGGCAGCGCCAGCATAGATAGAGAGGCAGGGGCCGGGGTGGTGGGGGAAGGCTGCGCGAGTGGCGCGCAGCTTCTCCCGGCTCGTCTCCTGCCTGGGTGCTTGGCGCCGGCAACACTGGCAAAGGAAGAGAGGCGGGGGCGGGCGGAAGAAGCGCCAGAGGTGCGCGGCTTCGGCCGGTTGTGCCCACCACCCGGGTGCCCAGCAGCAGGGGTGGCAAAGGAGGAGAGGTGAGGGCCCTGGGGAGGAGGGGGGTTAGTGAGGAGGGGGAGGAGTGCACTTTGAAAGTGCACCTTGTAAAGAGGTCTCAGGGGGGAAAGGCTTTTTTTGCCTTTTCCCCCGGACCTCCGGAACGGATTAATAGGTTTCCCATTCATTTCAATGGGAAACCCCATTTCGGATAATGATTTTTTTCGGATAACGACTAACCTCGGAGAACAAATTAAAGTCGTTATCCGAGGTACCACTGTATTTGTAGTAACTGATAACTGTTTTTATCGCAGCTAATGACTACTTTTATTTTGGGCCAGAGTAAATTTTAAATTGTATTTTTAAATTGCATTTAAAATTGTATTTATGATACATCATGTAATAAGGCTTGATTCCTATGTTTTCTATTGGAATGCATATTTGTATGATTTTATTTTTTGGGTTTTGGTCGTTGACCGTAAATAAAATTTATTATTATTATTCCATGCAGAAGAATGACTGGACAAAACAACAGCTAGCCAAATGGCTAGTGGCCAAATAGCTACCAGCTAGTAGTCAAATGTTTCGCATTGCTTACTGTCTAAGATTTCTTTCATCACTGATTTCCCAGTCCCAAGTAAAAAGGAATGTATGTAGCCATTATATTAAAGATAGGGTTGGCCGCCACCATTCATGGACTACAGATGGTCATTGGTGTTGCTCATCACATTCTATTAGTTCCTCAATGGGTGATTCATCTATTTTGGGTGATACGGTCATCTTTCAAGTATGAACCTCATAGCTTGCGCTGGAATACTGGAATTGTGTGTGCAGATAGGTGGGTGTTATGAAGATTGATCAAGGCTCATTTAGATCTTGATGACACACTTCAAAAATAATTTTGAAATCCTCCTCTGGCAAAAAAGAAGTGAAGTATTTCTTCTTTGTTAAGGTCTTAATAATTTACATTTTATTCCCCTTGAGAAGCAATTCATACAGAGCAAGCATGAAGCAATTATTTATGATTTATTTATTTAATTTAAAATATTTCTATCCTGCCTTTCTCCCTGAAAGGACTCAAGATGGCTACCTTGATACTTACAAAAGATGCAACCCATCCAAGGCATATCATTCTGCAATGAATCTGTTTGAGAAGAAAATTATACTCTTAAATTGAGAACAGAATTAAGAGCAATGGAAAGTCTTGAGGAGCCTTCACAGTTGAAGATATACATTGCTATTCCATGTTCTCACTTATCAGGATGGGGTCAGCAAAGATTTGGGTGTGTGTACACGTACTTTTAATATATGTGTGTTCAACTCTCCCAGAGAGAAGCTTCTTTGTAACCTAATGTAATCATGAAAATATGCTAGCTGGCTCCCCCCCCTTTCTCCTTGAAATAAATTTTGGTGCTTGAAGAACATAAGTAGGATTAATTATAAAATGTTAGCTCTGTGTTCCCAAATTTCAAAATCTGCAGAGAGCTAACAAGACTACAGCAGCGTGGTCGGGACTGTACTGAATTCATAATAAGTTTTTCTGTCTTTCACTCTTAACCAAAAGGCGATGCAGGAGGAATATTTTACAATCCCATTTGTCACTAAATCTTAGATCCTCATTTCAAACTTCATTTTAGTTGATTGTGTAAAAAAGGCTGTTATCCAAATATACTGGGTTTGGCTTTTTTTAAAAAAAAATAATAATTTAAAGACCTTTGATTTATCTTGCCTCTAAAGGCTTAAATCTTGCAATCTCAGAATGACTTTTGAAAGCTATCCCTTGAGGCTCTCCTTATAGAAAATCATGACAGAAACCGATGAGGTATGAGAGTTCCCCTTGTATAAATAACAGTCAAATTCCTGGTTACTGTCAGTTAAGATAGGAAGTGAGCTTTCTAGCTCAGCAGGATCCCTCTGTCTCAGGTAATAGGCCCAATGGCTCAGATAAAAGGCAAGACGCTGTGATGTTACAGAGTCAGGGAAGGCAGGGGTTGAATGGGGTGGAATTGCTTTGGTGCTGACTGTGGGGAAAGGTACCAGGCAAATCTGGATAAATGAGCCCAGATTCTGAATTAAATCCTGGCAACCATGTAACATACTAACCTGGAGTGAATGAGCCTTGTGGTGCAGTGGTTAAATGCCTGTACTGTAAGTAAAACGATGCTACCTGAGGTTCAATCCCAGGTAGCAGGCTCAAGGTTCACTCAGCCTTCCACCCTTCTGAGGTTGGTAAAATGCGTACCCAGCTTGCTGGTGTGGGGGTAAAGTGTAGCCTGAATAATCTAAATGAAACTGTAAACCACCCAGAGACTGCTTGAAGGGTATTAGGGTGGTATATAAGCAGAACACTCTGCTTTGCTTTGGATTAGATCCAGGGTGCGCTTACAGATGACAAAAGGGATTACCTGGCAGGTATCTATAACACCCATGGCATGTCAGGAGTTTTTCTAGACCCCATGTTATCGTTGACAGCCCGATTAGGGTATGGGTAGCATTTTGCAGCTCGTGCCTGCTTCAGTGCTAAGAGAACGTAGATAAAAATGACTGGAGTTGCAGTGCTGGTGCTCCACTCCATGTCTTGATCTTTCTGCTACAATGGGACCAACAGCATGCATCTACCCTGTTTACTCCCCAGGCCCCACCTCTCACTCCTGGGGAGACAACAGTGTGCATGGGCAGTGCACATATGAACACTTTCAGCTGAGCCAGTGAGCGCCAGTGCCTGGTGAAAATAGGTGGAGATGGGTGGCTGTGCTTTAAAGTTATTTCACATGGAAATGCACGGTGCTTTCCTTATTCAGCATCACATCACATTGGGTTCCCCAACCAGAAGATGTCAGAAGCAGAAAGCTTCCTTGAGACTTCAGCCAGTGCCTTTTGACATGGCAACTCTGAAATAGAAACACGAGTTCACAATGGCAGTATTTGATGGAGTCTTTCAGACAGTTGGGATGAGGCCTAGAGGACATTTCACGAGAAGGGAAAACCTTCCTGATGAACTCTGACTAAATCCATATGTTGCAGACCTTGTAATCCCTCTAAAAACCAGCTTGGTAAATTTCCTTTACCTATTATTTACTATTTAGCCCAAGCCTCGTTTACCTTTCATTTACTCAGCTTGTTTACTCATTCTGACTCTACTCTGTTTATCTTTCATTTATTTACTCTTGATTACTGGGTTAATTCCATTTGCTTTTCATTTCCCTTTACCTATTCCTGTCTACTCCTCATTTACTCACCTTCCATCTGTAAACAGCAAGGACATGTGTTATTGTAATCAATAACTGTGCAAAGCATGCTCTGTTCACGAGACAACTGCCTATGGTTCACCCAACCAGCATGTGTCACCTTTACTTCTGAAACTTTTGTAACCAATCACTGATGCTGTGCATACTCTTGGATGTAAACCATATGTAATAAAATGTGCCAATGGCAAGGTGTGTGATGGCTCCACTGGACTCAAGTCTTCTTTCTTCAGGATCCTCCCACAAGTATTGAACATTGAAAGTCATCTGACAATGGCTGACATCCTGTTCCTTAGTAAGCTACAACTAGAGTGGGTCCCTGAATCAGTGAGGATTTAGAGGGTCAACTCCTCCATTATTTCCATTGATTGAATGGCCCTGTTGTAGTGATTTACTAAACAAAGTTAGAGGATTTCAGCCACTGCCTACTGCAGTAATGCTGATATTTTCACAGTTCTTGTTACCAGGATATAGTTGGAGGTTTTTACAATCTTGTATGCTGCCTTGTGATTTGTGTGACTGGGAGGGACTCCTCTGGGCTGGTGTGACTGTCAGTATACCCAACACTAACCAATCCTTCCCCCTGGCCTCTGAATTCAGAGACCCATATCTCTGCTGGGTGTTCCTTTCCCACCCTTTGGCCTGCTGAAGTCAGTTTGTTAGCTCGCTGTTGATCTGTTCACAACTGTAAATAACAAAACCCTTTTATTCTTTCTCCTACAGATGTCCCAGAGTGAGTTACCGAGACATTAAGCAGCAGTTAATGAGAAAGGCCTGGACTATCTATGGAACTTGAAACTATTCTCTTCTGTGAATCTGGACTTCTGCTGTATAATGAAGGGATTTTAACCAGAATTTCAAAACTCTGCATATACTAAGCAGTGATTAGAAGAACAATGTAAGTTATCTCCTGCTGTTTCCAGATGGTAAAAGACAGGGTATACATTTATAGAAAGAAAGCCTGGAAGCTATTGAAAGCAATCCCATCATTATACAAGCCATATTCAAACCAAGATTGTAGTTATGCAAACTTCTACCCCACTGAGTTGGCATTATTATTGTATTTTTGAATGTCCAAATCTCGTAACGTTTTGCAGAAGCAGCATCATTACATCAGAATGAACAGTAGCCGCTGGAACTGCTTGGTTATTCTAGACAGGCTTTTTTCCACAGCAGTGCAGAGCCAGAGTCTGCTCAACAGTAAGGGTCTCGGGGAAAAGCATTCAAGACCTCTTGCTGATCATCTGGACTCGTGTCTGGCAAAATTTAATATAATTTCATGTCATTAAAATAAAAATGTATATTTAGGAGTGCCTTACCATGCCTCTCTGCAGACACCCATAATCATCTCTCAGCAGTAGCTGGGGGAAAAGGACCTGGACTTGCATTTACACAGTTTACTGGGTCCTTTTCATGTCTGTCACACAAATAATGTGGTGCTGCTGATCCCTCCTCTGTTCACCTCTCTACTAGGCATGGACCTTTCATTTTGGAATGGGTCCGGGTCCAAAACGAATTCACCCATTGTCTTACTTGGTGCGGGGAGCACCTCCAACCAAGAAGAAGCCTCCAACGTGTCATTGTTCCTTCTACCTGGCGCTGGCTAATCAGGACCTGTGCAGGGACATGCATCATCCCACCTCCCTGTCTGATTGGCCAGAGCCAGGGAGAAGGGATGATGATGCGTCAGAGGCTCCTTCCTGGTTGGAGGTGCACCTCATATGAGGTAAGACAAGGTGAGTCAATGGGTGATTTTGTTTTGCAGGGTGGGTCCAATTTCTGAACAGCACCTGTGCTGCTGTGGTTCATTTTGGAACCAGACCCATTCCAAAATGAAAGGCCCATGCCTACTATCTACTCTTATGGGGAGGAAAGAGATAACAAAAGTAGCGCTGATGGGCATCTGAGCCTTTGATAGTGCTTTTGTTACACAAACAGCCAGCCCTACCTTTAGGTGGGTGGAGGAAGCTGCCTCATTGTGCAGATATGGGGAAAGGAAGGGAAAGTCGTGTGTTGGATGGCATGGTTAGGCAGACCAAGCAAGCTGTGTTACACTTCAAAAGTTAGCCTGCTGCCCTCACATGAAGCAGAGGAGACTGTGAGGTCAGCAGTGAAACAGGAGTCAATTGTCAGTCTCTTTGGCTTTTGTGTATGGACTGGAAGTTAGGATTAGTTTGTTTACCTCAAGGCACAAACATGTTTGTGACTAGGCCACTGCTTGCTTTAACTGCACAGTGGGCAGGCATAAAGATTTGTTAAATCATGTGAACTAGAACTAAGGGATATTGTTCTTGAGAACACCTGAGACAATACATTTACCCCCTCAAACCATTTGATCTGAGGTAATTTGAGCACAAAAAGCATAGCTTCGATATGTTCCTTTTTAAAACTGCCACTCTCAAGAGTCCAGTGGTTTCAGAGAGGAATGTCTTTCAAAAACATGCTATTCCTTCTAAAACAATAATATATTTCCCATTAATTCTGGTAATGGGGCAGTGACCATGGTGACTAAGGATTCTGGGTGTTGCAGTCCAAAAATTATTATTTCTAAGCTATGGCTGTGACTTGGGGAAGATGCTGGGCAAAGCAAAAATGTTCTGCTTATATACCGTCCCATAGCACTTAACACACTCTCTGGGAGGTTTACAATTTATTTATGCAGTCTGCACGTTGCTCAGCTCTCTGTAGTCCTCACCATTCGCAGTGCTGATTAGGACTGCTCCAAATCATGTGAGGTAATAGTCTCCCTAGTACCTCTCAGCACTAGTGGTTACACACATACACACTGGTTACATACAATGGCAACAAACTGAAGCAAGTCCATAGGAGAGCAACAAGGATGATCAGGGGAGTGGGAACCAAGTCTTATGAGGAAATATTGAAAGAACTGGACATGTTCGGCCATCAGAATAGGAGACCGAGAGGAGGTTTGATGGCACTTTTCAAATACTTGAAAGGTATCATAGACAGGAGGTGCAGGATCTGTTCTCATTCAATAATACAGGACACATAATGGGCTCATACAACAGGAAGTCAAAATATCAAGGAAAACTTCTATTAGAACAAGTACAACAATGGAAGCCAATTACCTCAGGAGGTAGGGAGTGTTCCAATGCTAGTTCGAGAGAAAACTGGACAGTCATCTGTCACATCTTCTTTTGATTTGATTCCTGCACAGACCTGAAGGTTAGACTTGATGGCCTTCAAGACCACTTCCAACTCAATTATTTCATTATTCTACAGGTTCCACATTTTGCCCACCTTGTGCTCATACCTAAAATTCTTGTTTACAAAAGTAACTTTACCCATCTCTGTTGTAGATCCCATAAGCCATATCCTTCAATTTGCAAGTGGTCACGAATTATATTAAACCCGGACGAAATGTACAGAAATTCACCGAATCGTCCTTCCTTTCTACATTGCCCTCCTTTGACCTTCTTATTGAGAATGATTCTTTTTCTCTGCTTGGACTGTGGCTGTCCATATTTTAAATTCATATCCACATAGCTCGCCTCCTTTTGTGGTTAAGCTACAGGGCTGACCTACAGGAAGCCGAAGATGCAATCTGTGACTATGACTGATCTGTCCCTGGGAGTGGGTCAGGTGGACTTGACCCCGCACTGAAAATCAGACCAAGCCAATCTGCTTATCCCATGGCAGAGTGGTGGAGTTGAAAGATTGTGCTGCAAAGGCCCTGCGTCTTTGGTGGTGAGTGAGGAAGGGAATGGTCAGTTGGCTGACTTATTTTTCTTTTGCTTCAACTTTTGTTGATACCATGGTGGCAGGCATAATAAAATGTAAAAGAGGAGGTTAAAACTTGGATTTGCAAAGAAAGCATTTTATTATAGAATTCCTTCTGAGTGGGGCAGGAATGTGACTTTTTGCCAGTAATGGTGCCTTTGAGAACAAAACTCTTTTTTCCCGCTGCTTAGATTTTAGTTCCTTTAAAAAATGCCCTCAACAAAGTCATGGCATAAAAACTGCAATTAAATGCCCCCGAACCATGTTAGCTTCCATTAAAAACAATGAGAAAAAAGGGATTGAGAAATCACAACTTGTTACACAGAATAATCATAACCATGGACTTGATTTAACCAAGCCCATCATACATCAATGCTGACTGTATGATGACCCTTGTCAAGATTTTTCAGGTAAAGAATATACAGAAGTGGTTTATTTCTGGGAGCACCCTGGGACTTTGCAGCTTGCCCAAGGCCACACAGGCTGGGTCTTCTCCCATGAGGCACAGTGAGGAATTGAACTCCTGGCCTCTGGACCTGTACCACTGAGCAATCCAGCCATCTCGGCTGCATGGAAAAGAAGGAATAAATGAGAAACATGGCAAAATTATTGCTTCTTTCCAAAGCCATAGGAGAATCCTGCAAACAAATATGGGGCTCTAGATAAAAGAAATCCTTTCTTTCCACATCAGTGTGCCTCTTCTGTTTTTTGAGAGTTTCATAGTTAGGTCCCAGGGGCTCCCTCAAATCCATAAGGGCTAGAACCTCAACTTTAAATGAAGCCAGAGATGTTAGGACTCTACTCATGTCAAGGAAAGCTGCATAAAAACAATCACACTTGATAAAGCCCACTGTGCATATACTGTTGTGCACTTTGTACAGAAAGGTAAAATATTCTCACCTTAGCAATTAGGATTTTAAATTTACAGGTCTCAGAGCATTGGCTGAGGTCTCAGGGGATTGCTATGTCTCTCTGGATCTCCAGATGGGGAGAAGCAATATCTGAAGGCAAGTACACTAAAAGAACAGAAGGCTTGTTTGTTTGTTTGTTTGTTTTTCATTTCAAGATGGCTTTAATGTCTGGGTAGTAGAGATGGGCATGAAAAGGAAAAATAGGGTTTTGTCTCATTTCTGTAGTAGTTTCATTTTGCTTCATATGTAACAAAAATTTAAAGTAGCTTCATTAAGAAATGAAACAAAATGAAATGAAACACTATGCTCCCTTGGATCCTAAAGGACAAAAATGGCAGGGTACCTTCCACAAGCAATTCTAGGTAACCCCCTGAAATTTGGAAATGTTTTGTGGTCAACGGGCTGAGTTGTGAAGCTCCAAATGGGGTGCCCCTAGAAAAGATAATTCTAATTGGAATCAATCAGAACTCCGGAAGCCAAGCTGTGTGGCCTGCCTGCAGCTTGGCTTCAGAAGTTCCAATTACAATTAGAAAGATGCTTTTCCTAGGGGCACCCCCTTTGGAGCTTTATAACTCAGCTCCCTGATCCCCAAACATTTCTAAATTTGGGGGGTTTTCAGGAAAAAGCTTGAGCTCCCCTGCCATTGATTCCTCTAGAACAAATCATTTCATTCTAGAGGGGGGAAGTGTTGTTTCGGGATGAAACAAAATGAAATTCATCCTACCATTTCATTAGGTAACAAAGAACATTTCAAGCATTTGAGTGTAAATTACTCTTCTTCAAAGCAGATCCCAGAAGTTCAAACATGGTAACAGATATGCTTTACCAGGGCAGGAGTCTTGGAAGGCAGTTGTAAAAGCTGCTTAAGCATTGGTTTTCACGACCCCATTCTTCATACAAAGGAACATGGGTCATACACCACCCCACTCCCTCACCCATTTCCATAACAAAGTAATTCGTTATCTAGCAAAATGTTTTGTGCCCATATCTACTAGGTAGTCATATCCACTCATTGCCAACTGGCACCAAGGCTCAGTGAGAAGATGTTTGAAAGTGTCTTGCATTTGCCCAAGAGAGAGGGACAGGAACTAGGAGAGAGTTGGTGAGTGTACGTACACACATGGTCCAATCAGGGCATCCACAGATTGAGCGAGCGATCGTCATCATCCTGGAGCTGCAGAAGTGGCAGGGACTCTATGAATTATCAAGTTATACAGGGTAGTAAAAACTGAGAGAGATTGTGAGGAGCTCCAGAGGGATCTCTTGACACTGGGGGTGAGCAAAACAGTGGCAAATGAGCTTCAATATTAGCAAGTGCAGAGTGAAGTTGGGGTAAAAAAAAAAAAATTACATTTATAAACTGATGGGGTCTGAACTCTCTGCAACAAACCAGGAAAGAGACCTTGGTGTCCTGGTGGACAGCTCAATGAAGGTGTCAATCCAGTGTGCTGCAGCAGTGAAAAAAGCAAACTCAGTGTTAGGGAGGGAGGAATGGTATAGAAAATAAGTCAGCAAGTGTCATTTGTCTCTTTATAAATCTATGGTGAGACCCCATCTGGAGTATTGTGTACAATTCTGGTCACCATGCCTCCAGAAGGATATTATGGAAATGGAATAAGTGCAGAGAAGGCCAACCAGAATGATTCAGGGACTGGAATACCTCCCTTACCATCTAAGGCTGCAACGGCTGGGCCTCAGTCTTCACTCTTGTACGACGGCACCTGAGAGGTGACCTGATTAAAGTTTAAAAAATCATACACAGTGTGGACAAAGTAGATAAGGGAAAACTGTTTTCCGTATCACACAACACTAGAACTAGGGGGCACTCCATGGAAGTTTTTCAGTGCTAGCTCTCAAACAAGTAAGAGAAAGTACTTTTTCACCCAGAAGATCACTGCTCTCTGGAACTCCCTGACAGAAGAAGTGGTGACAGCTGTCAGCCTTGACAGCTTTAAGAAAGGATTAGACAAGTTCATGGAGAACAAGGGTCTCAATGGCTATCATTATGATGCCTAAGAACAACCTCTGGGTTGGAGAGATGGGCAGGATCTCCCTCAATGCCATTTGCAGGGAATCGTAAGCAGCTAAAGACATCTGCTTGGGAATACCCTGAAGCAAATGGTGAGCCACTGGGTGAGACAGAATGCTGGACCGGATGGGCTTTGGCTTGTTCTAGGCTCTAAAGACATCTGTCATGGAAGCACAATGGGGAACTGAATCAGCATCCCTGAAGGCACTGAAGCTAACCAAATTCATTGTAGTTCATATCGGAATGTGGTACATATTTCAGCCTGCAAGCTCTAAAGATCTGTTCTGTCTTTGATGGTAAAAATAAAAATATTTATCATTCTGCTAAGCAATGTCTAATTAAATGCAGGAAAGCACTGCCCACCGGGGAGTGGTGTAATTTGAAGATTCTCATAAGTACTTGCATTAGTTGTTCATGAGGACATCTTTCATCTTTTTTCTCATGAGCTCCTCCGTCACATTAACCGGAACATTTGACTCAGAGAATAGAAGCATAAAGGAAGGTTGGTAACCGAGCACAACAGGCTGCTAATCATGAGGAAATTATAATGGTTTTTTCATGGTCCATTGTCATTTAGTTATCTTCATGGAATGACTACCTTCCATTTACGAAATGCTTCCATTAGCAAGGATGCATAAAAGGCCGATGTTATGCATATATATTTTTTCACGTGGAAGCAAAGAGCTAAGCACATATTGCGAATTAATTATGTTTGCATTGTTGCATTTCCAAAAAAAGATAATGGGAACTAGATAAGCAGCTGGGGTGCTTCGCCCTTTCTTTGTTTGGCTTATGTTTTCTCCAGATTGTTTCTCTAGACATTTTTCAGCATTCCTAAGAAGTAGACTTCGGCACTAGAGATGGGCACCTTATGAAAAAGGACACATGAGAAAATGAAACGAGATTGGGAAAAGTGTTTTGTTACAAAACGAAATGAAACATTTCTTTTTCTCTTTCATTACTTTGTAAAATGGCTCCCTTGTAAAAAGCTACCCACCAAATATGGTGCCTCTAGGACACAGAGGAGCCATTTTAGAGAGTAACGAATTAGTTCATTATTTCGTTTTGTTACGATTTTTAAACAAACATTCATTTAAAAATGAAACAAAATGAAACAAAACTCTATTTTCCCAATTCCGTGCCCATCTCTATTCAGCACCTCTCCATGGTCAGAGCTCTGGTACCCAGGACTGGCAGAACCACTTGAGGGATGGACAACCTCCCGCGTCCTGCACAGCAAGACAAAGGAAAAGGAAAATAAGATTTGCTGTCCCACATGATAGCCTGTGGTTCTCCATTGGTACGAGCACTTCTTTGCTTGGGCAAAGGACACGAGGCCACTCTGGTAGAGGTTGTCATAAACCAGCCAAAATCTGGCTGCCATTGTAACTCAAAGGGCCTAAATTTCAGCAGCATGTTGCTTCAAGTTATAAAATCAGCATAAATATTATTTGCAATACATGAAGCTGAACAATGTAGAATCATAAAATAATGGAGTTGGAAGGAGCCTATAAGGCCGTTGAGTCCAATGCCCCTGCTCAAGGCAGGAATCCAAATCAAAGCAGACCTCATAGATGGTTGTCCAGTTTTGGAGCATTGGAGCTTTCACTACCTCCCAAGCTAATTGGTTCCCTTGTTGTACTTCTCAAACAGTCAATAGTCTTTTTCAGATATTCAACCGAAGTCTGGCTTCCAATAGTTTGAGCCCATTATTACATCTCCTGCACTCTGGGATGCTTGAGACCAAATCATGCCCCGTCTAGTTTACTAGGATTAGGGGGCACCCCATGAAACTTTTGGGTGCTAGATCTCAAACAAATACTTTTTCACCCAGAGGATCACTGGTCTGTGGAACTCCCTGCCAGAAAAAGTAGTGACAGCTGTCAGCCTTGGCAGCTTTAAAAAGGATTGGACAAGTTTCATGGAGAACAAGGGCATCAATGGCTATCATTATGGATGCCTAAGGACAACATCCGGGTTGGAGAGAGAGGCAGAATATCTCTCAATACTATTTGCAGGGAATCGTAAGCAGGTGAAGACACCTGCTTGGGAATACTCTGAAGCAAATGGTAAGTCACTGTGTGAGACAGAATGCTGGACTGGATTGGCTGTAGCCTGTTCTGGCAAGGCTGTTCTTATGTTCTTATGTTCTATTCCCCTCTGTACACAATATATAATGTTTATACTGACTTTGTTTTTAGTCATAAAAGTTACTTCTTGGACTACTGGTCTCAGAATCTGTGTTGGAATGGAAGCTCATTTGAATTGTGCTACTTTCCATCACTAACAAACTGGAAAAGTGACCTATACCAAATGGCATAAGAAAGATTTTGCTCACCTCAGCTTTTTTAAATACTGGTCAATATTTAAGAGATTTTTTGCATGAATGGAAATAGGAGTGATATATCATACCCGTAGCAGCATATTTACAAGTGTTACCGTTAATATATCTCAGCATCTCAGAGATAAATCACTGGATTCATTTTATCACTATTTGTGGTCTGAAATGGCAATGCCATCTTTACTGAACAGTAACAACACAAAACAATGTTAGGTCACATAGTACGTATAGAAAGCAAATGTCTCCATTTATCTTCAGTAAATGGTAAGGGAACTGATTTTTATCCTTTTAAAAATGCCCTGAGTTTATTGAGAAGCACCCAAAATCAATATTTATTTAGTGCTAAGGACAGGGGAAGTTTGAAAAAACAATAGCCAAAGAGGAGTGCCAAAAACACTTTTATTTTAAGAGGGAGAGGTCGTTTGCTTTTTCATTGTCCCAATCCAGTAATTGAAAGGTTGGCTCTGGTGTGTGTGTGTGTGTGTGTGTGTGTGTGTGTGTGTGTGTGTGTGTGTGTGTGTGTGTGAGAGAGAGAGAGAGAGAGAGAGAGAGAGAGAGAGAGAGAGAGAGAGAGAGAGAGAGAGAGAGTTTATAGCCAAGTTTTTTTCAGAATTCAAAATCATAAAGATGCTGTGGTGTTTTCTGAAAGCTGTGGAATCATTGGAAGGCTTTTGCTTGAATACCTCCTTATTACCCCCTCCACTGAGTGGGAGGTTAATTTCCTTGGGCTCTGTGGAGGCTTAGCTTCAAGAGTGGCCCAAACTGTTGGATCGTGCCAGTCATTCCATTAATGCTTGGCCCTCTGCTTGATACCAGTCCTGTTTCTTGTCCTAAGCCATTCTTTATCTCACAAGGCCACCAGCTTTGTGCCGTGCAAGCCAACTCAGCTCAATTTGAGCTCATGTGCCTTTGGCCATTCTCTAGGTGCCACCTTCAATCTGCAGCCATCTTCCAGCACAAATGGTGGCCCGGGGTTAAAAAGAAACATTTTAAAACTTTACTGGCAGAGTTCAAAACAGCTTACTCTTTGGAGATATGTTTCCCAGGCAGTACATAATATCATTTTCCCCACTGTGCATGCTGGGTGGAAAATCTGGGAGTTATATTTCAGAAAAATAACATTACTAAGGCACCGGTCTCACTACCATTATCTGTGCATCTTAATATGATGCGTACTATTTTGGGGGGGGGTCACGTGACATTTTATGCGCAGTTAGCGCCCCGATGACAGGGGAGTATTTTACTTCTCTGCGTCCATCCTGACTTGCTTACTTCACATCTTTTCCCTGTTTTTTCCCTTGTGGCAAATACTTCTATTGTAGCTAGGTAGCAGTTTTTCTTCTTAAAATCAATTGTAATTGTGCCGGCATACCAGTATGCCACCAATTCAGTAGCATGAACAATTATCAAGAACTACAGGAAGTGGCAGAAAAAGGGGCATGAATCTAATTGGTCACACCTCCTTTGAGGCATTAAAAAGTGCACATCAATAACAGAAGTCTTTTAACACAACCCCTAGCGGTGGTACAAAATACCGCAGTTATAGTGTGCTTCCGGGGGCGTGGTCGGCCGGGGTACCAAAATACTGTTCTTCGGAGTGAAGGCACGATCTTTTGCTGCACAGTCTTTCGCAGCAAAAAGAGCAGCAAAATTGTCATGAGACCGGGGCTCAAGTTTTGATGCTTCGTGACAAGGGGTACACATCTGCAAAGCTCTGCCCTGAGACCAGAAGAGTTAATAGGCATACTGCTGTACTGCACACACGGCATAATTATCTTCTGGGGCAGACTGCCACAACGTATGGCTATGGTGGGCACTAATTCGGATGGTATTCTTAAGAGAGTAGATGAATTTAAGGAAGACGAAGAAGACAACCATTGTGTGAACTAAACAGAACTTGGAAAAGGTCTGTCTTTGTTCAGTTGGAGGCCACTGTTTTTTGCTGTTGATCTGTTCAGTTGGCTGCTGCTCTGTGTGCAGTAAAGAAAGTGGTATGCCCAAGTCTGTAAGTTCCAGAAAGTGGAAGAACAGATTTGTAAAAAATCCTTTCTCCTGGAAATGTTTCAGAGTGGATTATTGAGACTTTTAAGTGGCAGTTAATGAGAAAGAGTGGACTTCAGGGTAACTTTGTAGCTATTCTCATCTGGGTAGCAAAAAGAGAATTTTACCAGCAATTCAAAACTTGGCAACAGAGACAGCACAGTGTGCTGTGAAACCTGCCTTTATCCCAAACAATCTTAAAAATAAATATATCCTATAAAGTAAAACTTGCCATTGCACATAGCCGGCCAAGTCCCAGCAGTCTTCCCATTAACTTCTGTCACATACTGCAAATCTATAGCACCTCTAGTAGGAAATCATCTTGTATCATTTCTGCTTTGATCATGGTTGCTTTATTGAAACGGCAGGTTGGTGGTGGGGGGAGCAGTGATGACATTACTGCGGAAAGTACCAAATGTACACAAAGAGAGAGGCAGGCTTGAGGGTTACCCCGAGTTTGGAGACAAGTGGAACATGGCGATAACCTAGAAGCCAACCAACAAGAAAGTAAGATTTAAATCGAATTCATCATCACAACGTAACTGCTCTCTCCTTTTTAAAAAAATTTTTTTATTTTTAAAACAAAGTAAAAAACAGATACATTGCTTATCTCTTGCCATGTTACATATATCAAAGGTTTTCCCCAATAGATCAGCCTAGTTTCATGATTCTCTTTTCATCTTAAACAAGACATTTTCATGTTCCTGTACTTGCTAAATATTTTACCATTAGTATTCTACTGTTTTTCCATCAATATCATGTTCATCTCTGTTTGTCTCTGTCTTCATCCAGTTCACAAATTACATATAGTAGATTACAATAATGTATTAGCTAGTTTAATCTTAGCCGTATTCCCAGTCCTAAAGACTTAATTCTCTCCTTTTTTTATAATACCCTCAAGTCAGTTCAGACATGGCGACTAAAGATGGGCACGAAACGAGCAATTTTTCGTTTTTGTTTTCGTTTTTTGTTTCGTTACGTAACAAAACTAAAACGAATTTTGTCTCCAAAATGAAACGAAATGAAATGAAACAACAGAAATTTTGTCGTGCGTTTCGTTTTCGTTGTGGCAAATACATTGAACTGTAATGAATGCTAACGAAACAGCAATTTTTCATTTTCATTTTCGTTTTTTCATTTCATTACGTAACAAAACAAAAACGATTTTTTTTTGCAAAAAATTCACGAAAAATGAAAACGAACCGAAACGGACCCCCTAAACGACAAACGACAAATGAAACACCATTTTTTTGAGTCGTGCCCATCTCTAATGGCGACCCTTCCCAAGATTTCCCAGCTGTAGAATACTCAGATGTGGCATATCATGTGCTTCTTCTGGGGGGCTCCTATGGTTTGTGCAGCTTTCCCATGGCCACACAGGGTGGCTTTTCTGGGATACACAGTGGGGAATCGAACTCCCAACCTTTGGCTCCACAGCCAGATATGCAACAAACTAAGATACTGAATTGCAAATTTCCACAGCCAGGATAGACTGAGCATCCCCCAAATCTGACCGTGCCTGGCTAGAGCCTAATAGTTCTTTGACTAAATAGGCTCCAGTAGCAATTAAAGCAGGGTGGGATGGGGGCAGGAGTCCATCTTTATTTTTCAGACCTTGAGCACAACTTAAAGAATGCTGGACTGGTTGACTGTCAAATATACCATCCCTCTTACAACTCCGTTTCTTCCAGCCTTTCCCTGAAAGCAAATTGGCACCTCAGTGCTCTAGCTTCTGTTTTTTTTCTGAGTCTCTCATCATGCCAAAAAGCTGTTTTCTTCTGCTGTCAATTTTTTTAAATCAATTTGTAAATAATTGTTTGCCACTCTTATAAATAGTATTTTTCTTAATTTTGCTTCTTTTTAATATATGTTTGATTTTATGGATTTCAAAGTGGCATAGCGCTATATTAATCTTACAGATGGAGGGGGTAGCAGTTCTTACTATACAGAATCATGCAGCCTGAAATCCATGATCCTGGCACCCAATACATGACAAACCCCACAGATAAATTTTCTGCAATACAGGTAAACACACATGGGAAAATGATTTTTAAAAATCATGACTGGAATTGATTCAAACATACAACTCTCTTATGGATGTCTAAACATAATAGCTTTCCAATATTTTAAAATTGATTTCAAGTGTGCTAAACCCAGCACAAAAACAGAAGTCTTACAACATGTAGCCAGGGCCTCATTCTCTCTTATTCCCAACTCTCAACCATCACCATCAACACCTTCCCACTTTCTCTAATAGTCATTTCACTTTTCAATGCTCTTGCACCTCAATGTGGGGGCCAAGAGAAGGTAAACTGCAGTGCTATCTGTCCCACATAGCAACCTTCTGAGATTTCAGGAAGCAGTCTGAGACTCAGCTAGTTTATACTGTAGGGCTGATGATGGGCAAGATCTCAAGATTCATTTGTCCCTGAAGTCCAGATTTTGGAGCCTGTTCTCTAAATCTCAATCTTAGGACTTGAAATCCCAGATAATGGGCCAGCCAACTCAGAAATCTTTGATTTGCTGGGCTTCATTGCCATTCCCATGCTTGGAGGGCATGCCATTTAACTACCTTGCATGCTCTAGATCAGGGTTGGGGAAACTTCAGCCCTCCAGATGTGTTGGACTTTAACTCCTAGAATTCTAATCCTATATTGACAATGAAGATAAAGGCCTTCTCTTGCTTATCATAGAATCACAGAATCATAGAGTGGAAGAGACCTCAAGGGCCATCCAGTCCAACCCCCTTGCCATGCAGGAACTCCCATCACAGCACTCCTGACATATGCCTACCCAGCCTCTGCTTAAAAACCTCCAAAAAAGGAGACTCTACCACCCTCCATGGCAGCATATTCCACTGCCAAACAGCTCTGTCAGGACGTTCTTCCTAATGTTTAAATTGAATCTCTTTTCCTGTAGTTTGAAACCATTGCCCCATGTCCAAGTCTGTGAAGCCATGGAGAACAAACCTGTTCCCCTTCAATATGACATCCTTTCAAATATTTAAACATAGCTCTCATATCCCTTGTCAGCCTTCTTTTTGTAAGCCTAAACATTCCCAGCTCTCTAAGCCCCTCCTCATAAGACATTTCTTCCAGAACTTCAACCATCTTGGTTGCCCTCCTCTGGACCTGCTCAAGGTGGTCAATGTCCTTTTTAAATTGAGGTGCGCAAAACTGGACACAGTACTCCAGGTGGGGTCTGACCAGAGCCAAAGAAAGTGGTACTATCACTTCCCTTGATCTATACACTATGGTTCTGTTGATGCAAACAAGAATCACATTGGCTTTCTTGGCCGCCACATCACACTGCTGACTCATGTTCAATTTGTGGTCCACCAAGACTCCCAGATCCCCTTCACAGGTACTATTTTCCAGCTAGGTATGTCCCATCCTATATCTGTTCAATTCACTTTTTTACCTAGATGTAGCACCCTACATTTCTCTCTGTTGAAACCCATTCTGTTAGCTTTGGCCCAGCACTCTAATCTGTGAAGGTCATTTTGAATTTCCATACCATCCTCTAGCAAATTAGCAATGCCTCTCAATTTGGTATCATCTGCAAATTTAATCAGCCTACTCTCTATCCCTTCCTTCAAGTCATTAATAAAGATATTGAATAGCTTGTAGAAGGACAGCAAAGATAGGGTCAGCCTGGCTTCCTGTGTGAGGGAGTTCCAAAGTCCAGTGGAGAAGGACGTCTCAATCGATCTTGGGATGCCTTGATAGAACTGTGGGAGGTTCCCCACCCTTGCTGTAGAACAACTATTGGAGGGATGAGGATGCAATTTGCAAGATTCACTGTCAAGTCATAGTTAAGTTGCAGCAGCAAATCAACTCAGACTTGATTCGGGATTCTCCCCACCACCAAGGACTTGGACTTGACTCACAATTCAGAACTCACCCCTCCCATTTTTCAGAGGAAAAGGCTTATTTCCGAAAGTGACTCAGATTTGGGACTTGGGTACCAAAGCCTTACACTATTATTACTATTGTAGTACTATGTCTTGGCCTTTAAAATTCCCTTGAGTCTTTACAGTGTCTGCCTGTCTCTCTCCATCGTAGTTTTGCCACTGCTGGCAATGGTCTTCTGCCCCCATGACATCACAAGGGCCTCTGGACCTCAGGTTTTGGTGTTGAGACATCTGAGAATGGGATGCTGCTATCCTATCAGCCCCACCTGTACAAAGGCCAGTATCCAATCCACAGATATAGACTGCAACATATGTAGGACTCACACTGGCAAAAGCCTTTCTTCCACCAGCTCCCTAAGACACTCCAGAGCAGGACAATGGCTGCAACCATTTCTTCCTTTGTGTTGCCTCCTGCCAAAATGGGAAGCTTCCCAGCTGGCCATGGGGGTTACACCTGGCTTCCAGGTTCTTCACAGCCAGGACCTGGGGTGGTGGTAGTGAAGGCGACACACTGGTCTCTTTTCCTCCAGTGTCTTATCCCCAAGGCTTCTGAAACCTGAAATTGTCCCCAGGGCTGGCTTAGGGCCTTTTCACATGACCCCTAAGATCCGCTGGTCCCTTAAATTTGGACCAGAGATCTTGGGGGTTCATTTCTGTTTCTGCGTCCCCACCCCTCAGCACTTCCTGCTCCTGTCGGCATGAGGGGGAGGGAAAAAAGGACAAAAGAAGCCTTTACTAACCTGCCAGTGCCGGTAGAACTTGCCACGAGCCCCGTTACTTCCTGGTTCCTTCTCAAGGGCTCTTAAAGGGGCGGGAGGCAAAAAAACAACAGACAAGCGAGGAGAGCCCGGCACTCTTATCCGCATCAAATTTTTTTCACCTCCAGAGAGAAGGTACAAGAAAAGTGTGCTGGGTCGCGCTAAAGTGGGCAGGGTCGCACTTAATTGTCTGCAAACTCCGGAGCTGGTGGGGAAACATTTCTAAGCTCCGGAGCTGGGAGCCATTCGCAGCGCAGCTTAGGGGTCGTGTATAAACGCCCTTAGAAACAACTGCATTTCAGAAGCTGGTGGATGGTAATTTAGAAAAAGCCCAGCCACATTGACAATTTGGGCAGATAGAGTGGGCAGGCAGGATACTGGCTTCCAGCTGTTGTCCCTGTGCACCTCCCATGCTTGAAAAATGTGTCCAATATCTTTAATACCCCTCCCGAAAAAGATTTAATTACATGTCTGCTTGTAGAGCATAACTCGTAGAGTGCTATAGGCTACAAGTCTCCAGAATTGGCAAATCCACCAAGGTTACTGTTGAGTCCATTCCAAAACAATCTACCCAGAACAGCAGGAAGAGATCAACCGCAAATGGAGAGGGGACCAGAGCAGCAGAGGAAATAGCTGTGACAAAGCTTGACTCACTCTGATTCTCTGAAACACACACACACACACACACACACACACACACACACACACACACACACACACACACACACACACACACACACACACACACACACACACACCACAAAGATGAATTCAGAATACAAAGGGACAGTAAGTCAATGATCTTGACAAATCATCCAAAGAATGGAGTGGTGATTCTAATTTAGATCAGTGGTAGAAACATCCCATGTGCATTGAAAACCAGTTGCGTTCAGAACAGTGATTACAAAAATGTGGTGTAGGAAATGGCTCTGCAGACTAAGAAACTTTAAATGGTCCAAATGGAACCAGTTTTGTAATTGCATCGAACAGTCAAGCCAATGTACAATTGGAAATTAGAAATGGGCACAAACTGTGGTTTGCCCAAACCTGCACAGGTGTTCCATGGGTACCATGTGCTTCTCTCCCTCCCCTGTTTCCTCTGTGTGAACGCCTGCTAACTGGCAGAAACACAGGCTTCCCTGGACCACCTCCTTGTCTGAGTGGGTGGCCACTAGAGGAGATGAAGGAGGGAGGCCCACCCTGATGGTGGTGAGTGGGTGACTGCATAGAAGAGGAGGGGAGGGAAGTGTGCTGCTGTCAGTGAGTGGGCAGTTGCCTGGAGGAGGCAGGAGATGGAAGCCTGCAGTGCCCATGGAAGATCTGTGCCGGTGCCATTCTGAATTGGGCCAAACTGATGAACTGCAGTTCCTGACCATCTCTATTGGAAACTGTTAGAATCATAGAAACATAGAGTTGGAAGAGACCTCAAGGGCCATCCAGTCCAGCCCCCTGCCATGCAAGAACCCCCATCCAAGTACTCCTGACAGATGCCCATCCAGCCTCTGCTTAAAAACCTCCAAAGGAGACTCCACTACCTTCCGTGGCAACTTATTCCACTGCCAAACAGCTCTAACCATCATGAAGTGCTTCCGAATGTTCAAATGGAATCTCTTTTCCTGTAGTTTGAAACCATTGTCCCGAGTCCTAGTCTCTGAAGCACATGGAAAACATATCTGTTCTCTCTTCAATATGACTTCCTTTCAAATATTTAAACATAGCTATCATATCCCCTCTCAGACTTCTTTTTTCTAAGGCTAAACATTCACAGCTCCCTAAGCCACTCCTCATAAGACATTTCCTCCAGACCTTTAACCATCCTGTCACCCTCCTCTGAACCTGTTCAAGCCTGTCAACATCTTCATTTCGCAATCTTTATTTCGTAACTACTCATTACATTATTTGTTACCCACAAGCAGGTTGTTACAACTCATAACAAGTTATTTCCAAGCACTAGAAGGTACAGTAGCTTGCAAAGACCCACAGGTGATATCTACAAACAAGGGGAAAAAGTATATCATGGTTCCAAAGCTGACCACCTAGAATTGGTTGAGGATCTCTCCTCCAGGGTTAGTTCAAGGTATTTTACTGCTTGAGGCAAAAGGCAAAATCCTGCCTGTCCTTCAATGGCCAAATGCACAAGTTTGAACACTGTTGGTTAGGATACCATATCTGAAACAGCAGGTCAGGTTAGTGGCCCACAGAACAGGTTGCATGATGTAACACAACTCTGTTCGCCAACAGAGGACAAACTATATAAAGAATATCACCCTCAGTCTAACACAGTGGTTCTCAATCTGTGGGTCCCCATATGTTCCTGGACTGCAACTCCCAGAAATCCCTTCCAGCACAAGTGGTGGAGGCTTCTGTGAGTTGTAGTTCAGGAACATCTGGGGACCCACAGGTTGAGAACCACTGAACTCTAACATATTGCTGTGAGTACAGAAACTATGAGCCTTTTCACACGACCCCTAAGATCCACTGGCCACTTAAATTCAGACCAGAGATCTTGGGGGTTTGTCGCTGCTCCTGTGTTCCCACCCCCTCCGCACTCCTGGCTGCTGTCTGCGTGAGGGGTGGGAGAAAAAAAAGGAAGAAAAGAATGCCAGCTCACCTCCGTTCTGCCTCTCACTCCGCTCCCAGCAGCATTCCAGTCTCTTAGTATCTCTTAAAGGGGCGGGGGGCAAAAAAAAAAACAGAAGCAAGGAGAGCCCGGCACTCACTATTACATCTGCATCAGGAATTTTTCACCCCCGGAGAGCAGGTACTTGAAAAGTGCGCTGGGACGTGCTTAGGTGGGCGTGGTCGCACTTAATTTTTTGTAAACTCCGGAGCTGGTGGGGAAACAATTTTAAGCTCCGGATCTGGGAGCCATTTGCAGCGGATTTTAGGGGTTGTGTGAAAAGGCCCTATGTAGCTACAACAAATTTAGAGGACAATCCCTTCCTTGTAACTGAAGTGGTATTTTCAGGCATACATCCTATACTACTGGTTAAGTGAAAGGGTTGGCTACACATTCAGGAATGAAATGCAATGTTCACAGTTCACCATAAGCCTAAACCAATTTGCTATTGATTGTGTTAAGCACACATAAATGTCCTTTGGATCTTGGGCTGTGCATTCATCTTGAAGAATGCCTTGAGTGTTCCCACAGCAGGGGGAGGGGAAAACGTGATTTAATTTTACAAAACAGGAAGAAGCTTCTTTGTTTGCTTTTGTGCTTTTGGCAAATGGTAGAGATTAACTTGATTTAGCTCCTCTAGAAAATTACCTTTCCATTTAGTGGCACTGTTAACTTCCCACCAGTACTTTCAATCCCTTTTGATTTATAGTTTCCCAGATATTGATAAAGAGACAGCTTTCCCTTTAGAATAACATTGTCAGATGCAGTTTGAAAGCATATAGATGTTGCCATTTTGTTACAGCATAAATATTTCATGATGGCTCAGAAAGTATGAAAAACAACTTAATAGTTCTATGGATATTTTACTGTGCCATGAATGTAATATTAAACTCAAGGTAATATTTTTAAAACTGAGTTTTATACGTAGGATATAAACTTCAAAAAATATAAGAAACCAGTTGACCAACTTCCATTCCACACTTGTCAAATTGTTTTATGAGGTAAAATTCTGCCTTTATGTGTGGCTCATTGGGATAATCTGAGTCATATACTTAATATAATTAACATATATTAAGTCAAGGGGGGATTGTAGTCCCAGTATGAAGAAATTCCTTCTGTATTAGGACTGATTTAATGGAGCTGGTCACAGAACAAATATATAATGTGTTGATATATAATGATAGTACAGATTAAATATTATTTCAGTGTCCACCTATCCTAATTTTAACATACTCATGCACTGCTCTAGATAAAAATATTATTAATACAGTAAAAAAGGATGTGTTGTAGAATTATGAGTATTCGAATTTATTCATATGATGCTGTCCCCAGTAAGTTATAATAATGTAATTGTAATTCTTTTTAATTGAATAGCCTTTGAAAAAGGCTGATAGGCCGAAATGTGTCACACATCTTTTTTCTAGAATAAACAGGATTATTTTTCTACATTTTCCCTTGTTTTGACCTGATATTTCATTGGATGTACCAGTTAGTTTCATAGAATCATCGAGTTGGAAGAGACCTCAAGGGCCATCCAGTCCAACCCTCTACCATGCAGGAACGAACCCCCATGAAAGTAGTCCGAACAGATGGCCATCCAGCCTCTGCATTATTTTGTAATTAGCATCTAGCCTGATCCAGTTTTGTTAAGTGCTTCAGTGAAATAATAGCTGCGCACAATCAGTAAAAACACAGGGGGTTGTTTTCATACAAATATAAGCACAGAAAAGACATTCAGCAGAAGAGATGCATGCTGAAAAAGTAATACAGTGGTACCTTGCAAGAAGAATGCCATGAAAGACGAAAACTTGCAAGATGAATAAAATTTCTGGGAATGGGCATGCTTTGCAAGACAAATATTCCCTATGGGATGCCTTGCAAGACGAAAATCTACATTTTGAAACAAGTTATCCAGGATGCAATGAGCCCCCTGTAGTTTGTGGAGGGGTGGGAGGAGTTTTTAAATCAAGTTTTGGAGCCATTCCGGACATGGTCTTGCAGCAGTTTTTGGACTTTTCGAACTTAGAAAGGTAGGGAGTCGAGGTTTCCTTGCTTTCTTTTGTGTTTTTCCACTGTTTTCCATTACACTTTTTGGAAGTAACGGGCTAGTGCTTCTTGTTTGGTGTTGTCTTTTTTGCTGTTCCCTTCGTTTCCCTTGCAGTTTTGGCAGGAAACAAAGTGCAGACCAACAGTTTGCAGTTTTCCCTTTGTCTTGGTGCTTACTTTTGCATTGTGGGGTGGGGTGGGGAGGTACGGATGTGCATGACTTTAAAGTGAACTTTATAAAGAGGTCTAGAAAAAAACAACAGCTTTTTTGGCTCTTTTTCCTACCTCCGGAACAGATTAATCAGTTTCCCATTCATTCCTATGGGAGACCACATTTTGTAAGATGATTTTTTTTTGGTAAAATGAATTGACCGTAGAACGAATTAATTTCATCTTACAAGATTCCACTGTATATGCTTTAGACACAGAGTTACAAGCAGATATGTAGCTTGAGCCCCACATTAAGTGGCGAATTCCTTTGCTAACAGGGAACCAAGGGAACACACCAGAATTAAGAGTTTCCCCCTTTTCATTATATTTCATGTTAGCTTCACCAACTTCAAGAAAGATTAACCTGGGTTCCCAGAGGGCTGCTCAACCAGGCATGATAAAATTCAGATCTATTTAATTTCAAACTTGGCACCCCTATAAGTCTTCTAGTTGGGGTCATAATGATTCCTTATGCCTTTCTTTTCTTTTCTTCTACCACATTAGTGATCTCAGTAAATATCAGTGTATTAAAAGGTATGGCAATTCTGCCCAATTCATTGAAGGCCAACAGAGCTTTCCATAGTTCTGTGCAATTCTATATTTTGTGGGTGAAAACAGAGATGTAAATCTGCAAGGTAGATTTCTGAATGAAAACAAGGCTGAACTCTCACTAAAAGCAAAAAACTGAGGCATAAAAGTCTCAAAAATAATATTTAAAAGACATGAGAAGGCAAGATTCAATGTGGGGAAAATATCTTTGGAAAAGTCAAAGGCAGTAGGAAGAGATGAAGATCAAATCCAGTGGAACCCCGGGGTTACAAAAATTTGAGTTATGAGTATAAATCTGCAAGTATAGGAAAAATATGAGTTATGAAAAAATGCCTCTTTTTGGGTTACAAAAAGGAAAAGGAAAGGAAAGATTCCTTTTCAAACAAAAATCAAAGAAAAACAAAACAAAACAAAAGACACAAAACATGTGGCACCTTGAAGGCTAACTTTCATACTATATTGTAACATTTCATGGACACGTCCACTAGCAGCATTTTTAAAAAGAATAAAAAATAGGATTCAAGAAAATTTACAAAATTCAGGACAGAAAGAACATGAGCTTTCAAAAAAAACCATACATTTGTGAGAAACCAAAACAGACAGTCCTGTCTAACCAGGCTAAAACTTTTGAGTGCTTACCTCTTAAAAGCCTAGTTATCAGACTCCAGGTTAAACTAGCCATCCTTTAGAAATTAATTCTTAACAGTGATAAACTTTGTGAACATGTGGAGGAGGAGATAGATCCAAGGTCAATGTTCAATCACACTTCATTCTGTTATATTTTGTTGGCATCTTTGTCTTCCATAACCCCTTCCCATGCCAAAAACCTAGCTCTGGAAGCAGGATTTACAACTACTAACTCTCACTCTCTAATGAAGTAGGGTTGAGCCATGAAAGCTCACATTAAAACAGTTAGTTTTTAATATGCCACAAGGTTTTTTTCTGTGTTGTTGTTGTTGTTGTTGTTGTTGTTGTTGTTGTTGGGTTCTGTAAGACTTTGGCTTCTGTAACACTTACCTTTATTCAGGCTTAAAACTGGCAAGGTAAATTGACCAAGGAAGTCATTGGCCGTTATTGCCATCTGATCTTCTACAACAAAGCGTACTAAGGCAAGATCTGGTACTTGGACGTTAAATGTGAAAGTTTCATTCCACTGAGGATTCAAAGCTGAAATTAAAAAAGGGAGAAAAACATGTCTGAGATAGATTTTTAAATAACGTTTTTGACCTTAACCATGAGAGATGTAATGTTTCAGTGCTTTGGAAGACACAGCAAAGTCCTCCCTCATTCTACCTCCTCCACAAAGGTCCACTAGATGCTTCACTGAACTCTTATAATGGACCAAATCCTGTTCATAACATTTCACCAACATAAACAGGGCACTTGAAACAATCAGTTTCAATGAATCAAAAACTTCCTATCCCTCCACCCCGAGGCTCCTTTTTGCTTCCCAAAAACCTTTACGAGCCTTGGGTTGGGGGGGAAGAATCTTTAACAGTCAAAATTTAATTACGCTGGCTACACATTGCTCTTCTCCCCAGCAAGCTGGATGCTCGATTTACAAACCTTAGAAAAAATGGAAACCTTAGTCAACTTTGAGCTGGCTATTTGATCCTGTCAAGACCGAACTCAGGTCATGAGCAGAATCTTGACTCCAGCACTGCAGTTTAACACCATGGGTGTGTCTGTGAAGATTCTCCTTCATCCAGGTGAGTTTATCTGGAAGTTGAGTCATGGCTAATGGACTTCTTTTTGAGAGATAGAAACATTTCGCTGCTCATCCAAACAGCTTCATCAGTCTGAATACAACTAGTGCGAGTCCTCCATCTTATAGTCAGTCAGCTTTGACCTCTTGTCACCCTGGTCTAAATTAGGCTCAGAAGATGAACAATGGCCTGAATAGGCTTGTTAGGGAGACAATCGTATCCATAGCCTTAAGGTGCTGAAACCTATCAAGAATGGGTTGTTAGCTATGGCCTTGGTGGTGAAGGCTTTTGTCTCTCAAAAAGAAGTCCAGTAGCCATGACTCAACTTCCAGAAGAACACCATGGGTGGCTTTGGAGGAGCCAACAAAAATTCATCCATTATCTAAACAAGAAGTAGTGTTGCACAGATGCCTTTTTTCATGAGGACAGAGCTCTGGCAGTGGTGGTTCCTATCTACCTGGGAAGAAGGCAGTTGACACAACAGCAGCTATGGTGAAACTAACAACCCCCTTCCTTCCTTCCTGCCCACCCACCAGGAGGAGGAAGTAACAGCAGCTTCTAGACTGTCTGTTGTCTACAAAAGAGAAGGGCATAGTGGCCAAAAGGAAGAGCCCTCTCATCCCAAAGATGAAGGAAAATATAACTGTAGCCTGTTGAACCTCCATTGTATGGTATCTTCAGAATCAGGCTCTATGGAAGGATTGTCCCATTGATTCATTGGACTGGCTCTAGTTGGGACACCTGTTGCCTTCAGGACATGTGGCATGGTTGGATGAGTTGTTTCTCTCTTTCTGACCTGCTACTCTTTCTTTGCTTACTGAGGGGGGGGGTGTGCTCTGCTGTTTTCCAGAAGGACAGTGGTTTTGTGCAGAGAAAAGTTTGCATTAATTGCAGAAAGGCTTCAAAGAAAAAAGGACTGTTCCTGTTGTCTCATTCTTGCTCAGGTTAGGAATCTGTCATGGACTGAAATTTTGCCCTAGATGCATCTCATCATGTTGAGATGGTCTTAACAGACAAAAGTGAAGATCTGTGTAAGTATCGTTCTTCATTCAACAATGACTGGAGCAGGAGATTCCCTCCCAAGAGGTCCCATTCTGAGGATCCTCATGACTGAGACACAAAGACATGTAGAACAGTGACACCCATTTGAGTCACAAGTCTGAATCCTAATCCAAGTAGGATTAGGATGATCTTTGGGAATTGTTTAGGTTGTTTGGCTGTGTTCTGGAAGTTTTTCTTCCGGACGTTTCACCAGTCTCTGTGGCTGGCATCTTCAGAGGGCAAGGAGCTCAGGGAACTAGAAGCCCAGAGCACAGAGAGAACTCCTAGTTCTCTGAGCTACTTGCCCTCTGAAGATGCCAGCCACAGAGTCTGGGGAAACGTCAGGAAGAAAACCTTCCAGAACACAGCCAAACAGCCCGAAAAACTCACAACAGCTATCAGATCCCAGCCATGAAAGCCTTTGAGAATACATCCAAGTTGAGTCCTGATGCAACTTAAATTGGACGGGATTACAAGTTCCCATGAGTTGAGTGTCCATCCCTGAGAGCATCTGTCCTGGGCAAACATGGCCCAGTCAGGGCAAGGGGAAGAAATGCATCAGATTTACTGTCCCTGCTATTCTTTTATATGAATCTTCCATACAAGATCACATAGACTTTGTGTTTATAACCACTTATAACCCTGTGTGAGTGCATTGGCACTATGTTTTCAATGTTAATTTCCATCCCTCATAACTTTAGATGGATGGAATTTTTACTCTCTCTTTAACTGCTCATGTTCTCTTGTAACTTTAATGTTGTCTTTTAATGCTGTAAGATGTCCCTCAGTTCTCTGTTCTCAAACTTGAATATGTCTTTATTGTACCAGACTGTATATTGTCCCTCATTACTGTAAGCCGCCATGGGTTCTTTTCCAAAGAGAGAGGGGGAGTAAATACACTCTAAATAGATAAATAAAATAAATAAATACCATCCGGCTGCCTGAGACCACTGCTTTCCTTCGGATAATGGTGAAGCTAACCCTGATGAGCTCACTCTGACAAGCAAGCTGAATGCGTATCTGACCCATCCATCCCTAGACAATTTAGGCAGGCTTGTCATTCTGTTATAGTTTAACATCCCCCGATTTCTCAATGTGAGAAGTATTAACAAGATGACAACTTGGACTGGCTTTGTAAACTATTTAATTAATCTATGAGCTCCTTACTCAGTCTGAAGAAATGGTTCCCCACCACCACTTCAACTTACCATTGTTCTTTATGACAGAGGTCTGATATTTGGCTACATCCACAGGAACACCATGGATTTCAATTTTCACTAAGGGATCAGCTTTATTACTTTTGGACAGGTTACTTGGTGGCAGCTGATAACCGCTAATAATCTGCGTAAAAGAAAAATGATACGTTAGCATGAATTCCTTGCTTGCATTTCTAAAAGGGGTTGCCTCATTTTCCATTTCACATCATACGGCCAAGTGTTGTATCCCAGCAGAGATCAATTCTGGGATGAGAGCTTTTTAAATATAGACCACAGTTCTCTCTAGTGACATAATCTTTAAATCTCCTGAAAATTCCAGCATTATATCCATTAGCTTTACTAAGAGGATTGCTTTAACATGGACTCTTATAGAGTTCAATAGTCCACTCAATGGCGGCAACAGTTCTCCATTAACTGCTTTGGAAGGAGGAAAAACATTTATAGAATAATACATGATTTAAATGTTTGAGGAACTATTAACTTTGACACTATATCATTTTGTCATAAAATTAAAACAATATGAAATAAATGCCGAAAGGAGGTACAGTACCGAAAGTCAAAAATACATTGCAGACAATGAATAAAGACAAGACTGATAACAGATGGTTGTTTGCCATCCACAAATACAATCTTTTTTCTTGTTTGTTGATATGAGAGCTCAGTGATGTTCAGACTGTTTTGGTCTAGGTTTTTTCAGAAGCTAACAAAGGTTTCCAGGGTTGTCTGTGAAGATTCTCAGTCATCCAGGTGAGTTTATCTGGAAGCTGAGTCATGGCAACTGGACTTCTTTTCTTGAGAGACTGAAATGTTTCGCTACTCATCCAAGCAGCTTCATCAGCCTGAGGAAAGGTAGTAGCATGTCCTCCATTTTATAGTTCACCTTGATTTCACACACACCCTGGTCTGAATACATTCATAAATTGGACAAAGGCCAGAATAGGCTCATTAGGTGGACAGTACCCTAAATAGGTTCACATGTGGACCATGATCTGAATAGCCTCGTTAGGTGGGAAAAGGCCCAGGGTGCGTGAAAGTACCACCTACGCAACCTTTCCCTGACTCCACAACCAGATTCCTAAACTGCTGAGCTATCCAGCTCAGGACGCTCCATTTTACAAAGTGAACTTAGAACCAGTGTGGAACAGTGCTGGATTTCGGATTGAGAAATCCAGAGTCTGGCCTCTCCTGAGACATTATGGTGTCATTTTATCTCAGCCTCACGTACTCTATAGAAAAAAGCAAAACAAGTATTCTGCTTATATACCGCCCCATACCACTTCAAGTAGTGTCTGGGCAGTTTACAGTTTTAATTATAGTATGGAGGCTACACATTCCCCCTCCCCCCAGCAAGCTGAGTACTCATTTTACCAACCTCGGAAGGACGAAAGGTTGAGTGAACCTTGAGCCTACTACCTGGGATCGAACCCCAGATCATGAGCACAGTTTTACCTGCAGTACAGGCATTTAACCAGTGCGCCACAAGGCTGGAAATGAAATGCAATAAATAAATAGACACAGAGGGAAATAATGTTTCTTTTCTTTTTGATGTGTAGAAAATGTTTTCAATGTGTAGCCTGCATGCTGTAATTGAACTGTAAACCACCCAGAGACTACTTGAAGTGGTATGGGGCTGGTATATAAGAACACTTTTGCTTTCTATGGCATCAGTGACTTCCTATCCCTTTCATCAGGCCACCCTAAAATTTGAGTTTTGATGAGGCAAGGAATGGGAAGGAAACCCCCAGTTATGTTCAAGAGCATTTGGCAACATGTTGAACAAAATGTTCATTAAAGGTCAGCGAACATACTGGCAGAGAATGCTTATTCTGCAAGTAGGAAAAAAAAACCAGAAAAAGGAAACACTACCCCGAAAGTATAGACCACTGTATTATGTTGTTCTTGCATGCATGTTTATTATTCTAGTTTTATGCTGAATTGATATAGGAATGTCTTTTGTGTTTTGTCCAGTCTATTACTGAAATAAAGATCTTTGCCATCTCCCTTTGCATTTGATAACTCTTTGCAGCCACCTAGCCATGGAATTTATAGTATTCAAGGTGTTTTCAGGAGCAAGTGTAGGAAACAACCAGGAAATATTACAGATAATAAATCACACCCATTCAATTTATTTATGTTCTAACAGGCAACTTTCCAAGATCATTTCTGTACGTGAACATTGCCGCTTGCCCTGAAAGCTTTAATTCACTTTGCCAGTTTTTTTACGCACTCAGGGTAATGTTCTAAATTGTAGCTGAGGAATGCTCTGGGTGCCCTGAGAATGAGATCCACATAAATAACAGCCTTTAATGGGGCTGTCCTGCAAGCAGATTGCAAGAACTTAGTTCTTGTTCGCTTCATAATTAGAGATGGGCATGGAACCTGATAAGCCGATTTGTATGAATTGGTCAGAATTTGCATCCAGCCTCCTTGTGGGAGTGGCCAACTGCCAGAGTAGGCGGGGCCAGGCTGGATGAGATTGAATGAAGCACTGCCAGAGAAGAAAGACCCTGGTGGCATACAGAGACCAGTAAGTGCCCCGCTTGGCCCAGCGGGTGGGGGGGAGAGAAGGAAAAGTATGGCACCTGTTGTGCCACACTAACCACTTCTTATGAAGTAATTTCTCAGGCTTCGTGCCCATCTTTTGTCCACAATACCTCTCATCCCAAATCCAAAATATTTTGCAAGATCTGCAGAGAAACAGACTTGGAAAGTTACTTTATTGAAAACTTAATCTAATGGCTTGATTAAGGTATCCATAAAAAACAGTGATGAGTGATCATCATCTGAGGGCCACAGCCTCATTCTATTGTTACTTAGTTATGGGTCCTTTCATTGTGCTATCAGATTCATTCCCTCTGGAAGTAACTTTTTTCAAGCTCTAACCATGGCTGGGTGCAGAAAATCTTCTGAATTCTCCCTGCCAAGAAGGGTTTCTCATGTCATAAAGAACCCACCCAATAAAAGCAAACATTTGTGAAAGATCCCATTTCAGATTGTGGACAGTCCTGTCATTCTGGGAGGAGAATCAACCAAACAAAGAAGCCATACCACCGTTACCATTTATTTTGTTATTCTTGCCATCTCATGTATATGGATACTGAATGTGCATACAACTGATTCTGACCTATAAAGTCCTGAACAGGTTGGGTTCAAGCTATCTTAAAGACCATGTCTCCTTTTAAGAGCCTTCTTGAGTGTTAAGATCATCAAATCAGGCTCTTCTCTTGGCCCCAATACCTTCACACGTGCCATTGGTAGGGCCACCTTCTCCACTAGACTTTGGAACTCCCTCCCACAGGAGGCCAGACTGGCCCCATCTTTGCTATCTTTCTGGAAGGAAGAGAAGACCTTTCTCTTCAGGGAAACTTTCCCCTAATGATCAGCTTCCTGAGCAGTGTTCTGAAATAGACTGTCATGCCTTACAGATTCAATGTTTACCATATTGTTTACAGTCACCCCCTGCCATTTCGCAGTTCAGGTACTGTGGTCCCACTATATTGTGAAATCGCAGTACCTGTGCCTTGGGCTGCACGGGGGCAGGGGCGGGGGGAATCACATCGCACTGCGCCACCCCCGGCCCCACCGAGAAGCCTCAGAGCCATGTGGGGCGGGGAGCGATCACATTGCCCTGCACCGCCCCTCCAGCCCCTCTGAGAAGCCTTGGAGCCATGGGGGTGGCGGGGGCGATCACATCGCCCCGCGCCACCACCCTGGGCTCCTCCAAGAAGCCTCGTAGTCACATGAGGGGGGCAATGGGATCGCCCCATGTGCCCCCACCCCGAGGCTTCACAGAGGAGCACAGGGAGGCGGTGGTGGGCGCCGCTCCGCAATCTCCACTGAAATGCATTAATCCAATGCATTTCAATGGAGAAATTTTCCCCATCGGAATGCATTGAGCCAATGTATTCCAATGGGGAAATTGGCAGCGGGAGGTCCAATCCCCCTGCCGCCGCCGGCGCGCGCTGCCCCAAGACTTCTCAGACCAGTGCAGGCCAGCGGCGGCAGGGGGATCTGATCCACCCACCCAGCCCCCCCCACCCGCTTCCGCATATTGCGGATTTTCAGCCATCGTGGGTCGGGTGGGTCCCTAACCCCCGCGATAGGTGGGGGTTACTGTACCACATTTTAGTGTGATAATTGTTTGATCTTTTTTGTATTTGTATGATTATTTTTAGCTTTAAAGGGTTTTTTTAAATATGAGAGACATTTTGGGGTCCTTCTGAAGGATAAAGATGGAGTAAAATATTTTAAATAATAGAAAACAGAATGTGAATGCTCCATTATATTAGGATGCTTTATGCCATTACTAAGATATATCTGCTTTTAATTTAGATCATACAGTGGACCCTCGTATAACAAACAGTTTGTATAACATAAAAGCTGTACAACATAAACAATTCCAGAAATAGGGGAAATTTGCTTAACAGAATGGACGCTCCGTGGGCGGGCCCTCCGCCCGGGGAGCGCGTTTGCCCGCCTGCACGGGGGGCGGGACAGGCAGGACGCCAGCAGGCGTCCAGAGGGAGGGGGAGGAGCGCCCGTTGTAAAGCGGCGGCTCCGACCCCTCCCACCAGCAGTTCTCAGAAGCGTTCGGCAGTGAAGGACCTGCCGACGCTCTGGGCTAGCCGCCATTTTGGGCGCCCGGCCTTCGGCGAGCGCAGCGTGGGCGGCGCCATTTTGTCGCTGCGCTCCCGAGGCCTGAAGCTCGCCAGCTGCGGCCCCCGGTGGAACGGGGCTGCGGCTAGGACCGGCTCCCTCCCGACCAGAGGCTGTTGCTGCTGCGCTACCGCGCTAAACAGCTGACAGTCGGGAGCGGGTAGCCGGCTTTCGGAGCGCGGCTGCGGCCGCGCCGCGGCCCCGCGGAGCCGAGCAGCGCGGCCGAGAGACGCCCAGGAAAGGAGGTTGGGGGAGAGGCACCAGCCCTCCCCCCGCGTGAGCTGGGCTTGGGGAAGTGGGCCCGGGGGGAGGCTTCCAGCCCCAGGACTGGCCTTAGGGGGGGCAGCCTTCTGACGTGCCGCCCGGCCTGGGCGGCTCCCGCGGGCCTTGGGGACCGAGGCAGGGGGCCATAGCACCCGCCCCAGCCTGGGCGTGGACATTGGCCCTGGCCGAGGGAAGTGGGGCCTGAGAGCTGACGGCCGGCTTGGGGGGAGACCCTGCTCATCCCACTGGATTAGCCACCCCCTGGGGGACTGGATCCCGGGGCGGGGGGTTGCCCGGTGGGGTCCAGAGCTCACCCATCATCTCTGACCGGGGCCCATTGTGGGTGGAAGGGTGCCCAGGGCTGCACTGAGGGCTTGAGGTTGGAACTTGAGGCGGGCCGCACTTTGAGGGTTGAAACAGGCCAGTGGGTATTCAGGGAGATGGCTTCCAGGAAGGGGCGGGGGGGCAGCAAAGGTAAGCAGCCTGCTAAAAGGCCGCCACCCGCACCCCAACCATCTGATTCCTCATCCGATGAGGAGGACTGGCCCATATGGCTGGAACTTGAGTCACGCTTGGTGGCGCTTGAGAGCGCAAAGGGCGTGCCCGTTAGGGAGGACACCCAAGGGAATAAGCACAGGACAGGGACTAGGCCATCGAAGGCGAGGAAGCGGGCCCAGTTGAAAGAGATGGCTCAGAATTTTTCTGCCCGTTTCGTAGTGTTGGAACAGATGGAGTCCGCGACCACAGCCCACGCGGTGCCAGGCCGCACCCCGACGGCGGCACGGCGCACACGGCCATCAGCGCGCGGAACTGCAACAGCCACGGCCGGCCCTGAGGCGGCGGGCGGCAGCGAGGACAACGGCGGGGAGCTGGCTGCCACGGAGACCCCATCCACAAGTGAGTTGGCTTGCGCACCAGACTTGGCGCACACTACAACATGGCCGTGGCCTGCATACACGCCCACATCAGGGGCTAACACCGTGGCCCCATGGCAGGCGGGTGGGGCTCCTCCCCTGCCCACAGCGCCGGCCACCGGGCCGACTTGGAGCACTCCGACCCCTCCCCTGCCAGTGGTCGGGCCGGGAGCGGGGGGGCCGGTGCTGGGCCAACCGCCCGTGGCGCTCGGGACGGGGGGGCTGCAGCCGCAACAGCCCGCCTCCACTCTGCCCTGCTGGCCCCAGGGACAGCCGCCCGCCTGGCTTGCGCCCGGACGGTTGCCCGTGGGTGCCCCAGCGTGGCCCTATATGGGCTTGGCCCCGAGCTATGCTGGAGTCGCGGCGGGGGCGCTCCCCTATGGAGACTATGCATCTCCGTTTGGGCACCACTTGCCCCAGGCCACAAAGGAGAAGATTTGGAGGGGTGAATATATAGACATATTCAGCCTGCTCAATAGAGACCTAGATACGAAGGAACTGGAGAAGGAGGACCCGCAAGACAGGGAAAGGAGGCTGCGAAAGAAGCCGGAGCGTACCTGGGCAACCTGGTTGCCTGCGTATCTGATTTACATGTCCCTGTCCTTGCAGGCCCACCCCTGGAGGGCACAGTCTATGTTGAAGTACTTAGACCTCATGTATCGTGCCTTTGTTGATTTCCCTGGCCATACCTGGCTGCAATACGACGAGGAATTTCGTCGAGAGCAGCTCTGGAGCCCTATCTCAGGTGGGACGAGCCCCTGCCACCGGTGTGGCTCCAGTTTATGACACCGGTGCGCCCAACCCTGGGGAGCGTTATGACAGCGGACACCTGATCCGCAAGGGAGGGCCCAATACGAATGCCCGCGCCTCGGCGGGCCAGTCGGTTCAAGTCCGGCTGGTTTGCTGGGACTACAATGGGCAGGGAACATGTAACCGGAAGCCGTGCCGGTTTAAGCACGAGTGCTCCGTCTGCGGGGCCCAACACCCAGCCATTAACTGCAGCAGAGCCCGCCCACAGCAGGGGGAGAGGGAGGGACGCTGCTGGCAACAGGAGGATGGGGACGGGGACGGGGCTCTTGCAAAGGGCCCCAGCCCAATCAAGCTTGAGGTGCTGAGGCAGTGGGCCGCTGATTACCCGGACAGGGCAGCCGCCGAGTTTTTGGTTTCTGGTTTTGAGTTGGGTTTCCGTATCCCGTTTGAGGGCCCCAGGATTCCGGTTACCGCGCGGAATCTCAAGTCGCTGATGGGGGCCGAGGAGGTAGCAGCGGAAAAAATCTGGAAGGAAGTCAGAGAGGGCAGGGTGCTAGGCCCCTTCCCCGAGCCACCCATCCCAAACCTGAGAGTGTCCCCGCTGGGTCTAGTCCCCAAAAAGGCGCCAGGGGAATTCAGGCTCATTCATCATCTTTCCCACCCTAGTGGAGGCTCAGTGAACGACGGCATCCCGCCCGAGCTCTGCACAGTCCGTTACACATCATTCGATGCGGCGGTGCGCATGGTGCGCGCCTGTGGAGTGGCCGCGGAGATGGCGAAATGTGACATCAAGTCCGCGTTTCGTCTCCTCCCGGTCCACCCAGCCGACTTTGAGAGCCTGGGTTTCCAATTTCAGCAGCAGTTTTTTATGGACAGGGCATTGCCGTTCGGCTGCTCAGTATCCTGTGCCGTATTCGAACGATTCAGCTCGTTCGTGGAGTGGCGCCTGCGCCGGGTCACGGGGCTAGCAAGTACGGCCCACTATTTGGATGACTACTTGTTCTGTGGGCCTGCGGGGTCGGGTAAGTGTCAGCTATTGCTCGATGCCTTCAGAACGCTAGCGGGGCAGCTCGGGCTGCCTTTGGCGGAGGAGAAAACGGAGGGCCCCCTGACTGTGCTCACCTTCCTGGGTATTGAAATCGATACCCACGCACAGGCATGCCGCCTGCCCATGGACAAAGTCTCGGCCCTCCGGGCCAGGGTTCGCGAGTGCAGACCCGCAGCAAAATTTCCCTGCGGGAGCTACAGGAACTGGTCGGCCACCTCAACTTCGAGTGTTAATTGGTAGCGCCGGGGCGGGCGTTCCTTCGCCGCCTTTGCTCAGCCATGGTGGGCCTACGCAAGCCGACGCACAGGACCAGAGTCACAGCTGACATGAGGGAGGACCTTGCCGTCTGGCAGCGATTCCTCGATGGCTTCAATGGGGTATCGTTTTGGAGAGACGAGCTCTGCCTCGGTGCGCACTTTCAAGTGCAGACCGATGCGGCAGGGGGCACGGGGTTTGGCATCTTCTGGCGAGGGCAATGGTGCAGCGGCACCTGGCCGGCAGCCTGGCGGGAGGGGGCACTACCCGTGACCTGACATTCCTCGAGCTGTTCCCCATATGGGCCGCCCTGTACATTTGGTCGGGAGGCCTGGGCCAACTCCGTTGTCCGCTTTTGGTGCGACAACATGGCGGTGGTCCACATTATCAACAGCCTGACATCCCGCTCGCCCAGGGTCATGTGCCTGGTTAGGGCGTTCACACTCCGGGCCCTACAGTACAACATAGTGGCCCATGCTCGGCATGTGCCAGGGGTGGAGAATGACATTGCTGACGCTTTGTCCCGCCCGACAGGCCGAGCGTTTCCGGGCCCTTGCCCCAGGAGCGGCTTCGCTGCCAGTGGAGATCCCGCGAGAGGTATGGCAGGTTGGCGAGCCGAGGCTGACAGGGCGCTGCACATCTCGGTTGCCCCAGGACCCAGAGGGGATATGCAGCAGTGATGGACGAGTTTACCTCCTTCCGAGCGCTGCAAGGGCTGGGCCAAGAGTGGCCCTTGCCCGTGGACCATTTGCGGATTTTCCTGGTGCACCTACACAGGAAGGGTTTGGCCCCGAGCTCCATGTTGGGAAAGCTGGCAGCCCTTGCCTTTTACTCGAAGCTGCGGGGCCATGGGGACCCCACAGGGACTTCAGGATCCGGGGTATGGTCGCGGGGTGGAGTAGAGAGAGGGAAGGATACCCGACTCCCGCTTCCCAATTACGCCCCAGGTGCTGGCGGCAATGAGCGCCCGGTGGCCCGCTGTGTGCCGCGATGCGTTTGAGGCAGCCCTGTTCAAGGCGGCATCGCTCCTGGCCTTTTTTGGCGCCCTGCGGGTCAGTGAGTTGGTCGCGGCGGGTCGGCAGGACGGATCTTCGGGGCTCTCCTAGCCTCTGACGTCACCCTCGAGCCCGACCAACTCACCGTTCGCATCAGGAGGTCCAAGACGGATCAGAGGGGCAGGGGAATGCTCATCCACCTGGGTACATGTTCACAGGAGGTCATCTGTCCAGTGAATGCCCTTCGGGCATACATGGCAATGCGGGGCCCTAAGGAGGATACCTCTTCCAGCACGAGGACGGTAGACCCCTGAAGAAGTTTCAGTTTGGCCAGCTTTCCAGCCGGGTGCTCCAGGATCTGGGTTTGGGTGCATTAAGGTTTGGCACACATTCCTTCAGGATCGGGGCGGCGTCGACTGCTGCGGCGCTGGGGTATGGGCACACTGATATCAGGCGGCTCGGCAGGTGGTCATCCCAGTGTTACCAGCGGTATGTGCGCCCGCTGCCTGCCCTCTAACCTCTCCTTTATATTTTCCCAGGACTGCTTCCCCGGGAGTCTCGCGCCAGAGTGGTCTTCCTCGGCCATAGTTACGTATACTGGGCGAACGGTATGCCCGCAGGTCCGGCTGGGGACTCAACCTGGGGCTGGGTAATCTGGCGACAATTGAATGGTGGGGAAGAGGGGGATGAGATGGAGGAGTTTTGGGGACGGCGTCGGCGCGGCCAGGGGCAGAACCCCAGATATATTGTTAGTACACCTGGGGGGCAACGATTTGACCGAGCAAACCGGTAAATCATTGGTACTGGAGATTTTGCGCGACTTCAGTACCTGGAAGTCTATGCACCCCGCCTGCAGGGTGGTTTGGTCAAATATGATCCCTCGCCAGCGCTGGAGGGCGGACTGCGACCCTAGCAAGCTGAACCGTTCTAGGCGGGCGTAAATAAGGAAGTGTGCCGGGCAGTCCGCCGGGACTTTGGGGCGGTGGTGGGCCACTCGGAATTCAACGTGGGCCGGGTCGAACTCTACAGGCCGGATGGCGTGCACCTGTCCAAGCGGGTACGGAGTTGTTCTTACAGGACTTGCGGGGGGCCTGGCCGCTGAGTTGGCCGGAGTGGGGAGACCGGGGCCTTAGCAAGGCTAGGCCCTCGGTCGTGGCGGCTAAAGCGGATGGAGGGCAGCGGTGAGACGTTTAAACATCCGTCCCCAGGTACTCTTTAGCCCAAGCACTGCCGATCGGGAGGTCACAGTGCCGGGGTTGGGGTACAAGGAGACGCCTCCCTGCGCTGGGGATAAACCAGCTTTATTAGAAGGAGATGCAGGGAGGGTAAGTATCGGACCGGCCTGGGGGGTGTTGTCGGCTGACCGCGCCACCCGGGGGTCGTAACTCGCCCAAGGCTGCCCGGTTGGAGGGGTCAGGGACGACCCCGGGGTTCCAACCAAGATTGCTGAAGCCAGGCCCCTCCTTGTTACTGTTGTTGTTTAAAGTTGTGCTAATAAAGTGTGGCCCAGTTTTACCCCATCTTACTGCCTGGTCTCGTCATTCCGTGTGGGTGGGCAATGGACGCTCCGTGGGCGGGCCCTCCGCCCGGGGAGCGCGTTTGCCCGCCTGCACGGGGGGCGGGACAGGCAGGACGCCAGCAGGCGTCCAGAGGGAGGGGGAGGAGCGCCCGTTGTAAAGCGGCGGCTCCGACCCCTCCCACCAGCAGTTCTCAGAAGCGTTCCCCGCCCACCCACCCTTTGAGGACTAGTGTGAGCGTTGCTGGTCGCCTTCGGGGGCCGGATAGGAATTTTTGACCCGCACTCCAGATTGGCCGAGGAGAGCGGGGGTTTTTTGCCTATCCCACACTGGTACCTGGGCATTAGGTAAAGCCACAAGAGAATTTTGGTCACACTGGCGGCTAAAGCGGATGGAGGGCAGCGGTGAGACGTTTAAACATCCGTCCCCAGGTACTCTTTAGCCCAAGCACTGCCGATCGGGAGGTCACAGTGCCGGGGTTGGGGTACAAGGAGACGCCTCCCTGCGCTGGGGATAAACCAGCTTTATTAGAAGGAGATGCAGGGAGGGTAAGTATCGGACCGGCCTGGGGGGTGTTGTCGGCTGACCGTGCCACCCGGGGGTCGTAACTCGCCCAAGGCTGCCCGGTTGGAGGGGTCAGGGACGACCCCGGGGTTCCAACCAAGATTGCTGAAGCCAGGCCCCTCCTTGTTACTGTTGTTGTTTAAAGTTGTGCTAATAAAGTGTGGCCCAGTTTTACCCCATCTTACTGCCTGGTCTCGTCATTCCGTGTGGGTGGGCAATCACCTATGGTGCAAATCCATACAACATAAAAATGGTCGCAATTAGGGATTACTCTGTTTTCAATGCATTCCTATGGGAAATTTGTATAAAGGAAAATTTGCTTAACATAATTTGATTTGTTTTGCCTTTTACCTATTGTTTTACTTGACAATGCTTTACCATCACTCTTTTTGGTTGTGTTCTATTTTCTTTGTTTTAATGCCAATAAAAGTGTATGTACGTATGTAATTTCATTTGGAACGAATTAATTCCTTTATACAAGGTACCACTGTAGTTCATTTGGGGATATGTCATACAATTTTGTGTAAAAGGGCAATTTTGTGCAGAAAGGGCCTTTTTGTGCAAAACACAATTTGAGAATATGATTTACTAGGGAATTTCTCACCAACTTCGCTAGTGGAGAATTTTATAATCCTTTGCCCTTGTATGAGAAGACAAAGAGAAGCAAGGACCCCTAAGCAGAAAGTTATCACTGAACTACATCTCAGCCATTCAATCGAGAATGAATTTGAGAGATACAAAACCTGAAAGTAGAATATATAATAACTGCTGATGAGAAGTGTGGAGTTAGATCCATTATGCAAAATAATGGTTCCATAAATGCTCAGTAAAAATTTTTAAGAAAACCATCTTACCTTTATTGTCAGTGTAATGGGGTTATATTTCCCAGCTGCATCAAATGGGTTGTAAGCTGTGTCTCTCTTCCTCAGAAATTCGGCTTTAAGATATAACCAGAACCACCGTTATCCAAAAACTTTCCATTTAGCAAATCCATTTGCACTCCTGGTGTTTGGAAATTTAAGGCCACTGAAAAAAAGAGAAAAAAATGATATATGCATATGTAATTAGACACTGAATTAGAAGCAAGCAGAATTGATGCTTTTGAGCTGTGCTTCTGAAGGAGAGTCTTGAGAGTCCCCTGGTCTGCAAGGAGATCAAACCTACCCATCCTGAAAGACATCAGCCCCGAATGTTCACTGGAAGGACAGATTTTGAAGCTGAGGCTCCAGTACTTTGACCACCTCATGAGGAAAGAAGACTCCTTGGAAAAGTCCCTGGTGTTGGGAAAGGTTGAAGGCAAAAGGAAAAGGTGACGGCAGAGAATGAGATGGTTGGACGGTGTCATCGATGCAACCAATATCGATTTGACCAAACTCCGTGAGGCAGTGGAAGATAGGAGGGCCTGGCAATCTCTGGTCCATGAGGTCACGACTGAACGACTGAACAATAAGAGTGCTGGTGTGAGCCATACAAGTGAGCCAAGGGAATTCATCCCCCAACCTGGCCATTCCTCCATTCAGTTTCCGTTATCTGTCTTGTTATTTTGTTTTGTATACCTGCTGCCACCTCTCAATTGCATTGATGTGAGCCCATTGGTGGCAACTAAGTATCTGGAAAGGAGACCGAGTGCCGGAGAAGTGAAAAGCCTTTCTGGAAAGTAGAGTCCAATAGCACAGCACAGCACAACATAATCTGTGTATCCATTCTATTTAGAGCGGGATGGGTACCTCAGTAGTTTATTTATTTGGCTGCAGATCCATAGGTTGGAAGCTCAGTTCCCTCCTGTGCCTCCTGTGAATAGAGTCAGTCTGTGTGACCTTGGGCAAATGGCATACTCCCAGGGCACCCCCAGAAGAAGAGAATGGTAAGCCGCCCGAGTACTCACTACCTGTAAAACCCCGAAAAGGGTCATGATGAGTCACAATTGACTGGATAGCACATGGATGGATGGATGGATGGATGGATGGATGGATGGATGGATGGATGGATGGATGGATGGATGGACGGACGGACGGACGGACGGACGGACAGACGGAAGGATGGATGGATGGATGGATGGATGGATGGAAGAACGGATGGAAGGATGGAAGGACGGACGGACGGACGGATGGATGGATGGATGGATGGATGGATGGATGGATGGATGGATGGATGGATGGATGTTGTTCTTCAACCTTCTCCCCTACATGACTTGTTCAAATGACCTTCCTTGGACGCATGTCCATCTTGACATCAGAGACATGAGTCTCTCACCCCCTTTATGTGAAGGCTACTTGTGAGATCAGTGAAAGCTGAACTGGGAGGTGGGGGTCAGGCTAACACATGCACAGAGCTCAGGAAAGTTCTTCTTTTACATTATCATTTTTCAACTGTACAATGGTGTCTGTCTTTGGTAGTTGTGTAAACCTACCAGTTATGGGCAAAAAAGTAACTTTTCCAAGCTCTGGACTGCCACTCCTCTCTGTGCTTTCCTTCAATGTGTGGTGTGGTGGCCTGAACTTTCCCTTTTGAATATACACAATTACTCATAAATAAATGTCATGTTACATGAAATGTTCTCTTTTTATTACACTATATCATCTGTATTCTGCATTCTTAAAATCTCACTTGGAAAATGGTCTAACAATGTTGGCCACCCCTGGTTTAGTTTGCCTAACTAATTTTAATCAGCTTTACTGACTGTTTAGCCTTTCTGGTGCATTTTTATTTACAATAAATCAAATTACTCGTATTAGCAGCCTCCATATTCTTCTGAATGATTTCAAGGCAGCAAACAGACCTTTCTTCTTGTCCCCTCACATGTTTGTGAAACAAATCAGTCTGAGAAAGTAACTGGCCCTAGGTCATGCGGGGAATTTCACGGCTCAGCAGGGACTAGAAACTTGATCTCCCAAAACAATCACCACTACACTGTACTGTCATTCTATCTGATCATTTTGTCTTTCAATAGCTCTATTTTTGTTTGCTTTTCATGTGCCATTCTGCACCTTGAGAATTCCTGGACTGAAAGATATGTTGTAAATTGTCTCAGATAAATGCACACCTGGATGCTTCTACCACACCTGCGCTAGTCAACTCTGTAAACCAAAATGTGGTTTTCAGGATGCTCCTGAAGCTCAACTCTCATCATCTCTCATCTCTTGGGTGTATTAGCCAGGACTGATGGGAGTTGCTGACCTGCAACATCTGGAGGGCCACAGTTGCTCTCCCCTCTGTTAAAGCAGTAATAAGACAGGCATCAAGCAAAACAGAGATTTAAAAAAAACACAGCCGATGATCTAGTATGGAGAAGGATAGACTCTCTCCAAACTCAGTGAAACATCATTCCAAGTAGAATACTGTACATATAGGAACTCTGTGTATGGAATAAAACATTCTGAATTGCTGTTAAAAAGAAAAAGAAAACCCTTGTTCCAGTTCCCATAACGCAAGCTTGGTGACTAGCAACACATGAGGAATTCAAATATTTATATCTGAAAAGGAAAGGCTCTTGGGTCCAGAGCATTCTTTAAATCTCACAGGAATAAAGTCGCTCCTCCCATGTCACCCGTTCACTTCTGGTTCATGTAATGACATTTATAAAACATCCAATTTTCTACAGTGCGGTTTGCACAAGCCCAGAGTGGCACTCAATTAATGATGCTTTCATTCCAGCGCCGTGTCTCCCTGCCAACGACACATCCGATCAAAGCTTTCCATGCCAAAGAGTTAATATCATTATAATAAATCAGTTTGTCTTTTGTTATATGTTATGTGCAGGTGCCGTGATGGATGCAGAGGATCGAAACAACAAATGGTGCCTATAGCAGGAAGGAAATGCAATTATTGCTTCTGCTTTCTTGGCTGCTTCAAGGTGACACAAACTCTATGATTGCAAATAGTGGGTTTGTTGCTACCTTGGCCATAGGGAGGGAGAATGAAGTAGAAAGGAAGCTTGCCCCCCCAAAAATGGCATTAAGCCCCAGAAATTTGTTTCTGACATCAAAAGAATACAAAGAAGGAGTAGTGGTGTTTCCTTTCAACAATGCCTGTCATCCTGCTGCTTAGGTTATACATCCCGCTATAGCTGGCTCAAGACCAAGCTCATCCACCCTCTCAGATTTCTGATTACCATGTATGGGTGGTGAACGCTGGTCAGTATGTCTGTGAAGATTCTCAGTCATCCAGGTGAGTTTATCTGCAAGTTGAGTCATGGCTACTGGACTTCTTTTTTGAGAGATAGAAACGTTTCGCTGTTCATCCAAACAGCTTCATCGGTCTGGTCAGTAAATAAAGCTTTTCCTTCTCCTTCCTTTCTCCCCTCCCTCTATTTTCCCCCTTCCTTCATTTAATTTACAAAAATAAATAAGGAAGGAAGGGACGGAGGGACGGAGGGACGGAGGGACAGAGGAAGGAAGGAAGGAAGGAAGGAAGGAAGGAAGGAAGGAAGGAAGGAAGGAAGGAAGGAAGGAAGGAAGGAAGGAATCTGGAACTGTATTGTTGGAGGAGAGCTTTTCAGATCTTTTTGGGACTGCCAAAAAGATGAACAAGTGAGTCCTGGATAAAGCCTGAGATGTCTCCAGAGGCCACAGTGTTGAAGCTGGGGCTGTCCTACTTTGGGCACATCATGAGAAGGCTACCTTCTCTAGAACAGAGGATCATGCCAGGAATGGTGGAAGGCAGCAGGAAAAGAGAAAGACCAAAGACATGGTGGACTGGCTCCCTAAAGACAGCCACAGGCTTGAGTTTGCAAGGGCTGGGCAGTACTGTTAAGGACAGGTCATTTTGGAGCTTGCTCACTCAAAGGGCTGTCATGAGTTGGAGGAGACTTGATGGTCCAAGGGCAGAAGGGTCATCAGGACTGTTTGAAGTTGGGCCTGAACTCTCTTGCATGCTCTAGTTCTGAAAGAGAAGCAACAGTGCATTTGCATTCTAGATCTCATTTCTTTTAATGGTGGCCTGAAGAAGTGGTGCCTCATCCCACCAGTTTGGGTTGAGGTGCTCCCCGTTGTTTGGGCCACAGGCCATGCCTGTTTACTCCAAAGAAAGTCCTGTTAATTTTGATGGGCTTTCCCTTCCTGTGAGAGGCTCGTCCTCCCTCTATTTGGCAATGGCTAGGCCTCAACCTGAACATCGTGTCTGGACACTACACTTCAAGAACGATCCTGAAAAATTGGAACAAGTTCAGAGGAGGGCAACCAGGATGATCAGGGGGCTGGAAACCAAGCCCCATAAGGAACGACTGAAAGAATTGGGCATGCTTAGCCTAGAGAAAAGAGGACTGAGGGGCAATACAATAGCACTTTTCAAATATTTGAAGGGCTGTCATACAGAGGAGGGGCAGGATCTGTTCTCGATAATCCAAGAGTGCAGGACACACAGCAATGGACTCAAGAGAACCCAGATTTCAGATGAAAATCAGAAAAAAAGTTCCGAACAGTTAGAGCAGTATGACAATGCAACCAATGGCCTCAAGAGGTGGTAAGTGCTCCAATGGTGGATGCATTCAAGGGAAATTTGGACAACCATCTGGCAGACATCCTTTGGTTTGTATTTCTACATGGAGCAGGGTTTGGACTTGATGGCCTTGTAGGCCCCTTCTAAGTTTACTATTCTATGGTTCAAGAACATGTGTTCAAGACTGCTGCCTTCTTTCCATTTCCCCAGCTTATCATTACAATTCAAAACTGAAATTCGAAGCAAGTACAGACGATTGTATCTAGCCAGAGAGGAAGCGGTTAATTCTCTCTTCCTTATATTTTTGTTAACTCCTGGACTTTTGCCCATGTGACAGATCCAAAAGGTTCCTTCCCTTTCCCTTTCCCTTTGTATCGTTAGAAAAAACAACTGTTCCAGCCGAGTGCTGTTCGTGCCATCCAAACCTATTTGCACAGGTGTAGCTAGGGTTTCCAGAGCCCGGGTCAAAAGTCAGTTTTGTGCCCCCCAAGGTCAACACAAAGGAGAGTGAGCCCCCACACCCCCTGCTGCCACTCCTCCTCAGCCCATTCAAGCCGCCCAGAGGGCATTCCCTCCTCCTGTGGTGCCAGTCCGCCCCCCCCAACCACCTCAGATGAAGCAGAGCATGGCAGCAGCGCCCCACCCCACCAGCAAGCAGGCCACTGGGATCAGCTAGGCCACCCCGCCAAGCCCAACCCCCTCCTCTGGGCAGCTCCAAACCTCGGCAGTACCCTCCACCTCCAGCAGCAGCAGCCCCGGATGGTGCGCCCCCTGATCCCCTTCTATGGTCCAGCATAACAACGGTGGTGGCAGCAGCGGCAGCCCCGGTGCCCTCGTGGCCATTCACGTGATGCCAAGCCGGGTCACCCCCGCAGCCAAGGCAGCAGCAAGGTTTGGGGAGTCAAGGCTGAAAGCAGTGGGGGCGGCGGGGGGCGGCCGGGGCACGCCTGGCATATCCGTGCCTTTACTCGTTAGTAATCAGAGATGGTAGGCAGGGGGTGGCAGGTGATTTGGAGCCCACTAATTGCTGCGCCTGGGATGCCCTGCCCCCTTGCCCTCCCCATGCCTGTGCCCTTGCCTATTTGCAAATGTGCGATCTTGGCTGCAGCAACCTCCACTTGGATGTTAGGAAAACTGGGGAATTGCCCTGTTGAAGGCAGTTAGGCTGTCCATTTACACAGCAAGCTTTTTAAATTTCATCTTATGTCACAATGATTAAACTGCAGTACAGTAATCCCCCACCGATCGCGGGGGTTAGGGACCCACCCCACCCGCAATCCATGAAAATCCGCAGTATGCGGAAGTGGGTAGGGGGGCTTGGGGGCATGGGGGCGATTGTGCACCTGTCCCAAAAGCCTCAGAGGAGCATGGGGGGCAGCGCAGCAGCCCTCCCGAGCGGCTCCAAGGCCCTTCGGAGGCACCCGGGGAGGCGACGGAGAGTGACGCGTTCACTCCGTGCAGCCCTCCCAAGCGGTTCCAAGGCCCTTCAGAGGCGCCTGGGGGGTGATGGAAAGTGACCCGATCGCCCCCGCTGCCCTCCCATGCACCCCCCAAGGCTTCTCGGAGGTGCGGGGGGCAGCACGGAGGGACCCCCCCCACGGTGCATGTACTGCGATCCCGCGATGTAGCGGGGCCGCGATACCTGAACCGCGAAATGGCAGGGGGTCACTGTAATGGAATTGAGACTCTGCTCACAATCTGAGTTTTGTCTTGACAGACACAGGTGGCCATCTCAAGGTTGACTCAGGCTTCCATCCTTCTGAGGTGAGTAGATTGAGTACCCAGTTGGCTGCAGGGGTGGCGGAAATGTGTATCCTTCATAAATAAATTGCAAACCACCCAGAGTTTGCTTTAAACACAATGAGGTGGTACATAAGTACTGTGCTTTGTTTTTTCAAGCAGTAGGAAAAACACACAGAGAAAAGACCATTACAGCAAACAGGATACTGGTCATTGCATTCAACTCCATTTCAACCTTGTTTCCACCCTCTGCCCCTTTGCTTAATGCAAGACTCATTGCATTGAAAACCATACTGTGCAAATCTGAGGAGTCAATATGAAATGAAAAAGACCTACCCATTTGGCAACCAACATTCCAGAATTCCTGTGGATCATAATTCGAAGAATCCGTCCTGGTTCCTTTGGGATAAATTCTCGTAATGAATCGGACAGTGTGTGCGACAAAATCAGGGGCTGAAAGAAATGTTTTCAAATTTATATTTCAGTGGAAAGATGGGTAAGATACACGAGGGTACAATTTTCTTGCAATAGTAAGCTGTTAATATGTATAAGCTCTATCAGAAAGATGTGCTTTGCTGATGGAGCCAGCTCTATTATGAGACAAGGTGAGTCAGTTGCAAAAGAGATATTTAAAAAAATATTTCAGAGAGAAGCACTGGAAATGGTGTACAGTACCTGTTTTTGAAAAAGTTAATATTTAAATGATTTAATGAGTTGTGCTTACTGATAATAGGACCAGCTCAGCCTTTTGACAGTGTATGGCTGCTACCTTGGGTTGTTGATAGACAAGGCAAAATTAGAATTGTGTACAGCAAACCCTTGTCTATCATATCTTTGTTGGTGATAACAAGGAATCAAGACAATTCTTTTCTGTTCCAGTGAGGATTGGCTGAGATTTCATTCAGCGGTCCCAGCTGTGAGGCCATATTTCATTTTGCTTTGCTTTTCTCTACCCATTTTCAGCAATTTGTGCAAGGTAATCACACAAAACTGGGAGGACTGCTACTTAGTTTTAATGACACTTGGTCATCCAAAGCCTTCACATCCACAGAAGCAAACACCACAATTGGGAGTGTTGGCATCTTTCCTACCATCCACCAGTCCTGCTGTGCTTACTACAGGTGTGTGCTTTGCTTTTCCACAAGGAAGGTATTTGTGCATCAGCTACAGAAACTGAAAATCAAAGACCCCTTTGACACGACCCCTAAAATCCACTGCAAAACACTTGCAGATCCGGAGCATAAAATTGTTTTCCCACCAGCAGCGTGGGGAAAAAAGTACGCCCACGCCCACTTAAGCACGCCCCAGTGCACTTTACAAGTACCTGGTCTCCGGAGGTAAAAAAATTCCAATGAAGATTGTAAAGCTGTGAATGCCTGGCTCTCCTCCGCCTTCTGTTTGTTTTTGTTGTCCCCCGCCCCTTTAACAGTCTGGAATCCCTAATGGGACTGCTGCTGATGACAGGCAGAGGTGAGAGTGCATTTTTCCTCCCTCCCCTCCCCTCCCGGTCATGAGTTCTCAGGGTGGAAGAGAATGCTGCAGTGTTAACAGACCCAGGCGGCTGCAAGACAGGTAAGCAGGCATAAGCGAAGAGACAGTGAGGGAGTGGGGCCATGCTTCCATTCCAAGGAGGGCCCTCCTCGCTTCCCTCCTGCGCCATCCCAACGCAGCCTTGTCCCACCTGAGAAAACTGCTTCGCTTCGCGCCAGAGCCTTTGCAACACACGCACACACACATGGGGGGGGAGAATCAGAGTGCGGAAAGGTGGGAACACAGGAAGCAGAACAAAACCCACATGCTCTCTGGCTGGGGGCATCTGAATTTAAGTTGCCAGCGGATTTTAGGGGTCATGTTAAAGCAGTGAAAGTTTTCGTCTCAATCTTGGGAGGAAATAAGGAATTTCACTCAGCTGTGGGTTGAGTGCTCCGGTAGGTTGAGATAGCAAAAATCAATGAGATTAAAGAGTTTCCCATGTATTCCTCATATTTCCTGTGCTATGTAGCCTCTGTACTATGCCCGTGAAACTAGCTGGCTGCCCTCATGGGTATAGAGGTGTTACTTGTTCTTTGGTGTTGTAATAAGATACAGCAGTCAGTTTGGTTGGTATTCCCCTATGTAATGATGGAAGAGAGACAGAATCCATGCTAAGTCTTGGTCTGAACATTACAAAAGCTTGCTACAATACTGAACCCAATGCTAGGATAATTTTGGTCAAGTTCAGACTGAAATCTAGAACAGATTCTGATTTTTTAATTCATGTAGATTCATAATCATCTCTCTCTCTCCTCTCTCTCTCTCTCTCTCTCTCTCTCTGGGCCAATGGGAGATTGTCCTCTCACTGTCCATTACATTAGCAAAAGACCACCACATGTTTATTTAAAGATATTAAGCCACCAACATTACCTTTCTTTTTAATGAGTTTTTGGCCCTTCACTTCTCCGATGGAATTATTCTGGTAGAACTTCTGTTTCTCCCTGGAATCTTCAAAGCTGATAAACTTCCGGGATGCCATGAAAACAACAAGTTCTGAGAGCAACATGGCCACCTTTACCTTATGACCCTGAAAAGAACAGTTAACAAGCATTATAGCCATGCAGTGTGTGGAGGCTGGGTGACCTTCCAGGCATCTGTCTGTGTAACAGAATAGCCGATGATTTTATTTGTTTGTTTGTTTGTTTGTTTGTTTAAGAGTATTTTTACCCCACCTTTCTCCTTGGAAAAGGACCCAAGGCGACTTACAATAATGAGGGATAATATATAGTCCAATACAATTAAGACATGATAATATACTGTACAGTCCAATACAATTAAGACATGTTCAAGTATTGAGAACAAGGAATTGAGGAACATCTTATAGCATTAATAGAAAACGTTACATTAAAGCTACAAGGTTATAAGTAGTTATAAACACAATGTCTATGTGAACCTATAGATTCATATAAAAGACAATTGCACGTTAAGGATGTAGATCTTCATGTATTTCATTCTTGGTAAGAACAAGAACTTGCAGACACATTCTTTGTGCTGGGCAAGATTATAAGCACATTTTAAACATTGCAGCCCTTGTTTGGTGAAAAAAAATTATAAATAAAAAGTATGAAAGGTTTTTATAAAAATGTCTACAAAATATTACATTTTGTGAAAAAAAATACTTTGCACAAAATGCAGTGTTTTTGCACAACCCCCTCAATTTTCTGTTATTGTTGCTGCTGGCAAATAAAAGTTTGTTCTTTGGTATTCTCGAAGGCTTTCACACACGGGATCTAATAGTTGTTGTGAGTTTTTCAGGCTGTTTGGCCATGCTCTGGAGGTTTGTTCAAAAGCAAAACATCTCCAGAGGTTGACTGCTCCATCAACAAGGTGCCCCAATGTGCCAAGACACTGTTTTTCATTGACAAAAAGCCTTGGAAGTGTTCATTATGTTAGTTAGAGGGTTTGGCCAGCTAACCATTCATTCAATTCATTCATTCATTCATTCATTCATTCATTCATTCATTCATTCATTCATTCATTCAAAATATTTCTGTCTGGCCTTTGTCCATGGAAGGACTCAAACCCTTGAAAGGATCCCTACTAGAGATGGGCATGAAATGAACTTTTTTTCGTTTCCGTTATTATTCGTTATCCGCTGCCTTTGCAGCCTCCCTGCGTACCTAGTCTATACTGTGCCTCTGCCAGCATCAATTTTTTTAGTGTTTTCCCTCTGGTCTGGGGTGTTGGGGGACGCCCATGCATGGAAATATTTTAAAAATCACGCAAAAAGTGGATAAAATGAAAAATGAAAAACAAATAAACAAAAACAATTTTTTTAAATATTCATGAAAAATGAAAAAAAACCAAAATGGACCCCTCAATGAAAAACGAAAAAACAAAATGCCATTTTCTGAATTTGTGCCCATCTTTAATCCCTACTCTGTTTCCAGGGCCTGTCTGGAAGGTGAGGTGCTTGTTGCAGGTAGCAGATCTTACGACGGAGTATCACCATGCTGGAGGCAGAGCTGTACTTGTTACCCAGCCTGCTTTTTTCACCACCTAAACTAAAAGTGTTCAGTCTTTGGCCTTTTATATATCACCAAGAACTCCTCTCAATGACCTTGACTTCCTGCTTGATAGGAACACAAAGGATAGACTTCCCAAGAAGGAAATCCTCTCTAAACCTCTGTTAGTTTATCACTTATTAGTTAGTTTGCCCATCTGGAGTACTGCATACAGTTCTGGTCACAATACCTCCAGAAGGATATTATGAAAATGGGAAAAGTGCAGAGGAGGGCAACCAGAATGATTAGGGGACTGGAATACCTTCCTTACCATCTGAGGCAGCAACGGCTGGGCCTCTTCACTCTTGAACGATGGCACCTAAGAGGTGACCTGAGTGAAGTTTATGGGATGGACAAAGTAGATATGGAAAAACTATTTCACCCAGAGAATTCCCTGTCAGAAGAAGTGTTGACAGCTGTGGGCCTTGACAGCTTTAACAAAGGACTGGACAAGTTCATGGGGAATAAGGGTATCAATGGCTATCATGATGGATGCCTAAGGACAACCTCTGGGTTGGAGAGAGAGGCAGGATATCTCTCAATGCCATTTGCGGGGAATTATAAGCAGGTGAAGGCATCTGCTTGGGAATACCCTGAAGCAAATAGTGAGCCTCTGTGTGAGACAGAATGCTGGACTGGATGGGCTGTGGCCTGTTCCAGCAAGGCTGCTCTTATGTTCTTATGTTCTTATTTATGGTATGCTGATGTGCAGGGGAGGTGGGGACCAGGACCAACATCCACTATCCAGAGTTGGCTGCCAGCATGTCAAAAGGTGAAGGAACAATATGTGGCCCATTGGAATGTCAAGAGACAGCATGTCTCAGTAGCAGGGGGATGTGGACGTTGAAGGAAAGAGAATACGTATGATAAATCTGTGCCCCATGCAGACTACAGGTATGGCTCCACCAAAACACCCAAGCATCCTCTGTTGAGACCCTTCCCTTAGGAAACTGAAGAGGCAACTTATTGAAGTATGAGAGAATGGGAAGATATTTATTATGATAGCAGGGAGATTACATCTATCCATGCTCCAAGATTTCATGCTCCAAGATTCCAAATCCCAAGAGCCATAGGATGTCTTTTTTTAGGAAGTTGTACAAAGCATCACCAATGATCAACCATGTTTTTTTGGTTAGGCTTTTTTTTCAGGATATAAACTTTTGGCATCCAGCCTGTTTCCACTAACGTGATGGGCAGAGTTTACCTGGTACTCTCTCAGACAAGAGTGTCCTTTGCTTGGTGTTTGAAAGGACAGTATGTCTGTGTTAATTGTTTACTATGAAACAGGTGCCTCTGTGTTTCTACATGCAGTGAAGATTGCCTATTACACATAAATTATACATTGGCTTTAGATACAGGGAAACCACATTGGCTATAATGTGCATGAATACACTTGCTAAAGTTGGATGTGTGTGTTGTGTCGTTAAAGTCATGACTGACTCTCCGTGACTCCATGTCCATGGAGTTTTCTTGGCAGGAGTACTGGAGTGGCTTGCCAGTTCCTACTCCAGGTGCCTATAGCACCTGGTATTCCCTGGTGGTCTCTCATCCAAGTACTAGCCAGGCCTGACCCTGCTTAGCTTCTGAAATCAGGCGAGATCAGATGTGCTTAGGGCATCTAGGCAGCACTTAAAAAGTCGGATACATGGGACTATACATAATGAGCTACCACGAGAAGGAATCTCCTCACTGCCAATATGGAAAAAAAGATTTCCCATCCATTTGACTTTGTACACTGAATTTGAGAATACGCCATCTTGTCCACTATATCAGAGTAGCTACTCGCTAGGTGAGTGGTATAAAAGTCTAATAATAAATAATAAATCAGGCAGTAGAAGGTCCATGACAGTTCTACCATATTTTGAAAAAAAATCTTGAGAGAATATATTATACTGAATAAGCAACAGTATAATTTAGTGCAACTAGACTTGAGCTGCATCTGGCACACCTTGTCTTTCTTGTCCTTTTTTGAAGGTACTAATTTCTTGGGGAGTGCTTTCTTTAGTAAATGCCCTGTAGCATCATCTTCTTCCTCTGATGCTGATGTTTCCTCAGTTTCTCCTGTCTGGCCCCGACATCTGTCACCCCTCCTTTGAAGAGTCTCTTCCAAAGTACCAACTTTCTTATTCTTTATCAAGATCTTGAATTTCAGTTGCTGCAGAAAGAAGTGTGAGAGCATTCTTCATCATTGCCATTTTATTTTAGAGTAGAACCCCCGTATCCACTGATTCATTATCCACTGATTCAGTTATCCACGATTAATAAATGATTCAGCAGCCAGAAAGCAAGCTACTGTCACAAAGAGCAGCTGTAAAGCAAGCTACTGTCATAAAACAGCAGCCATAAAGCAAGCTACCATCACAAACAGCAGCCATAAAGCAAGCTAGTGTTGCAAAACAGCAGCTGTAAAGCAAGTTACTATCACAAAACAGCAGTTTTGGGGACATTTTGGCATTCTCTCTTATCCACGGTTTTCATTATCCATGGGAAGGCTTGGAACCAATCCCCAGTGGATACTGGGGTCCTACTGTATTTCAACCTACAGTATGCCACCTTAGAAAAGGAAGACAGCTGACATATCTTACAGAATGCATGCAAATAAACACACAATAAGTGATGTCATTTAAAAAACAATTAAGCATATAAATAATATTAAAATATTAGCCAACAGTGCAAACCCCCTCTAAATTACAAGAAAACTATATTAGTTGACAAAGATCCAAGGAATATTCAAGGTTTCACAAGAGAACATGAAGAATTCATATCCAGAAGGAGTGCTCCCTTAACTGCCAAAACAGGTGCCATTGTGAACAAATATTCAAAGGAGAAACACTGCTGCGTTAAAATATTGCTACATAATTTTTTTCCTCCCAGATACAGCATACTTCAGCATGAGTGTTTGGCTGCTGCGCCAAATGCAGAGGGGAGCTAGCCCTATGAAAATGGAGTATGATCTCCAGGCTTAAAAGCTGGGTACTTCAAGGGCCAGATGCAGGGGAGTGGTATCAGAAGACAGATATCTAGTCTCGTGCACTCCCAGACGCACCTGGTGGGGCCACTGTGAGATACAGGAAGCTGGACTAGATGGACCTTTGGCCTGATCCAGCAGGGCTCTTCTTATGTTCCTATGTTCTTATGATGCAGTGCTAACCTTTGCATACATATATTTCTCCTTGTCATGCATGCAGCATGACTCAGCACCTGTGTTTATTGTTTGGGATGGACCGTGCTCGAGACGGCAGAAAAATGTAGGACAGTTTTGCTGTGTGGTGTTATTGTGTTCTCTGTGCACATTCATACATGCATTTGGCTCTTTGCTTTTACCCAGAAAGTATGTGTTTCAAAGTGTTCCTACTACTTGAAGAACAGCAGTAGCTTTATTCTGTGCTATGCTGTGCTAGTTCAGGCCTCAAAGAGTTAAAGGGTAGGGGTGAAATATTCTTTCCACAACCAGTTGTATGTTATATTTAGGCCAAATGTTTGGAAGAGTCACAAGGTACGCAGGCCATGTAGTTCCCATCCTGGGCCACCAGCTAATAAAGCAATCTTCCCATGACCTCACATCCTATCCAGTCCAGACCATTATTACAAGCGTATGTTAACAATCTAGTCAAGAAATTCAAAACAGTGTACATGGTCTCCAGCTTCTTCTTCTTCATCTTCAGAACCATCTTTTGTGAGGTAAATTAAGCTGAGAAGTAAGCTCTGTCACAAGGCAGGTTTTTCTCATTCATAAGCATAGAATTTTATGGGGAAGCCACTTGGGCATACTAATGAAATCAATTAATCATACATGCCCATCCCTTACAGGAGCAGGCTTTTAAGTATTTGCTCTGCAGAGAGAAGTGAGATTAGGATAGTTTAGAACAAGAGTTCATTTGATCACATGAGGGATGAAAAAGAGTCCCCGCCCCTCTCATTTGGCAGGTAATCCTAGCTACAACAATTTCCCACAAAACTAGGTTTCATTTTCCAAAAGATAAAGGAGGTAGGGGAGGAACAAATGTACCTCTGGGGAGGGTAGCTTGGATGGCATGGTATCATCAAGTGTTGAAGTACACAGAGTGTCACTGAGAATGTCCAGCAGGTGCGCGGCCATCTTCTCCTGTTGTGTAGGGCTGCAGTGGTTCTCCAAAGATAAAACAATTGGATAATCTGAGGCCTGAAAATACAAAATTACAAAATTAAGGCTGTTGGGACTAAGACTGTCTCATGGAGCATTGGTTAAACTGCTGTACTGCAGCTATAACTGTGCTCACAAGCTGGGGTTCAATTCCAGGTAGTCGGCTCAAGGTTCACTCAGCCTTCCACCCTCCTGATATCATCAAAATGAGTACACATTTTGCTTTGCATCTAAATCTTCATCTTGTTCTCACAAGGGAGAATTAAACATTTCAAAAGTTTTCTTTTCACTGGGCAAGATATATTTTGATTGATTGATTGATTGATTGATTGATTGATTGATTGATTGATTGATTGATTGATTGATTGATTGATTGATTGATTGATTGATTGCATTTTGCCTCTCGTTTGCAAAATGTTTGCCAAAGCGCTTTTTGTATTTTGGAGAGAAACCCTTGAGTTTTGAGCAACCCCCCCCCAAAAAAAAAGAATTCTGATTAAAAAATATTTTTTTTCGCACAGTTTGTTGGTGATTGATTTTGGTGCTTGTTCTTATATGAGGTGGCTTGTAAATATGTGTTACATCCTTGCTTGGGACCTTTTTTTTTTCACAGACATGGACATCACACAATTGAAAGGCCCACTGAATCAGTGGGGATTTGGCTCAATACCTTCTATTGCAGGTGTGTCCAAACTTTTTGCAAGAAGGGCCAGATTTGGTGATGTGAAAATGTGGGGGTGGGGCAACCATTCAGCCTGAAGGGGGAGAAAGGGCGTGGTCTGTGCACATCCGCAACAGCGGCAAATGCTCCAGTTTCAAGATGCCCAAGAGCCCAGCGGCTGTTGCACAGCCCGGGAATCAGCCCACGCGCACCCAAGATGCACCACTGCTCGCATATACTGCCCTCCCTTGCAAGGAGGTGGGGAAGACGCTGCAGCAGCGTAGCCAGGAGTGGGTAGGCAGGGCGGGTGGCTGAGATAATGGGCGGAGGCAGGGAGGGCAGGCAAACCATAAAATAGCAAGCTGATGTCTCTAGCCAGCACAGGGAAGGGCCAGCTGGCCGGGATGAGTGACAATCGGACCGCATTTGGCCCCCGGGCAGGACTTTGGACATGCCTGTTCTATTGAGTCAAATGGGTCTACACTCTAGTTGTGATTACTAAACTTTTAAAAGTTGGAACTAGAACAGGCCCATTTGAATGAATGGAACTTAAGGAACATTTGATTCACTAAATCCGCACTGATTCGGTGAGGCTACTACAGTGTAACTTACTGTCAGTTTTCACATTTTCCTTGAGAAATATGGCAGGGACAGATACTGTGTTTGTTGTATGCAAACAGGATAATTATGACTACAGTGGAACCTTGACTTACGTCATTAATCCGTTCCAGTGGTCTAGACTTAAGTCAAACATGACTTAAGTCAAATGAATGTTTCCCATAGAAAGTAATGGGAAAGCGGATTAATCCGTTCCAGATGATAAAAAAAACCCGAAAACAGCAATTTAACACTAATTTGACTGGGATAGGAGATTCCTTCTGGGGATGTAAATGAAATGTCTCTTCGAAGAGAGGAGGCAGTGGAATTATAGTCCACAAATTATACGCCTCCACTTTTTAATGCTCATAGAAACAATGTCTAACATTTAAGTTTTACTGATTTTTAACCTGATGTTCCAAGTTCTGAACAACTCTATGCTTACCATTAGAGTCCCACAACTTTACAGCTCCCCAACTAAAACGCTTCCATTGTGGACCAGACTTCTGCAGACAGATTTTTTACAAGACTGAGCTGACTGTCTAACCAGTGAGGCCAGCCCCGAGCTCCCGGCCCTTCTTCTCCTCTGGTGGCAGCGGCGGCTTCGGTGAGGCTGAGGACCAGCTCCAGGTGCTCTGAGCTGGTCTCGCGGAAGCCGCCGCTGCCAGAGGAGGGGAAGAAGGCAGCAGCAGTTTGGAGGCAGCATCCGCGATGCTGGGTTGTGGCTGCCGCCCAATTCCGGTGCCTTGCGCCGGGGCTCCGAGATGTAAGTCAAAGCCTGCGACTCAAGTCAAACAGGCCCCTTCTTGCTGCAAGTCAAATATGATGCAAGTCAAGCAGTATGTAAGTCAAGGTTCCACTGTAATGGCAATTTTGTTTCAGAGTTTCTTAGGTAAAGAGCACTCAGCAGTGTTTTACCATTTTCTTCAGGGGCATTTTGGAACTGTGCAATTGTCCCAAGGCGTCACAGGCTGGCTTTGCCCTAAGGAGACACAGCAGGGAACTGAGTTCCCAGCCTCTTGCTTCACAGCCAGATATCTAAATCACTGAGCTATCCAACCAGAGAGATCATTGTAGACTAGGAATATCCATGCATATCTGCATGAGTTTCAGAACAATGACAAGCTGTGCCTGAGTCAATGTTTATGCCCACATTTCTCCCCTCCCCCAATACCCATCAATTTCTAAACTTTTAATAACATGGCCAAGAGCCAAAGAACCCCAAGGCTTATCTTGTTTGCATTTACCAGTGTTGTTTTGGTGTCAGTCACAGATGTTAAAAATTAAATTAAATCTACCGGGCCTTTGCTCTGTTTCAGGTTCCATACATTGTTGCTGTTTCTGCAAGATATTTTTTTATGTTGCTTTACATCAGTGGTTCCCAACCTGAGGGTCGGGACCTCTTTGGGGGTCGAATGGCCATTTCACAGGGGTCGCCATGAGCCAGTGGGGAAAAAAGGCACAAACGGCTTGGGTCTGGAGGAGGAGGGGGAGGAAGGGGGGAAGAGTGAGTTACAGCTTGATAGGTTGGAGGGGATGTCAGTGAATAGCACTGGAGGCTGCCATTGGCTGAGGGTGCCTGTAGACTAGAGGGAAGTTCTCTATGGCACCTGTGGCAGTGGCCTGCCAAGGGGTGTGTGTGGCCTCTTCCAAGCAGGACAAGGGGGTCACCACAGCATGAGGAACTGCATTAAAGGGCCGCAGCATTAGGAAGGTTGAGAATCACTGCTTTACATTTTAATGGCTATTTTTTAAAATTGTCATCCATTTTAAAACTATGCAGAGCTACTTAGCAACCTCTGCTATTGGTAGGGTTGCCAAGTCAACAGCACTCCATTCCCCCAGATTTTGGGGCCAAAACAGTAGCAGGAGTCCACTGTGATGTCATGAGGTTGCCCCCAGTGATGTCAGAGAGACAAAGCAGACAAGTGTGGAAGGAGAGTTTTTTTCCTGAAGATTTGCAATGCCCTTGCTGGACTGTATGCAACAAGAAGGCTCATGAGTCATTACCTTAGTGTCCCGCTCCCTGCCTTGCTTGAAACACTGATGGGCCCAACACAAAAGCCAATAGGAGACAGCCTGGCATATCAAACTCTGGTTATAACTGTGTGCCATGTTGATACTCAGACTTGTACAAGATCTTAATACCCAGGAAGGTTCATAACTATTTCGTTGTTAAATCTTATACTCTTATACTTCAAAAGAAAAATACTCAACCCACCTCAAAGGCATGCTTGTTGATCACATTGATGACATTCTGGAAGGTGATTTTGCTTGTTAAGGTATGCCCATGGTAGACAACAGGTTCTTCGTTTGGCCCATCCCAACAGTCAATTTCCACACAGCGGCATCCCTTCTTTAGAGAACTTATTACAAAAAAGAAAGAAACTCAAGGATAATGAATGTTTTAATGTACAAAATTTGAGACGTACAAAATTTGAGACGTACAAAATAATGCAGGGCATGAGTAAAGTGGGTAGAGGGACGCTCTTCTCCCTCTCACAAAATACCAGAACTAGGGGACATATACTCAAATTGAGGGCTGGGAGAGTAAGAACAGACAAAAGAAATTTTTTTGCACCCAGCGTGTTCTTAGTCTGTGGAACTCGCTGCCACAGGAGGTGGTGATGGCATCTGGCCTGGATGCCTTCAAAAGGGGATTGGACAGATTCCTGGAGGAAAAGTCCATCACAGGTTACAAACCATGATGGAGATGTGTAATCTCCAGGCTTAAAACCGGGGTACTTCAAGGATGAGATGCAGGGGAGTGGTATCAGGAGACAGAGATCTAGTCTCATGCGCTCCCAGACACATCTGGTGGGGCCACTGTGAGATACAGGAAGCTGGATTAGATGGGCCTTTGTTCTGATCCAGCATGGCTCTTCTTATGTTCTTATGTAATGTAAAAATATCTACAGCAATGTCTTTTTCTTTTTGTATTGTTATTTTTATTGTAAGCCGCCCAGAGTTCCCACTGGGAAGATGGGCGGTATAATAATAATAATAATAATAATAATAATAATAATAATAATAATAATAATAATAATAATAATAATAATAATAATAATAATAATAACTCATGTTTGGCATAGAGAAGAATTGCTGATCCCATCCATAGACTATCCAGGTAAGAATAAGAAAGAATCTCTCTAAAGACCTGGAGAGTCACAGCCAGTGTATACTATTTGGATCTTACATTAACATTCATGTTCCTTTTTTTATTTCCAAGGAGTTCCTGTTCCAATAGATATCATCTATTATTTCAGAGATTAAAACAGAGAGGAATGACTCCCAAAAATCTACAGTATTTTTAAAGAGGTCCCTGTCCTAAATGAACTTGAATGATCAGTACAAAAAATATTCAGAAGGACTACAGTAGCTGTATAATTTGGTGCAGCAAAACCAGCCAAAGATCTTGTTGTGTCTTGTTAGACGTACAGGTGTTATCTAGCACAGGGCATCATGGAGTGTATCTCCCTTCTTGCACAATAATTTTCATTGCTTGTGGTACTATTAGAGATAAGAACATAATGGAGGAAATCCAAAAGTTGATTCATGGCAACTGGACCTCTTTTCTTGTGAGATCGAAATATTTCACTGCTCATCCAAGCAGCTTTGCCATTAAGTGGGTGTGGAGAAGGGTTGATTAGGTGGAACTTTCATGTCCACTGGGCCATTGTACATGTAATGAGCCTACACAGGCCACTGTCTACCTAACGAGCCTCTTCAGGCCACTCTCCACATAACAAGCCTATTCCGACTAGGGTGGCGTGAAACCAAGGTGAACTATAAATTTGAGGCCTTGTTACCAACTTTTCTCAGACTGATGAAGCTGCTAGGATAAGTAGTGAAACATTTTGATTTCACAAGTAGTTCAGTTGCCATGACTCAACTTTTGGATAACCTCACCTGAGTGACTGAGAATCTTCACAGACATACCTGAGGGAACCAAACTTAGCTTCCAGTACTAAACTGGGAGAACTGTCTGGGTCAAGACTACCTATGCAGTAGTCTTACTTTTTCTTCAAAACCACTATTTACATGCCACTGCATTTTTCTACTTGTCCATTTAGAAGCCACATTAGAAATGGGATTATGCATAATGGGCTAAGAAGTGGCTTTTAATATGTTCATCTACCATCTATTTTCTGGGCCAGTTGTTAGTTTCTACTGGAATAGATTCTTTGAAACAAGTATTGGCATAACAAATTGCTTTCATTCAATGAGTCTTCTTCAGATGGAACTAACTGGGGTTTGGCCTCTAGATAGCTATATAGCTACATAGCTAGCTAGCTTCCTATCCATTCTGCCATTCTTTCAAGCAGCCCACTTTTTTGGGTAATCCCATGTAATCTTCAAAACAACTCTGGGAAGTATGATAGTGAGTTATCAAAGCCACACAGTGATCATTACAGCTGTACAAGGATTTGAACTGCATGTAGTGCAAGAAAGCAACGGAGAAAGGCTACATCTTAATACAACCCAGAACATTTCAAACAGATTCCTTTCTTCTATGGCTGGAATATCTTGATCATGCCTGGATTGTTGTTGATGTTTGCTGCCGAGTCGCTTCCAACGTATGGCAACTCTATGAATAACTGGCCTGCAAAACGTCCTACCTACATGCCTAGATACATCATGCCAACATATGAAGAGCTTAGGTTCTCCTTTAGAGAATGCCTTTCCTTATTTCTGCGATCATCTAATTAATCTACTGTATCTAAAAAGTAGGATGGGGTGGGCCATTTTGGAAACTGGGATGGCCATTTTAGATTCTGGCATTTTCTTATGAAATATATGGGGTGGACTCAGTTGTTGTTGGCGTTTGGTTTTCAACTGCAACTCTCAAAATTTGACAAGTATTCCCCAGGTGGAATTCTGGGAGTTTCATTTCACTCACTTGCAGAAGGACTTGCCTGCAAGGCTGCATGGCTCTGTTCCAGCCTTACTTCCTGTTGCCAATTTTTTTTTAAAAAAGAAGCTGCCGCAATGCTTCCGGGAATCGTAATTTTTGGACAATGATCTCTATAGAACATAATGGGCAGTGAGACTACAACTCCCAGGAGGCACTATGGCAGCTTCATATTTTTCATATCAACATCAGGAAGCAAGTCCTGGAGAACTCTTAAAAATAATTCTAGGAGTTGGACTTCAAAAACCAACAAATAAGACACCCTAGGACAGTGGTGGCGAACCTTTTAGAGACCGAGTGCCCAAACTGCAATTCAAAATTTATTTGTTGTGAGTTTTTTGGGCGGTTCTGGCACCTTGATCATTAGGCAAAATTAGCCATGGCAAGCTACGCAAATCTCACACACATACCAGTAGGATACTGGCTGACTCTTCTGAAAACCTCCCTACATCTGGGGGAGTATGAAAAAGTTAGGAAAACTTTTTCCCAGCCCAGAGAGCCAAATTGCAAATTAAGAAGAAGAAATGTCTTGTTACTTGTATGATGCGAATCCATTTTTCTTAAGATCTGAAAACATTTCTCCTTTAAAAACATACCCTTAAGCCATATGACAGAATATTAACACAGTTTCCCCACCACCACCACCTTCAAAAATATGTACATACTTGGCATAGCCCCACAGGTGACTGGGCCCTATAAGCTGGTCTTGTATCAGATAGGTGTTGTGTGACGAATTTATAAAGTAATCACATATCGGGTGGCTCATATCCTGGTAAGTAGTCCTGTGCTCTTGCTTAAAGACGCTGCACTCTTCCGAAAGCATGTATCTTATGAAGCCTTCGAAGGTCATCTCCTTTTTGCTTCTTGCTAAAATAGATTTTTTTTTTAAAAAAGAGAAAAATATTGATACAATGTTTGAAATGCATTTATATTTATGTGTACAGGCTTTAAAGGACTACATCCGATGGTTAGTCCCAGATAGAGCAATATTCACTGAAACCACAGAACTTACCATCAATACTACCTTGGTTTTGGTCAACATTGTTTCATTATTTCAAAATAAACATACTATAGCAGACCCCCAGGAACAAATATTAACCATAACTATGGTTCATGTGTAGAGATGAGCATGAACAAAAAACAAAAACAAAAACAAAAAACTAGAAAGTTTGTGAGAAATTGATGGATTGTTGGTCCAAATTGATTTCCTGAACCAACAAACTGTTTTTTCTTTTTCAATTTAATGAACTTCCCAGTTTGCTTTCCGCACCTCTCAGCCTGCCCCTTCCCTCTTCCCATTGTTGCTGTTGTTTCCCTACCTTTTTCCTGCCACTGATGCTACCACCATCTTGAGAGGCAGCCCATCTCAGTTGAGGTGCGTTCAGCTGAGGCACCCAAGTTTTTTTAAAGAGAGTCACTGAAGGTATTTGTACGCAACCCCTAAACTCCGCCGCAAATGGCTCCAAGCTCCGGAGTTTAAAATTGTTTCCCCACCAGCTCTGGAGTTTACAGATAATTAAGTGCGACCACGCCCACCTAAGCGCGTCCCAGTGCACTTTTCAGGTACCTGTTCTCCAGAGGTGAAAATTCCTGATGCGGATATAACAGTAGTGACTGCCGGGCTCTCCTTGCTTCTGTTTTTCTTTTTTTGCCCCCCACCCCTTTAAGAGATCTGAATGCAGTGCCAGGATGGCAGAATGGAGGTGAGCGGCATTCTTTTCTTCCTTTTTTTCTCCCTCCCCTCACGCAGCCAGCAGCCAGGAGTGCAGAGGGGGTGGGAACGCAGGAACAGCGACAAACCCCTAAGATCTGTGGTCCGAATTTAAGTGGCCAGCGGATCTTAGGGGTCGTGTGAAAAGGCCCCGGGTTGTCCAACAACAACAACAACAACAACAACAACAACAACAACAACAACAACAACAACAACAACAACAACAGAAGCTGCTGATCAGCTCTCCGCTGGCTGCCCCGGGCTTGCTTCTCAGATGAGAGCGGGGCACATGCCCACAGATGACAAGACCGGCTCCCCCAAGGGAAGCCAAGCTGCTGTCTCAAAAGAGGGAGGCGGTGGTGGGACAAGGTAAGTAGGAGATGGGAAGGGAGCTGGGGGCAGATTAGTGGTTGTCTGAAAAAAGAAATAGGGGCAAAAAAAAAAAACACCAATTCATGGTTTGTCAGAGGAAGGTCAGAAATTCATGGTTTGTGGTTTGTGGACTTCAGCAAACTACAAACCAAAATGAACCACCATATCCCTGTTTCGTGCCCATTTCTACGTGTGCACTCTTAATGCCTCCCAGTGCAGTGCAGTGGATGGTCTATCAGAAGGCTGATTTTCCATTGAGAATTTTAGTAATAGCAGAACAAAATGGAAACCTTCTTCCAAAGCCCAAGATTCCCATGTTTCTTTTGATGCGGACCTACCTGTATGGGTTAGTGACATAATCGAGGCAGAGCTGGAGAAGTTACTTTTTTGAAATGCAAATCACAAAGTGACCCTAGCTAGCTTGGCTTCTGGGACTTGTGTTTTTAAAAAGTAACTTTTCTGAGTTCTGGTTTTCAAACAGGGGTGGGCAATATTGAGGCACAGATCTCCAGCTTAAAAAAAACAGTGGGAAATGCAAAACAATGCCTGAATACCATTGTCTTACCTTGAATCTGCAAACTCCATCTGGCTTTGCTATCGTGCTCCATTAAAAAACAACCCGTACTGCATTCGGCCTAATTCTGTTGATCATTCGCTTTCTCCCCAACTCCAGATTTTACACCCTCTTTGCCAAAGTGTTCTGCACGCAATAATCCAACCTCATTTGTAGCATTCTGTTGATCTAATAAAGGTATTACTTAACCCAATCAAGGTATTACTCAACTCAATGTATTACTCAGCCCAACTCAGAAAAGTTCAGAACTTTAGGTAAGTGCCAACTCTATAAATTCTCTATTAGACATGGGCATGACTTGGCGAAATTCTCATTTCCGTTTCCGTTTCTCATTTCCGTTACGTAACGGAAACGGTAACGACAATTACTCCGCCAGAACTCAAACTCGAACCGACTAAAGAAAAATTGGGTCTGATTTGTCGTGGTAGTTCCTGGCATCGCAGCAATCGCGCGATGCCAAGCGGCACAGGAAAAAGTTTTAAAAATAAAAAGGCCCGATTCTCGGCCAAAAATAAGGTGAAAATATGCCTGCCTCAGTGAGGGCACCTACCAGAAGGGTGGTTTCAGGGGGGTCCCTGGCCTCCCCCCTCCTCTCCTGGGCTGCGCAAAGTGCACGCATCCTCATCGAGTCACACTCGCCACGCCAACTCGCCAAGCGGCACGGCACAGAAAAAAAGTTTTAAAAATAAAAAAAATGATTCCCGGGCCCGGCCAAAAAAGCAGGCGAAAATATGCCTGCCTCAGTGAGGGCACATACCAGAGGGGTGGTTTCTGGGGAGGGGGTCCCCGTCCTCCCCCCCTCCTCTCCTGGGCTGCGCAAAGTGCGCATCCTTGTCGAGTCGCCAACTCGCCAAGTGGCGCGGCAGAGAAAAAAGGTTTTAAAAATAAATAAAAAAAACCGATTCCCGGCCAAAAAAGCAGGCGAAAATATGCCTGCCTCAGTGAGGGCACCTACCAGAGGGGTGGTTTCTGGGGGGGTCCCCGGCCTCCTCCCCTCCCCTGTCCTGGGCTGCTCTGGTGGGGGGCATCCTCGTCGTCTCTCCGAGTCGCCATGCCATGTGGTGCGGGTGGGGGATCCAAAATGGGGCGACCGCAACATTTATTTTGAAATCGCGTGGTCCAAAAACACACCAAAGCACCACAGAAACATGTGAAAATAGCTATTTTAAAACTGCCTGAATTTTTTCAGTAGCAGCAGTGGGTTTTTCTTGCAACAAAACGTCTCCATTGATTTTATTTTATTTTATTTTTATTTTTATATTTTTACACCTGCACAATGATGGGCTGGCCATGGGAGTGGACCATGCAAATTTTTGGAGCCATTCCACCAATTGCATGGCCACTTGGCCAGGTTTTGACCGAGATTTCTGGGATGTGCCAGTTGGGCATAAAAAGCCACTAACCCTAGCCCGAACCCATACGCCAGTACACTGTCCTTCTTAGTGGGTCAGAGAGGCACCCAGACATGCACCCCAGTTACTCACCCTAACCTTACCAGTAACCCTAAGCCTAGCCCTTGCGCTAACCCCTAACCAGTAAGCCAGATGTGTACACGCATTGCACTACAGCAAGTACACTTCCCTTCTTAGTGAGTCACAGGGCGCCCGTAGGGGTTCTCTATCACTTCGCTCCCCAGCCCAAGTGCACCGCAGGCAGTGAGTCACAGAGGCACCTGAAAGAGAGGTGCCTCTGCCTGCTACTGCAGTGCAACTGCAACTTAATTGTATGCATATCCAATTGGCTATGCATGCCATTTTGTAGCGGGCCAGAGGAGGCACCCACCCCAGAGAGGTGCCTCCAGGAGCCCGCTTTCCCTTCATGGTGGGCCAGAGGAGGCACCCGCCCCAGAGAGGTGCCTCCAGGAGCCCCCCCAAAACCAGTACTAACGACAGATGAAAAACCGACAAACGAAATGACAAATTTTTGGAAAATTTCGCAAAAAACGGAAACGGGCCGAAACGGGCCGGCTCCGACACACGACAACTCGAAACGTAATTTTTCCTGGTCGTGCCCATCTCTATTCTCTATATTCTCTAATAAATTGCCATATCTTTCCTGTTTCCCTTTCCAGTATTACTACTCTTTTTCTTCTTGTTCACTATCTAATGCAAGAATTATTTTTCTGTTGTATTTCCCATCCAGATCATAGATGTTTTACTCCCTCTTTCCCATGTCAAAACTCCGACCAAGACCTGACTTCATTCCCAGCATCTACCATAATTTTAAAGCTATGACCATGTGTGGTAGGTACACAAACAAGAGTATTTTCATCCCTCTTATACTTTTCTTACTTTCTGTGTGCTATTTCCGGCTCTTATTCTCATGTTCTTGAAAAAACATTTCTGTTTGGATTCTTAATTTGCCTGTGTCCTCTTCTTTAATGCCTGACACCTTGCGTTCAGTCAAACATCTCCAGATTTCACACACACCCCATCTCTTTCCCTTACCGAACCGATCTGGCGCTTTTTTCCAGCCTCACCTTCAGCTGGACTGAAAAGGACCCGCTTGGGCATGGATGAGGGCCAGGCTGTGTACCCATGCACTGTATGATTGCTGCAAGATGGATGTTTCCAGTGGGACTGACTTATACACAGGGTCCGACTACACTGGCAAGCCGAATCACGGGACAAGTTTCCTCAACTTTAAAAATACCAGTCTCACTCACTTTATAACCCAGAGCACAGAGAGTACTCCTAGTTCCCTGAGCTCCTTGTCCTCTGAAGATGCCAGCCATAGAGTTTGGTGAAGCGTCAGGAAGAAAAACTTCCAGAACATGGCCAGACAGCCTGAATAACTCACAACAACTATCGAATCAGAGTAATTTGCTGCAGCTTGATTCACAGTTAGAGGTGGGCACAAATTGCAGGTTTCTCCCAGTTTGGTAGTTCGGTGCCCTGCCCTCTTGGGCGGACATCCACTCATATGCATCATCCTGGCTTCTCTCCCCCTGTCTTCTCTGGGCTCTGCTCCTGAGTGAGCATCCATCTCTATCTGCCATTTATTTTACGCTTGTGTTCTGCTGAGGTGACTATAGTGACTGCAGCTTGTTTTGATGCCAGTGTCCATATTGGCACTTCAGTGGTTCGATCTGCACCCTAGCACCCAATCCGCCTCCCTTTGATCCTGCCCTCTGCTGACCCCTAGCTCTCCGGGTTTTGCAGTTGCTGGTAAAGCTGGTGGCCTGTTTAAATTGTTGCACGGTGTTAGGGGAAAGGGTCAGTTTTCCAAAATTCTCCTTAACATACAAACACATACACACAAACCACAGCAACTCAGTAGTTTCTAGCAGTTTTCTGGAGTTATTTCTTTCTCAGATAGGTTTTTATTCCCCCCCCTTCTCTTAATTCTTACAGGAGTGATCTTTTGCTGAACTCAGTAGGGTTTGTTTTTAATGGAAGAGCAGCTAGGGAGAAAGTTTTTGAGGGTGGATGTTTCTACTATTCTCCACAGGCAGCTCTCCCCACCTTCTGAAGAATGTAAAAAGAATGTAAAAACTAATTAAAAAGCAAATAGTCAATTTAAATTGTTCTGCCTTTAAAAGGCAGAAGTCCCCAGCAGGATAAAAGACAACTCCATTTTGGACCAGGAAAATGGATGCCTTTGCATAATGTGAACGGTTAGAAAATGCAAATTCACCCGTTTTACACCTTGAGCAACCCATGCGGTACCTGACTGTTTAGTTGTAACCACAAACCTTTCTCACCATCTGATTTCACCCTTTTCTGTTGTTATTTAGATACTGCCCCATTGATGCTGATTGCTGAAGCATTATTCCGGGCAGTTTACAGCTGGTAAAACCAAACTACACAAAGCAATAAACGCTAGATTACAACACAAAAAACTTAAGACTCCAAAACCCTAAGGTTTTTAGGTGATGGGTAAACATGCATATGTAGACTGCATTATATGACTGCCGCATAATGCGGTATTCACATACATGCTTCAGCCCCACTGTATTCTGCGTAAATTAAAAGGAGCAGTTCACCTGTACCTTTTCTCCGCTTTTAAACTTTTTGTTCATTCCCTGTATTTTAGAGCTTCATTTTAATACCCCATCTTGTTTTCCCACCTCCTCATTTTAAACACTGGGCATATCATTATTTCCATAGCCCCAGTCCCTGCCACCCACTCCTCACTTCCTTTTGATTCATGTCTGTTTTAGCTGCTTTATTATCCCATCTTTTTCGTTAGAGCTTGATATATTTTTGGCGCTATTTAAGTACGTAATCATAATGCCATATGTCATGTTGAACACTGAGCCACTTGAGACTATTATCACAGGTTCCACCCATTACATCAGTTGTCATGATTTATTTAATCTATAAATATAATTCAAACACTGAGAAAACAAATTTGCTTCCAACACTATTAGTCTCTTGCAAAGCAATAACGAGAGCTCAGGAGGCCCGGATATGACACAGCTTGAAGGAGAGCAGCCACAACCACACTGAGGCAACCCTTTCTTTGTGATTTTGGAGCCTGAACTGGATATCTAAGGGCCAAAGTCCTAAAAAAAAAAAGTTAATGAGTTCTGCTTATATACTGCCCCATAGCACTTCAAGCACTCTCTGGGTGGTTTACAGTTTACAGTAGGACCCCCGTATGCACGGATTCATTATCCACAGATTCAGTTATCTGCGGATGGCAGAAGAAAAAAATAATAATTCAGCAGCCACAAAGCAAGCTATTGTCACAAATAGCATCTGTAAAGCAAGCTACTGTCACAAAGAGTAGCCATAAAGCAAGCTGCTGTCTCAAAACAGCAGTCACAAAGCAAGCTACTGTCAGGAAACAGCAGTTTGGGGGTGGGGCAGGCGTTATCTCTTATCTATGGTTATCATTATCCATAGGAAGGCCTGGAACCAATCCCCAGTGGATACCGGGGTCCTATTCTAATTATGCAGGCTACACATTGCCCCCTCATCCAGATGGGTACTCAATTTACCAACCTCAGAAGGATGGAAGGCTAAGTCAACCATAAGCCAGCTACCTGGGATTGAACCCCAGACTGTGAGCATAGTTTTAGCTGCAGTTACAGTTATTTAACCACTGCGCCATGAGGCTCCTAATCAAACAATACAAGCAATTATAACTACAAAAGGCCAGCTAGCCATTGTTTTGGTCCAATCCAGGCAGTCACATATACTGGAGCTGAACGCAACTAGACTGAGCCTAACCATGCCTAAAGAAAAGAAGTCCCTGACAGGGAGCCAAAAAAAGTGCAAGTAGAAATACTCTGGGGTCAGATTGGTTTGACGATGGGCACAAACCAACGGTTTGACGGTTTGTGCCAGCTCTGCCAATGGCTGTACAGCTGAATCAGCAGGTGTTCCCTCAGAGGCACTATTCATTGGGGGCAGGGCAGGAAAGGCAGAATGCTTCCCTGAAATGGGCACCAGCTGGAGGGAGCAAGATACCACACCACGGATCAGCCATGCAGGCAGAAAATAAACCAGCAATGCATTTGTCTCTCTAAGGCTGATACTTCACGTCCATCTCATTGCCGTTCGCGGGCCCGCTGGGGACCAGTATGAAGAAATCTAACCACACGTCCATTGTGGGATGAAGGGAGTTCGTCCCGACCATGCCCCCTGAACTGCAATCTAAGTGGGATGAGAAATTCCCCTCCCTGGCTTCGGGAATCTCCTCATCTCGCTTCTCATTCCGATACGAGAGCCTGTGAGGTCAGTATCCTCCCGCAACGTGCCATTCTCCATCTAGTGGCAGGAGCACGAAATGCAAGGCTTTGGAGAATTGAAACATCAAAAAACAGGTCGGGTTGGAAAAAAACCAGAGAACAAAGGCATGGAATTTCACATCTCATCACGGAATGAGGACATGCAGAAACAGTCATGCCGGTATCATCAATCACGCCTGTGTATACAAGGGACCAGGGACAGAACCGCAAGAAGACCACGTGACTGCAACCGACATCAACACGCAACGAACTTCCTCCTGGAATGAGAGTGGACGTGAAGTAACCATCTAAGTGGCAACCTTGGCTGCAGGGAAGTGGGAAAGGATCTGAAATGAATGCACATACTAGTTTCAAGATAATTTACAGTATGAAACTGGCTGAAGCCTTCAAAAATGTGACCATAGTGTTCCACCTTCATCTAACTGTCAGTTTTGAGCACTGAAGGAGAAACAGCATTCTTCAAATTAGCCTTTATTCAAAAGAAGTTACATTTCACCATGGTAAAGTCAAGGAGGCCATCATTATCTCTTCTAACAACCAGAAAGGGATCCTTTGTGGGAAATGTTTATTGATAGTTCTATCTCTGGATTTGCTGACAAAAAAGTAGCTGAAAATATAAGTTCTGAAATATGCTGAAAGCATTTCATCATTGTTTGCAGATCCTTTTGTTTTGTTTTGTTTTTGTTTAACCTTCACCCACAGTACCTGAACAGTCTGGTGTCAAATATACTGGGTTTCAAAAGCATTATGTGACTAATTCACCCATCTGAAAGAATAAAGTGCTGTTGACACAAGGGTGTGCAACAACAAGGCAGTGTTGTGTGTGTGTTGTATCATTAAAGTCATGATAGACTCTTCATGACTCCATGTCCAAGGAGGTTTCTTGGCAGAAATACTGGAGTGGTTTGCCAGTTCCTACTCCAGGCGTCTACAGCACCTGGTGTTCCCTGGTGGTCTCCCATCCAAGTACTAACCAGGGCGGACCCTGCTTAGCTTCTTGTAAGCAGCTTCAAAATAACATCCTGCACCAAGCCTTTTCAGTTTCTTAAAATCTGGTTCCATCCACCTCGATGGAATGCATGATTAATGCTTACGAATGCCATTCAATCTTCTTAGTGTTAAATTAGTACTGCCATCTTCATTCCCTCTCCCCCCAGGTACTTTTCCATTATGTCAGTTAAATGTACAGTAACATTGTCCTCTCTATGGTGGGAAAAACTACACCTATTGAATTCACCTAATCTAAATGAACTACTGGATAGCTCAGCGAATTTAGGTTGGGAATTTAGTTCTCCACTGTGCCTCCTTGACAGGTGTTTGATGGTCCAGAGGGTCTCTTTCGGTCCTGCAGTTCTAAGATTATGATGATTATTTAACATTTTTGTGAAGAATTTAGTAACTTTTGCAAATGCTTCCCCTGTTGGAGATAGACGCAACCCACTGGTTTTTGAATTTTGTCCTTCCTGGTTCGTTTATCACCACAAGAGGTGTTTGGTGGTTTGGTGGTCCACTCCCTCTGGGAGGTCTCCCTCTGAAGGCAGATAACCCTTCGGAAGCATCTTTAAAACTTCCCTGCCCCACTTCCTCCAGGTGTTATTTCTAAGCAGGGTGGGGTAATAGTCAAACACCTGTTGTAGTGGTCAATGAACTGGGATGAACCGGTGAACTGGTGGCCCATCCCCATCAGCTATTTCATCCTAGAAGAGGGGAAAAATAACTTGAGATTTAAAAATTCCAGTGCAGAGGAGAGCAATATTTGTAGATTTGCTCATCCTCACTTAGTAATGTGAATTGCTAAGAAGGAGTCACTTGATTTTGCTTTGATGGGTTTCCTAGAATCATTGAGCAGGTCTCTTGGGAGAAATTTTAGTCCTTAGGACAGGAACCTGTGTCCTTGTGTTCTTTAATATGCCACACATAAAAAAAGATTATGATTGATAATAGAGGAGGAGGAGGAGGACCTGAATAACCTTTTCATGTTCTTAACAGCACACAAAAAATATAAGTACCCCCATTTTTACTTTTGTTACTTTATTATCCTTTGTGCTGACAAATCTCAGAAACATTGGCACACCACACCAAAAGATACCAGACAATTAGAAAAGGGGGAAATGAGTCCAAAGGCTATTCCATTCAGGGAGAGAAAGACTGTCCCCCTGAATCTCATTAGGATTTTTGAACATTTGAGGTCAGCAACCTATGAATTCCATGTAGGCTGCTTTCCACTTTAGAGGCTGTTTTACCCTTTGGTGTGTGGCTGTTTTCAAGCAGCTATTGAGACTGGGGAAAATAACTGCCTTTTAAGCTTAAAGTGGAAAGTGGCTGTCTTAAAATCCCCAGGGTAATAATAATTCCAACCTATGAACCTACATTATCACTCACATCCCCTGCCCCCACCAAAAATTGATTATTATTATGGCTGAAGAAGGCAAGGGTTGTGAATGTTGCGTTAATAAGATGAAAATACAACACCCTACCCAATATTTCAGGTTTCCCATTCTGTTACCCTCTTGCTGGCTGCCTGCACCCCCAGGCAAATCACAACAGCGTAGAGTAATACCTTGGTTTAAGAACATTTTGCAAGACAAGCAAACATTTCTTCTAAATTTTGCCTTGATCAACAAGCAATGTCTTGCAATACAAGCTCTGGATCAGATCACATGATCACAAGTGAGCCAATGGTGGCTCTCCCCCACCCCACTGGATTGTGAGTGATTGTCTAGAACATTCCATTTCAGGCAGCCTCCAAAGGAGAGGGAGGAGAGTGGAATGGAGGTCTCTGTTGTACCACCCAGGGACGTTTTCAAAGGAGAGTGCAGGTTAGGGTTTATTTTTCTTTATATTTATATAGTTTTAATTTGTTTTTAACATCCTTTCTTATTTTTCAAACCATTTTGAGTCATGGTGTAGCTAGTCAAATGTGAATATGGCTACATATTACATTTGATTATTGTCACATTAAAAACACTGAGTAAAATACAGTTGTTAGTCCCAAGCAGAGCAGATTCCAGAGCCAGGTACCTAAACTATGGTCTGGATGTGGACTTCTAGCCAACTTCGTTTGTGAATGTTGCCATTTTATGTGCACAATATGTGGTCTATGGGAGCTCAGAACAAATCATTTGAGTTTCCATTATTTTTATGGGGAAATTTGCTTTGACATGAGTGCTTTGGTTTACAAGCATGTTTCTGGAACGAATTGTGCTTGTAAACCAAGGTATTACTGTATTATTAGATACAAATGCCATCAAAAGAACATCCACCATATCTGGTTCCATGTTTGGGTTGAAACAGAGATGAGTGCCACCTCTAGAGTCGGACATGACTAGCAAGCATGTTGGGGGGAGGACTTTGCCTTTTTATCTTAGATCCTAATTCAGATTACAATCCAAAGCACACTAAGAGGTAAACCCACTGAATGCTGTGGGTCTTTTATCTGAGTAAACGTTCAAAGGAGTGCAATAAGTCCAATATGGCTGAGTGAATAAGATTAGAGCCGTCTTTATCAGAGGAATTGCCATGTTTTACCAACAAAATTACAACCCAGCATAGTGTTTCCTCCAACTGCCTATGTACCTGATATGTCTAATATGGATCTGATGCTGTAGAGCAGTGTTTTTCAACCACTGTTCCGTGGCACACTAGTGTGCCGCAAGATGTTGCCTGGTGTGCCGTGGGAAAAATTGAAAAATTACTTTATATATAGTCAATATAGGCACAGAGTTAAATTTTTTAACATTTTCTAATGGTGGTGTGCCTCGTGATTTTTTTTCATGAAACAAGTGTGCCTTGGCCCAAAAAAGGTTGAAAAACACTGCTGTAGAGCAATGATTCCAAAGATGCTTTTGGATTAAAATTCCCAGAAGCTTTCAGCACTAGCTGGACTGGCTTTCTTCAGACAACAATTTCTGGGAACAGCAGTCCAAGAACATGGGAGGCACTGTAGCAATGAACTATTTGTTAGTGTAATTTATTAGCTCTCTCACCTCCTAGGCAGTAGAGCTGTTTGCATTCAGATTCAGGACCAAACGCTGTACATCCAACTTGTGAACCTCTTTGTGAGAAATGACTCCTCCTTAACATAGAATTAGTATTTTTATCTGCTTTTTGACTAGCCAGGAGCACCTCTGCCTTGCTTGGATTGAATTTGTATCTACTTTTCCTCACCTAATCCATTATTATTTACAAACTTCAGTTGCAGATTCAGAAATTAGCTGTGCATAATGGCAGTATTCCTCATTATCAGTTAGGAGTCATGTCTATTTAATTTAGGGGACATATCTATTTGATGCATGCCATCTCCCAGGTGTACATAAGGTGTCAAACATAAAGCAGTGGGGGTGGTGTTTAGGTTATGAGGGAACAGCATATATATCAAATCTGTGAGATGGCTCCTAATCAAGCTTTTAACAGATTGCATCTGCTAGTTTAGTTTGATCTTAAGATGCATCTTATTTTAGCATCGGGGTAGAAAAATGGTATTTTACAAGCAAAACCTGACTATTCTGTTTCTTTTAGGAAACAGGACTGGTGATACAACAGCATCTTATTGGCATGAACAGCAGCTTTATTGTAGTGGGCTCAAATACAATGGATAGTGTTGTGGGAGAACAGGAGTTAATGGGTTAATGGTTTCATAAGCTAGTTTGCAGCTACCATTATCAGCAAGGCTTGCCATGCCAAGGTGCCATACCAAGGTGGTTATGTCATGATTTACTCTGCGCATGCTCTAGGCATACAAGTGCTATTGTTTTACTTTATCTCTGTCTTAGCCAATGATATCAGCTAGATGTGGCTCCATGCATACGCTTTGTGACCTACTTTTGTTCTTAATAAAAATGATTGCCGTGGGGTGCAACGGCGGAACGTTCTCTATCTTCTGCACCAGATATCAGTCCCGGACTCCCATTATTTCTGACCGCACCCTTTAAGGGTTGGTTCCCTACATAGTGTATATATTATTATTTTTTGCATAGTGTCTGTATAGTGTCACATGGACAAAATACTGCTTCTGTGATTTTATTTTTTATTTTTTGTTTTTTTTTTTTTTGCAACCCAGTGTTTTCCAAAGATGGGACATACAGAATACCTACAGCACAGTACCTAAAGAATGTATATCATCTTTCAACTTTATTTCCCATCATTCTTGACTTGAGAAGCCAAGATCACCAACAAAACATTCAGTGTAAAAAGGAGCACTACGGTAAACAGAGGTAGTAGTGATTTGTAAAAAAATATTGAACTGAATGAAAAAGGAAATCCAATGTAAACAACAAGAGAAGGGAATACACTAATTTACAGCAGGTTAATATGTATTGAATTAAATAAGGATATAGTAAGAATGTGTTGTACAACATAAATTTTGCAATAAAAAGCATAGATAATTATAAATAAAAGAAGTACAACTTTTAAGCTACTGATGTTTTATTATTTATATTATTTGTTACCTACATATTATACTTACATAAGTACATACAAGAAAGGACAAAAAGAGCAATGAGTCAATGTGTTCAGGTTACAAAATAATATAAACATTTCTAAGCACTCACATACAATGTTATCGATTGCTAATTTTAATTTACAGGAATCTAATCCACTGCATTCACATGACCTACAATTTTGCTCCCACTGTTTCATGAAGCTGCTCTTGTTCCAGTCCAAACAATAAAATTATGACCCACTACTGAAGAGCAGCAGCTCCGAAAAGCCATATCACACTCATATCATTTTCCGTTCCTTGAAACAACGCATACAGTTTTATTTGATACATGAATGGAACATTTGCTCACAGAAGACACATACTTTATTAACTAGCCACAATATATTTGTCTTATTAACTAGCCACAATATATTTGTCTACAAAATGTGTCAAGTCGTTTTTTAAAAAAAAATGTAAAATAACCAAAACCATAAAAAAATCAACAAGATGCAAAAAGCCAAATCACAACCCCAAGGCTTGCAGTATGTTGTGCAATATCTTCTCATCCTATGCAATTTGGAATACATGTCCAGTAATGAAATATAAAGCACTTGGGAGTTTGTCTTGGTTTTTGTTTGTTTCTTTAGTGTTCTGCTTTTCTTTAACATTTCAACAAAAACAATTTGATGGGTTAATAATGCAAGCTCAGTTCTTACAACATGAAAACAATCCATGTCATTTCCTAGTTTTTACATGTTTTAACAGTTGTTACACATAGTCACAATTTAGACAACAAAAAGCACAGCAGAAGCCTCTGTATTCATGAAGTCCCCACTTGTTGGGCATAAGAGGTAACGAGTTCAAAACATCCCACTGACTAATGGATTGGGAATGAAGAGAGATGCTTCTCCATTCTACCTCTTGCAATAGGTGGTGGTTGTCAAAAATGACAATAGCAGTGGTCTTCAATTCAAGACCCCCACATAGGTGCCAGATACAAAGCCTGTCTCCTTTCATTGTCACTGGATCAGTAGAGTGTCCATAGCCAATTACAAATTTAGAAATCTGATTGCTTTCCCCCCATACACACATAATACAAAGGCTTTTGACAAGAATATATATCATCACAATTCATAGTATATTTACTATTATTCATATAATCATTGTTTCCCCTTAGCTACCACATCATGGTCCCAAATTTATCAAGTTTTAACCTTAAAGCTTTCGTGTACCTTCGTCAATGGGTTCGTATTTATTAATGAGTGAAACAGCTCTTCGTTCATCAGCATTAAGCTCAAACTGTTCCTTCCTCAGAAAATCAGCTAGATTTGCTGGTGAAAGCACTTTTTTGTTCGGCGCGTAGCTGCTGAAGAGTTCACTAAATTCGGGCCTGTGCATGAGTGTTCGATAAACTGCCCTAAAATCTTCCATGGTGATTACTCCAGCCTTCTGTCTGTCATTTTTCTAAATAAATAGAAAGCATTCTGAATTAGCCTAAATTGAAATGCTTATCACTATGAAATACAAGATTTCACTATAAATTAATTGCAAGCCCTCAAAATTGTGAGGAGAGACCTAAAATGGGTGACATTTGTTTTGTCCTCAACACTGGAGTGGAAAGGAAGTGGAATAGTTGAGACCAAGGCTGCATCTCAGAAATCTGCCTGGAGCCTTGTCTCTTTCCCTCAATAGAATGAAAATAGATAAAATGAAAGAAAATATAGGAAGGCAAGTTATCAGACAGACACCAAGTAATAAATGGTAGGGTAGTTTCAGGAGCCAGTCTTCGGATATCACAGACCTGGACAATGAGGGCCTTTTGAGCTGACCAACTCAATTTATCTCTAATGCTACCCAAATATTAAGAAAGATTTTAACTAGTTGTGATAGAATTAAATTCCTTTATGGTTGAGCCACAAATAGGCCCCACCCTTCCATCCAATCTTGTAAATAGAGGTGGGCTCGAAACAGAAAACCCATGTTTCGGGTTCGTCTGTTTCGGGCCCACCCTTGGTTCGGTTTGGCTCAGGTTCATACTTTATTTTGTCAGGCAGCAGATACATGAATTAGCAGATACGGATCCCGTGGATACAGGGTCCTTCTGTACATTTTCAATAAAATACCCAAATTCTGGTGAATAATGTGGCAAGGTCAGGACTATGACTAATGACCATAGCAGCCATAAATCAGAGGAGAAATAGATCTATGTATTTAATGAGCTTCTGAACATTCCAGCTTCCAAGACCATTGAGGTTTTGGCATAGGAGAGCGCTATCCTGGCTCTTGAGGTTTTGGCATAGGAGAGCGCTATCCTGGCTCTTAAGCTATTCCCGTCAGTAAAAGACTTTGCTGGTGTGACAAAAGTTATCAAACCCATCCCAGACTATCAGGGTTTGGCTCCTGAAGGGAAAAAAACCACCCAAGGACACTTGCCATATGGATGAAATATGAGCACTCCCTAGCTTAATTGTAATGAAATAATTTGGCTATGAGCAGCAAACCTTCACTCAGAACAAAATGAAACTTTAATCTAGAAAACGTATCTATTTGATAAGATCAAGGGAAAGAGTCCTTCATGGAATCATAGAATAGTGAAGTTGGAAAGGGCCTACAGGCCATCACATCCAACCCAACCCACTCCATGCAGGAATTCAAATCAAAGGATGTCTTCCAAATTGTTGCCCAAATTTCTCCTGAACGCCTCCACCACCTCTTGGGGTAATTGGTTCTATTGCTGTACTGCTCTAACAGTTAGGGAGTTTTTCCTGATATTCAGCCGAAAGCTGGGTTCTCTTAACTTGAGCTCATTGTTGCATGTCCTGCACTCTGGGCTGACCAAGAACAGATCCTGCCCCTCTTTTGTATGGCAGCCCTTCAAATATTTGAAAAGTGCTCTCATATCACCCCTCAGTCTACTTTTCTCTAGATTAAACATAACCAGTTCTTTCAGTCTTTCCTCATAGGGTTTGGTTTCCATCCCCCTGATCTTCCTTGTTGTCCTCCTGTGAACTTCTTCATTCCCACCCATTCCACCCACCCAGTAGCCCCTGCAGTTCTGCTAAGTCACTGGCATTATCTAGATGGCAAAACATAGAAAAGTAACAGGTCTTGCTACTCCCATCCTTTTCTATGTCTATGAAAAAAATGTCTATAAAAAGGCCCAAAACCAAGCTACTTGTTACTTGCTCTCAGGGTGCTCCGTTGCTTCTATTTTAGAATCCCAAATAATTCTGCCTTCTGCTCCCTCAAAGTCTGTTTATCCATCGAGATCACTGTTCTGCCTCTTGATTTCTCCTCCAAGGTGTTACATTTAGAACAAACTAAAAAGCCACATTCTTATTAATAGCAGTGCAGCTTACTACACAGCTGAACTATCAGAGGTCAGGCTTTTATTTGGTTTTGTAGCTGTTCCTGTCTGCAGAAAATGCATTTAAAAAAACACAGCCACCCTTCTCAGCTTGGAGCCCCCTTTGGCTCCACCCTCATTCACACCTTCTTGACTTCTGCCTGGTGCTCCCCGCCCCCAGTTCACCCCCCCCAGCTGACCACTCAGCTCGCCCATGGCTGTCAGGTTAGGTTGTGGCAAAAAAACCAACACCCAGCATCACAGCATCTGCCACTTAATTACACCCCTCCTTCCTTCTGCTCTCCAACCTCCTGTCCTACACAGTCATAAACAGAAATCTCTCTGAGTAGGAAAGCAGCCATAAATCAGAGGGGAAATGGATCAACGTGTTTAATGAGCTTCTGAACATTTGAGCTTCCAGGACCATTAAGGTTTTGGCATGGGAGAATGCTATCCTGGCGCTTAAGCTATTCCCATTAGTAAAAGACTTTCCCGGTGTGATAAAAGTTAGCAAACCATCCCAGACTATCAGGGTTTGGCTCCTGAAAAAAAACACCATCCAAGGGCACCTGCCATATGGATGAAATATAAGCACTTCCTAGCTTAAAGGTAATGAAATAATTTGGCTACGACAAAATGGAAACTTTAATCTAGAAAGCGTATCTATTTAATATGCCCACTGGTCACAAATTCTATGGCATGTGTTAAAAGACCCAAAAGTATTGCCTCTCACCTTAAACACCTTTTTCACGTGAACATAGTCATAAGAGACTTCAAACTTATTGAGCAGCTTCAAGGTCTTATCTATATTGATCTTGCCATCCCTAAATTCATCAAAGATCATGTCCATGAACCACGTAAAAGAAAGCTCGTTAAGGAAATTTTCAAGTACCCATGTTTGTCTCCTTGACTAATCTGCCTTCTGCCTCATCTAAGACGTGCCTGGCGAAAATTTGACATCTAAGATTAATCTCCTGATCAAGCACATCTTTTGCCAAGTTTGGACTTTTGGTACTTGCTTTGAAAAAGTGGCCATTATCCACAAAAGCTTGCAATTAATTTTTTTATTATTAGTGGCCCATCAAGGTATCACCTATAGCCTAGTCTTGCATTCAACTCGGGAAGTGTTTGACATAAGAAAATAATAGAAGAAAAAAATGGTTTTGTCAGGCTGACAGTCCAAGTGTCTTGGCTGCTTTTAAAATGAAATCCACTTCTTCCCTTGTAAAGGGGTGGTGGACTGGCCCAGGTATATAATGAATCTAACATATTATCAATCCCTCTGCTGAATGTATGTACAGTATTAGTTTTGTTACATTTATATCCTGCCTTTCCTCCAATGAGCTGATTGATGTTGGTGTACGCAGCTTTTCCCCCTTCATCTTCACAGTCACCCTGTAAAGTTCCTCGGGCAACTTTCATGAGTTTTATGAAAGACTCTGTGGCACAGTGGTTAAAGTGCAGGACTGCAGTGAAGCCTCAGAGTTTGATTCCCCACAGATCCAGGTAGACAGCTCAAGGTTGACTCCGACTTCCATCCTTCCAAGGCTGATGGCCCAGCTTGCTTGGCAGCAAGTGTTCCTTGCATAATTATAGGAAGCTCCCGGAGGGTGTTTTATCCCAGCTGGGCAGTCTATAAGTCAAAACAACAGCATGGCTATGTGGGCATTTACACTGAGGTCTACATTTTAACGGATCACCATTAATGCCTACAGAATATATAATTTTAACCAGCTTAACAAAGGGGAAACTCTTGATAAAAAGGGAAGTGGACAGCGCTGCTATGATCTTTTTCTGTATTGTGGAATCTTCTCTGGGGGAGTATCCCTGGCTGGAAAATTGAGGTGGAGGGAATGGATATGGTTGTGTCTCCCTCCCTTGATATCAGTACATAGCTATGTACCATAAGAACAAGCATGTTCCTTTTTTTTTTTTTTTTTAGTCTAGATGTTGGGCAATGATTGGCTTTAAAATTCACTGGCTGACTTTTTTCTTTCTGACCTATCTTGCAGGGTTAACTGTGAGGGGAAAAAAGTGGGGAGGAGAAATATCATGTAGCTGTTTCAGCTTTTTGGAGAAAAGGCAGAATATGAATGAAACAAACGATACTTCCCAAAGTATATTATATGTTTCCTTTCCAGTGACCCCAAGCATACAAAGGACACTAGATCATACTTCCCGAACCATTTTTACACCCTCGTTTTCACAATGTGGTTTCCTTTCTATGAGAAATAGCAAATTTTCTGTGGGAAGGACACAGAGGAAAATCCTTGTCTGGAGAAACAAGAATCCAATTCCTCAGGTATTTCACCTGTGTGTATATGAATGGCAGAGAGGGGGAGGCAGCTGAAGAAAATCTGCTTTTCCTCCAAGTGTTGCTATGGAGAATATACTTTGTGCTGCCTTCTCTTTTTAAGTGTGTGTGTGTGTGTGTGTGTGTGTGTGTGTGTGTGTGTGTGTGTGTGTGTGTGTGTGTGTGTGTGTGTGTGTGTGTGTGTGTGTGTGTGTGTGTGTGTGTGTGTGATGGAACTGGCTTCTTGGTGCATTTCAAGGCATTTCAAGTGGTGTCAGTTGGGAACTAGAGGATTCTTGTATTTCTATTATACATAGCCCAGCACACATTGGCTGAGGTTTTATTTCCTTGAGTTTTGGGGTCATTCCCAAGGTGGGCAGAAAGTGGTTTCATCATCATCATCATCATCATCATCATCATCATCATCATCATCATCATCATCATCATCATCATCATTTTTCTTCTGAGCGAATTCTAAATAACTATTTATATTTATATTTAACTAAATAAGGATATTTATTTTCCATGTTGCTGTTCCTCCTGTCTCCTCCGCCTGTTCCTTACTGCGATGGTCTCGGCAGCTCCCAGCGCGGCATAGCCCGCCTCGCCTCCCCTTCCCGCCCCCCCACCGGTGCTTCCTTGGCTCCTTCCCTTCCCTTCCCCTCCGGTGCGACCGTCCCCGCCGGTGGTCCGCGAGGCCCAAAGGGGAAGAAAGGGAAAGCGCTCCGCCCCGAAGCCGCGCTCCCGCGCACAAGGCGGCCCGCGGGACGTCATGGGGGCTCCCCCGACGTCACAATCGGCCCGGGGAGGGGGCGGCCGCTCAACGCCGCTGCCGCGATCCTGCACCGCCACCCCCCACCCACCCACTCCCTGCCGCGACCGAGCGCCTCCCCGCGCCTTCCTCCGGAGCCCCGCGGCCCCGCCAGCGCATCCTCCCGAGCATCATGGACAGCGTCATACATAGACCGTTGCCAAGGCAACCGGTCCACCTCCGGCCCTGGAAGGCTGGAGGAAAGCGGGCCAAAGTCCTATAAAAGAGTTTTTTAAAAGGCTCAAAAGGGAGCGAGGAGGAGGAGGAGGAGGAGGAGGAGGAGGAGGAGGAGGAGGATCCCGGCTCATATCTCTTGCTTTGAAGGGGCAACACGGAGTTGTATGCCCGATCCCTGTGCTGAATGTTCGCCTAGTATAAAAATGGTAGCATTTTATTTTATATAAGGAGTGTTGTCACCCTAGAACCATTGATTTTTGCGGTTGTTACTTTGTGCTTTATCTGTCTTTTAACCCTTGTTGTAAACCACCCAGAGTTCCTGGGGAAGATGGGTGGTATAAAAATAAAATAAAACGAAATGAAATGAAATAAATTGTATTTCAGGGTTCCATTCATTCTGCATGATCCACACTGTTGCCTGACCTACGCACTGTGCTCTCTTGTGGTTTGGAAACCTTTTTTTATTATTGTGCAAGGGGCAAGAGGAATCACACACTTTACCAAAGCAAAAGTCTACACTTGATTCCCTTGAGTTCAGTGCCTGGTCACAAGAGCCAGAGATGGAGAGTTCAGTTGTCCTCTGTACATTCTGGGAGTAGAGTCAACCTGTGTGGCCATGGGCAATTAGCTGCACAGTCCCAGGGCACCTCCCAGAGAAGAAGGGACCAATAAACCCCTTGTGAATATTGTATACCTAGGAAAACCTGGAAAGGGTCTCTGTAAATCAGAATTGACTCTGCAGCACATGATGATGATGATGATGATGGCTGCCTGCCTGACTTCTAATCATGTCCAAAAATAGTGAGATGGCCATCTCAAAATGTCTTGAATATTATTTACAGTATTAAGCATTTGAACTAATGCTAGTAGCTACAAAAAGAAAAGGATGTCACACATACCATAGATGTACCATCTTCTGGCCAGTCAGTGAGGTCAAAATGTGTTCCTTCACTTCTGCAAACCCCGACTGACTCTTGAGTTTCCACGTGTTCACGAAACGTTACATTAAAATATGAACGTTAGTCTTTAAGGTGCCACATATTTTGTGCCTTTTGTTTTGTTTTTCTTTGATTTTAGTTTCAATCAGCAAAGCAACAGAAGCAGATGTTAAAAGAAAGGCCATGACTTGGAAGAGGGAAATTCTCAAGTGTTTGGGATTGAAGCCTAAAGGTATTAAACTAGAAGGAGCTGTGCCAGATTCTTCTTACAATGCATTGCTCTAAGCTCTAGGTATCAAGAGCAATAAGTATTAAAAGTGCAAGACCTCCAGCAAGTCTGGATAACATACCCCACTGACTCTTTACAGTAGGAGTAAAGATGTGGGGAACTCCCCTGAAATTTGGCTGAACCTGGTGTAATTCAGAGATCTGTGCACTCCCTCCTACTTCTACTCTTAAAAAACCTTTAGAATACACAGATGATTTTCCTCCTGAAAACCAAAGAGTTCTGCTACAAGTTTTTTTTAACTAAAACTGATGCTTGACCTATGTTAAATTGGCTGTTTTTATTTATATGAATATTCCTTCAGGATGAGTAGATAGAAGCTAAGTGGAGAACCTTCATTCTGTAGAAGACACAGAGAAGTAGAAGTTGATGGAAGCTGAATTGGCTAGAATTTGATCATACCACCTTATGACAAGAGAACTATAACGATCAGTGTTCCAAATCCCAGTGCTTGGCAGTTGAAACCATTTCTAGTACGAGCATATAGATGGCCTTATGAGCCTCTTCTAACTCTATGATTCTATGAAGAAATTGCCACACTAGATTAATTCAAATCATCTTGCCCAATAGCAGTTAGTCAGATAATACCAAGAAGCCCATAAAAAGGGCACGGACAGAGTAACTTTGCTGATGCTCAGCATCATTTAGCATTCAGTTATAAAGCAAGGTTTACTTGATTTTTTTAAAATTACAAAGACAGCAGTGCTGTTAAATCATGAAGATCTGGATTCCTACAAGGGGTTGTGGTGGACTAATGAAACCACTGATTTTCTATATGCATGGTTTTTTAAATTTTATTTTACTCTGTAAAGATGAGCTGCTTTGGGAGGGTGGGATTTGCCTCGAAAGCTTCAAATATAAAACTTTTAAAAGTAAAATAAATATAAAACTATTTTAATAAATTAATTCAAATGAATCCTGGCACGGAACATTCAAGTCCTGTTTAGTTATTGTGCCAAACAGCCATTGATAGATGGGTAGTAAACAATTCAGCAACTACTGTATCACCACATCTTAGTAGCAGTGCATCTCATAAGTTAATTAAAACTGTCAAAATTGAGAGGCAATCACTTTCTTACCCTGACTCTCTTTCCACTATTATCAAGATGGCCCACTGTTTCTAAAACATGTATGATTTAATAATTCTGTGCCATGTCTCAGCTCCCTTGCCTGATGTCTTTTTATCAAATGAGAAAGGCTGAAATAATAAATGGCTATCTGTTGATAGGGTTTTAATAATGCTGTTCATGGTTGCAGTGGATTTTTAAGCTTCTACTGTTTATTTGATCCATTGTTTAGGATAATCTTTAATTGGTGTGAAATATACTGTATGTGCAAGGTGTATGGTTTCTTCTAGAAAAGCAAGGTGAAAGTTCCCAGATAAATGAAGTATTTTGATTCCTTTATGTTCTGTCCATTCTATGTGTGTTTTGACATATCAGTATTTTCAAATATTTCAGTATTATTGAAATATACAGGAAAATCCAAGAAGAATTCATTCTGCTTCTTACAATGATAAAGCCACCACTTCATTCACCAAATACAAAATGGTTTTAGCCTGAATTAAGAAATGGGGTGTGTGATTAACCTTAACTACTTGTATTTAACTATATTATATTTAGGCATATCAAATGAGTTACTCTCCTTATTCTCTCTACATGCAAACATTTATTTTTCCTGGTTGTTGTTGTGTCTCACTGGTTTATGCTTCCTCAAAGTGCTAGAGTACCCTCTGAGTGGCTAACAACATAATTATGCAAACAACACTTCCCCCAACGTTCAGCAAGCTGGGCACTCATTTTAGCAACCTCAGAAGGGTGGAAGGCTGTGTGAACCCTTTTGCTGATAGACCACAAGAAAGCATTTTATTCAAAACCATGGTGTCTTTGGACCAACTCCATTTAGCAGAAGACCAAGCAAAATCTTTTGTCCTTTCACACAAGGGGCAGGGGCATATCTGGGGGGCAGAAGGGTGCATTTGCCCCATGTGCATAGTAATTTGGGGGCCCGGGGGGGGAGGAGGAAGCCATGCACCCTCCCACTAGTAGTCCTCCTTTCCCACCTAGGTCCTGCTGCTTCCTGTCCACCCATAATCTACCCATGCATCCTCTGCTCATTCGCTGGCTCACTCAGCCGGACGGTCCTCTGGCAAGCCAGACCAAATTCTAGATGGGTGCCCGGGGACCCCTCCCTGCTGGCGGAGGGAGTGTGGAGGTAGGGTGCCAGGGCCGTTCCTGGGTGCAGTTTGGCCCTGCCTGCCAGAGATTGACAGGCCCTCCTTCACAGGCCTGCATAGAAGCTAGCAGCAGCCGTCTCCCCAAAAAAGTTATGCTCCCAGCTGTTGGCTGAGAAGGGGGCAGTTGTGCTCAGGCTCGGAGGGCACCCTGGGAGGGAGGGAAGGCGGGAGGGAAGGGAGGAGGAGGGCTGAGGGGACAGGCCTGGGCCCAGAGAAAGACTGCGGAGAGTAGGGAACAGAGGATGAGGAAGGGGGAGAGGAATCCAAGGCAGCAGCAGCAGTGAAGCTATGCTTGATTCAAAATGCCCCCCCAAACTCCTGCTTCACTCCCGGGAGCAAGCAAAAGGGAACTTTTCCCCTGGTGGGCTGGAATCCAGGAAGGCTTTGGAGCCACCTCCACCTAGCCTTATCTTGTTTGCTTTCTACTTGCACCCACTGCACATCATAAACTCCCAAGCTGCTGCGGTTGGCAGGCGGGGGCATGCGCGCACTTGGGCGTGCCGTGTGTGTGTGTGTGTGTGTGTGTGTGTGTGTGTGTGTGTGTGTGTGTGTGTGTGTGTGTGTGTGTGTGTGTGTGTGCGCGTGTGCGTGTGTGTACGTGAGGGGGCTGAGAGGCTCTGTCACACATGGGAGACAAGTGTGTGGGGGCTTCTTTAATAAAAACTCCTCCAGTGATTGGGGGAAGGGCAGGAGGGGGCGCAAAAATGATTTTGTCCCTGGGTGCTGTAAACCCTAGCTATGCCCCTGACAAGGGGTAGTTGTTTTCATCTGCTGCAGTGCTACAGCCTATGTAGTGCCTTTGTCTCACTTTGTGACCTCTGCATTGCTGACATCACAATAAAGCTGACTAGATTTTCACTGCAGAAGCAGGTTCAGCTGATAGTTACATGCAATCCTCAGCCCTAGAAAACAATGCTTGGAAACGCCATCATCACCCAGACTACCAATTACTCTGCTATCTGAGTATGCTGTCTACATGCTGCTATTACTGTTCTCAGGCCTTTGAGATTAGGGTAGGTAAAAAGTACACCACAATCCACTAGCCAAATTCCAGTAAGCCACCTGATATCAACTAGCTCCTTCAACGTTGTTACACAAAGTGGACCTGCAAGAAAGCCCTGTTGGACAGAGTGCTCCTGTTTCATGATTCAGCCAGCCACGTGTTCCATTCCACCACCGCCCACCTCAAATGTCCATTTCTCTTTTCCAGATGACAATTGACAACCCATGGTTCATGAGCATGATCCTATTAGATTGTGGGTTGGTAGGTTGAAAACTGAGTAAGATTTTTCTCCGTTTTTATTTATTCTACAAATGTTGAGGTTCTCCCAAGCCTGTTGATGCCTCACTCTTCCCCCGCACCCCACCTCCAGGCACAGACAACCAGGATCAGTTAGGTATGACTAATCTATGTCAAGACATCCTGAACAGGTCTGCTTGCTTTGTACATTTAGAACAGGGCAGGATTCTGGTATTTTATATTTTTTTAAGCCAGACCTGAAAAATCATGAACTACCCAACCATATTTGCAGGAATTTCAGTGCTGGTTTGTAATGCAACCTGATGTTTTGGAATCATCCTTTATTGTCCCAAGTCACGGGAACAAATTTGGTGCCAACAATGATGTGGATCAGCTAGCTGTGAAACATAATTTGTTATGTGATGCAGACAATATCTTCTTCTAAACCATGATAGGAGCCTTTTTGGGCAAAGGAATTTCAAGGCTGGGAAAATGCTATAGACCTCAACTCTCATGTCATGATCTCTGGCAAATCCAACGGCTAGTCCAGAAGAAGCTACCCTGAAAATTATTGGAAATATACCACCATATTATTATACCAATAACCTCCTCCTCATTGGCATCCTTCAGTCTCAAAAGACTATGGTATCATGCCTGGAGTTGAGATCCTAAAGCAACACATAGGGCGTTTATACACGATCCCTAAGCTCCGCTGCAAATGGCTGCATGCTCCGGAGCTTAAAAATGTTTCCCCACCAGCTCCGGAGTTTGCAGACAATTAAGTGCGACCCCGCCCACTTTAGCGCACTTTTCTTGAACCATCTCTTTGGAGGTGAAAAATCTTTGATGCGGTGCAAGGATAGTGAGTGCGGGGCTCTCCTCGTTTCTGTTTGCTGCTTTTTGGCTCCCGCCCCTTTAAGAGCTACTTTTACAGAGACGAGGGGGTTGGACTTGATGGCCTTACAGAGACGAGAGACAGAAAGAGGTGAACGGCATGCTTTTCTTTCTCTTTTTCTCCCTCCCTCATGCAGCCAGCAACCAGGAAGTGTGGAGGGGGGTGGGGACAGAGGAAGAGCGACGAACCCCTAAGATCTCTGGTCCAAATTTAAGTGGCCAGTGGATCTTAGGGGTCGTGTAAAAAGGCCCCTAGTGTGGCTAAACAGACAAATCCGGGAATGGCAGTCTCTACCACACTGGGGGCAGATATATTCTGTTTCTTTCCCAGTCCTCCAGTTTCATTGTTTCCGTGCCTGCCTCTTTTCCTCTGCCTGTTGGACAAATCCCTCTTCGTATTTATGTAGACCATGCTGTATCTTTTGCCTCTAGACAGTACGATCGGAAGTCAGGGTTTCCCATAATAACCTATTAAGAGAATAAATACTGATAAGGTTGCAGTGCACTGATAGACATGTTTGCTAAGGAATGTGTCCCATCAAATTCTGTGGTAGGTGCACCTAAGAGCTCAGTAGTTTCAGCAAATAACTTCTCTTAACTTTTTAATTTGTGGCCATTTGGCAAGGAGAATTATGCAGACTGGGTTACACCAGCAAGCATAAAAAATTTGGGCCTTGGTGTTGACCTTCTGAGTTACTTAAGTGAAACCCTAAGAGTGAGCTAAAATCATAGATCAGTTTTTGATTGTCTAGAACTGCTTAAAGTCTTGGAAAGATCTATGTCTGATGAATGTTTGAAAATGAAGGAAAAGCATTAGTGATGTTTGTGCAATGTCACCAATAAACAACAATTTCCATACAGATCTGAAAACAGGAGATGCTTGGCGCCTTTTATAAAAACCACATTTTGACCACATCTTTTGCTTTCTTATTCCAAAGAGAGACCATGATGTCTAATGAAGACGAGTTACCTAAGGAAGAGAAGATAAACTTAATCTGCAGTTTGCTGCAACAGGCTCCACCCGGAGAGTTCAGGAATGTGTTTGAAGATATTCGCCTTCTGGTTTGTGACGATCATCTCATGAGGCATGAGGCTGCTCAGGTGTGTGCCAGTCACACCAGAAACAACTTTACAACAGTGAGCGTAAGAGGGGAGCGTTCCCTGGTGACGCGACACAACGATGTTGGAGGGAACCGGTTCTTTGATCCACAGAGCAAGGTTTCCTTCAGATTTGATCACCTGACAAGAAGAGCTGATAAAATCCTGAATTATCAAGGAACCAGAAGAGATAGTGCAGAGTTATGGAGAGAAACCCTTAATGTCACTTTAGAGAATTATATGAAAAAACATTTCATTTCGGGAAACTGCCGTGTTTACCGTAAGAGCCTCAAAAGCAGCCCATTCTTTGTGGTCTGTATTGAAAGTCACCAGTATAAGCATTTCTGGAATGCTCTTTGGAAATCAGAATGGACTCTTGCTCTTACTCCCCCAGTTACACAGGTAATGGGAAGCATTACTCTTCAGATTCACTACTTCAGAAAAGCTAACCTCCACTGGGCAGCAAGCACTACTATCGAGGATTCCATATACTTAATTAACCGTACTCAGTTTGCCTTGGATTTTGAGAAATTAATTGAATCTGAAGATAACAAATTTCAGATTGGTTTGGTGCAAAGTCTCCAGGTTTTATCAGATGAAATATGGCGAGTGCTGCGCAGGCAACTCCCAGTCACTCGCACTAAAATCCGCTGGAAGAAACTGCTGACTTCTTAGAGAAGAGAGAAGATATCTGGAAATGATTGGATCATTAAGCTTGCTGAAGTGCATCCTGTAGACAAAATATCAGGCAAACAAATCAACAATCACTGAGTACATTCACACTGATTCCCTTGATTTATTAACTGATGGTTCATGGGAATATGGAGTCCTTGAGCATAATGAATAATATTCAGGTCAGTAGAGTCCAGGCTGAATTGTACTTTCATTTCATTTCACTCATTATGTGCAGTACAAAATATCAGAATTGCATGCAAAATGAAGAATACTCCTTAAGTGATGCAATAAAAAGATGCACCTTTATACCAAAGTGAAACCAGAGGAAAGATCCAAAAGTACTACAATGCTTACTGTTTTTTGCTTCCCCTGTTTAGAGATGGAAAAGGGATTGATTTACATTTCCTTAAAGTGATAAACATTTTGGCACCTGTCACTGAAATAGATTCCATCTGTCTCAGGAAAAGTGCACATTTGGGAGCCATGCAATATATTTTGAATGGGAAAAGATGAACCAAATCATGCGTACATACATTTCAAAAATGTGACTGATTAGATGGATCCATTTGCATTGAAAAATGCTTACACACAGGTTTTAGACAAAGTTAACATGGTTAGAGAAAGGAAAACATTGGTGGTGGGGAACACAAAAGTATGCAGAGAGGAAAGACACTCTCATAACGCAGCTTGGAAAAGGTATGGGATAAGAATGCCAGTGGAAAATGAGAAACGGCAAGAAAGAGACTGTTAGATTTCAACAACCCAGCTCATGCAGCACATGATACAAGGCGATTACCTGCATCGAATGCTATGTTAATCCTTTCCAGTCTCTGAACTTGCATGTTTTGCCAGCTTAGACAACCAAGTGCCAAAAAATAAATACAGTACCTACAATTTATTATGAGGATTAAGAAAATATGGTGATTCTGTCAGATGTTGACTTACTGCTGGGATCCAAGATAACCTTGTGGCAGTCAGAAGGGCTTTACCAGAGGTACTGTGTTTCTCATGTTTTTTTTTCAGAGAAAACAAACTTTTTACACAGAGATTTAATTCATACAGATTAGAGATGGGCATAAACCACTGGTTTGGTGGTCTGGTGCACTTTCCTTCCCATCCAAACAGCTGATCTGTGGTTCAGCACCCCACCCTCTCTAGTGGCCATCCACTCGGAGGAGGCAGTATGGGATACATCCACAGGGCTGCTGCCCACTGAGGGGGGCAGGGTGAGAAACTTTGGATCAGAAATTCAGCTGGGAAACAAACAGTGCTGAACTGCTGGGCCAGCAATTCGTATCAATCTCTAATATTGATTCTAACATGGTATAACTCTTTATACTATCCTGTAGATACTTGATAGGGGCTTCTCAATGATAATGACTCCATGGAAAGAACAATAAACCCTTTCTCTTGTAGATACACAAAGTTTTAAAATGGTCTATAATAATGGTGGCATGAAGAGGAAAATTCCATTTTCATTTTCTCACCACTGGAGGAGACTGGTCTGTTGGGTTTTGAAATAAAAAATAAAATTGTTTTCCAGTCAGGCTAGTCCTGCTGAATTCCGCTGGACACCCCAAGTGTCCAATAAGAGTCCAACGAGAGAGAGATCCAGGGGAAAATACTGTTTTTATTAGGCCTAATAAAAAGCAGTAGGTGGACACCAAGCCAGAGACAGAGCAAAGATGTCCGACCCCCCAGCACATGGAAACCCCAACTTTTATTGATTTCTCCCCCCTCCCATCCCTGGATGGTGCCTGTCCAGAGATTGTCTGAGGGAGGTTTCAAATAGTCCAATCAGGATGATCCAGGGTTTGGCCAGAGGTGGATCTGGGCGGCCCCTGGCAGGCTGCAGTCGGGTGCCCATGCAGGTGTTAATGAGTCCAAGTGTTCTTTGATTGGGCCATCCGGATAACACAATGGGGAAGGGGAAGCAATGTATTGTCCTTTGGGTCTGGGTAAACTGAAGGAATCAGAAAATCAATGGAGGTTTGGAGGGTCAATGAGGAGTCAGGAAGAATTGTCAAGTCAATGAGAGTCAGGAAGAACCGGTGGGTTTACTCAAAGGTGTCTGGGCAGTCTTTTGTGAATGCAGGAAGGTGATAATGGAATGTTTCCCCAGGCGGTGATAATGTCTGGGTCTTCGTGACAAGGATGCTGATACTCCAGGAAGCAACTGTGGGTGTACGTGCTGAGGACTCTGGAAACGATGGAGTCTTCTGGATGATTCTGCCAGCCTTGCAAAGTCGCCATGATGAATGACCTTCCTTCCTCGTGCCATCATTCCCCCTTGCCCCAGATGGTAGAATGTAGGAATCAGAGAGCAGGACAGATACACATTCTAAGCACATCCAGGGTAGAGGGGATGGGGAGAGAAGGGAAAAGAGAGAGAGAGAGAGAGAGAGAGAGAGAGATGTGGGGGCGCTGGTAGTTGGGGGCTAAGAATCAGCTAGGCGGGAAACCCATGAACATAGTCCTTTTGATGTGATGGAGTCCCTGGTTCCCAAGAGCGATTGCTTATAAACATTCCCTGAAAGCCATGAGCATGATGGAAATAAATCATCAGGAAAAGGGCAGGCAGGAAGGGTGGAAAGGAAAAGAGAGAGGGGGGGTGAGGTTGGCTGGGGCCAGAGACCTGGGCCAGTGTAGGCAAATGGATATGATGGAAGTAAGCTTCCTAGAGGGAAGGGGGGGGCTGACTATGGCTAACTAGGATTAAAGGATAGTGCCCAATTCTATAATTCTATGTTTTTCATTTCCATTGTGACTCATCAGGTCCACTCAATAACAAGCAGGACTGCTCCAATCAGACTCTGAAGATTATCAGACAGGGTTAATGCTGTGGTGGGGCTGAGGACTAGAATCTCACTAGTTGGATGGAACCAATGAATGCAAATATCAAAGAACAGGTCCTTCTTTGTTATATTGCTAAGAAATGAAGACTGTCTTTTTTCTATCAGGTTTTTAATGGAATATAATGGCTTACTTTACTGTCATTCTCTAATTATCATAGTGTTGTGTATGAGTTACCTGTATTCCCAAGTTAATTCAAATAGCTTCTGAAACATAATGCAAACTAGATCTTGCATTTGTTATACATCCCTAATAGCTATCATTTTTGAGGAGGCTTCGGCAAACTTTCAAGAGATGAGCTGCCAATATTGATGCAAATTCTTTGACAGTGACTCTATGTTGACCCCTTGCTCTGCTGAAAGAACACCTTAAAGAGGATGTTCCTAAACATTGGCTAAAATCCTATTGCTTATCATAGTAAGTCACATTAAAGTAGGCCCACTGAATCAGTGGGGATTTTGTGAGTCAGCTCCTCCATGTGTTCCATTGATTCAAATAGGTCTAGTCTAGTTGTGAAGCACTCTACTAATATAATTTGCAACTAGTAGGCCCATTTTAATCAATGGTATGTATGGAGGAGTTTACTCACTAAATCCCCAATGGGCCAACTCTAATGCAACTCATTATGGTAAGCAATAGGATATCAGCAACTGTGTTGGTCCATAGCAGTGACTTCTGTATGAAGAGGAATGCATCATGAACCATCTCAGAAGAAGTTATCTGGAAATATTACTTCATGATCAGGACTTGTTCCTGAAGACAGTCCTCCTTTGGTGGGTGTCCATTCACCCTTTTTTTGTAACCTCATGCTTCCCATGGCTCAAACTGGCTAACAGCCTATCTCCTATGAAGGAAGAGGAGGCCACTGGTGCTGATGCCACAGAACTGGAACACAGGGGGAGGGTTTCAGGGGGATATCAGGGGGGAAAAGATGGGGCAGTGAGTAGACCTAAAAGGTTTTGATCACAGAACCCCAAATACTGCTATTTTGGTAAACTGTGATGGCAAAGGCCTGGATTCAACTGAGATGGCAAATCTAGGCCTTGAAGGTGGTACTTAAGATGAGTAGCTGGGACGACACAGGAGCACATGCTAGTTCCCTGCAGGAGAGGCTGCAGAAACATGCCAAGCAGGATACCCGTGTGTCTCACTTCTGGGACAACCCCTCTGTGTCCCTCCTCCCCCAACTATGCCAATGATGTCATTTCTAAAGCAGCAGTTTCCTCCAATATGCTAGTCTTGCAAACATGGAGATTTACTTATAGTCTGACTTCTAAAGCCCATCTTGGTAGAACTGATGACTGTCATATAGTATTAAAGGACGTTTTGTGGCTTATCATGAAAAGCACAGGAACAGCTGCAGGAGCCACTGACATTCAACTGAACAATGTGCAGTTAAACAGAGTTGTGATACCCAAAGGGGAGCAGTGTAATATGAGCATTGTCTTAGACAACTGCATTATTTATTTATTAATATTTTTTCTCCCTTTCCCCACTGGCACTTCTGCTACATTTGCTAAAGTGTGTGCCTTAGAGAATATGCACATAGGGGAGCAACTAAATGCACTGAGCAGGCCACTAATCAGAAGGAAATTATAATGAGTTTAGATCCATTGTCATTTACTTTTCTACATGGAAGTGCTACTTCTGTTTGCAAATGGTTTCCATTAGCATGAACATTTAAAAGACACATGTATATATTTTGCGGTATGATGTTTTCAACATTTCTTATATATTTGGCAGGATGTCTGTTTCTCCAGAGTACATCAGTCTGAAGTATTCCTGAGATGATTCATGATAAAATAAGACAAACCTTTCAAAGGAGCAGCTGTGTTAGTCTGTTGAAGGAAAACATGGAGGCATGTGACACCAAGAATGACAAAATTTATTTGGCACATCCTTTTTTGGACTAGCAGGATAAACCAGAATTTCGTACTACAGTATATGAATGCAGAAGGGCCTCACTGTGCATGTTTGGAAGATCGATTGCAGGATCAGGCCTGCTTAGTGGGAAAATATGTATGTGCATACCCTTCCATTCCAAAAAGGACATCAACCAAAAGCAAAGCAAAGTGTTCTCCTTAAATACCACCCCATACCACTTCAAGTAGTCTCTGGGAAGTTTACCGTTTAATTATGCAGGCTACACATTGCCCCCACCCCCGCAACCTGGGCACTCAATTTACCGACATCAGAAGGATGGAAGGCAACCATGATCCTGCTATCTGGGATTAAACCCCAAGTCGTGAGCACAGATTTACCTGCAGTACAGGCATTGAACCACTGCGCTACAGGGCTTCTTCATAATTTGGTCATAAGACCTTGTTGTTACAGTCGTGACCATTGTGACCCCATGTCCATGTACGCACCTTTATACAGTAAAGGGAAAGTAGGAGTAAAGAAATGCAAAAAAAGGCCAACATGGTGATGGTCAATCAGTGGTCATTAAGGGTCACAGACAGTCTTTGGGAGTGATGGAGATTTTGTGGTGGTCATAAAGTGTGATTCAATTCAATTCAATTCAATTCAATTCAATTCAATGACTTTATGCAGATGCGAACTAGAGTCAGTTCTTGAAAAAAATCTCTTCTGCCTCCAGTAGGTTTTGTAGTCAAACCTTAAGTGCAGCATCTAAAAGATAAAATTACTTTATCACATAGCACATATTTAAACAGTGGAATTTACTGCTGCAAGACTGGATGCCAACATGGATGAGTTTAAAACAAGTTTAGATAAGTGATCCTTCATGGAGATTATGGCAATCAAAGACATAGTAAGGTTCTACCTCACCTCCATTACCAAAGGTGGTCTGCTTTTTTTATGTTAGCTGCCAAGGCATGAGATAAAGGGTACCATTGGTTGGTTGGTAGGCATACCATTGCCAAATGAGGGGTCACTCTGCCAACATAATGTTGTGCTAGACAGGACTTTCATCCAACCCCACAGTGTTCTTATGTTCTTATTTGAATGGCATCCCAAGAGTTGCATCTTCTCGGTGGCATTTTTTATTCCTCTGTCTTACTTCATTTGAATAGGTCCTGCACCTGTTCAAACACCATTTGAAACAGTGTCAGACATGGACTGCCATATCACAGAAAACTGTTGCTGAGAAACACAATTCTAAATCCTCTTAAGCACAGGGAACCTATTTATGTGCACCTCTGGATCATGGCCGCATAACAATATAATAACCATGTGTTTTGATTTGTAAATAATATTTTGTTTTTCAGATACCAAACAACTTAACTTGGGCCTCAGCACAAAGAGCTGCCTTTCTTTCCCCTTCAGCCAAAAGACAATAGTTTCAAAAAAAAATCAGACCTAAGGAGCTTATAGCTTAGAAAGCTGTTGGAGCTGAAGAATAACTGTAGTGTAAGAAGAGAAACAGAATTCACATAAAAGTGGAATATATTTTGCAGTGCCAGAAAAGACTGTCTGTTTCTGCCATTCTGGTCCACACCTGGAAGACAGCCAAACATTGCCTGGGGAAATTAAACTCTCCCTGATGAAGAAAGAGAAAAGCTACTTGAGTAGAGACATTAATATGCCTTCCCAGTGCTGAAAAAGCCATGGAATATTTATCACAGTGAAGGAAAACTGGCTGCAAGCAAATGCAGACTACAAATAGGACATCAGAGCCATCGTTTTGATTGGAAGCAATCTGGGATGAAGTTGTCTCAGATTACTTTTGTCTCTCAAAATACAGAGGGCTGTGTTGCGTGTCTTTGCACTGGGTCCTTCAAATTAATTTAAGATGCAACAAGATTATTTCTTAATTTGTGTCAGAAGCACCAACAAATTATATTGACAGATAAACATCCTACTAAGATTATAAATATGCAATAAAATTATTATTACATGTAAAAGAATATATAAAATGAAAAAGATAAAAAATGTAACACTTGAATAGACAACATTCACCCAGTACCGGGCCACATCAACAGAATTCCCTCTTGCCACCATAAGATCATCTTCCACATGCGTTGAAGGGCATCATATGCATTGTGAGATGGTTTGTTCTCCACTTTTGCACAAGGTATCTTATACAGGGAAGCCCCATTTTCTCAGATTATCCTTTAATTTTTCAACCCTGGTACACAGTCTGTTTAATGATTTCCATACAGGCCAAGGTTGTTCTTGGCCAGCCGATGGACCATCATATGGTTCAGCCCAGTTACCTGGTACCTCCTCAATCGCCTTCTCTAGTTCTATAGTGCTATGTGGGGGCTGATTGTTTAAAGAGGCAGAGGTTTTGAGGAAACTTTGATTTCATTCTTGACTTTGGTGGCTATTGACCAAATAGCAAGTGTATTTCTGAGGGTGTCAATTTAACCCATTCTTTATTTTGCAGCACTTTCCTGATGGAATTTTGGTGAAAGAATACCAGATAAGTAATGCACCTTTTGTATTGGGATTGGATTTAAACACACCATAACCAATCACACTGTTTCATTTAAAGCCACGTTGTGGTGATGGTGATGGTGGTGGCGGCGGCAAATCATTTCTGACTTATGGTCACCTCACCGTTTCCAGAGTTTTCCTGGTAGAGAATATACAGAAGTAGTTTACCATTCTCTTCTGGGGCCATACTGACACTGAGCAGTTTACCCATGACGCTGGCTTTTCTCCCAGGAGGAGGCACAATGGAGAATTGAACTTCTCACCTCTGCACCAAGATACCTAAATCACTAAGTTTTTATTTATTTATTTATGTATTTATTTATTTATGTATTTATTTATTTATTTATTTATTTATTTATACGGTTTATAGGCCGTCCACTACCCAAAGGTCTCTACCCAAAGTTCTCTAGCCAGCCACCAATTACTGTGTCCTGTAAAGTTAATTCTGACTTACGATGATCCTTTTCAAGGTTTTCCAGGCAGAGGGTGCTCAGTGGTTTACCATTCCCTTCTACTGGGTCCTAGGACGAGGCAGCTTACCCAAGGCCGCACAACCTTACTCTCCTGGAATGAGTAATTTCAAAAACTACTGGAAGTTGAGTCATGGCAACTGGACTTCTTTTCTTGAGAGGCTGAAATGTTTCACTGCTCATCTAAACAGCTTCATCAGTCTGAGGAAAGCTAGTTATGAGTCCTCCATTTTGTAGTTCACTTTGGCCTCGTTTCACCCTGGTTGAAATAGGCTCATAAGATGGATAATGGCCTGAATAAGCTTGTTAAGTGGACAGTAGTCTCAATAGGCTCATAAGATGGACAATGGGCTAAGGTGCATAAAGGTCCAACATGTAGAACCTTCCCAACACCCATAAAGTATGAGTCATTAGACATGGCCTTGCTGGTGGAGGTGTGAAGTATTTTTGATTTGTCTGGGGATTGTTGATATCACTGCCTGATAAGTAGCAGATAGAGTGTGCGTGATCCCCCACCTCAGGTGAGAGAGGGGTTTTCAATACTCACATGAATGGCTTTCCCTGACCCCTCACTCAAACCACCTATCTTCTCTGTCTATTATGTGTACATCTTCATCTTTGAATGAGTGCCCTTTGTCCTTCATGTGGAGGTACAGTGCTGACTCTGGTCCTGAGCTGTTGCCCCTCCTATGTTGGGCCATCCTCCTATTTATTGGTTGTTTAGTTTCTCCAATGTAGAGGTCTGCAGACTCCTCACTCACAAAGGAGGTGAGTCCTCCTCTGATAATTTTCTCTGCTGCAGCTGCCATTGTAAACAGGCTCCAGCCCAGCTGTCAGAGGCTGGAGCCTGTTTAAAATGGCAGCGACACTGGAGAAGAGTGTTGGAGGAGGACTCACTCACCTCCTAGCTCGCTCTTTTCCCTGCCTCAATAAAGCAGCAGTGTAAGTCCAACAGCCCCCTATCACTGATCCTTTGGATATTATAAAATTCCCTGAATTTGAAGTCCAATAAACACTGATGCTGGCCTTTTCTCAAAGATAAACCATTTCCTTATTGTCTTGTACTGTAAATAAATTTGAATATTTTCCCCGAAGGCCCTGTGTTCCTGTGAAAACTTCAAGCCATTATCCATGCAGTGAGAGAGAGAATTCAAATTTTAAGCACAAGAATGCATAGAAAATATATTAAATGAAAGAATAAAAATGACAAAGGAGTAATTGGAGAAGATAATAACACTAAATCTACCATACCATTTTTAAAAATGTGTTGGAAATGTCACTGCAGCCTAATGCTCTCTCCATTCTTGTCTATTCCTAAAACAGTCTTTCTTGCCCTCATTTCTCTTTATTTTGTCTAACATCTGTAAATCTGTCATCTTTCATTAAGTCAAGACATCTGTGCATTGTGTTCAGTTAATTCAACCACTAAAATTTGGAGGCACTTTTGCCTTTATCTGCATAAATAGTAGAAAAAATGTAATCTTAATAATTTAGTTAATTAATCAATAAACTCGTTATCTGTACTTTCCAAGTAACAAGGACCATGTCTCGATAATGATTATAGTATGCTTCACTGTCACACACAGGGGTGGGTGGGCATTATCATTCAGCAAAACACATAGCTCAACCATTCATCATACTGTTAGGTCAGAGTAAGATCAAGAGATTTCTTGGGCTATCTATGTATTTAATTTACAGTAATAAAAGAGGATGTATCTCTGTCAGACTCATCGTCCCATAACCACTAATCTAGACAACTGAGAGTTGGCACTAAGAGTGCCCTATGGGTGATGTACACCTTGAGGATGATTTAGTTTTAAAAATGCATTAATTTTAATTAATTAAAATGTGCTATGTATTTGCAGCCTGCAGTACCAACTTCAATCACTATGGCTTCTTTAACCAGAAGATAGGTTTGCAGTTGATATTGTTTGAAACCTCCTCTCCCTGCTATGCCATAAAACCTCCCACAAACATGAAATGGGCAGACTGCTCCCCCATTCCAGAAAGGTATAGGGGTGTATTATAGACGCAAGCATGACAAGTTTAAAGCAACCACAGCTTTGCTCAGATAAGATGGACATAATGAGAGGGATCTGGGAGTCTTGGTGGACCACAAATTAAACATGAGTCAGCAGTGTGATGCAGCAGCCAAGAAAGCCAATGTGATTCTTGGTTGCATCAGCAGAAGCATATTGTCTAGATCAAGGGAAGTGCTACTACCACTCTATTCTACTCTGGTCAGATACCACCTGGAGTACTGTGTTCAGTTCTGCACTCCCAAAATTAAAAAGGATGTTGATAACTTTGAACAAGTCCAGAGGAGGGTGACCAGGATGGTTAAAGATCTGGAAGGAATGTCGTAGGAGGAGCAGCTTAGGGAGTTGGGAATGTTTAGCCTTACAAAAAGACAGTTGAGATGAGATATGATAGCCATGTTTTTGAAAGGATGTCATATCGAACAGGGTACAAGTTTGTTTTCCATGGCTTCAAGGACTAGGACTCGGAGCAATAGTTTTGAACTAAAGGAAAAAAGATTCCATTTGAACATTAGGAAGAACTTCCTGACAGTTAAAGCTGTTCAGCAGTGGAATACGCTGCCATGGAGGGTGGTGGTCTCCTTCTTTGGAGGTTTTTAAGCAGAGGCTGGATGGCCATCTGCCAGGATTACTTTGATGGGGGGGTTCACTGCGTGGTGGGTCAGAGGGCTAGAACGTTGAAAACTGTCAACTGCAAAGTTGGTAGCTCAGTGGTTCAAATCCCAGGTGCCACACAGTGGGATCAGCTCCTGCTGTTAACCCCAGGTCCTGCCTACCTAGCAGTTCAAAAGCATGTAAATGCAAGTAGATACTGTCGTAAAAGGCGGGAAGGTAAATCAGTGCTTCCTTGCAGCCATGCCGGCCACGTGGCCATGGACTTGCACAACACTGGCTCTTCAGCTTGAATACAGAAATGAGCACTGCCCCTAGAATTGGACACAACTAGCACACATGTGCGGGGGGGAGCTTTACTTGCATGGCAGGGGGTTGTACTGGATGGCCCTTGAGGTCTCTTCCAATTCTATGATTCTATGATTCAATGTGTCTACGCCTTTCAACTGTGTAAAAAGGTAAAGGTTCCCCCTGCACAAGTGTTTGCAGTCAACAGTTTCGGAGCCTTAGTTTGCTGAGCCACCATACCCCTATGTAACTGTGTAACTGTGCTCTATTTCTTTGATGCATCAAACCAATGGCTGTTCTAAACCTGTACAAATCCAGGTACTTGTGCTAACAATTGAAATGAAATGGGAAATCATGTCACCAATGCCTAGCGGTCGGCAGGCCTCTTATTATTTGATGTAGAAGTTTGCTATCAGAGTGGGATGGCCAGCACGAGTATTTATATTCCTACTTCTCAAAGAATGCATATTGTTGTCCCTATAACATGTCTTCTGTTCTGTTATTCTTTACAATAACCCTTTCCCATCATTTTTTTTAAAATTGGGATATTTATTATTCACATTGTCAAGAATCTCCTTCTTTTTGGAGTGAGGGGAATATGAAGTCTAAAAGACTTAGCATAAAAGTCAGAATTCAGTAATATACTTCAGATTGATCTCAGCCACCATCAGCACTAATGATCCTCTCTCTTCCATACTGCCCCCATATGCCTTAAAAACCCGTGAGGGATGGCTCGGAAACCCACACAGCACTGCAACAGGACAGCAAAGACATTATCATTCTGCTGTTCTTGATTAACAAAATGCAGCATTAGATTTTCAACTTCATTTAATACAAACTAAGTATTAAGGCAGGGTACTGTATTTGAATATGAATCAGAAGAATTTGGATTTGCAAGTTTGTTCATTCGCTGCCTTAAAATTATGATATAGCCCTCAGATATAGGCAGGCCACAAAAATTAGGGTCTGACTCCTCTGTAGAATCACTGTGGGTTAGACTACCAGGTCCAAGGAGTGATGTGATAGTGGGGTTGTGCTATTGTCCACCAGATCAAAAACTTGAGGGGGACACTGAAATGAGGAGACAATTCATGGAGGTATCTAAGAGGGACAGGATAGAAATCATGGGAGACTTCAATTATCCACCTTTGGCCTGATCCAGCATGGCTCTTCTTATGTTCTTATGTTCCTTTTTTAATTTAAGAGGGAGCCCACTGCCAATTTGATTTCAAGCAAAGAACTCTTTGTAAACTAGCTAGAAACCTAACGGCTAGCTGCTGCACGGAGAGATCGGAGAGATCAGCGGCGTGGTGAGGGAAGGAAGGAAAATATATATTAAAAATAACCACAGTCCTACTTAATCAGGAAATGTTAGGAAAACTATCAGTTTAAATCAGGCGTGTCCAAACTTCGGCCCTCCTGATGTTTTGGACCACAACTCCCAGATTCCAAGCCTGTATTTCCAATGGCAAAGGACTGTGGGAGTTGTGGTCCAAAACATCTGGAGGGCTGAAGTTTGGACATGCCTGGATTAAATCAACTTGCAGACACAGCCAGTGAAGGGAAGAGCTCAGCTCCTGGGTAGCTGCAGGCAGATCAAAATCGGAGATAAGCTATCACAACAGCTGAGGCAGGGGAATGAAGGAAAACAAATCAATCAGTTTAAAAATAGAATTCGTGTTCTCGAGATGGCTGGATCAAGAGGCTAGGATGAATTGTTTCTTTTCTGAAACAAAAATGGTGTTTTGTTTCATTTCTTGATGACATGCTGTTTGCTGTTTCATTTCATTTTGTAAGGTTTCGTAAGGTGCCCATCCCTAAACGTAACCCTTATATGTACCAAATATTATCAACTTCTCTGTGTAAAATCACATATTAAAGAGCTGGTACTACTAATTATTAGTACTCCATCATGGTTTCTTTATTGAGGAAACAGCAGTGGTGCTAACAAGCATTATTGGTTAAAATACCAAATATGTACCAAGAGTGAGGCAGGACGTAAACTGATACCAAGTTTGGAAAACAGTGGGACCTGACGATAACCTGCAAATGAAATAACAACAAATGAGCAATGTATGAGTTCACTGCATGCAGTTTTTCACATAAACTAATATATACAAAAAACAATTCCTCATTTTCTGTTATAATCAAGAACTACAATTTAGAGAAATACAGATTAACATATTGGTGAATAAGTACAATAAATACTCTTAAAGCAATGTTAATTGGTTTAAAATAAGGGTTATATCTGAATGGAAATGCACAAATAGATAGATAGATAGATAGATAGATAGATAGATAGATAGATAGATAGATAGATAGATAGATAGATAGAGTCACCCCCCCGCCATTTCGCGGTTCAGGTACCGCGGTCCCACTACATTGCGGGATCGCAGTACCTGCACAGCTGGGGGGGCGATCGGGTTGGTCCGCGCCGCTCCCTGCCCCTCTGAATAGCCTCGGAGACGCGCAGGGGGCAGGGGGGTGATCGGGTCGCTCCGCGCTGCCCCCAGGCCCCTCCAAGAACCCTCGGAGCCGCGCAGGAGGAGGCAGGAGGAGCCGTGCAATCCTCCGCGCAGGAGGAGCTGCGCAATCTCCATTGAAATGCATTGTCAATGGATTTCAATGGAGAAATTTTCCCCATTGGAAAGCATTGAGCCAATGTTTTCCAATGGGGAAAATTTTCTCCATTGAAATGCATTGGCAATGCATTTGAATGGAGACGGCCCCGGACAAGAAGTCTCCGGCGGCGCAGGCGGGTGGCAGCGGGAGGTCAGATCCCCCTGCCGCCACCGGCACGCGCCGCCCCAAGACTTCTGCAATTGCCCACCCCCACCCCAGCCCCCCACCCCGCTTCTGCATATTGCGGATTTTCATGGATCGCGGGTGGGGTGGGTCCCTAACCCCCGCGATCGGCAGGGGGTTACTGTAGATAGATAGATAGATAGATAGACAGAGAGACAGAGAGACAGACAGACAGACAGACAGACAGACAGACAGACAGACAGATAGATAGATAGATAGATAGATAGATAGATAGATAGATAGATAGATAGATAGATAGATAGATAGATAGATAGATAGATAGATAGATAATCCCAGGTTTAATCTCTGCGATCTCCATAGAGGGCCCTGCAAGAATTTTGTCTGAATCCCTAGACAGATACAACCAGTCAGTATAGATACCACTCCAGTCAGCAAAGATGCCACTAAACTAGAAAGACCAGTGATTTCATTCAGGTAAACAGGAGTCTCCTGCATTCTTAATCAGAGAGTTTATCAAAAGGCCATCTCACTCTTCTCAAGCAAATACTCTAACTCCTTGTCTAGGGTTTCCATTTTCATTCTTTCTTTTTGGCTAAACTGCTTATTTCCCTTGCTCACAATTTAACAGCTAATTCAATATTTACGCAACTGTCTTTTGTTTTCTTAAGTTTTCTTAAGTTCTTGGTATATAAAACTATGAAAATGAAAGCAGTGCTGAACAATGCTTACTTGATCTCCCTCCACAACAATAATGTTGCATCCTACAAAGTGCTAGCCTGGACAGATCAAGGCACAATTCACACAAGAGGGCCTCAAGTGGCCCATTAAGAAGTGTCTTTCCATGCTGAAAAGAATCCTTGCAAGAACAAAGTAGATAGGAGAGTAATAAAGCACTCCTGGAAATGAAAGAAAACAGCACGGGTGGTAAACAGTAGAGGGTGGGGTGGAGGAGAATGCAAACTGACCTTGCTGTTTCATTTCCGCTTCAGCAGCATTTGATTGCCCTCCTCTCTGCTTTACTATTGCAAGGAATCTTTTCAGCCACACCATCTTTTCAGCGTGGAAAAGCACTTCTTAATGGTCTGCTCAACCTGCAAGCCTTTCCCCACTGAAAAGGAAGAGCCGATCCTACAAAAAGCAAAGCAGAGGGGAGACTTCAGAACGCAGAAAGGAAACAGCAGGAGGGAGTGGAGGAGAACTCAAGGAGAATTTATTATTTTTATTAATTTGGGGTCTTAATGTGGGGGCATCTAATATATGGCAGCATCTTATAGATGGAAAAATATAGTACCTTTCTTCATGCTCAAAAGTGGCAATGTATATTGACCAAGGAAGTCATTGGAAGTGAGAGAAAGCTGATGTTCCACAACAAATCGTACTAAGGCAAGGTCCGGAGCTTGTACATTAAATGTGAATGATTCATTCCACCTAGGACACAATGCTGAAATAAAGAAAGCCATGTAAGGCAAGCAGTGAATTTCATTGCTCATAAATGGGTTTCATGTTGCCAGTTAACTGAGCAAGACTGAAGTGTTCACAAATGCCAAAGACATTCTGATTATGCAGAAGCCCGTTACCTAATTTCCACTAATTCTTAAAGAATTACTTCTTAGTTATTTGCAAATGCAAGTGCTATGTGAATATAATTCTGGGAAAAGCCATTAGTCTGTGCCACTTCCTCTGAAAACCTGCCACTGTCCAGAAGGAACATGAAAAAATATGTTTATGGAGAAATAAGCATGCACTATACACTGAAGGAAAGTGTCTCCAGGGATATATATTCACAATTGTACTGGCACCCTTACCCTAAGGTTTAATTCTCTAATGATGAATTAAATACATATTCTCATTCTTCTAATCTGGGTAATTTACAGGGGCAAAATCTAACAAACAAGTAATTCCTATTAAAAATGTTAAAGGGGTATAAATGGAGCATCCAGTTATCACAAAATGATACCTCTTTGTGAGACTTTCAGATCACTCTCAGGAAGTACAGTTATACCTCTACTTATGAAATTAATCCATTTCAAATGCATTTTCGGAAGTCAAATTTCTGTAAGTCGAACTACGTTTTCCCGTAGGAATGCACTGAAAAATCAATTAATCCATTCCAGAGGTTAGAAAAAAGGCAAAAGGGGAACAGATTTATTGGTTTTCACTGCATTTCCATGGGAAGGCTGTCCCAACCCCTCTCAATCAATTGGCAGCCCAACAGACAGCTGATTTTGACAGATTCGAACTGTCAATATCAGCTGTCTGTTGGGCGCTGAGGAGAGTTGATTGAGAGAGTTTACCTACAACCCAGCAAAGGGGGAACCTCTTTCCGCCTCTCAACCCTCTCCTGGCTGCACTGATCTCTTTGCAATGTCCCGTGGCTGCCAGCAAAGAGATTGAAGCAGCCAGGAGGAGGAGAGTGTGTGGATATGTGCATGGGGCCTGCCTGCTGCAGCAGAAGGCTCTTTAGGTTACCCCACCTTCTGATGTGGCGGGTGCACAAAAGGGGCGTGCAGCGGGCACCAAAGCCCCACTGCATTTCCCCTTTTGTGCAACTCCACAGCAGAAGGTGGGGTAACCCAAAGAGCCTTCTGCTGTGATGGGCAGCCCACGCGCGCGTGCACACACACGCACGCATGCACACACTGCAGAGTCAGGAGGAGGAGGAAAGTGTGTGAGTGTGTGTGGGGGGGGGCTGCCGCCAGCCTCACAGCTGTGTTTTTGTTTTGACAGCCCGACTTCTAAAGAAAAAAAGCTGCTGAGAGGTGTGGTGGCAAGGCAGACCCAAGCAAGCAGCGCTGTTTGAATTTTCCTGCTGCTTGCTCTGTTTTGCCTTGCCACTACACTTCTCAGCAGTTTTTTTTTCTTTAGAGGTTGAGCTGTCAAAACAAAAGAACAGCAGGGAGGCTGGCCGCAGCCCACACAACCCATTCTCCTCCTCCTCCTCCTCCTCCTCCTCCTGACTCTGCAGGTCAAGCTCTAAAGAGTGGGAACCACTCTCACTCCCCACAGCTGGACCTGTTAAAAAGCACTTTTCAGTACAAAGCGCGACCTGTGCATGCTGTGTGTAGCATTTCTGGACTGGGGCATTGGTTTCCAATTTGAAAGGAAATCATTGGAAACCGATGCCCTGGTTCCAGAAATGCTATGCACAAAATGCATGGGCAGAGCTTCATACTGAAAGGAAATAACTGGAAATGAATTTCCTTTTGTAATTCAAGTTTTTTCAGAAATCGACTTCCAATTATTTTCTTCGTAAGTCGAATTTTTCAGTAGTTGAAGCTATTGTGAGTCGAGGTACCACTGTGTTTTACAAGGTCTTTACATGCGATAAATCTAAAATATCTACATCTTACCGTGTTGTTCTGTGCTGTCAAGTCAAAACCGACTTACAGCAACCCTTTCAATTCATTCAAGAAGAGATTCTTAAGGAGTGATTTTACCATTTCCAGTCCCCCAGTAAGTTTTCATCACAGAGGAAGAATTTGAATTATGTTCTCCAAAGTCCTTGTCCATCACTCTATCCACTAAACCACACTGGAAATGAATCTCTGCAATTTACCCTGGGACATACCAATTCTGGGAACATAAATATCTGAGAGTCTTGAGGCTGAATCGCAAAGTAGACATTTGCAAAGCATTTCAGGAATATTCTATTCACCTGATCTATGACTCCTTCCTCTACTCAAGATCAAGCCTGAGGTGATTCTAGTTACACTCCTAGAACTACCCATCAAAAGGCATTATATAACTAATTGGTTTTCCCCTCCTTAATCGACATTTTTGTAGACATACAAAACACAAAACAAAATGCAAGGAAGCAGATAATGAACAAATAAGAGATAACAGTGTCTTCTCACTACCACAACCCAGTAAAACTCTCTCTGAGACAGGGAAATATCATTCTGAAAGCCCCATAAAAAGCATCCCTAGTAACTGCATCACAGCTGAAGTGCATAGTGCAAACTCCAGAAAAAGACCTCAGTGAATTTAGAACAATAAACTTTAGGTAATGGGATTTCTATAATATAACTAATCTGGGTCTCCAAAGCAATAGCTGTAGCAAAGTGGCTTCTGAGAAAGTGGAATTCGTCTCACCATGCACATGTAAAATAATAGATAGAGCACCTTTTAGGTTACAGCTGGAACAACTTTTATTAACCAAAACCAGAAAATATATAAGGATTAGGATGCTGTATTTAGAATATTTTGGTGTTGCTGCCACTGATACTACTACTCAGTTTGTCAGTTTCTCAGGTTGTCACCTTGGCAATTCATTAGTTCTATTACTTGTCCTTTATCTTATTTTTCTTTTTTTACTCCACTAACTCTATTTGGTCCTCTTTACTCTATTGTATGTTGTTAAATATGGGTGTGGGGTTCTATGTAATATAATGAGGGATTATATAATATGTGGTTATGTGTGTCATAGGGAGAGTTAAAAGATTGTATCTTTATGTTCCAATCTGAAGATATCTAATAACATTAAAATGATAACAATTAACAACACAAATGCTTCTAATGCTATTTTGTGCTTCTCCTATTGGGTTGTACATTGCTTCTTCAATACACTGGCTCAACTGCTCATTCAATAACTTTGATCACCTCTGTAAATTAATGAGCCACGTTTCTAAATTACAGAGACTTTACGCGTTCAATAGATTGTTGTACTTACCATTTCCTTTAACTACACAACTGTGTTGCTTTGTTTGGTCTTCTGGAATGCCATAAATTTCTATTACAACTACTGGATCAGCTTTATTAGTTCTTGACACACTGCTAGGTGGTAATTGATGGCCACTGATAAGCTGCACAAGCAAACACAATACACCACCTTAAAACATGGCATCAGACATGATATTATTTTAACATCACCTTTCCCCAAAAAACCTATCCAGCAAAGTTTAACACACTATTTAAAACAAAGTTGCATAATTCTGAACTACGGAAGTAATCCTTCAGAGCATTTTGCTCTGCCACCCCATGACGGCATGGAGGTGACTCTGGGCTCTTGAAGATCAGGCAGATTCCACTGGGCCAACAAGGCTTCCAGTATGTTGGACACAGGATATTAACACAACAAGGATGTAAAAAATTGTTATCATCATTTGAGAAGGGGCTACCTGCAATAATGGCAGTAAAGATTGCAGTGGCATGCGTGAGAAGTCAGTACAATTAACTCAATATATTATGTTCTGTACTGTAAAACCAGTCTGCCTCAGAGGGCACTGCAGTGACTTGTATCCTTGAGGGAATGTCAGAACTCTCAGGATGCAAATCTCCATACAGCAACCTTCTTTGAAATTATCACACAACTTATTTCCCTCTTCAGTGTCATGGATAAATTAGCCATAGCAGCTATATGGAACCAATCCCAGATCACAGTTCCCATGACTACAAAACTACTGTAAATGTCTAGTCTGTTCTGTCTCGTCATTAATTCATATGGTGTCTTTATTTTGTTCTGTATCACAGACTATCACAACTAGTTATCATCTACCACTCAAAGTATCTTTAACTACATGAGTTTGTATATAGTATACTTCTACCTTCTTGAATCACCATCTTTTCGCTCCTCTTTATATTGGCTTTATCAAAACATTGAGCATAAGTTTCTGTGAAGAGTAACTTCTTCTATGATGTTTCTTTGCAAACGAGTGCTAAAATCTTTCATATTGGTAGATCATTTATAAATATTTGTAAATATTACAATTGCTATCACTGTGTTTCCAACAAAATTATCCTGAAAACTGCATTGAGAACTGCCTTTAAAGTTGTAAATAAATAATGTCAAATATTTGCAAGCTGTAGCATAACATTTTATCTTGTGTCCTGTCCTGAACATGGAGTCTGCATCATGAAGACTTGCTCTTTAGAAAATGTATTAGGGCTGCTGCAAGGGAGGGTCTCAGATTATCTGGATCCCTGTTTGCAGGCCTAGGACTAGCAACCATTCCCTCCAAATGTTGTGCCATCCTCACTGTAGCCCTTCCATGTGTCCCCCAACAGCAGCTCTTAAAAAGAACTAGTTACTTACCTGTAAAGGTGGTTCTTCAAGTGGACCTTCGTGAAGCCACACAGATGGGTTTCCCAGGCGCCCCTGCGCCAGAGGTCGGAACTTCCCTAGCAATAGGAAAGTTCGTTAGTCTCCGCCCCCGCACCCTGCGCATGAGCGTGGGTGTTCCTGCCTAAACACCTCAGTTTCTCTTGACCGCCAGGATGACAGGTAATGGTAGTACCAGTCAGGGCGTGACGGTCCGAGGGGAGGTGGGCGGGTGCTGTGTGGCTTCACGAAGGTCCACTCGAAGAACCACCTTTACAGGTAAGTAACTGGTTCTTCTCCATCGTGGCCTTTGTGAAGCCACACAGATGGGTGATTGCAAGCAGTACTCACTGGCAGGAGAGTAGTCATGCTGTCACGAAGGAAAGCACTGCCCTCCCGAAGGAAGTGGCCAACCTCACGCGGGCATCCACTCTGTAGTGGGTCACGAAGGTGTCAGGTGTAGACCAGGTGGCCGCCTGGCAGATGTTGTCCAGCAGTACACCCTTTAGGAAAGCCATGGAGGAGACCATAGCCCTAGTGGAGTGAGCACGGATACCCAAGGGTAAGGGTATCTTGGCCAGCTCGTAAGAGATCTTAATAGTCTGTACTATCCAGCGGGCAAACCGTTGGGGAAAGACAGGAGTACCCAGTAGTGCAGGATCATGACATACAAACAGTTTATTAGTTTTTCTGATAGGTTTGGTCCTAGAGACATAAAAAGCTAGGGAGCGTCTAACATAAAGTGTATGCATGTCTTTTTCAATCCTAGTGGTAGGATTGGGAAAGATGTTTGGTAAAACAATAGGTTGAGAAACATGAAAAGAGGAAACAACCTTTGGAAGGAAAGTTACATCTGGGTAAGCCACCACCCTATCATGGTGGAAACGTAAATACGGAGGGTCACACCGGAGAGTGCAGAGCTCGCTCGACCTTCTAGCTGAAGTGATGGCCACCAAAAATGCAGTTTTTAGGGTGAGTAGCCTAAAGTCTGTAGAAGCCATAGGTTCGAAAGGCGGGCGTTGCAAGGCCCGTAGGACCAAGGACAGGGACCACTGAGGAGGAATAGGTTTCCTGTCAGGGAAAGTGTGTTTTAGGCCCTTGAGAAACTGCTTCATGCTAGGATGCCTGAAGAAGGCAGCTGTTTCTGAAAACTGTGGTTGGTGAGCCACAATAGCTGAGAGGTGGATTCGAAGAGAAGCCGATGTAAGTCCTGAACGCTTCAAGTGAAGAAGACATTGTAAGACCCATGTGAGGGAGGGATTGACCGGGTCAAATCCCTTATCTGCCACAAATAAAGAAAACCTCTTCCACTTATAGGTGTATTGATTTATAGTGGAAGGTTTGCGGCAAGAATCAATGATAGTTTCAATCAAGGCAGAATCCTCCAGGCAATTAGGTGGAGGCAATTCAGGTCTGGGTGAAGAACTTGACCGTTGTCCAGTGAGAGAAGTTCTGGAGACTGGGCAAGGCGTAGATATTCTGAGGACATCTGCAGAAGGGACACAAACCAGGGCTGTCGAGGCCACCAAGGGGCTATCAGGATGAGGTTGGCTCTCTCCTGAAGAGTCTTTATGACTACTCTGTGTATTAGAGGAATAGGAGGGAAGGCATAGAGGAGGTCCCTCGACCATGGGAGAAGGAGAGCATCCCCCAAGGAGTGAAGTCCCTTCCCTGCTCTGAAGCAGTACATTGGACATTTGGTGTTGAATTGGGAGGCAAACAGGTCCATACGAGGAGAGCCCCACTTGTTGTAGAGGAGGCTGAAAGTTCTGGGATGCAGTTCCCACTCGTGAGTCGCCTGAAGTCGTCGGCTGAGGTCGTCGGCGTCGGAGTTCTCCTCTCCAGGTAAGTGCATCGCAATCGGGTGGATGTTGTTGGAGATGCACCAATCCCAGAAATGAATCGTGAGCTGCAGAAGACGCTGTGAGTGGTTTCCGCCCTGTTTGTTGATGTTGTACATGGCGGTTGTGTTGTCGGTCACCGCCAGTACTACATTGCCGGAGAGGTGTCGGATGAATGCCTGGAACGCCTTGAAGATCGCCAGCAGCTTAAACTCATTGATGTGGAGTTGTTGTTTCCGTGGAGTCCAGGTATCGTGGATGGAGCGTGAGAGGCAAGCAGCACCCCAACCCGTGTTGCTGGCATCTGTTGTTACTTGTATGGTGGGAAATGGATTCCTGAAGGGACGTCCAGAGAGGATGTTGGACCGGCAGGACCACCAGCGAAGATGATGAGGTAAGTCCGGAGGGATGGTGAAGAGTTTGCTGGGAGGGTCCCAAAGAGGGTTGAATTATTGAAGGAACCAGGCCTGGAGAGGTCTGAGTCGCAGCCACGCGTGAACCATAACAGAGGTCATGGAGGCCATGAAACCTAAGAGTCTTTGGACCTCTACTGATGGTATGACCCGATGCACCTGGAAATGTTGAAGCAGACGCAGCATTTCTGCAATCCTGGGCCTTGGAGGAAAGGCCATAGCCCTGGTGGAGTCCAGAATGGCACCTATGGAATTTACCACTAGAGAAGATTCGAGATGCGACTTCCTGTAGTTGACCTGCAGACCCAATGACTCCAGGGTGTCGAGGACAGTGGCGATGTCTTGGCAGGCCTTGTCCTGAGAGTCTGCGACGATCAACCAGTCGTCGAGATAGGGGAAGACAACTATTCCTAGAGTGCGGAGGTAGGCTGCCACTGGTGCCATGCACTTGGTGAAAACTCTTGGTGCTGTAGCCAAACCAAATGGCAGGGCGGAATATTGATAGATGTCTTCCCCTATGGCGAAGCGAAGCAGGTGACGATGAGCTGGGTGGATAGAAATGTGGAAGTATGCATCTTTGAGATCCACAACTCCAAACCAGTCTCCCCTGCGAAGAAGAGGTATGATCTTTTCCAAGGTGACCATTCGAAATTTTTTGTATACGAGGAACTTGTTCAGGAAGCGCAGGTCCAGAATGGGTCGGAGCCCTCCATCCTTCTTTGGGACCGTGAAATAATGGGAGAAAAAGTCGTGGTGAGTCTGGAGTCATGGGACAGTTTCGATGGCCCACTTCTGAAGCAGAGAAGCGACTTCTTCCCCAATGGGGGAAGACAACTTAACTCTAACAGGTAACCTTTTTGAATAACGGAGGGGACCCACTGGTCCGATGTGATGTTTCACCACGCTGGAAGAAATGGACTGAGACGGATAGTGTGATAGTCAATAATCGTCTCTTGGCCTTCGATCCCTGGGTTTGGTAGCCGATTTAGCCTTCTTGGACTTGGAGGCAAAGCTGGACAAGGCAGATGATCTTGTAGATCGGTCGCGTTGCTGGTGCTTGGAAGATGACTGAGAAGAAGGAGGCCAGAAGCGTCTTCTGGATTGGAAGCGAAAGGAAGGCTTCGGTTGAGAAGGAATGACATTTAATTTTTCAGCAGTGTCCTCCTTCTTGTGCCTGTCCTCCATCAGGTCATCTGTTGCAGTATTGAAAAGGCCCGATCCATCAAAGGGCAGAAATTCAATCTGGGCTTTAGACATGGGCACGACTAGGCGAAATTCTCGTTTCCGTTTTCGGTTATCGTTATCGTTACGTAACGGGTAACGGTAACAAGAATTACTCCGCTCGAACCCGAACCGAAAAAGAAAAATTGGGTCTGATTTTTCGTTGTCGTTCATGGCATCGCGGCGATCGCGCAATGCCAAGCAGCACAGAAAAAAAGTTTAAAAAATAAAAAACCCTGATTCCCGGCCATAAAAGCAGGCGAAAATATGCCTGCCTCAGTGAGAGCACCTACCGAGGGGTGGTTTCTTGGGAGGTCCTCGGCCTCCCCCCCCTCTCCTGTCCTGGGCTGCTTGCACCAGGCTGGGGGGGGGTCATCCTCGTCGTCTCCATTTGCCATGCGGTGGGGGGTATCCAAAATGGCGACCGCAATTTTTCTTTTGAAATCGTGGTCCGAAAACCCACCAAAGCACCACAGAAACATGTGAAAATTAGGTATTTTAAATGCCTCAATTTTTATAGTAGCAGCAGTGGGTTTTTATAGCAATAAAATGTTGTATTGATTTTATTTTATTTTAATTTTTAGTTTTTTTACACCTGCGCACGCGCAATGATGGGCTGGCCATGGGATGGGACCATGCAAATTTTTGGAGCCATTCCACCAATCGCATGGCCAGGTTTTGCTGAGACTTCTGGATGTGCCAGAGAGGACATAAAAAGCCCACCAACCCTAACCCTAACCCTAACCCTAACCCTAACCCATACGCCAGTACACTGTCCTTTTTAGTGGGTCAGAGGCACCCAGAGGTGAAGCCCACTAACCCTAACCCTAACCTTAACCGTAACCCTAAGCCTAGCCCTTACCCTAACCCCAACCCTAACCCAGATTCGTACGCAAGTACACTCCCTTCTTAGTGGGTCAGAGTGATGCACCCAGAGAGGTGCCTTCAACTCAGAGACCCACTCCCTCCCTCCCTAAGCGTAACCTGTATGGCAGTATGCCAGTATGCTTTCCTTCTTAGTGAGTAAGAGAAGTGCTGACGAGGTTCCTCTGACACACTAACCCCCAAATGTTCTTAGTGAGACAGAGAAGTGCCAACGAGGTTTCCTGTCACACTAACAACAACCCCAACATAATTATAACGGCGGCTACATGTTACGCTCCCTAAACCACTGTACAAACGACAGACGACAAATGGAAACGACAAATTTTTGAAAAATTTCGCGACAAACGGAAACGAGCCGAAACGGGCCCATCCCGACAAACGACAACTCGAAACGTAATTTTTTCTGGTCGTGCCCATCTCTACTGGGCTTCGCACCAGTGGTGCGAAGCCAGGCGTGCCTAAGGAGGGTGATTGAGGAATTTAACACCCTGGAGGTGGCATCAAAGGAGTGTTTGGAGGCTCGCATCTGCTGGGCTGCCAGAGCCATAGACTCCTCGTACAAGGCTGATGCTTCTGCACGCTTGTCTTCCGGAATCAGCTCCAAAAAGGGATGCAGATGAGTCAGAAGATCTCTTTGGTAGGCCCCCATGGTGCCTTGATAATTGGCGATCTTGTGCTGCAGGATGGCAAAGGAATAGAGATGGCGGCCCATTTTGTCCAACTTCCTACCCTCTTTAGAAGGAGGGATAGGGGTTTGCTTGATACGGGTTTGTACCTGGGAAGATGTCACGACAACAGAATTAGGAGTCAGGTGTTTATTCAAATAAGGCGCCTTGTCATCGTGCACTCTATAGAGAGCCTCAAGCTTGCACGGGACTGAGGTGGAAGACATAGCCTGGAATGAGTCTTCAACCATGGTAAGAAAGGAAGGAATCAAGGTGAGACGCACAGGGGCAGTCTCATCATTGGAAATCATCCCGAAGATGTGACAGACTCTTTTGGGTTGAGGCTGATGCACTGGCAAGTCAATGCTTTTTGACATCCGAACGAGAAAACTGGCATAGTTTCTCATCGAACTCGACATGGATGGTGGAGACTTTTCATCAACCTCTGAGTCTGGGGAGCTCACCAGTTGCAAGGATGTCGAATCCGATATTTCAGAATGGACGGATTCGACGTCAGAAGCCTCTTCGTCCTCTCTGTTTGAACCGGAGGAAGAAGGGACCAAAGCCATCTGATCAGATTCGACGGTCTCCGCAGTGTGGATGGACCACTGCCTTCCGTCGAATCGGAGGGAGAAGGCAGGGATCGGAGGCACAGTCACAGAAAGAGCTTGTAAATGATGCTCCTTTCTCCGCTTCTTCAGAGGAGCAGCTGACTCCGAAACCTCCTTGGTAGGCCTTGGTGGAGTCAAGGCTTGAGAAACGGGCAACTGCCACGGATTCGACCTGCAGAGCAGAATCAAGAGCGGGCGCTGAGACCGACGATTGAAGCTGGACATGCTTCCATTTTCGGTGGGTATCCGGCTTCAAGGACGAACCCGAGAGGAACGTCAGCGGCAAGGAAGAGGCACGCTCTACGGGTTTGGTGTCTCAGGATGGTACTGGAGAAGAAGCCGCCTTCGAAGCCAGAGAGGGAGAGCATAATGGAGGCTCTCTGGACCGACCGGTCCCTTCCGACATGGACTGACTGGTCCCGGAATCCATAACTGGAGTCGAGCCCATCAAGGTGATATTTGGAAGGGCTCCGTCATCATCGTTTGACGACTCCAAGGAATCCAAAGGAAGTAACTGTTGATACTTCAGACGAGGAGCTTGAGGGATTGCAGCAGCCACCGAACCTGAGTATTCGGTTTCGATGAGCACCGAGGGTGAGGCCAAAGTTGAAGTCAGAGCCGTTGCCAAAGTCGAAGTCGAAGTAGGCTTAGTCGAAGTCGAAGTCTAGGAAAGCTTAGTGGTCAGTAGAGCCGAGGACCTCCCAAGACTTTGAAGGTTTCGAAGAAGACTTTGAAGGAAGAGCACGGGACGGGCTGGTGGACGGTTTAGATTTCGAAGTCGCCATGCCCTGAAGAACCGGGATCTTTTTGGTTTTCTCTGCCCGCCCCGAAGACTCAGACTTATGGGAGCTCTCGGCGGTCTTCTGCTTCATGGGTTGCGGACGGAGGGAGCGTTCGAGAAAGTAATTTGCCAAGCGGTTGTGGCGATTTTTCAGGGTCTGAGAACAGAAACCTCTACAGATCTGGCAAGTATTGGTGCGATGGTTTTCACCGAGACAGAAAAGACAAAGATTGTGCCCATCTGTATGAGGAATCTTGGCCCGGCAACAAGAACAGTGTTTGAAGGGAGGCACGAAATAGATGAGCCAAAAAACAGTCTGAAGTCGAAAAACCGAGAAGGAAATTTTTTTAAGGCAAAAACGCACAGAGACCAACAGAGAAGAACATCTAGCCGTGGCGGTTGAGAGGAACTGAGGCGTTTAGGCGGGAACACCCACGCTCATGCGCGGGGTGCAGGGGCGGAGACTAACAAACTTTCCTATTGCTAGGGAAGTTCCGACTTCTGGCGCAGGGGCGCCTGGGAAACCCATCTGTGTGGCTTCAAGAAGGCCACGATGGAGAACTGCAAAATTCTCAAACGTTTTGGGTAGCAGACAAGATTGTATGGGAGAAAGCAACAAAAGTATTTCTCAACTGCGAATGAGATGTTGAATTCAGTGCAACAGATTGCCATTTTGGACTGTAGACAGACTAAACTGAGTCTTCAAACTCTTGCTTTACCTACATGCTTATCCCATTTTTGTTCTTTCCTGTCCTTGCTAAAGGCAAGACATTTAATACCGATTAGTGCTTTGGAGGAATCATTATCTTACCACAGCAAAGCCATGGTATCTGATGACACCCGTAACACACACATCCAACACACACATCCAACACATCACTCTAAATTTAAACCCAACCTAAAGAAAAGTTGCAAATTCTTTAAAAAAATGCAAATGCAAATGCAAAATATTTCAATCATTTTTGTTATCAATAAGCTGGGTTTTTAAAATGTAGTAAATACTAAAGCCAGCAAATTGTCACATGCACAGAAACATGTGGCAGAATGTCCATTGCCTAACAAAAAACAATGGCAATGGTTTTCCATAACCTCTCAGATGTCTTTGATTGGTACATAGCACTTGCAATAAGCTAGTCTCAGCATCTGGGGAATTCAAGGTATTTATTTCTAACAGCAAGCAGACAAAAGTATAAGGAAATATTGCAGACAAAAGATCAAGCTAGTGTGATTTATTCAAGCTCTCACTGGCATTTTTTCAGCTATAGGTGAGCACTGTAGCTTGAATTAACAGGTTTAATACAGAGGTTTAATCCAAATAATATTTATAGGTTATAGCTGATGAATAAGCTTGTTGATTTCATCATCAAGAAAACCATAACCAGTAAGACAAAGCAACCTTTTCCTCTGATGTGGGGGAAACAGATGGGAAAAGGCAGGTTTTTCTTTTGGGCCTCCTGGGCAAAGGAAAATAGCGACCAATCAATCTGGGATCATTATCAGGCAGACACCTTTGACCCCTCTGGAGTTGTGAAAAGATAAGTCAAACAAAACATTGAGAGGCCTTTTATGACTACCCCTCCAGCCAGACAGTAGCCAGTGTTCACAACAACAACAACATCTGCCAGCTTATTATCCTCTAGATGTGATGACTAGGCTATCGGCAATACCTTTATAGGCCATGAGTAAATAACAACAATAAAAAAATCATTGCAAGCTTCCATGGGAAATTATCCACTTCTTCAAAGGAAGTACCAAAAGTCCAAACATGGCAAAAGATGTTGTTTGCCAGGAGATTATTCTTAGATGTTAAATTCTGGGCAAGATTTTTTTCACCAGGCAGGTCTGTCTTAGATGATTACTCATATTAAACCCACAATAATATGTGCATTCAAATGATGTGAAAACAGAGATTAAAAGGCATGTCATAGAACCATAGAGTTGGAAAAGACCCCAAGGGCCATCCAATCTAACCCCCTGCCATGCAGGAACCCCCCATCACAGGACTTCTGACAGATGGCCATCCAGCCTCTGTTTAAAAACCTCCAAAGAAGCAGACTCCATCACATTCCGTGGCAGCTTATTTCAGTGCTGAACAGGTCTAACTGTCAGGACGTTCTTTCTAATGTTTAACTGAATCTCTTTTCCTGTATTTTCAAACCAGCCTCTGAAGCTATGGAAAACAAACCAGTCCTCTCTTCGATATGACATCCTTTCAAATATTTAAACATATATCCCGCTCAGCCTTCCTTTTGTAAGGCTAAACAATCCCAACTCCCTAAACCGCTCCTCATAAGATATTTCTTCCAGACCTTCAACCATCCTGGTCATCCTCCTCTGGACCCATTCAAGGTGGTCAACATCTTTTTTTTAAACTGAGGTGTGCAGAACTGAACACTGTACTCCAGGTGGGGTTTGACCAGAGCAGAATATAGTGATACTATCACTTCCCTTGATCTAGACACTGCTTCTGCTGATGCAACCAAGAATCACATTGGCTTTCTTGGCTGCTGCATCACACTGCTGATTCGTGTTCAATTTGTGGTCCACCCATACTCCCCAATTCCTTCCAGAGGTACTATTTTCCAGCCAGGTGTCTCCCATCCTATATCTGTGCAATTCATTTTCTTTTTTACCTAGATGCAGCACCCTACATTTCTCTCTGTTGAAACTCACTCCGTTACCATTGGCCCAGCACTCTAATCTGTCAAGATCATTTTGGATTTTTATCCTATCCTCTAGGGAATTAGCAACCTCTCCCAGTTTAGTATCATCTGCAAATTTAATCACCATACTGTCTATTCCTTTGCCCAAGTCATTAATAAATATATTGAATAACACTGGCCCCAGAACAGAACTCTGGGGTACCCTCCAAGCCACCTCTCTCCATGCTGAGGATAAGCCATTTATGATCATTCTTTGGGTATGATCAGTCAATCAATTAAAAATCCACCTAACAGTAGTACTATCTATCCCACCTTCTACTAACTTCTTTGCAAGTATACCATGAGGAACCTTATTGAAGGCCTTACTGAAATCTAGATAAGCAATATCCAAAGTGTTCCCCTCATCCACCAGGCCTGTAACTCTATCAAAAAAAAAAAAGAGAGAGAGAGATCAGATTAGTCTGGCATGACTTGTTTTTAAGAAACCCGTGTTGATGTCTCGTAATGACAGCATTGCTTGTTAAATAATTACAGACTATCTGCTTAATAATCTGCTCTAGGATCTTTCCAGGAACTGAAGTCAAGGTGACAGGGCAGTAATTATTTGTGTCCTCTTTTTCCCCCTTCTTGAAAATGGGGCCAACAATCTATGGGGACTTCCCCTGTTCTCCAGGACTTCTCAAAGATTATTGCCAATGGTTCTGAAATTACTTCTGCCAGTTCTTTTAATATCCTTGGGTGTAATTCATCTCACCCAAGAGACTTAAATTCCTTTAATATTTCCTGGTGTTCCTGTACTAACTCCCTATCTAGTCTATCTTGTAATTCTTGTCCTACCTCACCTACTCTTTGTCCCAACATAACTCTTTTTTTCCTTTTTGGAGAAAATTAAGTCAACTTTCTCTCTTTGTCTCCCTCTCTTCAGTTGTTTTCTTAATTATTTACCGATCTCATCTTAGACAGGTTTTCATACTATAATTAACAATATAATTAACAGTTATTTAGAAAATAAAAAACAATTGCAATTGCAATAAAAAAATCCCTGAGGACAGTTGTGCAGGCCCTCGTGATCTCGAGGATCGATTACTGCAAAGCACTCTATGTGAGGTTGGCCTTGACCCTTGTCTGGAGACTTCAATGGGTGCAGAATGCAGCGGCCAGATTGGTGGTGGTTGCTCATAGATACGATCACATCACCCCAGTTCTGGCACGCCTGCATTGGCTGTCCGTAGCTCTCTGGATAAGGTTCAAGGCCCTGGTTTTGGTTTTCAAAACCCTCCACGGCTTGGGTCCTGAATACCTGTCGGAGTGTGTCTTCAAGAGGTCAACTGAGGCCAGGCCAACTTGAATGTTGCAGGCATGCTCACTTAGAGTGGCCACTCCTAGAGAGGCATGGAGGTCGGCTACGCGCAGCCGCACCTTCTCTGCTGTGGGCCCCTTGTTGTGGAATGACCTACAAGCTGAGCTGTGCCTTGCACAGTACCTGCCCGCCTTTAAAAAGGCTTTGAAAACTATGCTTTTAAGGAGGCTTATGGCAACCTTTAATTTAATTTAATTTACTTATATCTGCTGTCACTTTTTCTCTCTCTCCCCGTACGTCCTTGCTGCATCTTGCTGACGGTATTTCCCCTCTTTTTTGCTTATATTGTTATTTTAAACTTGATGTTTTTTATCCTGTAAACTGCCCAGAGTTTCTGATGGAAGATGGTGCGGTATAAAAATGAAATAAATAAATAAAATAAATAAATAAACAATAAAAGAAAGTTCTGTGACTATATATATATATAAGAGAGAGAGAGAGAGAGAGAGAGAGAGAGAGAGAGAGAGAGAGAGAGAGAGAGAGAGAGAGAGAGAACAATATGGAGCTAAGTATAAAAATCATATGGCACCAAATGCCTCTGTAAACAGGAACATTTAAAATTACATCCTAAAATTTTATCACATAGGCATATATCTACACAATCAACTAATCATCTGCTTCAAATCCTTCCCAAACATTTTCTTAGCAGAAACATTCAAAAACTGTTTATCCTAATGGAGTGTTAGTGGAATCAGCATGGCTTGTTTTTGTATGCAATCAGTCCTCTATAACCATAATGGTACACTTATAAGAATGAATTGCATCATGTTCACAACTAAGAGAACTAATGATGTCTATTAAACATCTTCACTAATCCATCACGAAAATATGGTAATCAGGTGCAAATATTAAGAAATAGTCCGTTTTGTACAAATAACATCCATGAGTTATCAAAAACAACTTACCTAAAGTAGTTGTGGAGAGTTTCAGTTATCAACACCAAAAAGCGTCCAGAATAAAGAGTTGTAAAAGCAAGTAGAATGTCACCACTAAAGTGAACTGACCTTAATTGTAAGCTTAACAGGATGATGATTTTCAGTCAGTTCATATGGGGAAAACTGTGTGTTCTTATTTCTTAGGTATTCAGGTTTTAGGATATAACCAGAACCACCATTATCCAAAAATTTCCCAGCCTGAAGATCCATTTGTACTCCAGATGTCTGGAAATTTAAGGCCACTGTATGAAAAGTAATGCATTCAGTTATAAAGGAACAAAGAGTAAGAAGAAATTAGTTTCAATATATATGTTTACAGTAGCCAATCTAAAACCTGCTTTTTCATATACAATTGAAACTTTCTATGCAACCTTCTTGAATAGAAAGAGCTATTAAACCATTTCCCTAGAAGCAGTCTAATTTTTAATTGTGCAAATTATGGAGAAAGGGGAAAGTTGGTACAATTCAGTGGAATAGCTTAATAGATATTTTAATAAATCATATTTCTGATTGACCATTGTACCACCAAGTTATGTAATGTAGCATTCAAATTACAGAGTAGGGGATGATGAAATATGAAGAAAAAGATAAGCCTCTTTCTGTACCAAGAAAACCCTGGTATGAGTCACCATAAGAATTAACTTGATGACACATCATCGTTATCATCGTCATCATTGTCGTCGTCGTCATCCTCATCCTCATCATCCTCATCCTCATTATCATCATCATTAATAGCATTAGCATTAGCATTAGCATTAGCTTTAGCATTTGTCCTATTTGGTGGTGAGGACTACTATTCTTCTTTTTGCCTTCCACTTGGCACTGTCATGAGCTAGGTCCAGGTGAACCTAGGAAAACATGTTGTCAAGGGTGTTCATCCACCTGTGTTTTGGTCATCCCCTCAGCCTGGATCCACTGACCTCCAGGGTGAAACCCTTTTTGGCCTGAGTCTCCTCATCGGCACACAAGATGTGTCCATACCAATGCAGTCAGGCTTCACGCATCTGATGCAATGTATTTTGATCGGATGTCATCATTGTGCATGTTGTTGTTGTTATTGCCCCATCAGGTTAAGAGGAATTGTCTTTTTTTTTTAATGTAGAGAAGAAGCTTTTGAGTCTTGAGGTGATGTGGAGCCTCTAATGCTTAAAAATGACCATCACTGGGACCTTCACATGGTTTTGCACCTTAAAGACCCCATCCAAGGACCTCAAAGGCTTTCTCAGGTAAAAATGGATCCCTGTGGAGCCATGGAACCCAAAGGAAGGGTTTTTAACTTTTAAATAAAAACAAGTAGAGATGGACATGAAACGAAACGACTGCAAGGAGATCAAACTTATATATCCAGGAAGAAATCAACCCTGAATGTTCACTGGAAGGACAGATTTTGAAGCTGAAGCTCCAATACTTTGGCCACCTGATGAGGAGAAATGACGCATTGGAAAAGTCCCTAATGTAGGGAAATATTGAAGGCAACGGGAGAAGGGGACAGCAGAAAATGGATGGTATGGTGGGTGTCATTGATGCAACTAACATGAACTTGACCAGTCTCCAGGAGACAGTGGAAGACAGGAGGGCCTGGCGTGATGTGGTCCATGGAGTCACAAAGAGTCAGACACAACTTAACGACTGTAACAACAACAACACTGCTTTGCTATCAATGCTAAAGTTATGTAATTCTTATGTAGTTACGATTTTTTTGTGTTCAGTTGTAAAACCGAATATGCAATTTCTTTAACCTGCATCAATAGCTGTTTCAAGCCACTACTATTTTGTGTTAGCAATATCACGCTATCTGCATATCTTAACTTTTTGATTTTTTTCCCACCAGTTTTCACTCTTCCTTTGGATCTGTTCATTATACACTGTTCTTAATGTATTCACTTTCATTATAAACATTATTTATGAAAATTAAGAGGAAATGGGTAGAAATATTAGACAGATGGAAATGGACATGTTTAAGTGATTCATAGCATCATAGAGTTGGAAGAGACGTCAAGGGCCATCTAGTCCAAACCTCTGCCATGCAGGAGCCCCCATCACATTGCTCCTGACATATGGCCATCCAGCTTCTGCTTAAAAACCTCCAAAGAAGAAGACTCCACCACCCTCCGTGGCAGCATATTCCACTGCCTAACAGCCCTAACTGTCATGAAGTTCTTCCTAAGTTTTCAATTGAATCTCTTTTCCTGTAGTTTGAAACAACTGCCCTGGTCCTAGTCTCTAAAGCCATGGAAAACAAACCAGTGCCTTCTTCAATGTGACATCCTTTCAAATCTTTAAGCATAGCTATCATATCCCCTCTCAGTCTTCTTTTTTAAGTCTAAAAATTCCCAGCTCTCTAAGCCACTCCTCATAAGACATTTCTTCCAGACCCTCAATCATCTTGGTCGCCCTCCTCTGGTCCTGTTCAAGACTGAGGTGCGCAGAACTGGACACAGTACTCCAGGAGAGGTCTGACTAGAGGAGAATAGAGTGGTACTATCGCTTCCCAGGATCTAGACCAGTGATGGCGAACCTTTTGGAGACTGAGTGCCCAAACTGCAATTCAAACCCCACTATTTTTTTTTTTGCAAAGTGCCAATACAGTAATTTAACCTGTATACAGGTGGCTGTGAAGGGGAGATGTTGGGTGCCCACAGAAAGGGCTCCGAGTGCCACCTTTGCCACCCATGCCATAGGTTTGCCATCACTGATCTAGACACTATGATTCTGTTCATGCAACCAAGATTAAGCAGTGATTATGCAACCAGTAATGAACAAAGAAAAGTTTTGATGAATTACCATTTTCATATGGAAAGAGTAAAGGCACTGGTTACTTTTATTATTCTTTTCATTATCTTTATTTTTCTAAATTAATTCAACATCCAAGACTACCACAAAGTAATGTTTAAAAATTATTATTCATGATTCATTGCCCATTACCCGATCATATCTGAAAACACAGCTTCATGAGGATCTCTTCCAGGATGTGGGGAGGATGATCTGTTAAGCACTTAAACACAGAAGAAATCTAAGCTGAGGTTCTGCTTCCGCTTATATACTGCCCCATACAACTTCAAGTAGCCTCTGGGCAGTTTATAGTTTTAATTACAGTAATGCAGGCTACACATCCCCCCCCCAGCAAGCTGGGGACTCATTTTACTGACCTCGGAAGGATGGAAGGCTGAGTCAACCATGAGTCTGCTACCTGGGATTGAACCCCAGACCGTGAACACAGTTTTACCTGTAGTACAGGCATTTAACCACTGTGCCACAGGGCTCTTGACTCTTTACTAAAATGGACACAGCAATTTGTTATTCATATTTCTGCTGCTAAAAAAACTGTCTGAAAGAAATTAGGGAGATGTTTTTAATATCATCTATGATACATTGTGTTTTTGACAGCACATTGCCTTTAGTCATCTACATTATTCCCTGTTGCTAAAATAGGCCTTTAATACATTAATTAAGGAAACATGATAGGAGAATCCTTAAAACTGTCACAAGGGCTCAAGGGCTGATTTTATATCTGAAATCACATTAGCTTTGTATTAATTACCTAATCAAATTTCAAGATTAATGTGTCCTCTAAAAAGAGTATCCTTGGATTTAGTTATTTTAAAATAATGTCCTAGAAATGCTGGCCACATATCCCTGGTTTCTTAGCAATGTGGCAGGGTTTAGAACCACCTTCTACTAATGGTTACTGAAAAATCATGTAAGTTGCCACAGCTAACTATGATTAAATGATTATGTGCCAGGATATATCTCAGCTCGGTTGCATAATCAGATAAATAATCTTATTGAAGGTAGGATAAAAATCAACTGATACTTTTCACAGATAAATACACAGAATTAGAGATGTAAAAATTCTGGAAACTTAGGGGGGAAATAGAAAACAACTGGGGTTTTCCAATGTTTACAGATTTTTTTCCTATGAGTTCAAGATTTCTGGAAATTTTACATCTCTAAGCAGAATATATGCTGAAGTTTATATATGTGTGAGTTACAAAATGCTGAGTTATACCCAAACTTTAGTCAAACTTCAAACACAGCTAATGAAATCAGAGGGACCAGAATTGATTTCAATGGGACTAAGGAAATAATAATTACAATATAATATTCTAAAATCTATATACTGGACTATGTTTTACAACAATAACTCTACCGTTGTATGGCCTCACTAAAAATACAACTGCCAAACTGCAAGACTTAGTGTGAATGTTTCTAGTTCCTCATTCTTTGATTTAATCTGCCTGGGAAAACAGAACAACAACATCCATTAAATGAGAAAATACTAGTTCAATCCATATAATTGCATAAGATTTAGTCTTGGAAGGAAGACACAATATATTTTTTATTTTCCTAGGCTCAAATCTGTTGGGGAATCATCAAATTCTCTTTTTCAATGGGAGTAAATGTATGCTTATAGAAACTGTAAAACATTATTTGACTATAAAAACAATAAAACTGATTTGTGATCCTTTTTTCTTCAAAGGAAACACTGAGAACCTAAGAATTAGTGTACTGAATGGTGTTTGTCTTGAAAGCTTAGCTACAAAGGGAGTTTAAAGGAATTTTACAATTCATATTTCAAGTTGTCATTGTAGTGGGATTAATACAGAAAGATGTCCAAAGATAGCATTGCTAAACATGGTTAAATTGTCAAACAGAAAAAGAAGTAAAGGATTTGATTATAATAATGGTAACATCTGCAAGATTAATAATGGCAAAATTGGAAAGATAATAAGAAATTGAGTCTAGAGGAATGGTATAATGAAATGTGAAGTTCAGCTATCAATGATAAACTGACCTGTGAATTGAAAGTTATAAAAGGGATGTCAAAAGAGAATGTTTTTAATCAAATTTGGCATAAATTTCTGGATCATGTATTTCTAAAACATAGGGGTTATTTTCCATCTGAAGACTCAATTCAGTTTTGGAAGGAGACAGGATGAAATGTTATATAATGTTATACAGTACAGTATATTGTTATATAATCCTGAAGGTGGAGATAATTAAGCACAATGTGTTGTGGGGGGGATATATGTCTTGTTTAAATTTTTAATTTAAAAAAGTTGTCATAGGTAGTTAGTATACCTTAGTGTCAGGGCCAAATAAGACTAAACTGGGAGATCTATGACTTGGACTGCCTGTGAAAGGGGGAAATTATGTTTGGATGTTGCATTGTGGGAAGCTGGGTTAATTCCTTTCTCCAATTAAATTCACTTGTCTCTCTCAATGCAGTCATTTACCTATAGAAAAACAATAGGTATATTACTGTAGTAATAATCTAAAAAGGCTGATTTTTAAAAGTGGAGAATGGGGAAAGAATCAGCTCATCTCTTCCAACACTGCATGGCCAGTATGAGTTTCTATTTACATGGATATTATTTCTAGAAATAAAGAGCTGTGAAAGACTATAATCATAGATCATCGCAACTTAGTTGTGCCCTCAGGTTCACAGCAAGACTCAGAGGGCATGTTTATACTGGCTCATTTGGGTACAGGCTGGTGCAATCTAAATTAGGCCTCTTCAAATGGAATGTGTCCATGAATGACATGCCATTTCACATAATCAAATGGCATATCGACTTCAGGGGAGCCTCTGGATCCATCCACTGTCAACTGAACACTTCCATTGCTCCTCTGTGGTGGGGCAGAGGAAGTTAAATTCTTATTTTTGTCTGTACAGTGGACCCTTGTATAACAAACAGTTTGTATAACATAAAATCTGCACAACAAAAAATTTCAGAGATAGGGGAATTTGCTTAACATAATCGCCTATGGGGAGAATCCATACAACATAAAAAAGGGATAACTCCGTTTTCAATGCATTCCTATGGGAATTTGTATAAAGGAAAATTTGCTTAACATAATTTCATTTGGAACAAATTAATTCCTTTATACAAGGTACCGCTATACTAGGTTATCACTGATGCACTGAATCACTTGGATTAACATTTTTTTTAAAAAAAATTGCTTTTGTATAGTGACAATCAAGGGTCAATGTCAAAGAGAATCTGGAGAGAGAAGATCAATTCTAAATAAAAGTTTTATATAAATCTAATGAAGATTGCATGGTTTCAGGGGTTTCCCTGACCCTTTCCTCCTAGAAGTGGCATCTTTTGACTAAATAAGCAACAAACATGCAATTTGAAGAATGGAAACAGAAAGAATTATAAGAAGTATATTGGCAAAGACATAATGAAGGCAGGAATTATGTGTGACATCTGTCTTCACATGTGTACAAGCAAGCCTTGGATAGCTCTATTAATTAACAACTTCTATACCAGTGATGGCGAACCTATGGCATAGGTGCCAAAGGTGGCACTCGGAGCCCTTTCTGTGGGCACCTGACATCGCCACTTCATAGCCACCTGTACATAGGTTAAATTACTGTATTGGCACTTTGCAAAAATATTAGTGGGTTTTGAATTTCAGTTTGGGAACTCGGTCTCTAAAAGGTTCGCCATCATTGTTCTACACAAATGGGTTGTATCTATACATAGTAGAAACATATCTTTAATTTGATTTTTAAAATGAAGTTCTGTCTGCTCTAAAAAGATTACTTATTAGTAAAAAAAACCAGCTTAATGGCATTACTTTTATACAATGTAAAGTGTTGCATTGTACATTGTATAACATTATCATTATATATTATTGTTATACAATGCACCAGGAAGCCACTGAAATCTATAAGCACCAGCACAGCTTCAACAGGAAAGAAGAAAGTCTAAACATCAAAGTCTGAAAACTACAGCCTGCAAAAGATCAATGATCCCCATCCAGCCACAAGCACCAGTGATCACATCACACAATAGATCAGCTAAGGACACCCATCAACCACAGAGACAGATCAACCCTCCCTTATTACAGTGAAACTCTTAATCTCTCCCCATATCACAATCAATGATTAACACTTATTCTCCTGAATAGGACAAGTCCCCCCCCCTTTCCCACAGCTTCACTCTCTACCCCAGAGCACAGAAAGAGAACTCCTAGCTCCCTGAGCTCTTGCCCTCTGAAGATGCCGGCCATAGAGACTGGCAAAACGTCAAGAAGAAAAACTTCCAGAAAATGACCAAACGGCCCCCCAAAAACCCACAACAGCCAAAAAGTGTTTCTGTTTCATCAGCGGTCACATACATTTTGAACTCATTTAAAAATATATTTTATTGTACCAGAAAAAGTACCAGTAACATGGAAAATAACATTTTTATATAAACAATCTCAAATTTTTCTCTTACACATAAATAACCACTTTCAAATACCCTTCATAAGTAAAAGAATATCATGGAGGTACTAACCTATTTGTTTCCAGACATTATTGAAGTTGCTTGTTGAATACAATTTTTTACTGAATGTAAAGCTGTATTGCATATGTCTTACTGGTCACTATTTTAGCAGGGTTATTTTTCAAAGTTCTTGCTACTACACAAAATGTTGGTTAAATTTTATATTTCATCCATTGCAACAGCTTATGTGTGTTACATTATATTGTCCTATTTATGGAGCTGAGATGGTGAGTTTCAGATATATCAGTGATATGCCTCAGTATCATCAGTTACCTCTTCAGCAATTTCATGCCATTTGTTAAAACAGAATGGGTTTTGCCACACACATTTCTGAGGTAGGAAATAGTACATCAGAGTTAACACATTAATGTTATTTGTTTCATTTTTCTTGGCTTTCCCTTTGAAAACTAGATTTATACTAGGTAGCCCAAATTTGGAAACTGTGCTTAGACTTCGAAGTTTTAGTTGACATAGCTTGAAATCAATGATATTCTGAAAGATAGCGGTTCCCAAACTGGGGGTCGGGACGCCTTTGGGGGTCCAAATGACCTTTTCACAGGGGTCACCATGAGTCAATTAAAAACAAAGGCACAAACGGCTTGGGTCTGGAGGAGGGGGGGAGGAAGGGGGGAAAGAGTGTGTTACAGCTTGATAAGTTGGAGGGAATGTCAGTCAATGGCACCAGAGGCTGTGATTGGCTGAGAGTTCCTGTATAGAGGGAAGTTCTCTATGGCACCTGCGGCAGTGGCCTGCCAAAAGGGGGCTTGTGGCCTCTTCCAAGCAGGGCAAGGCATCACCACAACATGAGGAACTGTACTAAAGGGTTGTGGCATTAGGAAGGTTGAGAACCACTGCTGGAAGGCTTTGTAAGTTACACTTCTTTAGCATAATAGTGTACAAAGATTTTTAATAGAAAGTATAGGCTTGGTTAGACCCCAGGCTGGAATTTCCTCAACAGTTTCTGAGGCCACAGTTAGCAGTTTCTAACGCATCCACGGTTTGTTAAAAAAAAACTGTGGCACAACTGAAAAAAACTTCTGTCTTTAGACTCTTATGTTTAAAGACAATGCATTCACAAGATGACACAGAATTCACTTCTAACTCCACAATATGAAACAAGCAGCAGTGTAGAAAGAGGCTACAGAATGGAGGTGCGAGTACATCCTTGGAGCTAAGCTAGAAGAGCAGCAGGAACAAAAAGCAAGCTCTGCTCAAAAGTCAATTGACTAAGAATAGAATAAATCTCTATTGTAGAGAAGTCAGCAGAGACACAATTAATTTAGAATAGGCATGATATTTTCATATTTTTTTAACTGTAGCCACTAAAAGATATATGGCAGAATGCTTCTTCCACAAAGAATTGTCTGTATCACTTGTTCTTCCCAGGTGGGGCACCTGAGGGTTAAAACCCTGAGAGACATTCGGTGAGTCGCTACAAGGAACCAAGCCTTCTTGGTGGTCACCCCTCACTTGTGGAATCAACTGCCATCAGAAATCTGACTGGCCCTCTCATGGAATTTCCAAGCACTTTAAAATCTGTGGCTGTTTCAGCAAGATTGCCCTGTATCGATTTTCTGTCTTGATGCTCCATAATGTGCATATCTCTATTACATCTATATCCACCTCTGCCTCTAACGACTGCACATCTCTATTATGTTATTTTGTTATACTGATAGTTCACATGTATTTTCAGTTTAAATGAGTTTTTGTTTCTATTTATCCTTAGATATTAGTTTGTATTATTTTTCTATTGTATTTCACACTACTATTCTTTATTATTCTTTATGCCATTGTACTGGTTACTTTATTTACACTGCCCAGAGTAGCTATTCACTAAATAGGTGGCATAAAATCCAATAAATAAATAAAAATAAAAGTTTACAGAAACTCCTCCACTCAAATTTCTGAGACTTTAGCAAAAACCAAACCAAACCAAACAAACAAATAAGACTCACACAGTTATTTTAGGTGTTTGTAATCACTGACAGGAAAAATACAAATAGTCACTTCAGCAGCAGTTTACAATCCATAGAAATAGAAATCAACTTAAATTCTATTGACATCTCACTAATTGTTAAATCTCCACTGGCTCGATGGTCTTAAATCCCTGATACTGTCTGCTGATGCACACTGAAAATTACCAGAAGTGCACTCCAGCCTCTGCCAGAGTAAAGAAACTCAACCAGTGATGGTGAAGACTAGTATTACAGTTACCACATGCCCATGGAGAAGCATAACATTTCTACTGGTGCTAGCAAGCACAAGGTCTGGAACCTGGATAGTCTAGAGAAGGGATGAAGATGGATTCAGATCCTTTTGCCAGGAGCCAGTGTAGCTGATCTCCCCATGCTATCAGTGTAGGGCAAAATTTTAAATCAACAGTCCAGCCATGCTGAAAAGCCAATCAAACCTGCCCTCCAACACACAGCACAATCCAATAGGGCTTTGATTGTTGTACTGTATGTAGTTTCACCACATTGATCCCCACTGACCCTCCCATTCTATATTGCATGATTATCCAAGTTGCCCAGGAAAAGGAAATTGAAAGGACCCATGAGCAGTCTTATGTCCAATAAAAATGAATTATCTAAATATAAGTGATTTCCAGTCTACTGAGGAAGAAAGGTCATTCTGTACAAAAACACAAACCACTCACCTAACTGGCATCCAATATTCCAAAATTCTTGAGGATTATAATTGGATGAGTTAGTTCTGGTTCTTTTAGGGTATATTCTTGTAATGAATCTGGCTGTATGTTGAACAAATTCATTAGCTAAAAAGAAACATTTTCAAATTCATGTTATAGATACAGGCAGGTAGGGAAAATGCTCATTTGAGCTAAGCCAATGATTTTGACTTTTTTTCTTTTTCCTTTTTTCCTTTTTTTCCTTTAGCATTTGCATACATACTTTAAGTATCAACAGTTCTGAAAAAAAATCAAAGACGGTGTGGTCCTTGCACAATACAAACACAGGAGCAGCAATAACTTTACTAGACCACTTTTAAAAAAAAAATCAAAGAATCATCATTTTTATGGGTCAAGTTCACTTTCTCAGGCCATATACTGATATCTTGTGGACACCAAGGACCCACTCAACAGCAATGAAACAACTTCATGGACTCTTAGCCAAGCAGGACTGCAAACTGAAGGAAGTATCTATTTCCAACCACTGGGTATTGTTATTAATTTTGTTCCAATTGGCTCTGCCTAGTGGGCAGACTAAATTTTAATCCCAATTCCACAAAGGTTGGAGTTGGTCATATTATAGCCACCTTCCAATTCTGTGGAAGCTGATTGAGGTCCACCAGGCTTTGTGTTGCCCTGTTTCCCATCCAAACAGAAACTCGCTGTTTCAAAAAAAGGCTATAGAGGGGGCACATGCAGACAAGCTGGAAGGTGGTATCCAACCAACAGTAACCAAGGTGCAGTTTGAAAAGCACACCTCCAATGCAGCTTGCATTTTAACTAACTCGTATCTAAGAAGCAAGCCTACCACAACCATCTGCCATGAATTTTGGGGACTCTAATTAAGAATTTTTTTGCATTGTCCACAATCAGTGCACAGCCTGAGGGAAGTGGACCTGATCCACAAAAGCTCACTGATTGTTTAATTTTTTTTTAGAGTTCTAACGTTTATTTTATTTTATTTTATTTATTTTATTTTATATACAGCATGAACAATCTGATCCAAAGGCCACTCTGGGCAGCGTACAACATGATGTAATACAAAATAGGGCAGCAAAAATTAGTAAAAACATTAGAATCAAAAATCAAAATTAATACGGAATTGAAGACTAACACATACACAAATTTCCCATCTATAAGACACACCCATGTATAAGACGTCACCTTTTCCAACACAAAACTACAGTTTTGGAACCACATGGTTCCCTTCTCAGCTTACTTCCATGTATAAGACAACAATTTTTAGTCTAACAATTTTAGACACAAATATAGTCTTAGACAAGGAAAAATATTGTAAACACAATACAAATTAGAGATGGGCACAAATCGAAAAAATTGTGTTTTGGTTTTTCATTTTTCATTGAGTGGTCAGTTTCAGTTTGTTTTCATTTTTTGCAAATTTTTGAAAAAATGTGTTTATTCGTTTTTCATTTTTACCTGCTTTTTGTGTGATTTTTAAAGCATTTCCGTGCATGAGCGTCCCCAAACACCCCAGACCAGAGGGAAAACACTAAAAAAAATTGATGCTGGCAGAGACACAGTATAGACTAGGTACGCAGGGAGGCTGCAAAGGCAGCGGCGGACATTGCCCAGGGTGCAAGGCAGCCGCAGAGTGACTGCATTACGGGGCAGGGGAGGGTACTCACTGAGAGGTACGCACACACGCACACAGGGAGGCTGCAGGACTGAAGCTAGAGAGAAATCTCTTTTTTCTCTCCCCTAAGAGCCAGGCTGCAGCCGGCAGGAACACAGAGACACACACCTGCCTGGCTGGCCTAAAGTGAAAATAACGAGTCGCAGAGACAGCAATCCCACCCTAACTCCCACCGGAGACTGCGAGTAGGACGGGGGCTGCCAGAGCTTTTTATGCCCTCTGTGGCTGCCAGACCTGCCCAGTCTGCAACCTGGGCATGCTATTGGTTGAAGTTATTCAAGAATTTACATGAACCCATCACATGGCTTGCCTCCATTTTGGGGCTGGCGACATCCATTTTGTCATCCTTAAAGGGAAAAGAAAAATACATCGCGATGGGAGAAGACAAAAACAAACATTTTGACCCCCCCCCGGTAGGTATTATCAGACAGTATAAATAATTATCGCTGCATTTTTATGGATGTCCAGGGCGATTTTTAACATTTAAAACAGCTCATTTAATTGCACGTCGCCATTAACAAAAAACAAAACATAACAAAACTAATTTTTGTGGTTCTGTTCGTTCCAATTTCATCACAATGTTCATTATTCGTTTCGTTACGTAACAAAACGAATAATAAATAACGGAAATGAAAAAGTTCATTACGTGAACTTTAGAGAGGCTCTAAAGCACAAGGAGAAGTCCTTCTGTAAATGGAAATCCTCCCCAAACGAGGAAAATAAAAAGGAACACAAACTCTGGCAAAAGAAATGTAAAAAGATGATAAGGGAGGCACAGAAAGACTTTGAGGAACGCATGGCTAGCAATATAAAGGGTAATAATAAAAGCTTCTTTAAATATGTTAGAAGCAGAAAACCTGCCAGAGAACCAATTGGGCCTCTGGATGGTGAGGGAGGAAAAGGGGAGGTTAAGGAGGACTTGGACATTGCAGAGAAATTGAACGAGTTATTTGCGTCTGTCTTCACGACAGAGGACCTTGAGCGGATTCCACTGCCTGAGCCGCCCCTCTTGACTAAAGAATTAAATCAAATACAGGTTAAAAGAGAGGAGGTTTTAGGACTAATTGATAAATTGAGGATTAACAAGTCACCGGGCCCAGATGGCATCCACCCAAGGGTTATTAGGGAACTGAGAAATGAAATTGCAGATCTCTTAACGGTTATATGCAACTTGTCTCTTAAAACGGCCACAGTGCCGGAGGACTGGAGGATAGCAGATGTCACACCAATTTTTAAAAAAGGAAGGAGGAGGGACCCAGGAAACTACAGGCCGGTTAGCCTTACATCTGTCCCAGGGAAGATGGTGGAAGGCCTCATCCAAGAGAAAATCTTAAAACACATAAAAGAACAAACCTTGCTGAGAGAAAATCAGCATGGCTTCTGTAAGGGTAAATCTTGTCTTACAAACCTTTTAGAATTTTTTGAAAAGGTCAACAGGCACGTGGATTTGGGTGAACCGGTGGATATAGTCTATCTGGATTTTCAAAAGGCTTTTGACACAGTCCCTCACCAAAGGCTGCTGAGAAAATTGCATAGTCAGGGGATAAGAGGGCAGGTCCTCTTATGAATTGAGAACTGGTTGAGATCCTGGAAACAAAGAGTAGGTGTCAATGGGAAATTTTCACAATGGAGAGAAGTGAAAAGCGGTGTGCCCCAGGGCCCAGTCCTGGGGCCGGTGCTTTTCAATCTGTTCATAAATGACCTGGAGACAGGGATAAACAGTGAGGTGGCCAAGTTTGCAGATGACACAAAACTTTTCCGTGTGGTAAAAACCAGAGAAGATTGTGAAGAGCTCCAGAAGGATCTCTCCAAACTGGGGGAGTGGGCTGAGAAATGGCAAATGCGTTTTAATGTAACCAAATGTAAAGTAATGCATATTGGGGCAAAAAATCCAAACTTCATATATCAACTCATGGGCTCTGAGTTATCCGTGACGGATCAGGAAAGAGATCTTGGTGTGTTGGTAGACAGCTCCATGAAGGTGTCTCCCCAATGTGTGGCAGCGGTGAAGAAGGCCAATTCCATGCTAGGGATTATCAAAAAGGGGATTGAAAATAAAACAGCCAACATTATAATGCCGTTATACAAAACAATAGTAAGGCCCCACCTGGAGTATTGTGTACAATTCTGGTCACCACATCTCAAGAAAGACATCATGGAACTGGAAAAGGTACAGAAGAGAGCGACTAAAATGATTACTGGGCTGGGGCACCTCCCTTATGAAGAAAGGCTAAAACAATTGGGCCTCTTTAGTCTGGAAAAAAGGCGCTTGAGGGGGGATATGATTGAGACATACAAAATAATGCAAGGTATGAGTAAAGTGGATAGAGGGAAGCTCTTCTCCCTCTCTCAAAATACCAGAACTAGGGGACATACACTCAAATTGAGTGCTGGGAGAGTAAGAACTGACAAAAGAAAATATTTTTTCACCCAGCGCGTTGTAAGTCTATGGAACTCCCTGCCACAGGATGTGGTGATGGCATCTGGCCTGGATGCCTTCAAAAGGGGATTGGACAGATTCCTAGAGGAAAAGTCCATCACGGGTTACAAACCATGATGGAGATGTGTAATCTCTAGGCTTTAAACCAGGGTACTTCAAGGGCCAGATGCAGGGGAGTGGTATCAGGAGACAGATATCTAGTCTCATGCGCTCCCAAACGCATCTGGTGGGGCCGCTGTGAGATACAGGAAGCTGGACTAGATGGGCCTTTGGCCTGATCCAGCATGGCTCTTCTTATGTTCTTATGTGCCAATCTCTAATACAAATTAAATAATAAAACAAGGAACAGCTATATCTAGATAAAATCAAATTATCCTAATATCTAAACATGTACATGATATCTAATAAACTATCACCTGCTCCTACATTTGTATAGTGTAAGGACCACATGGCTTTTCTTGTTTAAAACATCTGGATGCCTATTAGTTACAAATTTAAGAATGTCTACCTGTCCCATGAACACTTGACTGTAGGTAGTTAATTCTGTCTGGGACTATTATTGGAGTTGCAGTCCAAAAAATCTTGAATCCCCATCCATCATAATCTTTACACAGTAAGAGTTTAAAACACCAATAGCGTTGGAGCCTATCTAGCTCAAACTAAGGTCAAGGGACAGTGTTTGTTACTTGGGGCTTTAAAAAATAACAGCAAGACCGGATTTATTTATTTTTTCCTTTTTCCTTTTACTGCTTATCTCAGATAAATAGTTGTAGCTCATGGCCAATTAACACAAAGCTTTAGCCACAGAAATCATAGTGTGTGCTGAATCATAATGAGAAACATTTCACAAGCTGCCAGTCTATGACAAGCTGCCTAATAAAATTTATTGGCAGTTCTGATGGCTTAAGCAAAAGAGAACAGTACCATTATCAGTTTTACCAGACTGAATTCTAAGAATTACCTTTCTGTTTTGCCAATTTTCGAGCTTTTCCTTCACCAATTGAATTATTTTCATAAAATAACTGCTTTTCTCTTGACTCTTCAAAGCTTACAAACTTCCGAGATTTCCCATAAATCACAAGTTCTGACAATGCCAGGGCAATTTTAATTTTTTTCATCTAGAAATAATATGAAAGGAAATTGAAAAAGCATAAATGATATTTCCAACAGTCAAGATATATTTATATTCAACTTCTAAATAATTTATATAGAAGTAAGATATGTAAATACATTCATATCCTATATCTAAAGAACTTGGTTGGGTACACAATTACCTACCTGATCTTAGTCTCACAACAGTAAGACATTGCCTTCGTAAGTAAATGTAAAATCTTAGCCTACTTGTTTTTGTCCTTCCTCCTTAATCTCAGAAAGGCGATGATTTTTCCACACTCAATCTAGCCTTTATTTGGATACCAGCTCAAAACTCCAACAGATAGTTTACTTTTACAAAACAAACACACTTGCCTCATTTCCCAAGCAAAACACCAAAGCTGAGGCAAAAGTCTGCACCCAAAAGCAGACCAGTAAAGCAGAAGGGAAAAGAAAGACAAAAAACAAATCAGCAAACAATTTTAGCAGACAGTTTTATTTGACATGACATGCCATCAAAGCAATTCCAACTTAGAGTGAGCTTTCCTGAGTTTTCTAGGTATTGACTACTCAGAAGTCATTTACCACCAAATTATGTAAGATTTTGTATTGTTTTTTACTTAGTTTGTATATTCTAATCTCACTGGCTCTTCTCCTGGGAAGCACTACAGAGAATTGAACCCATGACCCCTGGGTCCACAGAAACATATCTAACTCACTGAACTATCCTGCAGGATTATTTATATTTTAGAAGACAAAAGAAACCCATCCTGACCAGTTTGTAGATTTGCAAAGTTCCCATACTACACAACTGCTGAACTGTGAGAAATTACATATCAGTTTGAGAGAAATATTAGTCATGGTTTTAGTTCATTTGACTCGTGTTATAAGCCAGTTTTAATAAGTGAAGAATCTTTCTTTAAAGAAACTTCCTGATCAGAAAAGTCACCCCCAAAGATAAATTATTCAGTTAAAGACAAATCATTGAGATTCAGAATCTTAGTGCACTTACTCGTTTTTTTTTCCATGGTGGACCTGATCCTTTGCTATGTGCTTGTCTCTTCTTAAGAAGGGGTTGCTTAAGTTGTGGAGGATCATCATCTTGTTCCTCATCACTTGTTTCCTCTTCTTCAAATTCCCCTGTCTGACCATGACTATCTGTACCTTTCTTTGCAAGAGTTTCTTCAAGTGTTCCAAGTTTCTTGTTTTTTATAATGATTTTGAATTTCAGTGACTGTGAACATAAATGGGTATTAAGTGTCATAAATCACATAAACCAAAAGGTTAGACAATCTTTGACAGTGAGCATGCATTAGACCAAAACAATGCAAACCACCTGGTCCTCCAGTTCCTAGAAGGACTGGGGCCACTGCAAGAGAAGACCAGTCTTGAAAACTCAGAATCATGGGGTACTTGAAGTATTTTATTTATTTATTTATTTATTTATTTATTTATTTATTTATTTATTTGACTTTTATACCGCCCATCTAGACTTAGGGCTATTCTGGGCGGTTTATGACATGTGATAACATGACAATTAACAAGGAATACATTTTAAAAACCAAAATACAAGATGCATAATAAAATAAAGTATACATAAATCAACAGTAAAAAAACTAAAATAAATATAAAATGAAGATTAAAATGGCAGGAGATTGATAAAATGGGAGGTGGGGGAGAGAAGAAAAGCAGTAAAATAAAGTATGATCTCAAAAGGTGACCTTAGGGCATGGATAGACATATATAGCAAAGCAAAACAAAGTGTTCAGCTTATATACCACCCCATAGCACTTCAAGTAGTCTCTGGGCAGTTTACAGTTTTTTAAAACTATGCAGGCTACACATTACCCCCCCCCAAGGAACCTGGGTACAGTGGAACCTTGACTTACGTCATTAATCCATTCCGGAGGTCTAGACATAAGTCAAACATGCCTTAAGTCAAATGAACTTTTCCCATAGAAAGTAAAGGGAAAGTGGATTAATCTTAATCCGTTCCAGACAATGAAAAAGACCCCCGAAAACAGCAATTTAACACAAATTTAACTGGGATGGGAGATTCCTTCCGGGGATGTAAATGAAATGTCTCTTCAAAGACAGGAGGAGGCGGTGGAATTATAGTCCACAAGTTATACGCCTCCACTTTTTAATGTTCATATAGCAACAATGTCTAACATTTAAGTGTTATTGATTTTTAACCTGATGTTCGAAGTTCTGAACAACCCTATGCTTACCATTAGAGTCCCATAACTGTACAGCTCCCCAACTAAAATGCTTCCATTGTGGACCAGAATTCTGCAGCCAGATTTTTTACAAGACTGAGCCAACTGTCTAACCAGCGAGGCCAGCCTCGAGCTCCCGGGCATTCTTCAACTCCGGCGGCAGCGGCAGCTTCGGAGAGGCCGAGCACCAGTTCCAGGTACTCGGAGCTGGTCTCGCCGAAGCCGCCACTGCCAGAGGAGAGGAAGAAGGCAGGAGCAGTTTGGAGGCGGGAGCCGGGATGCTGGGTCATGGCTGCCGCCCGATTCTGGGGCCTCCGAGCTGTAAGTCAGAGCCCGCGGCACAAGTCAAACAGGCCCCTTCATGCTGCAAGTCAAATATGCTGTAAGTCAAGCAGCATGTAAGTCAAGGTTCCACTGTACTCAATTTACCGACTTTGGAAAGATGGAAGGCTGAGTCAACCATGAGCCTGCTACCTGGGATTGAACCCCAGGTCGTGAGCACAGTTTTACCTGCAGTTCCGGCATTTAACCACTGCGCCAGGAGGCTCCCATATTGATACAAAAAGTTGAATGGTCTTGGTTCATATTGTAAAATGCCAGAATCTTCACCATTAACCTAATAAATTCCACGCTTGCTACTGGTCCATGTTTTTTTTTGTGGACACTGTTCCATGCTTCTTCAGGGAATAAGAACCCCATTCAGATGTGGCAGAAGCATGCATATTCAAATGCAAGACAGGAAATATTCTAGCCTTACCTTCCTCCATCAACAGAAGTTTTATTTTTCTGGCTCACATGTGGAACATCCACAGATAAAACAGGTTTTCCTTTTTCAGACTCAGTGCAATCATATGAGGTGCACTCCTCTTTTTATGAGGCCTTGTGTATTACTTATAGGAAGGTGTGATGCAAGACCTATAGGTTAAAGTTCACAACAGCAATCCTGCACCAAAGTAACTGATTTTAATAAATGGCTTACCCAAACTGGCTATGTGTCCCACATGCTATTATTAAAGTCAATCTTTTCTTCTAACTTGCTTGTTCTTCATGTTCAGCCTGGGGTGGGATTGGAGTTGTGCAATTTTGTTGTTGTTACTTCATTTGAGTATGATATGTCACAGTCTAACACAATGGATGTGTGGTGGCCATGTAGTTGTTGTCTCCAATCACACAAGATGTCAAGAGTGTGTCAGCTCTCTTACCTTCCTTGCCTTCCATTGGGATTATCCTCTGAAGTATGAATAGCAATACACATTTTTAAATTCAATTTTGCAAGGAGCTTAGTGCTAGTCAGAAAATAACAAAGTGGTTTAGGGCTGAATTAAAGAGGACTAAAGATGAAGAACTAACATAAAATGGATTGACTCAATAAAGGAAGCTCCAGCCTTTAATTTGAAGGACTTAAACAGGGCTGTTAATGACAGGACTTTTTGAAAGTCGTCTATTCATAGGATTACTAGATGTTGGAAAGAACTCAGACACATAAAAAATATGATACATGAGACACTCATTCCCAAAAGCCAGCAACCCATTATCACGATTTTATTTTTAATTAGTTATGTAGAAACATGTTTGGTTAACATAATGCTGCGATGATGCTGATCAATGTTTGGATGCAAACTGGTAAAATTGGTCTCCATAACCAGTACATTTAATGCTGATCAAGAAGACTAAAATGAATGAATCATTTGAAACACAAATCCTATTGTAAAACATATCTTTATGAATATTTGCAGAGAGCAACATAGCAGAAAAAATTGGATTCTTTCAAAACTGTACTTTGGAGAAACTTTGATGCCTGAGCAGGAAGGGTAAAGCTGAAGAGAGGCAGTAAATAAACAAGGTGAGAGAGCATGAGAATAGAGAAGAGTGATTGGTGAAGTCGAAGAAATGGAAAGAAGGCAGTACGTTGTGTTCTAAGAAAATATTCACCCTAGAAACAGTCATATAATTTTCATCCTCTGCATAGACAGGTGTACCAAAGCACTCCAGAATAAAAAGATCTTGGATATGAGGTTCCACAGAGCAAACAGTACTGTTATGAATAGAGATGAGCATGATTTAAAAAAAAGAATATTCAAAAATCACTAATTTGTCAATTCACATTTGTACAAATTGATACCACCTCAACAAACATTAATTGATAATTTTAAAGCAATTTTTGATTAATCAATTCATTGGGCTATAAAATAGCCCCCAAGGCACCTAAAGAAACATTTGTAGTGAAGCTATCCCTGACTCTTCTCTACAATCCCTCCAAGTTTGGGGAAGATTAGATTTCTGGTGTCTGAGTTTCAGGCAAAAATCAAACAAAACAAAACAAAACAAAACAAAAGACACAAACATGTGGTACCTTAAAGACTAACTTTCATATTTTAATGTAACATTTTTCTTCAAACATAAAGCAGTAGAATGAGGTGTGCAATATAATATGGGATGGGATATACATTTCATATCAGATATTCATTGGCTATGGTATATAGAGTTGGGGGGTGGAAGGGGGAGAGGAGGGGGAAGAAGAGGAGGGAGAGTTGATTAGTAAAAATGGTGAGAAGATTAGGGTCTATAGAGCTGTATAGTTTTTTGGCTCTGTGGCTAGGATCTGTTTATATATTTAAGGTTGGTATTATGGCCCGGAGGTAAATTCCTCAAGAGACAGAAACCAGATCAGATCATAGAGGGTGAGGGTCTGTGTGGAAAAGGGGGAGAGACAATGGGAATTTTTACCTTAGAGTCCATGAAAAAAATGGCAATGTAGAGTATTATCTTAGAGTCCATGAAAAAAGTGGCAATATGGTAATATTACATTTAATAATGACTCAACCCTGACTTATGTTTAATCCTTTCTTGTGTGTGTCCATCATGCATATGAATCTCATTCCAGCTGTTTCCCTTTGTATTCTTGATCTGTAATAATTCTGTTCCAAAACCGTGACCTTCAAGTCTCTCAAGGAGTGTCCAGGTAAACTGAAGTGATTTGAGGCAGGTCTCTGTGTATCGTGGCTTCTTACATCAAACTTGTGTCCATTGATACATTTTCTTAGAGATTGCCCTGTTTGTCCAATGTAGAGTGCAGATGGGCATTGTTGCCAAAAGATGGCATAGATCACATTAGTTGAGGAGCAGGTGAAGATGCCCTTGATATTGTATTTGATATTGTTGGGTCCTGTGATTGTGTTGCCAGAGTAGATGTGTGGGCAGAGTTGGCATCGGGGTTTGTGGCAAGGTTGTTTCATTGTCTATGTTGCTGTTTTCTAATCTTGTATGCATTAATATTTGTTTGAGTTATGAACGGCCAAAGACAGGCCCCCAGGAAAATTAACCCCATGTACCTAGAGACACCAAACATGCAGAGAAGCTTCCTCTGCTTCCTGCACAATCCCTCCAAGTTTGGTGAGGAGTTGGATTTCTCGAAACCAGTTGCTAAAGGGCACTTTTGGGGGGGGGGGGTGTCAGAATTTGTGGGTATATAACGCAGATGTCTGAAACATGGTCTTCACCAAATTTGCAGGGATTGTAGAAGAAAGTCATGGGAGACTTCCCTGCAAATGTGTTGCCTCTAGGTACCTGGGGGCACTTTTCGGGGGGGGCTGTTTGGGGGTGCATAACACAGACATCTGGAGCCCAGAGAAGTCAGGGAAAGCTTATCAGAAAAGCCATTATAGGGTTTTAAAATAAAGATAAATTTACAAATTGATTCATCAGAGTAAAGTTGTAAATTTGTTTTTGTAATTTATTTACCTTGGCAAATCATGAATCAAAACAAATCACAATTTTTCTGGTTCTTCCCTATATCTAAACTATAAATATATGATATAGGGCTCATGCAACATGGTGCTTCAAATCACCCCATCTGGACAAGACCCGGCTTGGGCAAGAACAACACAGTAATTCAACACTAACTTTGGAGGAGTGTTACTTGGCTTTGAAAATTTCATTCCACAAACAAACATATAATTTGTGTGATATCTTATGCTTGGATAAATGTCTAAAAATAAATTCTTCAAATTAATTAGGCAAGAATTCTTGTTTCTGTGATCATTTAAGTATTTTAGGCATGTGCGAAACGTTGGCATACCTACTAAACTCAACCAGTATTTATTTACACTGGCATGTTTGGTGTTTGGCACCATTTAAACATACCGGTTTGACAATTATATTCATATTCTTTCAGCTACTCTGTACCATTAAAATCTACACAGGAGTATAATGTAAGAGCTTTTATGGGATGAATTTAATCATACAAATGCTCAGTGATACTGCTTTTATTTGCAAAATGTATCAATAGAAAATTACAAATATAAAGCTAAGTCCCAGAAAAATAGGGCCATCATGGATGCATTGCTCAAACTTTTTAAGTTTTCATCTGAAGGGATATGTGTAACTTGTACACTTTGAAACTTAAAAGATTCTCCATAAATTGAATTAGTATGCATCACAGCTTGGAAAGAAGAAATTCCTGTTACTGTAAAATTAAGTGTACTTGCCCTCATCTTCTGTTTCTATGTCCTCTATGTAACAGAAACAGGAATAGTTTTTTTCTTGTAATTACCTACTTTATATATCATTCATGGTGGAATTTGGTTGTAAAATAGTCTGTAAAACAATCTAAAGTATTTTATTTCTTTATTTACTTTCTTTATATCCTGCCTTCCTTTCAATAATGGGACACTAGGCAGTGTACAATAATAGCAACATACATATATTTAAAGCCCTGAAATGAAGACATGAATATTGGCCTTAAAACACACATAGGTACAAACACACATTGATACTAATTTAGCCAAGATGACTACTCTTCTTTGGGTTGGTTGGTCCCAAAATGTCTGTAACAGTTTGCATATGTTAGGCTTATCAATTGGCATTGCTACCACATGTGTATGAGTAAATATGACCTCTAGAAAATACCATTCTCTAAATGGGATAGAAATGAAGTGGTTACAGATGCTCAGCATATATGAAGACTAAACTTATTTTATTTATTTATTTTGAATATTTTTACCCCACCTTTCTCCTTGGAAAAGGACCCAAGGTGGCTTACAACAATGAGGGGCAATATACAGCCCAGAACATTTAAGACACATTCAAGTTAAGAACAGAGAATTAGAAGAGGCATCTTCGAACATTAAAAGGTAACATTAAAGCTACAAAGAGCATGCAAAAAGAAACAAAAATCCATTATGAGGGGTGAAGAGTAACATGGAAAACACTAGTGTTCTTATGAAATCAGTCAATGTAATCATCACGCATGGTAATCCAAATAAAATCACATAGTAGGCAGTCCCTCATTCAGGGAAAGCTTTCCTGAAAACAAAGGTCTTTGCCTGCTTCCGGAAAAAGAGCAGAGATGGGCCAGTCCTGGCCTCCAGTGGGAGGGAGTTCCAAAGTCTGGGAGAAGGCCCTTCCATGTGTTTGCATGAGACACACCTGTAAAGGTGGTGGGAATGAGAGAAAGGCCTCTCCTGATGACCTTAGCATCCAAGCTGGTTCAAACTGCGAGATTCAATCTTTGAGATAGCTTGGACCCAGGCCGTTTTGTGCTTTGTAGGTTAAGGTCAGCACCTTGAACTGTGCCTGAGAGCTGATTGGCAGCCAATGGAGCTGCTTTAGTATGGGTGTAAATAGACCTCTGTGACCAACCCCAGTCAGCGATCTGGCTGCTGCATTTTGGACCCGTTGAAGTTTCCTGAGGCTTTCCAACAGTAGCCCCACATAGAGTGCATTACAGTAGTACAGCTAATGTCACTAATGCATGTGTCACCATTGTCAGAGCAGGTTTCTCAAGAAAATAAATGGCATACTAGTTTTAATTTTGCAGATGCACTCCTGACCACAGCTGTGACCTGGGCATCTAGGCCAGTGTTGGCGAACCTATGGTATGGGTGGCAAAGATGGCACTCGGAGCACTTTCTGTGGGTACCTGACATTGCCCCTTCACAGCCACCTGTATTCAGGTTAAATTGCTGTATTGGCACTTTAATAATAATAATAATAATAATAATAATAATAATAATAATAATAATAATAATAATAATAATAATAATAATAATAATAATAATAATAATAATAATAATAATAATAATAATAATGGGTTTTGAATGGCATTTTGGGCACTCGGTCTCTAAATGGTTTGCCATCACTGATCTAGGCACTAAACTCAATCTAAACTTACGTTGCAAACTGCAATCATAACTGTGAACCATGACACAGGATGATTAATATTGCCAGTTAAAAAGAAACTATATAAAACATAGAAGGGGAGGACAACACAGAGAACAAGTGTTTTTCATAACTCCATTGTCCTCAGTACTATTATGTTTCAACAGCAGGCAGTGTACCCCTTCTGAAATGAGACTGGCAATGCAGCTATGCCACCACCACCAAATGTTAATTCCTACCAAAGAAGATCTTCTAGACCAAATTATTTGGAATGAACCAAAATAATACTGTAATAGAAAAGTGCACTGATGACAACCTTCTCATATGATGGCTTTTATTTGTTTGCTTGTATTTACAGTTTCCAATTAAAATATAGTATCTTGTTACTCAGTGTAGTAAGTAATTAGAGTAGACCTATTGAATCAGTGAGTTAACTCCTCTCTATTCTGTTGATTCAATGGGCCTATTCTAGTTGTGACTCACTATGCTAAGCAACTGGATTTCAGCTATAATGTTAAAATCTAAATTATAATATAGGATTGTAAGATTCCATAGAATTCCAGCAAAGAACTAGTGTTCAGGGACTAATGTTTAGAAATAGAATTACAGGTAGCAGCAAGCATGCAGGCTTTTCTCAACCATTTTTCGTGTTTTCAGGACCTCCAAATAATGGCCAATATCACAGTCACAATATAAGGGCAATTGCATAAACGTTTCCCCACTTTAGCAGGGCCCTGCTGCAAAACTTATCATACAGCCGTTTCACAAGCAGACCTGGGATGCTGGTTGTGGGGTGGGAAACCTGCCAGAACATTGTCAATGCTTGAACAATTGCTCTTTCATTATCAGGTGACACAAGTGGATATTGGCCCAAAGTTCCTCATAAAATCATATGCACAGCTGCAGTAAAGTGTTTATTTAAACTCCAGTTCACAACTTCAAGCCAAAGTAGCTAATCCTATTTTTTGTCAGTGATTAATTATAATAATCTTATCTGGCAAACTGTACCTGTTTCTGCCTTTTCTCTGATATAAGTTGTACATGCCACTGGATAAGGTTCCCTCTAAGGCATGGGCATATTGGTTTTGCATCAGTCACAATGGAAGCCAGGGAGGGGGCAGTTCTCTTGCATGTTGGGTAAAGTCATGCACTTTACCCAACATGCAAGAGGAAGAGAGTTCTGCCCAGTGTGGCTGAAAGTTACTGGAAACAATACAGCTGAATGATTAATACTCTCATTTAAGGATTCTGGAATAGGAATAAAGGATCTAAACAGTGTATGTGGGCCTGCAGACCACATGTTTTAAAATCTATTTTGAATACTCAGGGGTATCGATTGAAAATTGTGAAATTTCTAGAGGCTTCAAAAATTCTTTAGAATATATTTTTCTCAGGAAGAGTATATTCACTAAAATTGTGTAACAAAGAAATAAGAGGTCCCAGCCATAGGGTAATGATATGCCACTATGTTTTCTCTTTACACTTCAAACTTTTGGTACATATATTTTTAATGGAGGCACATTATTTTACTTGTGTACTAGCTCTATATTCAAAATAAAAATCTTGGCTACACAGAAGAGAATGTGGGGACCTACAATGCAGAATCATCCTCAAATCTCTCCAGATTAGTCTACCTCTTTCTGTCTCTCACATTGTTGCACTTAAGTCATAATCACTCACTCTGAGATATCAGTAAGAGAAAGAATAGAAAGCCAATGTTCCCTTTTTGGGCAAGGTGGTCGAAAAGGTTGCTACAGAGAGGCTCCAGTTGTTGCTGGAGGAAGATTGCATCCTGGATTCTTTCCAGTCCGGGTTCAGGCTGCAGCATGGGACCGAGACAGCCCTGGTCACGTTGCAAGATGAGCTCTTGGGGGGGGCAACAGGGGACATTCTACCTTGCTGGACTTCCTTGATCTGTCTGTGGCCTTTGATACCTTCAACCACGGTATCCTCCTTTTGAACATTAAGATGGGTGGCAATTTGGTGCCATTTGCACAGCAAGACAACACAACCCTGTCCAGAGATTTTCACCGTGATCGTTTTGGCATCTCTTGATGTTTCTATCAACAAACCATTTAAAATCTTTATGTGAGAAGAGTGGAACAGATGGACAGCTGCTGGTAATCATGATGTGACACGTATTGGACAAATGAAGAGGCCTACTATCACTCAAGTTTATGAATGGGTGAAAACATCATGGCATTCAGTGAAGGAGGAAATTGTTGTACAGTACAGTCATTCAAAAATGTGGAATTAGCAATGCTTTGGATGGAACTGAAGATATCTTATATGAAGATAGTGAAGAAAATGATGTCAGTGATTGTGAGCAACAGAGCTTCACAAATTTTGACTTTAGCAATGATGAGTTTTGCGAGGTCAACAAAAACTAGAAGAGTACTGTACTCGGACTTTAAAGTCTCTCTGTTGTCAATGACAGTGATGATGGTTCTTAACACCACTGCTGACTGCTATTCATTTTACAAGGTTGAAAGGCAGTATTACTGTATTCTGTTATAGTTTATTAAATACTGTAGTTTAGTAAACCATTTGATTCAGAATATTTTTCTTGTTTTCCTCCTCTAAAACTAGGTGTGTCTTATGGTCAGGTGCATCTTATATAGTGAATAATACAGTAGTTACACAAACAAGGCTTAACTCATTCATAGCCTGCTTACAAGAGTCTCCTGCAGACTACATTCTAATTGCATACTGGCTACCAAATAACTAATACAAACCGTTTACTGACTGGAAAAGAGTGGGGAAAATACTTCCAAGCAGAGAGGTGTACATCTCTTCAAAATCAGAGGCAGAGAGGGAACAAAAGAGAGGCACAAAGGGTTACTGCTGGCTTGATCGACAGTCACCCTAGTTCAGAAACATTCCTCCTTGTCAAACCTTTTAAAGTCAGCATACAAAGGGTGCTAAAACTGCAACAGTATACTGCTTAATTTCTATTTGTGTGTTAACTTTAAATTCAAAATACTGCTTTCCATGAGCAGTATAAATACTTGGGGGCGGGGGTTAGGGGGAACATTTATTTTTTTCAGTAAGTAAATATACCAACTACAGCACTTCGACTTTGTCTTTTTATAAAATAAAAAGGTATTGTTCTTACCTCAGGAGAAGGTAACTGAGTTGGCATCCTGTCATCAACTGTAGATGTAACCAGCCTGTCACCAAAGATACTTATCAGATAATCTGCTATTACCTCCTGCTGTTTAGGGCTGCAGTGATTGTCCAAAGACAGTAATAGGGGATAATCAGATACCTGAAAGAATAAAGGCTATTAGAATTCCTAATCATTGGAATAAGAAATATTGTACAATTAAAACCACAAATATTGTAAATAGTATGCACAGTTATCTACAGTAAAGGCAGAAAACAATACTGTGTTATCACAGGTTGCTTCTGCATGGGCAATTTACAGTGCTGCTGAATCATTGCTCTTCCGCTATAAGGACAAACCAAAAACCATTAATTTCAAAAACTGCAATAGCCATATCTCTTTGTGTGTATTTGCTTCTTAATATATTCTTATTATATTCTACAATATATTCTCTCTCTTTTGAATGGATTATTGTGCTCTCTTTTTAAATGTGTTTCTAGTTGACCATTTTAAATATATTAGAGTACAGTACTTGTTTGCTTCTTTTTTACAAATATTTGTATACTCACTGTTTTTAGCTTTTAAATATTGTCTTTAAAATGTTGTAAGCTGTCTTGGGTCCTTTTGAGGAGAAAGGCATGGTAAAAAATAATTTAAATAAATAAATAATAAATTCTTCCCACTCCATTAGTGGAACAGAATCACACTGATTCTTCTCCTTCACCATTTTCTTTCTTGAGATGAGTCAGAATGAAGTACATTTGAGCTCTTGTTTGACTCTGCTCATTTTTAAAAAACCAAGAAAGGAAGAAACTTTTAACTTTTTAATTCTGCCAGCTATTTTCCCCACAATTTTCTTCTCTATATAAATGTATGTCCAAAGTAGCTTTCAAGTAAAACCAAACAGGAAACATCGTCATTACATTTAAGATGAAAACATATCAATATATCAGCAGAAAAACAATTAGAGAACAACTCTGGAGAAATATTTGATGGGATGGCCATGTCTGGTTACGTTTAGAACGTTCATACATACACCTACCAAAAAAGCATGTTTGTTGATCACCTGGATGACAGTCTTAAAGCTAATTTTGCTTGTCAATGTATGTCCATGATAAACGACAGGTTCTTTGCTTGGTCCATCCCAGCAGTCAATTTCCAGGCAGCGGCACCCTTTCATGAGAGCACTTAAAAGGAATGGTGAGAGAGAGAGGGTGGTGGTGGTGGTGGTAGCAAGAGAGAAATGTAAAGGGGAAATGATATTTTCATTTGTGAGCATACTAGGACTTGTTAAAATTGAAGCATTATATTTCACACACAGCTGTACTGTGGAGAAAGTGTGTATTATGAAATGGTTTCAAATATGCACTTCAAACGTGTACTCAAAGCTTACATGTCTAAGAGGAGTTTTCAAAGAGGTAGCTAGCTGTGTTACTTTATTACAGTGCATATAACAAGAAACAAAGTAAGACATTTGCCACCTTTAAACCAAACAGATTTATTTCAGTGTGTGCTTCTGTAGACTATAATCTACATCTGAAAAAAAAATGTTAGGTTTATAGGAGCTACAAACCCATGGTTTTCATTTCTATTATATACAAAACAGAAAGGCAATACAATTGTATGGATTGACCTAATTGTTGTTTAAAAATATTCATAATGAAGATCCCATGAAGTCTTAAAGAAATGCTGCCCTCCAGGCAATTTCCATTCTGGGGACAATAAGTATTCATATCACTTATTGGAAATAAGTCCCACAATTTGTGTGGGACCAAGGAACTGAATATTCCCAAGGGATAAAGAGAAAACAGCACAAAAAGAAAATTAAGCTAAAAAATAATCTCTCACAAAATAGCTTTCTATTCATACAGACCATTTTTTAAAAAGAGAAGACATTCAAACTTTTGATCCCCTGACTACATTTTGATGTTACTTCAAAGCCTTGCTCTCAGATGGTAATGATGCTAAAGAGCATCATGAAGACCAAACAAGAGAAAGCCTTGAAGAAATCTTCCTTTACAGGGATTTCTGCAGGAGATCAGAATATGTTCTCCACTTGTTTTGCTCAAAGAGTGAGTTGTGCTCAAAGAGTGAGCTTAAAAACTATCCTTTAATTGTTGCAATCTGCCATGCATCCTTTTAAAGGAGAAAGGTAGGTTAAAATAGTTTAGATAAAAAAGGGTAAAAAGGTGTCCGATTCTAGGGGTGGTGATCATCTCCATATTCAAGCTGAAGAGCCAGTGTTGTGCAAGTCTGTGGCCATGTGGGCGGCATGGTTGCAAGGAAACAGTTTTACCTTCCCGCTTTTTACAGCGGTACCTATTTATCCACTTGTATTTACATGCTTTCACACTTCTAGGTTGGCAGGAGCTGGGGTTAACATGGGGAGCTCACTCCACGGTACGCACCTGGGATTAACTTTGTTTAAATCAATAGGTAGTTTGAAATTCAATGCTTTATATATCATATTACACTACAGTCTACTTTATTTTATATATGTTTTTATTAGAAGTACATCAACTTACATTTTTGCCAGTGGGATGCAAGAGAATATGATAAACATGTTTTACTAAACAAAGTATTAATTTAAATTAGATGGAGATACCTTATATAGCCCCAGAGATGACTTGGCCCTATTAACTGATCAGAAATGAGGTAAGTGTTATGTGAAGATGAAATAAAGTATTCATTCAGTGGCCGGGACATATCCTGGTATACAGTTCTGTGCTCATTTTTAAATATCATGCAGTCCTCTGAAGCCATGTATCTTAGAAATCCTTCAAATGTCATCTCTTTATTTCTCTTTGCTGAAAACCACATTAAAGAAAACATTGTTACATTCAGAGTTAAGTCAGACTTGAAGACATTCCCCAATATTAATGCAATTTGACGTGCCTCATGTAATTTTTTAAGATGGTTTACTATTAAAAATTTCTAAAATCCATTACAGTCTGCACAGTGCACAAGCATCATCTCAAATTAATCTAAACTCATACCTGTATACTACCTTTCACAAGGTTTGAATGCTTTGCCAGTGGGTGTGTTTGTACCCCCACCTCCTGTGTGTGTGTGTGTGTAAGGAGAAACCCCTGGTCCATGGGTTCCATAAAATTGAGGTTTTCAATTTTGAGGGGCTGCAGGAACTGTACTTTATTAAAGTAGAGGAACAGGGCATAAGGAAAGGATGGTGCCTGGCACATCCCATCTTGACAATCTGCAGGGGAGCTGAGTTAACTCCACTAGCCCCCACCAAATCCAGTCCTCATCCCAGCCTGAGTTCTACCCATTGGGCTGGTGCAGTCTGAAGTCCATGGCCAGAATCTAATCTTCCAAAAGGACCTGAGCCAGTTAATCTATAGGGAAGACATGTATTGTTAGACACTCACTGACTCCCACATTCATCAAGTTCTTCCTGCCTCTGTCAATGGTGCTCCTTTTGGTGTTTCCTCCTCCAACACCTTCACTGAGTAATGGTGCGGGCTGGCTTGTGTCCAGGTCAGGAGGGGTTGGTGATGGCACAGGTGTTAGTCTAAAGACTGATGCACCTTCCCCTTGGTCTACATTTAGCAATCTCAACCTGAATCTACGCTCAAGTCCCAGGGTTCTCTACAGTCAGTACACGCCTCCCTCCCAGGCACAAGATACAGGCTCCAGCTCCTCTGCCATCTCCTTCATAAGTTATGCCTCCAACTCCGTTAAGAGCAATGAGGTCTCAGTCTTCCTCCTCCTTTAAACCAGGCTCACGCCAGCTTGGCCCTGCTTCTACCCTCCTTGCCATGTATGGCACATCTGACTCCAGCATGCTTCCCTGACCTAGAACTTTCAACTCCCTTGCTGTACCCTCTTGGTGCCAAGCTAACTGGGTCTGGTGCGCATGAGAACAGTCTGCTAGAAAGAAGCACAGCATTCCCTCTCCTCTACCACCACCCCAGCCTTCTCCATGTTCTTTTCGGATAATCGTTAGCATGTTCAGATTGCTGAAATAAGACAAAACATGTATCTCTCTGCACAGTATTCAGCAAAATAATTTGATACAACATGTACTAGCCAAACTAGTAAGTGGAATTGACCATAGACAGCATAATATGCCATGCATGCATTCAATATATAAGCAAACATTTATTTATTTATTTATTTATTTATTTATTTATTTATTTATTTGTTTATTAGGCTTGTATACTGCCCGTCTTCCCGAAGGAACTCCGGGCGGTTCACAACACAGGGTACAACAATAACAATTGTGACTCAATATAAAAACAATTAAACAGCCATAAAACCAAGCAATCAGCAAAGAGCAGATGGCGGGAGGGGAAAAAAATGCCACCAAATGCCTCTTGGAAAAGCCAGGTTTTTAAAGCTTTACGAAAGGCTTGCAAGGACTGTGCAAGGCGCACATCGCTGGGGAGGTGGTTCCAGAGAACAGGGCCAGCCACAGAGAAAGCCTGGGAACGGGTAGATGTTTTCTGAGCCTCCCTGGGCATGGCCACCCGCAGCGTGTGCGCCCGCGACAACCGAGTCGGTCGCGCCAATGTTGACCGCTGGGCGATCCGCTCCACCAGGTAGTCAGGTCCCAGGCCATGGATGGTTTTATAAATTAAAACCAAGACCTTGAATCTGATTCGGGATGCAACGGGCAACCAATGCAGACGGGCCAAGACTGGGGTGATATGGTCAAACCGCGCACACCCGCCACCAGTCTGGCCGCCACATTCTGTACCCGCTGCAGCCACCGAAGGAGAGTCAAGGGCAACCCCATTTAGAGCGCGTTGCAATAGTCCAGTCTTGAGATCATGAGCGCTTGCACCACTGTCCTGAGGGAGTCCCCATCTAGATAGTGACGAATCTGGGCTATCTGTTGAAGATGGGAAAAGGCAGTCCTGCACACAGCTGCCACCTGGGCCTCCATAGAGAATGCTGGGTCCAGGACTACGCCCAGATTCCGGACACTGTCCGCTGGCCAGAGAGAAACACCCTCCAAAGTTGGAAACGGGCCTCTGTAGCCCGATGGGGAAGTCCCAAAGAACATGACCTCGGTCTTCTCAGGGTTGAGCCTGAGCCTGTTGGCCCTGGTCCACTCCATAACCGCATCCAGGCACCGGTCAAGGGTCCGGACAGCCTCATCTGCAGAGGTGGAGAAGGAGAAATAGAGCTGTGTGTCATCAGCATACTGGTGACAGCAGACTCCATGTCTCCATATGACCTCTGCCAGCGGCCTCATATAGATGTTGAACAGCATGGGGGAGAGGGACGACCCTTGTGGAACCCCACAAGGGAGTATCCACGGGGCCGACAACTCCCCTCCATGCTAAACCTGCTAGGGGCAGCCCTCCAGGAAGGACCGGAACCAACTGAAAACAGTGCCTCCGATCCCAATCCCGGACAGCCGACCCAGCAGGATACCGTGGTCGATGGTATCAAAGACCGCTGACAAGTCCAGAAGGACCAACAGGGTAGAGTTACCCCTGTCGGCCCCCTGGAGGAGGTCATCTTGCAGAGTGACCAAGACTGTCTCAGTCCCCCGGCCGGGCCTGAACCTGGATTGGAATGGATCAAGGACCCGCTCACCCTCCAAGAATGATTGAAGCCGGTCTGCAGCCACCCTCTCGATTACCTTGCCCATAAAGGGAACATTGGCAATCGGGCGATAGTTGGCCAATTCGCCCGACGCCATGCCACGTTTTTTCAGAATGGGCTTCACCACCATCTCCCTCAGGTGAGAGGGAAAATCCCTTCCCTGAAAGAGGCAGTGGTGATAACGGAAGCGCATTCCGGCATTTATTTATTTATTTTTATTTATTTTTACAACTTATATGCCGCCCACTACCCACCGGCAGCTTTTATAAGCCAGGAAGGGCAAGGGTCAAAGGGGTGGATGCAGGCCGGCAGTGGGCAAGAGCCCTGGAGGCCTCGAGCGGAGAAACAGGCCCAAACTCAACCAACCGGGGAGACCGGGGGAATGCAGCAGCAGGGGATGCCAAGAGTACACTAGAGCAACCGGAATTGAAACCAGTCAGGATGGCCTCTATTTTGGATCTAAAGGAGCTGCAAAAGTCTCACTAATGAAATCAGTAGGAAGAGGCCTCTCCAGACCAGGATTAGTGAGGTCGCGAACCATGCAGAACAATTCCGCTTGACGGTTCGAGGCCTCACTAATTCTCAGGGAGTAGAAGGATGTTTTAGCCTCCCTGATCACCCGATTATAGTGTCTGGTCTGGATAACAACTGCAGCCTTATTTATCGCCGTCCGGTTCTTCCTCCATCTGCGTTCCAGCCTCTTCCATTCTTGCTTCATTGCTCGCAACTCTGCCGTATACCACGGCGAAGGACGAGCTCGGCACCAGAGGAGGTGCCTAGGGGTGATCCGGTTGACAGCCCGGGATGCTTCAGCAAACCAGTGGTCCACCATGGCATCGACCGGATCATCAGCCAGGCCTCCAGGAAGCTCCCCGAAGGCCTCCTGGAACCGATCAGGCACCAGGAGTCTCCAGGGGCGGGCCCAGATAGATGGCCGGGGGTCCCCGTGGGGCAGCGACTGACAGAGAGAACGACAGCAGTTGATGATCTGATCAGGACACGGGAATGGATTCAAGGTCCCGCGCCCTCAGAGAAGAATCCTCCGATGTGGAGGTAAATACCAGGTCCAGGGTATGTCCAGATCTTTGAGTGGGGCATGAAACATGCTGGGTCAGGTTCATGGAGGTCATGGACTCCATGAACTCCAAAGCCGCACCCGACAGTCCATCGCTGGCATGCACATTGAGGTCCCCAACCACCAAAAGGCGGGGGGATCTCAAAAGTGCAGCCGCAATGAACTCGGTGAGCTCTGGTAGGGATTGTGCTGGGTTGTGGGAAGCACAGTAACCAAGCACAATGCCAAACCTGTCCCGCTGTCCCACCAATAGATGAAGACATTCCAACCCTGGCCTTACCAACGTCGAGGCCCTGATGACATGAATAGTGTCTCTGTAAACAATGGCCGCCCCACTCCCCTTTACGGCCCTCTGACCTGCCTACGCCCTGCACCAAGAACCCAGGGGGACACAGCTGGGTGAGTGAAGCTCCCCCCTTGTCAAGCCCTGCACACAGAACACACAGCAAGCCAAGTTCAGTTCTTTGCCAGGAACTTTATTTGTAATCCAGATAAAGTACAAAGTACAGTCCGAGTCAATCCAGAATATCTTACAGAGCCAAATGCCAAGTTCAAGGGAAACAGAGAAACGTCGTAGTCAGGAAGCCGGTCCAAGGTCAGGAAACAGAGAACGCCGTAGTCAGAAAGCTGGTCCAAGGTCAGGAAACAAAGTCAGGATAACACACAGGAAAGTGGTGGCAAGGTAAGTGACGCGCTGCTCCCACAGAGGGTTCAGGGTAAACTTGCTAGCTTTATCCTAAAACAGGGAGCACACCCATATCTCTGGCAAGGCTCCTGCTAGAACTCACGGCTTTCAGATCTAATTTTACGCCTATCATTAAAGATCCTTTCCCTAGCTCTCCTGTTAGTTCTCCTTTGCAGGATCCTGCTCCTAGCCCTTATAGGAGGAGGAGATGTGCCCTCAGCTGCATCCTCAGACTCAGCTGCCTGCTGAGTTGAACTACAAGGCTCCTCCTGCTGCTCTCCAGCATTTAACCCTTCACATTTGGGTTCCATGACAGGCAGGGTCCTGGCACCCCTCTGCTCCCACCCAGGTCTCAGTAATGCACGCCAGGTCGGCCCTCCCATCTTTGATGGTATCATAGATGATGGGGATCTTATTGTGGACCGACCTGGCATTCATCAGGATGCAGGACAGATCGGAGGTGCTGGTGGGATGGCTCCGAGCTACGTGGCAGTGAGTTGAGAGGTCAGAACGGGGGACAGGCGTGAGCTGCCTGGCCCGAGTTCTTCTTGTCCGACTAACCCCCCAACTCCTAGTGTAACGCCCACGGCCCAACACGACATTGTCACAGTATGTTCTTTGCAGTCAATCTGAGTCCACAATCTGTTAAAAAAGCAAGGGATGTACATAGAAGACAAGGACAGGAGTCATGATGCCCATATATCATCTCTGAAAAACCAGTAACCGGAAAACAACCAGGGCATGTGGGGACTGCCTTTACATCTCCTTTCCTGGCTTTTGAGAGGCATCCAATCTCTTGTTGAAAATATCCCCTTTTTACTTTTTTAAAGATCCAATGAGTCAGATCCAGAGATCATTCAAGGACATCTGAGTGATTTTTAAGAAATAATGTGGTGTACAACATGAGTTTTATTTTCTGTAGTTAATATTCATGCTTGTATATGGGGCTGGAAATACCAAGAAAAGTGAAGAAATACCAGCTTTAAAGTGGTACAAAAGGAGAGATTTTTGTGTTCAGCGTTCTGAAGTGCACAGCCATCTTTATTTCCACAAAAAGTACATTTTGCCTTTACTTTTCATTCCTTTGATCCAAATTACTTCCAAGCCTCACTTTCTTAGATTGCAAGCCCTTTGGGAAGGCAGAAACCATCATTTTCAAGGAGAAACACTGTTCTGCATCTGAGCCCTTGGGATAGATAGGCTGTAGCTAATTGAATAACCCAATTTTTTGCTTTACTGCCATGTTGCAGCAGACCATAGGATTAGGTGCCAGAAGAGAACAGTGTACCATCAAAATGTCTTGATATCCCAAACATCTACTTGAAATAATAGTACTGTGATGAGATAACATGCTATTTTAATTATCAGTTCAGGCCTCCAGAGGACTGAATTATGCTACCTCATGTTTGGCCGGGGGGTGGGGGGAGTAAGCCGCTGTTTGGCTGTTGTGACATTGCGGTCTGCAATGTATCTATCAAATTAGAGAAAACTGGCTTATACATTATAATTTTTACTGAATATAATCTTTTTGGAACCTGTCCTTGGCTCCTATTGTATACACACTCATCAACTGCTTGAACACTGATTCCTTCTAATGTCACTGAGTTCAGTGACGCTAGGCAAAAACTGCAAGCAAGTAGGCAAGATCTATCATGGGGGGGGTGATACCCTTGGAGCCGTGGCTAAATGAAATGGCAGGGTGGAATATTGATAAATGATGCCATCCACTGCAAACATTAGAAATCAGTGGTGGGCAGGGTGGATAGTGATTTGGAAGTAAGCAAGCATCTTTTAAGTCCACCACCCTGAACCAATCTCCCTGCCAGAGGAAGGGGATTATTTTTTCTAGGGTCACCATTCAAAACTTTTGGATGTTGAGATGTAAGTTCAGAAGATGGAGGTCTAAGATTGGACAGAGGCCTCCATCTTTTGGGGGGATGGTGAAGTATGTTGAGAACTGCCCTGTGGGAATCAGGTGGAAGGTGGAAGGTGGGAGAAGGCATTCTTCTGCAGGAGAGAAGATACTTCCTCTAGAAGGCAGGGAGAAGAGGTGGTACTGATGAAATTTCTGAGGGGGAGAGGACACTTGAGATCCAAACAATAGCCGCATTCAATGATTGACAAGACCCATTTATCTGAGGTTATAGCCCTCCAATGATGGAGAAAGGGGGTTAACCAGGTCATTTGTAGATGGTCAGAATTCTTCCTTACGTTTGCGATTTCTGGGTTTGGCAGATTGGGAGGTTGATGGCTTTGAACACTTGCCCTTGGTTGATGAAAAGGAGAAGAAAGTAGCAGATCTGTTGCACCAGTCTCTAGTTTGCTGCTTAAAATAAATTGGCTGAAAATCAGACTGGAAAGTCATGCATCTGGAATACAATCGAAATGGCCTTTGTTGCTTTTGAGGAACTATGTTGAGCCTTTTAGCTGTTGCCTGTTTCCTCTGTCAATCGACCATCATATCATCAGTGGAAGGGTGGAAAAGACCGTCACCATTGAAGGGGAGTTGTTCTATTTGTGCTTTATGGTCATCTGACAATCCTGTGGTACGAAGCCAAGCACGCCTGCAGAGCGAGATAGAGGCACCCAGTATCTTGGACGTGCAGTCGAATGCATGGCATGAGGATCACATATGTTGGGCAGCTAGGGCCATTGACTCTTCAAATAAAATAGCTGCCCCTGCCCTCTTATCTTCTGAGAGGTGTTCCGAAAGGGGCTGCATATGTGCAAGAAGCTCACTTTGGTAAGCTCCCATAGCCCCCTGATAATTGGCAATCTTTGCCAAGAGGGATGAGATGTTATATATGTTCCTGCCCAAAGTGTCCCATTTCTGTCCCTCCTTGGAAGGTGGGATAGGGACCTACTTGGTTCTTGACTGCACCTGGGAAGAGGCCACAACCACCGAATTAGGGTTAGGATGCTTGGATAGGAAATTCACCTTAGAATCATAGACCCAATAAAAGTTTTAAATTTGTCTGGAACCGAACAGGAATCCAATCTTTTTGAAATTCCTCTACCATGAAGAGAAATGAGGGAAACATGGCAAGATGAATGAGAGCCGTCTTATCTGAGGTCGATCGACTTTGCCATTCTGAGAACAAAATCAGTATAGCCTCTTGAAAAGGAAGGTGGGGATCACTCCTCTACTTCTGAATCTGGAGTGGTCACATAGGTAGTGGAGTTGTCCTCTGTGTCCTAATATGACTGAGAAGATTAGTCTGAATCCAAGTCAGGAGAAGCAGCAGTAGAAGGCTTCTTATCTCTTGTATCAGCAGAGTCAGAATCGGATTGGATGACCCATTGTGACCCGTTAAATTTCAAAGGAAAGGTAGGGAGAGGTGGAAATGACTTTGACCTGAATTTGGAGGACTTGTGGTGAGAAGCAGCCTCAAGAGCAGTCAAGCTCTGAATGGTAGTTGTTGAAGCCAAGGGCTGAGCAGAAGTTGTTTTCCATTTTTTCCCCCTTCGGCTCAGAGACTAGGAATTTGAGAGCCGTTGTGAGGCTCAATACTGAAGGTTGCTCCAGTAGATGTGTTGGTAACACCGTCGGTGGAATCAGCATTGACTGATGCACTATTGGGATGAAGTGGTAGGCAGCCGGTATCGAGGAGGAATGAACAATCAGAGTCAATCGATACTGAGGGCTGATATGATTGTGGCAGGGTCTCAGGTGGCTGAGTAGCTGGGTATGCCACAGAAATTGGCATTGGAGCTTCCATCAGCGGACCAGGCAATGGCACTGAGTGAGTATACAGGAAAGTAGGTATCAATGCTGAGTGTTGGTAGCGAGGTGGCTGGTATTGCAAAGCTCCCCCCCCCCATGACTGAAGGATGGAAAGTCAAAGCCAAGATAGCATCTTCTGTTGGTATAGAGGCCACTAATGTGGAAACTGGTTGAATAGCCGGGGCTGGGACAGCTAGTGCTGTCGGAGTCGAGGCGTGAACTGTCGAAGCCATAAGCTGATGAGATGAAGACTCCACAAAGTAATGCCTCTTTCCACTCTTATGCTTTTCAGAGTGGTGCCTCTTGGTCTTCCAGGTTAAAGGCTCCGGAATCATCTGGCAGTGTTCCATAGACTCTTGGAGTTCAGCTGGAATGGCCTTAAATGTTGAGCCTGAAGAGTCAGAACCGTGCTCCATCGGACCTGTCGGATCCTGGATGGATCCACCCACCTTTTCATTTTGGCCTGCAAGGGGAATATTCACTAGAAGGTTGTCATGCGCATTGAGACTCTTCCAGCACCCCCATGTTAGCTAGCTGAACATCAAGCACCATTTTGCAGCAGAGATGTTGCTGGGCCCCCAGAATGTTGGAGGCCCTAATAATGCAGTCTTACATTTGGTCTTCTCTTCCTGCTGCCTTTAACTTTTTCAAGCATATTGCCTTTTCCAATGAATCTTGTCCTCTTGTGTTATGTTTATGCCCAAAATATGATAGCCTCAATGCAGTCATTTTTACTGCTAGAGAGTTTTCAGAATTGATTTGTAATTGCACCAATTTATTAGTCTATCTGACAATCCACATCACCAGTAAAGATCTTCTCCACTTATTTCAAGCAAATCCATTTTTATATCTTCTTTATTGTCCAGCTTTGACCATTGTACATTGTAAAAATCAGGAATATCATTCTATGTATGATTATGACCCTGGCCTCTAGCAGCACATCCTTATACTTAAGTATCATTTCTAATTCATTTACAATTGTCCTTCAAAATATCAGTCTTTTTCTGTTTCTTAGCTGCATTCTCCATCTGGACTGATAACTGAACCAAGGAACAGAATATTTTCAGTTATATTAATGTCTTCATTGCCGGTATTGTTATGCAACTGTAATATGTCCAAACAAACATGACATATGTTCATGTTTGTCTATTTTTGTCTTTCGTTCATCTACAATCATATTTTTTGCACTTTATTCTTTAACTTTTATTAGTAGTTGTTTCAGGCTCAGATCTATGCTACAATCATTCAGCATTATCATTTGTTACAAATAACAACAGGACAAAAACTTACATTTGGATGGGGTAACTACTCTAGATGGACTTTCTACATTCCTAACTTAAAATTAAAATGCATTAAGATGTGCATTTGTACCTCATTTGATTTTATTTTTGCTTAGCCTTTTGATACAGAAGGTATCCAAGGCAGATTAGATTCAATAATGCAATCTGATAGTACAAGAGTCTCCAACATGGCATTGCTAAAGCTGTTCCTTATTGTTCCACTCCCCAGAAAGTAGAAAAGGAAAAAATGAGATACAGTATAGCCTGAGGTGAGATTTTCCCAAAAATTGCACAGACCAACTTTTTAAAGATGAGATTTTAAAGCTTCTAAATAATATATAAATATGGACAGATTACAGTTCTTCAAGTGTTCATAGGTGTTTTGGAGCTACGCAGAAAGCAGCCTTGGGAATTCCCCCAGCACCAATACCTAAGCATATAGTTATGGTTGCACTTGTCACCCATGTCTCCTTCAACTGCCACCCAAACAGAAACTGAGTGTGAAAGAGGGAGATGAGGGCAGGATGTGTAAATTCAGAGAAGACAACTTGAAGAATTTCTGTTACATGTAAGCAGGTTAGTGACTGGACCTTGTCCATTGTGGTGTTTGGCAATCACACATTTAGGGACTATCAGGTTTACTTACCAAAGTAGGGATACTGTGCTGCTTGTCCAAATAACTTAACATCTAAGCTTAACTTACTAGCAAACCCCATCTTGTCATAATTGGACTTTTGGTACTTGCCTTGAGGACATGTATTGCATTGAGGAAGTTGAATTTATGCATGAAAGCTTGCAATTTTTATTTCCCCCCCCATCAATGACCTATAAATATATCACCTATAGCCTATTGTTGCATTTGTACTTTGTAATGACCACATGGATCCCCTCTTTTATTCCAACTGTAGACAAAAAAAATGATTAACAGAGAATAAATTAAGTTTACTATTGTGAAATTGCAGGATTTTTTGTGAAGTTCCCATTCATGAACTTGCTTAAGAAGACAACCCAGGGACTCTGGCAGTTACCTATCCTCTCTGAAGACATGAATGGTTGCCACGTATAAGCAAGCAAGGTAAACACCACTCCCAGAGCTAGGTGGTAAGAAGGAACAAGGGCAACAAATGAATGCATCCCTGCTTGTTGATGTTGTAACCTGGTTGCTGTGTTGCTGTTGGCCACAGGAACAACTCAATCTTCCAGCTGCTGCTTGAGGGCTCAAAATGCTTTGAAAAATGCCAACAATTCAAGATAGTTAATATAGGGATAGCATTCATTTGCAGTCCAGGAATTGTGAGTGATGGTCTCTTGGCAGTGTGCTCTCCACCCACTTAGAGTTGCATCTGTTGTGACTATGATAGACAGCTGATTGCCTGGAAGGCATTTCCATTAGCAGGTATATAGGTACAGTATTGTCCACCAGGATAGTTACATTCTGAGATGGGTTGATAACCAAAGTCTCTTCATTTCATGATTGTTGTGCAACTATGTGCTAATCTCACTTGCATCACAGACACTTGGCTGGATGAGCTCAACTCTGTCCTCCGTGTTTCTCTGTAGAACAACAGGCAAGAGCAGGGGGCAGGGTGGTGGAGTGGTAATAGTCTATCGCAACTCCATCCCTCTTAGGAGATGTCACATTCCCCAGTTCCCGGGATTTGAATGTATGTTCCTAAAAGTAGGAGCCAGGGACAAGACAGGAATTCTCTTGGTATACCCCCCCCCCGAAGCACAACTTCTCTACCTCAGCTAAGTGAACTGATTACAGGGGTGGTATTGGAATCCTGCTGGCTCATCATGCTTGGGGACTTTAATATCCATGCTGAGGCAGCTCTGTCAGGGGGTTCCAAAGATTTCATGACCTCCATGAAATCTATCTCAAATCGTGTCTGCCCCTACTCATTCTGCAAGCCACACCTTAGACCTTGTCTTCTGCCCTGGTATGGATATTGGGAACCTAGGGGTAAAGGAACATTCTGTAATCCCATTGTCATGGGCAGACCATTATCTGGTGCACTTTAGGCTTGCTGGAACTCAGAGCCTGAGCAGGGGTGGAAGTCAGACAAAGGCAATTCGTCCACAAAGGTTGGTGGAGCCAGATGTTTTTGTAGCTGCCCTAGGGGAGTTTCCTGACCCTTTGACAGATGACTCCATTGAATCCTTGGTTGATCACTAGAATGGAGAAATGAGCCAAGCCATTGACCCTATTGACCCTGAATCTCTCCTCAAAACACATCCAAACTGGCTGCCTGGTTTACTGGGGAACTAGCAAATATTAAAAAGGGTAGTCCATAGATCTTAAAGGAGTTGGCGGAAAACCCAGAGTGAAACATATCATTGGAAAGCTTATTCCAAGGCAATGGAAGCAGCAAAGAAATCATCTTTTTCTACCACCATTGCTAGGGCATGGAATCCTCCGGCGGAGTTTTTCTGAATAGTCAAGAGTCTGCTACATGCTGACCCGGTGGATAACACAGATTACTTCGTAATTCACTGCGAAGAATTTGCCCAATACTTTGCATCCAAAATTGTACAGATCCAGGCTGACCTGGATGCTGCTATTGATCCAGAGCCTATAAATAAAACTGTCCCCCTTGCCTGCCTTGTATTAATGGATATGTTTCAGCTCCTACAGCCTCATGATGTGGTAAGGACCCTTGGAGAGATTAGGGCCACCACATGTCTGTTGGACCCTTCCTGGTTCATAAAAACTGCCAAAGAGAGTCTGGCAGATTGATTAGGAAGAGTAGTGAATGCTTGCAACAGGGCAGGATTCTGGCATGCTTGAAGTAAGTGATAGTAAAACCACTGTTTTAAAAAGCCCTCTAACATCCCGTTCCTGGTTAAAGTATTAGAGTGGGTTATGGCCTCACAGCTCCAGAGGTTCCTGAATGAAATAAACTATCTGGATCTGTCTCAAGTTCAATCTGGCTTCAGGCCTGGTTATGGTACTGAGACGGCACTGGTTGCCTTGGTAGATGACCTGTGCTGGGAAATGGATAGGGAATCTGTGACCATTTTAATTTTATTGGACCTTTCAGATGCTTTTGACATTATTGACCACGGCATCCTCCTGACTTGTCTCTCTGAAATGGGACTTGGCGGTATTGTCTAACAGTGGCTTCAGTCCTTCCTACAGGACAGAATGCAGAAAGTGGTGTTAGGGGACTAATGTTCAACAACACAGCCACTGACCTGTGGGGTACAGGGTTCTGTTCTGTCTCCTATGTTATTTAACATTTATATGAAACCACTGGGGGAAATTATTTGGAATTTTGGGGTTGTGTCACCAGTATGCCGATGACACTCAACTCTACCTCTCGTCACCTCCAGATTCCAAGGAGGCTATTTCAACTTTAGATCAGGACTTAGCTTCGGTAATGAATTGGATGAGGAAGAACAAACTGAAACTATATCCAGATAAGACAGAGAAGCTTCTAGTCAGTCAAAAAGGAGATCACAGGATATGGATGCAACCTGTCCTAGATGAGATTATGATTGAAAAATGAAGTACTGTACGTAGCTTGGGGGTGCTCCTGGACTCATCCTTGAGCTTAGATGCCCAAGTCATAGCTGTGGACAGAAGTGCATTTGCAAAATTAAAACTAGTACGCCAGTTACTCCCGTTTCCCGAGAAATCTGTTCTGGCCACTGTGACACATTCCCTAGTGTCCTCCCAGATGGACTACTGTAATGCACTCTATGTGGGGCTACTGATGGAAAGTCTCAGGAAACTTCAACAGGTCCAGAACGCAGCGGCCAGATTGCTGACTGGGGTGGGTTACAGAGATCAAATTACTCCCATACTAAAGCAGCTCCACTGGCTGCCAATCATCTACCGGGCACAGTTCAAGGTGCTGACATTAACCTACAAAGCACAAAATAGCCTGGGCCCAAGCTACCTCAAAGATCGAATCTCGCTGTATGAACTGGATAAGGAGAGGCCTTTCTCTCCATCCTGCCACCTTCACAAGTGCGCCTCAAAAGAACATATGAAAGGGCCTTCTCTGTTGCTGCTTCCAGACTTTGGAACTCCCTCCCGCTGGAGGTCAGGACTGCCCCATCTCTGCTCTTTCCAGAAGCAAGCAAAGACCTTCTTCTTCAGGCAAGCTTTCCCTGAATGAGAGATTTCCTACTATGTAAATTTATATGGATTACCATACATGATTGCATTGACTGATTTCATAAGAACACCAGTGTTTTCCATGGTATTTTTCCATCCCTCATAATGGATCTTTCTTTTCTTTTTGCATGCTCTTTGTAGCTTTACTGTTACCTTTTAATGTTCTAAGATGCCACTATTAATTTCCTGTTCTTAACTTGAATATGTCTTAAATGTTCTGTGCTGTATATTGCCCCTCATTATTGTAAGCCACCTTGGGCCCAAATAAATAATGAATCTTAGAATTATAGAACCATAGAGTTGGAAGGGGCTTATAAGGTATTTGAATCGAACCTGGGCTCAGTGCAGAAATCCAAATCAAAGTACAGTGGTACCCTGTATAAAGGAATTAATTTGTTCCAAATGAAATTATGTTAAGCAAATATTCCTTTATACAAATTCCCATAGGAATGCATTGAAAATGGAGTAATCCCATTTTTATGTTGTACAGATTTTCCCCATAGGTAATTATGTTAAGCAAATTTCCCCTATCTCCGGAATTTTTTATGTTGTACAGATTTTATGTTATACAAGCTGTTTGTTATACAAGGTCCACTGTATACCTGACAGATGGTTGTCTAATTTTCTCTTAAATGCCTCCAGCAGTGGAGCACTCACCATCTCTTGAGGTAGTTGGTTCCATTGCTGTACTGCTCTAACTGTTAAGGTTTTTTTAAATAGTGTATATGTATTCGGGCTAAATCAGGATTCCCTTAATTTAAGCCCATTATTACTTGTGTGCATTTTGGGATGAATGAGAACAGATCTTTCTTCTCCTTTGTATGACTATTTTTCAAGTATTTGAACTGTGCTACCATATCTCCCATCAGTCTTCTTTAAATAAATGTAGATATTATCTACTACATACCAAGTTATACAACTCCAGAGGCAACAAATAATTTTGACTCCATTCCTTCAAGCAAATTGCCACCAGAAGCTACACCAGCAATAGAATTTTGGCCATTAGCACAAATTATCCTCAGGCATCAATGCTAAAGTACAGAATTCATCATTCAGAACTTACTAACGTATACATGACTTTTCAAACAATTAAGAAGTATGAGTGGCAGAGAATCAAAGAAGTCAACATCATATTCCTTTATTTATTTGACTTGTTCTAAAATCATAACTCTTTCATATATTAATATATATATTAATAAAACAAAGCATCCAAAATCCTCTTGTTTGAAGTTATAGCTACACAAAAGTTGCCATAATCAGCTGCAGGCTTTTATTGCTCATTAAAAGTTTCCTGTTCCTTTTGATTACTTTTGACCTGGTAAAGACTTGGGAACCTCAGGATGGAGGAGAGGGCTTTTAATGCCTGAAAACTGCCACCACTGGGAGTTTCAGAACCTGGAGGCAAGGCAGAAGAGGAAACTTTAAGAAGTAATAAAGGCCCATGGCTGATGATATCATCAGCTTGTGTGGGCATAACATTATGCAAGAGGAGTGTAGCTACTATAACAGTCAATGAAAATTAATAGAGAAATTCATCCACTGCATACATCCTGGGAGCCTACAGAAACAAATTTCTTTTCTTCTTCTTTTCTTTTTTTTCCTTTTTTTTGCCTCTGTCTAAATGACAACAGTGTTGCATATCACAAATGGCACTTTGTCATATCCAAAACACTTCTCAAATTATTCTTAGGATAACATAAGCATTGAATTTAATGGCAAATAATGTACAGAAAGGGTCAGATAAATTATCCACCCTTCTAAATCTAAACAGTATTGAAATAATGAAGGATAATCAGCTTCACCTAGTCAAATAGATTCATATTGTTGGTGCTCCTCAGTTCCTGACTACAGGGATATCATACAAAAACAAAATAAAAATAAAAAAATAAAGAAGACAAAATCGTTGTGGCATCTTAAAGACTAACTGCTGTATTTTAATGGGTGCTTTCATGGACAAGTCCACTTCCTCAGACATAAGAGTGGAACTACCTGGAATATATTTATACCTGGCCCATATGATTTGAGATGTATAACTATGTAAGTATTTGCCACATATTCCCACTCTTATGTCTGAGAAACTGGCCTTGTCCACAAAAGCTTACATTAAAACATAGTGAATTGTCTGTAAGATACAACATTTTTGTCTTATTTTTATTTTTATTTTTAGCACAGACTCTTCTACAACAGGCAGAGAACCATGCTGCAAGGGTCAAGAGTGCCATTTATTGCCATCTGAAATGGCTATGACTTTTTTCCAAGGTCTAGTAACCATCATTCCTGACTTCATAACTGATATGAAATGCAGCAGCTCATATTCAAAGGGTGTGGATTACTAAGATTTTTCAACAAAGCCCAGATTTGCACTAGCTTCCTACTGTTTTCAACACATAATTCAACATACAGTTCTGGTGTTTATTTAGGAAATCTGCACAACATGCATAAGAGGCATCTCCTCTAATATGCCACAATATGATAGATCAAAAAAGAACATTAATGCATTTTTGTCCTTCTTTTATAGGTCTAAAGTCAAAAATAAAATTATATTGCAAATGCAAAGAAAAATGGAAACAAAGAAGGAGCAAGCGGAGAAACCCAGGGATAGGGCAATGCTCCAGAACCGTGCCTTCCCATCTTACTCAGCTTCCTCTCTGCTTCTCTGTTCTTTGAATGGAAGGTAAAGACCTGTTTTTAAAGGGTTTCATTTCAGTTTGTTTGTGTTATAATATAAGGAGTGATACTGTGATGCAGATGTTAGCTCAATGGCCTCAAAGGGTTCTGCTTGGACTAACAAAGACCTTCCTAAAAAGAAACGGCAGCATCCAATTCTATTTTATTCTTTTTTGGATAAATTGTACCCTAAGGTCTGTAGGTCTCTCAGCTATGCTGGTGGGCATTCTTCCATATGTCCAGCACAAAATACTCTGATTAAGACATTTATGTGGGATTCTGTGCCATCTTGAATTACCATGAAGAGAATGCTGCTTGTATTTACTGAAGGTTTTCATAATCTTGGTTTATATCGTATCTGCTAAACTGTAGTAATTACTGGAACGATGTTCCACAGTATTAATATTAGCCATCTTGGGCTCTTTTGAAAACCTCCTTATCTTGAGCCTCTCTCCACATGGATGGTCCTGGGATATAAATATGACAAAAGAAATTATGTTCCCCCAACAGTCTATGGCACAGGTATTGTCAAGGTAAGTTCGATTCAACCCATTTTCATATGGTATATTAACTTACGAGGTGACCTTGATTAAATTTTTTTGGGAAGAAGCCCTTTTTATGGGGGACATAGACAGGTGGAGTGACTCTCTCTTTAGACCAAATGATTGGATAGGATAAAACATGCCATTTGCCTACTTCAAAAGTAGGTATCATCTGCCAGCTTCAATTAAATAGTAGTATTTACTATCACAGCATCTATTGATATCTGAAGATAGTCCAGTAGCACTGAGTTCTTCAGGCTCCTGCACTTTTATAAATGTGTACTATATTAATCCAAGAAAAGAAACTTACATTAGTTTTTTTTATAAATTATTGTCATATAATAAATATATAAACAAGTTCTCAGATATTAATAGAACAGGAAAACAGCATTGTTTTCCTGTTCCTGTTCCTGCATTGTTACAAGGTAAATTCACACATTTGCAAACAGATACATCTAATTTACACATATTTTGTGCATGCACTCTATACTTGCTTTTCTACCCACTTTGCCTGGAAATGTGACAATGTACACAAAAGGCTTTACAACTCTCCAGGCAAGTGTTACTTTTTGTTAGTCTGGGATGGCATAATGGTACTGGTAGAAGCTAACTTTTAACAGCTAGCACTATCACATAAATTCTGATTTTATTATTCCAATTTTTAAGATGCTGTTAATTGGTCAAAACATCCATAGGTATACAAGATAAAAATCTAAATTAAAATTGTTTCATCTAATGCTATGATTTTTTGTTAGTTTCTACTCTAAGCTGAAAATACAAATGGTGGCATAGAGAGGAATGCTAATTATCTCAAGATACTTTTTTTCAGAACTCATTTGCTTCAACTTCTCCCTTATACCTTGAAGGCATAAATAAATCATAGCTTGAAAATACCTATCCTTACAGTGTATGCAACTTTTTCAGAAGCATGCATAGTGATCTCCATAGGGCAAATTGGCTTTTTGTTTTATTTTGTTCTTGCTTTGCTGGTCTTTTTAGGTCATTATCAGTATTTTCTAGTAATGTCCTGTTTAAATGTGTGCATGTCATCTAAATATTTCTACAAAGACACTGGAGCTCAAGGGCACAAACTATCCTTGCAGATAAGTGTCCTCACAGAAAACACTAAGTAGGGTAGAGAATTTTCATTACAAGAAGGAATGCTAACCAACAGACAACTCTCTTTAGGGAAAAACCAAACAAGTGTCAGTATCTAGTGCCTAAGTAGTATGTGTGTGTTGTTGTTGTTACAGTAGTGACCGACTCTTCGTGACCCCATGTCCATGTACTCTCATACATATTCAGCCACAAGGATGCAACAGTGCTTACTTTCTATGCCATGCTAGACATTCCGGTTCTATGTAGTACATAGCTAATACAGGATTTGGCTTGACAACAAGCAGCATGATCTTATGTTACTATGTTAGTAGGATGTTCTGCTCAGCAAAATCTCAATAGGATGCTGGTCATCACCCTTAAAAGATTACACAAAGTAAACATATCAATTTTACCTTAAGTACTCTCACAAGTCATTTAAAATTCCTATGTATACTGACATTCCCAATGAACTTAGATTTATGTCCAAACACATATATATAGGATCTCACTGCAAAGCACACATATTCAAATAAAAAGTAGTTACCACAGAACAATTAATACCATAAAATAAAATTACTATATGTAAGAAAAATTAAATAATCAGTATACCTTCTTCAATGGGCTCAAATTTTGCAATGAGTTGAGAAGCAGTTGTTTCATCAGCTTCATGCTGAAACTGTTCATATCTAAGAAACTCAACTAGATTTGGTAGTTGTAGGATTCTGTGGTTTGGAGAATGAGTTTTGAAGATTTCATGAACGTCATGTCTGTGTACTATGGCCCGGTAAATCCCTCTAAAATCATCTAAAGTAATAGTCCCCAACTTCAGTGAATCACTTGCCTATTTGGGGGGTAATTGACAGAAAAATGCATAATAAGATACACAGGGCATATGACATCATTAATGTAAAATGAATAATAGACATTTCTGTACAATTCTAAGACACTTGGAAAATCATTTTTCTCTTATGCAAATAAAAATAAAGGTGTATATAAGAATAAGAATAAGAGAGCCTACTGGATCTGGCAAAAGGTCAATCTAACATTATAGTTACAGCAAAAGCCATGCAAATACCTATAAGAAACCCATAGCAGGGCATGAAAACAATCTGGGGTGGGGAAGATGTGCCTTCAAAGCATTACCAGACCAGAAAGCCTATTGTTTAAACATTTCTGAGATTCTCGTATTTTAAACATGTACACATTGCAGGATCTTATGGAACAGGCTGTTATAATATGCATGCTACAACATGGATATAACCAAACTGACATAATTTCCACACAATTCTACAGAATTATCACTTGTCATTAGGTGCAGTAAATACTGTATCTTGTAGATACATGCTGTAAATTCTACATACTATTATTTTTGTTGCATCTAGCCTTTCTCAATAGGGAAATCTAAAGGAGTTCATAATTAAAACTATACAATTGTTAAAATACAATTAAAACTATATTGCATTTGTCAGAATTGAAACCAAAAATTGAAACAATTTTTAAAACACTTTTATATAAAATTAAAACACTAGTACATACAAAAAGTATGTAGTAGTGAAGTCCTGGCAACTTCACTACTAGAACAGATCATGTTTGGTAAGAAAATGTATGGAACAAAACTGTTGAGTTTCACTCACATCCCAAGGACATGAACATGAAAAATTAGTGATAACAATTACTGTGGGAACAGCATATTTCTATGTAAGCCAACTCATTTTTAAAGATTCTGACAAGTCATATCTAAATTGCAATTTGTAGGCAAGTAATTCAAGACAACTGAAGTTGGTACTACTTTGATGTTATAAATTGGCAACCTTGTTGACAGTTGTCAGAGGTGAAAAACTTCATGTAATTTTGGGCAGGTCCAACAGATGGTAGTCCTAGAACAGCAATGACGAACCTTTTAGAGACCGAATGCCAAACTGCGATTCAAAACCCACCAATTTTTCGTAAAGTGCCAACACAGCTATTTAACCTGAATACAGGTGGCTGTGAAGAGGTGATGTCAGCTGCCCACAGAAAGGGCTTCGAGTGCCACCCTTGGTACCCATGCCATAGGTTCGCCAACACTGTCCTAGAACCACCCCAGTCACATATAACAGTAACTTGACCTTTGCATCAGCTGTTAATTGGGACCCAAAATATGTTCTTGTAAGCTGAATAGCTGAGTGTACTCTTTGACTACATTGAACTTCTGGACAGCTTAGCAGTTTAGGCAGAGCCAGAGATGGGGAGTTCTGTTCCTCACTGTACTTTGACTGGAGCTGGACTTGGTATCCATAGGGTCCAACATTCCCTCTAAGGCATGCAGGCACACAACATTTCATTGGACATATGCAACCAGTGTTTCAGCCGACTGGATTCCAGTCGTGACATCAGTCCCCCTGAGCAGAGGACAGAGCCACTGAGCAGTGCTCCAGAGAATTAGGGAGAATGTTGACTTGGTCCCTTTCAGCTCTACAGTTCTTAGATGATGTTAATGATGTACTTCACATGTTCCTATCCTTTTTTTCCTATCCTTTTCTATGCCTACATGATATCATTCTGCCTCTCCATTCTGTCCAATGATAGTTTCTTGTCTACAAGCTATGCATCAGGACAATCAGGTATTCAGGTAGAACCCATACTTTCTCATGATCTAGAGTTAGATTTTGCTGAAGTCTACAGCATAGACTGATCTTCAGAAATTATTTACTGCTCTAGAGTAGCCAGTGGTAACTGCAATATAATCTCAAGTACCTCTTTCTTTTCAGAATCCAGATTAAACATCTGAAACTACTCACTACAATAAGGGAAAAGCCTTTCTTGCAGTAGCTTCTTACATGGGAAATTAAAGCAATAGTTCTATAGTTACTGCACTCCTTGGCATCTCCTTTCTTAGAGACTGGAACTTATACTGAGTGCTTCTAATCTGTAAACCATTGTGTGTATATTCCACATGACATTGAAAAGTTAGTGACTTGGAACAAAATCGTACTTTCAAGACCACCTGATTTCAGTAAGGGTGACACAAATATACTACTTTGTTCTATTGGAGACTCATGATTCTTAACTTTTGATTGGATCACACACACAATGTTTAGGAATGTCTGCCTATGGGTTATTGAAGGTAAAGAAAGAACACAGACCTGAATGAAAAGGGACAGAGAGACAAGGACAATGAATCTGAAGAAAGGTCAATTGAGGCTTTGAGAGTGAAATGCAAGAAAAGACAAACATTCTCAACACATTCACGTAAAAAGCAAAAATTGAGGGCATCAGTCCTCAAAATTTAGTGCTTTAGTTATTGGGACAGTTATGCACGTACAGTACTTAAATCTCTATTGTACTCATTAGAATCTAATATCAGACAGATTATGCCTGTCAAACCTATTTCTTTTCTATATAATTAATTGCTGTTTTACAACTAGCTGAGAACTTGGAAGATATATTCTGTAGAGTGAACTTGGTCCAGATCGGCATCAGGAGTTTGCTATGACTAAACTTTATCCTGTGGAAAAGAACAGAACACATCCTGTATGTGTTCTGTAACATCTATTTAAAACCGACATACAGTACAGCAATCCTAACAGAGTTTTTAAGATGAGTGGTTTTACCAGTTCCACTCCCCCTGATAGTTTCCATAGGCAGAGTCCATCACCCCTTTCTCCAGTCCTATTCCACCACTCTATGCACTACATGACACTGTGAAATGTTCCCTCATAGTTATACAAGAATTTGACAATTGAACCAGATACCTATAATACAATTCCATCTAGAGCTCTCAGTGAGTTCATCTGACTTCCTCCCAGTTGTGGACATGACTTTTAGGATATATTCTTCAATAGATATTGTCTACAGTTGAAATTCTCAGGAGTCCATTCTTCCGGAAGTTGAGTCAGGGCAACTAGACGTCTTTTCTTGAGAGATTGAAACATTTTTCTGCTCATCCAAACAGCTTCGGCAGTCTGAGGGAAGCTAGTTGCGAGTCCTCCATTTTATAGTTCACTTTGACCTCATGTCATAATGGTCTGAAATAGACTCATAAGATGAACAATGGCCTGAACGGATGCCTATCTTCCTTCTTTTTGGCTTCTGTGGAGGTAGGGATGCTCTCTGCTCCGTGGTTTAGGGTCCTGATGGCTCCTAATTTGTGTTGTAATGGATGGTGGAAGTCCAACAGCAAGTACTGATCTGTGTGGGTGGGTTTCCTATAAACGTTTACTCCCGGGTCTGATGATGACTGCACAATCCAGGAAAGCCAGCCTGTTGTCTTGGCTGTCTTCCCTATTGAATTTAATATTAGAGTCCACCACATTGATGTGGTATGTAAAGGCCTGTACTTCCTGAGTCTTGATTTTCACCCAAGTATCATCTACATACTTGAACCAGTGGGATGGTGTTGTCCCTGGGAAGGTATTGAGTGCCTTCTTCTCCACTTCTTCCATGTACAGTATAGGTTAGCAACAATTGGTGACACTGGGGAACCCATGGCACAACCATGCTTCTGTCTATAGAAGTCCCCTCTGTACATGAAATACATGGTGTTCAGACACAGATCCAAGAGCAGGCATATCTGGTCTGGGTTGAGGCTGCTTTTTGAGATGAGGGTGCTGTCTTCTCTTAGTCTTCTCTTTACAGTTGTCAGGGCATCGGTTATGGTCCCATCATCCTTCTTCCTCCTGCCAATTTCTTTTAGTGACTTTTTCCGGGAAAGAAGAAGATCAACTTCTTCATTTGCCTCTCTTTGCCTTTGCAGTGCTGGGCCAGTTGTGGGTTTCAGCACCCACAACTGGCCCACCCATACTATGTTTCCTCCCACCATTAGAGGGAAAATGTTTCAGCATGCACTTTTTTACTCCATTTTATTTAAAAGTAGTAATACATACGAGACAATTAAGGTACATGATTTTTCTTTTTGACTTGTTTATTTTACCTATTTCCACAATTGGCAAGATAAACAGATATAAAATACTATCAGATATTATAGAAATAACATAAATATAACCTCACAGTTAGGTAAACAGTGAAGCTATATTGCTATTTTTGATGGTTTGCAGGTGAGCTGGGAGGAAACAAATAAAGAGTCATATGAAGTTTGCCACAAGGAGCTTACAATTTGATACATAAAGCAGAATAAAGGATTCTCCAACAAAGACTTTATCTTTCACAAAATAATATGAAGACTGTGAGGCTCTGTTTCTTGTTATAGGTATGGTTCTGTCAGACTAGCAAAGAATAAGCGATCGTTACATTTAAAATGATATGTAGAAACACCTAAGAAGATACTGTATTTAGAATAAAAATGTTAAACATATTTCTATGTTTAGAATAGTCAATATAACTTTCCTCTTGCAAGACCAGGGCAACTGCAGTAACGATAGAGTATAAAATGGTATGATTTTATTCTAATACCTAGTCAACCCAAGAGAAACACCAGTAGAATATCCTACATCCTGCTCAGGTAGGAAAGGGAGGAAACTAACAGCTGGTAGTCAGGTACTTTTGATCACTGAGGCCCTGATTCAAACAGGACTCTTTCACGGCTGTTGTTTTACAGAAAGGAAAATAGGAACCTCTGGACTGCATTTAAGTTTAAAAATACTAGACTGCATAGTTTGTGACTTATATTAAATTTATGAATATCAAAGTGAGAATCCCTAGCTTGAAAATATACCACTTCTACTGTGAGATCTTCACATCTGCCTCCTCCTGCTGTTGTTTAACAATTACATGTGTGTGTGTGTGTGTGTGTGTGTGTGTGTGTGTGTGTGTGTGTGTGTGTGTGTGTGTGTGTGTGTGTGTGTGTGTGTGTGTCTGTGTGTGTCTGTGTGTGTCTGTGTGTCTGTGTGTGTGTGTGTGTGTTGCATTGTTACAGTCTGACCGATTCTTTGTGACCCCATGTCCATGGAGTTTTCTTGGCAGGAATACTGGAGTGGTTTGCCATATATAAAGGGCACAGTAACAACAGCTTTGGACAGAGGCTTTGACCTTGGATTACCTTTGAATTTGGCCGAGTGATAAACTAATCAGCATTTGGTTCACAGTAAACTCATATTTAAAACAGGCTTCAGATATAAATTACAGATGAATACTTCTTCAAAACTTGCTCAACCATACAAATTTTCTCACCTTAAAGATGTATTTCACATGAATATAATCAAAAGGGATGCCAAATTTATCAAGCAATTCCAAGGTATTCTCAAAGTTAATTTTTCCTTTTGAAAACTTGTTGCAGACACTGAAGAACCATGTTAATGAAAACTAGTTAAGGAAATCAACAATCTATATTATTACTATATTATTATTTCTATTTTCTTATGCCAGTGTTTAATTATATATTTCTCTCTGAAACTTTTAACACTCATCCCAAGGTGTGTGCCAATAAGATCACTAAGAATGTTATTACCCATACCACTATCTTATTGTTTTATTGTTGCATCTGGTCAATAGAATATCTTTGTTGTGTGCCATCCAGTTGGAAGTGACTTATAGTGATTATAACCAAGTTTTCAAAGCAAGTGATACCTAAGGACTGGCTCAACCACTTTCACAACTCCAGTGACTTAATGTGGTGAGGGGGATTTCCAACCCAGGCAATGTGTCCTTTAATATTCAGCCCCGGTGTGTGGCGTGCTGTCCCACACATGCACACACTTCTCTGATGAATTGGTTCCATCACAACTGGAACAAAAAAGGCATGACAGGTGCACGGGGGAAGAAAAGCCCTGCACAGAGAGAGGCAGTGTGTATATGTGTATGCACCTTACAGGGAACCTTGAACCGAGTCCTTCTGAGTTTTAGCCCATCACTCTGTCCATATACAAATGAGGAAAAGTGATAGAATAACTGCACTTTAAATCAAAATGATCAGGAGTCAGTAGATGGAAGGGAGCTTTCCTTTGGCTAAGATATTATTTTGATGTTAAATGACTCCCATATTCATCTTTCTATCCCTTCCCAAGAGTCTACCATATGACATGGTAAATTCTTCCACCTCCCCTCTCCATTAGCAGGATTCCTGCTATAATGCAGTGGTGGTGCGGCATAAATTTCTGATTTGTCTATTACAAGTCTGCACAAAATAGGTCTGGGCTCTAGTTTGTCCATATGATGCAAAACATGTTTTAAATAAATTATTATTTTGATGACTTTGGGAACTCAAGCAATAAGACCCAAGAATTATTGACCTACTGAATCTATGCGACTCTTGTTAACACATATATCCTGATTCAACGAGTCTAACGTATTGGTTGAGCCTGTGGGGATGACGAAGCTGGGTTAGGGTCAGGAGACAGCTGTACCATGAGGGGCAGAAATCAATTATCTGATATTTCCATGGCAGGTGAAGAGTGCCCAATCCCACCTGTCCAGAGAATGATTAAGGAAAATGGTTTCTGCCCAATGTTTAAATGGAAACCAAACTACCGTACTATACAGGCGTATGTGTGGGATCACTACCCGCTGATTCACTTATTCATGGTCTGAAAATATAAAAAAATATTTAAAGAAAAATGTATTTCAAAAGTTGGAGTTACCAGAACTGGCTACTAGTAGGTGTCAGAGCCAATACTATGTATAGAGTTCCCTATAATCCGCACTTTCCAGCATCCATCGGGAGAATTGACATCCCTTCCCCTTGGATTTCCCTCACACAAAACCCCGTGTGGTTATCTGCGCCCTCGCCAAAGGGGACTTAAATATAATGCTAACACGGAACTGGGCGCAAATTTGAACCTCCCGAGATCCCAAACGAAGCCACGAAGGCAAGGATATTTGGCTTCCATGACAAGCAAGGCTCTTCACAGACTTTCGAGCCTTCTCCTCGGCAGCGCCCTGGGCGGCATAGTTCCTCCCCCTGGGCCAGCCAGGGAGGGTCGAAGGGAGGCTTCCAGCCCCACCTCAGCCGCTCCTTTCCTCACAGGTAAAGCGAAGGAGGAACGGGGGCGAAATAAGGAAAAAACGCGCGCGGCTGAGTGAGAGGAGAAAGAAGGGAGGGGCCATCGCGGAGAGCATGGCACGCGGGGAGGGGGGGCGTTCCGTCGCGTCACCGGGCGCGGTTCCTCGCCAACGGTTCTGTCGCGAGCCGCCGCACCCCGTGATTGACACCTCCGGGCACGAATCCTGCCTTCCCCACCCGTCATTCTCCCCGCCCTTTCTATTGAAGTCGCTATTTAATCGCCGCGGGCTCGCTCTTTATCTCAGGGCGAATCAAAAGCGCGCGGGGCAAAGAGGGAATGGTGGTTGTCTTTTGCTTTCTGAGCTGAAGCCCTTGAGGGGCGTCAAACGGGTTATATGGCTTTGGGGTGAAGGAAGGAGGAGGACTTCAGGATGAGACTGCAAAGGCGCGCTTCGTGCTTCCCAAACACTCACCTCTCTGAATTGAAACATGAATCATACCCTTTATTACCATAGGAATGGGGGAAAATATATATTGGATTTTTATACTGCCTATCTGGCAACGCGATCACTATGGGCGGTTAAAATTGATGAATACAACGCAATGAAAGTAAACTCTATTTATTAATTTATTAATTTAATTTATTAATTTATTTTAAAGTATTTTAACCCGCCTTTCTCAATAAACAAAATACAGTAATATAATAAAAATAAAAATAACGTTTTAAAAAAGCACTGGACGTGGTGACTGCAGTACTAGGCTTCACATAACATTATTAATAAATACAGGGCAAAGCTCTGAAAAAATCACCTTTCCAGCATTTAAACTGGTTGGTAAATGAGCTGTTCAGATCAGTGGTTCCCAACCTTGGATGAACCAGATGCTCTTGGACTGCATTTCCCAGAAGCCTTCACTGCCAACCGTGCTGGTAAGGGTTCCTGGGAGTTGTAGTCCCTGGATTATCCAAGCTGGACAGTGCTGGCTTAGATCGATAAAAAGAAGCATGTGTCAACAAACAGACTGGGTTACTTGCTTTTATTATAGGGTAGCCATATTACCTGGCTTAGGGAGGCAAGTCCTAAGAGCTGGTGATGCATGTCCTCTATTTAGGTAGGACATAAGTGGCCATTCTGGGCCACAAGTGAATTTTCCTGCCTAAGTAGGGGAAGTAGAAGCTATGATGGCTAAATGTACCTAGTTCTCCTCTGATTTATAAAATAAAATGGGGAGGGGGGGCTGTTGTAAGAAAAGACACTGTCTGTACCCATTTATACAATTACTGGTAGTGAACCGTAGGAAGGATGTGGAATAGCATGTCAGTTCTATATGAATTTCTGATGTGAAGTCGGTCCCAGGGGTGCCTATTCTAAAAGCATTTCTTCAGACAACCCTTTTGAAATAGCTGATAGTTGCCTATCACGATATTGCAACTGTGACCCAGTATTTATTTTCTTTCTATCTATCTATCTATCTATCTATCTATCTATCTATCTATCTATCTATCTATCTATCATCATTATCATTTTAAGTAAGGTGCAGAAAATGCAAAACACAGGGCATTTCAGGGACTTGTTAAGCATTATGCCTTATTTATTTATTTATTTATTTATTTATTCATTCATTCATTTATTTATTCATCCATTCTTTCATTTGATTTATATCCCATCTTTTTCTCAGTGCTGCGCCTCAAGGTGCTTATCTAGTCACAGTCATGCTCGATATGGAGAGCAGTTGTGTATTTCCACTTGAATTACATTAATAATGTTTCATTGTAATGCTGGTTGTATATTGTATTATAAATCCACATATAGAAATTTCATGAAAAATTGTCCTCCTCTTTTATGTTCTCCTTTTTGTTGATCTTAGACCTCCTTTTTGTCCATGACGCAGTTGGCCACACATCCATAGTCTTCCATTTTTGAGGCAAAGTTTCTGATTAAAACTCAGCCAGTAATTAAGTGAGACACAACAGACTGCAAAGTCTCTACAGAAGTGGGCTGCACTATTTGAACATTTATGGCAAAGAAAATTTATTAGTCCTATTGTTGCCCAGAACTCTTTCTTGGTTCTTTTCAGTTTCCTTATTGTTCCATCCAAAGGAAAACACCATAGGAGACTGGGGAAAGGAGACTCTGAAATCTTAGGGTGGAGTTTCCCACCTTTTCAACCCAACAAGCAATGAAAATACAACTTTAAAAGAAGCAAATGACCCACTATACACCTCCCCTTTTCCCTTTCTTGTGAGAAACCTTTTTGTCTTCCTGCTTTTTCTGTCAATCTGTGGCTAATTTTTTCCTTCCTCAACTGCTGTGTTTGCTCTCAAAGATAGCACATTTTTTCTGGCTGTTTTGGTAAGTGGGATGCACAGACATGAATAGCAAAATAAGATTGTACAAAATCTTCTATTAAATATCAGTTTGGGAGTATTGCACAAAGTAAGAAACTTAATGACATTATCATATGTCCTTTGGCCCCGCAATCTTTTGTTCAGTATGCCCAAAACAGTACATGTTTTCAGAATTGCTGGTTAAAAGCATGAAAAAAATTGATAGAAGCAGATTAGCATCAAGAAGCACAACATCTGAGCCTATTCTTCACTGCCACATATTTAGTCTAACAATATTGGATTCAAAATAGCAGGGGGGAAATAGAAAAGTGTTGCATTATTATTAGCTTGAAGTGTTTCTCCCTCCAACCCAAGAAAAACAAAAACCTTCTTTAGCTGGTATGATATTTTCTTTGGCTGCATTCCAAGTACCCAGACTTTTGTTTGTTTGTTTTTTTCTTTTGGTCAAGTTGCTTCTAATTTATGGTGAATGTATGAATTAATGAATTCATTACTTCATTTAATTAATGAATGAATTCCATAAAACCCTATCATTAACAGCTCTGCTGAGGTCCTGCAAAAAGGTATTGTTCCTTTTTATAATAAGTCCATTTCACATTTGGATTTCCTCTTCCCCTACTGCCTTCAACTTTCCCTAGTATTATTGTCAATAAAGAATAAATCTCTCAGGTCCAAACCTGTCAACATAAAAAATGTTTTATCTTTCTTAATAAGTCTCATCTTATAGTATGTCCAAGTAAATCTCATTGAATTTTGATACTCCTTCTCAGTATACATACCAGGTGGTGCAGGTATGCAGCTAAAATGTTGATGATGTCATCACACAGCAACATTAATCTTTATTTTAGTTTAGTTTAAAACTTCCTCTCATTCACTCTTCTGATTTAAAGACCTCCTTAACCCCAAGGATGCTAGGAGCCTTGTGGCACAGTGGTTAAATGCCTGTACTGCCCTGATTATCTGGCAGAGCGCCTTCACCGACAATTAAATCTGGCCCGACCCACCCGTTCATCATTGGCCCTTTCACTCCGGACTGTCCCCCCGAAGGAGGCCCGCAAAGTGAGTACTCGCGGGAGGGCCTTCTCGATGGTGGGTCCGTCCTGTTGGAATAACCCGCCGAGTGAATTGCGACAGGCCCCATCGTTGGCGTCCTTTAAAAGAGGCCTAAAAACCTTACTCTTTAGGGACGCCTTTAATAATGACTAGAGGTGTTGTTTTTTTTCGTGTTGCTTATTTTTACCCGCCTTATCTATTTTTATAGTGATTGTTCCTGCTCTGCAGATATTTTGCTTTTAATCTTTTCCATGTAAACTGCCCTGAGTTCCCATCCGGGAAGTAGGAGCGGTATATAAATTTGAAAAATAAATAAATAAATAAAAATACTCACAACAGGGTTTTAGTAATAGGATAATATTTGTTGAGTGTATGAATGTATCTGTGTTGACTATGGGCCTTTTCACATGACCCCTAAGATCCGCTGGTCCCTTAAATTCAGACCAGAGATCTTGGGGGTTCGTTTCTGTTCCTGCGTCCCCACCCCTCAGCACTTCCTGCTCCTTTCAGCGTGAGGGGAGGGAGGGGAAAAAGGACAAAAGAAGCCTTTACTAACCTGCCGGTGCCGGTCAAAGTTGCCACGAGCCCCGTTATTTCCTGGTTCCTTCTCAAGGGGCTCTTAAAGGGGCGGGAGGCAAAAAAACAACAGACAAGCGAGGAGAGCCCGGCACTCTTATCCGCATCAAATATTTTTCACCTTCAGAGAGAAGGTACAAGAAAAGTGCGCTGGGTCGTGCTAAAGTGGGCGGGGTCACACTTAATTGTCTGCAAACTCCGGAGCTGGTGGGGAAACATTTCTAAGCTCCGGAGCTGGGAGCCATTTGCAGCGCAGCTTAGGGGTCGTGTATAAACGCCCTATATCTATTCTTTTTAACAAAAATTGAAGTATCTATTAATAGAGTACCAAACTGGTACGGACAGATCACTATAAAGGTTTCATTCTTTACAAGCACTGCCTTTTCTTCTAGAAAACCCCATTGAGTAGGATTAGAATCTAAAGTGCTAGATGAGAAACGGATCACACACTCAAAAGCATTCAGGATTGCCTACTGTTTATTATGATCACTGCTACAGTTTAAGAGTAAATATTCACTTCCACCCTGAATTCAGTAGCTGCAAACCAGGATACTTCACAAACAGTAGCCGTAAAGCAGGCTGCTGTCGCAAACAGTAGCTGCAAAGCCAGAGGTGAAGAGGACGGTTGCTGCTGCCGGCAGCAAAGAAGGAAGAAAGCAAAAGAAAGGTTACCAATGCTGAACCCTCCTCGCTGCCACCACCACTGCAGGCTGGCCCCCGAGGCTGGCAGTGAAGAGGGTGGCTGGCTGGTGGCAGTGAGGTGGGCTCAGCATTGTTAAGTTTTCTTTTGTTTTCTTCTCTCCTTGCCACTGCCACTGCCCCTGCAAGCTGGCCACAGAGCCCGGCGGCGAAGAGCGCATCTGGCTGGCAGAGGCAAGGAGAGAAGAAAACCAAAGAAAGCTTGCCAATGCCAAGCCCTCCTTACCACTGTACTACCAATCGCTTGGGCGGTATCATGGGCAAAAAGCTTGCACCCCAGCACCCCAGCACCCCTGCCACCATCATTATCCTCGAATAAGAGTGTTTGCGCTTATCTGTGGATTTTGCTATCCGGGGGGGTCCCAGAACCGTCCCCCGTATATAAGGCTGTCATACTGTATGAGGTTTTGAGGACTGTAATCCAGTTCTTCCACTGCTTGCAATACTATATGTTATTTGCCATTCAAATCATATGTGACCTATAGTAACTCTAAGAGAGTTTCCATGGTATATGAGATATCTAAAGAGTTGTTTTCCTGTTGCCAACCTCCCCCACTACTGTACAGGAATTTGAACTCAGATATTCTAACTCCTAGTCCTTCACTCAATACACTACACTACACAGGCTCTCATTCCATACCATACTTAAATCATGAATTGTATAAACACTTGTCAGAATACTTACATAAGACTGACATAAATCAAATAGTGTATATTTCACTGGCAATTTGTTGCTAGTTAAGAAGTGAACATGGGAGTATTTGTTGCAAGCCATGCCATGCACCTGGTGTGCAACAGGGAATGCAAGCATTAACATTTTAACCAGCAGTAATTTATTGCTGAGATTTTGTCCTGTTTGACTTATACTGACATATGTATTTAACAAGATTCTGGCCACAGTGCAATGTTTGTGTTGTGATGGCTGGAACAGAGTGAAATGAGATACAAAAATGCCAATTGGTAGGTTATTTAGTTACTATTTTGTGTTTGTAGGTTAATGCAAAACAGGTAGGCTTTGAGATTTTGAAGCAAAGAGTTATCTCAGGAAAGCGCAGGTTGTGCTGAAGCAACAGATTTGTTTTTTAAAAAGTGCAACTTTGTGCTGATGAGCAACAACTGCTGCGAATGCAAGCTTATTTTTAAATAGTGTGCTAAGAAGCTCTGGTCTCTGTTTAAGCCTCTAGCTAAACACTGCAGTTAATTTATGAATAGATCCAGCTCAGGTATCAACTTAAATTTCTCTTTGAAACTCTATTTTTCTACAATAGCCATTTCAATATCAGTGCCAGAGTGTCCTGGAAAGCTAAAATATTCTGACAGTGTTTTTTGTGAATCAGAACATTACAGCCTCTAAAGACAGCATTGATAAAAGGAGACTGAAGGAAATCACGATGGCACTTTTCAAATACAGTACTTGAGAGGCTGTCATACAGAAGAGGGGCAAGATTTGTTCTCAATCAACCCAAAATGCAGAAAACAGAGCAGTGGGCTCAGGTTACAGGAAGCCAAATTTCAGTATCAAGAATTTGTTAGAGCAGTATGGCAATGGAACCAATTACTGTACCTTGAGAGGCAGTGAGTGCTCCATCACTGGAGTCATTCAAAAGAAGTCTGGACAACCACCTGTCAGATATACTGTACTATGAGTGTATCCTGCCTTGAGCAGAGGGTTGGACTCAGTGCCCTTTGTAGGCCCTTTCCAACTTTATGATTCTTTGTCACTCTGGCATGTCAACAGTTACAACTTGGAGGGCACAGTTCTGTTGGCAACAATAACTGCAGTTGTTGATTTAAGCATTATTTAAATCAGTGGTTCCCAACATGGGGGTTGGGACCCCTTTGGGGGTCAAACGACCATTTCACAGGGGTCACCATGAGCCAGTGAAGAAAAAGGCACAAACGGCTGGGGTCTGGAGGAGGGGGGAGGAAGGGGGGAAAGAGTGAGTTATAGCTTGATAGGTTGGAGGGGATGTCAGTCAATGGCACCGGAGGCTGCGATTGGCTGAGGGTGCCTGTATAGAAGGAAGTTCTCTATGGCACCTGCGGCAGTGGCCTGCCAAAGGGGGCTTGTGGCCTCTTCCAAGCAGGGCAAGGGGTCACCACAACATGAGGAACTGTATTAAAGGGTTGCGGCATTTAGGAAGGTTGAGAACCACTGATTTAAATCAAATTCTAATTTCTCATGCACACGACGCGGTAGTGAAAATGATTTTCTCTGTTCTCCAAATTGAGGTTTTTTTTTTTCAACCAATCAGCAGGGGCTTTTAAAAATAACTCACGTACAAATTAGTTTAAATCTGTTCAATTCAACAGGTGTGGATAGTAATACTGATATACTTTTCTGCCCCTGTTTAATGTCAGCAGCATTGCCACCATCTTTTCTACTCTCAATTTTTTTAAAAAAAGAAAAACTATTATAGTAGCAGATATAAGTAGAACACTTACTGTTGGTTACTTTCTTTTGATGTACTTGACTTAGTGGAGCCATTGATTTATTGCCTCATCACTTTGCTTTAATTTAAAAAGTGAAAGGTAACAAAAGTCAGGATCCTAAAGAAGAAAGGAATGTAGTAGTAGTAGTAGTAGTAGTAGTAGTAGTAGTAGCAGCAGCAGCAGCAGCAGCAGCAGCAGCAGCAGCAGCAGCAGCAGCAGCAGCAGCAGCAGCAGTAGTACCCCAACTTTTTCTTTTGAAAGAACCCAAGCTTACACTACTGAATAACTATATACAAAGTTGGAAACAATAAGTATGCAACAGTTACCAACACATTAAAGATAATATTTAAAGTTAAGAACAATGAGTGTGAAGAGTCATCTTACATCATTAACAATATTTAATTTCAGTATTAAAGCTAAGAACAATGTTTACAAATATAGAGGGAAATGCCATTCTGAAGTGCAAGCACATTAGTTTGTTCCACCAGAACATTTTGACCATCTTTCTACAGTTTTTATCATGACAAATTGCTCAGTAGAACTGGGGATAGGAAAAGTCTTTGGGAGATTTCCTTCTGAAAGAAATTCTTTTACAGATAAATACTTGCATGTATGGTGCATTGTCAGCTCTTCTGTTCCATTTTTTTTCAGGGGTGGAGCTCCCTCTGACACTGACAAAATAGGAGAAAAGAGACCCTTAGGGTAGCCCCCACAAGCTTTCTATGTATTCCACTGAAACATCTCAAAATGTGATGGCCCTTTTTAATCATACTAAATACCAATTTCGTTAAAAGTCCTTTTAATATAGAGCAGACACCCAAAGCAATTTCTTGCTGCATTCTCTAAAAAAAGGAATTCTAGAAAAATGTCTATACATAAAAGATAAGGGAAATAGCTTGAAGGTCTTGGGCAATTTGCTGAAACTGTAACTAATTTTTCTTGTTAAGATGTCAGAAATAGCCTCTGTAGGCTTGGCACTTATTCATGCATCCACTACGAGCAGTTCAAGAGAGGTAAACAAGAAATGTTCCACATGAATAGCCAGAGCATGTATATCAGTTGAAAATTACCATACAGTATTTCTCATGCCAAGAAATGTTCCAATCAAATATATGATCTTGCAGTTTTAGTATGTCTTATCTGTTATTCACATGCTTCTTTGACACTGCAAGATTGCAAACCTTCAATTTCCTCTACCTGCCTCAGGCTCTCAACACACATACAAAAAAGATTTGCAGTATTCAAGTATCAGCTTAAATTGGGCTAAGGAGGGAATAACAATTTTCTAAACTTTTGGGGGGCATTTTTGGCAATCCTTTTCATCTCTGCAGAAAGGGATAGGATGAGCTGGCCGTTATATCTTTGCTTTTTGTAGTTTTGCATATTCAGTCATATTTGTTATAATCCTTTATCAAGTGGTTGCATTGATCTCTGGCATATGCACACCCTGCGGGATTACAGCAGCAGGAACTGGCATCAACTTTGCATTGACGGATGTCTCAATTGCTCTGCTCTACAAAGATCAGAAGGCACAACTCAGACGTTGAAATGATCACACTGACTACCGATAAGGGAGAAGGGGCAAGATTCCACATTCCTGTGAGGGGGTGGCAAGGTTCTCAGCATGGATGAAAGGCTGACGCTTAGATAGAGTCAAGAGTAATTTTGTTAAAAGAAAACAGTAATTTAAGAGCCTTTGTTGAGATGATATCTCCTAAGGATTGTGTACTGTGTAATATATACCACAGGAACTGAAACGGGTAGACGTTGATATGTGGTGTTCGTAGAGTTGTGTTCATTAGTTGTTTTTATAAGATCTCTCTCTCTCTCTCTCTCTCTCTCTCTCTCTCTCTCTCTCTCTCTCTCTCTCTCTCTCTCTCTCTCTCTCTCTCTGTGTGTGTGTGTGTGTGTGTGTGTGTGTGTGTGTGTGTGTAAATTGAGCTATGTTATCATTTATTTATTTATTTATTTATTTATTTATTTATTTATTTATTTATTGGGCTTATATACCGCCCGTCTTCCCGAAGGAACTCTGGGCGGTTCACAACAAAGGCAATATAACAATAGCAACAATTAAAATAAGACAATTAAAACAAGTAACAAAACTAAACAACTGAAAATAGCAGAAAATAGCAGATGGCGGGGGGGGAGCTTTTTTTTTTTAAGTCACCAAATGTCTCCCGGAAAAGGAGAGTTTTTAATGCCTTCCAGAAGGCTGGCAGGGACTCTGCTAGGCGCACTTCTGTGGGGAGATAGTTCCACATAGTGGGGCCAGCCACAGAGAAGGCTTGGGTACAGGTGGATGTTCTCCGAGCCTCCCTGGGTGTGGCCACCCGCAGCATGTGCGCCCGCGACAACCTAGTTGGATGGGCCGATGTTGACCACTGGTTGATCCACTCTGCCAGGTAGTCAGGTCCTAGGCCATGGAGGGTTTTATAAATCAAAACCAAGACCTTGAATCTGATTCAGGACGCAACGGGCAACCAATGCAGGCGAGCCAGAACTGGGGTGATGTGGTTGAACCAACGCACACCCACCACCAGTCTGGCAGCTGCATTTTGAACCCACTGCAGTCACCGAAGGAGAGTCAAGGGCAACCCCATGTAGAGCGTGTTACAATAGTCTATTCTCGAGATCATGAAATCTGAAGCATCAGCACATGGAAAAGGAAACATCCCAAACACAAAGGCCAGATGAGAAAATAAGGCAGATCTACTCATGTCCCAGTAGCCCTCCTACCAGGCCAAGACCCTCAGAAAGTCAAATTTTATTCCAGTTTCCCTTGTGGCGCAGTGGTTAAATGCCTGTACTGCAGGTAAAACTGTATTCACGACCTGGGGTTCAATCCCTGGTATCCCATGGTTGACTCAGCCTTCCATCCTTCCGTGGTCGGTAAAATGAGTACCCAGCTTGCTGGGGGGGGGGGATGTGTAGCCTGCTTAATTAAACTGTAAACCACCCAGAGACTACTCGAAGTGGTATGGGGCGGTATATAAGCAGAACACTTTGCTTTGTTTTGCTTTATCTTAAGCCATTCTTCAAAGCTCACATGCCTGAGGTTCCCATCAGAGACTTCTTGTCTTATCGACTCCCACCCACCCATCTCATATTCACTTAGCTACTTTAGGAAGCTTCTGGCCAAGAATAATACGACTGAAACTGTGGGACAATTGGAATTGCCACAAGTGATGAGTACATACCTCGGTTTGGAAGTCCAGTCCAATTCATCACGGCGTTTACGCAGATGTTCTGCTGAATACACACCCTTCCTCCTCCAGCCTCTCCTGCTAACTGGCCCATTCCATGGTGGCTGCGCACTTCCCTCCCCACCTCCCCAAGGCAACTATTCACTCACCTCTGCAGAATGCTCTTCCCTCTCCCAACTCTTATGTCAGCCACCCACTCAAAGGCAGTTCTGCAGTGCCACATACACTCCACGGCTTGGGAGCAGCCACTGAGAAGGTCCTCTTTCATGTCCTCACCATACATGCTTGGACATAGAAACATGGCACGCTGCATATCAGAAAAGTTGGAGGTTAAGTCAGTGTTTACAGTAGGACGCCCATATCTGCTGGGGATTGATTCCAAGCCTCAGTGGATATTGAAAATTCCAGTAACAGAAAATGAGAGAGGGGATGCATGGTAAAAGAGGGACAGAACAATTATTTCCACCTGCATTACCAGAGACCATGCTTATATAGTACTTCACTAAGAAGTATTCCTATCACAGTTTCTGCCTCCCTCTAATGGCCAGTTAGGGTAATACATGTGAAAATAGTTTTTCTAGGTTTGTTTTAAATATTTTTAGATCATGGATAAGTGAAACTGCAGATACTGAAGTAGTGGAAATGGGAGTCCTACTGTAAATTTATTTTCTACTTAATCAGTTGTGGCCCACTTAGGAGTTTTATCTGTGGCTGGGAGAAGAGAGACTGTTGGCCAGATGGTGTGGTATAAAAATAAAATAAATGAATAACATAAATAAAATGTAATCCTATGTTGTAAAAGGGATTTAGGAAAAATAATTTAAATTTGTTCCTCTGGCAAGGTCTTGTAGGAGCAGTAGGAAGTAACCAACGCAAGCAAGGCATTTGCAAATGGAAAAAAGCGGTTTATTGAGGAACAAATAAAAAGTAATAGAGTCTTGTAAGGCTTGAGAAGCCAAAATCAGATAAGGCTGCTGAAAGAACATATAGAAGCTTACCTGTATTTATAAGGTTACAGGTGTGTTTTTTCCACTTAGCAAGAATGGGTGGGTTCTGGTTTCCCCAGAAAATTTGGTACCAGTTACATTCTGTACCTTGCAGATAGTGTGCGTTCACAAGCTGTCACATGTTGCCATTTTTGATGTCAGCATATGTGCCCTTGTGTTGCTCTGGCACCACTCTGGCTATAGTAAGTTCTTTCAGAGGATAAAAATGTCTCTAGATTCTTATCTAGAGAACTTACTGTTTCTTTATGGGTTTGGAGTCCTAGGTCAAGATATCCCATACTTGCCAACAGCTGTAAGTTAACCTTACAGCTGGTTAACTGCTTGAGCATAAGAAGAACAACAATGCATGCAGTATTTTTCCCTCTAAGGGGATTACTAAATATGGAGGAGCTGAAGCTAAGCATACTAGAAGAAATAGGGGTCTGTTCTGTTACAACATTACAGTCTCCCTTTGGAACAGCAGATCTTGCTTTGGTTGTAATACTCTGCTATGTATTCATAGTATCTTCATTTGAGTACAGATTTTTTTATGTGCATGACCTTCTTTTGTGTTATTTCGAAGTGTTGCCTAAGAATCACAGCAGGCACATACATTGTTCTCTGAAAAGTATGTATTTTCAAATATGAACATATGGTAGAAATGGAATTGTTGCCTGGAAAAAAATATCTTATTTTTCCCCTTGCAAGCTGTCTTCAGCAAATGTTGTAATGTTGCTAGCCAAGTAAAAGGAATAACCATCTCCATTCTTGGTTTAGGATGGTGTTCATAACGTACCTCCACGAGAGAAGGTAATGTGTAAGATATAGTGACTCTGTTTATGCATAAATTGTTGGATTTCAGCCAACCATTAAGACCTCATTGCCATAGCATATATAAAAGTAAGCATGGAGATTTTTGTCTTGGCAGAAACCATGGCATTGTGCCATCATTTTTATTTCCTTATTTTCATATATTTTTTACTACTTGCTGCTAGGAGGTATTCTATCTAAGTTTCTTTCTTTCTACATACAACTACATTTACCACATTTGTAGAAAAGACAAGACTTCTATTACATCATGTGATTTTCCTTGACCATCATCTTGTGTTTTACATACTTTGTTTTGAGACCAGCCACTGCGTGGTAACCATGGGGTTAATTTGCAAGCCAATTAAAACACATATGGTTGATGAAATCCCACATGGAACTGCAGGTTTAATTGTAAGAAATAAACTTTCACCTTAAAATAAAGCTTGAATCAAGGGTGTGATCAGATGACTGAAAAGGCACAGCTGATCGCATCAGAAAGGGCTCCTTTGCAGGGAGCAAATCTTCTTTAAAACATCTCTTCATTCTTCTGCTTCCTCAAAAGTAGTAGCTCTACATATAGACCAAAAAAGGTCCACCTTGGGCATGGAACTTTGGAGTGCAATTCCTCATATGGACAGCCATTTGTCAGATTGGCTTTGGTTTGGATTCCCACATTGAAGAGGGTGTTGACTCGGTGGTTTTGTATGCCCCTTCAAACTCAATTATTCTATGATTATTATTCTCCAGGTGCCATGTCTTCATAGAACATTGGTGATCAGTAGCACAATCTGTTTTTTATCGAAAACTATTCTAACTAGAGAAGCTGTACTCACTGTGAACCATTGGCTTAAATTCTTAATCCAGAACATTCTTCTATGCCCCAGGCCACACTTCCCATCTATTTTTCCTTGAAGGATGACCTGAAGCAGATGGTATTTAGTACTGTGTATTATGTGACCAAAATATTGCAATTCTCTTCTCTTTATAGTATTGAGAATGTCTAGCTTTTTATTCATATGCTATAATATGGCCACATTAGTGACTCTGGCTGTCGAAGGTATTCTATGATTCATTGGAAAACATATTGCACCCAACTGCCCTACAAGCAGACCAAAATACAATCTATTCCCCCATTCCAGGCAAAAATCAAAGAAAAATAAAACAAACCAAAAGATACAAAAGACACAAAACATGTGGCACCTTAAAGACTAACTTTCATATTTTAATGTAACCTTTCATGGACACGTCCACTTCTTCAGACATATAGCTGCAGAATGAGGTGTGAAATATAATATGTAATGGAATATATGTTTCATGCCAAATATTTATTGGCTGTTGTATGTAGGCGTATTTGCATGCAAGCCCGGTTGTAAGTTCCCATAGAGACAAAGCTGGCGTGAGAGTGGATAGTGGAAGGGGGAGAGAAAGAGGGGAGTTGGTTTTGAAGGCAGTTTGTTGATATGTAGGTGTTGTTTTATGGCCATGTGGTAAATTAATAAATCTCTTCCCCCATATGATCATACCCACAATCACCTGTTTTCTTTTCTGAATAACTCACATCATTCCATTGTTCTTGGTTGTTAGTGTCAGAGGTCTTACTATTGCTTGGACCAATTAACACCCCTCTTCCCCGATTAAATAATGAGTCACATTAAAGTCCAAAAAGGGTTTATTAAATTTTAAATAGAAAACAAATATTCCACATTAAACAGTCTGTACTGAAGAATACTCCTATACTTGTTGCACCATCCCTCATAGCTGGATGGTATGCATGAAGGTAAGACTCTCCACTTCAACAGCCATGAGGAGAGATTAAAACTGTCATTTCTTGTCTATTTAACCGGCAGTCCTTTCAGAAAGGAGGATCATAAAAGAATATTAGTATAGACAGACCAATAGTAAGTCAGATCAGTGTGACTGACATACCACATTCTGAGACTATTGATCTGCATACTCTAACACAGTGGTTCTCAACCTGTGGGTCCTCAGATGTTCTTGGACTGCAACTCCCAGAAGCCTCCACCACTCGCCGTGCTGGAAGGGGTTTCTGGGAGTTGCAGTCCAGAAACATCTGGGGACCCACAGGTTGAGAACTACTGAGTTAGAGGATATTCAATCTTCAGCAGCCTCATCTTTCTTCCTATTCATACAGGGGGAGTCAGATCACTGTTAAAATACGTGATTTATCTTGTTACGTAATTGATGCTCTTTGCCATCTTACTCATATTTTTTGTTTACTTCTTCCTGAGTTCAGTACCATTTTCATTATTAATTCTTTGACATAATGACATGAAATATGGCTGCCGCATTTTCCCCAGAAAGAAATTATTGTTCCCACGATCCCTTTCTGACTATAACCTGTTTCTCACAATCTCTCCACGTTAATGGAACTCTCAAGAAACAAACAGGTTGCTGGCACCAGACTGAAAACAAAGCTGTACATTATTCTGAAGCAGCTGATTCAGGACACAAGATAAGAACAACAAGCCTTTAAATATTTAAACCAGCTACTCAAAATATGATGGAACAAAGAAAACCACAATAAAAGGGAAACCATTAAAAAGTTTTCCCCCATTTCACTGTCAAAAAAAATCATGAGTTGAGTCTTTTAAGAGATCTTAAATCTACATCTTAAGCTTAATTATAGAATCATAGAATCTATATTCTCATTAGAGAGCAGATAGGAAAAGAACAGCTAATTTAAAATATTTATTATTCACTCTTGCATTGTTAATGTTTTAGTGCCTGAAGTATCTTCATACCTTACTTGCTTTTCATTAGTTTCTACGCATGTCCACAGAGTAAATATGATTGCTGGAGAGGTTGCATGAATTCAATGCTATTGCTTTGTCTCCTATAATATCTGCATATAAATATTCTCTGTTCTCCTTTCTTGAATAATTGACATCTTCCAATACATTCCTGGCAAACCCTCTCCACAAGTTCTTTCTAACTCAGTCAAAATCATTTCCAAGGAATCTCCTATCTCTTTCTCAAAAATTTCACTTTGAAATGTCAAAAGCAATACATTTTCTATAACTTACAGACCCTGCGAAGGACGGAATATTGTTTTGCTCTCTCCATTAAAGATGACATAAGAGCATCGCTGATTCCCAATCCATGGGCTGTGGCACTGTCATGTTACCTGAGGGAAGATGACAAATGAGTTATGTAGAACCTGCAACAAAAATTTACAGTGCAGGAAAGCCTCAAGGGAGAATTATCTGGCTGATGTCTTCCCAATCATATCATTTTTCAGGCTTCAACCCATGCCACTGAACTCTGACAACTAAATATTATGACAAGGACTTAATGTTATACTGTACTATACTTCTGACGCATTAGCACAGAGAACGTTAAAGAACTGGGGGGGAATCAAGTAGAGTTTGGCTACTGTTTTTAAATTGATGGGAATTTAAATGTTTGCAGGCCTTATATTTCTAACTTCAAAGCAGAAGGCAAAGTGGGCTGCTTATATACCACCCCATCGTGTTTAAAGCACTCTCTGGACAGTTTGTGATTTAATTATGCAGGCTACCCATTGTCCCCTCTCAGCTCCCAGCAAGCTTAACAACCTCATAAGGATGGAAGTCTGAGTGAACTTCAAGCTGGCTGCCAAGGATTGAACCTGGATTGTGAGCAGTTTTGGCTTCAGTACTTCAGTTTAGCTACAAGACTCTGTGGTTAAACTTTTAAGCAACTGAAGACTGCATGTCAGCTTTTTAAAGATCTCCTGCTACTGCTCAATGTGTTTTATGAGTGTGTATTAATATAGAGAATGGCGGACTATAGCTTTAGAGGTAAAAGGTAAAGGTTCCCCACACACATGTGTGCTAGTCGTGTCTGACTCTAGGGGCGGTGCTCATATCTGTATTCAAGCCAAAGAGCCAGTGTTGTGCAAGTCCGTGGCCATGTGGCTGGCATGGCTGCAAAGAAACACTGTTGTACCTTCCTGGTTTTTACAGCAGTACCTATTTATCTACTTGCATTTACATGCTTTCACACTGCTAGGTTGGCAGGAGCTGGGGCTAACATCGGGAGCTCACTCCGCTGCCTAGCATCCGGGGTTCAAACTGCTGAGCTACCGACTTTGTAGCTGACAGTTTTCTGTGCTCTAGCCCGCTGAGCCACCATGCCCCTATACCTTTAGGGAGAGTCAAAATGGGAGAGATTGCCACTGAGGTAATGACTGGTTTCTTTTAAAAAAAAACAGGATAGAAACAAACTGTTATAGTGAAATAGAATTGCTTTGCTGTAAAAGTGGGAAAGGGGGATGAACCAATGATGCAAGCATCCTACACCAGTGGAAAAGTAATTGAATAATTAAGAGTAATTTTAAAGTAATTCACCCATCCTGCTAATAGGAAGAAGCAAAATAGGCCGAATCTTAATAGGAAATGTTTAATTAAAGGCACAGCACCAAAGAATAGCCTTAGTAGTGATTTTTCTACGCATACCTGAAAGACTGGTCTTTCATGATCACAGATCAGATTTGAAATGACAGCACACATCATTGACTAGAATGTTCTCATTTTGCTGAGACACAATATACAGCATATTCCCCACAATGGCAGAATGAACAAGTGGTGGTGCTTCCGAAGAAGACAACTAGTACAAAAACAATGTGGAGCATTTTACTTTTGACAGGCAGAAGGATCGTGTAGAAACAGCCAAAATCATTGAATATAGCTTTGTTCCTTATGATGCCAATTCTTAAAGTAATTAGTGAAACCAAAATGAATCTCTACCAGATAATTGTGTCCCTGTGGGTCTCTAGTAATTAGGACAAATGTTTTGTTGCTACATTTCTCTTTCCACCAATTAGAACATGCCAATTAATGCTGCTTCACAGTGTGGTTGGGAAAGAAAAGAACTATATTGGAGAATGCCAAAAGTTTCAGTGTAAGGTCAAAGAAGAACCTTCTATGAGCGGAAGTAAAATCCTAAGTTGCCTTAGAGAAGGAAAATCAATAATATCAATGAAATCTTTACACCGAACGTTAGAGGAATGAATATTCCTTAAGAATAGAAGCACTGCTACTCGTTCAGACCAAGAATGTCTCTGACAAAATTATGGAGATAAAAGTGCCAGTGATCCATCCCTGCAGTTGTGGTCAGGAAAGCAACAAGTAGATGAGAAAAGCCAATTAAGGAAACAACTGGAGGGAATGTTCCATAGTTTAAAATGTCTCTATACCAAAGCACACAGGAGAGGAAACCAGCAAGATGAGTTTGAACTCTTAATGCAGGAAGGAGAATGTGATTTAATACTTGTTAAATCTGAAACATGTCGGGATGAGACTTATGACTGGAGTATAGGAAATAAATGGTTTGATTTGTGCATAAGGAATAGATTAAACAGAAAGAGGGAAAATGTAGCATTGCGAGAGCTTACCTATGAGGTGATCCTTGACTTGGAGGCTCAAAGGCTGGTGGATGAGTGACATCACTAGAGGACTTTACTACAGACGTCCAAGCCAGGCCGAACACTTGTGTGACGTCCTCCTAGATAAAAATGCCAAATGTGTGTTTGCTTGTTTTTACTCTGCCTTTCTCCAATATTTACAAGCGTAAAAACAGTAAGTATAAAATATTTAAAAAGAATCAAACATATTATATTAAAATAGTAAATAAAATCAATACTATAAGCACATTTAAAAACAACAGAGCACAAAAACATATTTAAAAACTCTCTTGGACCACCAGTCATTAAGCAAAAGCCTATCCGAAGAGAAAAGCCTTTACCTGCTTATGGAAGTACAGCAAAGATGGGACTAGCCTAGCTTTCCATAGGCTGGGAGCGGTGACAGAGAAGGCCCTCTCCCACTGGAGGTCAGGACTGCCTCATATCTGCTGTCTTTCCAGAAGCAGGCAAAGACCTTCCTTTTCAGGCAAGCTTTCCCTGAATGATGGACTACCTGCTACGTGACTTTTAGATGGATTACCATGCATGATTGCATTGACTGATTTCATAAGAACACTAATGTTTTCCATGTTGCTTTTCACCCCTCATAATGGATTCTTCTTTTCTTATTGTGTGCCCTTTATAGCTCTAATGTTACCTTTTAATGTTCCAAGATGCCTGTTAAAATTCCCTGTTCTTAACTTGAATATGTCTTAATTAATTGTTCTGTACTATTATCCCTCATTATTATAAGCCATGTTGGGTCCTTTCCTAAGGAGAAAAGTGGGGCAAAAATATTCAAAATGAATAAATAAAATAAAAATGTCCTCACCAAGCATACCTGTGAGAGTGGTGGGACTGAGAGAAAGGCCAGCCCTATGATCTTAATTCCCAAGCAGGCTTGGGTTTAGATACTGTAACTTGGACCCAAGCCCTTCAAACAAGAGACATTTAATAGTATAAGGGGAGACTTGAGTTACTCTGATACTTGTTGGAAGTCCAACTTAGTGAAAAAATGTAAGGTTCATCTATCTCTGTACTTGCCTTGGTGACAATTCTAACCTTACAGAAGGCAGAAGAAACAGCAATGGGATTGGCCCTCCTGGATCTGATAATAATTAACAGAAGAATGGTTCCAAGGGGCACAAGATAAGGGCAACTTTGACTGGAAGTGACCATGCCCTCTTGGGAATCATTATGCTAAGGAAATGGAAAGCTGAAGAGAAGTAAAGGCAAAGCTCTGAACTTTGAGAAAGCTGATTTCAAAAACAATTGTGGAAGTAGAAGACGGTAAGATCCTGCAGTATGTCAGCTACGATTGGAGCCAGAGGATTGACAAGTGGACAGTCTGCTGCAGAGAGCAGGGTTGTCCCACTTTGAACAGGCTGAGGTCTACTTTTTTCTGGCCCAAAGTGCATGAGGGCTACCACACTAATACCTCTACTTACGATTTTTATCCATTCCAAGCACATGCTTGTAAATAAAACTTGTTGTAAGTAGAACAACAGTTTCCCATAAGAATGCATTGAAATCTGTTCCCTCCAGAATGGATTAATTGATTTTCAATGCATTCCTATGGGAAGGCTGACCATGCAAACACTTCCCTTGCACACGCTCAATCATCTGGCCAGTGGGGGGAGCAAGGGACCACGCCATGGCCCTTGAACTGCCCCACTCAGCTGAGACTTTGCTGGGGCAGTGGTCGTCCTTGGGATGGGGGAGGAAGGGGTGGAGAACTTATCCCCTCACTTTTTATTGGTGACCAGCAGGCTACTTTCGAACCCTTCATGGGCTACTGGTAGCCCGTGGTCTATCTGTTGTGCAGGCCTGGCATAGAGAAATGCTCAGAAATGCTGTGTGCCTACTTGGCCAGTACCTTCTCCCAAATGGTGGTACACCTTATGCAAGCAGAATTAAAAAATATGATCTCAGGGACCCTAGGTATACCTCTGGAGAATTTTTGAAAAACAGGTAAGGTCCCGGGAAAACAAACGGTTGAGACCAATAGAGGAAAAAGTTCCAAAACAGCTTATTAAACATTCACGTTGCTGCCCAGCATTTTTGATAAAGGACTTGGCCGAAAGGAGGATGTTCATCTGCAAATCTGCAAATCAAGCCAAACTGGGAAATGAAGGGTAGTTAATATTTCAGAACACAGAACCTTAATGGATTGGGGAACTGAGCCAAAATAAACAAGACTAAATGGAGGAGGAAGAAAAATGTATATACCATTTTACCAGCAACATGAGCTGCTTCAGGATTCATTGTTTGGAATGCAAGTTGGACACCTGCCATCCCTTTCCATGAAATAGCTTCTGCTATCTTCTTGTGGGGAAAATATCTTTCTATAGTCAGTCCTCGTGATCTCTCAGGCTTGATCTCTTTGCTTTTGTTTGGGGGGAGGGAAAGAGATTTGGGAGGTTTTGATACATTTTCCCAGAAATATTTCCCACTTCCTGTCGTGGTAGCCATGTTAGTCTTTTCAAAAATTTCAGGCAAAAATCAAAGAAAAACAAAACAAAAGACACAAACATGTGGAACCTTATAGACTAACTTTCATATTTTTAATATAATTTTATTATTTTAACTAACTTTCATATTTTGGTGTGATGTTTCATGCACATGTGCACTTCTTCAGACATATAGCAGCAGAATGAGGTGTGAGATACTGTATAATATGAGATATATTGATTGGCTGTAGTCTAGATAGCCATTGGCTGTAGTACATAGAGTTCGGGGGGTGGATAGGGGAGGGGAAGGAGGAGGGGGAGAAACGGAGGGAGAGTTAATTAGTAGAAAAGGTGAGAAGATTAAATGGTGAGAAGTATGGGCTAGAGCTGTAAAGGAACAGAAGACTTGGGGAGGGAGGGTTCCCCCTCCCTCTCCCAAAATTCAGGTAAATGTTGTGAATTTTTCCACCCACTGCAGCCCCATGGCTCAAGTGGAAATCAGCTGCAAAATGTATGGCACCCATTTATTTTATTTTTACAGAGAAGTGCAAAACCAGCAACTTGACAAAAAATGCAGTTGTTAGTGTCAGGGCGTTTATACACGACCCCTAAGCTCCGCTGCAAATGGCTGCAAGGTCCGGACCTTAAAAATGTTTACCCACCAGCTCCGGACTTTGCAGACAATTAAGTGCGACCCCGCCCACTTAGCGTGACCAAACAGCAGTTTTCTTGTACCTGGTCTTTGATGGTGACAAATATTTGATCCGGTGTAAGGATAGTGAGTGCGGGGCTCTCCTGGCTTCTGTTTGTTCTTTTTTTGCGCCCCGCCCCTTTAAGAGATCTGAATGCTGTCCGGAAGAAAACTGAGGTAAACCAGCAGTCTTTTCTTTCTTTTTTTCTCCCTCCCTCAGGCAGCCAGCAACCAGGAAGTGCCGAGGGGGGTGGGGACAGAGGAAGACAGAGGAAGAGCGACCAACCCCTAAGATCTCTGGTCCGAATTTAAGTGGCCAGTGGATCTTAGGGGCCATGTAAAAAGGCCCTAAGCGAAATAAAACTGCTTTTCCTTTCCCATTTCTGATTCCCATGCCTAGGTGCCAGATTTAGGGGCCTCATAGAATCACGGAGTTGGAAGAGACTTCAAGGGTCATCCAGTCCAACCTCCTGCCATGGCGGAACCTCCATCACAGTGCTCCCTACAGATGGCCATTCAGTGTCTGCTTAAAAACCTCCAAAGGAGGAGACTCCACCACCTTCAATAAACCAGTTTAACTTATGTGTATTCCAGTCCTGTTCTTAAGCTGATTTCCATGAAACGATAAATGTAAAAATGGTGGGGTTTTGTTGATGTTTTGTTGTTTTTATTTTGCTACAAGCATCCTGAAAAGTTACCTCTGTTTTGCAGGCATAAGCATATAGCACAAGCCCTCTACCTGCTGCTAGTATAAATACCAGGCATCCGTAGTCATAGGAAATGTTTCAAAGTTACTCATATATACATTAATTATTCTGGCAAATATTCATCTGAAAACATAGAGATGACTTCCTGTGTCTTTTGATAGTAATAAAGAAGAAGAGTGTTCCTCAAGCTTGATAAAAGAAGACACTTATATAGGCAATATATATCGATGAAGAATGTATTTCTATACCTGGTAAGCTACAAAATCCCTGAAGGTCATTTTTAGGGGGTGAAGGAAACGAAATGTGAAGGACCAGTTGTGAATGCAGATAAATCTTTTGAAAACACACCTCCCAGGTGGGACTGGATGTGTACAATTGGCAAATGGGAAGAAAAAGAAGCAGGAAATCTTTCTTTCATTCTTGTTTCAAGGTCTTTTCTCTCTTTATGTTGATAAAATAGTCAAAAGCTCAGGAGAGACAAATGGGAAACAAAAAAAAATTTGGAGGGATTGTAGTCCATCAAAGAAAGATATGTACATATACCTCATATTTATATGACAGACAACAGGTCTGCCGAAAGATTAGAAGCAGAAAGTGGAACAATGTTTAGATCAAATGGGCTTGTGTGGATGTGTGTATTATGTGCTATCGAGATACATTTGACTTGCATTTGCTCTAGAAAGATTTTTTAAAGTGTGTGAGCCTTTAAACAAATATATACTAGCGATACTCCAAGTGAGCGTCTATGGCTGATCTTCCACATCTGTTACACTACCCAGAGTGTCAAGAAGCTTGTGGATAAGGGATATCCAGTTGACATTGTTTATCTGAACTTTCAGAAGGCTGTTCACAAGGTCCCGTACCAAAGGCTCTTGAATAAACTTGCCAGTCATGGAATCAAGGGACACATCTTATCCTGGATCAGCAACTGGCTAAGGGACAGGAAACAGAGTAGCACTAAATGGACACTTCTCCAAGTGGAGGGAGGTAAAGAGTGGGGTCCCCCAAGGTTCAGTACTGGGACCCCTGCTTTTCAACCTCTTCATGAATGATCTAGAACAGTTGTTCTCAACCTGTGGGTCCCCAGATGTTCCTGGACTGCAATTCCCAGAAGCCTCCACCACTCCCTGTGCTGGAAGGGTATTGGAATGCATTGAAGGCAAGGCTTCAGAGAATCAAAACATCAAAAAACGGAAGGTTGGGCCGGAAAAAAAAATTGAGAACAAAGGCATGGAATTTCACATCTGATCACAGAACGAGGACGTGCAGAAACAGTCATGCCAGTATCATCCATCACGCTCATGTGTACATGGGAACAGGGACAGAACCGCAAGAAGACCACGTGACTGAGGCCAACATCAACACGCAACGAACTTTCTCCCGGGACAAGAGTGGACGTGAAGTAACCGTCTTAGACTTAACTTATTTTCCCTGAGCGAGTTCTTCCTGTTTCTTCTTGCTTGCTCTTTCATTTTAAATACAGCAGCAAACCTACAAGCACAGACGCCTGCTTAAAACACTGTAGTAAGTTCCTCCTATCCTAAAGGGATTTCTTAAGAAAGAGGGAAGTTCTTTTTTTTTTTTTGTTTAATACTGGTCTCCGGAGTAATTACTCCAATAATTACAAGCTTTGTTCTCAGCCATTCCACACTGCCAGTAAATACCAAATAATCCTTAGATAATCCACAGGCACGTTCTGAACCTCACCTATGCTACTGCATCTGCCACTTATTTCCTGACTAGACTCTACCCCAGGGGCATTTCTCCCAGCTGAGCCTGACTGTTCTACTTAAAATCCCTGCCACACACACACACACAAAGACTGTGCTTCAAATATATGCTACTACCATTATATGCACAACAAATGGCAGTTTTTATTATATTTCCTGTAACTGTTTGGAAACTGATTTAACCAACTGTGTGGCCCACAAAGGTCCATCTCACACCAGATTACCAATGTTTGGTATAATGTTTTCTGTGCCTTGCTCAACAGAACTGCTATTTCTTGACGTGTGTTCTCCTGCTGTACTTTCATATCTAAAGTTGCAGTATCTCATGCAAAGCAAGCTTTACAGAACTGTCCCTCCTGGATCCCCCAAAATCTGCTTTTAGCAGCTTTCCAGCATTTTTGGGAGGTTTCTGTGCTAATGACAAAGCATCTGATGTCATACAGGGCTTGTCAGCCAATAAACATTGTAAGCGGTGGGTCGGACATGCTGCTATTTCTGCTCTGCAGTGATCAACATCAAGCACAACATTTTAGAGGAATAATTCCTTGTCAATAAATTTTCAAAAAAAGAAAGGGTGAAATTAATTGTCCTGGGTGTTAAAAATAATAATCACAACCAGAAATATATGCATGCATACAAGCTATTTTTGTAATACTGGCTATTGGCTAATGTGCCCTAATTCCGACCATATTTGTCTTACTACTTACATGTGTCATTTCTCCATTTTAGTGCTGCCTAGATGCCCTAATCACATCTGATCTCACCTGATTTCAGAAGCTAAGCAGAGTTGGCCCTGGTTAGTACTTGGATGGGCAACCACCACGAATGTCAGGTGCTGTAGGCGCCTGGAGTAGGAACTGGCAAACCACTCCAGTATTCCTGCCAAAAAAACCCCATGGGCATGGGGTCACGAAGAGTCAGTCACAACTGTAAAGGCACAATACACACACACACACACACACACACACACACACACACACACACACACACACACACACACACACACACACACACACACACACACACACACACACACATATATATAGCATCAGCTGCCTAGATGGTATTCTAGAGTGACTATGAAGAGAAAATGGGCAAGATTAGAGGCTGAGCAAACAAGAGATGGACTTCTGATAATTAACTAAGTCCAATTTGCGGACTTCTGATTGGGAAATGGCTGGCTCTTGTGTTCAAATTTGGTTTCATCTACCATGTCTTGTCTCATGTTAGGAAAATAAGGATTAAATTTTGTCTGAGGAATAGAAAACAAAGCAAGGATGAAGGGAGGAAAATGAGAATTCAGTACTGGAGCAATCATTTCACTACCAAAAGTCATCATCATCATTTGCTATCAAGTCAATTCTGACTTATGGCAACCCTTTACAGGGTTTCCTTATAAAGAATACTCAGAAGTAGAGATGGGCATGAAACAGAAAAAAATGTGTTTTGTTTTGTTTTGTTTCCCCTGTGTTTCATTTCATTTTAAATGAATTTTTACAAAAAATGAAAGGAAACAAAACATTAACAAAACGATCCATTACTGTATAAAACGGCTCCCCTAGGTCCTAGAAGCATCAAATTTGGTGCCCGTAGGACCCAAGGGAGCCATTTTACATAGTAATGAAATGGTTCATTTTAAAATTTCAAAAAAAATCAGCACTTCATTTAATAACAAAACATTACCTGTTGTTTCATTGTGTTACAAAATGACAAAACCGTGTTACAAAACAACAAAATTGTTTCCCTTTTTTGTAAGGTGCCCATCCCTTCTCCTGGAATCATAGAATCACAGAGTTGGAAGAGACCTCAATTGCCATCCAGTCCAACCCCCTGCCATGCAGGAACCCCCATCACAATATTTCCAACAGGTGGCCATCCAGCCTCTGCTTTAAAACCTTCAAAAAGGAGACTCCACCACCTTCCTTTGTGGCAGCATATTCCACTGCCAAACAGCTCTAACCCTCATGAAGTTCTTCAGAATGTTCAAATGGAATCTCTTTTCCTATAGTTTGAAACCATTGCCCCGAGTCCTAGTGTCTGAAGCCATGAAAAACAAACCAGCTCCCTCTTCCATATGACATCCTTTCAAATATTTAAACATAGCTATCATATCCCCCCTCAGCCTTCTTTTTGAAAGGCTAAACATTCCCAGTTCCCTAAGCCATTCCTTGTAAGACATTTCTTCCAGACCCTCAATCATCCTGGTCCGCCCTCCTCTGTTCCCTCTTCTCAAAAGAGGTTTGCCATACCCTTCCTCTGGGGGCATCCTAGGACTGTGTACTTTGCCCAAGGCCACATAGACTGCCTCTACTTTCAGGAGGCACAATGCAGAAATGAATTCCCAACCCAAAGCACTGAGCTCTCCAGGCAGGCAAAGCCGAACTGGTTCCCATCCCATTCCATTCACTGCAGACTACAAGTTGCATCTTACATCAGTCCTAGCAACAGAACCATGTTCTCCATCACATCTTGAATGCATCGAGTTGTTTTGGCAATGCCGGGTAAAATGTATAATATATGTCTGGCTGGGTTTTGAAGTAGCTCGCCACCCCACAACATGCACTCTCTGATCTCTCAGTTCTGTCAGCTTTGGCATGAAACAAAAGAGACGATTATGAAGAAACACCTTCTCGTCATTTGTAAAACAGCTTGTCTCTCAGCACTGCAGCATAGAATGATCCATGTGGAGTGTGATATATGCAAATGGAGAATGACATATGTGGAATGTCTTGTTGAGAGCACGCTTGCCAATGGATGGTGACTGGTTGGCAGAATGAGAAGATGCAGGGCGACTGGAAGTCATGAAATTTAAGTTACATAGCTGTATGTAAAAATCAGACCTGCAGACTGCCAGGGTCTAACCCCCCTTTGAACATCTGCAGGTGTAGCTTTATGCTATGGCAAGTACAACAGAATGTTTAGCCTTTGCAACTGCTTTTTTTTTAACTGATGCTTTGTTTTTAATCTTTTTGTGTGAACCGCCCAGAGTTCCCTTTGGGAAACGGGAGCGGTATATAAATGCAAAAATAAATAAATAAATACATTTTAAAATTTAGCAACATGCAGGGAACCTCGGTCCTGCTGATCCATTGAGCCTTGGTGCCAACTGGAAATAGGTCTATAAAGCCACTATAAAACCATTCAACTATTCAACTATAGAACATCTTCCTTTCCCGGCAGACTTCCTGCCTAGAAACTCGGGGAAGCCTCCCAATTCTCTGTGGCTCCAGCAAGCAGCTTAAGACTTAACTGCCTAATTGCTACTAAACTGCTGGGATAACCAGAGCAAAGGAGAAGACAGTGTGATGGACAGAGAGTCCAGGTTCAAATTCATGCTCAGCAATGGAAATTCACTGAAGGTGTGGAACGCATTAAAAACCACTCCTTAAATATCTCAGTTAGCTTGAAAATGGCAGAGATGAGGGAACTGCAAGTTTGAAATAACCTAGGAAGAGGACTTTGGTCTCTGCCAACTGTTGCAAAGGGCGCCCTGTGCTCCCTGCGCTGCTTAGCAGCCGTCCAGCCCATTTATTCAAGTGATTTATCAGCAAGAAGTGGGCCTGAGCTGTTTAGGCCTAGGGAGATATATCTGACGTATTCAGAATAGATATGGGCACGAAACGAACAATTTTTTGTTTCCGTTTTTGTTTTTTCGTTCCGTTACGCAACGAAACGACAAACGAATTTTGTCTCTAAAATGAAACGAAACGAACAGAAACACCAGATTTTTTGTCGTCCGTTTCGTTTTCGTTACAGCAATACATTGAACTGCTTTAAATGCTAAAAAAAATCACAAAAAATTGAAATAAATGGTAACAAAATGGTAACAAAACAAATGAAAATGAAAACAATTTTTTTGCAAAATTCACGAAAAATGGAAACAAACCGAAACGGACCCCCTAAACGACAAACGACAAACGAAACACCATTTTTTTTAATTCGTGCCCATCTCTAATTCAGAATTCAGGGAAGTAGTCTTTGTCTTTCTTTCCATTACATTTCCATTTAAAATTTGATGCACTGATGCTTTTATTTCTGCTTCTCAATAGTTGGCAGAAGTAGTTCTGAAAAATATTTAAAGCAGTTTTTAATTATTCATTCTTCTAGATAGGTAGGTAGATAATCTCATCTTATAAAGGTGTCCGGTGAAACTTCGTATGTATTCTAAGGTGATTTCCAGGATCTTCTAAAGCCTTCCACTAGCACAGAAGTCCTTGGTTTTAGGTCCTGATTTACAACTCCACTCTTTCATTTTCTTATGTAAAGTCCAAAATCATGAACAATAATGTCATGTTATTAAAAATATCTTATCTGAAGACATCAAGCAGAAAGGAAATCACCAGGGGCTTTCAGCTCCAGGTCAAAGGAAAATAACTTGTCCCTCATTAGCATGATGAACTGAAATCTATGATTATGTTAGAGCTTTATTTAAGGCATAATTAGTAGGAAGGCTGTGCACTTGCAACCATTTCACACAGAGCTGCACAATCAAATTGCAGTCTTAAAAGATCAGTGGTTTAAAAGCATCCTCGATTAATAATCTTTATCTTTTGCTATATGTGCTCTACCAAAACATAAGCAAATGTGTTATTGAATTTGTAGATGTCTTTGTAGTTTGGTAAAAACCTGCTGTTCCAGTTGCTTCAGCCCCCTCAAGAGCACCAGTTAGGTGTTGGCAAGAGAGAGTTTGATGCTGTGCCATGCTGTCATGGGTTCTATAAGGTGTTCTGTAGTTCACAAATGCACTCTCCTGTTGCCAGTGTGGAACTGAGATTCAGCTGCCACTCAAATCACTTTCTGTACATGGAGGGTGTTTTTCTCACCCTTCACCCCAGGAAGCAAAATATCTTGAGTTGGCCATGAACAACCAACTAGCAGTCCTTCCCATCTAACTCTACCCAGTGCATGTATTACCATAGTGGAACACAGCCATAGAAAAGTAACAAGTAGAGCACAACAATAATATATACCATATATACTCGAGTATAAGTCGACCCAAGTATAAGCCGGGGCCCCTAATTTAAACCCCCAAAACTGGGAAAAAATTATTGACTCAAGTGTAAGCCTAGGGTGGGAAATGCAGCAGGGCCTGGCAACTCCTCCTTTGTGAGCTGGGTGTGTGTGTGATGTTTAAAATGACTTTTAGCCACCAAGGCAAGTGTTTGAGTTGGTGGCTGAAAGTCATTTTAAACCTTGTTTTAAAATGACTTTTTAAAAAGTCATTTTAAACATGGGGGGTCAGGAGAAGTGGTGCACAATGTTTAAAATGACTTTTAGCCACTGACCCAAACTTGCCTCAGTCGCTAAAAGTATTGACCCGAATATAAGCCGAGGGCCCCTTTTTTCAGCCCAAAATTAGGGCTGAAAAACTAGGCTTATACTCGAGTATATACAGTAAATATATACAGCATTTAGAACTAGACATGGGCACGACTCGGCGAAATTGTTGTTTTTGTTTTCGGTTAACGATAATTAAGCTGTCAGAACTCAAACTCGAACCAAAAAAAAATTGATCGGGTTTTTCGTTTCCATTTGTGGCATCACGGCGATTGCGCGACGCGAAGCACAGAAAAAGTTGTTAAAAGTTTTTTTTAAAAACCCCAAATCCCGGCCAAAAAAGCAGGCGAAAATATGCCTGCCTGAGGCTTTGCCACCTACCAGAGGGGTTGTTTCTTGGGGGTCCCTGGCCTCCCCCCCTCTTCTCCTGTCCTGGGCTGCTTGCACCAGCCTGGGGGAGGGTCATCCTCGTCGTCTGTCTCACTGCATGCCATGCGGTGGGGGGGGATCCAAAATGGCGACCACAATTTTTCTTTTGAAATCATGGTAAAAAAACACACCAAATCACCACAGAAACATGTGAAATTTATTTATTTTAAATGCTTGAATTTTTATAGTAGCAGCAGTGGGTTTTTAATAGCAATAAAACATCGTGTTGATTTTATTTTATTTTATTTTATTATTTATTTTTTTAGACCTGCCCATTTGGGCTGGGCATGGGATGGGACCATGCAAATTTTTTGAACCATTGCACCAATGGCATCGCCAGGTGTTTGACTGACACTTCTGGATGTCTCGGAGGGCATAAAAAGCCAAGGCACCTTCCAGAAATCGCAGTCGGGTGTATGGATGTGGTTGAGGGAGGAGGGCTGGCTGCTGGTGCTGGTGTGATCCGATCGAGATTGAAGAGGGAGGCTGGAGGCTTTAGGATTTAAGTTAGGCAGGGAGGGAGGGAAATGAATTTAGAAAATAATTTCTTTGATTCCCTGCAGCTTTGTCTGCTGAATGGAATAGCAGTTTATTCTTTATTTCTTCTCTGGCAGTTTGAGGATTTTTTCTGATATTGGATAAAGGGGGAGGTTCGACTGGGAGTGGGAGGTGTGGATTTATTTTAAAAATATATTATATACTACCATTTATTTTCTATGTTCCCAACTTCAATTTGCTTGCATACACACACATTTGGGGTGCAAGCCAAGAACAGAACCTCTATCCTAAGTGATATCCTAACTGCCCACTCGCCTGTCCACCCGTGCCACCACCCGCCTGCAGCCCGCGCCACCGCCCACCCACTCGCTCGCCCGCCCGCGGCCGCCACCCACCCATGGCCCACTGCCAATGCCTCCTGCCCACACTTCACCCCGCCCGCCACCTAGGGCGCAAAAACACCTAGTGCCGGCCCTGATTGCGGGACGCCCCTATGCTCTGGGAAGTCAAATCGCGCTAAATCATGGTGGAAACAACAAACGACAAACGGAAACAACAATTTTTTGAAAATTCCGCGACAAACGGAAACGACCCGAAACAGAACCGTTCCGACAAACTGAAACTTGAAGCGTCATTTTTTCTGGCCGTGCCCATGTCTATTTAGAACAACACCAGATATGCACGCTTTAGACTGCAACTGAAGGAACCGTAGAGCAAAACTGTGCCCTGCCCTGTAGAATATGTTATAAAATAGATATTGGGAGAGGGAGGCAGAAAAGGTCCACAGAAATAAGAAAATAAAGCAGTAGAAAATGGGATAAGGAGAATACCATCTGGATTTTGGAGAATTTCTGGAATTATCTGTCATTGAAGCAGAACTTGTGTGTGTGTGTTGTGTTGTTACAGTCATGACTGACTCTATGTGACTCCATGTCCATGGAGTTGTCTTGGCAGGAGTACTGGAGTGGTTTGCCAGTTCCTACTCCAGGTGCCTACAGCACCTGGTATTCCCTGGTTGGTCGCCCATCCAAGTACTAACCAGGGCTGACCCTGCTTAGCTTCCGAAATCAAGAGAGATCAGATGTGCTTAGGGCATCTAGGCAGCTGAAGCAGAACTTAAAATGTATAATTAGCCCATCAGGAAGCACTCTGTGGAAAAGAAAAAGGTGTAAACACTGAAAGAGAGAGAATGAGAGAGTGTTGAAACCATTATAATTATCATACACAAGTATGATTGCATTTTTTTAAAAAAACCAGTCTATTAAATGCAAAAATAGAGTTAATATCAGAAACACAGGGTTGGTGTCCACTCTTTGAAGGTAAAAGCATTTTCTTTGCTTTTTAGCTCTCAGCATATATAATATACAAGTTTTAAGGAGCACAACACAGTCCCAGCCCAGTTCTCTTTGAAATACTTAACTAAAACCACAGAGAGGTGTTTCAAAAACCAGTGAGTGGCTTTCATGTTTCAAAAGTCTGAACAGCACCTGCAATTTGACTGCATGATCTCTTGGCATTTTGTTTGAATTAATAACAGTTTTGTTCTGGGTTAATTATTTTCCAGAATTACCTTGCCGAGTGATCTTCAGATGCATCCCAATGTGATTATGGTTTATTCCAAGCTTTTGCTTGGTATACTGGTATTAAGGATGGTGGGGAAAATGCTTCTTCAGCAATCAACAACACATCCAGTTTTAAATCTACTAAAAAGGTTGTACAGAGCCTGGGCAGAGATTTGGGCATCTGGAGCATTTTGAAAGCAAAGAAGGTGCAAGGGAAAGAATGTATAAACATAATTAGGATTTGAAATTGAAAAATTGAGGGACTGAATAATCAGAAATGAACATTTATGAATAGTATCCAAATGTCAAAATTATTGCTAATCTTCAATAGACTAGAATTTCCATAATGTCACGAAGGGCCCACAACACTTCCAATCTGAAGTGCTTGTTTGTTTCAAGAATTGCTTGATCGTTTGGTTGTATTAATCCTGGTGGTTAAGCTATGCTTTAAAAGAAGCCATGATCTGAAGCCATGCTTTGATTGTGTTCTCAGTGACCATAATTATTTTTTTCTGGCACACAAAGAGGGGCAAGAAGGAATTAATATGAGGCTAAACATAGTTTATAAATGTTTTTCACTTTTATCTCAACTGGTCCAGCAGAAACACACACTGAAAACCTGGGACAGAACTAGACATTTGCAGCAAGCTGTGGCAAAGGTATTTACTGCAGGTTTGCTGCAAACACATGTCCTGTTTTAATAGCTATGTTTAAATATTTGAAAGGATGTCACATTGAAGAAGGGGCTGGTTTGTTTTCCATGGCTTCAGAGACTAGGATGTGGGACAGTGGCCTCAAGCTGCAGGAAAAGAGATTCCATTTGAACATTTGGAAGAACTGAATGACAGTTAGAGCTGTCTGGCAGTGGAATATGCTGCCACGGAGGGTGGTGGAGTCGCCTTCTTTGGAGGTTTTTAAGCAGAGGCTGGATGGCCATCTGTCGAGGGTACTTTGATGTGGGTTCCTGCATGGCAGGGGGGTTTGACTAGATCAGGGGTCCTCAACCTAAGGCCACGGGGCCGGATGCGGCCCCCCAAGGTCCTGAATCCGGCCCCTGGTACCATTTGCAACCCCCCCACCTACCCCCTGTTTTGAGAGCAAGCCAACCTCCGCAGCTGCTTTTGGACTGTGATCCGGCCCCCAGAGGTGTCTAGGTGGTGGTGGACTGGCCCGCTGTTTAAAAACTTTGAGGACCCCTGGACTAGATGGTCCTTGAGGTCTCTTCCAACTCTACGGTTCTATGATTCTACAACACAATTCCTCTCATGAAAGCAACAAAACAGATCAAGCCTCAGAAGTCACAAGAGCAAAATCCGATGACTCTGGAGCCTCTCCCTCAGTTTGTGGGTTACCCAAAACCTTCCATCTGGAACAGCATCCTGAGAGGCAGAAAGCCTGACATAAGCCCTTGTGTGGCTTAAACAAGTGCAGATTGGGTGCCGTTTTTAAACCACAGTAGGGCTTCCATGTTGATTTATTTATTTATTTATTTATTTATTAAATTTATATACTGTTCCATCTAGCTACATGGCTACTCTGGGCGGTTTACAAACTGAACAGAAATCAAACCATAAACAGTAAAATACAATTTAACATATAACTATAAATAAAAACACTGTTACTAGTAAACAATATATAACAACAGCATAGAACAGAACATGTTGCTTTTTATTAGGCAAGAATAATCCGGTATATTTATTAATTGTTTTGTGAAGCATCTGACCCTATCAATGAAGAAAAATATTTGATTATACTCCTTCCTTTCAGTTCATGCTCATATTCACTCTGTTCCAATATCATGCTGGTTTTATACATAACATACTGAGATGGAGTTGGGGAAATTGATTCTTTTCTTTTCTTTTCCCAGTTACAGGCCTGAATTATCTCTAGGATTCAATGCATCAACTTTTTCAACACTCTTCCCTCTTTATGAAATTCATTACCCTTCCCTGTTACTCAGATCATATATTGAATGGCAGGAACCACTGAAAATTCCACATGGTTATGTTGCAGTGTCTAGTTTTGGTTCTAGATGCAGAGTCTTCTGCATCTCAATCATACTCAGCACCACTGAAAGGAAAGGTAAATATCCTCTATTCCAATGAGATTCAGCATGTGCGCAAGTTTGGCGGGCTGGCTTTGTCTTTATCCCCAGGCCTGTGACCTGCATCAGTACTGGTGGAAAGAGGAAATTGTTAAAGTCTCCTCCGGTCACTGCACTCCCACTGAAGATCACCAGGAGCAGGTTGAGCTTTAGAATCATCATCCCTAGACAGCCCTAGTTAAGATATCTGCAAAATTTTAGAAACTCATATGGAATATTTTTGTGAGATTATTCATATTTGGAGTGGGAGTCCTCATAGTCCCTCATTTAGGAGGCATTTTAATTAAAATACTCCAAGGCCCAGAAGTATCTCTTGGCTTGGGGTCTGATCTAGGACCATGATGGATGAAAAGTCATTGAGACTTCTTTTCTCATTGTTAACCAAGTCATAGAAAGTACTTTATGGAAGGATGATGTCATAGAAAGTACTTTATGAAAGGAACTCCCTGCCACAGGATGTGGTGATGGCATCTGGCCTGGATCCCTTCAAAAGGGGATTGGACAGATTCCTGGAGGAAAAGTCCATCACAGGTTACAAACCATGATGGAGATGTATAATCTCCAGGCTTAAAACCAGGGTACTTCAAGGACCAGATGCAGGGGAGTGGTATCAGGAGACAGATATCTAGTCTCTTGCACTCCCAGAGCCATCTGGTGGGGCCACTGTGAGATAAAGGAAGTTGGACTAGATGGGCCTTTGGCCTCATCCGGCATGGCTCTTCTTATGTTCTATATGGGGCATAGAGTGGCAGGCATAGAAAGAGCTGGACATCTATTGAATTACTATATTTCTGCTAAATTCAGAATACACATCAGTGGGTAGTTGAGGTAGATCCTGGATCTTCTCAGAGGGCATAAGTTGTAGCAAACCTTTGGCGCTCCAGATGTTTTGGACCACAGCTCCCAGAATTCCAAGCCTGCATTGCTAATGACAAAGGACTGTGGGAGTTGTGGTCCAAAACATCTGGGGTGCCAAAGGTTCACCACCACTGCTCTAGACTTTCTTCGGAGAATGAGGGTGTGTAAGTAGGGATCCTGCAATGCAATGTCATTCTCAGCATTTTTGTTTTTGCAGGAAAACAATCTTGAGTGCTTTCCATGATGCAGGAGGAAAACAAAAACTGCCTTGAGTCACTGGCTGCCCACCCCTGTATTAACAGGATGTAATTAGTTTAAATCAAAATGATGGGTTGTATTGTGCTTGTTTAGAAGTATAATTTGCTCCAGTTCTTTACGTCTCTGTGAAACACTGATATTTTAGCACAATAGCTTGCTTAGTTTCTCGTTTCTCTGTCAAGGTTTCAGGTCTAAAGTTAAAACCCAATCCAGCCCCTGGTGTATTGTTTTATTTGTGGCAGTAAAACACAGTGAGTTAAGTTGGGGGAGGTTTAGGGAGCGGAACACCCATAACACAGGTCAGGCAGTGCTTAGCTTGGCTCACTATTATCAGCCTACAGCTTTAACTACAATGTGTGGGTGTTGGGAAGGAACCTTTATTAATTTGAGATGGAAGCCAGAACTGCATGATATAGCTATCCACTTACAGACTAAACACCATGGAGGAAAGCCACAGAACAAGGATAATTGGAATATTATTCTTAATTTTAAAAAAATTGTGATGACTGTCAGAAGGACTTTGTACCACACAGAGTATATATTCTTGCAGCATCATAAAGAGTATATATTCTTGCAGCATCATAAAGTGGTTAAATGCCTGTACTGCAGGTAAAACTGTGCTCACGACCTGGGCAGCTGGCAGGATAGCCTTCCATCCTTCCGAGGTCGGTAAAATGAGTACCCAGCTTGCTTTAAGTATATGCAGAGCTGCAGAGCCAGATATTTGATTGGGAGGTGGGGGATCAAACTTTTGGGCAAGCTGCTCATTGCTAGGGCAGCCCCGGGAGGAAAGAAATGGTAAATCATTTCTGTGTATTCTCTACCTGAAAAACCGTGGAAAGAGTCACCATAAATCGGGATTGACTTGTCAGTACTTATGATACAGGTGGAACAAAGACTTAACCATTGTGTGGGAGATGCTGGCAAGTTTATTCAAGATGCACCAAAGACTCTTGAATACACTTGGCAGTCATGGAATCAAGGGACAGGTCTTGTCCTGGATCAGCAACTGGCTACAGAACAGTAAACAGAGGGTAGTACTAAATGGACACTTCCCCAAGTGGAGGGAGGTAAAGAGTGGGGTCCCCCAAGGTTCTGTACTGGGACCCCCACTTTTCAACCTTTACATAAATGATCTAGAAGTAGGAGTAAATAGCAAGTAGCCAAATTTGCCAATGACACTAAATTAGACAGTGTAGTAAAAACTGAGAGAGATTTTGAGGAGCTCCAGAGGGATCTCTTGACACAGGGGGAGTGAGCAAACCAGTGGCAAATGAGCTTCAACATTAGTAAGTGCAGAGTGAGGCACGTTGGGCCAAAAACTCCAATTACATTTATAAACTGATTGGGTATGAACTCTCTGCAACAAACCAAGAAAGGGACCTTGGTGTCCTGGTGGACAGCTCAATGAAGGTGTCAACCCAGTGTGCCGCAGCAGTGAAAAAAGCAAACTCAATGCTAGGGATCATTAGGAAGGGTATAGAAAATAAGTCAGCAAGTGTCATTTTGCCTCTTTATAAATCTATGGTGAGGCCCCATCTGGAGTATTGTGTACAGTTCTGGTCACTATACCTCCAGAAGGATATTATGGACATGGAAAAAGTGCAGAGAAGGGCAACCAGAATGATTAGGAGACTGGAACACCTTCCTTACCATCTGAGGCTGCAACAGCTGCCTCTTCACTCTTGAACAATGGTGTCTAAGAAGTGACTCAATTGAAGTTTATAAAATCATATACGGTGTGGACAAATTAGATAAGGAAAAACTGTTTTCCATATGACACACACTAGAACTAGGGAGTACTCCATGAAACTATTGGGTGCTAGATCTCATGCAAATAAAAGAAAGTACTTCTTTACCCAGAGGATCACTCGTCTCTGGAACTCCCTGCCAGAAGAAGTGGTGACAGTTGTCAGTCTTGACAGCTTTAAGAAAGGATTGGACAAGTTCATGGAGAACAAGGGTATCAAAAGGCTATCATTATGGATGCCTAAGGACAACCTCTGGGTTGGAGAGATAGGCAGGATATCTCTCAATGCCATTTGCAGGGAATTGTAAGCAAGGTGAAAACATCTGCTTGGGAATACCCTGAAGCAAAAGGTGAGCCACTGTGTGAGACAGAATGCTGGACTGGATGGGCTGTGGCCTGTTCCAGCAAGTCTGTTCTTATGTTTATGTTCTTTTAACTCTTTTCTCTCTCTTTTTTGTTTATTTTTCAATCTTTTTTCACTAGACATTCATTTGTAAGGCAATTCTGGCCTCTTTTTCCCAGTACACAAAAGGAGTATTTAAGTTGTAAGAACCATGGCTAGGTTTGAGCTCCTAATCACACCTAGAAATTCTGAAAGGATGCTAATTTGAAATGACTTTCTAGTAGAAATCATAATGGGCCAGAGCAGATATTAGATAATATAAAAGAACACAATAATTGTATCTTTAGAAGAGAGTCAGTTTATACTCCCCAATATAGCTACAAAGTAAATGTCTAATAAGATTTTACATCGGTAATGAAATGCCTTAGTAAGGTTCAAAAACATGGATGGATGATATCTTTAGTGGAACACTAAAAGCCCCCAAACATCCACCATCTCCACTAAGATCTCCAGTGACCAAGATGGCTCCAGGAGGACCCCCAAATTACACACTTCAGAAAGTGTGCAGCTTTGTTCAGTATAGGCTGGTCACACAAACACCAGGTATGGGAACACCATCCAATCTTGTGGAGAGTCATCTTGATGCATTGGTCTTTATCAAGCCCATTCCAGCATCCAGAAACTGGTCCATCACCTGCACAGTTTCACTAACTCCTATGACATCTAGAAACGGAACTAGGTGTCCTCAGCATATTGAGGGCACCCAACTCCCAGTCTATTAATGACCACCCTCATTGGGGTCAGAATAGCACCAGCCCAGCAATTCTTACACTGCTTCATTAAAGTGTGCATGGGGGGTAGTGGCTGTGTCACCAAAGTGATCTTCATCATGTATGCAAAGATGAAGGATGGGTTTAAATTTGGCCCTCTCTAGACAAGCCACATGAACGTGAGATGCTGCCTTTTCACACCATCCAAAACCTGGTGCCTGAAGCAGCTGCCTCACCTTGCCTCAGGCTAGGGCCAATTCTTGCAGATAATGGCTTACCTCCAGTGGTTCCTGTAGGTGGCATGTGCTAATAAGAACATAAGAAGAGCCATGCTGGATCAGGCCAAAGGCCCATCTAGTCCAGCTTCCTGTATCTTACAGTGGCCCCACCAGATGTTTCTGGGAGCACACAAGACTAGATATCTGTCTCCTGATACCACTCCCCTGCATCTGGCCCTTGAAGGACCCTGGTTTTAAACCTGGCGATGATACATCTCTATCATGATTTGTAACCTGTGAATGACTTTTCCTCCAGGAATCTGTCCAATCCCCTTTTGAAGGCATCCAGGCCAGATGCCATCACCACATCCTGTGGCAGGGAGTTCCACAACACACTGGATGAAAAAAATATTTTCTTTTGTCTGTTCTTACTCTCCCAGCCCTCAATTTGAGTGGATGTCCCCTAGTTCTGGTATTTTGTGAGAGGGAGAAGAGCGTCCCTCTATCCACTTGACTCATGCCCTGCATTATTTTGTACATCTCAAATCATATCCCCCCTCAGGTGCCTTTTTTCCAGACTAAAGAGCCCCAAATGTTTTAGCCTTTCCTCATAAGTGAGGTGCCCCAGCCCAGTAAACATTTTAGTCTCTCTCTTCTGCACCTTTTCCAGTTCCACTATGTCTTTTATGAGATGCGGTGAGCAGAATTTGGATGCTGGAATGTACATGACCTGTGCTTCGAACATTTGTGAGAGGCAAAATGCAAAAGCTCTTGTGCTGTAGGGAAAAAAGAGTGGAAGAGCTCAAGAGGACATTTTGTTTCTCCTGTTGCTTTGTGACTAAAGTGATCCACATGGGCCAGAGCTTAATGACTAATGAGAAATACCTTGGCTTATTTTTGAAGGTCCTTGCCAGGCAGCTTGAGCTAATATGCAGGTCCCTTAAAGCTGCAAGAATACTGTTGAAAGTATCACCTGCATAATAAACACAAGCATGGGTAAAGCTCACTTCTCTCACGCCAATGCTGATTTTAAAAAAGAAATAAACTAATTTTGTGAGAAGACATTTGCAAGAGCGCTTCTTCTACCTGGAAACTCTGCCAAAATGCTCCATATACTGAACGATTTCCCCTTCTTTGCAGGTGAAGGGAGTATTTCTTTCTCTGAGGCATCAGGAGTAAGCATAGTTTGGGCAAGAAACAGGATAGCTTGCAGTGGAATAAAAGCAAATGTATTTTTCGGGGAATGTGAGGAGCAGATTTGGGGTAGATCAGCACATGGTCATTAGTTTTCCCTGTATCTCAGTTTAGTGGTATTTCTCTCCAGAGTTTAGCTTTCCCTAAACGCACAATTTTAGGTATTTCAAATCACCAAATCAGACTAAACAGCTTTCATTTCACTCCAAATCAAATTCTGCCTCTTCTGCATTGATCTAGACGTCAAACAAATCAAACCAGATCAGGCTACTTCGATTCAGGAGTCCAGATTTGTCAAAAATTAATACACAGGCCTATCATATAGATTTTACTGATGCTTTTGGTATCCAACATTGTTCAATCTTTCTTTCTTTCTTTCTTTCTTTCTTTCTTTCTTTCTTTCTTTCTTTCTTTCTTTCTTTCTTTCTTTCTTTCTTACTTACTTACTTACTTACTTACTTACTTACTTCCCATCTGGGCAGTTTACAACATAAAAGAACAAAGGGCAATCATTATCATTATCACAATCATAAAAATAGCACCACTATAACATATACAATAGAAATAATCAAACAGTTAAAATACAATGTGCAGTATTCAAAGTGACAAATCACAGAACACGATTTCCACCACAAAAGTAAAATTTCTCTCTCTCTCTCTCTCTCTCTCTCTCTCTCTCTCTCTCTCTCTCTCTCTGTGTGTGTGTGTGTGTGTGTGTGTGTGTGTGTGTGTGTGTGTGTGTTTGGAAGCCACATTTGCAGGCGTTTCTGTTATTATATTTAGCATTCACGGTTAAGTTGTTAGTCAGGAACAGGAAGGGATTAGGAGAAATACTGACTGTTGAAAGTTAATACTGGCATGTCAAGAAGTCACAAATGGGTGATCTGTGGCAGGTTGGATCAGGAGGGAAATTGCACATACAGGCAGACCTAGAGATTGTGGGGGAGTAAATTCTTAATAAATGCTATTAAAATGCTTCATCCTATGTTGATTTCTTCTGTGTCACACCAGTGGTGTATATCACAAGCAAAATTGCAAGCAGGCAGAATCATAAAGGAACGTACTAAATACAGCCCTACTGAAATTACGGTATAGCTCTTCCTTTTTTCTATTTCATGAAATAATATTTATGTTTCATTATTGCATCTTCTCAGTAATAGTGATAGACACTTCAGTTGCAGGAACACAAATATATATACAAGCCAGTCAGTGCTGCAAGTGGCATGTATATAACATTGAGATCAGTGAATGAGAACCAGCTGGTTTTGTTTTGAGAGTACTACAGTCAAAGTCAGTGGCGTACACACACGTGTTCTGTGCTGGCATGCCGAAAACTATTTACAGCAACTCTAGTAGGTTTTTCAAGATAAGTGTGAAAAGTAAGGAGTGTCTTTACCAGTTCCACCTCACCTCCCCAGTGAGTTTCCATGGCCAAGTGGGGATTCAAACCTGTTCTCCAGTGTCAGGGATGAGAATGTCACTGAGCCTCTGGGGAACAGTGACCATGCTTCAATCTCCTTTGCCATGCATGTTGGAGGAAGAGTGTCAAGCAAATCAGACATAAAAACCCTTGATTTTCGAAGGGCAAACTTCCCTCAGATGAGGAAACTAGTTAGAAAGAAATTGAAGGGGAAGGTTGGAAGAATCCGTTCTATTCAGAGTGTATGGAACCTGTTTAAAACAATGGTAACAGAGGCCCAGCACAAGTGCATACCACAAAGAAAGAAGGGCTCATTTAAGTCCAAGAGGGCAATGGCATGGTTAACGAGTGGAGTTAGAGAGGCTCTAAAGCACAAGGAGAGGTCTTTCGGTAAATGGAAATCCTCCCCAAATGAGGAAAATAAAAAGGAACACAAACTCTGGCAAAAGAAATGTAAAAAATCAAAACTTTATCTATCAACTCATGGGCTCTGAGTTATCCGTGACAGATCAGGAAAGAGATCTTGGTGTGTTGGTGGACAGCTCCATGAAGGTATCTACCCAATGTGTGGCAGCAGTGAAGAAGGCCAATTCCATGCTAGGGATTATCAAAAAGGGGATTGAAAATAAAACAGCCAACATTATAATGCCATTATACAAAACAATAGTAAGGCCGCATCTCAATAAAGACATAGTGGAACTGGAAAAGGTGCAGAAGGAAGCGACTAAAATGATTACTGGGCTGTGGCACCTCCCTTATGAGGAAAGGCTAAAACATTTGGGGCTCTTTAGTCTGGAAAAAAGATGCCTGAGGGGGGATATGATTGAGATGTACACAATAATGCAGGGTATGAGTAAAGTGGATAGAGGGAAGCTCTTCTCCCTCTCACAAAATACCAGAACTAGGGGACATACACTCAAATTGAGGTCTGGGAGAGTAAGAACAGACAAAAGAAAATATTTTTTCACCCAGCGCGTTGTTAGTCTATGGAACTCCCTGCTACAGGATGTGGTGATGGCATCTGGCCTGGATGCCTTCAAAAGGGGATTGGACAGATTCCTGGAGGAAAAGTCCATCACAGGTTACAAACCATGATTGAGATGTGTAATCTCCAGGCTTAAAACCAGGGTCCTTCAAGGGCCAGATGCAGGGGAGTGGTATCAGGAGACAGATATCTAGTCTCATGCGCTCCCAAACGCATCTGGTGGGGCCACTGTAAGATACAAGAAGCTGGACTAGATGGGCCTTTGGCCTGATCCAGCATGGCTCTTCTTATGTTCTTATGTTCTTATGTCCCAGTCTGTAACTCTATCCTCAAACCATGTTGGGAATTCTGTGTACTAATTCGGATAATGCCAAAACATTTTTGCATTCTTCATTTCCATCAAGACAAGAAACCTACAAGCTGGAAACTGATAAACAAATAGTCAAGGAATGCCATCTCTGTTTGAACAAGTTTAAATCTTCAGGGCTGGAGGAACTGCATCTAAGAGTATTGAAGGAAGTGGCTGAAGAATTCTCAGACACACTGTCCATTAATTTCTTGAAAGCATTGGTAATAATAGGTGAAAGATTATAGGAAAAGGGCTATTGTGGTCCCTGTCTTCAGAAAGGGCCAAGAGGAGGAAGTTAAAAGCTATAGAGCAGTCAGCCTGACATCAATCCCAGGGAAAATTTGGAACAGATTATAAATTCGAAGAGGAGCCTCGTGACACAGTGGTTAAATACCTGTACTGCAACTAAAATTGCTCACAACTAGAGATGGGCACGACTAGGGAAAATGACGTTTTCGAGTTGTCGTGTGTCGGAGGCAGTCCGTTTCGGCTCGTTTCCTTTTTTCGCGAAATTTCGCAAAAATTAGTCGGTTCGTTTTTTCGTTTTTTCATTGTCGTTAGTACTGGTTTGGGGGGGTAGAGGGCTCCTGGAGGGAGCTGCAGGAGTCAGTCAGAGCCACAAGTGATGGACTGGCAGACTCTTTGCACCCGCTGTGTCTCACGTACTTGCATGTAGTGCAATGCAAGTAGATCTGGCTTAGGGTTAAGACGGGTTAGCGCAAGGGCTAGGGTTAGGCTAGTTACGGGTGAGGTTAGGGTGAGTATTGGGGTGCACCTCTGGGTGCCTCTCTGACCCACTTAGAAGGACAGTGTACTGGCGTATGGGTTAGGCTTAGGCTTAGGGTTCGGGTTTGGGCTACGATTAGTGGGCTGTTTATGCCCGATTGGCACATCCCAGAAGTCTCTGTGGTCAACCTGGCCAAGTGGCCATGCGATTGGTGGAAAATTTGCATGGTCCACTCCCATGGGCGAGCCCATCATTGCAAATGTGCAGGTGTAAAAAAATAAAATAAAATAAAATAAAATAAAATAAAATAAAATCAACGGAGACTTTTTTTGCAAGAAAAACCCACTGCTGCTACTGTAAAAATTCAAGCATTTAAAATAGCTAATTTTTGCATGTTTCTGTGGTGCTTTGGTGGGGTTTTGGGCAACGATTTCAAAAAAAAATTGCAGTCGCCATTTTGGATCCCCGCACTGCATGGCAAATGGATGCGCCCTCCCAGCCTGGTACCAGGAGCGCAGCAGTAGCAATATCCAAGGAGAGGGGGGCGGGGAAAGCCCCCCCCAAATAAAACACCCTTCTGGCCTGGTAGGTTCCCTCAGACAGTTTTCGCCTACTTTTAGGGCTGGGAATCATTTTTTTTTTTTTTTAACTTTTAAAAACTTTTTTTCTGTGCCGCTTGGCATTGCGTGATCGCCGCGATGCAAGTAACGAGCACGACAAATCAGACCAAATTGTTTGTTCGTCGGTTCGAGCTCGAATTCTGGCGGAGTAATTCCCGTTACCGTTTCCGTAGAGTAACGGATACGAGTAACAGAAACGGAAACAAGAATACCGCTAAATCGTGCCCATCTCTACTCACAACCTGGGTTTCAATCCCAGGTAGCAGGCTCATGGTTGACTTAGCTTTCCATCCTTCCGAGGTCAGTAAAATGAGTACCCAGCTTGCTGGGGGTGAGGGCAATTTGTAGCCTGCATACTGTAATTAAACTGTAAACCGCCCAGAGACTACTTGAAGTGGTATGGGGCGGTATAGAAGCAGAACAATTTGCTTTTTGCTTTGCATTACTGCACCTAGGAAAAAGAAACCCAGCACACAGTTACAAGATGGAGGGTTCCATGGCTCAGCAGTACTACAAATGAAGAGGAGACAACATCTCTGGATGCTGAAGAGAGTGGAAATATATATTTAATTTATTTATAACAAAGCCCAATGCGTTTCAGCCACAGAGTCCTTCTTCCGGGGCAAGTTTACAATCAGAAAATGTTTATAACCTTGAAAAGAGTAATCTATGGAGATAAAAACCTTCCTGTTTTTCTCACTGATAGCAAACTGTCAAGAACACTTCTGTCAAGAACAGTTTGTTAGCAGTGAGAGAAACAGGAAGATTTTTATCTCCACAGATTACTCTTTTCAAGGTTTTGAACACTTCGTGATTCTAAACTTGCCCCTGAAGAAGGACTTTGTGGCTGAAACACGTTGGGCTTTATTATAAATAAATTAAATATATATTTCCACTCTCTTCACCATCCAGAGACATTAGTCCCCTCTTCATTTATAGTCCTTTGGATGCACCAGTTTTTTGCTTTTTGTATTTATCAGCAGTACTACAACCAATAAGAACCATAGAATTGTCATAGCAACCAACAGTGTTGTAATGTTACTACAAAAAAAGGAAATGCTATTTTAGGCTACATTACTAGGAGTATCGTCCCTGAATACTGCAAGGTACTACTTATCCTCTATTCAGCACTGTTTAGACCTCATCTTAAATACTGTGTCCAGTTCTGGACACTGCACTACAAGAAGGATGCTGACAAATCGGAACAAGTTCTGAGGAAAGCAACGTGAATAATTAGGTGGCTGGAAACATGTCAAACTGACCAGTCGGTAATTTCCTGGATCACCTCTGGATCCTTTTTTGAAGATTGGTGTTATATTCACTACTTTTTAGTAATCAGGCACAATGCCTGATTTGAGGGAAATATTATATATTTTGGCTAGGACCTCAGCAATTTCATCTTTGAGAGTCATGGATGGATGCCATCTGGTCTTGGTGATTTGTTAGCATTTAGTTTAACAAGACATGCAAGAACCTCCTCCCTGATTATTTCTATCTGGCTTAATTCTTCAGTTTCCCTCCCTATGTAGATTTGCTCTGTTTGGGGCATGTTGTCTCTGTCTTCTTCAGTGAATACTGAAGCAAAGAATTCATTGAGTCTCTTTGCAATCTCTGTTTCCTCTATAAATAATCCCTTGCCTTCCATTATCATCTAATGGTCCAATTGCCTTCCTAGCTGGGTTCTTACTTCTAATGTACTTAAAGAACTCCTTGTTGTTTCTTTGAGTGTTTTTAGCTATACGCTCCTCCAAGTCTTGCTTTTCTTTCCTGATTGTTGCCTTGCATTTGTTCTTCCAGAACAATCATTTAGCATATCTAGGAACTTTATCTCTTTATCATGTGCTGAACAACAGTTCACCCAGTCTATGTGAGGGTAATTGAAGTCCTCCATTATAACCAGGCTTCCCTTCTTGAATGCCTCCTTGACAACATTTTCCAACTGCCAGTCTCCCTCAGGGACTTGGGTTGGAGGCCAACAGCATATGCCTACTGTTAGACCGTCTTTGTGGCCTGATACTCTTACCCACAGAGTTTCTAATGATGATGACTCCAAATCACCTGGATATTTCAATTCATACGATTTCATCACTACTTTGACATACAAGGCTACACCACCTCCCATTTGCCCCTCCCTGTTCTTCCTGCCATACAGAGGAGGTGCAGGATCTGTTCTTGATTAACCTGAAATGCAGGACAAACACCAATGGGTTCAAGTTGCAAGAAGCCAGCTTTCGGCTGAATATCAGGAAAAACTTCCTAACTGTTAGAGCAGTACAACAATGGAACCAATTACTTTAAGAGGTGGTGAGTGCTCCAATGCCAGAGGCATTGAAGGGAAATTTAGGCAACCACTTGACATATATCCTGTGGTTTGTACTGTTGCCCTGAGCAAGGGGTTTGGACTTGAAGGACTTGTAGGCCTCTTCCAACTTCACAACTCTATGATTGCATGAAACATGTCTTGGATCCTTTCCAGTCTGGGTTTAGGCTGTGTCATGGGACTGAGACTGCCCTGGTCACACTGCACGATGACCTGTTGAGGAGGGCTGACAGGGGTTGCTCTACCCTGCTGGTCCTTCTTGACCTGTCAGGGCCTTTGATACCGTCGACCACGGTATCCTCCTGGGCCGGCTTGCTGAGGTTGGGATTGGAGGTCTGGCCTTTGGCTGGCTCCATTCCTTCCTGGAGGGCCGTGCTCAGTGTGTGAGGTTGGGGGGGGGTGTTTTGTCGTCCCCCTGGACACTCTCTTGTGGGGTGCCTCAGGGGTCAGCTCTCTCCCCAATGCTCTTTAACATCTATATGAGGCCGCTGGCTGAGGTCATCCGGAGTTTTGGAGCTTGCTGTCATCAGTATGCTGATGACACGCAGCTCTATCTCTCCTTCTCCACCTCTGCAGTGGAGGCCGTCCAGACCCTTGATCACTGCCTGGCTGCAGTATTGGATTGGACCAGGACTAACAGGCTCTGGCTTAACCCTGGGAAGACCGAGGTTTTGTTCTTTGGGGGTGGCCCAGACGGGTACTGTGGCCCTCTTCCCAGCTGGCTGAAAGAGTGAGGAGTCTGGGTGTTGTCCTGGATCTGGATCTGTCTCTGGATTCCCAGGTCAGCCTTCTGCCATTTTAGGCTTATCGCCCAGATTCGCCCGTACCTTGATGGAGACTCCCTGAGGACAGTGGTGCAGGCCCTGGTCATATCGAGGATAGATTACTGCAACACTCTTTACATGGGGCTTCCCTTGAACCTTGTTCGGCAACTGCAGCGGGTCCAGAATGCGGAGGCCAGGCTGGTGGTTGGTGTGGGCAGGTTTGACCGCATCACCCCCATTCTGGCTCGTCTGCACTGGTTGCCCATTGCCTCCCGAATAAGGTTCAAGGTACTGGTTTTGGTTTACAAAACCCTCCATGGCCTGGGTCCTGATTATCTGGCAGAGCATATCTCCCTACAATCAGAGTTGGCCCGACCAACCCGATCCTCTGTGGCTCTCTCGCTTCGGGTGGCCACACTTAGGGAGGCCCGTAGGGTAGCAACCCATAAACGAGCCTTCTTGGTGGCCGGCCCAGAGTTGTGGAACAAACTTCCCAGCGAGATACGCCAGGCTCCCTCACTGGCAGCCTTCAAGAAAGTTCTTAAAACCTGTCTGTTCAGGGATGCCTTTGGTGATTGCTAGGATGCACCAAAGTGTTTCTTTCTGTTCTGTTTTTTTTTATTGTCAAATTTTAGGCCTCTTGCCTAATACCTCCTATATTTTTACTGATGTACTTGCTTTTAACCTTTTTTGTGAACCGCCCAGAGTTCCCTCTGGGAAATGGGAGCAGTATAAAAATGCAAAAGTAAATAAATAAAATAAATAAATAAACATTTTTAAAAAGCAGGAGCAAAAGTTGCAGTTATCAATATGGCTACTGGCTGCAGCTTGCTATCTTGTTATATGGGTGTCTTGTGTGCTCTCAAGTTGATTCTCACTTATGGCAACCCTTTCCGGGTTATCAATGTAGAGAATACAGAAAAATGGATTGCCCTTCCCTTCTTCTAGGGCAGTGATGGTGAACCTTTTAGAAACCGAGTCCCCAAACTGCAATTCAAAACCCACTAATTTTTTTGCAAAGCGCCAATACAGTAATTCAACCTGTATACAGGTGGCTATGAAGGGGTGATGTCGATTGCCCACAGAAAGGGCTCTGAGTGCCACCTTTGGCACCCGTGCCATAGGTTCGCCATCACTGTTCTAGGGGGTGTCCTGCGATTGTGCAGCTTGCCCAAGGCCCCATAGGATGGCTGTACCAGGAGGAGGCATATCTGTTATTAATCTGGCTCCATGAGAAAACGCAAAAATACAGTGGACCCTCGTATAAAAAACAGTTTGTATAACATAAAATCTGCACAATATAAACACTTCTGGAGATGGGGGAAATTTGCTTAACAGAATCACCTATGGGGCGAAACCGTACAACATAAAAATGGTCGCGATTAAGGATTAGACATGGGCACGACTCGGCAAAATTATCGTTTCCGTTTTTGGTTATCGTTTCAGTTGAGAACTCGAACGGAAACGTAAAAACGAAAATTAAGCCATCAGAACTCGAAAAAGTTTTTTTAAAAACCCGACTCCCCCAAAAAAAGAAAAATTTGGTCAGGTTTTTCGTTTCCATTTGTGGCATTGTGGCGATTGCGCCAATGCGGTGGGGGGAAGCAGAGCAATTTTTCTTTTTTTTCAAAAAACCCAAATCACCACAGAAACATGCCAAAAAAGCATTTTAAAAAAATATGCCTGCCTGGGGCTTTGCCACCTACCAGAGGGGTGGTTTCTGGAGGGTTTTAGTTTTAGACCTCCCCCTCTTCTCCTGTCCTGCAATTGTTTTGCTTGCACCAGCCTGGGGACACTTCTGGATGTCATCATCGGCACCTTCCGCCATGCCATGTGGTGAGGGGGGAGGCTGGAAGCTTTAGGATTGGAGGCTTTAGGATTTAGTTAGGCAGGCAGGGAGGGAAATGAATTTAGAAAACAATTTCTTTGATTCCCTGCAGCTTTGTCTGCTGAAGGGAATAGCAGTTTATTCTTTATTTCTTCTCTGGCAGTTTGAGGATTTTTTTCTGATATTGGATAAAGGGGGAGATTCGACTGGGAGTGGGAGGTGTGGATTTATTTTAAAAATATATTATATACTGCCATTTATTTTCTCTTTTCCCAACTTGAATTTGCTTGCACACACACACATTTGGGGTGCAAGCCAAGAACAGAACCTCTATCCTAAGTGATATCCTAACTGCCCACTTGCCCATCTGCCTGTGCCCCCCCCGCCTGCAGCCCGCGCTGCCGCCTAGGGCGCAAAAACACCTAGCACCGGCACTGATTGCGGGACGCCCCTATGCTCTGGGAAGTCAAATCGCGCTAAATCACAGTGCAAATGACAAACGACAAACGGAAATGACAAATTTTTGAAAAATTTCGCGACAAATGGAAACGACCCGAAACGGACCCGTTCCGACAAACGAAAACTTGAAACGTCATTTTTTCTGGCTGTGCCCATGTTTATTAGGGATTACTCTTTTTTCAATGCATTCCTATGGGAAATTTGTATAAAGGAAAATCTGCTTAACAGAATTTCATTTGGAATGAATTAATTCCTTTATACAAGGTACCACTGTACCAAGGAGTTGTTTCCCCCCCTCCCTTACTGTATCTTTTTAAAAAACACCTTGCGGTAGATGCACCTTCTGATTGATTTACCTATGCCTCCATGCTCATGCACTGGCATTATTGTTTGTTCGCTTTGTAGTCTGAAACAACTCCACTGCACCTTCATCTTCATCTTGCCTGCTGAAATGCCAGGAATGATTTACCATGCTCCATACATGCAGCAAACCTTCCCCCCCCCAAAAAAAAACCCAATTGACAGCCTGAGTTACAGATTTATCTGTTAGCTAATTCACCTGCATTTGGCAGCTCCAGTATTTGATATAAGCATCTGCCACTTTTTCTTGCCTGAAGTGTATACACTTTGGAGGCAGGTGAAATCATATCCTTAAATCATGAGCAGACAAGACAAATGCAGAAAGCGGGAACACCTAGGAGAGAGCTCAGTGCTGGTCTTTTTTCTTGTTAAGGGCCCATTCTTGTTCCATTTAAAACAATGCCCAAGCATCTGGATTTTCAATTACGGAGGGCAGCACAGGAACTGCGCCCTTTCTCTGAGACGGTTTATCTGGTTACGGTGATACGTGCTTTAGTTACCTTCTGTCTGGATTACTGAAAGGCGCTGTACATGAGGCTGGGGAAAAGATGCCCGAGGGGGGATATGATTGAAACGTACAAAATAATGCAGGGCATGTGTAAAGTGGACAGAAGGACGCTCTTCTCCCTCTCACAAAATACCAGAACTAAGGGACAGACACTCAAATTGAGCGCTGGGAGAGTGAGAACAGACAAAAGAAAAAAAAATTCCACCCAGCGTGTTGTTAGTCTGTGGAACTCCCTGACACAGTATGTGGTGATGGCATCTGGCCTGGATGCCTTCAAAAGGGGATTGGACAGATTCCTGGAGGAAAAGTCCATCACAGGTTACAGACCATGATGGAGATGTGTCATCTCCAGGCTTAAAACCGGGGTACCTCAAGGGCCAGATGCAGGGGAGTGGTATCAGAAGACAGATATTTAGTCTCATCCGCTCCCAGGCGCATCTGGTGGGGCCACTGTGAGCTACAGGAAGCTGGACTCGATGGGCCTTTGGCCTGATCCAGCATGGCTCTTCTTATGTTCTTACAAGGCGGGCATTTAAAAGTGCTCGGAAAGACCAGGATCCCACAAATGTTGCCACAAGACGGTTGACTGGAATCCATGTCTCCTTTGCTGCGACAACTCCACTGCCTCCCAGTCCATTTGGTTTGCAGCCACTTCTAGCCCAGACCTGTCACCCTGTGTTCTAGTTTTAAATCACTTCCCATTTTCCACATAAGGCCCTTTTTCTGCAGCATTGGAAAACCTCTTGGGAAAGAAAAGAATTCTGTCACCCACAAGGAGAGTGGAGAGTACAAAGTTGCATAAAGACTTGTCTGGGAAATTACGTAGATGCAGTGTAGTCTGCACTTAAAAGCTCATTGATGGTGATGTTTTTAAACTCTTGCTGGTGTGATGCTTTAATCCAGTGGTTTCCAACCTGGGGGTCGGAACCCTTTTGGGGGTTGAATGACCATTTCACAGGGGTCACCGTGAGCCAGTGAAGAAGAAGGCACAGATGGCTTGGGTCTGGAGGAGGAAGGGGAGGAAGACCGAGTTACAGCTTGATAGGTTGGAGGGGATGTCAGTCAATGGCACTAGAGGCTGCGATTGGCTGAGGGTGCCTGTAGAGGGAAGTTCTCGATGGCACCTGCAACAGTGGCCTGCCAAAGGGGGCTTGTGGCCTCTTCCAAGCAGGGCAAGGGGTCACCACAACATGAGGAACTGTATTAAAGGGTCGGGGAATTAGGAAGGTTGGGAATCACTGCTTTAATCCATACTGGAGATTGTGCTACAGGTCCTCTTCTCCCTTACTACTGGTTCACACAGACCCAGGTTTACCCAGTTTATTCATCAGTAAGGAAGGAACAGCTGAGGAGAGCTGTACTATGAGGGAAAAACATTAGAGTGAAGGTTGGGGTGATGGAATAGAGGTAGATTCCCCCCTTTTTCCTTCTGTCGGGCCTCTGTTGGGTGGAATCCATGGAGCTGATATAGGCCCCTTCCTTGCCTTTTTGGTGGCCATCATTTGAAGGTTTAGGTTAATTTCTTTGTACTGAAACTAGGAATGGGCTCGAAAAGCAATTCATCTCACTTCATCTAGATCCGTATGTGCAGCACCGCATGCATGAATTTGGATGAAGTGGGACGACTTGCTTCACGCCCATCTCTAATTCAAACAGCAATGCCTCAGTCTAGTATGGTATTAGAATTTCACTGTGTCAGTTAAAGAATCAATTAAAGAAGTAGATGAAAAACAGGTGAACCTTCCCTTTTTATGCCAGTAACTTCCTGGTCCTTTTCAAATGAGAGCAGTTTGTATGGGACAAAGTACCTTTCAGATTTTAACTAGGGATGGGAATTTTGTTTCGGAACCAGTAGGTTACAAAATGAACCATGTGAGCCCACGTGGTCCTTGGCACCGGCTGATACACGCAGATCCAATTGCATTACCTTCCTCTGTCTTGTGCAGGGTTAAAATCCAATGAGGAAGCATGCTGCGGCATCATCTGTGCTTGATCTTTGATGCTGGCCAATCAGGATCTGTGCAGAGACAGGCATCATCCCGCCTCCCTCTCTGATTGGCCAGCAGCACAGAGCAGGAAAGATGATGTCGCAGCATGCTTCCTTATTGTAGCTCAGCTCCGTGCTGGCAGAGAGAAAGGTAAAGCAATTGGATCCGCATGTATCAGCCGGTTCCGAGCACCACCTGGGCTCACGTGGTTCATTTCATAACCTACTGGTTCTGAAATGAAATGTCCATCCCTAATTTTAACTCCTTTGCTGGTATGCTCATGCACACTAGCAGAGATGATATGGAAGTGGCCTGCAGATGAGAGACCAGAGAACCTCTCAAGCCCCAGCCCTCTAAAATGAAGGGTACACAATTGATGGTTGATGGAAACAGGGTGATGATGCGAACACAAGGGGGGGGCGGGTTAGGTTGGGAACCACTGATCTAGATGATATGGTTAGTTAGCACATCATTAGAGGTAGCACTCTTTTAAGAGGTAAAAGTTGCCATTCCTAGCATGAGTTTGTCTTATTTCTACATATTACCTTATTTTGATTTAATAACTGGTTGTTCAGAGGTAAATATGGTTTTCACTTGCAACCCTGATTGCTCATGTATGAACCTTTTGAGAAACTGCGTGTTGAGGCAAAACACCGTAACAGGAGGAAATATGTATGTGTACTAATGTGTAATTTGGCTTCATCTCTCCTTATGTAAATTTCCAAGTGTTTTAGAGCCTATCTATTTGCACAACAGACAAGGGGAAACCTTCAGCTGTACTGGACACATGGGCTAAAAGTATGTTGGAGAGTCAGCTAGACAGCAAAGAAAAAAATGAATTGAAGCAAGCCAGTTGAAAGAAAGGCCCCAAAAAGTATGTTTTGATAAAAACCATAAATCCCTTCTAACTTCCTGTAATAATTATTACCATGAGTCAGTGAGCTCTCTCAGCCTTCTGACTTCAGATTTTATTTACTTCCAAATAGTTATTACCTCATAAACAGAAAGATTAGGTCAGGCTATTTTTATAGATATACTAAAGTCATAAAACCACATGTGCACTGACACAGATATCCGAAAAATATTCAGCAGCTCTTTCTCAATCCTTGCATACAGACCATTAGGTACATCGCTCTCTTTTATATCCCATTATAAAACCTGACCGTGGGAGACTATAGATCACTGCAGCTGCATATTCCAAATACATCTGGAACATTGCGCTTTTACCCGAGGGATGGCAGATCCATCATCTCTTGAATTCTATGGATATTTTCAGGCTGCTGCTTTCCCTTTCTCAAAGTGATCATGTATCCACTGGATTAATTTTATTCATTCACTCATCATCCACATTTTAGAACCTGCTCTTCAATCCAATTCCTAGGATTGTTTATATCGAAAGAAAAGAAAGTGTGCATGTAAAATTAGCAGTTTTTTTAAAAATGTACTGGACCCCAATCATGCACATTAACAAGTTAGCATAACTCAAGGCAGCATAAACAAGAGAAGGGAAATGGGTTTGATCCCAATGACAATAAGAATGGATGTTGTATCGTGTTCTGCTTTTTTGAGGGGAGGGGGTGGTTTGATTCTTATACCTTGTATAAAGGAATTAATTTGTTCCAAATGAAATTATGTTAAGCAAATTTGCCTTTATACAAATTTCTCATAGGAATTCATTGAAAACAGAGTAATCACTAATTGCAATCATTTTATGTTGTACAGATTCGCCCCATAGGCGAACATTCTGTTAAGCAAATTTCCCTTATCTCTGGAATTTTTTATGTTGTACAGATTTTATGTTATACAAACTGTTTCCTATATATGAGGGTCCACTGTATTTCTATATTCATGTCAGAAGCACCAGGAAGCTATATTGATGTATAAACAGGCACTACTAAGCAGAATATAAATAAATTATAAAATTGTTTGTAAAAAAAGCTTGCTGGGGGCAATGTATAAATGACTTTTTAAAAAAAAAAACAGAGACTACTTGCATTTGCCCAATAAGCAGAACACTTTGCTTTGCTTTACTAAGCAGAATATAAATAAATTATAATATTGTTTGTAAAAAGGTATAAATGATTTTTTAAAAAAACTAAATGGCATTTGCCCAATAACGGGCTACCTCAACATATTCCCTCTTGCCAACATAAGACCTTCCTCTGTGCATGTTGAAAAGCATCCTATGCATCATAGCATGTGTGATTTTTTTTTTTTTGTTCTTCACATTCACACAAGATATCCTAAAATAAGGTGTCTCCATGACAGAAACTGCTTATTTCACTAGGGAAGCATGCTTACAGATTGGAAAGCAATGTAAAATGATCTTCTGCCAGAGGGTTGTTTATTTTGGCAAACATGTGAAACCCAGTTTGTTTTATATAAATGCATATAAATGAATGAATGAATGAGACTCCTTCACTAGAGATGGGTACAAAACGAAAATATAGTGTTTCATTTCATTTTGTTTCTCCTTTTGTTTTGTTTCCTTTTGTTACTAATGAATTTTTAAAAGAATTTTCGTAATGAAATGAAATGAAATGATTCAACAATGGCTGGCTCACTGGGGTCCTAGAGGCACCAAACTTTGGGGGTAGCTTCTTTTGACTCTTCCCTGTAAGCCTCCCAAATTTGAAGATGTTTGGAATTCAGGGGGCTGAATTGCTTAAACTCCAAAGGGCCTCCCCCAGGAAAATCATTTGTAATTAAGGGAAGCACTTGAGGAAGCTAACCTGACCGGATGGGGTGGGAGGTATCAAGCGCTTTCCTCAGTTACAAACATTTTTTTCCTGGGAGGACTCCCTTTGGGGTTTAATAACTCAGCCCCCTGAAACCCAAATCTCTCCAAATTTGGGGCTTACATGGAATAGCTTGAGGAAGCTCCCCTGTAGTTTCTATGCTGCTAGATGCCTGGGATCACTATTTTCAAGTACATATGCACTCAAAAATAGTGATCCCAGGCGTGTAGGTGCATGAAAATCTCAATGGAGCTTCCTCAAGCTCTTCCCTGTAAGTCTCCAAAATTTGGAGAGGTTTGGGGTTTATGGGGCCGAGTTATTCAACTGCAAAAGGGTCCTCCCATCTAGTTGCAAAACTCCTCTGTGGCATGCAGTGGCAATATAGGGATTAAGCAAGAGCTTGAGACAGCTCCCCCATTTCGTTCCCCAAACCCAAAAAAAGCAGTTCATTTCATTTCATCACAAAACAGTTTCTATCATTTTGTTTCATGACAAAACAATTTGTTACATAACAAAATGACAAAATAGCATTTTGTTTTTCATTTGGTGCCCATCTCTATCCTTCACACTCCTGTCTTTCAGGATCCAGCACACTATGGGTCAATTCACACATTATACTCTTAATGAAACAGAGAAAATAAACCATGAAAATTTTTCACTTTTAGAATGATAAATGTAGGCCCAAATACCCTACTATCATCAGCTCCTGAATAGAGGGCTGGCACAACACACTTTGCTGCTTGAGACAAAGGCATGCTAGAAGACACACATACACAAGTAAACTGGACTGGAAGGTAAGAGCAAACTAGACAAAATATCACCTTTGCTATCAGACTGATAAAGCACATTCCCTCTAGCACTGCAGTTTCTTCAAAGCTGCAGGTCTAAGCAATCAGACTTGCAAATAAAACCAACTTTTTATTTCCAGCATCAGTCACTACCAAAATGGCAGGCTAGTTTGCAATATGCAAATATGAAGAAAGTTGGAGATTTTGCAACCTTGGATCCTGCCTTTAGCAGGTGCATGTGAGATGTGTATTTTTCTGGGCTGGGATGGCTGTCAATCTATTCAGCACTAACCAAATGTCTCTTCCCCGCCTTTAAATTCGAAGAGAGTGCTGCCTCTCTTGTTTTGAGTTCTTTCCGTCTTAGTCCGTGAGTGGGTTGAGGCCTGATGCTAAAAGTGGTCAGTCATGTTGTTCAGTTTCCTCTTTGATCTATTCAGCTGTAAGTAATGAAATATATTATTTCCTCCTACGAATGTCTCAGTGAGTTCTTAAGACTGTAAGTACCAGTTAATAAGAAAATGGGTAGACTAATTTGGGAAAACTGAAGCAATTCTGCCCAATGAACCCCATACTTCTGCTAGGCAGCTAGAGGAATTTGGCCAGAAATTCAAATCTCTGCAATACAGCCACTGTCTGCCTAACAGTAGGGATAAGCCCACTTGATCGTGTTTACCAAAAAGTGAATAATCAAAGTTATCACTATCACCGATATGTCTGGAGAGGTTTTGGGGGGTTGGGAATTGAGGGCGAGTCAACAGGATTATTTCTAAGGAGAGCTTGGAATAAATTAATTGTTTTTAAATTTGTCTAGTGTAGAAACTTTTAGCTGCACAAGACCCAGAATCCATTAACAGAGTGATTCAACTTAATGAGATTCTAATTAATTTAACATTTGCCCACAGCTTTAATAGTACCCCCCCTTTCTATTTAGCTGGGGATGTAACAATCAAGACACAGGCATGCCTTCTAAAGCCACAGCCAGGAGAAGCAGAAGAGGAGGTGTTCATGGCAGCAACAGAAGTAGAGATGTGATTATCTTGTTTGAAATACCCAGGGTCCAAGTGAAACGGACAGTGGCTTATGGAAACAGCCAAGCAGGGCCAAGTGAGCACAGAACATGTGTCTAGGCTACCTCAGACTTTAAAGCACACATTTCCACTACTAACCACACTTCTGGATTCTCAGTGGGTGACAAAGGTGAGGATGCCGATGGTTCAGAATGCAGGAAAAAAGTGTTCTGCATATGCTCAAGAGCAGAAAAGGGCACAAATTAAAAACCAAATTGCAAAATTCATCCAAAGTTTGCTGATTTGTCAGTTTGTATTCATACGGATCAATACCCCCAATGAATACGAATTCATGATTTTTTTTTGGAGGGGGTTGTTTCACCATTTGTTAGTCCACAAAATGGCCCCAAGGCAACAAGAGACGCCAAACATACAGAGAAGTTTCATATGACTCTTCTCTACAATCTCTCTAAGTTTGGTGAAGATTGAATTTCCCCAAGCAAACTGCCAAACAGCAGTTTCCTGGGGGGGGCACTTTGTGGGCGTATAATTCTGATGTCCAAAAGCTAATCTTCACCAATTGTGGAGATCTTCTAGAAGACAGCTGGGAGAAACTGCTCTGCAGTTTTGTGCCTCTAAGTGTCTTAGGGGCACTTTCCTGGGGGTCATCCAGGGGGTCTCATACCTCAGACATCTGAGACACAAATGTTAAGGGCTTGTAGACGAGAGTCATGGGAAGTTTCCCTGGAAATCTGGTGTCTCTCAGTCCCTTGGGAGAAATTTTATAGGGTTTTAAATTCAATTTTAAATAATTTTAATTAAATTAAATTAAATTAAAACCCTGATTTTTAGGGAGGCATATGGCGACCTTTAATTTATTTTTTTCCTTTGTCCACCCCTGATGCCTCTTGCTGAGGGAATTCCCTCTATTTTGCTTAGTATTGTTGTTTTATTATTCATTGTAGATTTTTTAACCTGTTGTAAACTGCCCAGAGTTCCTGCTGGAAGATGGGCAGTATAGAAATAAAATTTAAAAAAAAATTAACAAATTTACAAATCCATTTGTTAATTTGTCAGAACAAAATGTAAAATCACTTTTCATGATGTGTTGATCTTGAGGAATCGTGAATCAAAATGAATCGCCATTTTTCTGATTCATGCCCATCTCTCCTCAGATGTATTCAAAATAGTTCTAGTTAAGAACAACCCATGCTTGATTTTTGCGTCTGAGATTTGTAACTACCCATTTACCCCAGCCTTTATACTTGTGCTGGAGAAGTCTTGTATGATTGGAATAAAGTTATTCTTCTTTATTAACTGAAGCAAAACAAGTTGAGGAGCCGTGTCGCCATCACAAAAACGAAATGCAAAAGTAGAACAGGTGAATATATAAGCTCCGGGCCTCAACGAAGAAACTACCTGGCATATTATTCCATCTTGCCAAGGACTTTACATCTAAGAAATATCTCCTGGCATCTCCATCTTTTACCTTGTTTTAACCTGTTGGTACAGCTCGGAGGAAGAGGGTTTGGCCCTCGAAATTTTAGCAACTTTTTTGCTATTCTTCTTTATTAACTGTTTGAACCACAGCACACACGGTCCATGCGGTCTGAAGGGTGTGGGAAGTAAATTACTGTTATGGGGGCAGGAAGGAAAGAGGGATGCAGAGCAGTGGCAAGCCTTAACGCAGTGGCTCCCAACCTGGGGGTTGAACTACCATTTCACAGGGGTCGCCATGAGCCAGTGAAGAAAAAGACACAAACGGCTTGGGTCTGGAGGGTGGGATAGAAGGGGGGTGAGTTACAGCTTGATAGGTTTGAGGGGATTTCAGTCAATGGCACCAGAGGCTGTGGTTCGCTGAGGGTGCCTGCAGATGGAAGTTCTCTATGGCACCTGCAGCAGTGGCCTGCCAAAGGGGGCTTGTGGCCTCTTCCAAGCAGGGCAAGGGGTCACCACAACATGAGGAACTGTATCAAAGGGTCATGACATTATGAAGGTTGAGAACCACTGTCTTAACTGAACCAATTGTTGGATCCCTGCCTTAGTTGGGCAAGATTCTCCAGTTTAGTCAGTTGGGTTTGTAATTTGAGTTTATTTATTTTATTTATTTTATTTTATTTATTTATTATTATATTTATACCCCGCTTATCTTTCATACGAAACTCTAAGCGGCTTACACGGGCGAACAAGCGCCAATAAACACAAACAATAATTATAAATTTACAACAAATAACTAAACCATTAAAACCCGGTGCATCCAAAACCCGGCAATATAAAAGTTATCAACCAAGCACACACATAACATAAGACACTTAACATGGTTGCTTGGGCATTAAAGATGGCGGGACGTAACGAGAAAAAAAAAAAGAGAGAATTCAGGGCTCGCCAAAGGCCTCTCGAAATAAATAGGTTTTTACAGCTTTTCGAAAGGCCAGCAGGGACTCTGCAGAGCGCACTTCGCTAGGGATGGAATTCCAAAGGGAGGGGGCTGCCACCGAGAAAGCCCGGTTCCGGGTGACCGATTTCCGGGCTTCTCGAGGAGTGGCAACCCGCAGCGAGTGCGCTCGCACCTGCCGAACCGGTCGGGCCGAGTTGGATCGCTGAGCGATATGCTCTGTCAGGTAGTCCGGTCCCAAGCCATGGAGGGTTTTATAAACTAAAACCAAGACCTTGAATCTAATCCGGGCCGCAACGGGCAGCCAGTGCAAGCGGGCCAGGACTGGGGTGATGTAACGACGCACACCAGCCACCAGCCTGGCCGCCGCATTCTGCACCCGCTGCAGACGCCGGAGAAGAGTCAAGGGCAACCCCATGTAGAGGGCGTTGCAGTAGTCCAGCCTCGAGATCACCAGTGCCTGGACCACTGTTCTCAGAGAGTCACCGTCCAGGTACGGGCGGATCTGGGCGATCTGGCGAAGATGGTAATACGCGGCCCTGGTAACCGACGCCACCTGGGCCTCCATGGTCAGCGCCGGGTCCAGGACCACTCCCAGATTCCGCGCCCTTTCCACAGGCCGGAGGGAAACTCCCCCCAGAGAGGGAAAAGGGCCACCGTACCCAGACGGCGAGCCCCCAAAGAACATAACCTCCGTCTTCCCGGGGTTGAGCTTAAGCCTGTTCGCCCCGGTCCAAGCCAGCACGGCATCCAGGCACCCATCGAGGATCTGCACAGCTTCCACTGCAGAGGTGGAAAAGGAGAGATAGAGCTGCGTGTCATCAGCGTACTGATGACTGCACACTCCAAAACTCCTAATGACCCCAGCCAACGGCCTTACATAGATGTTAAACAGCAACGGCGAGAATAAATGACCCCTGCGGGACCCCACAAGGGAGAACCCATGGGGCCGACAGCTCCCCCCCATGCTGAACATACTGGTGACGGCCCTCCAGGAAGGATCGGAGCCAACTGCAAGCAGTGCCCCCGATTCCAACCTCAGAGAGCCGATCCAGTAAGATACCGTGGTTGGTATCAAAGGCCGCTGACAGATCCAGGAGAACCAACAGGGTAGAGCAACCCCTGTCGGCCGCCCGGAGCAGGTCATCTTGCAGGGCGACCAAAGCTGTTTCAGTGGCCTGAACCCTGACTGGCATGGATCGAGGCACTGCCGATCCTCAAGGTACGACTGCAGCCGGACCGCCGCCACCCTCTCGATGACCTTGCCCATGAACGGGACATTAGCGATCGGATGATAGTTGCCTAAATCGTCCGCCGCAAGGCCCGGCTTCTTAAGGATGGGCTTAACCACCGTCTCCTTCAGACGAGAGGAAAAACCCCTCGCTGAAAGAGGCGGTGGCGATGGCAGAAGCCCATTCAGCCATGGTCCCGCTGGCAGCTTTAATGAGCCAGGAGGGGCAAGGGTCGAAAGGAGTGGACGCCGGCCGGCAGTGCGCCATAGCCCTGGAGGCCTCGACAGCAGAAACAGGCCCAAGCTCCTCCAACCGAGGCGACGAAGGCGGACCAGCAACCGGGGATGCCGGGGCAGTGCTACCGCAACCGGAGTCAAAGCCGGCACGGATGGCCTCAATCTTGGATCTAAAAAAGGCTGCGAAATTCTCACTACTGAAATCAGTAGGAGGAGGCCTAGCCAGACTAGGATTGGTGAGGTCCCGAACCACCCGGAAGAGCTCCGCCTGGCGGTTAGAGGCCTCACCAATTCTCACGGAGAAAAACGATGACTTGGCTTCCGTGATCGCGTTGGAATAGCGACTAGTCTGGGAGTCAACGGCAGCCTTACTACTTGCCGTCCGGGTTTTTCTCCAGCTGCGCTCTAACCTTCTCCTCACCTGCTTCATTGCCCGGAGTTCCCCCGTAAACCACGGTGAGCGCCGGGCTCGGCACCGGAGAAGGCGCTTAGGGGCGATCCGGTCTATGGTGTTGGCAGCTGTTTCAAACCAATGGTTAGCCATAACCTCGGCCGGAGCGCCAGTCAGTCCACCAGAAAGCTCCCCGAAGACCTCCTGGAACCGCTGGGGGTCCATCAGTCTACGGGGGCGGGCCAAGACAGAAGGCCACTGGTCCCCGCGAGGGGGGGGCGTGATCGCCAGGGAAAAAGAAAGCAGGTGGTGGTCCGACCATGACACAGGTAAGGAGATAAAATCCCCCACCTCCAGACTCGAGGCCCCCGACATGGAGGAAAACACCAGATCCAGGGTATGGCCTGACCTGTGGGTGGGACATACAACATGCTGGGACAGACCCATGGAAGCCATGGTTTCCATGAATTCCAGAGCTGCGCCGGAAAGTCCACCGCCAACATGCACATTGAAGTCACCCGCCACCAAAAGGCGCGGGGACCTCAAAAGTGCAGCCACGATGAACTCCGCGAGCTCTGGTAGGGATTGGGCTGGGTTGCGGGGAGCACGGTAGCCCAGCACAATGCCAAATCTGTCCCGCTGCCCCACTGACAAGTGAAGGCATTCTAAACCCTGGCTAACCAATGTCGAGGTCCTGCTAACATGTAAAGAATCCCGATGGATGATGGTGACCCCCTCCCCTCTGTCCCCCCAACCTTCCCACCCCCTGAACCAGATACCCAGGCGGGCAAAGCTGGGAGAGCGAGGCCCCCCATCATCACCCACCCAGGTCTCGGTAATGAAGGCCAGGTCAGCCCGCCCATCAGAGATGACATCATATATGACGGGGATCTTATTGTGGACTGACCTGGCATTCAACAGGAGACAGGAAAGGCCGGGGGCGCTGGGGGAGTGACTCCTGGACACGTGACAGGGAGCCGGGGGGTCAGAACGAGGGACAGGCACAAGTTGCCTGACCCGTGTTCTTCTCAACCGACTAACCCCACGGCTACAAGCGTACCGCCCACGGCCCGACACAGTTGGTATATGAGTCCCTGTGGTCATGGCGGCCCCTTAGGGAAAAAAAAAAGAAAAAAAAAGAAAAAAAAACAATATACACAAAACTAAGTTACAATATAAGATCAACAACTAAACACTCCTACAATAAAAACACCCAAAATACATCAAATACAATAATAAATAATAAGTAAGCAAACAACAATAAATAATAAATGACCATAAAAAATATAACCGCCAGAGGGAAGATGGAATCGTGGGAGAGGCTAGATAGGGGGAAGGAGGGAAGGACTAAGGACACCATAAAGGACTAAGGAGGGAAAAAGAGGGGAAAGGAAGGGGAAAGGGGGAAGGAAGGGACACCCAACAGCCCGCAGCATGGCCCGCCGCCCAGGTGAAAAGGCAGCAATACGCTGGCAGCCGGCCTGCCATCTCAGATGGTCTCCGATGGTTGCTCCCGGTCGGTCCACTGCACCAGTCCATACCCAGATAGTCTATCAGGCCGTCCTTCCTTACCCCCGGAGCTGGTGATCGATAAGGGGAGCCAACGGGTGAAGCGTCGCCTATCGATGGACGTCGGCAACAGATCAGTCGCTCGCCGGCGGCCGCCCTGCCGTCCGAGTTGGTATCCGGCGGCCGATCCCCAGGACCAAGCTGCCACCCCCGATAAATCCGGGGCCAGCATTGCAAGACCGGCCCGCCGCCCATAAATATGGTCAACGGCGGCACACCGTCGCCCGAGACAGAGCGCGACTGACCAGCCGTAAGATGGAAAACCGGCAACGCTCCCCGCTCCAGGTCCGCAGCACACAGGTGACGGCTGGAGAGGGCACCGAGCGCCGCCATATCAGCTCCCAGCAAGGCGGCGCCCAAGCAATCGCCGGCAGCCGAGTTGCTGCCCGAATCCAAGGCGGCAGACGAAAAAACCGCCACAAGTGGAAGGCGGGATGGAAAACCACCAGAGTACCCCACTCCGGGTCCAGGTCCGAGTCGGTCGGGTGGTGGTCAAGGGGAAAGCCGAGCGCCGCCATGTCGGTTCCCAACGGAACGGCCCGGGCAATCACCGGCAGCCGGATTGCTGCCCGAGACCAAGGCAGGCACAGAATTCGCCGCAAACGAAAGAGGCGGGGTGGGAGGCCGCCAAAGATCTCCTCTCGAGGTCCGGGTGGCAGCTGAAAGAAAACGCCAGGCGCCGCCGTGTCAGCTCCCAGCGAGACGGCGCCCAGGCAGTCACCGGCAGCCGGAGCACCACCCGAGACCAAGGCGGGCAATGGAGAATCCGCCGCAGCGAAAGGAAGGCGGGGTGGAGGCCGCCAGTAGTCCCCTGTCCAGGTCCGGAAGGCGGCCGGGAAAAACACTGAGCGCCGCCATGTCGTGCTCCCGCCAGGCGGCGTCCAGGCAGTCGCCGGCAGCCGAGTAGCTGCCCGAACCCAAGGCGGCAGATGGAAAAACCGCTGCAAACGAAGGGGAGGCGGGATGGAAATCCGCCAAACTCCCCACTCCGGGACCGGGGCGGACAGGAGGTAGCCGAGCCGGTCATTCCCGAGCCCTCAGGACCGTCGGGAGGGCGCCCCGCACCACCGGCGAGTCCACCCCGAACCACGGGGAAGACCCCTCAGCCCCCTCAAAAGGAGAGGAAACCCCACGTAAACAAGTGGGGAAAGGAGGAGGGATGGATAAAAGAAGAAAATAAAGAAAAAGAAAAAGGAAGGGGGGGACACCCAGCAAGGTAAGCCGGACAACAACGGTCCATCTACCCAGATGGAAACTTCTGGGCCCCCTTAAAACCCCCTAAGAACCCCATAACCCCCAGACTAACCTCTCCAAACATCTCCAGCGGAACAGAATTTAAAAGAAAACCAAAAATTCAGGCAGCAAGGTCCCAAAAAACGAAAAAACGCTCGGATGCAGGAGCGAAGACGAAAGGGAGTTGCCGCCGCCCGCCATCTTGGATCTGAGTGTTTAGGTTAAAGTGCCCAGTCTCTCTCTCTCTCTCTCTCTCTCTCTCTCTCTCTCTCTCTCTCTCTCTCACTCACTCACACACACACACACACACACACACACACACACACACACACACACACACACACACACACACATCACACTGCTGTGTGTGTGAGAGAGAGAGAGAGAGAGAGAGAACTGTGCACCCTGGTCTGTTTCTAGGCACTGCCTTTGGCGACAGATTGCCTGCTTGGGTTCTTTACCAAGATGTTTATGGCCATGCTTGATAACAAATGGTTATTTCCAAGCTCATTTTAAAAGCCATTTTATTTGAATGTTTATAATCTTGTCTCTTGAGGTAGAAGTTTTTTCTGAGACTCATAAGAAGAATGTACGCTGTCAGACTGGGACACATAAAACATATATCAAAATTACAAGCTATTCAGTAAATACTCTAAATATATATCCGGCAGAGTTGCACTGTCAGTATTCCAGATACCAGCCTAAGCTATAAATAATAAATACTCTTTTTATCTGTGTAATTTTTGTCTCCCTTAGCAAACTTAACTAAAGATGTGAATTTGTTGCCAATAAGGTCCAGAGGTGTTCCATCACATTCATGTACTTGGGCATATTGAATGAGGAAGCCCCAGGCTCCTACTAACCCATGAACACCTTTAATAGATGGCGGTGAACTTTACTATTGTAAGAGATGTGAAAATGCCATATTTAGAAAGGGCACCACATCTATCATTTTGGGTGTAGAAATCTATATGCACTTTGTGGTTCCAGAAATTGTTCAAAAATTGGTTTGATGGTCCTCTAAAGTGGTCCTCCCAGTGATGATAACGACGCTGTTTGATAGCCCAGTCTAACCATAGTTGTACTGCAATAGCTTTGCGTGTTAGCATAAAATATACAATTTCTTAAGATTTTAAAGGACCCTGAGTTAAATTTCATCTCAGATTTAAAAAAAATGTGAACTGGATGAGAAAAATTTTATATACGGCAATTGATAGGATTGTACAACAAACCTACATATAGGTTTGTTCCCAGAGATAGTGACCACACACACACATATGTCTGTGTGTTTTGTCATCACTACCAAACTATTTGTTTCTTTAAAAGCTCTTCCACATTTCCAATGGCATGTTGTATAGGCAGTGGAGTATCTACTTGGGTTATTTATTTATTTATTTATTTATTTATTTATTTATTTATTTATTTTTAGATTTCTAGACTGCTCAGACTTTCTAACAGGAACTCTGGGTGGTTTACATGAAAGCCAAACAAATAAAACAGCAATTAAAATCAATAAGCAAATTAATAACAAATCAGTAGCAAGCAAGGAATGATCCATAATAATGAGTTTAAGCTACAGGAAGCCAGATTTAGGCTGAATATCAGGAAAAACTTCTTAACTGTCAGAGCAGTGCAACAGTGGAACCAATCACCTCGGGACGTGGTGAGCGCTCCAATGCTGGAAGCATTGAAGAAGAAAATTGACAACCCTCTATCATAGAATCACAGAATCAGAGAATCATAGAGTTGGAAGAGACCTCAAGGGCCATCCAGTCCAACCCCCTGCCATGCAGGAACCCCCATCAAGGTACTCTGGACAGATGGCCATCCAGCCTCTGCTTAAAAACCTCCAAAGAAGGAGACTCCACCACACCCTACGTGGCAGCATATTCCACTGCTATAACTGTCATGAAATTCTTCCTAATGTTTAAATTTAATCTCTTTTCCTGTAGTTTGAAACCATTGCCCCGTGTCCTAGTCTCTGAAGCCATGGAAAACAAACCAGTCCCTTCTTCAATGTGACATCCTTTCAAATATATAAACATAGCTCTCGTATCCCCTCTCAGCCTTCTTTTTCTAAGGCTAAACATTCCCAGTTCCCTAAGCTGCTCCTCGTAAGACATTTCTTCCAGACCCTCAATCATCTTGGTCGCCCTCCCCTGGACCTGTTCAAGATTGTCAACATCCTTTTAAAAATTGAGGCATGCAGAACTGGACACAGTACTCCAGGTAGGGTCTGACCAGAGCAGAATAGAGTGGTACTACCACTTCCCTTGATCTGGACACTATGGTTCTGTTGATGCAACCAAGAATCACATTGGCTTTCCTGGCTGCCACATCACACTGCTGACTCATGATTCCTGCACTGAGCAGAGGTTGTACTCAGTGGCCTTATAGGCCCCTTCTAACTCCATTATTCTTTTATGATTCTAACATGTTTAAAGGCAGCATGCACCAGGGGACCAATTTATGGCATGAGTTCTTCTTGCGGTGCCAACAGCCACATCTTCTATCTCTCAGGGCGTTTATACACGACCCCTAAGCTCCGCCGCAAATGGCTGCAAGCTCCAGAGATTTAAAATGTTTCCCCACCAGCTCTGGAGTTTGCAGACAATTAAGTGCGACCCCGCCCACTTTAGCGCGACCCAGCGCACTTTTCTTGTACCTTCTCTCTGGAGATGAAAAATATTTGATGTGGATGTGCCAGGCTCTCCTCGCTTCTTTTTGTTTTTTGTTTTTTTGCCTCCCGCCCCTTTAAGAGGAACCAGGAAGTAACCGGGGCTCCCCCGGCAGCGTCCACCAACACCAGGAGGTAAGGTTTTATTCTTTTGTCCCTTTTTTTCCTCCCTCCTGTCACACAGCCAGCAGCCAGGAAGTAGGGAGGGGTGGAGACACAGAAGAGCGACAAACCCCTAAGATCTCTGGTCTGAATTTAAGGGGCCAGTGGATCTTAGGGGTCGTGTAAAAAGGCCCTCAGATAAGGCCAAGACTAGATCAGCCATGGCTTGTCAGAAGAAGCGTGCATGTGAAGCATCATAACACAGGATCCCGAGGCTCAATATGACACTCACTTAACAAGAGGACAACTTGATTCTCCCTGCAGCTCACGACGGCAGCCTGTCCCTGAATTTGGGCAACGCTCTGCATCTCCCCACCACCCTGTGTCCTCCCCAGGAGCAAGGATGCATACTGTCTTGCCTTTAAAGTCATCCTCCTGCTAAAAATATCAATTCAGCACGAAGCCCTCACTAGCTGTGCATTACTTATTCAGGCCTTGTTTCATAATCTGTTGTAGCAAGGTAGGGTTCACTCTGCTAGTCCAGCGTACTGAATTTCACCATGTATCTTCAAAGGCCATATAGAATTGGCTTACTGCAGTGGTGTCCAAAATTTGGCCCTCCAGATGTTTTGGACCAAAACACCCACAGTCCTTTGTCATTGGCAATCTAGGCTTGGAATTCTGGGAGTTGTGGCCCAAAACATCCGGAGAGCCAAAGTTTGGACACCCCTGGCTTACTGGGTGGGGGTGGGAGTGTTGAACTCTGACACAATGCAAATTAGGCCATGCCTGGTGCTGGCAGAACTTAAGAATATAACATCATAAGAAGAGCCATGCTGGATCAGGCCAGAGGCTCATCTAGTCCAGCTTCCTGTATCTCACAGTGGCCCCACCAAATGTGTCTGGGAGTGCACGAAACAACTAGATAGCTGTCTCATACCACTCACCTGCATTTAGCCTTTGAAGTACCCTGTTTTTTAAGCCTAAAGATTATACATCCCCATCATGGATTGTAACCTGTAAGGGACTTTTTCTCCATGAATCTGTCCAATCCCCTTTTGACGGGGATTTCCACAGACTAACAGCACACTGGATAAAAAAAAATTCTTTTGTCTGTTCTCAGCCTCCCAAGCCTCAGTTTGAGTGGATGTCCCCTAGTTCTGGTATTTTGTGAGAGGGAGAAGTGCGTCCCTCTATCCACTTTACTCATGCCCTGCGACATTTTGTACATCTCAGTCATATCCCCCCTCAAGCGCCTTTTTTCCAGATGAAAGAGTCCCAAATGTTTTAGCCTTTCCTCATAAGGGACGTCCCCCAGCCCAGTAATCATTTTAATCACTCTCTTCTGCACCTTTTCCAGTTCCACTATGTCTTTTTTGAGATGCGGTGACTACAATTGTACACAATACTCCAAGTGCAGCCTTACTATTGTTGAGTCCACAGTAGGCTATTCCTACTGTATGCTGCTGGATTCCCCAAAGTCGAATGAAAGAAATCCAACACAGAGAGGTCCAGAGAAAATTACCGGTTTATTAGGACTAATAAAGGATGGTAAGGCCAACTAACCCACAGCAAGGCAGTGCGAGATGGTTGGCCCCCAAATCAGGAAAAACATAACCTTGTATTTCCTTCCCCTTCCCTCCCACAGGGTGTGCACCTCTCCTGGGCCAGGCAAGAGGTGGTCTTTCGGGGCATCCAATGAAAACAGTCCAGAAGTCTCCTGAGGGAGGTCCCGGGGCGTTCCTGATGTCCTGGAACTGGATACCTGCTCAGGTGTGGCTGGGCCATATCTGTCCTTTAATGGGCCATCAAGGGGGTGATAACAGAAAGAAGAGGATGGGCATTGTTCAGGGGGTCTGGGTAATCAGCAGGTCAATGGGGAAGCTGAAGAGTCAATAGAAAGAGTCCCAGCTGCCAGACACATTTCCTGGTAAATGTGGAAGTGAGACAATAGGGAGCTCAATAGGGAACTCCGGGCTGAAGTTAATCCAAGGTACGTGCTGGAGTCCATATTCCTGGAACATCCACGGTTGGATGTGCTGTCTTTCCATGAAGTTGCCATGTTGCCTTCCTCCCCTGCCATGAGCCTCTGCCAAGATGTAGGTCCAAGGAGGTACAGGGCAGCGTAGGAACACGTTCACAAGCAGACCCAGGGAAGGTGGGGTTGGGGGGGAGAGAAGGAAAGAGAGGGGGGGAGAAGGCAGACTAAGGCATGTAGGTAGGAGAGCTTTTGAGTGTGAGGGGTGTCCCCGGGGTGTAGAGATGGCCAGCTGTGGCTGTCATCCCATGAGCCTGAGACCACAGTGGAAATAAACCGTCGATCCAGGGAGAGTTAACCTGGATTGTATGTCTGGCTGCTTAAATGTCCGGAAAATGAATCTTTATCTGGCCAGATAAGGGTTAACCCAGTCCGAATTGTCAGAGACCTGGTCATACTGTGGGGAGAATGAAAAATTGACTTTCCAGAGGCTTTAGAGGGAGGATGGTCCCTTTTCATGAACTTTTCCTGCCTGCGTGCCTTGGATTCTCGACAGTGGAGCCTCCTGGTTGTGAAGCAACGGGGGTGTGTTTTTCTAATATCTCCAGAACGGAATGGTCTTTTTGGATTGAGTTTCTTGCATTCTGCTTATGATAGTGTAGGGTGATCATTGGTGGCCTTGGGGAGCCCCAGAACCTGTCCAATTTTATAATTCTATGTTTTTCATTTCCATTGTGACACATCACTCTCATTTTGTACAATGGCATTATAATGTTGGCTGTTTTATTTTCAATCTCCTTTTTGATAATCCCTAGTAGAGATGGGCACGACTTGGTGGAATTCCCGTTTCCGTTTCCGTTCCTCGTTTCCGTTACGGAACGGAAACGGTAACGGGAATTACTCCGCCAGAACTCGAACTCGAACCGACTAAAGAATAATTGGGTCTGATTTGTCGTGGTCGTTCCTGGCATTGCGGCGATCCCGCGATGCCAAGCGGCACAGAAGAAAAGTTTTTAAAAGTTTAAAAAAAACCCGATTTCCGGCCAAAAAGCAGGCGGAAATATGCCTGCCTGAGTGAGGGCTCAGTCAGGGCACCTACCAGAGGGGTGGTTGACCCCCCCCTCTCCTGTCCTGGGCTGCTCTGGTGGTGGGGGAAATCCTCATCGTAATCGCTCGCAAAGCACTGGACTCGCCGCCGGCCGCCGCAATTCAAGCAGAAGCGGCAGAGAAAAAAAGTTTTAAACTCCCCCCCCCATTCCTGGGCCAAAAAGCAGGCGAAAATATGCCTGCAGTGCAGAGTGCACCTACCAGAGGGGTGGTTTCTGGGGGGGGGTCCCGGCCTCCCCCGCTCTCCTGTCCTGGGCAGCCGGACTCGAGTCGCCATTCGCCAATGCCATGCGGTGCGGGCGGGGGATCCAAAATGGGGCGGCGGCCGCAATTTTTTTTTTTAAATCGCGGTCCAAAAACACACAAGCACCACACAGAAACATGCGAAAATTGCTATTTTAAAACTGCCAGAATTTTTACAGTAGCAGTGGGTTTTTCTTGCAACAAAATGTCTCCTCTTTCCTCTCTCCATTGATTTTATTTTATTTTATTTTATTTTATTTTATTTTATTTTATTTACACCTGCGCAATGATGGGCTGGCCATGGGAGTGACCATGCAAATTTTTGGAGCCATTCCACCAATCGCATGGCCACTTGGCCAGGTTGACCACAGAGAGACTTCTGGGATGTGCCAACCGGGCATAAAAAGCCCACTAACCATAGCCCTAACCCTAACCCTAACCCATACGCCAGTACACTGTCCTTCTAAGTGGGTCAGAGAGGCCCTCAGAGGTGCACCCCAATACTCACCCTAACCTCACCCATAACTAGCCTAACCCTAGCCCTTGCGCTAACCCTGTTGCCTAAGCCAGATCTGTACTTGCATATTGCATTGCACTATAGCAAGTACAATTCCCTTCTTAGTGAGACACAGTGGGTGCAGAGAGTCTGCCAGTCCGCCACTTGTGGCTCTGGGTGACTCCTGCAGGCTTGGCTCGGCCGGCAGCATGTGTGACATCATGCAAACCATGCACCCGAGGCCTGACTGATGCAGGGAAGGCACCCCCAAAAGAGGGGTGCCTCTGCCAGTCTGCTGTGTCTCTGCATGCAACTGGGTATGCAATCATAGCCATATGGCTATGCATGCATGCCCTTTTGCAGCAGGTGAGGAGAGGAGACCTCCATGTATGAGGGGTCTCCAGAAGCCTGCTTTCCCTGGCGGGTGAGGATAGGAGGCACCCACCCCCCAAAAAAGAGGTGCCTCCAGGAGCCCGCTACCCCCAAACCAGTTTAACGACAGACGAAAAAATGAAAAACGAAATGAAAAAAATTTGTGAAGTTTCGCAAAAAAAACGGAAACGAGCCGACACAGGTCGCCTCCGACACACGACAACTCGAAAACGTCATTTTCCCTAGTCGTGCCCATCTCTAATCCCTAGCATGGAGTTGGCCTTCTTCACTGCTGCCACACACTGGGTAGACACCTTCATGGAGCTGTCCACCAGCACACCAAGATCTTTTTTCTGATCCGTCACGGATAACTCAGAGCCCATGAGTTGATAGATAAAGTTTTGATTTTTTACCCCCATATGCATTACTTCACATTTTCCTACATTCCCATTCCCCCAGTTTGGAGAGATCCTTCTGGAGCTCTTCACAATCTTCTCTGGTTTTTACCACACAGAAAAGTTTTGTGCCATCCACAAACTTGGCCACCTCACTGCTTATCCCTGTCTCCAGGTCATTTATGAACAGATTGAAAAACAGGACAGATCCCTGGGGCATACTGCTTTTCACCTCTCCTTCAACTTCCTTCAAACAAGTTTGGAACGGTGACTATGTAATTAAGATTCCTGTCATTAAGTAATGAGTGCTGTTTGGCTACTTGAAGGTTTTCCCTATGACAGGTAAGATGATGTTAGGAATTTTAGCCTGTGGAAAATTAATTGGTAGAATTGCATGGCACACGCAGAAACATCAATGGGGACTGAGCAAATCGGTGACTTTCAGATTCTGTGCTGTCTCCTGTTTGGAGAATCCTCTTTGGTGCACAAGCTGGAGCTTCCTTCTTCAACGCTTGTGTCTCCATCGCAGTGCTAAAGCTGAGGCTTCACTCTTCTCCCACTTCTCCATATCCTCCCATAAATTTCTTTCTGCTATTATGATTTTTTAATTGCTGTACTTGTCTGCTGGTGGGTGCTAGCAACCACTGAGGTTTATGAGGTGGACAGCAAACAGCTGATGGTGTCGGACACCATGGTTCACGAGGCAAACTGGGGCCAAAAGTGGGCATTCTTACCCACAGGAACACAAAGACACAAGAAGACAGTGAAAATTCAGGCATACAAACATGGAGTCAGGCATTCAGTTGGGGATTTCCTTACTTCTGGCTCTTTCATTCAATTAGAAAAAAATGCAGGAAAATACACCTTGCTCTCAAATTACAAAAGTCCCTACCCACTGCTGCTTCTGTTTCCTTTGCCACCTTCAGGAAGTTGATTAATCCACTTTCATTCATTTCCCATTTCCATTGTCTTGTCCCTTATTCACATGTGCTTGCGTAACTGGCAGTTTTCTAAGATGGGAAGACTGGCTGAGCCTAACCTCTCAGCCTCTGGGGAGAAGGCAAGCAGTAATGGGCCATGTGGAAGCAGTTAATGGACCAATCTCTGCTAGCACCCCGGAAGTTAAGTTGTACAACTGGAAGAAGACTAGCTGTAGGGAGAACTGTAGGTGGTGAGAGGCATTTGCAGGAGCAGGAAGGGTTAGGTGTTTCCACTACAAATTGCTGTTGCAAATATTCCCTTGCATTCAGATTTGCACAATCAACAAATCTTTAGGAAAGACATAGCATAGCATATATTTCTCTCCTCCCCAAGAGACCAGATGCTTCTCGGACTTGGGAAACAGACAGATTCAAGCCATCAGTCCTGCACCACTTCCTGATATAGAGGATCAAAGCCCTGCTGTGTTCTTTTCATCTGGACAACCTGTTGCCGAACAAAACTACAAAACTCTCCCCTCTGTCCTCAGATGATTTCCTTCTCTTCATTTTGCCTCTACAGACCTTTTGTTGACCCATAAACCAGCGGTGGGCAAAATATAGCCCTCCAGATATTGAGGGGGGTGGAACATCCATCATCCCTACATGCTGGAGCTTGTAGTCCAGTAAAATCAGAAGACGACTCAACTTTTCCCATTCTCTCTCTCTCTCTCTCTCTCTCTCTCTCTCTCTCTCTCTCTCTCTCTCTCTCACACACACACACACACACACACACACACACACACACACACACACACACACACACACACACACACACACACACACACACACACACTTAATGTTACCATTAATAAGGCTCAAACAACTATCAATTAATTATATAGGTTAATGTAGATGATCTCTTATGTTCAAAAGAGTACCCAGCCAGAAGTAATGCCTGCAAGAAACGCGTTCAGCTGCAGACCCTGTAAGCTATCTGGATAACTCATTGAATTCGATATCTGGCCAGTAAGCCAGAGATTAGAGTTTGGATTTCACACCGGACCACCTGCAAACGGAAGCAGCCCATGTAATCTTGGGCAAGCTACACCGTCCCAGGGATGTTCCCAAGAAAGAAGGGAAAGATAAACTACTTCTGAATATTTCCCCCCTAGGAAATCCTGAAAAAAGGTCACCCTAAGTCAGAACAGACTTGATGGCACACAATGGTTGTTGTTGTCATCACTGTGGCTGTTGTAATATGGAAGCAACCTTTTAGTGACAGATGGAGCAAATTATCCTCCCAGCCTTGTAATATAAGTGTTTTTATGACTTAAAAGCCCAGGGAGTCCATTTACAACAGTCTCTCGGTTAGTCCCCATATTCAAGGACATAAATTTGCATTTATTTAGTATTTCTCCCCCTTTTTGTTGGCTTTTGCATTTTTACCAAAACAAATCAATAAGTAAAAGAAAAATGATGAGAGCAAAGGAAGGGAGACAGAGATGCAGTATTTAGAAAGAGGCAGGTCAGAGTCGACTCGTCCATGACACTGTTTTGCTTACTTTCACTTCTGGGGCTTTTAAAAAAATGATGTACAGCTAGGTCCTGTGACATATACCTGTACTCTTTGCTGGGGAATCGTAAATCTATACAGTATGCAAAACTTGTCCCCCAGCCCTTCCTGCCGTCTTTCTGCATCCTTCAGTTCACATTGCCTGTTAAAAACATTGGCTTCCCATTAAAGTTACTGACTGTTTTATGGAACGAAGACTGGCTGCGAGCAGAAACACCAAGTCCCCTGACCTGAAAGGGCAGCCATGTGTTATGACAGTCATGGCCATGAGCATATGCTCCATCCATCTTTTCTCTGCCCCTCCCCATCCTATTCTAGACTTGGGGGTTGGGGGACCACTGTTTATTTTGGCAAGGGACTTTCAGCTGTAAGGTGATGCAGAAATAAGTGCAGTCACAATGGAGAACACATAGATACAAATGTGCCTTTGCCTAGCTTAGAAGTAGACCACACCAATTTATACTACAACTTAAACATAGGGAAGAGAACAAAGATGATTGAAGATGCTGTGCTTCACCTAGAAAAGGTCTCAGTCTCCATCTGCACTCCAAAAGGCCAAGTGATGGGAAAGAAGGACCTCTCCTAAGATCCCAGAGTCTTGCTGCCACTCAGAACTAGTCGCCAAGATGGACAAGTACTCTTACCTGTTATAAAGCACATTCTACCACTAAAGACCACAGAGGAAAGGGGGAAGGACCTACCATGACAGTGTGTTCCAAAACAGGCTATTTCTTCCTAAAGTTCAGAAAAGTTACATTGTTGCTGTTGTTGCTGTTGTTGTTGATGATGATGATGATGATGATAATTTTGAACTACAGCTTCCAGATCCTCAAGCCAACATAGTCGTCTACCCCCACCCCACCCAAGAAGAACTCTGTGCCATCAAATCAATTCTAACATATGCCAACCCTTTTAGGGTTTTCTAGTACTTGGAGGTGGTTTACCATTCCCTTCTTCTTTAGCTTCAACTCTGGCATCTCCTTGAATTGCAATGTCAATGTTCCAGGCATTTCTTTCTTCTGTTTCTACTATGTCTGGTGGGTTATGTTAAAGGTATCTATCAGTGTTGTTGTTGTTGTTGTTGTTGTTGTTGTTGTTGTCGTTGTCGTTGTCATCTCATCTTCCTCCTCCTCCTCCTCCTCCTCTTCCTCCAGCAAACCTGGCTTTCCTCTTCCCTGTGTTATTCTCACAACTTAGGTTAAACTAAGAATAACTGGCCTGGTGTATCTCAGGGAGCTATATGTCTCAGTGGGGTTTTAAAACTGGACTTCCCAGCAGACAGGCATGTTTATTTAAAGGCTGTACAGCATTCTAGCATTTTGCTTAGATTTGGGTGGCATTGATGGAACTGTGTCCTATACAAAAAGATTCTGAGGGAGGCATCTTCCCAGGCTAACGACCACCCTGGGATAACAATGCCACAAAAGAAAAGGTTCCAATATCTCAACAGTAGACATGGGCACGACTTGGCAAAATTCTCGTTTCCGTTTCCATTTCTCGTTTCCGTTGACAGAAACAGTAACAACAATTACTCCACCAGAACTCGAACTCGAACCGACTAAAGAAAAATTGGGTCTGATTTGTCGTGGTCGTTCCTGGCATTGCAGTGATCGCGCGATGCCAAGCGGCACAGGAAAAAAGTTTTAAAAATAAAAAAACCCGATTCCCGGGCAAAAAAGCAGGCGAAAATATGCCTGCCTGTGTGAGGGCACCTACCAGAGGGGTGGTTTCTGGCGGGGGTCCCCGGCCTCCCCACTCCTCTCCTGGGCTGCGCAAAGTGCGCATCCTCGTCGAGTCACCACACCAGCTCGCCAAGCGGCGCGGCACAGAAAAAAAGTTTTAAAAATAAATTAAAAAAACCGATTCCCGGCCAAGAAAGCAGGCGAAAATATGCCTGCCTCAGTGAGGGCACCTACCAGAGGGGTGGTTTCTGGGGGAGGGTCCCCGGCCTCCCCCCCCTCTCCTGGGCTGCGCAAAGTGTGCATCCTCGTCGAGTCGCCACGCCAACTCGCCAAGCGGTGCGGCACAGAAAAAAAGTTTTAAAATTTTTTAAAAACCCCGATTCCCGGCCAAAAAAGCAGGTGAAAATATGCCTGCCTCAGTGAGGGCACCTTACAGAAGGGTGGTTTCTGGGGGGGGGGTCCCCGGCCTCCCCCCCTCTCCTCTCCTGGGCTGCGCGCATCCTCGTCGTCTCGCCAACTCGCCATGCCATGCGGTGCGGGCGGGGGATCCAAATGGGGCTACCGCAATATTTATTTTGAAATCGCGTGGTCCAAAAACACACCAAAGCACCACAGAAACATGCGAAAATAGCTATTTTAAAACTGCCTGAATTTTTTCAGTAGCAGCAGTGGATTTTTCTTGCAACAAAACGTCTCCATTGATTTTATTTTATTTTATTTTATTTTTAATTTTTTACACCTGCGCAATGATGGGCTGGCCATGGGAGTGGACCATGCAAAGTTTTGGAGCCATTCCACCAATTGCATGGCCACTTGGCCAGGTTTTGACCGAGACTTCTGGGATGTGCCTGTCGGGCATAAAAAGCCCACTAACCCTAGCCCGAACCCTAACCCTAACCCTAACCCATACGCCAGTACACTGTCCTTCTTAGTGGGTCAGAGAGGCACCCAGAGGTGCACCCCAGTAACTCACCCTAACCTTACCCGTAACCCTAAGCCTAGCCCTTGCGCTAACCCCCAACCAGTAAGCCAGATGTGTACTCGCATTGCACTACAGCAAGTACACTTCCCTTCTTAGTGAGTCACAGGGCGCCCGTAGGGGTCCTCTCTCACTTTGTTCCCCAGCCCAAGTGCACCGCAGGCGGTGAGTCACAGAGGCACCCGAAAGAGAGGTGCCTCTGCCTGCTACTGCAGTGCAACTGCAACTTAATGGTATGCATATCCAATTGGCTATGCATGCCATTTTGTAGTGGGCCAGAGGAGGCACCCACCCCAGAGAGGTGCCTCCAGGAGCCAACTTTCCCTTCATGGCGGGCCAGAGGAGGCACCCACCCCAGAGAGGTGCCTCCAGGAGCCCCCCCCCAAACCAGTACTAACGACAGACGAAAAACCGACAAACGAAACGACAAATTTTTGGAAAAAAAAACGGAAACGAGCCGAAACGGGGCGGCTCCCAGGCTAACGACAACCCTGGGATAACGTAATTTTTCCAAAAGAAAAGGTGCCCATCTCTACTCAACAGTGCAAACAAGTAGAGAGAGAAGTCTATTTCAGAGGAACAATAAATGGGAAAGGGTTGCCAGGCTCACCGACATTTATGAGTCCTGTAGGGAGACACACGGCTATGCTATCAGTCTACACAGCTCTGAGGTCACTTTTATTATGAGGTGTGACCTTTTGCTTATGAAACTGAACAATGTCTCAGCAGAACTTTCCATGAGCTCTTGTATTGACAGAAGATCTGCTTATTTCTTCATATGGGGCCTCCGCAATAAAGATCCTTGATGTTGACAGCCCAGAACCCAGGATTGGCATTCTCTTCTTCAACATGAAATGCATCCACATTGCTGCTGTTTCTATTCCTCCTCATCATGGACATGGATGTAGTGGCTTCTCCATCGACAGTCAAAGAAACTCCAAATGAGATTATATTGTTACAGCCGACAAAAAAGCAAGTGATGCACAGCAGTTTCCTGTGTTTTCTGATATACTGGTGGCAATTAAAGCAACTAGCAAAGCAGCCCATCTCCTTGAAGGCTTGTTATTTACATTTTTAAAAATTAAATGCTGCGCTTGGATTGAGGTACAAACATGTCAGAACTGCTGAGAGACTGTTGTTCAGAATGTGGTGCATAGAGGCTGTTGGTGCGGGGTTGTCTTTCTTTTTTAACAAGCTTATTCAGGCCATTGTTCATCTTATGAGCCTATTTCAGACCTGGGTGACAAGAGGTCAAAGATGACTATAAGATGGAGGACTGGCACTAGCTGTATTCATACTGATGAAGCTGTTTGGATGAGCAGCAAAATGTTTCTATCTCTCAAGAAAAAGAACTCCAGTAGCCATGACTCAACTTCCAGATAAACTCACCTGGATGCCTGAGGATCTTCACAGACATATTCTTTTTTAAAAGACCGCCACAGGCAGCACGCCCACACCTTTCCTCTGTCCCCCACATTTGCCTGGTTACATCTCCCAGGCAATCTAAGGACATGTCATCTCTGGGCCTATGTCCCTACTCATACCAGCCAGAGCCAGGAAAATGTACCAGTTGTCATCAAAGGGTTTCCCTGTCACTTAGTGTTTGAATTACAAGAACTGGCAAAGCTTAATTCCCTCTACCTGTTTTGACAGTCCTCTTCTCCAGGGTTTCAGGAGACTGTGAGGAGATGAGATGATTCCTCACCACTGTGGCCCTCTGTTGGCTCTTGGTTCCCTGTCTCTCCATGGGGTCATCTTCATCATGGTTGTCACTTGTCCTTCTGGGGTTCTTCTGGGTCATTCTGGTATGATTTGTTGCAGTTCTTAATAGATCCTCCCAGGTATTCCCGTTCACACATGGAGGAAGTATTTGTTGCTCAATTCACTGGGATGCCCTAGGTTGTCTCAGTACTGCCTGTCCACACACATCCAGAATAGAGATTTATAATTCATTTTCTTATTCATTATTCATTTCATTACCTAACGAAATGAATAACGAACTGACCCATCAAAGAAAAACGAAACAAAACTAAATGGAAATTTCCGCTTCATTCATTTTGTTTTTCGTTTTCCCATAGAAATGCCTTGAAGCAATGCATTCCTATGGGAAAGGTTTCCCTTGAAATTGGTGTGGGGAAACCGCAGCCTTTTTCCCATCAGAAGCCAGTGCCACCAATCAGCTGTAGTGCTGGCTTTGGCAGGAAAATGATTTAAAAAGCCCACCCTTTCCTCAACCATTTTCTTAGGGCTCCTGCCAAGCTGTCAATGGCTGGACTCCTTTAAACCTGACAGCACAGCAGGAGCCTTCAGAAAATGTGTTGGTAGGGAAGTTGCAGCGATCCCACTGCCCTCCTGACCCATTTTCTGAGGGATCCTGCCGAGCTGTCAATTGCTGGACCCTGTTAAACCCAGCCCATTTGGTACCAAGGGGTCCCCTTGGTATCGACTGGGCCGGGTTTAAAGCAGTCCAGTGACTGACAGCCTGGCAGGAGTCCTCAGAAAATGCTAGGGAGGGCTGTTCCAGGGATCGAGCTGCCCTCCCTAGCATTTTCAGAGAGCTCCTGCCGAGATGTCATCAGCTGGACCCCTTTAAAAATGGCCCAGTCACCAACAGGGCTTCTCCCCAGTGCCGACTGCGCCATTTTTAAAGGGGTCCAGCTGATGACAGGGGGAAAGGGTCTTTTAAAGGGATCTTCCCTGCAGCGGATAACAGCGCTGAGCACCCGCTCAGCACCGCCATCTGCTGCAGGGGGAAATGTCAAAAGAGACCCCGCAGAGGCGGGAAGCAGGGTCTCTTTAAAGGGATCTTCCCCGCAGTGGATAACATCACCCACTTGGCTCTGCCATCCGCTGCGGGGGGAAAGAGACCCCGCTCCTCGCCTCCTCATGCGGACGTGAAAAGTAGGGTCTCTTTGAGGTGCTGGCCCCAAGCCAGCACCTCTCAGCTGAGAGGCACTGGCTGGGGGAGCTCTTTTTCCCACCCCACAGTGGCTGGGGGGGAGATTAAGCCCCTCTTTCCCACAGCCAAAGTTGCACAAGCACCACACACACACTACACACAAAATGAATAATGAATCAACAAATCAACAAAATGAATTTTTTCAAAAAAAATTGTTTAAAATGAAACAAAACAAACTGAACCCTAAAATGAACTGAACCAAAACAAATCACCATTTTTTTTGGTTCGTGCCCATCTCTAATCCAGAATTTCCCCTTCCCATCTCACATATGTCACTGACTGGCTTTCTCTTTTTGCCTCTCTTCTACTCCCTCTCCCTGCCTGCTGTTCTTTCTCCTCTCTTCTTGTTTTACATTGGATCTACTGCAACCTGCATATGATGCCTTGGGGAGTTTTGGCTGAGAGAAACTGCAGTGACTGTCATTCAACTCAACAGCAACCATTTGTTCCCTCTCTGCTTCAGAGTCCTTTTTCCTACCTTTATCCACTTATTGCCATGTCAGTTACAGAGTCAGTCTTAGCAATAGAGTCTGAACACGGTTAGAGTGATATATCCTGTCAGCTGTGTAAATAGCCAGTTAGTCACTAACTATTGTTAAGTGGCTGTTAACAATAGATAGCCATCTCCCTTCTGGATAGAAGGTTTTTATTATTATTATTATTATTATTATTATTATTATTATTATTATTATTATTATTAGTAGTAGTAGTAGTAGTAGTAGTAGTAGTAGTAGTAGTAGTAGTAGTAGTAGTCGCCGCCGCCGCCGCCGCCGCCGTGCCGCCGCCGCCGCCGCCCTCGCCGCCGCCCCGTCGCCGCCCTCGCCGCCCTCGTCGTCGTATATGCCAGATATATTAATGTAACATAATTTATGTTGGGCTGCCTATAGAAAACATCAGGAAACCTGAGTGAGTCCAAAAGGCAGCAGACATATTGCTAATTGAGGATGTAGTTCAATTGGCTTTCAGTCTATTCCTGGGCAGAATTCAAAGTGATGGTTCTAAAACTATAAAAACTCTAAAACAGCATGGATCCAAGCTATCTCAAGGACTGTTCGAGTGTTAAGCTCATCAGAGGAGGCTTTCCTTTTGGTCCTACCACCTTCACCATGGGTGTTTGATGATGACGCGGGTGAGTCTCGACTGCTGCTCCCATACCCTGGAACACCCTCCCACAGGAAGTCAGCTTGGCCCCATCTTTGCTGTCCTTCCACAAGAGGAGAAGAACTTTCTCTTCAGGCAGGCTTTCCCTCAGTCACTGGCTGCCTGAGTGGGGATTTGTAATGGCTTGTACCTTACTGCATTGAATGTGTTTTAGTGCTGCTTGTGTTTTTTTAAGTGTTATACTCATTTGTTCCTTTTAATATTGTATACTCACTGTTGTTAGCTTAAATGCAGTCTTTTAATTGTTGTAAGCCATCTTGGGTCCTTTTGAAGGAGAAACATGGGACAGATAGATAGATAGATAGATAGATAGATAGATAGATAGATAGATAGATAGATAGATAGATAGATAGATAGATAGATAGATAGATAGATAGATAGATATTAGCAACCTCCCTGCTGGCAGCCCTGCCTAATTTTTCCTTGATTGGCAAAAATTCTATTAGTTAGGAATGAGCATGAAACAGGAAAATAGTGTTTTGTTTCATTTCATTACAAAATGAATTTTAAAGTAGTTTTGTTATGAAACGAAACAAAATGAAACAAAACGCTATGCTCCCCTGGATCCTAAAGGACCCAGGAGAGCAAGCGATTTTAGGTAACCCCCAGAAATTTGAAAATGTTTGGGGGTCACAAGAGCTGAATTATGAAGCTCCAAATGGAGTGAAAAACTTCCTAATTAGAATCAGAAGCTGATCAGGTGAGCAATAGTGCTGCCGCTGCTTCCCATTGATTTCAATTAGAAACATTTTTTCCTAGGGGCACCCCATTTGGAGCTCCATAACTCAGCTCCCTGAACCCCAAATCTTTCCAAATATCATGGGGCTTGCAGGGAAGAGCTTGAGGAAGCTCCCTTGCCATTTCCTCTAGAATGAATCATTTCGCTCTAGAGGAAAAAAATTGTGTTTCTTTTCATTTCATAACAAAATGGTAGCTGCCATTTTGTTTCATTTCAAAATGATTCAGAACTTTACAACACGACAAAACAGTGTGCCTTTTTTGTATGAAGCCCATACCTACTTATGAATGAAACACAAACAGGGTAATATTGGGTTGCAAATATCTCCCAGTAAAGAAGTCCAGGGTGTTGCACAGTGAGTCATGTGACTTGTGCAAGAGACATTTAGGCTGATTTCTTGACCTGCAGTGATTTGCTGCCCAGAGTTATGCCGTGTGCTATGCTGGCATACAATGGTAACAGGATTTTTGCCAAGGAGTCTATGGACTGAGGAGACCTTAGTTAAAATCCTTGCTGAGCCATAAAGTTTACTCAGACGTCTTGGGCAATTTAGCAGTTTACAGCCTGATCAGCCACATAAGATTTTCCCAAGGATAATTCCCATGCACACGACCTCTAGCTTCTTAGTGGATGGATGAAATAATAAACATAGTAAAGTAGTTTACAGTTTTGATCAGCCTGGAGCCTGCGTATTAGTTCATTATCCTAGGAAATAATACATCATGGTTCACATAGCTAATCTGGATGGACAGATCAGTCTATTTTGAGTCCCCATCAGTTTCGCATGAGTTCATTCATAAATCCCTTCCATCTCATTTCTACACTGATCTGTGAGCTTTAAACAAAATCTCCACAAAGAATCATTCCAAAAACCCTCTTTTGAAGATACAGAATTTGCTCACAAATGCAATTCTGTATTAATTTCCTCTTGAGATATTGATTTGTTTAAATTATGTTATCATAAAATGCAAACTTTTGCATGCATTTGGTTACTTTTTTGAACCAAGAACAGCTTCATAAAATTTGGAAAAGAATGTGATGGATCACTGAGTTTTGAACTGCACATTTGTCTAAAAAGTGGGGATCACATCAATCCATTTGCAAATAAGGATCAAACAAAAACCGGAACCATTTCTTGTAGCTTGTATCCCCACATAGAAACCTGGACTGCATTAATATGCTTGGTTTCTGCTCCTATTTTATTCCCCTGCAGTTGTTTTAAAGTTAAAATTGTCTGATATATTTATGAATTGTCCTGTAGTGCTTCTGATACAAAGAACGAAGATTTAAAGTGCAAAAGTTCATAGCCATGGCAATGATAACTTACATAATAATCATTATCTGTGCCGCCACCAGCTTACAAAGATACCCCATATTTTTAATAAGAAGTGTAGTAGGGAAACATTGCTAATACCTGTTTGAATGTACTGATTTAACACCCATTTGGGAGTCTGTTGAGTGGCATATGCTGATGTAACAGCAGCCTCCTCAAGATTAGTTTAATACAAAGCTCATAAAAGTGTTTCTTTCCCATTTCACTTTAGAAGCGAAGACATGTATATAAATCTAGAAGCATAAATCCATTGCACAGCATAATATATGACATTTTCCTCCTGTAAATCTCTTGCGACATCTTCTCTTCTACAGTGAGCCAATTAGACACCTTCAGGACTTAATTAGTCCAACAAAACCAATAGCATTTTTAAAGGGGGAAGCCTCATTTGCTTTGCCTTCTTTTTCACATTATTTTCCGGGTTGTCTTCTGAATCCCACAACCCTGTAAGACTAGGCACGCAAATGAAGTAGTGCCATGCAAACAGCTAGAGGCACATTTAAAGTTAATGCCAAAGCTGCTTCTGCAACCAAGGAGGCAATTTGAACTTAATTTTATCCTTTTTCTTAAGCTGGAAGAGAATCTGAAATCAGTGTTGTCAGAGGGTTCCTCAAAGGTAATCTCATTCTCCCCCATGCCAATAGAGGACCTGCCTTCCTACAACGGAATGGCCCTCAATGGTGATCATTTCTATTCCTGCTTTTAAAGTGCTATGGAAGAAGTACCAACACTGCTGATGATTAGGAAGATTTGAGTCGGACTATGCGTTAACAGCAGTGGGACTGATCACTCCAGTGTCAGTGAGATGGTACAGCTGCTCCAGGTTTTAGCTCAGACTTTTCAAGAATTACTCAGGGTGCTGAATTGTACCCTCCCCTTCCAAAAATAGGCCATAGCACCTTAGACAGCTCCTTTAAAGTTCACAATGAAACACTGGAAAGGCCTGCATTACATTAAAACTTCTAAGCAGGCATGGTTTTTGGGAATAAAGTTACTTTCCCCCCCTTCCAAACGTAGCCAGGTATGAATCTCAAAAACATCCCATTTCAAATCCCGCAATCACTTATGTAAGAATTTTACTAAGATTGCCATTCTTTGCTTGGCTTGAAAGGTCTCATTCCTAAGATTAATGTTCAATAAGTAATGTTTTTCCTGCTACTTGTTGTGCATTTTAGAATGGAAAGATGTAAACTCAGCCATTATCCAATAGCGCCAACTGGCAAAATCCAGGTCATGGATCACTGCTACATTTATCTAGCTGCCTTTGATTTCTTACCGGTCTGAGCAATATCAAGTGAGAGGGGACTGAAACTAGGCTGGCAGCTGGTTTATTTTGAGATATAGAAGTAGAGAATAAAAGGTATTAGATAAGGTGTTAGGGAGCTGCCTAGATGCCCTAAGCATATCCGATCTCGCTTGATTTCAGAAGCTAAGCAAGGTCGGCCCTGGTTAGTACTTGGATGGGAGACCAAGTACTTTGGGAGTAGGAGGCACCTGGAGTAGGAGCTGGCAAGCCTCTCCAGTATTCCTGCCAAGAAAACTCAATGGACATGGAGTCACAAAGAGTTGATCACTACTGTAATGACACAACACACACAAGGTGTTAGGCTTAGGACCTAGATACCTGAAGGACCGCCTCCTTCCATACGAACCTACCCAGCAATTAAGATTGAGCTGGGGGGGGCTCTTGGAGGTGAGAGGGATGGGTTGTAGACATGGGGCCTTCTCGGCAGCTGTCCCCAAGCTATGGAATGCCCTCCTGAGTGAGATCCATCTGGCGCCAACATTGATAACATTTTGGCACCAAGTAAAAACCTTCCTGTTCCAGGCGTTTTTTAATTGATACAATATAGATTGTGGGCCCTCTGATGGCAATTTTAGTGTAATGATTTTAGTGTAAGGTTTTTATTATTGTTTTAATTATTTATTTATATTTTATGTTTTAGCTCTTCTAATTCTTTTGATTGTAAGTCGCCCAGAAACCTTTGGGTAGTGGGCCGCATATAAGCTGTAAAAATAAATAAAATAAAAATAAATAAATAGAATGTTTCAAATAGATGGAACAGCTAGCTGCACATTAAAAGGGTTGTTAAAATTTACAAAGAGTATCCTGAATATTGACACTACCCATGGTCAAGATGGTCTATAGCAGTGGTGGCGAACCTTCGGCACTCCAGATGTTTTGGACCACAACTTCCACAGTCCTTTCTCATTGCCAATAAAGGCTTGGAATTCAGGGAGTTGTGGTCCAAAACATCTGGAGTACCGAAGGTTCACCACCACTGGTCTATAGGATACCCTCTTCTGCTCACTACCATTTTCCTATAAAACCAGCCCTTGCTTTGTGATTGGTTGAGGTTAACTAATAGAAAAACGAGTCTGTGCCTTGGATTTCCCCTTGCTCGGTGACATTTTTGAGTGGTAGTGAGTACAAGAGGGGCTCGGCACTAAATTTGGCACAGAACAAGGGCATATTGGCTGCTACGACTCTGCCAAATTTAGTGCTGATCTAAAGTCTATTTTCAAAGTTGTGGATAGATAGATAGATAGATAGATAGATAGATAGATAGATAGATAGATAGATAGATAGATAGATAGATAGATAGATAGATAGATAGACACACACACAACTTTTCCCACTATATATATATTTGTTTAGGCTGTCCCCATTTTTAGGATTGCCAACACCAAGCCTAGCATGCTATTGGCCTAAGAAACAACTGGAGATGTTCCTGCTGCATCAGTTTAATACTCCTGCAACATTTTTGAGGGAAAAGCAAACATGTTTTGTGTGTTGCCATTCCTGATATCAGATTTATGTCCATTAAATATCTTTCCACAGATATTGTCCAGCCTGTCCTATGCAGATTACAGAACGGGCACCGTCAGCCAAGGATGGCATGAATCACATTAGCAGAGGAACAAATGATGTGTGTGGGGGCTTATTTTCCATACTAGTAACACTCAGACACCTGTTTCAGAACATTTCTGTCTACCTGGGCATTCTCAGTAGGGCTTTTTAGGGAGGAGGACTTCAAAACACAGGCCAAAAATGTGAATTTTATGCCTTTCTCAAGGCTCACTGTCAGGGTACCAAAAACCTTGCCTGTCTGTCAGGTTTCCTGACAAGCACAGCTCATAGTTATCCTATAAGAAATTATACACCGTCATCATGTTTCAGCACCTCAGGCCATTGTTCACCTAAAGGCCTACTGAGACTACCTAATGAGCCTATTCAGGCAATTGACTGATCTCATAATAACACCAGTGGTTTCCATGCTAGTTTCCATCCCTCATAATGGATTCTTTTTCTTTTTTTGTGTTCTTGGTAGCTTTAATGTTACATTTTATTGTTTTAAGATGCCTCTTCTAATTCCCTGTTATTAACTTGAATATGTTTTGAATGTTCTGGGGTGTGTATTTTCCCTCATTATTGTCAGCCACCTTGGGTCCTTTTCCAAGGAGAAAGGCAGGGTGAAATATTCAAAATAAATAAATAAAGTATAGACTTAATTACGGCCCAGCACCACAATCCTTCATCCCCCCCCCATGTCTTTTAAGTCAGTCCAGGGCTGTGCCATCCTATCCCAAGGTCATCACTTTCATGGAAGATAACCGTTCAGAACCAAAACATTAGGAAACATATTCTCCAACTGAATGAAACTGCTAGATGGTTACCATTGATTGCACCTGAGGATAACCAGATGTATTGAGAGTTGTATCTGGTAAGATTTTCCTCCATGGACACAGGCCTTGATGGGGCAGAGAGGGTTGCATGCTTCAATGAATCTGAGAGCTGTCCTGCCAGTGGCATTGCTACAAGAAGGGTCTCCTAGGCCAGACAGGTCTCAGTGGAGAAACCAGACTAGCTGATCCAGAGTGGGCCGCTTCAAACAACGCCTGATCCATAATGGGTGGCTGACATAATAGTCAGTAATGGCAGTGAAGAAGGCAATGGGGAAACAGTACACTTAAGCTAACTTCCCCAAGTAAATCTTTAGCATGACTGGAAAACCTAAAGCCATGACTCCCAGTCTACGGCAACCCTTCTGTGGGCAGGGGATGCTAAGAATCTCCAGGCCAGCTATGAGAAGGATACCCACCTGGAATGTTTGCAGTTTGTTCTTGTTAATAGCATAGGATGCACTGATGACACTGCCCTGCTTGCAACAAGACTGGCAGATTTGCAAGGATTATTGGATTCTCTTGCTGCAGAAAGCAGTGCCATCGGATTGCGACTTAACATGAAGAAGACAAAATGGATGGTTATCGGCAAAAAACAAAATGGTTCACAGAACCTTCTCAAGAATAGCAATGATATAATTGCGAGTAGAGATGGGCACGGAACGAACATTTTTTCATTTCCGTTACTGTTTGTCGTTTCCGTTACGTAGCAAAATGACAAATGAAAATTGTGATGAAAATGAAACGAAATGAACAGAACCACAAAAATTGTAGGTGTTACGTTTCGTTTCCATTAATGGCGATGCGCAATGAAATGAGCTGTTTTAAATGTTAAAAAACACCCTGGACATCCGTAAAAACACAGCGATAATTATTTATATTGTCTGATAATACCTACCAGGGGGGTTGGGGTCCTTAAAACATTTGTTTTTGTCTTTTCCCATCGCAATGTATTTTTCTTTTCCCTTTAAAATGGATGTCACCACCAGCCACAAAATGGAGGCAAGCCATGTGATGGGATCATGTTCAACCAATAGCATGTCCAGGTTGCAGACTGGGCGGGCAGGTCTGGCAGCCACAGAGGGCATAAAAAGCTCTGGCCGCCCCCATCCTCCTTGCCATCTCTGATGGGAGTTAGGGTGGGATTGCTGTCTCTGCTGCGACTCTAGCTTCAGTCCTGCAGCCTCCCTGTGTGCGTGCGTGCTGCGTACCTCTCGGTGAGTACCCTCCCTTGCCCCACAGTGCAGTAACTCTGCGGCTGCCTTGCACCCTGGGCAATGCCTGCCGCTGCCTTTGCAGCCTCTCTGCATACCTAGTCTATACTGTGTCTCTGCCAGCATCCATTTTTTTAGTGTTTTCCCTCTGGTCTGGGGCGTTGGAGGATGCCTGTGAACGGAAATGCTTTAAAATTTGCACAAAAAGCGGGTAGAAACGACAAACGAAAAAATGAAAAACAGTAACAAAATTTTTCAAAAAATTCCCGACAAACGGAAACGAACCGAAACAGACCTCTCAACGACAAACGAAAAACCAAAATGCCATTTTTCTGTTTTGTGCCCATCTCTAATTGCGAGAATATCATTTTACATATACTTCGGGTGCTATGTCAAGGATAACTGTCACCCTTGATGCAAAATCCATTGTAGAATTGAACAAGCTAGAAATTCCTTCCAGAAAATGAGGAAAGTCTTGACAAACCTGGACTTATCTATCATACTTCATACTCTAATACTTTCATCCTATGTATTCAGTATACATCTCTATGGTATTGAATCTTGGACCCTTACAGACACATTATGTAGGAAGCTGGAAGCATTTGCAGTGTGGATGTACGGACAAATTTTGAAGATACCTTGGACAGCCAGAGTCACTAATGTGGCTATATTACAGTGCATGAATAAAAAGCTAGAAATCCTCAATACCATAAAGAGAAGAAAACTGCAATATTTGGGACACATAATGCACAATGAGAAATACCATCTGCTTCAGGTTATCCTTCAAGGAAAACTAGGCAGGAAGTGTGGCCCAGGGTGTAGAAAAACATTCTGGCTTAAGAACTTAAGCCAATGGTCTGCAGTAGAGATGGGCACGACTCAAAAAAATGGTGTTTCGTTTGTCATTTGTCATTTAGGGGGTCCATTTCGGTTCATTTTCGTTTTTTGTGAATTTTTTGCAAAAAAATTCATTTTCATTTCATTACATAACGAAATGAAAAAAATGAAAACGAAAACGAAAAATTGCTGTTTTGTTAACATTCATTACAGTTCAATGTATTTGCCGCAACGAAAACGAAATGCATGACAAAATTTCTGTTGTTTCATTTCGTTTCGTTTCATTTTGGAGACAAAATTCATTTTTCATTTCGTTACATAACAAAACAAAAAAACAAAAACAAACCAAAAAATTGCTCGTTTCGTGCCCATCTCTAGTCTGCAGTAGATACAGCTGCTCTATTTAGAATAGCTTTAGATTGAAACCAGTTCAGGCTACTGGTAGCCAACATTCTACGAGGACATGGCACTTGAAGAAGAAGAAGATCTGGTAAGATTAATCCCCCACTCCCTATGACTGATGGCATCCCTCTGTTATGTTGCCAGCCTAAAGAGGAAGGGTTTGTAACTTTCATTCTTTGAATATTTGGTGATTCAAAATTTTATCCTTCCACTTCTTTATTCTTTGGATTGTCTTCATTTGCCTTTGGCAGTTTATAAAGGCATGAATCTTTAAATAAATCAAACAAATAGGACCGCACAAGTTGCTAAGCGATAAGAAGTGCCAGGGAGTAATTATATATAGCAGAATAGCTTATTATTAAAGTCCATGTGTCACCTTGACATCTCTCTCTTCTCCCAAAGCACCTTCTACTATAATGGCTATTTAAGCAATACTTTCAAAAAATATAGGATGTAGATTTGCATACAATTTGCATGCAGAATTATAAATGAAATATAAATGAATTAGACAATAAAACTAGTAAAATCACCACAGTAACAGCAGCAGCAGCAACAACAACAAAATTAAAATTGTCCCAATCACTGGTACATTTAGAAGAGGTAGCTGTCCAAGAGTTGAGTCATAGCAACTGGACTTCTTTTCTTGTGGGATTGAATCATTTCACTCCTCATCCAAGTAGCACTACTTGGGTGAGTAGTGAAACGTTTCGCTCCCTCAAGAATAGAAGTCCAGTTGCTATGACTCAACTTCCGCATATCCTCACCTCGAAAACTGAGAATCTTCACAGACAGAAAGTGGTAGCTCTGTTAGGCTGCGTAGCATATCAGGGAAAAACAACATTAAAATAAAAAAATGAAGGCAGAAAAGCTGAGTCACCTCAAATACTAACTGCAATGTTTTAATGTGAGCTTTCATGGACAAGACCGCTTCTTCAGGCCAACAGGTGAACACCAAAACAAAACATTAGTAGGTAGCTGTAAGGGGACTCAGATTTACGCATGACTAAAGAAGATGTGTTCCTTCAGGCGTGGCTCAGCTATAACTCCCATCACACCTCACTCTTGGGCAGGCTGGCTAGGGCTCATGGGAACTAGATAGCAAGAACATTTGGAGAGGAACACAGGTTTCTGAGTCAGGTACTAAGGGCCCAGTCTCTGTTAATGGTGCAGCATCACCTGCTTGGCTGCCAGAGCTGTAAATGTAGGCAAGATCATGTGACTTGAAGTGTAGAGATTTTAACCCATAAATCTGTCTCAGTTCAAAATGCCATACTGGCTTCAGTTAAAATTAAATTTGTTATGTATTTATTTCAAATATGTATATGCTGCCTTTCTTCTAGATGATCCAAGGCACCCTATGATATTTTTAAAAACAACATTAAAAACAAATATTTGATTATTGCAATAATTAAAAAGCAGTAATGAGAGCAAGATTTAAAGCACAAGTAAAACAGAACAAGATGATCCCCTTTTCAAAAATCCCCTTTGTCAACTAGTCAATAATAATAATAATAATAATAATAATAATAATAATAATAATAATAATAATAATAATAATAATAATAATAATAATAATAATAATATACTGGCACTGGAAGTAATTGCCCAGCAAATGGGAAATTCTGGGTCACACACACACATAAAAGACTTTGTTATTACTAATTCCATATGTTCTCAGAAATAACATGCAAATTTCAGTGAATCAGACCAGAGTAATGGAATCTGTATTTAATGGGGTAAAAACAGGCACTACCCACTTTATTTATTTATTTATTCATTTCATTTTGCTGAGTTCCTTCACATTAAAAAAGAGAGCAGGAAGGAAAGAGAGAGAGAAGTAGGAAGGAAGGAAGGAAGGAAGGAAGGAAGGAAGGAAGGAAGGAAGGAAGGAAGGAAGGAGATGTTTCTGTTTCAGAGCCTAAAAAAACACCTACATTCCAGCAGTTAGAATGATGTATAATAGTCCTCTTCTTATCAATGAAGATTTTACAAGAATGAAAGGAATATGTACCTTATTCTTTCGCCACAGTGCAACTAAAGGTATCAGAGAACTTTCACCCAACCTGTAGCCTACACAGCAGGTTAAGATAGCAAGTCTTTGGGTCCGAGTCCCAAGTGTGACTCTTTGGGCCTTTTCACACGACCCCGAAGATCTGCTGGCCACTTAAATTCGGACCAGAGATCTTAGGGGTTCGTCGCTCTTCCTGTATCCCCACCCCTCCGCACTTCCTGGCTGCTGGCTGCATGAGGGGAGGGAGAAAAAGATAAAAAAAGCATGCCGCTCAGTTCTGCCTTCTCTTGCCAGCAACATTCCAGTCTCTGTAAAAGTAGCTCTTAAAGGGGCGGGAGCCAAAAACAACAAACAGAAGCAAGGAGATGCACTCACTATCACACCGCATCAAAGAATTTTCACCTCCAAAGAGCTCTACGCTGGGATGCGCTAAAGTGGGCGTGGTCGCACCTAATTTCCTTTAAACTCCGGAGCTGGTGGGGAAACATTTTTAAGCTCCGGAGCTGGGAGCCATTTGCCCCAGAGTTTAGAGGTCGTGTATAAACGCCCTTTGATACCAAGTTCTGAGTCCCAAGAAAATCAAAGCAAAGTGTTCTGCTTATGTACAGCCCCATGCCACTTCAAGTAGTCTCTGAGCGGGTTACAGTTTAATTACAGTATGCAGGCTACACATTGCCCACCCACCCCCGCAAGCTTCAAGCCCAAGTGCCTATTGAAAAAAAGAGATGGGTTGGATGTGTTCCGAGTTGCAAGTCACTTATGTCTGATTTGACAGTAAGTCCTGAGACTCAACAACCCATCCCTGACTGCCGATGAACTTGGAGGGCAACTCCTGACACACTCCATCCACTTTGGAATACTCTGCCATCACTATTCAGCACACTTTCATTCAGATCTGCTGGAAGAAAGGGGGGACCGAAATGTCTCAGCCTAATATTTTTATTTATTTTTTCTGTTATGCTCACACCACTTCCCCACATCTGTTTATTTATACTTGTTGGTGGAAAGATGCCAGTCCAAGACAACAATGTTCAAGCCAACGGTTTTGTTTGTCCTTCTCACGCTCTGCTGGTCCTCTCATTTAAAAACATGACTATACATCTTCCAGAAATAGACTCCAGCACTGGGAAGAAGAGATTGCCAGAGTTAGCTCGGTTGCTTCAAGCTGCCTAGATGCCCTAAGCACATCCGATCTCGTCTGATTTCGGAAGCTAAGCAGGGTCAGCCCTGGTTAGTACTTGGATGGGAGACGTCCAAGGAATACCAGGTGCTGTGGGCGCCTGGAGTAGGAACTGGCAAACCACTCCAGTATTCCTGCCAAGAAAACTCCATGGTCATGGGGTCACGAAGAGTTGGTCACGACTGTAACGACACAACACACACACTTCAAGTGAAGTTCCTGCCTTATGCATGCATTAGGAAATCTGTTCCAAGAACTGAGGCCGCGGTCACACGGGCAATACGAACCACATTTAAGTGCCATTTGAATTTATTTATTTTTTTATTGTTCACACAATACAAGGGTGAAATCAATTTATATGGCATGTAAAGCACATTTATTTCTTTTAAAAAGACTTTGCTTCTAAAATCGACTCAGTTCAATGTGGTTTTGTTGAATGAGTCAATTGCAGCAGCGTAGATGCCGCAACTGGTTTAAATCACCAGAAATAAATAGATTTCCAGTGCATGTGAACATGGTCACTGGTTTAAATACTATGTGACTTGAACCTGGTTTTTAAAAAAATCTGAACAGAATCTGACTTAAATTGTCCACATAACCACAGCCTGAGGCTAGTGTATAAAATTGTGTTTCTATTGGTGGATTTATTTCCATTTGGAAAAACAAAGCCCTCTTACACCTCCCAAAACACTCTTGGAGGGGATGGAAAACCCTCTAGCACATCTTTCTTCACAGAGAACAGGTGTGAGGCAGCTCGTTTTTACTAACTTGTCTGACTTATTCATCTTTTTAATTAAATCCATCCCTGTGTCAGGACAGTGTGCAAACAAGTAATATAAAAACATATATTAAAAGTTTGCCATTCAAAACAATAGCTGAAATTCAGTAATAAGTCACAGCTAGAACAGGCCCATTCAATTAGTCCAAATTTGGTAAGTAAACACCTACATATAGTAATTTCCATGTATAAAACTATATTTTTGTCTAAAACTGTTAGACTGAAAATTGAGGGTCATCTTATACACGGAAGTAAGCCAAGGAGAGAATCGCACAATTGTGAATCCATAATTTTGAGTTGGAAAAGTGGGGGTCATCTTATACATGGGGACGGTAATTTCCACTGATTCAGTGGGCCTGTTCTTGCTGCCATTTGCTACTGGATTTCAGCCAGTTTAAAACACAGTGGGCCCTTGTATAACAAACGGTTTGTATAACATAAAATTTGTACAACATAAAAAATTTCCAGAGATAGGGGAAATTTGCTTAACAGAATCACCTATGGGGCAAGTTTGTACAACATAAAATGGGATCACTCTGTTTTCAATGCATTCCTATGGGAAATTTGTATAAAGGAAAGTTTGCTTAACATAATTTCATTTGGAACAAATTAATTCCTTTATACAAGGTACCACTGTATATTTATACTGAGAACTTGCCATGGATTCTTGCTTATTTATAGCAATTTAATGTTGCCACATAATATATGCTAGTCATTTTATAATGCATAAGTATTAAACGCACACAGAAATACTGAGAAAATGCCACATCCTTCAGAGTTGCTCCTACAAAACAAAAATCCCCTTCTTCACCCTCCATTTGGAATTTTTCTGTGTGTGTGTGTGTGTGTGTGTGTGTGTGTGTGTGTGTGTGTGTGTGTGTGTGTGTGTCGTTACAGTTATGACTGACTCTTCATGACCCCATGTCCCTGGAGATTGCTTGGCAGGAATAGTGGAGTGGCTTGCCAGTTCCTACTCCAGGCGCCTACAGCACCTGGTATTCCCTGGTGGTCTCCCATCCAAGTACTAACCAGGGCCAACCCTGCTTAGCTTCTGAAATCAGGCGAGATCAGATGTGCTCAGGGCATCAAGGCAGCTCTAAATTGTGTGTGTGTGTGTGTGTGTGTGTGTGTGTGTGTGTGTGTGTGTGTGTGTGTGTGTGTGTGTGTGTGTGTGTGTGTGTGTGTTGTTACAGTCGTGACCTCCCTCTTTGTGACCCCATGTCCATGGAAGTTTCTTGGTAGGAATAATGGAGTGGCTTGCCAGTTCCTACTCCAGGCGCCTACAGCACCTGGTATTACCTGGTGGTTTCCCATCCAAATACTAACCAGGGCCGACCCTGCTTAGCTTCTGAAATCAAGCGAGATTGGATGTGCCTAGGGCATCTAGGCAGCTAGGATTTTCTCTACCCTTGCCCATAATGGCCTGTATCAACTGAAGGTGTAGCCAATTCCTTTCCCATAGGTGAAAACCTATCCAGGTTCGTGGAGATGCAAGGGACTGCTATCAAAGTCCACACTTACTTAGGAAGGCAATATCAGCGCTATAGGCAAATTAGGCATATGTACTGCTCAATAATCCTGCCCCCTTCTTGAAGAGGAAATATGGCCACAGTGAGCATCAGTCCTAGTAGCTTCTGATCATTTAACATAGCACGGTGAGTGTAGATTTTATGGCAGTGAGCAGCTTTATTCATTGAAACAGCTCCTTTCATTCTTGGGCACACCAGCAGAAGAAACAAGGCAGTAGGGCCAGGCCACCTTTGAATCCCCAAGAACCTTGGTTGGGGTTTGGTGTAAATCTAGGGGCAGCAGTGGTGGCAGTGCCTGGTGTTCCATCAAAGTGGAACAGTAGAGGGCCTGGAGCTTCAAATAGTCCCCGTCTTGTGACCATTTTAATTATAAAAATAGTACACTGTGCTTGATTCTCAGCCAGGGAGCAAACTAGCTAAACAGGAAAGTAACATCCAAGGTAAAAATAATGTGGAGGGGAGACAGGATTTATTCTGAATGAGAACGGCTTGTTCTCCCAAGACTTAAAGACAAACAACCCCTGGTACATCTTGCGTAGTTGCAGCCTTCTACAACAAATGCTGCTCGTTTGTCTGACGCACTCCTGACCTGCTGACAGAAGAAGTGGCTCTGCTGATCAATGGGTTTGTGAGATACTGTAATGAGTGACGTCATTTTCCCAGTGGTTGAGTCATGCTCTCAACCATGCACCACCACAGCCATTAGGGCTGGGGCAGTACATCTGATGCCTTAAAGTTGCTAATGGCCTGTGAACCCCATCAGCCTAACCAAGGGTGAATCATCATCAACTTAGAACGGCAGACCAGGAGAAGACTTATGGATCCTTGACTCCACTTCCCATAAGGGAGCCACAGTGGGGTAACAAACTCCCATCCTCTGGCTCCAAAGCCAGATACCTAAACCAATGAATCATAGAATAATTGAGTTGAAAGGGATCTATAGGGCCACCAACCCTGCTCAATGCAGGAATCCGTATCAAAGCTGATCTGGCTGATGGCTGTCCAATGTTCTCTTGAATGCCTCCGGCAAAAATCGTGGTCCAGTGATATGTGGGGAGTGACATTTTATTCACCCTGCTTTGTCATTCTGGCAATCATATGTTCACTCAGATGAGAGTACGTCCCTCTGAACTCAGTAGAACTCATCTATGAATGGACATCATAGGGTTGCACTGTTTGTATTATAGAATGGGCTGCAACTCAGGACAGCTTTAGATGTACTTAATCCCACAGAAAACAAGGGAATTCCACATGCCTGTAGCTAACTGGGAAATGTTATGATCAACAGGAAGCAAGACATTCTCAAACACAATGTGACCGAGGTCTGGTTCACATATTCACATGTTTGTTTAAGATGTGAATAGAAGCATGTAGCAGTTGCTAGCCCTGTAACCAAAGCTCTGTTAAAATTAAAGCAAAAGCTGAGAGCCAAACAACATTGAGGGTTGTTCCCTTTAGATCAATATCCTCTCACAATCCTTCCTTGAGCATGATGTAACGCTCACTGTTTATCAAACGATGCACTGTACATTAAATACCTCCAACTGAAGTCCAGTGTCTGCTCAAATGAGGCAATCTTCAATCATCTATGTTCAGCCTCTTCAAGGGCTGGGAAGTATGATCATGCATGTGTATATTCGATGTCATTTGGCTCGCAGTCTATGAAACACTGGTATAATTACAATGTGTCATACCAGTCTGAAAAAATAGTAGAGGGTAGGAAAATATGTCATCTCCACTGAGAATGTTTAAACCACAGGTTCTTTCCACCACAAATATGAAGAAATTTGGCAAATGTTGGTAAAGGCTTTAAAATCCAATTGCAACCAAATTCTCCTTTCACTCCAGACAAATTTAGTTCCCTGCCACTTTTCCCAACACAGAGAGAACCACGTTGCACCTGGTGTAAAATATGAAGAGCTTGGCACAAGGGAAGAGAGAAAAGGCGAGGGAGGTAGCTGGCAACTCAAATTATTTTAACACTCACATCGTGGAATTTGCTAGTATTCAAACCAAGGCATTTAAGAACTAAGCCCTGAGCCTGGATGAGATAATCTGTCAATACTGGTTCCTTCCATATTCTAATTGTTTAAATTTCAAGTTCTTTTTGTCCTAAATATGGAAAACTTTGCAAATTTTGGCAAATTTGTGGCAAACTGAAACACGGTTTTCACCCAATCTTAGAAAATGGCAGGTTAGAGTGAGTTCTAGGGGATAACTGAGATTTTAAAGAATTGTCCAAACTCTCAGTCCATGTGGCTTATTTATTCCCCTTGGTCAGTGGTGCCAAACCTTCAGCAATCCAGATGTTTGGGACCACAAATCCCACAGTCCTTTGTCATTGGCAATACAGGCTTGGAATTCTGGGAACTGTGGTACAAAACATCTGGAGTGCCGAAGGTTCCCCACCACTGACCTAGGTTGTGTATGAACTGGCCCAGTTACTTGTAATACAGGGCTCAGAGCTGAGGCTGCTGGCTTTAAGAAGGATGTTCTGTATGCTGACACCATTGTTATGCAAGTGTGGCCCACCAGGCTTGTTTGGGGAAGTGCCTGCGGCATTGTTGTTTAAAGACAACATTCCTGTTCCAGAACACTTTGGAGAGCTCTGTATGCCTGTTATATTATTCCGGGAGGGGTGCTGCTGAATTTTAATTGTGTTATTTCCTCTCAGCTTTGAATTCGAGCAGGTTACAAGGTAGGCTATACCTGTAATACAAAACTAATTACCATCTCAAAAAAGACATAGTGGAACTCGAAAAGGTGCAGAAGAGAGCGACTAAAATGATTACTGGTCTGGGGCACCTCTCTTATGAGGAAAGGCTAAAACATTTGGGGCTCTTTAGTCTGGAAAAAAGGCGCCTGAGGGGGAATATGATTGAGACGTACAAAATAATGCAGGGCATGAGTCAAGTGGAGAGAGGGATGCTCTTTTCCCTCACAAAATATCAAAACTAGGGGACATCAACTTAAACTGTGGGTTGGGAGAGTGAGAACAGACAAAAGAAAATATTTTTTTCACCCAGCGCATTGTTAGTCTGTGGAACACCCTGCTACAAGCGGTGGTGATGGCATCTAGCCTGGATGTCTTCAAAAAGGGATTGGACAGATTCCTGGAGAAGTCCATCACAGGTTACAAACCATGGTGGAGATGTGTTATCTGCAGGCTTAAAGGGCCAGATGCAGGGGATTGGCATCAGGAGACAGATATCTAGTCTCATGTGCTCCCAGGGGCATTTGGTGGGGCCACTGTGTGATACAGAAAGCTGGACTAGATGGGCCTTTGGCCTGATCCAGCACGGCTCTTCTTATGTTCTTATGACCTCTGACTCTCCAGAAGGCATGCCTCCTTTTGTTTTGTCTTTATTTTCAATGGCTTCTAAACCCCTGAAAAACAGCTTCCCAACCAAGTAGGTACCACTCTGACTCCGGCTTCCACCAAGAGCTAAAGCAAAACCTCAGTGGAGGCGAAGAAGTCAGCCGAATGCAAACTCTTTTAAAAAATTCAGAGTGGCTTTAATGGGGGAAATGGTGTGCAATGTTTTCCTAGCTGTAGGCATCTCATAAAAACCTCTTTGTGCTGTAATAGGCTCCCGAGCGAATCAACTAAATTGAGCTTTAAAATGCAGGCTCTACTCATTGGAAGCTTCATCCAGTTATACTCAGCCATCTTCAAGATCTTGCCAGTGAGCCTGGGGAGTGTTTGCAAAGCTTTCTGATGGACGTGGTTGCAACTGGCAGCTGGTAATGAAATCCAGAGCCTGGTGAGTTTGATGTGGTTTGGGGGATTTAAAAGGAAAACTTTGCAAGGAGGTGAGGGGGAACCATACCCTTTTTTTTCATTTTGACTGAAGACTTTGAGAGGCACTTTCATCAAGGAATACTAGAACCCCTGGAATTAGGTCTGGCAGTTTGCAGGCACATAAAGGCCCATGTTGTATAACCGAAATAATTACAGTAGTTATTTGTAAGTGGCCAAACTCTTCCTGCCAACTTATGCTTGTGTAAAGAAAATCAAATATGCCTTGGCTGCACCTTGCAGCTCATTAGCAGGGATTAACCTGAGTGTGCACCCAATCAGACCTAGCTCCGTTTCCTTTACACATGGGTAAATCAGCAATAGGATTCTGACCATTGATCCTTTTTTCCAAGCACAAAAGAAGAATGTCATTACATTAGTAACTGATTACTGTACTATAATTTGTAGTGCCACTGATACTTTGTAGTTATACTGTAGCTGTAGTAATAAGATGCTGTAGGGTATCAGGCAAAACAAAAGAAAAATACACAATAAAGATGACAAAAACACAGTGACATTTTGAAGATTAACTGCTATATTTCAATAGGTATTTTCTTGGGTTAGTCCACTTTCTCTGACTTGCCTGCTAAAGCTCATATTTTGGAAAAAGTCAGTCTCTAAGGTACTACAATATTTTTGTTTTGGTTTTGGTTTTTATCTGATACGTTAGTACTGACAGCATAGTTGTGTCGTTTAAAACTAAAAATATGTAGGTGTGGGGAATAAGAACATAAAAATATAAGAACAGCATCCTGGATCAAGCCAAAGGCCCATCTAGTCCAGCTTCCTGTATCTCACAGTGGCCCCACCAGATGTGTCTGGGAGCGCACGAGACTAGATATCTGTCTCCTGATATCACTCCCCTGCATCTGGTCCTTGAAGTACCCCAGATTTTAAGCCTGGAGATTACACATCTCCATCAGGGTTTGTAACCTATGATGTCCTTTTCCTCCAGGAATCTGTCCAATCCCCTTTTGAAGGCATCCAGTTCCACAGAATAACAACACGTTGGGTAAAAAAATAATTTCTTTTGTCTGTTTTCACTCTCAAAACCCTCATTTTGATTTGATGTCCCTAGTTCTGGTATTTTGTGAGAGGGAGAAGAGTATCCTCTGTCCACATCTCGAGCATATCCCCCCTCAGGCACCTTTTTTCCAGACTAAAGAGCCCCAAATGTTTTAGCCTTTCCTCCTAAGGGAGGTGCCCCAGCCCAGTAATCATTTTAGTTGCTCTCTTTTGCACCTTTTCCAGTTCCACTATGTCTTTTATGAGATGTGGTGACCAGAATTGTACACAATACTCCAGGTGTGGCCTTACTATCATTTTGTACAATGGCAGTAGTAGTATCACACAATTTGTGTGCATCCTGGTGTTGTACCACATGCTGCTGCCCTGTACCACATTCTCGGCATTGAGATAATGTTTACATAGACACAAGGCTTCATTCTATACCACTATTTATTTTATTTTTATTTATGAGTATTTTTACCCCATCTTTCTCCTTGAAAAAGGACCCAAGGCGGCTTACAGTATGGAGGGGCATTCTACTCCGGGTGAAGAAGCAGCAGGGAGGGCTGTGGTGAAGAGGGCTTTAAACTGTCTTTGAGCCACCATGGCCACCGCTTGCTTCGGCGGCTCATAGATAGTTTGAAAACCCCACATCTTATGCACCCTATGGGAGGGAAAGGTGCAGGATTTTCAGTGTCCCTCCCCCTCCTCCCCCCTCTTCCCTGCCTTACTCCTTGTCCCCTGGCTTGGCCTCTTCCCCTCCCTCCTTCTTCCCTACTCTTGTTCCTCCGCAAATTCGCGTGCCAGGTGAAAGCTCTCCGCGTGCCACCTTTGGCACGCATGCCACAGATTTGCCATCCCTGTTATATAGCCTGCTGCCATGAGGTGATTAACAAACCACTCCCCGTCCCCATCCCACCCACCCCCAAAAAACCTTTATAATGACTCCTATGGGCATCCCGTTTGGAGTTGAATAACTTGGCCCCTGTACCCCAAATCTTTCCAAATTGAGAGTGCTTCAAGGGGAGAGCTTGAGGAAGCTCCACAGCAATTTTCATCCTGCTAGCTGCCTGGTATCACTTTTCGAGCACAGAAAATTGCACTTAGAAATGTTTTTTCTAGGGGTGCCCAGAGTTCCTCCGGGAAGATGGGCGGGATACAAATGCAATAAATAAATAAATAAATAAATAAATAAATAAATAAATAAATAAATAAATAAATAATAACTCAGACCCCTGAACCCCAAATCTCTCCATATTTGGAGAGCTTAAGGGGGAGAGTCCACGGAAGGTTCACACCAAATTTGGTGTCTCTAGGACCCCAGGGGTCTGTTTTATAGAGAAACAAATTGATTGGTTTCTGTCTCATTTCATACATTTTTAAAAAAAAATCATTCGTAACAAAGCAAAACAAATTATGGGGTCAACGAAATGAAACACAATTTTTCCATTTTGTGCCCATCCCTTCTTGCTACTAATGCAAAGCTGGGGGAGTATCTTTTTGTTATCTACTTCCCAGAATCCTCTGACCAGTATTGCTCCTGGTTAGAGAATCTGGGCTTAACCTTTGTAGGTTAACCAAACGAATGCTTCCAGAAATTGTAGGCTCCAAAACTAATCCTTCTAGAAACCGACACCTTTGTGGTCCATATTCTAGGCGAATGCACCCACCAAGCTCTAAAGGCTCAAGTCTTTTCTAGCTCCAGCCTGCTTACCTGCTGTCATAGATTTCATGTCAGAAATGGATGTGGGGGGAAAGGCTAGATGTGTGCTCTGAATCTCAAAAAAATAGCTCCTTAATTCATGCAGCAGTCTTCGGATTGCTATTTTGCTATTTTGTGTTTAGGGAGGTTTCTTTTATTTTTTTTATTTTTCATTCACTAAAGGTTCGTTCTTTTCCCTTTGTCATTTGAATGGATTTGCAATTAAGGCCTTTGTTTAATTTCCTTAAAAGATCATTCCTGTGTATATGGCCTTGGTGCAATTCCATTTTTAAATGTAATTGGTTTTGAGTCTCTGGGAATATTAATAGTAGCCCCCCGAGTGATACAGTTCAATGCAAAACACTGTGATTTAGAACTAGCAAAGGAAGAAAAAAATTAAATAAGAGGGAGGGAAGGAGTTCACATTTATGATTTGGGGAACATGCTCCTTGTTTTTTCCTGCCATTTCTTCCTACTAAATCAGCTTGCGAGTTCTGTGCAGAATAAAGCATGTTTTTTAAGCATTATCTTTCATTGCAGTTTCTAACAAAAGAAAAGAGAAAAAGAAAGAAAAAGAAATATGTTCTTTATCATAAATTAATTCTAATGTGCTTCTAATGTATATAGTCTCCAAATTCCATGAGGTACTAGCCCCCCTCTACATAAGAACATAAGAACAGCCTTGCTGGAACAGGCCACAGCCCATCCAGTCCAGCATTCTGTCTCACATAGTGGCTCATCATTTGCTTCAGGGTATTGCCAAGCAGAGGTCTTCACCTGCTTAAGATTCCCTGCAAATGGCATTGAGAGATATCCTGCCTATCTCTCCAACCCAGAGGTTGTCCTTAGGCATCCATAATGATAGCCATGGATACCCTTGTTCTTCATGAACTTGTCCAATCCTTTCTTAAAGCTGTCAAGACTGAACAGCTGTAACTAGAGATGGGCATGACTTAGCGGTATTCCCGTTTCCGTTTCCGTTACTCGTATCCGTTACTCTACAGAAACGGTAACGGGAATTACTCCACCAGAATTCGAGCTCGAACCAACGAACGAACAATTTGGTCTGATTTGTCGTGTTTGTTACTTGCATCGCGGCGATCGCGCAATGCCAAGCGGCACAGAAAAAAAGTTTTTAAAAGTTAAAAAAAACCCGATTCCCGGCGCTAAAGGTAGGCAAAAACTGTCTGAGGGCACCTACCAGGCCAGAAGGGTGTTTTATTTGGGGGGGGTTTCCCCGCCCCCCTCTCCTTGGCTATTGCTACTGCTGCGCTGCTGGTACCAGGCTGGGAGGGCGCATCCATTTGCCATGCAGTGCGGGGGATACAAAATGGCAACCGCAATATTTTTTTTGAAATCGTTGCCCAAAACCCCACCAAAGCACCACAGAAACATGCGAAAATTAGCTATTTTAAATGCTTGAATTTTTACAGTACCAGCAGTGGGTTTTTCTTGCAAAAAAAAAAAATCTCCGTTGATTTATTTTATTTTATTTTATTTTATTTTATTTTATTTTATTTTATTTTATTTTATTTTTTTACACCTGCACATTTGCAATGATGGGCTCGCCCATGGGAGTGGACCATGCAAATTTTCCACCAATCGCATGGCCACTTGGCCAGGTTGACCACAGAGACTTCTGGGATGTGCCAATCGGGCATAAACAGCCCACTAATCGTAGCCCAAACCCGAACCCTAAGCCTAAGCCTAACCCATACGCCAGTACACTGTCCTTCTAAGTGGGTCAGAGAGGCACCCAGAGGTGCACCCCAATACTCACCCTAACCTCACCCGTAACTAGCCTAACCCTAGCCCTTGCGCTAACCCGTCTTAACCCTAAGCCAGATCTAGTTGCATTGCACTACATGCAAGTATGTGAGACACAGCGGGTGCAAAGAGTCTGCCAGTCCGTCACTTGTGGCTCTGGCTGACTCCTGCAGCTCCCTCCAGGAGCCCGCTAACCCCCAAACCAGTACTAACGACAACGAAAAAACAAAAAAACGAACTGACTAATTTTTGTGAAATTTCGTGAAAAACGGAAACAAGCTGAAACGGACTGCCTCCGACACACAACAACTCGAAAACATCATTTTCCCTAGTCATGCCCATCTCTAGCTGTAACCACTTCTTCTGGCAGGGCATTAAATATACCAGTGATCCTCTGGGTGAAAAAGTACTTTCTCTAATTTGTTTGAGATCTAGCATCCAAAAGTTTCATGGAGTGCCCCCTAGTTCTAGTGTTGTGTGATAGGGAAAACAGTTTTTCCTTATCTACTTTGTCCACACCGTGTATGATTTTATAAACTTCAGTCAGGTTACCTCTTAGGCACCATCGTTCAAAAGTGAAGAGGCCCAGCCTACGGTACTCTAGAGTACCGTGTCCAGTTCTAAATACTGCACTTTACAAAGGAGGCCTAAAAGCTGGATTAAGTTCAGGGGAAGGCAACAAGGATGACCAGGGGGCTGGAAACCAAGCCTTGTGAGGAAATACGGGGAAAACTGGGCCTGTTTATCTTGGAGAAAAGAAGACTGAGGGGAGATATGACAGGATACTTGGAAGGCAGTCACACAGAGGAGGGGCAGGGTCTGTGGTTGATCATCCCAGATTGCAGGACACGTAAAATTAGGCTCAAGCTACAGGAAGACAAATTTAGGCTGAACATCGGGGCTAATTTATTAACTATTAGAGCAGTACGACAATGACCCCCTTTCACACGACCCCTAAAATCCGCTGCAAAACACTTGCAGATCCAGAGCATAAAATTGTTTTCCCACCAGCAGCGGACTTTAAAAAAAATAAAGGTATGACCACGCCCACTTAAGCATGCCCCAGCGCACTTTACAAGTACCTGGTCTCTGGAGGTAAAAAAATTTCCGATGCGGATTGTAAAGCTATGAATGCCTGGCTCTCCTCCGCCTTCTATTTGTTTTTGTTGTCCCCTGCCCCTTTAACAGACTGGAATCCCTAACGGGGCTGCTGCCGACGACAGGCAGCGGTGAGAGTGCATTTTTCCTCCCTCCCCTCACCTCCCGGTCATGAGTTCTCAGGGTGGAATAGAACGCTGCAGTGTTAACAGACCCAGGCGGCTGCAAGACAAGTCAGCAGGCATAAGCGAGGAGACAGCGAGGGAGTGGGGCCATGCTTCCATTCCAAGGAGGGCCCTCCTCGCTTCCCTCCCGCACCATCACAATGCAGCCTTGTCCCACCTGAGAAAACTGCTTCGCCTTTGCAACGGGGAGAGAGAGAGAGAGAGAGAGAGAGAGAGGAGGGAGGGAGGGCCTTTGGAGAGAGGGGGGGAGAGAGAGAGAATCAGAATGCGTAAGGGTGGGAACACAGGAAGCAGAACAAAACCCACATGATCTCTGGCTGGGGGGATCTGAATTTAAGTTGCCAGCAGATTTTAGGGGTCGTGTGAAAGCAGCCAATGGAACCAGTTCCTTCAGGAGGTGGGTAGTGCTCCAACGCTGGGGCATGCAAAAGGAAACTGTACAAGGAGTTGGGTTAATGGCCTTAGAGGCTACTATCTAGCTCCATTATTCTATCATTCTATGGTTCTTTACTTCGTAAAGGGATGGCCATCCCTTTTGTGCATGATCAGGATTTTTAAAAAAGGAATAAGGGGAAGAGGAAAAAAACAGTATCTGTTTTAAAAATTAAAGCAAAGCAAAAAAGCAAAGTGTTCTGCTTTGGGTGGTTTACAGTTTTTAATTACAGTAATGCAGGCTACACATTGCCCCCACCAGCCAGCTGGGTACTCATTTTACTGACCTCAGAAGGATGGAAGGTTGAGTCAACCATGAGCCGGCTACCTGGGATTGAACCTCAGGTTTGTGAGCACAGTTTTAGCTACAGTACAGGCATTTTAACCATTGCACCACGGGGGTCTTAGATCTATGATCAATGAACAAAGATCTATGACTTTGGTAAATTTGCAGCTATAATATCAGGCGGTCATAAATGTACCTTAAATCACACCATGTCTAGCAGGAGATTCAGAAAGTCAAGGGATGGGGGCAGGGCCAGCACTAGGTTTTTTGTGCCCTAGGCTGGGGGGGCCGGGGCGCAGGGGGTGGGGGGTGGCGATGGCAGGCGGACGGCGGCGGGGGCATGGGTGGGCATGGCGGCAGTGGGTGGGCGGGGGGTGGGGGTGCAGGCGGGCGGCACCCCCTCTCCATTTTGGTGCCCCCTCTCCCATTTGGCGCCCTAGGCAACTGCCTAGTTCGCCTTAATGGACGCACCGGCCCTGGATGGGGGTTGTCTGGGAAGTGGCTTTAAAGACTGAGCACCAGTCTCTATCAATGTCCAGCTGGCTCCAGCTTATCTTCTGGGCTTGTAGAGGGTTAATTAGTAACCCCCACACACATGAACTGCTCAACCATAGGACCCTAATTTCTTCTCTTGCTTTTCGCTCAATAGCATATCTGTTGGAGATGGGATTCTTCAAAAACAAGAGACAAACCAGGAGGCTATTTTTAAGGCTCTTGTGCTTGACAATGTTGCACCAAAAAGCCAGAAGCTGGGGAGATAACCGATGGGGACATGACATTGGGTCGGTAAATCACTGTGGGTCAAGGTGAGAAGAGGACTGCTCTGTACCCATTTGTGAAGGTTGCAGGCCCAGGAGCACGTCGGCTTCTCCCTCCACCCTTGTGCTTTTTCACGAAGGTCCAATCTCGATCTAAAGTTGAGAGATGCTACTAACCCAGGCCGCCCTAAGCTGCCTAGATACCCTAAGCCAGCGTTTTTCAACCACTGTTCCGTGGCACACTAGTGTGCCGTGAGATGTTGCCTGGTGTGCCGTGGTAAAAATTGAAAAATTCTAAAGAAATTCAACCCAGGGCCGGCGGGCGGCTCACAGCTGGGAGGCGCTATAAATAGCGTCCAAGGGCCAGCTTGGCTCCTCCCCCCTGAGGCCCGCAGCGCTGGCATCACTTCCTCCCTGGCCGGACCTGGCCCCGCGACTCGCTCGCTTCCCTCTCCCCCCCTCCTTTTTTTACCCTGGACCACCACCACCCCTTTCCTGGGAGCTACCAATGGACTGAGCCACCCGACAGCCCGCCCGCCAACATGAGCCGGCCCGGGAGCCCCAGCCCAGAACAAACCGCCAGGTGAGAGGAAGGGGAGGAGGGGCGCCCGGCTGCCCCACGAGCACCGCGGCAGGGCTGCGAGGAGGAGGGGATGGAGGAGGCCTCTGCCCGGCCTGGGCTGAGGAGGCGGGGGGGCGGGGGGGGGCTACTGGCACGGCTGGATGGCCGGACGGCCGTCCTTTAGGGTCCGGGCGGGGAAGAGCCGTCTCTGAGGGGCCCCGTGATGGGTTCCTTGAAGTCTTGCCCCTTTCTTTCTGTCTTTGTCGCCCTCTTCTCTCTGTGTGTCATTTCTTTCTTTTTTTCCCCACCTCTCTTTCCATTCGTACCCTTTCCCCTCTTCATAGAAACGTGCTCATTTCTAGCCTGCATATGTGTATGTCTAGCAGCCTGCCTACTGTAATTAAAACTGTACACCGCCCAGAGACTCCTTGAAGTGGTATGGGACGGTATACAAGCAGAACACTTTCTGCCTTCTTTTCTTCCTGCCTTCCTTCATCCTCCTCCCCTCCTGTCGCTGGACTTGCTGAAGGCATCTGCCTTGGCCACAGTGTGGAGAGCAAGATGGGCTTTTGGGTCTTATTTGTGTTCCTGGAGAGTCAGTGCCCCTTCTCAGGTCTCCACTGGACACAGAAGTCCATGCAGGGCAAAATGTCTTTAAAAAAACAACACAGGTAAGTGGGAACTGGGTGCTAGAGAGCGGGCTGCCTCAATCTGTGGCCCCTCTGTCCTGCTTCTCCCTACACCAGCAATGGCGAACCTTTTAGAGACTGATATAGGCACAGAGTTAAATTTTTTAACATTTTCTAATGGTGGTGTGCCTCGTGATTTTTTTCATGAAACAAGTGTGCCTTTGCCCAAAAAAGGTTGAAAAACACTGCCCTAAGCAGATCTGATCTCACTTGATTTCAGAAGCTAAGCAGGGTTGGCCCTGGTTAGTACTTTGGATGGGAGACCACCAGGGAATACCAGGTGCTGTAGGCGCCTGGAGTAGGAACTGGCACACCACTCCAGTATTCCTGCCAAGAAAACTCCATGGACATGGGGTCACGAAGAGTTGGTCACGACTGTAATGACACAACACACACACACACAGGCAGCCCTAACCTAGTGTGTGTTCATGGACTCCAATACTGTAACATACTTTCAATGTTATTGTTTCCATCACCCAAATAAGAAATCCAGGATTCCAAAACAGACGGCAATGGACATTCATGAAAATCATGTCATTGTTTGTTCACTTAATGAGTCCAGAGTCGCAGTGCAACTTCTGCTTGAAATGCTCATGAATGGCTACCTATTAATTTCAAAACTAAAACTAATAGTAGGCAAAACAGTAGACCTTGAGTGAGGGGAAGCATGCCAAGCGGGGTCTGAATGCCGACTGCAATTTTGTCTCAAGGGAATGGTTTTGAAACTTTGCTCAGCTGGAACCGACATATGTTATTAAAAAGCAATGAAATATCACTGAGGTTGAACTGAGTGTAAACAAGAGGCTTCCTTCTCAGCATTCCACACACCACCACAGATTCTTTAGCTGCTTCCCTGACACACAAAGACCTGGAAGTCCTGGGGGAAATCTTAAGAAGGTCACCATTCAGATTCTCAGCTGATGCACATCACCATTGCATGGCCACAGAATGAGTTTATATTGGGGATGGGCACAAAACGAAAAATGAAATGCTGTTTTGTCATGTCATTATGTTACAAAATGAAATAAAATGAAACAAAATGAGGAAGCAGCATGTTGTTACAGAGGAAACGAAATGGTGTTTTTGTTGTTGTTGAAACAAACCATTTCGTTCCATCTGTAAGCCACTTTGGGGAGGGAAAAGGGTTTTTTTAAAAGTTCCGGGCTTTAATAATACTTTTCCCCTCCCTCAAGCTGCACCAGCTGATTGGTGCTGGGGCGGAGGTTTTTCCCCCATCCCAGCACTGATCAGCTGACAGGTTGGGCTTGGGGAGGGGAAGGGGTTTTAAAAACAGCCAGGGTTTTTTTTAAAAAAACTTTTCCTCCCCCAAGCTCCGCCTGCCAGGTGATGGGCACTGGGATCATCAGCTGGCAGGCGGGGCTTGGGGGAGGGAAAAAAGTGTTTTAAAAAAGCCCAGGGCTTTTTAAAAACTTTTTGTCCCTCCACCACTTTCCACCACCCCACGAACCACTTTGTTAGTGGTTCATTTCGTACAATTTTTATGAAAAAAATGGTAAGAAACAAGAAGAAAAAAGTGGGGAGTAGTGGGGAGGAAATGAAATGAAATGAAACATAATATTTTCGTTTTGTGCTTATCCCTTCTTTATATTGGTTTCCAAAATAGTACAGAACATCCAAAGGGAGAAGACTGCCTGTCCAAATATTCTGTAAAGTAATAAAGCAATAAGGAAGAGATCAGGCTCATTCTGCCTCCTCAGTTATTGCTCTGGTCACATGAAAATCAAGAAGTCTAAACTGGAGAGTCTTCACTTTGCATGCAGGCTATCCAGTCAATGCTTGATCCTGATTTCCCAGAATTCCAACTCAAATGGGGGATGACGAGATCTCTTTTTATGTTCTCATTGGCTGAAATCCAGTATCAACTAGAACAGACCCATTGAAGCAATAGAGGTTTGATGAGTTGTCTCTTCCATAAAAGTGCCACTGATTCAATGAGTCTATGCAGTTACAACTAGATTTCAGCCATTGTTTTGCACTTGATCAAACTGATGTCAGATTAATGCTTTTATAGAACCCACAAATAAGTCTCCTGTGGTGTGCAACAAAAGTTGTCTTAGGCTACAGATGATGTACAAGTTCAATGATGGGAAATCCAGGAGATTTAAGCCAATGGCAATTTGATGGCCTCTTGATTCATGTCCATTCCATGAATGAGAGAAGGGTCTATTTGCCACTGTGTCATGGCAAATATCCAAAACATCTCCATTCATAAGAACATAAGAAGAGCCATGATGGATCAGGCCAAAGGCCCATCTAGTCCAACTTCCTGTATCTCACAGTGGCCACACCAGATGCATCTGGGAGCACACAAGACTAGATATTTGTCTCCTGATACCATTCCCCTGCATTTGGTCCTTGAAGTATCCTGGTTTTAAGCCTGGAGATGATATATCTCCATCATGGTTTGTAACCTGTGATGGACTTTTCCTCCAGGAATCTTTCCAATCCCCGTTTGAAAGCATCCAGGCCAGATGCCATCACCACATCCTGTGGCAGGAAGTTCCTAACAATGCACTGGGTGAAAAATATTTTCTTTTGTCTGTTCTTACTCTCCCAGTCCTCAATTTGAGTGTATGTCCCCTAGTTCTGGTATTTTGTGAGAGGGAGAAGAGCTTCCCTCTATCCACTTTACTCATGCCCTGCATTATTTTGTACGTCTCAATCATATCCCCCCTCAGGCGCCTGTATCCTGAAGATACAGTCTGTAACATTTTTGTACCGCTCTTAAGCACAACACTAACAGAGACAAAATGGATGTGATGTAACCACTATCTGTCAGCTGTCTCCCAGAAGCACAAGAAAGTGAAGTAATGGGTATTCCTACAGATCCAGGATATCCTGACTAGAGATGGGCTAAGGGTGCACAGTAGAGATGGGCACAAAATGAACAATTTTTCGTTTCCATTTTCATTTTTCATTTTGTTTTGTAACGAAATGACAAACAAATTTTGTCTCTAAAATGAAATGAAACAAACAGAAACACCAGAAATTTTGTCGTCCGTTTCGTTTTCGTTACGGCAATACATTGAACTGCTTTAAATGCTAAAAAAATCACAAAAAATGAAATAAATGGTAACAAAACGGTAACAAATGAACGAAAATGAAAATGATTTTTTTGCAAAAATTTGCGAAAAACGGAAATGAACTGAAACGGACCTCCTAAATGACAAACGACAAATGAAACACCATTTTTTTATTCGTGCCCATCTCTAGTGCACAGTTAAATTCCTATGTAAGTTAGCTTTGATCTCCTCCAGCTGCTGCTTCCTGTCTTTTCTCCTTTAAATCTGTGTGGGGCGAGATTTTGTGGAGTAAATAGATGCAGCAGGTAAGGAAGCGCATTGAGCCATTGTGTATCAATCAGAAGGGACATTCCTGTTGCAATCAACCTTCAGTTTACGAAGCCAGGCATTACAGCAGAATCGTCCATTTTCACCTGCAAAGTTCCAGGGGATATGCAATTGCAACTCAGCTATTGTTGATGTTGATTTTAATAAAGGGCTACGCTTGCCATAAATGTGACACCAGGGAGCGCATGCTAATTATTACAGACAATGTGTAATAACAGACCTGCATCCAGTCGCTCGTCCTTCTTCCCAACCCCTGTCTGTTATCTTTATTTCTTTTAAGAATAATATTGTGCAGCCATGAACAGACTTGCTCTCTTCTTTCAGATTTTACTGTTCTCTGGGGCATGCTCAGGAATGAATCACTTATACCCGGCATACAAACATTAAGCAAATAGGAGAGAGATCCAAGCTATTTTGGTACATTTCCTTGATTGATGGTGTAATTTCAGCAAAACAATCCATGTGATGAGTGGAGGAAAAATTGCAACTGTGCTTCTCAATTTTAAATTAGAAATGTGACGGTAAGAGGCAGTAGCTATATGCTCTACGTCGAAAGCAGGAATCAGACATGTGATTTATGCTTGGAAATCTGGTTGAGGAGCATTCTATGATTTCTCTCTCTTGTAGATACATTCTGGCACTTGACGCTCATTTCAAGTGGGGGAAAGCTTGGCATGGGCAAACAATGGCAATCTGATGTAAATATGGAGGCTGGGCTGAATATTCCAAATGTCCCCACTGGGAACTAAGCAAGGACACCCTTCAGTTGGGACCCAATTCTGATTTCCAGAGCCCATGATCTAGCTGCTGCTATTCCTTGCTGTCTGTTCCTGCTCTCCAACCTCTCTGAATGTGCTCAGAGAGTCGCAGTTCAGCAGTTGGAATTCAGGCCATCCTGTCTGTCTAAGGGAGAAGTCTGTTTTTAGCCTATTGTGTAAACTGCCCAGAGTTCCTTTGGGACATGGGAGCGGTATACAAATGCAAAAATAAATAAATAAATAAATAAATAAAAAGGAGGAGGCAGATAAAGAGCAGCTGTGATGGTGTCTTGGAAAATGCAATGGAGGTGAATTTTTAATTTATTTATTATTTAAAATATTTCTATTCCACGCTTCTCCCTTAAAAAGGACCCAAGAGGGCACACATCATTAAAAAGAGACTACAAGGTGGCCAAGCTAAAAACAATAAGTATACAATTTTTTTAAAGAATTGAGTATTATATTAAACATTGTAAAAAAATCAATATAGAAATACATTAAAAACAACAGCACATTTGTTTTTTTTAAAAAAAAAACCCTTCTCAGAACCCCAGTCATGAAGGGGAAGCTTGCCTGAAGAGGAAAAGTCATCTTCTTGCAACAAGACAGCAGAGATGGGGCCAGCCTGGCTTCCCATGGGAGGGAGTTTCAGAATCTGGGAGCAGCAACAAAGAAAACTTTCTCCTGTGTCTCCAGTGAGCATACCTGTGAGAGGTGGTGGGATGGAGAGAAAGGCCTCCCAAGGATCTTAATGCCCAGGCAGCCTCATAGAGGGAGATACAGTGCTTTAGATAACATGGACCGAAGCGGTTTAGGGCTTTAACATTTTTCATGGTGCCCAGAAATAAAGTTGAAGCTGCTGTAACAGGAGAGTTATGTGATCCCTGTAACCAACCCCACTTAGCAATCTGAATGCAGCATTTTGGACACTCTGGAGTTTCTGAACACCTTCCGAAATGTCACAGTGGTCCCCTGCCTCTTCGCGGTTCATATACTGCTGTCCCACTGTATCGCGGGACCACAATATATGAAAAAGGCCCCTGGGGGTAAGGGGGTAAGGCCTGTTTCAGGCCTCCCGTATTTACCCCAGGACTGGCACTGCCATGAACGGGCCTTCAAGGGCCTTCCTGGGCCTTCTGGAGGCCCGAAAATGGCTTCCCTGTGAACTGGGAGTCACTTCCAGTTTACCAGAAGTCACTTCCAGTTCTCAGGGAGGCCCTTTGGGGGCCTCCAGAAGGCCCAGGAAAGCCCTATCAGGCCCATTTTGGGCAGCGCCAGGCAGGGGGTAAGTACAAGGGCCCCCAGCTAGGGCCCCCAAGGCCAGACCCGACCTGCATCCTCATATTGTGGATTTTCAATTATCGCGGGTTGGGTCAGGTCCCTAACCCCCGCAATAGGTTGGGGGGGTCACTGTATTACAGGAATCCAGCCGAGATGTCACTGAAACATGTGTCCCCACAGCCAGATCAGACTTCTTAAGAAACAGGCACAACTTTTTTGATGGTTGGCTGATGGGTTCCTACTGACTCACAAGGATCAGGATGAGAAAAAAAACTGCAGACTGCCACCCCACCCGCTCTGAGCTAAGAAGAGAGGGCAGAAAAAGCAGGTATATTTCCAGCCAGGTTCCTAGTTATTTAAAGGCCTGTCCATCTGGTACTCTGAAAAACACATTTCAGGGTGAGTGGACAAGAAACCTGGAGGAGGAAGGTTGGCTTGCAATCACAGCGAAGAGACACACGTCAGAGCGAAAGGAGAGCAAGTCCACATCCTCAGGCGGAAGAAAGGCTGAGATACATTTAAAAGGGTGGCCAGAATTCCCAGGGCTGATTTATGCTCGTGTAAAGGACATGGCATGGCTCTTAGCAGCAAAATGTGTGTCTTTAACAAGGGCCTGGCTGTTTTCTGGGTATGTGCCCAACTGTTTCGTTTTGAAACTCTTATCATGGTTGGCCTGAGGTCCTTTGGGAGCACAGCTGGTGGGGATCAAGGATGGAAAACAGAAAACCCATGGTGTTTAAAAAGCAGACTTCATCGGTGCGGAAGTTTAAATTTACTGGTGGGAAAAAGCAAAGTGCTGGGAAGGGAGAACTCTTTCATTATCATATAGGGATGAAATTGCCCTGCCTTAACTCTTGGATGACCAGTTTTTCATCCCACTTCACTCTCTGTTCAACCTGTTTGCAGTGGGGTGGGCTTGTGGGAGGATGGTTCTCTCCATAGTTTTTGTATGACCCTTATCATGCTGAATAAATTTGCCCTAGGTGCTCAGCAAAACACATGCATTTGTAACTAGCAAAATGCAAGATTTCATTATGGATTTTTAAATTTTTAATAAATAAAAGTGTGCTTGCTTGCAATAAATACTACCGGGGATGGGTGTTTGTTATGATAGACTGCAAATTATAGACTTGCAGTCCATAACCATACACCCACTCATGTGTTTCCTTTGATCTTTTGTGTGCTTGTATGCTATACATACAATAATGGACCTGATTACCTTGGAAGGCGGTGAGCACACCAATACTAGAGGCATTGAAGACCTGCCACCAGTAATTTCCTTACATTGGCATTTTCAGTTCTGTATGTATATCACCTATGATTGCTATATAGCAGTGGTCCCCAGTCTTCACCACTAGCTTTGATGGCCAGGATTTCTGAGAGTTGTCAAGAACAACATCTGGGGACCCAACATTGGGATCCACTGTTATATAGAAATAAAGATTCCTTTTCACTCAAAAAGCCGTGTTGTGCACAGAGGGTCTAGGGCAGTGTTAGTGAACCTATGGCATGGGTGCCAAAGGCGGCACTCGAAGCCCTTTATGTGGGCACCTGACATCGCCCCTTCACAGCCACCTGGATTCAAGTTAAATCAGGCATGACCAAACTTCGGCCCTCCTGATGTTTTGGACCACAACTCCCAGAATTCTAAGCTCAGATTGCCAATGGCAAAGGACTGTGGGAGTGGCAGTCCAAAACATCTGGAGGGCCGAAGTTTGGACATGCCTGGGTTAAATGGCTGGACTGGCACTTTACGAAAAAATTAGTGGGTTTTGTACTGCAGCTTGGGCACTCAGTTTCTAAAAGGTTTGTCATCACTGGTCTAGGGAATAATTTTATCATGATTGGAAGGATCCCCAGCATACCTGAGATCTCCCATGCTCCACAGCCCCATTTTTTTAATTTTAAATTTTGAAAGATATTTTCAGCCACTACAGGTAGCAAGGGGACTATTTTTTGCCTTCAAAACAAATAGTAAGACATTTTTGAGAGGCAAGAATTATGAAGGCAGGTGGATCTCGGGGTGGTTGGGTGTCACCCCTGCAGCTGTACAGGTAGCCACTCCTAATCACCTGGGACACATCTAAATGATTGGTTTCCTCCTTGAGTACATTGGGCTGTTTGGAGACCTTGCCAGGTATTGGAAAACGGAGACAAGATTTAATTCTATCTCATGTAATGACGCCAACAGAGAAGGATCTTCATGGAAAGATAAGAGAATGCATCGAAATTGATAAACTCTCTGGTTATTTAAAGGGAGACTACGACGAGATCTTTCGGGAAAGATGGCAAGAAGTAACAAATTTATTAGTATTGTGACAACATTTGGCAATTTTAGCAATATGTTTAATTACTATTTCTATTTTGCTTGATACACTCAATGTAAATTTTAAAAACTGTATCCCCCCTTTCTTTCCTTTTTTTCTTTTTCCTCTTACCCATACTCCTTCCCTTTGTTCCCCTCTTAAAAATCCAATAAAAATTTAATAATAATAAAAAAAAATTCTATCTCATGTAATCCAGAAGAGATAGAAAGTACCTCATGTGCCATGTGAAATGAATCCCATGAAAATGTGGTGACGAAGCAAAATAAATGATTTCATAAAATAATAGGGGTCCAAAGTGGTACATGTTCTCTGCATTTCCTTCTCTGCTCTAGCTCGATCACACTGTTCCTTTGATAATATGCCACGGATGTGCTACTTTTCTGCCACTGAGAAAGCTTCAGTCCTGTTAAGAATGAAGACTTTAGCTATTTATTAAGTCCATGATTGAATATGAACAGTTTGATTACAAGAGACTAATATAACAGGCAGCCTACACAATACATATCTACCCAATCTATTTCAGTCTAAAACTATCTTCAATTTGACTGAACGAACAATGAAATGAAAGCTTTCCCCACAACCCTATATTTTATATGATGCTTTCATAGGACAGTTATGGATTTCTGATTGATGCCCATTGTTGATAATTAATCTTTCTGCAAATTGCTCTTTTTCAGGGCATCAAAAATCAAGGTTGTTTGCAGGACTGCATAGTTGAATAGAATAACCATCAAGCGGTTACATATTAGACAAAGAAGAGAGGTGGTTTGAGAGAAGAGTAAGGGAAGCCATTCATGTGAGCATTGAAAACCCCTCCCTCAACAGAGGTGGTGGGCTCTGGCATAGTCAATCTGCTACTTATCAGGCTGTGCTTTCCAAAGTACCCAGACAAATCAAAAAGCCTTCGCCACCAAGGCCATAGCTAATGACCCATTCTTGATAGGTTTCAGCACCTTAGGCCATTGTTCACCTTAAGGCTATGGATACTATTGTCTCCCTAACGAGCCTATTCAGGCCATTGTTCATCTTATGAGCCTAATTCAGACCAGGGTGACAAGAGGTCAAATGTGACTATAAGATGGAGGACTTGCACTAGCTGTATTCAGACCGATGAAGCTGTTTGGATGAACAGCGAAATGTTTCTGTCTCTCAAAAAAAGAAGTCCAGTAGCCATGACTCAACTTCTAGATAAACTCACATGGATGACTGAGAATCTTCACAGACATCAAGCGGTAAATGCCTCCCTGCTATAGCATAGGATCCCAACATGCTTAAAGGTAGCAGAAGTAAGACTATGGTTGAAAAAGCCCTCCTTGGACCCCACAATATTGAATCATACCAATAATATCCCATTCTTGGGCAAGGTGCTGGAGTGAGTTGTGGCTTCTCAACTCCATGGGTTTCTGGATAACACAGATCATTCTTGATCCACTGCAATCTGGTTTTAGGCCTGGTTATGGGACAGAAACTGCTTTGGTTACCTTGATGGATGACCAGCACCAGGAAATGGACAAGGGACGTATCTCCCTGTTAGTTCTACTGGATCTCTCAATGACTTTCGTTGCCTTTGACTAGGGTCTCCTTATCCACTAGAGGTACTCTCCCTCTTGGATTTATTTATGATTTATTTATTTATTCGATTTTTTTACCCCGCCCATCTTCCGAAATGGAACTCTGGGCGGCTTACAGAACTGAACAAGTCAGCAAAGAATACAATATGAAACAAACGAAATAATAAACAACAGCAGCAATATAAAACAGCATTCTAAAACATATTCAACATCATGGTAGCAGTCACACTTTCCTGTGAGCGTGTAGATGGCGAGGGACAGAGGAAAAAATAAATAAATAAATAAATAAATAAAAAGTTTAACTGTTTTGCAGTCACTAAAGGAAAACTCAGATGGTGGTGGTGAGACACTCTCTTGGACAACCTAGATGCTTGGGGTTCTGTTGTGTTTCCTGTGCTATTTAATATCTAAATGAAACATTAGGGGGGGTTGTTCAAAGGTTTCACCAGCATGCATATGACACCCACTCTGTCTCTCCATCTAAATCTGGGGAAGATATTTCAGGTGTAGAGATGTAAGAATTCCAAGCACTTTTGGGGTAGGGGATGTTTCCATCCACCCCCCGAAAAAAACTTCCCCCAACCCCCATGGCTTCAGCACTTCCAGAATATTTACATTTCTACTCTAGACCAATGTCTAATGTCAGTAATGTAGTAGATGAGTATGAATAAACTGAAACTTAATCCAGACAAGAGTGAGGTGCAGAAGTGATCCTGGTCAAAAAAAAATGTGGTGCAGGATGAAGTTATATTCTCTCTGAAACCACAGGTGCACTGCTTGTTGACGCTCCTGGATTCATCTCCGAATCTGGATGTCCAGGATCCAGTGATGGCCATGAAGTCCTTTGCATAATGAAAACCTATGTGCCAGCTGTGCCCATTCCAGAAAAGGCTTGATCTGGCTACAGTGACTGCATGCCTTAGTTACATCTCAACTGGATTACTGCAATGCATTCTACATGGGGGCTGCCTATGGAGAGTGTCAGGAAACATCAGGGGGTCCAAAATGCAGTGGCCAGATTACCGACGGGCTTGTTACCCCTGTTAGAGTAGCTCCAATACCTGCCCATCTGTTTCTGGGCACAATTCAAAGTGCTGGTTGTCACCTGTTAAGCCCTAAACAAACTATCTCAAACCCTGCATCTCCCTTTAGGAGCCTGTTGAAGTCTTAAGATCCTCAGGAGGGGCCTTTCTCTCAGTCTCACCACCTCCAGAGGTGTGTTTGGTGGGAACACAGGAGAGAGCCTTCCTCTGTTGCTGCTCCAAGACTTTGGAATGCCCTCCCACTGGAGGCCAGGCTGGCCCCATCTTTGCTGTCCTTCTGTAAGCAAAGGCCTTTCTCTTTAGGCTGTCTTTCCCCCTTAATGCCAGGCTGCCTGAGTGGGTTTTCAAATGGATGGTTGTGCCTGACTTAGATATAGTTGGATCAAACAAGCATCACATTAGAAGACCCTTAACAAAAGTAACACCCTGTATTGTTTTGTTTTGTTTTTTGTTTTTGTTTTTTTGGGGGGGTTGGTGTTGGGCTGCGGGAGGTATGCTTGGGACCGACAGGTCGATCGGATAAGGAGAACTCGGGACAGGCATTTGGGGCCTGTCCCCCGTTTTGATCCACCGGTTCACTGCCACATATCAGGGAATCACTCCGTCCGTGCCTCCAATCTGTCCTGTTTGCTGATTAACGCCAGGTCGGTGCATAACAAGATCCCCATCATCCATGACTTGATCGTGGATGAGCGGGCCAACCTGGCGCTCCTTACAGAGACCTGGGTGGGCGAGGGAGGGGGAGCTTCGCTCCCTCTGCTTCGCCCCCCAGGTTACTCTGTTCAGCAACTGGGCAGATTGGAGGGTCAGGGTGGCGGGGTGGCCATTGTATATAGGGAATCCCTTCATGTCAGCAGATCCGCAATGTTGGTGAGTCCGGGGCTAGAATGTCTTCACCTGGTGGTGGGCCAGAGGGACAGATTTGGGATTGTACTGGTGTACTGTGCTCCCCGCCACCCAGCACTCTCCCTTCCAGAGCTCTCCAAGTTCATCTCGGCAGTGCTCTTGAGGTCCCCCCGCCTGCTGGTGGTTGGGGACTTCAATGTGCACATCGAGTCTGAGCTGTCGGGAGCAGCTCTGGAGTTCATGGAGTCCATGGCCTCCATGAATCTGTCCCAATTTGTAACCGGTCCCACTCACAAGGGGGACATACCTTGGACCTGGTTTTTGCCTCCACGTCCGTGGGCTTTCATCTGGGGGTCAGGAGGTTGTGTGCCCGACCTGTGTCATGGTCAGATCATTATCTGCTGACATTTTCCCTTTCATTCGCCGCTCCACCCCGCAGGGAGCTGGGCCCTTCCATCTGGCCCCGCCCCCGAAGGCTCCTGGACCCTGTGCGGTTCGTAGAGTCCCTTGGGGGCTTACCGGACGGTCTGGTTGACAATCTGGCCGACTCCCTGGTAGACAGGTGGTATGAGGAAGTTACCGGGGCAGTTGACCGGATCGCCCCCAAGCGCCTTATCCGATGCCGAGCCCGCCCCTCTCCATGGTTTACCTCGGAGTTGCGGGTGATGAAGAAAGAGCGGAGGAGGCTAGAGAGCAGATGGCGGAAGGCTCGGACGGCTTTGAATTGGGCTGAGGTCAAGGTGTTCACCGGTCGCTATTCTCGAGCGATCAGGGACGCAAGGAGATCTTTTGTCTCCCTGAGAATTGGTAAGGCCTCGAACCGTCAGGCGGAGTTGTTCCGGGTGGTTCAAGACCTCACCAATCCCGGTCCGCCAGGGCCTCCTCCTAGTGATTTCACTAGTGAATCATTCATAGCCTTTTTAAAATCTAAGATAGAGGCCATCCGTGCCGAGCTGGATGCCGGTTGCATTGATCCACCCTCTGCTGTGGCCGGCGCCTCACCGCCTGGGTCACCCTGGTTTGTTGAGTTTGGGCCTGTTACACCAGTGGATGCCTCCAGGGCCCTGGGACACTGCAGGCCTGCGGCTTCTCCGTTCGACCCTTGCCCTTCCTGGCTGATTAAGACCGCCGGAGGGAGCATGCCGGAATGGGCTTCACTAATTGCCTCTTCTTCCTTCAGAGATGGAATTTTTCCCAGACGGCTGAAGGAGACGGTGGTGAAGCCCATTATCAAAAGACCTGGTTTGGCTGTAGACAACATGTCTAACTATCGTCCTATAGCCAATGTTCCCTTTATGGGCAAGGTGATCGAGCTGGTTGCCGCCCTGCGTCTCCAGTCGTTCCTGGAGGAGAACCATGTCCTGGATCCTTTCCAATCTGGGTTTAGACCGCGCCATGGGACTGAGACGGCTCTGGTCGCTCTGCACGATGATCTGTTGAGGAGGGCCGACAGGGGTTGCTCTACCCTGCTGGTCCTTCTCGACCTGTCAGCGGCTTTTGATACCGTCAACCACGGTATCCTCCTGGGCCGGCTTTCTGAGGTGGGGATCGGGGGTCAGGCCTTTGGCTGGCTCCGGTCCTTCCTTGAGGGCTGCACCCAGCGAGTGAGCTTGGGGGGGGGTGATTTGTCGGCTCCCTGGACACTCTCTTGTGGGGTTCCTCAGGGGTCGGCTCTCTCCCCAATGCTCTTTAACATCTATATGAAGCCGCTGGCTGAGATCATCTGGAGTTTTGGAGCTTGCTGTCATCAGTACGCTGATGACATGCAGCTCTATCTCTCCTTCTCCACCTGTGCAGTGGAGGCCGTCCAGACCCTGGATTGCTGCCTGGCCACAGTTTTGGACTGGACCAGGGCCCACAGACTCAAGCTCAACCCTAGAAAGACCGAGGTTTTGTTCTTCGGGGGTGGCCCGGATGGGTACAGTGGCCCTCTTCCCAGTCTGGGTGGGTCCGCCCTCCAGCTGGCTGAACGACTGAGGAGTCTGGGTGTCGTCCTGGATCCGGATCTGTCCCTGGATGCCCAGGTGGCAGCCGTGACCAGGTCGGCCTTTTACCATCTTAGGCTAATTGCCCAGATTCGCCCGTACCTTGATGGGGACTCCCTGAGGACAGTGGTGCAGGCTCTGGTCATATCAAGGTTGGATTACTGCAATGCTCTCTACATGGGGCTCCCCTTGAACCTTGTTCAGCGACTGCAGTGGGTCCAGAATGTGGCGGCCAGGTTGGTGGTTGGTGCACGTAGATTCGACCGCATCACCCCCATCCTGGTCTGCCTGCACTGGTTCCCGTTGCCACCCGAATAAAGTTCAAGGTGTTGGTTTTAGTTTACAAAACCCTCCATGGCTTGGCCCCTGACTATCTGGCAGAGCGTATTTCCCGACGACTAGATCTGGCCCGACCCACCCGATCCTCCTTGGCCTTCTCGCTCTGTGTCGCCACTCCGAAGGAGGCCCGTAAGGTGTCCACTCGTAAACGGGCCTTCTCGGTGGCTGGCCCTGCAGTCTGGAACACTCTGCCGAGCGAGATACGGCAGGCACCCTCGTTGGCGTCCTTCAGAAAAGCGCTGAAGACCTGGCTATTCAAGGACACCTTCGGTAATTGCTGGGGGAGTACCTTCTTTTTGTTTGTTTGTTTTTTCTTTCCTCCTGCCTCTTGCCAACATTGCTTTATTGGTTTTATTGTTATTCTTTTTAATTTTGTGTAAACCGCCCTGAGTTCCCTTTGGGAAATAGGTCGCGATATACAAGTGTGAAAATAAAATAAAATAAAATAAAATAAAATAAATAAATAAATAAATATCCAGACTATGGCCTTCTCCATTCCTGCCCACAAATCCTGTGACCACAGATGCAGATGTAAACATGCATAATATGTGCTCTTGATCTCATAGGTATGGCCTCTCCCCTCTTTCCACTCTGTACCTTATAATAATACATATCTGGGGCTTATTGAAATTCTGAAGCCACTGTAACTCCTTTACCTGTTTATCCTTAACCAAAACAGAAAACAAATAAAACATCTGAAATCCCGGTCAGACGCCTGATGTAGAAATGAGGAACCAAACTGTTGATGTGCAAGCAGACTGTTTAATTGAAATTTCACTCTGGCTAGCCCTCGCTCTAGTTTCCTCAAGACTCCGGGTTGTTTTCATGCAGCTTTTGGCATTCTTTTTTCTTTTCCGCTGCATTCTTTAAGAATCTCTTACAGAGACTGTAAGATGATGCAACCAGAGGACAGCCATCAACAGCCAGTTGTGAAACTCCCCAGGTCTACCTTCAAAGTGAAGTTCCAGCTTGATAAGGATTTGGCAGCTGTTGGAGACTCTGAGGAAGGGTGGTTTGGTTAATTTTTGCACACTTGCTAGCAGCTGTAACCTGTGAGCTTTGTTCCTTTTCATTTGGCATTGCAGGAGTTCTGTGCAGAAAATAAGAAAAAAAACAGGTTTTTTTTTAAAGTATTCTCAGCAGCACTGTAATTGAGGTATCAAGGTAAGGATAATGGCAAAGAGACAGACATCAATGCACTTCCCTCGCTACATCTGCACACCTCCCGTCAAAAGCAATGATTCCACTCTTCAGAAATGCTTCAGAAGGAAGGATAAAAGGCAAGCTGTTGGAGGTACTTGAATGAAAACCAGAGGCCCAGGTCTGCTTTTGTTTTGAAGTCCAAACACATGCTCTAGAAGTACCCTTGTTTTTTTGGTCAGGGGGAAGGAAGGGGGCCAGATGCTCCTCTATAAAGTTGCAGAACAGAGAAATCATAGCAGTCTTGTAAACAAGTGGTTTTAAACCTCTTGGGCTTTAAAACTGCTTAAGGACACTTTTACACGACCCCTAAAATCTGGAGGCAACTTAAATTCGGACCAGAGATCATGGGGGCTTGTCACTCTTCCTGTGTTCCCACCCCTCCGCACTCCATTGTTCCTGTCTGCATGAGGGGAGGGAGAAAAAAGAGAGAGAGAGAAATGCAGGCTCACCTCCTGCCGGTGGAGCAGCCCCGAGCCGCCCTGTAGCTATTCCTGTCTCTTAAAGGGGTGGCGGTGACAAAAAACCAAACAGACAGTGAGCGAGCCTGGCATTCACAATAGACATGGGCACGACTTGGCGAAATTCTTGTTTCCGTTTCCGTTCCTCGTTTCCGTTACGCAACGGAAATGGTAACGACAGTTAAGCCGTCAGAACTCGAACTCGAACCGATAAAAGAAAAATTGGGTCTGATTTGTCGTTGTCGTTCATGGCATCGCGGCGATCGCGCGATGCCAAGCGACACAGAAAAAAAGTTTTTTAAAAAAACCTGATTCCCGGACAAAAAAAAATATGCCTGCCTGAGTGAGGGCACCTACCAGAGGGGTGGTTTCTGGGGGGGGTCCCCCCTCTCCTGTCCTGGGCTGCTCTGGTGGGGGGCATCCTCGTCGTCTCGCCATGGCATGCGGTGCGGGGGGACCCAAAATGGCGACCGCAATATTTTTTTGAAATCGTGGTCCAAAAATCCACCAAAGCACCACACAGAAACATGCGAAAATTAGGTATTTTAACTGCCTGAATTTTTACAGTAGCAGCAGTGGGTTTTTCTTGCAATAAATGTCTGTCTCCAATCCCCTTTATTTTATTTTATTTTATTTTTATGTTTTTTTTTACACCTGCGCAATGATGGGCTGGCCATGGGATGGGACCATGCAAATTTTTGGAGCCATTCCACCAATCGCATGGCCACTTGGCCAGGTTTTGACTGAGACTTCTGGGATGTGCCAGTTGGGCCTAAAAAGCCCACTATAACCCTAGCCCTAACCCTAACCCTAACCCTAATCCATACGCCAGTACACTGTCCTTCTTAGTGGGTCAGAGGCACCCAGAGGTGCAGCCCACTAACTCACCCTAACCTTACCCGTAATAACCCTAAGCCTAGCCCTTGCCCTAACACCAACCCTAAGCCAGATCTGTACTCACATTGCACTACACGCAAGTACACTTCCCTTCTTAGTGAGCCAGATGGCACCCAGCAGATGCATTCTTCTCTCACCTCGCTTACCAGTCCAAAGTTCCAAAAAACTCCAAACCTGTACGCCAGTATGCTATCCTTCTTAGTGAGCTAGAGGCACCCAAAAGAGAGGTGCCTCTGCCAGTGCCACTTGGTACGCAATAGCTACACGGTCATGTACCCTTCCTTTTCCCTTTGTAGCGGGCCAGAGGAGGCATCCACCCCAGAGAGGTGCCTTAAATGCCTTCCCTTCATAGCGGGCCAGAGGAGGCACCCACCCCAGAGAGGTGCCTACAGGAGCCCGGTACCCTACCCCCAAACCAGTACTAACGACAGATGACAAACGTTCCAAAACGGGCGGCTCCAAACACACGACAACTCGAAACGTCATTTTTCCTGGTTGTGCCCATCTCTAATTCACAACTTTACAATGCACATCAGAAGATTTTTTACCTCCTGGAGGCCAGGTACTTGAAAAGTGCGCTGGGACGCGCTTAGGTGGGTGTGGTCGTACTTACGGTTATTTTAAGTCCGGAGCTGGTGGGAAAATATTTTTAAGCTCCAGATCTGGGAACCCTTTGCCTCAGATTTTAGGGGTCGTGCAAAAGCGGCCTAAGATTTCCCTTCTTGAAAGCTGCAAGTCTGAGAGCTGAGGTCCAAAACGCCAGTGGGAGAGAAAGTTGAGAATCACTTTTTGTAAGTCACCTTGAAAATAGTTACCCGACATTTGCTTGAAAAAAGAGGCAAACATCTGCCACCACAACCATAGGTTCAATACCCAAATTGCTCTTAACCTAAAGAAGCCTTTGCATCACCAAGAGGTTTCCTTTGTTGTCCAAACAAAACCCACATACAGTGCAGAACTCTGAAGCAAGGTGAGTCCTTCCCTCAACTCCTTCCTTATTTTAAGTCCCTCCCCCCTTTTTTGCATCTTCTATTCTAATTGTTACCAACCATGGGCATTCTTTGGCTACCAGACAATGAAAGGCCATTATGCACACAAGAATGCCAAGGAGATCAGTACTGGAGTAATATTTCATTTTATTGTCTATTGAATACAATCCTAACGAACCAAAGAAAGGAGTTCCTTCGCTCCACCGTTCACTCAAGAAATACATACTTAGCAGGGAACACTTTGCTCAAAGGATGGCCAGTCTTTTGCCAAAGGATGGATGTCTGCTGGAAGCAGCTGACAGGATCCAGGCACACCCTCTGTCCATATCCATCTTCTTCTTGTGCTGATGCTAGGGCAGTACTGAGGCGGATTTCTGAACCTGTGTTGATTCTGGGGAGGAATCCTGCAACCATGTGCCTGTTTTTGTTTCTTTCATTTCTGCACAAGCAAGTCCAGTATCCTCTTATCTCACAACTAGAGACAGGCACGAACCAGAAAACCCATGGTTCAGGTTTGTCTGGTTAGGGCCCACCCTTGGTTCGGTTTGGGTTCGAATGATTTTTTTAAAAAAAATTGTTCGAACCCGAACTGGTTCGGCGGTGTCAGCAGCGGGAGCCGCGATCCCACCTCCTCATGCAGAGATACTGCGGCCTTTCTCGACTGCCCTCCGCCATGAGTGGATGACAGCCGGCCCAACTGTCATGCAGCCACGGCGGAGATCACTGGAGAGGGGGCTGTGATCCCGCCTCCGCGTGCAGAGGTGAGAGGGGGTTGTGGGCTCAGCTACACTTGGGGAGATGAGCCTGCAGTCCTCTCTCAACCGCCCTCTGCTGCGGGCAGATGACAGCCAGGCGGGCAGTCATCCACCCGCAGGGAAGATCCCTTTAGAGGGAGCCCTGGTCCCGCCTCCACATGTGGAGGTGAGAATGGGGCTCTCTCTAGACAGTCCTCCCCGGGCTGTCATCACCAGTGGGGAAGAATGAAACAAACCTCACCAAACCAAATTTTTTCCGGTTCGGTTTAGTTCGTAAATTACTATGGGGCTCGTTATTCGTTTTGTTACCTAATGAAACAAATAACGAATAACGGAACAAAAAAATTCATTTCCTGCCCATCTCTACTCACAACTCCAACTCCTCATGTTTGCAAACATGGAAGCTTCTCCAGACTCATATAAAACTCCTTATTAAAAATGATTTGAACCGACCTGCAGCCATTTTGTGTGTATGTGTCCTTGGTTCTTTGCCTCTTGTGTTGCCATGCATTCTCACCTGACATACTTGTATTCAAATTCTAATGCTGCAGTTCTATGTGATCAGGTTGTAAGAGGCACATAGAGATCACTTGGCCATCTGGCTGAGTCACTTGAGGGTCCCTTCTCTGAGGCAACCAACTCACTTAGTTGGAAACTTCTGTTGGCGACAATGGATAAACAGTGAGTGGAGTGAAGTAAAGAAACCACAGAGCAAGCAGACTTGCTGCTACATATTTCTTTGGCGCCTTAAACAAATGAAAATTTATTGGTCCCACCCCCGGTGAGAAGCTGGTAGTTATAACAAAAATGTGGACAGTTGCATTTTGAAGAGGAAGCAGAGCAACTTTCCACCCACCCAGCCCCCTCTGAGCTGCTGTCCTGCTCCATGGATGGAGGGGAGGAGGGAGCCCAGCCATGGCCAGAGGCAGAGGCTACCGCCACCACCTGGTTAGTGACCGGGAAGGAGGAGGAAGAGGAGGAGATGGCAGAGAAAGAAGAGAAGGGAAGGGAAAGCCAATGAAGGTTTGAGCGTGGTTCCTGGGAGACTGGTGGGGCTGCATTTATTTATTTATTTATTATTTATTACACTTTTATACCACACCATTTCCCAGAGGGACTCTGGGCAGTTTACAAATTAAAAAGCATCAGATAAAACAGTAATAAAAACAATAGTGAGAGGGCAACTATAAGAGCAGTAGAAGGGAAGCCCTCAACAAGAAGCAATGGGCACACACAAAAAATTAAATAGAAATAAGGTCACCATAAGCCTCCTTAAAAAGCATAGTTTTAAAAGCCTTTTTGAAGGTGGGCAGGGACGATGCAAGGCGCAACTCTCTCGGTAGTTGATTCCATAATGAAGGGCCAACAACCGAGAAGGCACGGCTACACTTTGCCGACTTTGTCCCCGGGTGACTTTGGGCAGGCTTTCCTGCCTCCCCTCCCTCCTTCCCAGCGCTCCCTCACTCACTCACTTGCAGCACACCAAGCTGGGCTGAGCCAAGCCAAGAGAGGAGGCAGCTTTCCCTCTGGGGCACAGCGAGGGCATGCTGGCCCAGGGTGCATGGCCAGATCTGCATGCAATGGTGCCAGCCTTTGCTGCCCCTGCCACAGCTGCTGCTCCTCATCCTGAGCATCTACCCAGGGACAAGGAGGGGCCCGAGTTTGCCTGGGCTGCCACCTCCTTCCCGATTGAAGGAAGGATGGAAGGAGAGCTGCTCCAGCTGCCACCACCACCACCACAGGAGTTGGAGGAGGCACACCAGTGGGATCCCAGTGGCGGCACCTCAGGGTGGCGATCCAGAGCAGGAGGCATTGTTGGGGCCCCGGAGGCACGCTGATCATGGGCCGATAGTGGGGGGACTCTTCCCACTTGCTCCTCTCTCTCCCTTTTTTCAATGTCAGCCTTTTTTTTTTTAAGACTGTGGTCCAGCTCTCATCAGTGTCTGGAGGGGGAAATTGAGAGGCCCACTGTTTGAAAACTTTGAGGACCCCTGTCCTATAAGAACCACCCCAAACCCTTACAGGAATAAAGGCATTAATCTCTGCATGCATGTCATGTACACACACACACACACACACACACACACACACACACACACACACATGAGAGAGAGAGAGAGAGCTAGTAATAGTATGTGAAAATTCTCAGTCACCCAGATGAGTTTATCTGGAAGTTGAGTCATGGCAACTGGACCTCTTTTCTTGTGATCTCAAAACTTTTCACTACTCATCCAAGCAGCTTTGTTCAGACTGACAAAGCTGCTTGGATGAGTAGCAAAACATTTTTGATCCCTCAAGAAAAGAAGCCCACTTGCCACGACTCAACTTCTAGTAGCTAGTAGTATCAGTTTTGTTTGTTTTTAAAGAGCTACTCAAGAACACAAAGCCCAGAGAATATGCTACTCCAGTGGAAGTCCCTCACTTGGCACTGCACCTTCAGACCAGACAATGGGCAATGGTTCACCACAGACTGGTGAACTTACTTAGGGACACCCCCCATGACTGGAGTATGCAAGAGAGGTTGTGGGAGTCATTAAGTCCCAGTTGTAAGTCTCCTCCTCCGTGGCATTGTCCATATGAGGTTCTGAGACTTTCGTTTCCCCTTTCCCCACTTCTCATTGCTTGGTCCCTTTTTATGTGTACATTTTTGACTCTACAAAAGTCAGGCTTAACACAAAGGATCTATGACTGTATCAGCCACTCCTGCTAGTACTGTTTGATTCCTAACTGCAGTAGCCCCAGCAACAAACAACCACAGATTTGATCCATGTTTAGACCGAGCCCTAGTCCAGTGTTCACCCACTGCACTGCGCTCCAGATGTTTTGATAACTAAATTTGTAATGCACAAGAAATCTAAACCAGGCTTTTTTAGGGGCATTCTGTGCTATTCAGTTACACATGCCCTTCAAATGACAGCAATAGTTAAATAGATCGGGGGCAGATCAAGAGAGTCTTGTCAAGGGAAAGACTAAGGTAGAACACTTTCTTCTGTAACATATGAAAGTAGTCATGTTTTCCCATTATCTGTAAGGAAGATCTGCTGAGTATCAGTCTGTACACCAAACATACATGCATGTACACACTACCTGAGATATGGTTCCTTATTCTGAGAAGGCTGCAAACCAAAATGCCTATTTTGTACAGGGTTAGGGTTGGAGGCGGTGGAGACTGGTGACTCCTTATCATGGGGAAGATGAACGTGTTCTGGATTTTAGTCCAAACATTAAATGAGCTATGCAAAATACTAAGCCTGTTTTAGAAGCACCTTGGACAGCTCTTATTGGTTTATTTATTTTTATTTATTTAATTTTGCATTTCTAGACCTCTCTGATTTCCCCCAAGGGACTCTGGGCAGTTTACAGGTTTTGCAACATTCACATTAAAACCATGGACAGTTCACTGCCCCTGTGAAATCAGTCAGTAGCCTTTGCTGTTATGGAGAGAGCAGTCATCCCTCAAATATCCAGATGGGAAATGTCACAATAAGGGTGGGAGGAAGGGGAAGAAGGAAAGCCTAGACCCATATTTTTGATTATCAAGCAACTTTTAAAATGAAGCCTGAACTCACCATAACAAAGGCATGGAATTGCAACTCAAAAGCGCAGTGATGAGAAAAGAAATGAAGGGGACAGGGAAAGAAGATCCCAGAGCCCGCTTTCATTTAGCAAACCGATAAATTACAGAACCAATGATATGCAATGAGATCAAAGACGCTGAACTATTTGATTTTCTCACATATGAGCAAGTGGCTACAGTGTGCGCTGATTGCACAGCAATGCTGAATAACTAGGACAATACTGAATCTGAAATTTAGGTCCTGATGATAATACTGGTGGGAGAGAATGAAGCAAATAAACATTCTTTTGGTCTATTGTGCATGTGCATGTTCTTGTGCATACATATTTTACAAGCAATTTAATGAGTTTGCTTTATTGCTTTGCCAGATTAAAACATGTGGCCTTCATTCCCCCAAAGCTGCAGTGTTTCCATAAGCACAGACAATCTTGCCTGATTTTGGAAGCTACGCAGGGTCAGCCCTGATCAGTACTTGGATAAGCCTCCATAAGTGTGTCTTTCAACTGGGATCATACCTATCAAGTAGAGATGGGCATGACCAGGAAAAATGACGTTTCGAGTTGTCGTGTGTTGGAGCCGGCCCGTTTCAGCTTGTTTCCGTTTGTCGCGAATTTTTTCAAAAATTTGTCATTTCGTTTGTCGTCTGTCGTTAGTACTGGTTTAGGGGGGGTAGGGTAGCGGGCTCCTGTAGGCACCTCTCTGGGGTGGGTGCCTCCTCTGGCCCGCTACAAAGGGAAGGCATTTAGCAGGCTCCTGGAGGCACCTCTCTGGGGTGGATGCCTCCTCTGGCCCCCTACAAAGGGAAAAGGAAGGGTACATGACCGTGCAGCCATTGCGTACCAAGTGGCACTGGCAGAGGCACCTCTCTTTTGGGTGCCTCTAGCTCACTAAGAAGGACAGCATACTGGCGTACAGAGTTTTTTGGAACTTTGGACTGGTGAGCGAGGTGAGAGAAGAATGCCTCTGCTGGGCACCCTCTGACTCACTAAGAAGGACAGTGTACTTGCGTGTAGTGCAATGCGAGTACAGATCTGGCTTAGGGTTGGGGTTAGGGCAAGGGCTAGGCTTAGGGTTATTACGGGTAAGGTTAGGGTGAGTTAGTGGGCTGCACCTCTGGGTGCCTCTGACCCACTAAGAAGGACAGTGTACTGGCATACAACCCGTATGTTAGGGTTAGGGTTAGGGCTAGGGTTATAGTGGGCTTTTTATGCCCGACTGGCACATCCCAGAAGTCTCAGTCAAAACCTGGCCAAGTGGCCATGCGATTGGTGGAATGGCTCCAAAAATTTGCATGGTCCCATCCCATGGCCAGCCCATCATTGCACAGGTGTAAAAAAATAAAAATTAAAATAAAATAAAATAAAATAAATGAGATTGGAGACAGACGTTTATTGCAAGAAAAACCCACTGCTGCTACTGTAAAAATTCAGGCAGTTAAAATACCTAATTTTCGTATGTTTCTGTGTGGTGCTTTGGTGGGTTTTTGGACCATGATTTCAAAAAAATTTTGCGGTCGCCATTTTGGATCCCCCCACACCGCATGGCATGGTGAGACGACAAGGATGCCCCCCACCAGAGCAGCCCAGGACAGGAGAGGGGGGGAGGCCGGGGACCCCCCCCCCAGAAACCACCCCTCTGGTAGGTGCCCTCACTCAGGCAGGCATATTTTCGCCTGCTTTTTTGGCCGGGAATCGTTTTTTTTAAAACCTTTTTTCTATGTCGCTTGGCATCGCACGATCGCCGCGATGCCATGAACGACAAGGACAAATCAGACCCAATTTTTCTTTTATCAGTTCGAGTTCAAGTTCTGGCGGCTTAATTGTCGTTACCATTTCCGTTGCGTAACAGAAACGAGGAATGGAAACGGAAATGAGAATTTCGCCAAGTCGTGCCCATGTCTACTATCAAGTGTCCCATATTGCCCGCCATCTTCCCGGATTATCTTTTTCCCAGAAATATCCCAATTTTTTTAAAAAATCTGCAGTAGGGCTATACTGTTTACTAGCTATTTAAGACAGGGGCGCCTGGAGCTGATTAAATCCTGCAAAGCACATCCAGATATTTCTGTTATTATCTTCAAGTCATTATTTTTATATTAAATCTCCATGGACATGGGATCACAGAGTGTAAAAGGTCATTACTGAATAATGATGCAACACAGAACACACACACACAGCAGTGGGAGCCCGGTTGTGCCTCTTCCTCACATGCATTACAGGTTTTCCCAGGAATTTTAAAAAAACATCCCTGATCCTCCAGTATTTCTGCAAGAAATTTGGACATGGGATCAAAAGGATGAACATGCAAACACACACACAAAAAACAATGACATTCATGCATTACAGGTGGTGGGAAACATCATCATCATCATCATCATCATCATCATCATCATCATCATCATCATCATCATCATCATCATCATCATCTGCAGAGCTGAAAGAGACCCTATGACTCATCAAGTCCAGTCCTTACCAAGAAGGCGTAGTGGGGAATTGAACTCTCAACTAGAGATGGGCACAAATCTTGTTTCATTAGTTCAGGCCACTTTGTTTGCTGGTCCCAGAGGTGTTCAATGGTGCAGTGCTGCACATCCTCCCATGGCCAGCCACTCAGAGGCAGTGGCACAATTCAAAGTGCTGACCTTAATCTACAAAGCACTGTACAACCTGGATCCTAGTTACCTCAAAGATTGAATCTCACAGTATGAACCAACTCGAGTGTTAAGGTCATCAGGAGAGGCCTTTCTCTCCATCCCACTACCCTCACAGGTATGTCTTGTGGGAACACATGAAAGGACCTTCTTGGCTGCTGTGCCCAGACTCTGGAACTCCCTTCCACTAAAGGCCAGGACTGCCTCATCTCTGATGTCTTTCCAGAAACAGGCAAAGACCTTTCTCTTCAGGCAAGCTTTCCCTGAATGACGGACTTCCTATTGTATGTCTTTTATATGAATCTATGTGATCACATAGCCTTTGTGTTTATAACCACTTATATTCTTATAACCTTGTGTGATTGTATTGACACTATGTTTTCAATGTTAGTTCCATCACTCATAACTTTTACATGGAATTTTACTCTCTTTTTAACTGCTTGAGTTCTCTTGTAGCTTTAATGTCATGGTTGTATTTTAATGCTGTAAGAGGTCCCTCAATTCCCTGTTCTCAAAGTTGAATATATCTTAATTGTACTGGATGGTATATTATCCCTCATTACTGTATTCTGCCTGGGTCCTTTTCCAAGGAGAAAGGTGGGGTAAAAATACTCTAAAATAAATAAATAAAAATAAATTGCACATTTTAAAGAGGTATTGGGGGAGAAAATAATCGTAGAAAGGCATCCCAATTCCAAGTGCAAGCAAATAATTTGCACTTTGTCAAAGAGTAATGTTGCCCATTATATGATCTTCAACAGGTCTTCTGTGTCAAGGCAGTTAAAGGCCACGCACCCAACGTCTATGCATTACCCGTCTGGCAGTAGCAGCAGAGGAGCTACTGGGTTAAAGTATCCATCTGCCCGGAGCAGCAGGGGATTTAGTGCCTTGTTATAGCAAGATAGATGGATAACAAGAGCCAAGCGGCAGTAAATGAGGGAGACCATTGAGTCTGCTTCAGTCATAACAAAAGCACTGGGAGTTTATCATTCAGTTCTTTATAGCTACGCTGAACTGGGTCTAATCAAAGAAGCAAAGCAGAGAAGGAAATAGGCTCCATAAGGATTGAACCCAAAGCCGTTATCTGAATTCTGTCTCTCTCTCACAAAATAAAATAAAATAATCACAGAGAGGTGGCTGGAGAAGAGTCATTATGAATTAGGACTGGTCTGGACAAATCCCTCCCACCACACACACACACACACACACACACACACACACACACACACACACACACACACACACACACACACACACACACACACACATTCATTGCATACCAGTTGAATGAAACCTACTAGCCATGTATGCAGTCCTGAGGGAAGCATTAGCAACCTCAAATTTTTTGCTTGGTTTGTTTCGTGTTTCGTGCTTGGTTTGTTTCGTGTTTCATCCACAGAATTGCAAGCCTCTGGTATTTTTTCCAGCAAACCATGTTACATGTGGGCTGTGCCCCAAGGATGGTGGCAATGCTCAGAGCTATCCAAGGTGCTGAAACTAGGTATTTGATCAGGACCGTGGATAGCTCCTGTAGACATCAGACTAAAACCATGAAGATGTTCTTTACCCAGCTGGATATCAAAACACTCAGCCTCAGCTGGACCTGCCCTCTATTAAGGGGTGGTTCTTGATATTTAACTGGAGTGAACTAGATGGCACCGCCTCCCACTCCATGCATAAAAGCTCAATGGAGCTGAATATTTCTAGAATACCAGTGATGACATTCTCCATTGCTCCAAAGGCAGCAGCCTAGCTTTAGGGAACACAGAGCAACCTGCTGGGTGTGCAACCTTCTTCTACAACAGATGCTGCCACCCACACCAGCTGCACCTGAGAATACTCCCTCATTCTGCTGAATGGTAGAGCTGGCTTAACATTCGGACTAAAACCCAGAGTGCAATCATCCTCCCACAGAGATGTGAGTTCCCAGCCTTGCTGGTCTTGCCTCCCATAAGAACATAAGAACATAAGAGCCATGCTGGATCAGGCCAACAGCCCATCTAATCCAGCTTCCTGTATCTCACAGTGGCCCCACCAGATGCCTCTGGGAGTGCACGAGATTAGATATCTGTCTCCTGATACCACTCCCCTGCATCTGGCCCTTGAAGTACCCCAGCTTTAAGCTGGGAGATTACACATCTCCATCATGGGTTGTAACCTTTGATGGACTTTTCCTCCAGGAATCTGCCCAATCCCCTTTTGAAGGCATCCAGGCGAGATGCCATCAAAACATCCTGTGGCAGGGAGTTCCACATACCACCTAATCATGCTCTTCCTTGCTTCCTATTTGCCTGCCCTCTCAAAGCAAAGAAGCAATGACAGAAATCCCCTGAAATCACCTAGTGAACCCCTCTCGTCTTCTTCTACCCCTCAAGGGTTGTGCCCAAGGGATGATGTGAGCAACTGAGTAGAGACAACTGTGGCAGAGAGGTGGAAGCAGATACACTTGTCAGGCAGGGTAGTTAGAGCTTCCTGAAACTATGGCGAAAGCTCCGTTGTGGTACCATTTCTCTAGGACTGTCAAATGAGTTTTTATTTTTAATGTTTATGTGCATTTCTATTGAGGAGTATCTGCGTCTGCCTGCCTGCCTGCCTGCCTGTGTTTTAAAGTGTGCTAGACTTTGAGGTACAGACAGTGTGAAGTAGTGGTAGAGTGTTGGGCTAGAATACAAAAGACTTGGATTCAAATCTCCACAAAGCCATGAAAACTCACTGAGATGGTGTAGCAATTATAAACCACTTTTGTTGTTTGGGAATATCTCCCACTCCTCAAAAACTCTATTTGGATTCCTCGAATTTAGAAGTGGAGTGACAGCATGTAACAACAACCGACTTTAAGAAATAAAAGAGAATAAATGGGAAAATTTTAGGCTTATTTTGTAAATCTATTAGTGCAAATTACTACATATGTATATAAAAAAGGTAAAGGTTCCCTCCACAATTGTATGCTAGTCATGTACAGTTCTAGGGGCAGTTCTCATCTCTGTTTTCAAGCCAAAGAGCCAGTGTTGTGCAAGTCCATGGCAATGTGAACGACATGGGCAAACACATTTCTGCAGACGGAACACTGTTTACCTTCCCACTTTTTACAGTGCTACCTATTTACCTACTTGCATTTACCTGCTTTCAGACTTCTAGGTTGGCAGGAGCTGGGGTTAACAGCGGGAGCTCACTCTGCTGCGTGGCACCCGCAATTTGAAATGCTGAGCTGCCAACTTTGCAGCTGACAGTTTCAGTGCTCTAGACTGCTCAGCCACCGCGCCCCACATATATGTATAAAGCTTTCTTTAAAAAGTCAAAATCACACACACGTACAAATCAAAGAACCTAGAAAACTAGATACAAGCCCCCACTTGATGAAATAACATTGTCCCTTGGCTCTTTGTTGACTGTCACAAGCAGACCTAACCAAAAACGAAAGGGGAGAGCTGTCGGGGACAAGGCAAACATGATATCTACAATCTATCACGTCAGTTTGCCAGAGTACGGGCTGAAAACGCCGTCATGCTGCATAACATCACTATCTTCACAACGGCTGTCCTCTGCCAGGAATACAGACTGAATTTAGTGTATGGTTTTCTGACAAACACTAAAAATAAAAATAAGGGGAGGTTGTGGGGAATGACTTTACATAGTGCAGTTCAGGGAGTCTGGTGGCTGAACCTCTTAAGAGTCAGAACCTTATAGACCTCCAGGTAAAAATCAGATACCTCTTTTTTGTCACAGCTGGCATTTTATCCAAAATGAGGGTTAATTCCAGAATGAAAGGAGACAAGCAGGTCATATCATGTCATATCCATCCAGATATCAAGGTATAATACATATTTCCATTGTTGCAACATTCTAGGCAATACCAGCTTGTCTAATTCTACAGGCTTGATTTATCACCATTGCTTTTCTGCTCCACACTCACACACAACTACTTCAACATTTGAAAGTGTCGAAACCTCTTACAGCTATGGAAAACTGTCAGTAAAAATATTTTGAAAATATGAAAACTCAAATTTAAATTGCAGGCAAAAATACACAAGTCAGAATTCAATCCAAAATACAATCGCATGACACAATACAAAAAAGAATGTTTTAGGTGCATTCTAAGAAAGGCAGGTGCTTATAGGCTTTAAAGGCACAATCAAAAAGCATGGAATACAATTTTAGTTGCTAAAATTGCCTCAATGCTTACCCAGCATATGAGTGTGACCCACCACTTCGTCCGTCATCTCTTCATCAAGTGTTGGATGAACATAAGAACATAAGAACATAAGAAGAGCCATGCTGGATCAGGCCAAAGGCCCATCTAGTCTAGCTTCCTGTATCTCACAGTGGCCCCACTGTGATCTTGTGGTTCAGATCTTGTGGTTCAGTCTCTCAAAAATGAGGCAAAGTGAGACGAAAGGGAAGTTCTCAGCGCTGATTTATTGAGCAAAAGCAGAGCAAAAACACAAAAACCATTCGAATGGGGTCCCCCTCTAAAATGGAGTGAGGACCCTGAACACCACTTTTCAAGGGTTTTTATACCTGTTCAGACCCTTCCAGACCCTTCCACGGTCAGTCACACCCTCAAGACCACCCATGGAACCACCCATCACTCTCTGGATCCACCTGTATAGACACAGATACATATTCGAAAGTTACTTCCTCTTTTTCATCATTTCACCCTTCGCGTTCTCCATACGCCCAGTGTCTTGCTTCACTACATACGTTTCCGTTTATCTCCTGCCTGAATATCAACAGGAAAACCACACTATCTTCCTCTGTAAGACACCCTTTATTTTGCTGTTTATCTTCATAGTTAAAGATTGCATTTATGCCTGCTATTGATTATGTATTGTATCCATAAGCTTATTAGTAGGCATGATTATATATTTTCGCTTCTCACAGTCCCCCCTCTGACCCTTTTCGAAAGGGTCACATTTTATCATTGTGCATTTTCAAATATATTAATAATAATAATTTTTTTCCAAGGCATATAAGGGCTAAGCATAACCTGCCAAGATGATTTAAGATCATTCTTGGCGGCTGCAATACTTATAAGTTGCCTAAGCATTGTACTGCAAACTATGCTCTGTCCGGTCGACACTTTCCTATTTCCTTATATTATTCTGGGTGGTAATTTCTTCATCCCCACATAAGTGCTCACACTATTTGTCCTACTGGTTGTCCCTGACACATTTTGGAGAAATGAAGGTAGGCTTGTACCATGGCTGGCTTGGGACCCTCCATACATTGACACATCCCCATACACACTTTCTTCATTTGACATTCCACTATGCCTGCTGTTGTGAACCTCCATCCATAACTGTGCTGCTGCTGTGGGCTTAGGCACTGGTGTGTTACATACTTTAACAATGACCATTTTGACACATATCCACAATATTTCAATCAGCAACACAATAATGGTGAGTACAATCAGGATTCTGACAAATGCCTTGTGTGTAGTTGATTCATACAATGATCTATTCATAGGAACCCCGTACATAGGAACAGAATGCTCTGCAGATTCAGAAGTATGCTCTACAGTTTAGAAGTATTCTGGCGATATAACTCAAAATATTGTAAAAACCTGTTACTCTCAAACGGATTGTCCTGCAAAACCTGAAGCAATTTCCGACGATCACCGGTGACAAGGGCTGATGATGTCAAATCATTGGCTGATGCTGTGACAGAAACAAAGTTCTGCTGATACCCAGGAAACGGCTAAGAGTGTCAACTGAAGACATCAAAGGCATTCATCAAGAACCTCAGAAACAGTACAACAGCAATGAAAAGCATAATGGGGACCAAACATCTGCAGATCCTGGCAGTCTCCTTGAAGTGGTGGTTGGTTTCAAGGGGCATAATCAGTTCACCTTGATGCTGGATGAACCTGAAACAACAAAACCCTTTTTCTGAAGCCCACAATTCCACTCCCAGATGATGTGGAGGTGGAGTGGAATAAACACCACTCTTTTGAAGAACGCTGGAGGTGGCACGAAACTGCTGTCTTCACAGGCTGGAACCCACGAAGAAAAAAGTCACGGACGTCTGACCAGCTTCTCCTTGTTTTGAGGGCGCAGATTATATCATTGTTGGGCCACCAGAGACACTGCAGGAACAGGTTGAGCAGACTCTTGCTGAGGTTGGTCCTTAGGAGTCGCTGAAACACCTGAAGAATCACAAGCACCAGGTTTCTGAGGAATGCAATCACTGGGATGGTCAGCTATGGTAGATTCTTCTCTCTGTTTAGAAACTGGATTGAACACAGAAGTTGGCTTTGCTATGGAATTTGGTTTGGATATTGGAGCCGGGACCTTTTTGCAATTGGATGCGTGGACCCACGTAGGTCGGCCAGCACACTTCACAGCTGTATTGGTAGTCAGCAGAACTTGGAATGGGCCTTTCCAGCGGGACTCCAAGCAATTCTTTCGCTGGAAAACTTTGACATACACCCAGTCACCGGTCATCAGGGAATGGTCTAAGAATGAAATTCTCTAATATAGACAGTGAGAGCATGATAGCAATCAAGCTGAATGGTACTTTTCAGAACATTTTCATTAGAATGGGAGACATTAGACATTAGAATGTCTGGGAGCGCATGAGATTAGGTATATGTCTCCTGATACCACTCCCCTGCATCTGGTCCTTGAAGTACCCCAGTTTCAAGCCTCGAGATGACACATCTCCATCATGGTTTGTAACCTGTGATGGACTTTTCCTCCAGGAATCTGTCCAATCCCCTTTTGAAGGCATCCAGGCCAGATGCCATCACCACATCCTGTGGCAGGGAGTTCCACAAACCAACAACATGCTAGGTGAAAATATATTTTCTTTTGTCTCTTCTTACTCTACCAGCCCTCAGTTTGAGTTTATGTGCCCAAGTTCTGGTATTTTGTGAGAGGAAGAGTGTCCAGTGCACGTTGCCGTCATCTCCTCTCTCTTCTTCTTTTTTCAACTATGATGGAAAGGAACCTTCTTCTCCTCCTACTTCATGGCTTTTGCTGTGTCTCAGAGCAAATCCGAGGTCTTTTTGGCCTGAAAGGTCAACTCAGGTTAGTTTAGCGGGGTTATGAACGTGTGTCTCAGGGTGAAGAAGTTTAATGCTTTTTCTTCCTGACAAGTGGCTGTTAAATTGGACGGTGTGCTCAGCAGATTTATTTTTAAGAGGCACTCCTGCAAGTGATAAGGACTTATGTCACAGAACCTGATTTTTCCTCACCGGTTAGCATGCCGTGTTCTGTGACTGGGCACTGGGAAGTAAACACAGACCTTGGTTAGCAAATCCAATGGCTGAAGTAGATATCATTGAGAAAATCACAGACTCTCAGAACTGCAGCACTGGAAGGGAAGCCTGTGGATCGTCAAGCCAAGCGCCTGTCAAATGAAGGGAATCAAACTCCCAACCTCTGGCTCCACAGCCAGAGATCTAAACCAGTGGTTCTCAACCTGTGGGTCCCCGGATGTTCCTAGACTGCAACTACCAGAAATACTGGCCAGCTCAGCTAGTGATGAAGACTTCTGGGAGTTGCAATCCAGGAACATCTAGGGACCCACAGGTTGAGAACCGCTGATCTAAACAATAGAGCTATCCAGCTGTTATAGGAAAAGGAAAAACAGGGAAACCAAAGGAAATACAGATTCACTTTAGGGCAGTGGTTCTCAACCTCCCTAATATCGCAACCCTTTAATACAGTTCCTCATGTTGTGGTGACCCCTTACACTGCTTGGAAGAGGCCACAAGCCCCCTTTGGCTGGCCGCTGCCACAGGGGCCATAGAGAACTTCCCTCTCCAGGCACCTTCAGCCAATCGCAGCCTCCTGTGTCATTGACTGTCATCCCCTCCAACCTATCAAGCTGTAACACACTCTTTTCCCCCTTCCTCTCCCTCCTCCAGACCCCAGTCGTTTGTGCCTTTTTCTTCACTGGCTCATGGCGATCCCTGTGAAATGGTCATTCGACCCCCAAAGGGGTCCCGACCCCCAGGTTGGAACCACTGATTTAGGGTCTACTTTGAGGAAATAAAGTGGAAAGAGCTGAGGAAATAAAGTGGATGTTAAAATGCTTTGCGTTCCCTCTTAGTCTTCACTGTGATTGTTATTTTCCCTCCACCAGAAGCCATGAAGAAATAACTACTGAAAGCTGAGCTGAGTGATGTCGTTCCATTTCCAGGGGCAGCACAAGGAGTGCTGAAGAACTGTGCAAAGGGATAAAAGACAAAAGACCCACCTGTTCAGGCAGGCATTTTAACAGTCATGACTGACTCCTTGATTTGCCATTTTTAGTTAAGATAGTTTTAAAGCACGTTGCCTGTTTTTAATTATTCTATTTTATTTTAACCAGGTTTAAAGTTTAATTGTTTTTAAAGTCTATCTTACGGTGAATTCAATTCTATCCTTTGTAATATTGTGAATCATCTTGTGTCCCTTTATTGGGAGGGAAAGTGTCCTATAAATAGGACAAATAAACTAAAATAAAGACACTCTGGCTGAAAACCAGTAATGCAAAGTTATACCATGTAACTCTGATAATGTCATTGATCATCATTTTGGTAATTAAGAGTTTACAGTGTATTTAATTCTATTGTGTTTATTACGGTGAGCCATCTTGGCTCTCCTTGGGGGGGGGGAGTTGCCTATAAATAGGAGAAATCCATTTTCTGAAATCCAGTAATGTAACGTTACACCATGTAACTCTGATAATGTCAGCAACCATGAGCACATTTTGATAACTGTTTCCTATTCTCTTCCCACCCCGCAAGGATCCTAGGCTCTCTAGAAAGCCTTTGGGGGCTGAAGCAGGTGGGGGATTCCTAAATGTCCCCGAATTGCCACTCCTGGCCCCACCCCATCCACTTTTCCCATGAGCGAGAGGATTGTAAGAGAAACTAGAAAACTAAGGGTGTGTGGTGGCCAGAGGGGTTGAGGCAGGTAGGAACCTTATCTGATGACACCATCCGACTGGCACAGAGTAACTTCACAGTATTGGTTTTTTCAGCCAATGCTACCGGCTATACCTTGCTAGAACATGCTGATGGTACGTACCGCAGCTTGCTTGTCATGGTTGGGGGCTGTAACCTAAAATTAATATATCAAAATAAAGTGTTGGTGAGTTTGCAGGGGCGCACACAACACTCAGTATCTTTACATCTGCATGCCAGTTTGTTCTGCTACTGATGTTCCCATTTGGTTCATCCAGCATGCGAATACATTTCTGAGAAGATAAGAAGGAGGAACTGAAAGAAGAAGAAGAAGAAGAAGAAACAAAGGACTGCTTTCCCTGCCTTTTGCTGCTTTGAACCTCAGTCCTGAATACCCGTTGCATCTTCAGTGATCAAGGTATAAAAGATTCTGAAGGAGATGTGGCCACATTACAGTGCATTAGATTTGTCTGGTGCTCTTTCATCATGTCAGGGGAAATCATAGACAGATCATTAAATGTATTAATACAGCAGTAAGAAAGAAAAAGGGGAGGGCATCTGCCTCATACAGGATTCGTATTTAGTGATTAACAATATGTGTGATCTCTCTCTCTCTCTCTCTCTCTCTCTCTCTCTCTCTCTCTCTCTCTCTCTCTCTCTCTCTCTCTGCAGTATGGCATGTCAGGCCATCAGATAATGTGAGATTTTAAAGCAGAATGTGATGGGGTTCACAACTGAATTGGACATGACTGGAAAACAAATGTGATGTAGTAGGAACTGTAGTTCTGGAATTCTGGATGATCCCCTGCCTACTCTTGGCTGATTTAGAAAGAAACAGATCATTTTTGACCCCTGTAGTTTATCTTGGCTTGCAGACTCTTTTCCATGAGCTCAGTTCTCTTTTCTTGCAAAATGGGCAGCGTGAAACTCAAGACGATGGAACAGAAGGCCAGGACATGAGCAACTATTATTACTTTCGTCTTCATTAGTAGGCGGATAGCAGCAGCAGCATTCAGGGCCTTTCTGTACCTTACACTTTTCTTACATCTAAACCACTTCTATGAATGTAAGGAAACCATGTATGTTCTAATCTTGTGGCACCTTAAAAACTAAAATGCTTTATTTGGTGCAAGAGAAGTTGTCACCAGACATTTTGACACCTGAAGCAATCTCTGAGCCATTCCACCACAAGAACCTGACACAGAATTTGGATTTTCTGGTTAAATTCCTTTTTTCCTATGCAGGAGAAATAGATTAACAGAGAATAGTTTCATGTTTTCCAGAGTCCACCCCTTTCTCATCAACTGGTACATAAAGTCTCAATAGCTAACTAACTCTGAGAAATTTGTAAAAAAAAAAAAAAAAAAGAAAGAAAGAAAAATTTCATTACTTCTGGCTGTGAATATATCAACAGCAAACTAACAAACAGACTCCTTCCAACAGACCAAAGAGAGGGGAAAGAGGAAACAGCAGAGAGGTAGGGCTGTCTTTAAATTAAGGCATGGGACAGGAATGATTGGTTAGTGCTGGTTAGATCGACAGTGATCTCAGTCCAGAAAGGTCCCTCCCAATCGAACTAACTGCAGGCAGCATGCAAGGTTGCAAAAACTCCATCCCCGCCCTGCAAGTACCTGGAATACAACTCTCAGAATGCTTCACTGATCAGGCTAACTGTGGATTCTGGAACCTATCCAAAATCTGTGTTTTTGACAGTAGCCTCTGACACTGTGTGTGTGTGTGTGTGTGTGTGTGTGTGTGTGTGTGTGTGTGTGTGTGTGTGTGTGTGTGTGTGTGTGTGTGTGTGTGCGCACGCGTGTGCACTTGCACCCAGGTACTGAAAATACATGTGGCATAATAGACTTTTGATTAGTAGTTCATAGCATCATAGAATCATAGAGTTGGAAGAGACCTCAAGGGCCATCCAGTCCAACCCCCTGTCATGCAAGAACTCCCATCACAGTATTTCCAACAGATGGCCATCCAGCCTCTGTTCCACAGCCAATTACTACATTGATTTCTCAGAATTTTTTTAAATGTCCCCTCCCTTCGATCCTTAGGATTGTGTGATGCCTTCCTCTTTTAAAGAAAATAGATGCCTAACTTAAAAGGGAAGCAGCAATAGTCATGATGAAGAAAGAAGAATCTACAGAAATATAGCGCTTTCCCCAAAGTATGAAATCATTGCAGCGTGACATATTTGGATTTCTCTTACAATTAATTCTGGCAAAAGCTTGTTATACTGACAGGAAATTATTCCATCGTTAAGCACACTTCCCTTCAGAGGCTACTGTAAGGGAGAGCTCTGACCTTTTTAGGTTATTTATGATGTGAGCTGAAATGTTTTTCCACTGCAATCCTTCAACGGCCAGGAGCATCCTTGCAAAGTTCAAGGAATAATAAATAATGGAAGTTTATACTCCTCTACAATATTTATCCAAATTCTAAAGAGTGGTATAGGTCAAAAATAAAGACTCGGACCTTGTCCCACCCCTATCCCCCACCTCGGCCCTCATTTAGGGCAGAACGTCACTGGGGGGGGTGAGATATTTCCTTTATTTATAGTCCCTAAACTCTAAGTCTAGAAGAACAGGCCAAGAGGGCTACAACATGGGTGGTTGTGGTTGTTTTTAAATACAGAACAGGAAAGCAGGTTTTAAATATCCTCCATACCACACTGTATCCAACGAAAAAAAGAAAAAAGGCTGGGACACAATTATGAATTAGCCATGAAGTCTGCAACCACATGCTCTTGTCATTATATGTCATCATGTCACTTCTCAGTTATGGTGACCTGATGAATTAGACATAAGGACGTGCCACTGGAGAACAAGAACAAGATCGTCCACACTCGTGTATTTCCGATCACCCTGCATGGGTGTGAAAGCTGGATGATTAAGCCCGCTTTCACATGACCACTAAAATCCACTGGCAACTTAAATGCGGATCCCTCCCAACCAGAGATCATGTGGTTGTTGTCCTGGTTCCTGTGTTGCCACCCTCCTGCACTCCGATTCTATTGCTTCTGTCTGCTGTGGATTGAGGGGAGGGAGGAAAAAATGCAGGTTCACCTCTGCCAGCCCAACACACTTCCCCCAGACAGCAGCAGCTAATTGTAGCAGGACAGGAAGCCCATTAGGGATTCCTGTCTGTTAAAGGGGGGGGGATAACAAAAAGAAACAGAAGGTGGAGGAGCAAGCCAGGCATACACTGCTTTAAAATCCATATCAGAACAATTTTACCTCCTCAAGACCAGGTACTTGTAAAATGTGCTGGGTCGCGCTTAAGTGGACATGGTCATACTTTTTTTTTAAGTCCGCTGGTGGTGGGAAAACAATTTTATGCTCCGCATCTGCGAGCACTTTGCAGCGGATTTTAGGGGTTGTGTGAAAGCAGCCTAAGAGAGACAAAAACTGGTTGGTATCAACTGTGGTGCTGCAGGAGAGCTTTTGCAGATATGCTAGACTTCCAGAAAGAGGAACAAGGGGGTCCTAGATCAAATCAAGTCTGAACTGACTCCAGAGGCAAAAATAATGAGAAGGCAAGATAATCTGGAAAAGACAATAACGCTAGGAAGGTGGAAGGTGGCAGGAAAAAGGGAAGCCCAGATCTGAGTTCCCTAAAGGAACTCATAGGCTTGTGTTTGCAAAAGCTGAGCGGGGGAGTTGAAGACAGGACGTTTTGGGATTGCTCATTTGTAGGGTCCCCATAAATCAGAGGCAACTTGACGACACCTAACAACAACATAAATTAATGATCTCCAGGAAGTCCCATTATTGATAGCCCTGTTCAGCTCTGGCAAACTCCTAAAAAGTCTAGCAGGACCTTTCCTCAGCCTGGGGTGCACTTGGAAAATGTTATACTCTCTCTCTCTCTCTCTCTCTCTCTCTCTCTCTCTCTCTCTCTCTCTCTCTCTCTCTCTCTCTCTCTCTCTCTCTCTCTGTGTGTGTATTTCCCTACTGCTGTTCGTAGAACCCTACCACAAGGACCATGGATATCATGGGTATGGAGATGTATGACTTAAACAGAGAGAAGGAGAGAGGATGGATTTTCCCCCAAACTCTGCATGTCTACAAACATTGGTGCAAATATTAACCCATCAAAAGTCTAACCCCCATGAAATAGCTGTGATTAAGAGGTTTGAATCAGAAAGAGCCAGACACGTGAAACAGCCGGAAGTGCTGTCTTTAAAACATTCTGCTTGTGGGGCTGCTTCTATTATGTTCCTCAGTCATCTTCTTCTTCTTCAAGTGCCATGTCCTCATAGAACGTCAGCGATCAGTAGCTGGGTTAAATTCTTAAACCAGAATATTCTTCTATGCCCTGGGCCACACTTCCCATCTAATTTTCCTTGAAGAATAACCTGCAGCAGATGGTATTTATTAGTGCACACACTATGCAACTAAAATATTGCAATTTTCTTCACTTTATGGTATTGAGAATTTCTAGCTTTTCATTCATAGGCCGTAATAAGGCCACATTAGTGACTCTGGCTGTCCAAGGTATCTTCATAATGCGTATGTACATCTGCATCTCAAATGCTTCCAGCCTCCTACATAATGTGTCTGTGAGGGTCCAAGTTTCAACAGCATAAAGAAGTATACTAAATTCATAAGCTTGAAGTATTTGGGTATGAAGTCTGATAGACAAGTCTTATCTTGTCAAGACTTTCTTCAATCCAGCTGAAGAATATATCTTGATTTTTTTAGGGTCTGAATTTGAATTCAAAAGGGCATTTCAACTTTGCAGTTCTTCAAACAACATCAGCCTTGGCGCAGAAGCTGTAGCATTTTGTTGCCATAATTGCTCATGTCGTCTAAGGCTGCTATCTCACCTGGGAAAGATCCTGATCTTTAGAAGGTCCAACTTGCTTGCTTGCTGGGTGGGGGCAATGTGTAGCCTGCATAATTAAACTGTAAACCGCCCAGAGACTACTTGCAGTGGTATGGGGCGGTATATAAGCAGAACACTTTTTCCTCTTCCTCCCATCACGTGACTGAAGATGTGGGACAGCAGTTCCCACATACAAAGGTTTTTTAAAAACAGTGTCGTTCAGCCCCATGACCAACAGATGGCACTAGGATTTTAAAAAGGACCAGCTGACTGGCACTAGAGGTGGGGGAAGTTTTTTAAAAAAGCATGGTCGCCAGCTGGTTGGTGCTAGGAGGGTGGGTGGGAAATTTAAAAATAAAAATAAAAAACCAGTGCCAGACCAGCTGACTGACACTAGGGGAGGAGGGAGTTAAAAGTAAAAAAAAGCACTGATTGGCCAGCTGTCTGGTGCTAGGAGGGTGGGGGGGATTTAAAAAAATAAAAAACAGTGCCAGACCAGCCAGAGGAGCAGTTGACTGGCACTAGGGGTGGGGGAAAGTTAAAAGGGAAAAAAACACTGCTGGCCCCAGGTGGCTGTGGGGATGACATTTTTGGACACAGTTTGTCTACAAATTTAATCTGTATTTAAAGGGACATGGGATAGGGGCCTAAGATATAACTGTGAACAAGAGACCTGTTGTATTTACAAGGTTCATCAATAGATATCTAAGTAAATGAAGAAGAGCCCATAGAACATTAAAGTGTTGGAAAAACACTGGGGGAGAATCATCTCAAGCTTCTCCTTTGAGTTGCCATGTTGCTTTGTTCACCCCTGCTTCAAAAGTAACTTTCCGTAAGATGCCCTGTTATTCCACTGAGTGACAACACATTCTATTCTAATGCTCATCCTCCTTTCCAAGGGCAACCTGTTTGGCAAGGCATTGGGGAGAGAAAACAACTAACGCTCTAAGAATTCAAAAACAGTCCTAAGATGGGGGGAAAATAACAGAAGTTAATGGGAACTAGATATAGGTATGCGTGTTTGACCTCCGAAGTAATAAGCGCATACTAAACCTGGTTAGACTTGTAATCTCTTGCTACTCTGACTGCATAATGAATTAGCACAGGAAAGTGTTTGCTTTCATATGAGTCCATCTCCTCCATCAAACCACAGAAGACTTAATATTTCAAGCAGTTAAGGAAGCAAGAACAGGGCATGTGCGTCTGGAGCCTTTAACAAGATAGATGAAGAATGCAAATTTTTAACAAGACTTTTCTAAGGAGAAGCTAACAGGTTTTCCTTTACATATATTAAACTATTCATGTCCTCTTGTATATGCACACAATGTCTCAAGGTGCTTTCTGATAAGTACTTTTCTTTCTCCCTTGGAGCTTAGAGAAGTTATAGTTGTGAACTACAGTTCCCAGACCACCAACAGAAAAAAGTTTTTAAGGCAGTACAGTAATCCCCCACCTATCGCGGGGGTTAGGGACCCGAACCGAACCGTGATAATTGAAAATCCGCGATATGGGGATGCTGAGCCAGGTCAGGACTGGGGAGCATGGCACTGCCCTGAATGGGCTTCCAACAGCCTTCCCGGGCCCCAGAAGTGGTTTCTTGCAATCCAGAAGTCACTTCCGGTTTTTCGGAAGTCATTTCCGGTTTGTCGGAAACCACTTCTGGGGCCTTTGACAGGCCCGGGAAGCCCATCGGAGGCCCATTGGGGGCAGCCTGTCAGGACTGGGTTAAGTGCAGGAGGCCTCAAACAGGCCCAAGCAGCTTACCCCAGGGGCCCTTGCCTTTCATATACTGCAGTCCCGCAATATACCAGGACCGCAGTATATGAACCGCGAAATGGCAGGGGACTACTGTATTCATAACATAAGATAACAGATCCTATCTTTTCCTTTCACCCAATCAAGTAAGGTCTGGCCTATTTGTATAACAGAATGGGTTGAAAGAACCATGGTATAAAGAAAATTGTGCTGCTTACAGTTTATATCACACCATAGTGGTTAAAGCACTCTCTGGTGGTTTACAATTTAATTATGCAGGCTACCCATTGCCAGTGAGTTGGTTACTCTGTTAATTGATCTTGGAAGGCTACAAGCCAGCTACCTGAGCTCTTTGGGGTCCAACTCAGATCGTGAGCAGAGTGTTGACTGCAGTACTGCAGTTTAATTACTGCACTGTGAGGTTCCATAGGAACAGAGGCAGACTTTCGGCAAGGAAGAACATATTTTTGAATGCCCCCCTCCCAAAACTAGAAGAATGTGACATTGGGGGGAGAAAGGTTATAGCCCAACCTTCTAATCTAGCTTCCGTCTTTTTTAAGAATAAAACTGTCAATGTATGACACTCAAATAATGCCAATGGAACTTTGTAGTTTGGTAGTTTGACTCTATGGTATTTGACTTGGTAGTTTGACTCTATGGTGGTACATCACAGCTAACATTTATCCCTGAAAGAGGTAAATACCAGTGTGAACCAGAGAATCACAACAATCATATCAACATTCATTTGGGCATCAACATCATGCTTACCAGGACTGTAGCTTCCAAACTTGTGCCATCTCTCTTCAGGGGATGGGGGGAGAGGCTCTGTTTTCACTCATGGTGATGTAAAGAGAGAAAAATGAGTCCAGGCATTAACAGCTTGCTAATTCTATGAGCTTTATGTACCCACAATACTTCTATGCATAAAAATCCAGGAGTTATTGAAAACATAACTTTCTGAGAGGTCAAAAGACATGTGACCTCTAAGCACCATTCTTCCAGTCATGACTTAAAGCTGTAGATACAGAAACATAAAATGCATTAAGGTGGAACTTAAATTGTACGCAAATCCACAAATATACCTTTTAATTACTGTATAAGTTTTAATCTTAAGAACTCAGTTCTGATTTCAGTCCAAAAATACAAGTGCTTATATCCTTTAAAAGCATATTTTGTAAAAATAAAAGTGATATGTTTTGTGACTTGTTTATTATGAGGTGAGTCTGGTTTCACATGGACTATGGGTTCATTTCCCTGTCAACCAGCTTTCCATAATCAGCTTGCAAAACAAAAAGTGGTTTAACCCCCTCATTTCTGTAACATCACAAGGGTCCTGCTCTCCTGATCTCACGTTTTTGGCCCTTGGCTCTCTGGAAATGGAAAGCTGCTAACCTCACATCTCTAATCATCAGTAAATCATTCGGTAGCACTGATGCAGGGTTCCTAGCTGACATGAGGCCTATCTTTATATCTCCCGGCAGTGCCGTAAGATCAAGTTATGGAGCGAACTGTGTGTTTTAAGAAGAAGCAGAATAGATTAAGGGAGGGCTATGAGAATGCATTTCAGCAGTTTCTATAAAGATGGTGAAAAAATGACTTCTCTTTGGTGCCACTAGGAAACAAAACACAGAGGTGGTGGCTGTCATCCAGATCAATGTATACCTGGTGTTTCTCCAGTTTGTAGTTACCTCTGGTTGATGTGAAGTGTTGGTGTTGAGAATCCACCTTGTTTTGTATCTGGTGATTCCAGATCTTTGGGGACTTTCTCCTCCATCATTCCTAGCTAGTAAAGACAACGGAAAAGGAATATGGGAGTGTCAGCAGATAATGGCCAACTACTTCCATAGAGACCCTGTGTACAGCTTTTCCTTGTTCCTTCTGTAGAGACCATTCATTAATGGTCACACACAGCACCACCTACAAAACAAGGTGGATTCTCAACACCAGCCATGTGGATTCTTCATATCGTCCAGAGGTGACTATAAACTGAAGAAACATCAGGTAAAACTTTATTTTGACTTGAATTTGGAATAGTTGGCTGCTTCTGCCTGGTGAATAAACCAAATTATGAGTTGAAATTATGCTAGAGACTGCTACATCTTTGTATTCTTTTTTCCTCAACCTTCCCCCAAGACAAAAACAAACTTTCTGGGAATCGCGTGGTAGGTGGCACCTAGAGATGGGCACGACTTAGCAGTATTCCCGTTTCCGTTTCCGTTACTCGGTTCCGTTACTCTACGGAAACGGTAACGGGAATTACTCTGCCAGACTTCGACCTTGAACCGATGAACGAACAATTTTGGTCTGATTTGTCGTGCTCGTTTCTTGCATCGCTGCACAGAAAAAAGTTTTTAAAAGTTAAAAAAACCCAGTTCCCAGCCAAAAAGCAGGCGGAAAAATGCCTGCCGTGCCTCAGGGCACCTACCAAAGGGGTTGTTTCTGGAGGTCCCCGGCCTCCCCCCATCCCCCGTCCTGGGCTGCTCTGGTGGGACTTGCCGCAGCAGGCAGCCAGCAAAAGCCCAGGATTAAAGTGCAAGCAAGCGGCACGGACGGCACAGGAAAAAACTTTTAAACTCTCCCCCACCCATTCCCGGGCCAAAAAAGCAGGCAGAAAAATGCCTGCTTGACTAAGGGCGCAGGGCATCTACCGGAGGGGTGGTTTCTGGAGGGGAGGGTCCCGCCTCCCCCCCCCGTCCTGGGCAGCCAGACTCGCCATGCCATGCGGTGTGGGCGGGGATCCAAAATGGGGCGGCGAACGCAATATTGTTTTTGAAATCATGGTTTGAAAATTTATAAACTGCCAGATTTTTCACAGTAGCAGTGGGTTTTTTCTTGCAACAAAATGTCTCTCCTCTCCTCCTCTGTCCTCCATTGATTTTATTTTATTTTATTTTATTTACACCTGCGCAATGATGGGCTGGCCGAGTGGCCAGCCATGTGGGAGTGGACGACCATGCAAATTTTGGAGCCATCCCACCAATCGCATGGCCACTTGGCCATGGAGACTTCTGGGATGTGCCAAAAGCCCCCTAAAACCTGCCCTAAACCCTAACCCTAATCCTTGACTCCTTACCCATATGTCACAGACTGTCTTCTTAGTGGGTCAGAGAGGCACCCAGAGGTGCAACCCACTAGCCCATTTAGCCCTTGCACTAACCCACCTTAACCCTAAGCCAGAACTTGCATTGAACGCAAGTACAATTCCCTTCTTTGTGAGACATGGTAGTGCGAGAGCCTTAGGTTTCCTATGCCTCTGGCGGGTTCACTGGTCTCACTGTCTGCAACTGGTATGCATATCCATATGGCTATTGCATGCCATTTTGCAGCAGCAGGTAAGGAGGGGAGACCCCATGTTGAGGGGTCTCTTGGAGCTTGCTTCCCCTTCCTAGTGGGTGAGGATAGGAGGCACCCACGGGTGCCTCCAGGAGCCCACTTTCCCTTTATAGCGGGCCAGAGGAGGCACCCACCCCACAGAGGTGCCTCCAGGAGCCCGCTACCCCTTCCCCAAAAAAAACAGTACTAACAAAAACAAAAAAACAAAAAAAACCAAACCGACTAATTTTTGTGAATTTTCACGAAAAATGGAAACGACCCGAAATGGAACCGGCCCGACTAACGACAACTCGAAATTTTTTTTTCAAGTAGTGCCCATCTCTAGTGGCACCCTTTTGATCTTAAGAGCTGGGTGTAAAAACCCCAAACCATGCTTGAAACGACAGACTCTAGAGGACTAAGATCACATCTCTTACAGTCATGGACCATCAGTTTTTGGATTCTTGTCTGCCATTTTTTTTTGCACTGTCCATGCTCATCCTGATGAAGTGGAATTTGTGCATGGGTGGCCACTCTGGAAGAAAGGAAACTAGTGGAATTGGGCATTCATATTTATTCTAGTGAAATAAATATGAAAGTGTGGTGGCTTTATTGTTCAGCCAAGGGGGGGGGAGGAATGTGTCAGTGTTACATCCAAGCCAAAGCTATCTCATATTGGTTCACTTTCCACAATGCCAGGGGATTGGAAACTAAGGGTCGAATTATCATTCTCATTTTCATGTTGTCAAAGCTCAGACAAGTCAAATTCTTAGACTACGGCTGTCACAATTTCATGGTCAACTTAGCCAGATGGAGGGTGTTCAACATCAGGCTTAGATACTTTGATCAAGATGAGGTGGTCACATTTTTGCTAGTCCCAGTCACACCATTACCCCCTTCATAAGGCCCTGTTTGAGACCGAAAGACCCAAATGATGGGTGGGTACATGGAGGTGAAATGATAACGAGACCATGTCTGGTAATACTGCACAGCTCGATTCTGATCTCAGCACTGTTCCTAATTAGTGCCAGAGTCATGTCAGAGGTTGAGAATTCAATTCCCTCCCGTTATTGCTCCTTCTGTGTTGTTGCATAATGATTGTCATCACCATCATCTTATAGATGGAGAGCTAGAAGTGACTCTATTGATTATCAAGTTGACAGGGGCTGGTCTTGATTATCCTGATCCATAGGGTTCTTTCTTGCTTTGAAGAAGAAGAAGAAGAAGAAGAAGAAGAAGAAGAAGAAGAAGAAGAAGAAGAAGAAGAAGAAGAAGAAGAAGAAGAAGAAGAAATAACAAAGGCAGGGATAGATGGTTGAAGAATACGTGATTATACAAGCATTGGTAGGAGGAATACGGCTTTGGGGTGAAATGTGAATTTTGAGGAGGGACATTAAAGGACATCTTGAATGTAGAAAGGAGATGCTCTGTTGAGCAGTTCTAACCTTTTAGGGGAGCAGGTGGGGCATAGCAGACTGATTACGCAGATCAGAAGACCTTTGGATGACTGAGCATGATGGGATTGCAATCTGTTGCTCCAGAAAGTACTGCCAGGCATAGATGTGTACAACTGGCTTCCACAATGTGTACTCTGTGTGATGGCAGTAACCACAGCTTTAGGAAATAGCTATTTGAACTCTTATTCCAGATTATGGCTAAGGTACTTTTACTTTCACAGTATGATTAGAATTTCCATTTGTCAAAGAAGGCTCGTGGAATTACAGTAAATTCCACAGAATCAATAAATGTAACCTTTCTCCTTTAAGCCGATCAATTTGTGGATATAAAATTGTTAATGTACATGCATTATCTGCATTTATTATTACCCACAGGCAACCATGTTAACCCCAGCATTCAGAACAGAACTCTCTGTTCAGAAGCTCAAGGCACGATTAATATTATTGCTGCAAGAGTTCATTATTTTCTTTTTGTGACGAATAAATCAAAAATATCAATATTTTAGATGATTTTGAATGGGAAAGCAGTTTAATTTAAAACTTTCCATTTCTGAGACAAGCCTCTTTAATCTGTCCTAATCTACATTTTTTATTTAATGGCCTTAAAATATATTTTTCTTCACAATTTAAATCTTAAAACTATATAACATTAGCAAATTCCTACAGTGTTTAAAGTGGCCAGTTCCACCATATGCACCTGGCATTGATCCACATTCGCTGCATGATCACAGTGTTGGGTTGAAACTAGGAAGGATGAAAATTAGATTTTGTCACAGTTGGTCAGCTTTCCCCCTGTAAATCATTTTCTTTTCTGTATGTTTCTGCCACCAATCACATGTCCCTTCCCCACTAACCCTACTCTGACTGCTTTCTGGTATGGCTGTATGAGCTATTATCACCATTGTTCCACTGTCATCCATCCATCCATCCATCCATCCATCCATCCAGCTTTGTTTTCAAGATGTTCATCCATCCATCCATCCATCCCTTCTGGATGGTTAAGAAGGTCGTGAAAGCCAATCCCACTATGGGCAAATAATGGAATTCTTCCAGGGAGGCCACACTCACCACCACCCTAGTTTCCTCACACTTGGCTTGGCACGTGCAGCTCTCACGTCCATCTGTGGATTGTGCAGTGTGTGCATCCATGCACAGGGGAGGAATGAAGAAATGAAAACATACCCAAGCTTAAAAGAGGATAAAAGGAGGGAAAGGAGTAGAAAAGGCATGAAATCATCATCATCATCATCATCATCATTCATCTTAAAACTGCAGAGCTGTGGATCATCAAGTCCACCCCTATGAAGACGTCACCGTGGGGAGTTGACCTCCCAACCTCTTTTTAGAGTGACAGTTTAATATAAACACCCATTTGAAATTTGCATAAAACTCCTTTTATTCTGAGAGGCACCAGATTGTGCTCCTCCTTTTTCCTGGGTGTGGGGTGTGTTCACACCCATGGCTCGGCCCAGATTGGACTGGAGATCATGCAGTTTCCCCAAACCTTCTCCCCCCCCGCGCAACCCCACTGCCCCAGTGCTGAAGTTTCTAGCTCTGACTCCACACCTAGATGCAGATTAGCTTCTCTCTGACTACCATGGAGCCTTGGCAAGATTTAGGATTAGGGCTGCCCAAGATATTTTCTTGCCTGAAGTGAAATATAAGATAATGTCCACCTGCAGTCCATCTCCATGTACCTATTGGACTGGCAATCAGATGTTACTTTAGCAAAGATGTTTACTTCAAAACAGCATCTTCCACTTCAAAGAGCAGTAGCCTAGCTTACAACCCTTAAACACAGTCTTCTGTTCTTGAATAAAAAGAAACCACCATTACTGCCACTGGCTACACTTGCCCCCTAAGGCAGCCCTCTCAGTTGGCCTAATGGTAGGGCCAAGTCCGCTAAGAATGATCCAAGTCCCCCCTCTTGCTCCTTAACAAAATAATTATTCAGGTGTGTATTTATGTCCATAAACATGTTTCTTTATTCATTCATTTATCTGTTTGTTTATTTTTAGAGATTGTATGTCTGTGTTGCATTATTATAGTCATGACTGACTCTTTGTGACCCCATGTCCATGGAGTTTTCTTGGCAGGAATACTGGAGTGGATTGCCAGCTCCTTCTCCAGGTGCCTACAGCGCCTTGTATTCCCTGGTGGTCTCCCATCCAGGTACTAACCAGGGCCGACCCTGCTTAGTAGAGATGGGCACGAACAGAAAAAATGGAGTTTCGTTTGTTGTTTGTCGTTTAGAGGTCTGTTTTGGTTTGTTTCCGTTGTTCGCAATTTTTTTGAAAAAAATTCATTTTTGTTTCGTTACTGTTTCATTACCATTTCGTTACCATTTATTCCAATTTTACGTGATTTTTTTAGCATTTAAAGCAGCTCACTTCATTGCTGTAATGGAAATGAAACGCATGACAAAAATTCCCGCATTTCTGTTCGTTTCATTTCATTTTAGAGACAAATTTGGTTCGTCATTTCATTGCATAACGAAATGAAAACCGAAAACTGAAAATGAAAAATTGTTCGTTCCGTGCCCATCTCTAGCTTCCAAAATCAGGCGAGATCGGATGTGCTTAGGGCATCTAGGCAGCTTTTAGAGATTACAGTGGTATAACTCCACATGGCCTGTACCACTTCAGGATGCATAAGGACACTTCCATGACCAAACTAAAAAATAGAAATGCCTGCAAGGAGAAAGCTGACATCTCTGGGCAAGCCTAATTTTCTGCTTCTTCTCCCTGACAGGCTAGATTTTCCACATGTAACTGTTTCGAACAGATGGACACCAATGAGTGTTCCTATGCGCGTTCCAAAATTGTATACTCCAGACTAGAGATGGGCACGAAGCGAACAATTTTTTTGTTTCTGTTATTCGTTTGTCCTTCCATTACGTAACAAAACAACAAACAAAAATTGTGATGAAAATGAAATGAAACAAACAGAACCACGAAAATTGTGTTCGTTATGTTTCGTTTCCATTACTGGCGGCGTGCAATGAAATGAGCTGTTTTAAATGTTAAAAATGCTCTGGACATCCATAAAAATGCAGCGATAATGCGATAATTATTTGAAATTATTACCTACCAGGGGGTAGGCGTCCTTAAAATGTTTGTTTTTGTCTTCTCCCATCGCAATGTATTTTTCTTTTCCCTTTAAGGATGACAAAATGGATGTCGCCACTCCAGCCACAACATGGAGGCAAGCCATGTGATGGGATCATGTAAATTCTTGGACAACTTCAACCAATAGCATGTCCAGGTTGCAGACTGGGCGGGTAGGTCTGGCAGCCACAGAGGGCATAAAAAGCTCTGGCAGCCCCCGTCCTCCTTGCAGTCTCCAGTGGGAGTTAGGGTGGGATTGCTGTCTCTGCGACTCTAGCTTCAATCCTGCAGCCTCCCTGTGTGCGTGTGTGCATACCTCTCGGTGAATACCCTCCCCTGCCCCGCAGTGCAGTCACTCTGCGGCTGCCTTGCACCCTGGGCAACACCCGCCGCTGCCTTTGCAGCCTCCCTGCGAACCTAGTCTATACTGTGTCTCTGCCAGCATCCATTTATTTTAGTGTTTTCCCTCTGGTCTGGGGCGTTGGGGGATGCCCACACACAGAAATGCTTTTTAAAAATCGCGCAAAAAGCGGGTAGAAACAAAAAACAAAAAATGACAAACGGAAACGAATTTTTTCCCCAAAATTCGCAAAAAACGGAAACAAACCGAAACGGACCTCCCAACAACAAACGAAATGCCATTTTTTAATTTGTGCCCATCTCTACTCCAGACACAAGTCTCTGCCACTTCATTCACCCTTTGTGAGGATGAACTGAAACAATGCTGTGGGGGGTGGGCGAGTGGATTTTGAGGACAGAGAACAAGCAAATCCCTCTTATTAGGGGCAATTGAGATTCTTGAAGAGGGCTGAGAATTTATGGCAAGGTTTGCTCTCCACCTCCATGTCTCGGCAAGCAGAATAGAGTGTGTACACCCTGTAGGAGGTTTCACACTTGGCTGTACCTGAGGAAGGGATGACACACATTTTAGGCCTTAATTTATCACCGCATGCTACTGTGAGATTTTAATCACAGCAAGGAGAGATGAACCCAGTGGGCTGAGTTCAGAGGAAACTGAACTGCAGCTTTATGGAGGAAGAGGGGTTGGCTCCCCCCCCCGCCCCGACAAGCCCAAGGCAAATGTTTCCCACAGGAAATAATAACAAGGGTAAAATTTGCAATATTTTGGCGCTGTAGGTAGAGGGCTGGGGTTGGCATGCAGGAAGCACAGGTACAAACCTCTGCTCTATTTTGATGTTTGCTGAATCTGGGCTGAGATGAATCCCAGAATGCCCTCCTTCCAAGGGGCCTTTATTGCTTTGTTAGTTTGCTGGTTTTAGGACATTTTGGTCTTCAACCCTTCAAAAATGTCTTCCATGGTGCCTTACAAAGATATGCAATAAAGCAAAAGTGTTCTGCTTATATACCGCCCCATACCGCTTCAGATAGTCTCTGGGCCATTTACAGTTCTTAATTACAGTATGCAGACTACACATTGCCTCCAGCTGGGTACTCATTTTACCGACCTCGGAAGGATGGAAGGCTGAGTCAACCTTGAGCCAGCTACCTGGGATCGAACCCCAGGTCATGAGCACAGTTTTACCTGCAGTACAGGCCTTTAACCACTGCACCATGAGGCTCCTATAAAGCCACTTCTCTTGCCCTCCAATTTAAAATTTGAAAGTCATGGGTCAAAAGGGAAAAAACCTGGGAAACAGGACAGGAGAAAGCAGATTGATGCATTACTTCTTATTCACACATGACAAACAATAATAATACATATGCAGGTGATTTTGAATGATGCCAACACTTTTCTGGGTTTTTTTAAGGTGCAGAATACACAGAAGTGGTTTACCATTCTTATCTTCTAGGGGTGCCCTGAGATTGTGCAACTTGCCCAAGGCTACACAGTCTGGGTCTTCTCTTGCGAGACCTATCTTACATTCCAAAAGTGGAGCCAATAGTGGCTGATCTTTCAATGCAGAAACAGATGTTATATATAACTTAGAAAAATCAAAATCCTCAAAGGCTGAGTGCTTGTGAGTGGCACAGCAGGAGCTTCTCTTATGTCCTGGATTCTACCAAATTAACTTGCTTTGCTTTGTTCTTACTATTTGTGATAGGCACAGGATTTCATAAAAATCATGAATTTTCTTGCATTTTTGTCCCGCCTTCTTGCCAGATAATTCTTATTGTAGTTTTATTTTTATTTTTATGATTATGATTATTATTTTGATTATTATGGTTGTTGTTATTTTCTTTTGTCATTATACATTATTCGGAAGACGGGCGGTATATAAATAATTAAATACTGTAAATAAATAAATTCCCAAAGAGAGAATGCCTGCTGTGTGCTTGGCAGTCTAGGCCAGCTGACTAAATAATGGTGTTTTCTAGTAAAGTGATTTTAACCAGTATAATAAATTTTTATATACTGTATTTTAGATTAAAAATATTTTTAAAAATGTAAATAAATAAATAAATAAATAAATAAATAAATAAATAAATAAATATGCTCATAGAAAGGAGCAGATAAGAGATATGTTAGGAGAAGAGAGTCAAATATATTACAATTAGAAAATTGGATTTAAAAAATGGGAGGCCAAGAATGGACCAGGAAGATCGTTGACTAAATTTGAAAAATTGAAAAAATAAGAGAGAATATGTATATACCATTGAGAATAGAAGGGGTGGTATTAGTGAGATATATAAGATGTTGACACAGACTGGCACTAAAACAGCAACCCAAAAGAGAACGTGGCCTGAGGAGCTAGCAACAGAAATTAACAAGGAAGAATGGAACTGTGTGGAACAAAAATGTGATGAAAAACACGTCATAAAGGTCAAAGAGAGGTAGTGTGGAGATGGCATCTAATTTATTTTATTTATTTTATTTTAAATTTATGCTGCCTGGATGCCCTAAGCACATCCGATCTCGCTTGATTTCGGAAGCTAAGCACGGTTGGCCCTGGTTAGTATGTGGAAGGGCAACCACCAGGGAATACCAGGTGCTGTAGGCAGGCGCCTGGAGTAGGAACTGGCAAGCCACTCCAGTACTCCTGCCAACAAAACTCCCTGGACATGGAGTCACGTAGAGTTGGTCACGACTGTAACGACACAACACACAACACAAATTGCGGCCCAAATCAGATTCAAGGTCCTGGTTTTGATTTACAAAACCCTCCATGGCCTAGGACCAGACTACTTGACAGAGCGGATCGACCAGTGGTCAACATCGGCCTGCCTGCCTAGGTTGTTGCGGGTGCACATGCTGCGTGTGGCCATGCCCAGGGAGGCTCGGAGAACATCCACCCGTACCTGAGCCTTCTCTGTGGCTGGCCCCACCATGTGGAATCATGCCAGCCTTCCGGAAAGCTTTGAAAACTCTCCTCTTCCGGGAGGCGTTTGGTTGATTCAATTAATTTTTTTTTTCTCCTAGTGCCCCACCATCTGCAACTTTGGTTTTTATTGTTCTGTTATTTGGTTAACTCTGTGTTATTTTAACTGTTTTTTTGTTATATTGTTCGTTGTAAACCGCCCGGAGTTCCTTTGGGAAGACGGGTGGTATATAAGCTCAATAAATAAATAAATAAATAAATAAATATACCACATTGATTTTCCCAAAGGGAACTCTGGGCGGTTTACAAATAGAACAACATAAACCAATTTAAAACAGCTCAGTTCAAATCAAATAGTAAACAACAGAAAGAGGAAAGAAATGGAAAAGAAACTGGCAAGAGGCACAGAACAGATAATAACAATAAACAACAAATCACAGAAAGCACGCGACAAACATTAGCAATCGCCAGGTTTTCAAAGCTTTCTTGGGGGCTGTAAGGGATTGAGCCAGGCGGATCTCGCTGGGCAGTTTGTTGCATATAGTTGGGCCTAAAACCGAGAAGGCAAGGTTCCATGTTGCAATCTTGTGGGCCTCCCTTGGGGTGGCCCCCTGAAGTGACACTAGTGAGGCTGTGGCGGGTCTGGCCAGCTCTGACTTTTGGGAAATACACTCTGTCAGATATTCAGGTCCCAAGCCATGGAGGGTTTTGTAAACCAAAACCAACACCTTGAACCTTATTCAGGAGGCAACTGGTAGCCAATGCCTGTGAGAATGAATGTAATACATGTATCGATTCCGTCTTCATGCTGGGAATGTATGAAAGAAATAGGGACCTATTTACATATGTGGTGGCTCTGTGAAAAGATGAAAAAGAATGGATGTGACTACTTCAGGAAATAAAGAATATCTTGGGTAAGTGGGTGCATATGTCTGCTAAGATAGCCCTGTTGAACATGGTTAACAATCAGCAATTAAGGTAGAAATAGACCTAATCATTATAATGGTAACTGTGGCAAGGCTAATCATGGCCATAAAAAAACCTTGACGAGTTAGTAGTTGACTGAAAATGGAAGATTGGTATAAATAAATGTGGGACATGGTTGGCTATTAATGTCAAATTAGCTTGTGATTTGAAAACAAACAAAAGGGGAATCTCTCGGTAATGATTTTAAAGATACAGTAGGACCCCACTGGGGATTGGTTCCAGGCCTTCCCATGGATAATGAAAACTGTGGATAAGAGAGAACATCTGCCCACCTACCTCCAAACTGCTGTTTCCTGACAGTAGCTTGCTTTATGACTGCTTTTTTGAGACAGTAGCTTGCTTTATGGCTGCTATTAGTGACAGTAGCTTGCTTACAAATGCTATTTGTGACAATAGCTTGATTTACAGCTGCTGTTTGTGACAATAGCTTGCTTTGTGGCTGCTGAATTATTTAATATTTTTCCTCTGCCATCCGTGGATAAATGAATCAGTGGATAATGAATCAGTGGATACGGGGGTCCTACTGTATCTGCAATCCATTTTTGACATATGTATTTGAGAAAGCAGAAGATTATACTCCCAGTAAGAATTCAATGTATTCTGGGAAAGAATGGGGCAGCACTATGAAAGATGATAGTCAACAAAGTAACAATAAAATAAGTTGATTTGGAACAAAAGAACAGTCCCAAGGATGAAGGGTGCACAAAGTCACACAAGGTTTTGTAGTTGTTGTTTTGTCATTGAGTTTGCATATTCTTTGTTTTGTTGATGATTGTATATTTTTCACTTTTTGCTATTTTGAATTACTCTTACATTATATGGGATTTATTTCAACAAATGTTTGTTTAATACAAATTTTAAAATTAAATAAAAACCCATTCAGACACAATCATCTGCCTGCATCATAGGTCTCCAACACATGTGTTTTGGCTTCTAATGACTGATAAATTATAATGTCTATTTCAGGCTGCAGGGAAACCTGTTGGAATGTCTGCAGACAGATAGAAGTTCATGGGGAAAGGAATCTGATGGCATTCACTGCTCAGTTCAGGATGAGCGCTGTCTTTGAACAGAGGTGCAAAAATGGGCATAGTTGGGGACCTAAAAGCAATGCAATGGACTAGGTTCAGAAATGGAGCAATTGTAATATAAATTATCATCCAGATGCCTCAAACTAATAACGAATAATGCAATGCATTCCTTTTATAAAATAATTTCAAGCTCTATGTTTGCTAGAAAAGCAGCTGCTGGATTAAACTGTTAGGAATGGCAACATATACAAACAAAGCTTCTGATATGGAATAGGACATAAGTTCAGCCTGTTATTGTCTCAGGTCAAATGCTGAGGGTGCTAAAGTACAGACTGGGGGGGAAATGTCTCATTTTGCATGTTCAACATTACAGACTCCACAAAGGCCAGTCTATTCCCTAACATCTGCAGCAAAGCTGAAAAGTTGTCATGTCCTGATTTGAACATAATCGACAAGCATGAGTAGGAGCTCTGCCTTTTGGGATGTTCAATAATGCAAGGTAGGCAAGATAACAGGGCAAAAGCATCTGTATTTTTGATTAACAGGAAGAAAATGTCAACTATTGTGTACAATTATCCCTGGTCCCTCCAAGTTTAGATAGAATCCCCACAATAACAGGGATTCATGAGGGGATAGCTTTCCCAGAAATTATATATTGCTGCACTGGTTATAATGCAAAATATTTGATGACCCAGCCATCTTAATCTGGGTTGGAAAATTAAGACCCATTAGCTTTACAAAAGACCTGCTGCTAATGGAAATGAAAAACTTGACCTCTTAGTTCAGCTGTCTTCATGTTTTGTGTACCTGACTCAGAATTCAAGCTCTAGGGTTTAGCAATATTTTAATCTGCGCTTTTATGCAGAAAGAAAATGGAAATTCTGCCATTTATAACCTTAATGGGCATGTTTTAATTTCCAATTGCAGCAGCATGATTAACACCCCTAATGAAGTTTCTCATATAAATCATACCCTAATAAAGTGACTGAGCCATACCTCAGAAAGGCAAATTGCAAACTGCACAATAATTACAAGCCCAGTCATTAACAAAATCCAGCGAAGCACAATATGATGATATTTTCAAAACATTTGTCACGCAAATTGCATCCTAAAGAATGCTGTATGGAATCGCTAAACGTTTTAGAGGTTTTTGTAATAGCTGGTCCCCTGTTAATCAATTTAATGCACATTAAGGCAGTTGTCACTACCAATCCACAAGGAGGAGGTGACAGATTCCTTCAGGGAAATTATGCAGGAGAAACTAGTAGCAACAAGTGAGATTTTGAGGTAAATGCCTCCTCAGTTGACCAAATGCTTTCAGTTCTGGCAGGAATGGCTGTTTCATCACTAATAGTAGAGGAACAGTCAATTGCCCCCCCCCCCTTGATTTTTGTACATACAGTGAAGGAGGCCCTGTCTTAAGAACATAAGAAGAGCCATGCTGGATCGGGCCAAAGGCCCATTTAGTCCAACTCCCTGTGTCTCACAGTGGCCCCACCAAATGCGTCTGGGAGCACACAAGGCTAGATATCTCTCTCCTGATACCACTCCCCTGCATTGGGTCCTTGAAGTACCCCAGTTTTAAACCTGGAGATTACACGTCTCCATCATGGTAATCTGTGATGGACTTTTCCTCCAGGCATCTGTCCAATCCCCTTTTGAAGGCATCCAGGCTGGATGACATCACCACATCCTGTGGCAGGGAGTTCCACAGAGTAACAACACGCTGGGTAAAAATATATATTTTCTTTTGTCTGTTCTCCCTCTCCCAACCCTCAGTTTGAGAGGATGTCCCCTAGTTCTGGTATTTTATGAGAGGGAGAAGAGTGTCCCTCTCTCCATTTTACTCAAGCCCTGCATAATTTTGTACGTCTCACTCATATCCCCCCTCAGGCGCCTTTTTTCCAGACTAAAGAGCCCCAAATGTTTTAGCCTTTCCTCATAAGGGAGGTGCCCCAGCCCAGTAATGTCTTGTCATTTTACCTTGAGTATCCAAAGATCATACTAAATTACATTTATCTCCTTAAAACAATATGTTTTGGATCCAAATTGGCATCACTCTTTTCTAGTCAGCATAGCTATTGTCTGTTCATTGGCAGAGCTAAAGCTGAGATTGTCCTTCTTGGAGCGCATCACAAGAAGGCAGCATTCTCTGGAAGAGACCATAGAATCATAGAATCACAGAGTTGGAAGAGACTTCAAGGGCCATCCAGTCCAACCCCCTGCCATGTCAGAACCCCATCACAGTGCTCCCAACAGATGGCCACCCAGCCTCGACTTAAAAACCTCCAAAGAAGGAGACTCCACCACCCGCCGTGACATAATGCTGGGGAAGGTTGGAGGCAGCAGGGAAAGACAAAAGCCAAATACGAGAATGGACTGACCCACTAAAGGAAGCCACAACCTCGAATTTGCAGCTGCTGAGTAGGGCTATTTGGGGCAGAACATTTTGGAGATGGAGGTGACTTGGCAGCACCTAAAAACAGGCTGCATCCTTACCTTAGCGTAAGAGGCTCCTTAACAGTCAACACTCTCCGCAAGGGAAGGAGCCTTCCACCAGGAAAGCATAATGTGGGTCCCCCAGTCTCTGATTTATTTGCATGGCTGAGCTAACATTGCCATAAAAACCTCAAAGCTATCGGTTCAAAACAATATCTGCAGTTGGACCTTGTCAGCTGTTCATGCCTTCCTGCCTACGTTGACACTTATTGTGACAGATTTGTCAGTTTGTGTTTTGACTTGCCTTGTGCAATGTCCCTGCCTGACTTGTTTGCCTGCTTCTTCTGTTTCTATTCCACCTTTCTGCCAAGTCAGATTCAGGCTCTGGACTGTTGCTGAATCTTCATCCCATAGTTCTAGAGATATTTCGGTAGGATGCTATTTCACTGATCCAGCTCTACAGTCTGATCCAGCTCTACATTCTCATTGTCCAGCTGACCTATGGGTGGCGCCTAAGGACCTGTCTGGAGTGGCCTCTCTGGGTGTAGGGTGGTTTTGGCTACAAATGGTTTGGTGAGGTGTGGATGGGATGGGGGGGAGGAATGTGCCGTATGGCTTGTTTCTCTTTTTGGAATGGCAAATTATCCCTTCTAGCCCAATCAGCTATTATAGCTATCATAGCAGCCAGTGGAGCTGCTATAATAAGGATATAATGTGATCTCTGTACCCCACTCCAGTCAACAATTTGGGTGCTGCATTTTGGACCCGTTGAAGTTTCCTGAGACTATCCATTCGTAGCCCCACATGGAGCGCATTATAGTAGTCTAAGAGGGCATATGTCACCATGGCCAGAGCAGGATTCTCAAGAAATGGGTATAACTGGCGTACTAGCTTTAATTGTACTGTGACCTATGACCTGGGCATCTAGGCTCAAGGATGAGTCCAGGAGCACCCCCAAGCTGCTTGCCTCTTTTTTCTTTTCCATTGGGGGGTATAATCCCATCCAGTACAGGTTGCATCCCTGTCCCTTGTTCTCCCTTTCGATTGACCCGATCCTTTCTGGCCCAGTGATATTCCCTATCACTGGGACTAAAAGAACTGGGGCAGCTCTTAAAACGTTTCTTTACTGGCACAAATGCAAACATAATGGCATTGCTGTTATCATAGGGCCTAGGTAGAACTTTGCTTTGCAGGGTGAGGAAATCCTGTTACCAGGGTAACTGTAACGCAAAGTATTGCCACGACTTTGAACAATCATTGCTATATTTAAATTGCAAAAGATGTGATCAATTTGCACAAGTACAAATGTACAGATTGTCAGAGGGCATTCTAAAACCAAAGCAAAAAAAAAAAAGTATTTTTGAAAGATGAAACTGTTTTAGAAAGTAGGGCATCGAGGATTTGCTGTCTTGAAGGGGAAAGGAGCATTTAGAAACCCTGGTTGGGTCCGTGAAAAATCTGTTCCCTTGACACATTTTTACAGAAACTACTGAGAGGTGGCAGTTAGTAAAAGCAGACTTAGGTCCCAGAGAGAATTAGGACAAGTTCCAGGAAAAAAAATATTATCTTCTTTTGGTTCCATATTTAGCGAACTGTATAGATGATTAATTAATTAATTCACTGTCCCTCCCCAAGATTTAGGAACCAAAGCTGCTGATAATGTAGTTAATAAACAGTAGAAATGGATCCCCAGTGTGGCGTAGTGGATGAAGTGATAGACTAAGACTCAGCCGACCAGAGTTCAAATCCCCTCTTCACCATGGAAACTCACAGGGAGAGTGGAACTGGTAAAACCACTCCTTAAAAATCTGATTTATCTTGGAAGCTCTTGCGCTGTGTGCACTATCGCATCGCACATGACAGAAAAGCTTTATTCTTCATTTCAAAATTAATTTTCTGTACGTCTAAAATCACATCACCCACAGCCTGGGGCTTTTCTTGTTGTTACCTGCTGTCAATTCACCACTAACCTATGGTGACCTTATGAGTGAGTTATCTCTGAAATGCCTTGTCTTCAGCTGTGCAGTTGCTGTAAACTCAAGCTTGTGGCTTCTTGGGTGGAATTATTCCATCTTGTATGTGGACTTCCTCTTTTCCTGCACCCTTCAGGTTTTCCATTGTATTACTTAGACCAGGCATGTCCAAACTTCAGCCCTCCTGATGTTTTGGACCACAGCTCCCAGAATTCTAAGCTTAGACTGCCAATGACAAAGGACTGTGGGAGTTGTGGTCCAAAACATCTGGAGGGTCGAAGGTTGGACATGACTGACTTAGACCAGTGGTTCTCAACCTGTGGGTCCCCAGATGTTCCTGGACGGCAACTCCCAGAATTCCTGGCCAGCTCAGCTAGTGATGAAGGCTTCTGGGAATTGCAGTCCAGGAATATCGGGGGACCCACAGGTCGAGAACCACTGACATAGACCATCTGCTGAATTTGTGAAAGAAGCAAGAAGTGTGTGGATGTGTGTGGTGGGTGCACGTGTGATTGTCTAGCTTCACGGCTGACTTTTAGCTGCTATGCTGCATCACTGTTGTCCTGCATCAGCATTCCGATCGAGTTTGTACCATGGTTCTTTGGGACTGCCTGTGCACACACGTAGTGGGAAAACAATGAACATGTAGAGACTTGAAATTCAAAGTCAGGTAGCAAATGCAAACCCAGCCGTGCATCACCCCAAATGCAAAAATATATGTCCCTGAGTTCTTTGTGCGAGCACAAGAGTTACTGTAGAAAAAATAAAATCCTACAAAGTCTCTTTAATCCAAAATGTTTTCTCTCCAAGCCTTCTTTTGTATAGGGATCCGAAGCACAAAGAAAGTAGTTCTGGAGGTAAAATCTTTAAGGCCTTAAAATAAAATACAAAGATATATTGTATACCAAGGATTTGCCCTTCGATGCTCTTCTTCCATGCATGTACTGAAATTCTATTACCTTTCAAATGATAATGGTCTAATTCCTGTCCTCTCCCCCGCTCCCCAGGGAATAGAAGCTCTCTTCTGTCCTGCTCAATTGCTCTCTTTTTAAAATGAAACTTTATAATCACAACCTGTTCCTTAAGATATTCCTACCCTCTGGGCTGAACCCAAGAGTCCAGGGGGGGGGGTTTACAAATTCACTTTTCAGTGAGTGCTTCAGAAGACGCAAACTATTTATTTCTTGACTTGAAGCTATAGGGTGATCTATACATGTAGCAGAGAAGAGACCCAAGGAAGACCGCAACAGTATAATTGCAGTGGTGAAAAACATCTAAACTCTGAGAAAGAACAGACGGCATGTTGAAGAACTGGATCACTTCAAATAGCTCCCCGGCGAGCATGGCTTAATGTTATTTATGGCCAAATGGATCAAAAACTTCCTGTGTGTAGAATGCTAGCCTCTTGATAGTAGATGAACTGCACTGCGATTTTTCATTCGACTCAACTCACATTTTAACATTCAGGGAATCTTTTGCATGAGAGAAACAGATAAAGGTGCATCCTGAAGTCCATAAGAAGCATATACTCATCAGCACCTTAGTACTTCCACTACCCAAATATGAACCTCTGTAGAAGGATATTAATGGAAGCATGGGAAGGACAGAAGGTTTGACCATTCATGCTAGTTTGTTTATTGGCTGTAAAGGTGTTTGGGACATCTCAGCCCTATCTCCTCTGGGGAGGGGACCCATTCAGAGGAATTCCTCTGTTTCACAGTCCAACCTCCTCCAGGTAATGCCTCTGAACGGGCAGCCCTTGTGAAAGAGGCATAGTTACACACACACACACACACACACACACACACACACACACACACACACACACACACACACACACACACACACACACACACACACACACACACACACACACACACACACACACACCCTCTGGCTCTGCAGCCAGATATCTAAACCACTCCGCTATCTACCTGGCTGGATTGTTCAGTGGTTTAGGCACCAGGCTGCGGAGAGAGATGTTTGCCCATTGTGCCCATTGTGCCTTATAGGGGGAAGAGCCAGCCTGTGTGGCCTTGGGCAAGCTGCACAGTCCAAGGATGCCCCCCCGGAAGAAGGGAATGGTAAACCCAGTTCTTTGCACTGAATACCTCGAAAGGTTCAGCATAAGTCTAAACTTGCCTAGATGACATGCAATTATTAATTATTGTTGACTTATCAAGCCAAATATTATCCGCTATGTCTGGCATAATCTTTCCTGGCTGAGTTAAAGATCCCTCTCATTCCCATGTGATCACCTATCCATCTGGCTAACCATGCCTAACCCAACTTAGCTTTTGGAACTGATCAGGATTAAGTGGATAGAGGGATGCTCTTCTCCCTCCCACAAAATACCAGAACTAGGGGACATACACTCAAAATGAGGGCTGGGGGAGTAAGAACAGACAAAAGAAAATATTTTTTCACCCAATGTGTTGTTAGTCTGTAGAACTCCCTGCCACAGGATGTGGTGATGGCATCTGGCCTGGATGCCTTCAAAAGGGGATTGGACAGATTCCTGGAGGAAAAGTCCATCACAGGTTACAAACCATGATGGAGATGTATCATCTTCAGGCTTAAAACCAGGGTACTTCAAGGGCCAGATGCAGGGGAGTGGTATCAGGAGACAGATATCTAGTCTCGTGCACTCCCAGACGCATCTGGGATACAGATACAGGAAGCTGGACTAGATGGGCCTTTGGTCTGATCCAGCATGGCTCTTCTTATGTTCTTATGGACAGATATCTAGTCTTGTGTGCTCCCAGACACAATTGGCTCTTCTTATGTTCTTATGGACAGATATCTAGTCTTGTGTGCTCCCAGACACAATTGGTGGGGTCACTGTGAGATACAGGAAGCTGGACTCGATGGGCCTTTGGCCTGATCCAGCATGGCTCTTCTTATGTTCTTATGTTCTTATATTTGTGGTACAATGACTAAACTGAAGTACTGCAGTCTGTAACTCCGCTCACAACCTGAGTTCAATCCCGATGGGCTCAGGTAGCCAGCTTGAGGTTGACTCTGCCTTCCATCCTTCCAAGTTTGGTGAAGAGAGTACCCAGCCCTGTGGGAGTGGGGGCAAAGGGTAGACTATATGATTACATTGCATACTTTAAGCATGATGGGGAAGTACTTAAGCAGCACACGTGTTGCTTTGTCCAAGAGGTATGATGGCATAACCTTGGAGAACTGTACAGAAAATCGTGGAAAGGGTCGCCATAAGCATAAATTGACTTGATGACATGCAATTATTAATTATCATTGGTTGATCTAGCCCAGCATTGTCTGCTTTTCCTGAGCCCAAACGTTCTTTTCCTCCTAAAACGTATCTACCAAAAACCTTCATAAAATTATGCATATGTATGTACCGTATGTTGCTGCATTATCGGGTGGTATAAGCTACATTGCACTACGTTACATTGTCAATTGGCCAAAATTATTCCATGCTTTGTCACTCCGTGCATTATAACTTTTCTTGCATTGTCCAGGAACTGCTGTCTGAATCCGTGAAGGAATCGCAGTGACCCAAAAGCCACCGTTCTGCTTTTCATGTTCCATGCTGCCAACAAATCCACACAGAATAAAACACAGGAAGGCGGCAAACAAAATCTCATCCCTGCCATTGCATTTATATCCATATGAAAAAATAAACCCTCCACATGCTTGTGCAGAAAAAGCTAATTTGAGAACAAGGCATGCTGCAGCTCTGGTGATTTCTTTGTGGCCAGATTCAAAGGACGATTCTGTGGCAAAGAACCCTAGCAGACATTTCCAGAGCATAAAGTATACAGCAACCTGACACACTCCCTTCACTAATAGGCAAAAAGGAAAGAGAATGGAAAGAAGATGGGTGAGGATGGAGATTGTATCTCATCTGAACATATAAGTCTAAAAATGCAGGGCATGAGTAAAGTGGGCAGAGGGACGCTCTTCTCCCTCTCACAAAATACCAGAAAATACACTCAAATTGAGGGCTGGGAGAGTAAGAACAGACAAAAGAAAATATTTTTTCACCCAGTGTGTTGTTAGTCTGTGGAACTCCCTGCCACAGGATGTGGTGATGACATCTGGCCTGGATGCCTTCAAAAGTGGATTGGACAGATTCCTGGAGGAAAAAGCCATCACAGGTTACAAACCATGATGGAGATGTATCATCTCCAGGCTTAAAACCAGGGTACTTCAAGGGCCAGATGCAGGGGAGTGGTATCAGGAGACAGATATCTAGTCTCGTGCACTCCCAGACGCATCTGGGATACAGATACAGGAAGGTGGACTCAATGGCCTTTGGCCTGATCCAGCATGGCTCTTCTTATGTTCTTATGGTTAACATAGATGTACCTAGATTAACACAGGGGAGAACCAGCCTCCGAGACAGAACAATGGTATTGACTGCTCAGATATGCTGCTTTTTTGAACTACGACTTTCAGCATCCCCAGCCACCATAGCTACAGGCTGGGGACTTGGAAGCTGTAGTCTATAGAAGCAACATTTCAAAACACTAAAAAGATAGTGATCAGTATGATTGCTAGGGCAATCCATTGGAATTGAGACTATAACCCTTACAACTATCACATACAGTAGACCAATCCTTATTTGTAGACCAATCCTTATTTGTGGTTTAGACCTTCACCTTCTTAGTCACATATTGAGCCAGCATCAGTCTTTCCCTCTTCCCAACCGAGTCCAACAGCAATATGGGAAATAATCAAGTCTTCCCTTCAACAAGTGATGGGATTTTAGTGGCGTCCTAGATGCTGCTGGATATCAGATCTCAGCTTTACTCCCCACTGGCTATGCCGGATCAGAGCTGGTGGGAAGGTTAGTCCAACCATTTCTGGACCATCATATTTTCCTCTGCCCTGCTTTACAGAGTTACTGGAAAGATGACAATAGGAGAACAACCCTTGAAAACACTTTACCATTAGTTAATTAATTATGAAAACATCTGGCTGATAGTCATCCAAGGGCAATGTTCAATCAGACATTAAAATGTCACATAAAGCCAAATAAAACACAAGATCGCCCTGCCTCACACATGAATGAACATACAATGAAATCTGAGAAGACATTGAAATGGAATAATTTAACTGTTCTACTTTGCCCTGTTTGGTTTGGATGTGTTTGCTTTATTTTGAAATAAAAAACCAAAATCTCAAAAAAGCAGTGTTTCAGTGTTTTTCTGATGCTCATCTATAAGCAGTCCATCAGAGAATAGTGAAACAGAGTAAACTAAACAGAAAAACAACAAAATTTACCTGCATGGTGTTGTCTATTTTGGGTGTTCATGTCTCTCAATGGTCTAAGGGAGATAGCTTTCTCCTCAGCCTGTTCCATGATGCTTTGTCTAAAGAGAACCCAGAACCTTCTGCAAAAGATGAAGATGCTCTGCTATTGAGGTAGGACTTTTCCCCTAAACTGCTTGGTCTGATTCAAAGGTTGTTACAATATGATGCAGAGTGGACATGGGCATGACTTGGCGAAATTCTCGTTTCCGTTACGTAACGGAAACGGTAACGACAATTACTCCGCCAGAACTCGAACTCGAACCGACTAAAGAAAAATTGGGTCTGATTTGTCGTTGTCGTTCCTGGCATCGCAGCGATCGCGCAATGCCAAGCGGCACAGGAAAAAAGTTTTAAAAATTAAAAAAAACCCGATTCCCGGCCAAAAAAGCAGGCGAAAATATGCCTGCCTGATTGAGGGCACCTACCAGAGGGGTGTTTTCTGGGGGGGGGATCCCCAGCCTCCCCCCCTCCTCTCCTGGGCTGCGCAAAGTGCGCATCCTCGTCGAGTCGCCAACTTGCCAAGCGGCGCGGCACAGAAAAAAAGTTTTAAAAATTAAAAAAAACCCGATCCCGGCCAAAAAAGCAGGCGAAAATATGCCTGGGGCCTGCCTCAGTGAGGGCACCTACCTACCAGAAGGATGGTTTCTGGGGGGCGGGGGGTCCCCGGCCTCCCCCCCCGCTCTCCTGGGCTGTGCATCCTCGTCGTCTCGCCAACTCACCATGCCATGCGCTGCGGGCGGGGGATCCAAAATGGGGCGACCACAATATTTATTTTGAAATCGTGGTCCAAAAACACACCAAAGCACCACAGAAACATGCGAAAATAGCTATTTTAAAACTGCCTGAATTTTTACAGTAGCAGCAGTGGGTTTTTCTTGCAACAAAACGTCTCCATTGATTTTATTTTATTTTATTTTTATTTTTATTTTTTTACACCTGCGCAATGGGCTGTCCATGGGAGTGGACAATGCGAATTTTTGGAGCCATTCCACCAATTGCATGGCCACTTGGCCAGGTTTTGACCGAGACTTCTAGAATGTGCCAGTCAGGCATAAAAAGCCACTAACCCTAGCACGAACCCTAACCCTAACCCTAACCCTAACCCATACGCCAGTACACTGTCCTTCTTAGTGGGTCAGAGAGGCACCCAGAGGTGCACCCCAGTAACTCACCGTACGTAACCTTACCCGTAACCCTAATCCTAGCCCTTGCGCTAACCCCTAACCCCAAGCCAGATCTCTGTACTCGCATTGCACTACAGCAAGTACACTTCCCTTCTTAGTGAGTCACAGCGGGCGCCCGTAGGGGTCCTCTGTCACTTCGCTCTCCAGCCCAAGTGCACTGCAGGCAGTGAGTCACAGAGGCACCCGAAAGAGAGGTGCCTCTGCCTGCTGCAACTTCAACTTAATGGTATGCATATCCAATTGGCTATGCATGCCATTTTGTAGCGGGTGAGGAGAGGAGGCACCCACAAGGTGCCTCCAGGAGCCCACTTTCCCTTCATGGCGGGCTAGAGGAGGCACCCACCCCAGAGAGGTGCCTCCAGGAGCCTGCCCCCTCCCCAAAAACCAGTACTAACAACAGACGAAAAACCGAAAAACGAAACGACAATTTTTTGGAAAATTTCGCGAAAAATGAAAACGAGCCGAAACGGGCCGGCTCCAACACACGACAACTCAAAACGTAATTTCTCCTGGTCGTGCCCATCTCTAATGCGGAGTGAAGCAGTCATCTTGGGATGGAGGTTTACCAAATGAATGGGGGTTAAAGAAGGACAGGAAAAATTGTGTGAAGCACATGGTCTGTTCTGCCTCCTCCAAGCCAGTCTGCTACCCTCAGGCTTGACGTAAAACATCTACTGTGTATCTGGAAGTTGAGTCATGGCTACTGGACTTCTTTTTGAAAGAGAGAAAGGTTTCGCTGTTCATCCAAACAGCTTCATCGGTCAGAACGATGAAGCTGATTGGATGAACAGCGAAACATTTCTCTCTCTCAAAAATAAGTCCAGTAGCCATGACTCAACTTCCAGATAAACTCACCTGGATGATTGAGAATCTTCACAGACATTACTGTGTACTAGAGTTGAAGCAAAATTCAACTTCCAGTCTTGGAATCTTCTGTACATAAGAATGGGTGTTGAAAGAAGCCATAATTTCTTGACCTTCCTTCCTTCCTTCCTTCCTTCCTTCCTTCCTTCCTTCCTTCCTTCCTTCCTTCCTTCCTTCGACTGCAGCTTCCAGTACTACCTCCATCAAGTCTAGCAGTGAGGAGCAAGGGACTATAATCCAAAAAAGTACCTTTCCCAAGCTCTAAGAGGAGTTACAGGAAAAGCCACCTTTTTCTTCTTGATCTCTGGAGCCTGAAAAAATTTCAGACACATTCTCACTGCCGATGTCTGAGTCTTGTCTGTATCTGATGAAGGAAACGACACAGACTAAAAACCTCAATTTATCACCTCATGCTACAGTGATATTTTAATCTCAGAATGCAGAGATGGAGCCAGTGAACTGAATTTAGAGGAAATAACCATAGCTTATTTATTCCTTTCCAGTCCTAGGCATAGCTTTGGCCCAGGAATGAGATAGAAATCCATACCATTTTGGGAAGGAAGAGCAGAAAGGTCTGATTTCAAAGCAGGTGGGTATGTGTTATGTAGGTTGGTGTTCTCTCTCTCTCTCTCTCTCTCTCTCTCTCTCTCTCTCTCTCTCTCTCTCTCTCTCTCTCTCTCTCTCTCTGCCCACCTACCCTCTTTTCAGGAGAAAAACTAATAAAAATTAGTTGGGAGAGTGAGAACAGACAAAACAATTTTTTTTACCCAGCATGTTGTTAGTCTGTGGAACTCCCTGCCACCGGATGTGGTGATGGCATCTAGGCTGGATGCCTTCAAAAGGAGATTGGACAGATTCCTGGAGGAAAAGTCCATCACAGGTTACAAATCATGACGGAGATGTGTAACCTCCAGGCTTAAAACCGGCATACTTCAAGGACCATATACAGGGGAGTGGTAGGAAGAGACAGATATCTAGTCTTGTGCGCTCCCGAACACATTTGGTGGGGCCACTGTGAGATACAGGAAGCTGGACTAGATGGGTCTTTGGCCTGATCCAGCATGACCCTTATGTTCTTATGTAAGTACCACTTTCCCTGTGAGGAAGGACTTACCAATGGTGTTGGCTTGGTTTGGAAATAAGAGACCCCTGGGAAAATTTTCTGTTAATGGACCATATTCATTCTCTGACAAACACACAAGTAGGGATTATGGATTAAAACAGACTACCCAGGTATTTCTAATAATAATTTTATGCCATCAAGTCTTAGGGTCGGCCAAGCCTGGGTTTCATAGGTAAAAAGTACTCCGGCATGGTTTAGCACTCTCTTCTTCTGGGAATATTCTAGCACTGTGCAGCTTTTTAAAGGCTACACCAGCAGGCTTTTCTTCCATGGAAAAGTGGAGGGGGAGATCCAACTTCTGACCCCCTCGGTCTCCAGGAAGGTACTCCATCTTCATGAAGCATCCAGGTAGCTACCAAAAAAAACCTGCTTCAAAACTTCTAAGCAGGGAAGCAACTCAGAACCTCCAACTGTTCCATGTGTGTCTCCACCATACAAGCCCTTCAGTTTCATAACATTTAAACTACCATCTTATGATATCCAGGGATTTGTAGTTTAGTGAGAGTCTGAGGGTCAGGTCACATATTAAAGCCAACATGTAATTTCCTCCTCTAATTGGCGCTAAACATTTCTACTGCTTTTCATTTATTTATTTATTTGTTATATTTCTATACCGCCCATCTTCCAGATGGAACTCTGGGCGGTTTACAATTAAACAAATCCAACAGTATATAACAAAAAAACAAAAAGTGCTAATAAAAAACGGAGGGGCGAGACCCTCCACAAGAGACGACGCGGGCGACAACAAGAGAAAGAAAATTAAGTGTAAAGGTTGCCATATGCCTCTTTAAAAAGGAAGGTTTTCAGAGCCTTTTTAAAGGCAGGCAGGGACTGTGCTAGGCGCAGCTCACTAGGGAGATGGTTCCACAACGTGGGGCCCACCACAGAAAAGGTGCGGTTACACGTGAGCGATTTCCGCACCTCCCTGGGTGTGGCCAACCTAAGTGAGCGCGCCTGCGCCATTCTAGTGCGCCTGACCCCAGCTGACCTCTGGGAGATATGCTCCGATGAATTAATTCATTCCAAATGAAATTCTGTTAAGCAAATTTTCCTTTATACAAATTTCCCATAGGAATGCATTGAAAACAGATTAAACAGATTAAAAAGAGATTGCGACCGTTTTTCTGTTAGATTCACCCCATAGGCTATTCTGTTAAGCAATTTCCCCTATTTCCAGAATATTTTTCCTTTAAGTGGATTTTCTGTTAAACAAACCACTGTATGTCTTAAAAACTGGAAGACCGAAGGACACCTGATTTGTATAAACATGGATGGCTGGTAGCTTCTGGCCTAGCCACCATGACTTCCTTCCCACTACTATGTGTTCCCTCAGCAAAACCCAACAGGAAGTGTGAATTGAAATAGGTGATCTCATCGTCCATTCTGGCAAACTAACAGCCACTTTAGAGACAGGTGTATGTGTTGTTTTTCTGCCAAGTCGTGAAGTTCCTGGTTCGTGACCTCCCTAACGATTAGACTCTTTGCCAAATGCATGTGTGACAGGCAAATGCTGGATAAATGTGTGGCTAGGCTCCCTGAGGCTGGAGCAAATGCCTAGCAATGTTTTACCTTGTGTCTCGGCGTACCTACCAACCACCTCCAAGAACAACTCCAAACATCCTTCATGATGGCTGGTACCTTCTGGCCTGTAAACCAAAGGCTACTCCACAACACACACACAGTTTACAATCTTCACAAAGCCCTATATCATGTACAGTTGCCAATGACAGGCATTTGTCCATGTAAGGCCTTGTTAGTAGTGGCACCTTGGTTATACCAGGCATTCCTGGGCAGACCTGGAGCCATCTTTACCACTTGTGCCAATCAAAGGCTTTTAAAACACCCTTTAAAATGTTTCCCTGGTGCCGATGGAGTTCTCTTTATTTCCTTAGCTCCCATGCAAGGAGGAGAATTTAAGAGGGAAAGGGACTGGGGAAGGAAGTTTAAACCAGGGACACAGCCTTCTTTCCAGCCTAGCTGCGGAAAGTGGCTTTCTAATATAGGCACCACTGAGGCCACAGAGGAAAATGAATCAAAATACAGAGAACCAGACACTTATTTGCCCCTTTATGCTCCCCGTGCTTGGTAATCTGAATCTTCATCAGGCCTATAGTATATTTGTTTTGAAATAAGGAATTAAATCAGATTTTGCTCCATGCTATATATTATTTTAGCTCTAAGGCATCAGTCGTTTTGCTTCTGTATTTTCAGGTTGATCCTTAGTGCTAGATTCCTATTACTCATTGTGGTGCCTGTTTCCTTCCCATCCTTCATTTGGGACCTTTTTTCTTTTACACTGAAAAGAGCAGATTTGTTGGCAAGCCTTCAGGTCTGAGTTCTAGTCCAAATATTTGGCGCCAAATTCCAAGCATCAAGTCCCAATTAAAAATCAGCTTTTTCTCCCCAAGGGGTGGGGGTGGAGAAAGTCACTGGATAAAAAAACTGAATGGTTCTCCAGTAACTGGCATTACTTTAATTGCAATGTTAAAACAAGGCCGCTGACGATTCAGAACAAACAGATGTTCCCGCAGCAGGGATGGGGGATACAAATAAACAATTATTCTCCGTTTCATGAGTAATTCCCTTTAGTTTCCTTAAGAAGTCAGTATGCAACCGGGAGGGATTTTAGTCCAGTCTTGCTGATGGCGGTTGTCCATGCTGGACCAAACTATGCAGCCCACCACAAAGAGAAGTTGATACACCAGCACTAAGAACCGTGATGACAGTTCCTTCCCCGACTCTCCCTTTGACTTTTGGAAAGCTGGCGCTGGCGTTTCCATCGGCATAATCTCTGCCAGTGTCAAAGCTGGGCTATGGTGGTTTGGCAATTCCTCCCCCTTGTCATTTCATTCTCCTGAATAAGAGGGATCAGAAGGTAGCTGGGTGTTGAGATGCATCTCTGCCTCCCCTTGGGTCACCCAGAGCTGTACAAGCGCCCCAGCCCAGGGGTCTTCTTTATAAATGGATTCCGAGTTCTTGGGCGGGATGGGTTCCTCAAGAGGATCTTTGTCTGCTGGAAGCCCTAATCAGCTTCCACAAAGGTGTCTACCCAAGACCCTTCTTCTTCCATCACCTCCATCAAGACATAAGAACATAAGAAGAGCCCTGCTGGATCAGGCCAAAGGCCCATCTAGTCCAGCTTCCTGTATCTCACAGTGGTCCCACCAAATGCATCTGGGAGCACACAAGACTAGATGCCTGTCTCCTGATGCCATTCCCCTGCATCTGGTCCTTGAAATACCCTGGTTTTAAGCCTGGAGATGACACATCTCCTTCATGGTTTATAACCTGTGATGGACTTTTCCTCCAAGAATCTGTCCAATCCCCTTTTGAAGGCATCCAGGCCAGATGCCATCACCACATCCTGTGGCAGGGAGTTCCACAGAATAACAACACGCTAGGTTAAAAAAATTCTTGTGTCTGTTCTCACTCTTCCAACCCTCAATTTGAGTGGATGTCCCCTAGTTCTGGTATTTTTTGAGAGGGAGAAGAGTGTCCCTCTATCCATTTTACTCATGCCGTGTTATTTTGTACGTTGCAATCATATCACCAGGGAACATCCATACCCCCTGCTCTATCTTCTCCCTCCCCTCTCCTGACAGAGTCTCGGTCTTTGCCTCTAGCACTCCCCTTATATTTCCCAGCTTCCAAGGGCCCTCTTTCCTCTCTTCCAGGGTGACTCCTCTCTCTGCCCAAGCTTTCTGCTCTTGCTTTTCTCTCTCCAGGGCCTCTCTCTAGTGCCCCTGCTTCTATGCTCCAGATGCGCCCTGTGCAAATTCTCCTGATGATTGTTCTACTAGGCGAGGGTTTCCAAAGTCTACCAGGGAGCTCACGGTGTGAAATTCCTCCGGTCCCGAGAGAAGACGAGGCAGCTTGCCAACAGGGGCTCCCAAGCTGCTGTTGCCATCCTCATAATCATACCGCCAGTCGTTTCACATTTCAATGTGAAAATTGTTTTCTGCAGTGGAGGGTAATTCATTATATATGGAGCTAATCATTCAAATATCATCCCTGTGCTGTCTTACAACAAAAATGGCATTTGATAATGCTGGGGTTTTTTTTTTTGGGGGGGGGAGGAATTGGGTGGCTGATGTTGTTGCGCTTGTTTATTTCGGCTGAGACCGACCGTGCCGTCTCCTGATCCAGGCCAAAATGCAAATCCGTTTTCGGCTTACACAAATCCAGGAACCTCGGGAGCTAGTAAACTTCACGGCAGCCTTCAGCAAGCATGAAATCTACTTCACGCAGTGCTGCCTTTTGTAACTGGAATGCTTAAGTGCGAGGTAGTGCATGTGGTGAGTATATTTTTTAAAAAGAACAACAACAATTAATAAATGTATGCAAAGTGGTTTACAGCCCAGATTGGAGGCGAACAAATGTTCTGCAGAGAGCCTAAAGTGATGCAATAAAAGCACCATCCCCAGTAGGTTGCATGTTCCTTTTCAGACACTAGGGAAATGATTTTATTGGATGATTGCTCCTAGGAAGCTTGTTGGTGGTAATAGAATCTTAGGAGCTACTGTCTGAACTCTTATCATTTCTAGTGTCTCTAGATTTTATGCACCTCTGGGTTAAATCTCTCTGTGTGTTGCATCGTTACAGTCGTGACCGACTCTTTGTGACCCCATGTCCATGGAGTTTTCTCCACCGGAATACAGGAGTGGTTTGCCAGTTCCTATTCCAGGAGCCTACAGCATGTGGTATTCCCTGGTGATCTCCCATCCAAGTACTAACCAGGGCTGACCCTGCTTAGCTTCCGAAAGCAGGCGAGATCAGATGTGCTTAGGGCATCTAGGTAACTCGTACAATTTAGTAAATACAGTGGAACCTTGACTTACATACTGCTTGACTTGCATCATATTTGACTTGCAGCAAGAAGGGGCCTGTTTGACTTGAGTCGCAGGCTTTGACTTACATCTCAGAGCCCCGGCGCAAGGCACCAGAATTGGGCGGCAGCCACAACCCAGCACCGCGACTGCCACCTCCAAACTGCTCCTGCCTTCTTCCCCTCCTCCGGCAGCGGCGGCTTCGGCAAGGCCAGCTCCGAGCACCTGGAGCTGGTCCTCGGCCTCACCGAAGCTGCCGCTGCTGCCGGAGGAGAAGAAGGGCCGGGAGCTCGGGGCTAGCCTCACTGGTTAGACAGTCGGCTCAGTCTTGTAAAAAATCTGGCTGCAGAAGTCTGGTCCACAATAGAAGCATTTTAGTTGGGAAGCTGTAAAGTTGTGGGACTCTAATGGTAAGCATAGAGTTGTTCAGAACTTGGAACGTCAGGTTAAAAATCAGTAAAACTTAAATGTTAGACATTGTTGCTATGAACATTAAAAAGTGGAGGCATATAACTTGTGGACTATACTTCCACTGCCTCCTCCTCTCTTTGAAGAGACATTTCATGTACATCCACAGAAGGAATCTCCTATCCCAGTCAAATTTGTGTTAAACTGCTGTTTTCGGGGGTCTTTTTCATCATCTGGAACGGCCTTTCCCATTACTTTCTATGGGAAACATTCGTTTGACTTAAGTCATGTTTGACTTAAGTTTAGACCACTGGAACGGATTAATGACGTAAGTCAAGGTTCCACTGTATAGCGGAAATGCCACTTCACCCATCCTCCAGGTGGCAGTAAGCACAGAGTTTTGGTAGCCATATTCACCCCCCAGGGGTCCTCAACCTAAGGCCCCAGGGCCGGATGCGGACCCCCAAGGTCCTGAATCTGGCCCCTGGGACCAATTGCAACCCCCCACCACCTACCCCCTTCTTTGTGAGCAAGCAAGCCTCCGCAGCTGCTTCTATTGCTGAGGCAGTTCAAAGTAGTGGGCTATGTCACTTCTCTCACTCCCCCCAACTACCGCCTAGATGATCAGCATGGTGGCTAGTGGGACATTCAAAGTGGGAGGGCTACAGCAAGATCCCCTGCTCCCCCCCACCCACTGTGGTCTGGCCCCCAGTGGTGTCTAGGGCGTGGTGAACCGGCCTGCTGTTTGAAAACTTTGAGGACCCCTGGTTTATGCCATGGCATTCCCCACTCTCCCAGGTTAGCAGAAGTGAAGTGCAGGAGGCAATACAGTAGTCATGCTGTATTGCAGGATCATCTAATCAGCCTTCCTCTCCGTTTCCTATTTCCCTGTCCCAGAGCTTGGCAATGCAGATGCTGAGACCATTTTGTTTTTGGGCTGAGTTTTCATGGCCAAGCAGGGATTGTTTATGCATTTATTTATTGTATCTATAGGCTGCCTTTCTTCCGATTAGGAGATCCAAGGCGGTTCAAAACATTAAAAAGAAAAGAATTAGAAACACCATAAATTATACGTGAAAAACAATTCAGCAGCAAAACTGATGGACATTCACTGAGTTGTTAAAAACAAATAAAAGGACCTGAAGTTTAAAAAAAATGGGATCCAGGAAGTCCGTCATGGTTATTAAAAGCCGACCTGAAATGGTGGGTCTTCAGCTGTCGGTGGAAAGATTAAATGGAGCGGGGGGCAATCTGACCTCCCAAGGGAGGGCATTCCAAAATTGAATCTAGACTTTCCAAGTACTAGTTTAAAAGCTATTTCACTGCTGGTGCAATGCAGACCAGTTCTGTTCTGGGTCTTGGTGTGTGTGTGTGTGTGCAGAGCTACATTGCTGCCATGCATGGGCATCCAGAATCAACAGCTGTTTGTTCTGGGTCTTGGCTGAACCACTCCATCCTCACGCCGTGCACAGCCATATGAGGCTCCCACGCAGTGGAGATAGAAATTAGAGGGGACACCATCCACAGGTGAATAGTTTACACATTTCGGCTCCTGGCCATTACAAGAGTTTCCCAGCCCAAAGAATCAGTATGAACCGCAAACATTTTGAAAAACGAAAAACACCTTATCAATTACCAAGAATCTCTCGGCAAACTGGTTTGCCAAACTGATTTCGGCAAACTGATTTTTCCAAACTGATTTCCCAAGAACTGCAGATGCCTCTCTGGTGCAGATAGTCCTGCCTGGCGACATTTGCAAGGGCTCTTGCTCCTCGACCTCAGAAACAAAAGGAATTATGCATTTTCTCCATGGTCTACAAGGCATTATGATGTTATAAATGAAAACAATGGAGGCAAATGGAGTGGCAGGAAATATTTTGAAGGACTCCTGAGGACACCATCCAGTCATCCAGGAACGAGGGCTTCAGTGCAGAATAAAACCTGGCTTTAGGGAGAGTTGTCACATGTGGTGAGCAGTGACAACCCTTTTGTTTGTGTTTTCAAGAAAAGCATGTGTGAAGAAGCTGTCAATTAGTGTGCAAGAGGGTCCTGTTTTGGAGGAAATGTGTCTTGTTTTCCTGTTCAGTTTTTTTCCTTTTCCTTTTCCTTTTCTTTTCCTTTTCTTCTTTCCTTCTTTCTTTTTCTTTCTTTCTTTCTTTTTTTGATGCCCCTCAGCTGCTCCGCCAATTCTTTCAACGCTCCAAATCCTGTAGTAGCCAAGCAGAAAAATAAACAACAGGGATGATTCCGTTCGACTTCAAGACTTTGGCAGAGGTCGTAATGAGCTGGCACTGAAGGCCTCCAAGCAGGCAAAAGGGTTATGTTGACATATTCAGACTGAACTGCATCTGGCTCTATCCAGGAACAATGCATAACTGTTCTCTTCAGTGCCTCTTTTTCTTTTTTAGTGAGCCATGCCTTGTGCTTTTAAAACCAACCAGGATTGCATGAGGTATATGTGTCTGAAATGTGGGTAAAAATACTATTTCCGATGCATTCAAAAACAAACTCATATGAAAAATCAACATTCCTTTCTCAAAATGTTAGGGCCTGTTCTGATTGGCCATTTTGAGTATGGGATGGATTGGACCACAAACGGTCTGTTGAGGTCAAGGGCATGCTCCTACCTTCCAAAGAGCAGTCGCCCCCTGTAGCCCAATCAGCTGTCAAGTAAGCACTTCCCCTGATCATCTGCAGAATTAAATTATGATTTTAATGTTGCTTCTCTCTCTCTCTCTCTCTCTCTCTCTCTCTCTCTCTCTCTCTCTCTCTCTCTCCTCCCTCCCTCCCTCCCTCCCCCCTTCTCTGCCTGTTTTCTTCTTTCTTTCCCCCACTGTCCCCATTTCCCTTCACTCTTTCTCAGCTGGAAGCTGAGACTGCTGGAGGCTGAATTCTCCTGGCTCACCAGAGATGCCAAAAAGAATGCATGGTCTACCAGTGGTCCAGAAACATGAATGACAGCTCTTAAAGGGAAAGGTTGTTTCATTCTAAGTAGAAACACTCTCAGAGGAGGTCTTTTTTGTTTGATTATAACAGTGCCATCAGCAATCCATATTAGAGATGGGCACGAAATGAAAAAAAATGTTCCATTATTCATTATTCGTTTTGTTACGTAACAAAATGAATAACAAAAATTGTGATGAAATTGGAACGAACCAAACAGAACCACAAAAATTAGGTTCGTTACGTTTCGTTTTTGTTAATGGCGACGCGCAATGAAATGAGCTGTTTTTAAATGTTAAAAAACGTCCTGAATATCCGTAAAAAACCAGCGATAATTATTTATTCTGCCTGATAATACCTACCAGGGGTGTTGGGGTCCTTAAAACGTGCATTTATGTCTTCTCTCAGATCACTTTATTTTTTTCCTTTAAGAGGAGTTAGGGGACATCGACCCAAAATGGCTCCCAGATGCCTAATATTGATTTCTTGGGTATTAAAAATGCCCTGGACATCCGTAAAAACGCAGTGATAATTATTTGAAATTATTACCTACCAGGGGGTTGCGGTCCTTAAAATGTTTGTTTTTGTCTTTGTCCCATCATGATGTATTTTTTCTTTTCCATTTAAGGATGACACAAAATGGATTCCAGCCACAAGGTGGATGCAAACCATGTGATGGGATCATGTAAATTCTTGGACAATTTCAATCAATAGCATGCCAAGGCTGCAGACTGGGTAGGTGTGGCAGCCACAGAGGGCATAAAAAGCTTTGGCAGCCCCCGTCCTCCTTGCAGTCTCCAGTGGGAGTTAGAGTGGGATTGCTGTCTCTGTGAATCATTACTTTAGACCAGCCAGGCAGGTGTGTGTCTCTGTGTTCCTGCTGGCTGCAGCCTGGCTCTTAGGGGAGAAAAAGATGAGATTTCTCTTGCAGCCTCCCTGTGTGCATGCGTACCTCTTGGTGAGTACCCTCCCCTGCCCCGCAGTGCAGTCACGCTGCGGCTGCCTTACGCCCTGGGCAACGCCTGCCGCTGCCTTTGCAGCCTCCCTGCATACCTAGTCTATACTGTGTCTCTGCCAGCATCATTTTTTTTTAGTGTTTTCCCTCTGGTCTGGGGCATTGGGGGACGTCCGTGCGCAGAAATGCTTTAAGTCGCGCAAAAAGAGGGTAAAAATGAAAAATGAAAAAAAAAAATGAAAATTTTTCAAAAAATTCACAAAAAATGAAAATGAACTGAAACGGACCCGCAAAAAACAAAACATCATCATTTTTTTGATTCGTGCCCATCTCTAATCCATATACTGTGCCATATCTACATATCAGTGTGGACGGGCCTTTGACATTCGTTGCAACATGTATTATCTATGCCTTTTACTCTGATGCTACTGTAGCTTGCAGTTAGGACGGCAAGCAAAAATTAGAATTTTGCAGCGAAGCAATCATCTGGTTTGTCCAAATCAAAACGTGAAAATAGGCCTCTGTGCTGCTCTTGGTCTCCACTGACCCATTAGGATTCCTGGACTGTGATTGGGGACCAGAGTTTAGAGCACCTAAAACCTCCATCATCCCACACTATACGGCCATGCTGTCTGGTACATACTATAGTGAGCAATTTCCAGGGCTGCCCTCTCAGCATTCTGGCAGTCCGCACCCATCCTGCACCCACCATTTTCAGCTGCCCACAGGAAATAAATGGTCATAATAAAATGTCCCATGATATTCTCAGAAGCTCCTAGGATGCACTTAGCTATGTAGTCTGACCTGTTTTCAGATGACCCAGTCCTGTTCTAGGCCCAGGCAGGGAGGTGTTTTCAAAGCCAGAAATGACCAGAAATAAGCTACCAGACACTGAGCTTCCTCTGTAGGTCCTGAGATGTTCCCAATTCTCTTCCTATCCTGCGTGCACATCTAATGCCAACCAAACAGAGAGCTACTCATTTCCTCTGGAGGGCAGGTTGCCTAATATTTCCTTCCTTGGATGGAACATTCCACACCAACTACCTAGTCCGAGTCAGAGCCGTCAATGGCGCAAACATGAGACAAAGATAGATATTTGGGGAGGGGGGGATATCACGGGACAGTGTCAGGAAGTAGTTGCTCTGATGGCGATCATCCTCCAGCATCCTCCAGTTTTGCAGGAGCTGTTGATGTGAGCAGCAAATGGCTGGTTTAAAAAAAAATGAATGGCCTATTGACTGCAAGTTTCCTGGTCTGTCAGCTAGATCACAGGAGGTCAAAGACGAGCTGCTTTTATTGAGCACATTTGAAAACCACAACGACCAACTGTCCTTCAATTAGGACCCCTTTGGCTACAATGCTGCTCATCATTCTGCTGCGTCCGAAAGCTATGAATGGAGATATTGTGGGGCCAAACACGATAGAGGTGCTTGTCGAACGGGAGGCACAGAAGACATTACCCAAACAATAAGTTTCTACTTGCTCTGTTGGAGCTGTGAAAGCTTCCTCTGTTGTGGTCCGGTGGGCAGCTGGTGGATGGGGCTTGTGGTGACCCAAACTTTGGGATCTTTCCTTACGGACAGTAGAAGATTCAGAATGAAGGCTGGCCAAGGAGAAAAGGACATATAAAGAGGTGGGGTCCTGTGAGCGGTTCGTTTTTAAAGCAGGAGTAGGGAGGCCTATGCTTTTGTTCCGGCAATATTCCTGAAGTGCTCCCAATGTCCTCCTGCCGCCTGAAGCAGAAGAACAAGTGCCAATATGTCATCATCTCACAGCCACCACCTCTGGTAATCTCTTCCCAGGGCCTGGAGATAATGTGTCTTAAGTAATGATGTTACTCGGAACGTGTTAAGTTTTTGAATATCTGAGAATAATATCATCTCAGTCTTGAAATGTTAGCATTAATGCTATAACACATCTCAACCTGTGGGTCCCCAAATGTTCCTGGACTGCAATTCCCAGAAGTCTTCATCACTAGCTGAGCTGGCCAGGATTTCTGGGACCCACAGGTTGAGAACCACTGCTATAACTGTTCATGGTGGGATAGTATGTCATGATTACTCATTAAGCCACCTCAGTTTATAAGGCACCATCATCTCAAGAGAACTGTACTAGTGGTTGTTAGGAAAAAGATTTTTTTTATTTATTTAGTTTGAATATTTGAATATCCTTGGGAAAAGGCCCAAAATGACTTACAATAATGAGGGGCAATATACAGCCCAGAACATTTAAGACATATTCAAATTTAGAACATGGAATTAGAAGAGGCATCTTAGAACATTTAAAGGTAATATTAAAGCTACAAAGAGCACACAAAAAGGAAAGAAAAAAATCCACTTCCTAGCCGTTACTTTGGCACTGATTTAAACCTCATCTTGAGTACCATGTCCACTCCTGGATGTCGCTGTTCAAGAAGGATGTGGGCAAGTTGGAACAAGTTCAGAGGAGGGCATCAAGGTTCAGAGGAGGGCATCAAGTGGAAACCAAGCCCGATAAGGCTGAAAGAACTGGACCCTTTCAGCCTTGAGACTGAGGGGAAATATGATATGACTTCTCAAATATTTGAAGGGCTGTCAAACGGAGGAGGGACAGGATCTGATCTCGATCATCCCAGAAAGCAGGACGCACAACATTTGAGCTCAAGCTACAAGAAGCCAGATTTCAGTTGAATATCAGGATGAAAACGCCCTCATTGTTAGAGCAGGATGACAGTGGAACCAGTGACCTCAAGAGGGGGTGAGTGCTCCAGTGCTGGAGCCCTTCAAGAGATACAACCACTTGGCAAATATCCCTTGATTTTTATTCCTAATCAACTATCCTTTGATTTCTATTCTAGCTCCCTTCCAACTTCACGATTCTAAGTATGGGATTCTGGTGAGAAATTGTTTGAACCTTCGCAAAACCCATGTTTTCATTTTCTGTAAGTTATATTAAGGTCTTTCAAATACTTGAACCATCACCCTACCAACAATCTAGGATGGTGACTCAAATACTATGCCCTCACCATTTCTATCAGGCAAAATCAGTGCATTATAGAAATAAGAGTTAATTGTTTTGCTGTCAGCAATGCAGAAGGCCATGGTCAAAAAATGCTATTTTGTTAGAAGACGTTCGGCTTCATCGTACTCATATGGACTTGTTTTCTACCCGTGTGCATTCATTGTTCATTGCATCATATTTTACCTATCCAAATTCCATCATGAGACTGAAACATACTGAATCAATTCATTTGAAGTCCTTCATAAAACCCATATGTTGACATTCTTCCATTCCAGATGTAAGATGACATCTCTCTCAATAATAATAATAATAATAATAATAATAATAATAATAATAATAATAATAATAATAATAATAATAATAATAATAATAATAATAAATAGGAGCCTCGTGGCACAGTGTACTGCAGGTAAAACTGTGCTCACAACCTGGGGTTTAATCCCAGGTAGCCGGTTGATGGTTGACTCAGCCTTCCATCCTTCCGAGGTCGGTACAATGAGTACCCAGCTTGCTGGGGGGGGAGGGGAATGTGTAGCCTGCATACTGTAATTAAACTGTAAACTGCCCAGAGATTACTTGAAGTGGTATGGGGCGGTATATAAGCAGAAGCAGCATACTTTGACCTCTACTGCACTTCTGATTTAAAATACCTTTTCCTTTAGAACAGGAATACCCAAACTTCGGCCCTCTTGATGTCTTGGACCACAACTCCCAGAATTCCAAGCCTGTATTTCCAATGGCAAAGGACTATGGGAGTTGTGGTCCAAAACATCTGGAGGGCCGAAGTTTGGGTATGCCTGCTTTAGAACAAGGCACCTTAAAAATCACTGTCCAGTTTTCAAAACGATTTATGTCAAGAACCCCCTCGGCCACACCCATTTTTGGCCACTGTGGCATTTTTTCTTGCGATGGCCACTGGGGGTAGTTTTTTTTTTATATCGCTTCCTGCGCCTCCCTTTGAAGCGATTTGGTGTTATTTGCGGACATAGTAAGTCGCTTTTTCCCTCCTTGTCCCCAATTCTTAACCGTTTTCCTTTCATAAAAGAGTGGTTTAATCAAGTGGGAACTGGAAAGCCAATTGCTAGGTACCCGCTTAAGTGCGAACTGCAGAATCGCTATTACAACCACATGACCCCTGGAGGAGAAAAGGCGGCCCAAAATAAAAAGCAGCTGCTCATGGAAGTGCGGTAGCAGTCCCAGTGTGTCACTCTATCCACTACACCATACTGGGATAGTATTTACACACTATCCAATCATGTTTGACTTACAGGGATATTTCCTCGTGTTGTCTAGGTATGAAATTCTCAGAACCAGTGTTTGGCTGGATAGCTCAGTGGGTTTCAATTCCCCACTGGGCCTGTTGCGGAGACAACCACTCTGTGGGGTTTTCTGTAATATGTGCAGTCCCTGAATGCCCCCAGAAGGATTACTCTCCACCCAGAACCCCCCCCCCCCCAAAAAAAAAAAACTTGCCATGAGTCAGACTCAGGACTGACTTGAGGACACACAGTTAGTATTATATTATAGGCATCAGCCATCTTTGTCTTCAAACCTTTCTGGCACATTCTTCTTCCTGATTGTATCCATAAATGCTTAACTGCAATAAGAAAACCACACAGATCACATTTAAATAAGCCTTACAGATAACTTAGTTTGTTATTGCACGCTCAGGTTGAACAGCTTGGCTGCCGATGCATAGGAACTGGTCTTATTATTTGGACTTTAAACTCTTCCTAGTTCCTGAGAATTTTGCTTTCGCTGTAAGGAGTGGCAATTCTAACAGGCTTTAAAAACTAGGTGTTAGAGGTGGGTGCAAATTGCTTGGCAAGTCTTTGTTTGAAGACTTGGGAAATAAACTTTAAAATGCTGCTTGGGAAGGAGTTTCCAGCCACCCTCCTACGAGTTTTTGCCTCTCAACACACTTTTAGAAACATGTCTGACATAAACAACCCTCAAATATAACACCCCTTTTTCTATAGTTTTAGCCAGATTTACTGCACCTTTTTTTCTAGTTTTAGTCAGATTTACTGCAACCAGCATACAGTCTCAATGTAGTCATTGACTTTGTTGTTTCTCTTTTACTTAGGAAATCTTCATATATGTCAGGATTAGAGATGGGCACGAAACGAACAATTTTTCGTTTCCATTTCCAGTTTTTTCATTTCGTTACATAACGAAACAACAAACGAATTTTGTCCCTAAAATGAAATGAAACGAACAGAAACACCAGAAATTTTGTCGTCCGTTTTGTTTTCGTTACGGCAATACATTGAACTGCTTTAAATGCTTTAAAAAATCACAAAAAATTGAAATAAATGGTAACAAAATGGTAATGAAACAAACGAAAATGAAAATGATTTTTTGCAAAAATTCGCGAAAAATGGAAGCGAACCGAAATGGTTCCCCCTAAACGACAAAGCAAACCGAAATGGACCCCCTAAATGACAAACGACAAACGAAATGCCTTTTTTTTTATTCGTGCCCATCTTTAGTCAGGATAGAAACAAAACATGTCCACTAGTTACGTAATTCAAGATCTTAACTTGTTACCTTCAACCAGTCAGCTTGTCCCACAAACTGACTGGTTACCTAAACATTTCACTAACTCGGTGACCGCTGACATTTGTAACCTATCTCTAACAGATATATTGCTAAACAGAACCCTGACTGAGAAGAAAGGCAGAAAAATTAGTCTAAGGTAGAGAGGGAACATGTGGCTGTTCTAAGAGATTGACATTAAATCAAAGTCCTTCCCAACCAAATCTCTTGAAGGTGTGGTATTCAGGTCGCTATTCCAACACAACAGCCATGCATGGAACTTTGGGAGTCTAATACATAATTTTTACGAATATTACACAAGATATTGGTGCAGTCCCTGAAGAAGATGAATTATCACTGAAAGCTAGCGGTCTATTTGATGTTTTAAATTGGCCCCATAAAAGTATTGCCAGCTCCTGCATTTATATTGAAGTTTTTGTTGTTGTCTGTTTTGTTTTGTTTTTGGAGGGGATGAGAGAGTGACTAAAAAGTCTTCTTCTGGGTTATTTTAGGATGGAAAGATAATTTGACCCAACCTTCCACTAATCATCATTAGCCATGTTCATATATTCCCATTGGCATGGGGGGGGATACTTTTGCACCCCCAGTTAGCCTAGGTATCGGCATAAAGAAGCTACAATCTGTAATGCATTAACTTTACTTGGCTCTGATATAGGCCTTAGATTAGGAAGAATTAGGAATCTGGCTGTTCTCTGTATATTCTGAATTAATTTATGGTGGTGGTAGGGTATACCTGCTGTCCCTAAATTACAGATGGAGCAAGTTTCCTAAATTATAGAGGAATATATTTGCTCATTTTACTTTAAGGCTGAGTGGGTAATCAAAATATCCCTCACAGTCTGTATTTGAAAAAAGATGGGAAAAATGAATGAATTGTTTTATTTCCTCTCTAGTCACATTCCACAAGTTTTCAACCATACATTCGTTTACTGAAAATAAAACAGCCAACATTATAATGCCATTATACAAAACAATAGTAAGGCCGCACCTGGAGTATTGTGTACAATTCTGGTCATCGCATCTCAAAAAAGACATTACGGAACTGGAAAAGGTGCAAAGGAGAGTGACTAAAATGATTACTGGGCTGGGGGATCTCCCTTATGAGGAAAGGCTAAAACATTTGGGGCTCTTTAGTCTGGAAAAAAAGGTGCCTGAGGGAGGATATGATTGAGATGTACAAAATAATGCAGGGCATGAGTAAAGTGGATAGAGGGAAGCTCTTCTCCCTCTCACAAAATACCAGAACTAGGGGACATACACTCAGATTGTGGGCTGGGAGAGTAAGAACAGACAAAAGAAAATATTTTGTCACCCAGTGCATTGTTAGTCTGTGGGACTCCCTGCCACAGGATGTTATGATGGCATCTGGCCTGGAGGCTTCAAAAGGGGATTGGAAAGTTTCCTGGAGGAAAAGTCCATAACAGGTTACAAACCATGATGGAGATGTGTAATCTCCAGGCTTAAAACCGGGGTACTTCAAGGACCAGATGCAGGGTAGAGGTATCAGGAGACAGATATCTAGTCTCGTGCACTCCCAGACACATTTGGTGGGGCCACTGTGAGATACAGGAAGCTGGACTAGATGGGCCTTTGACCTGATCCAGCACGGCTCTTCTTATGTTCTTATGTTCACCCAGTTTCTGCAACAGTCAACAACTTTATGACATCCAAACACATTGCACTGGTGTTCTTAAGCAGCTCTCTTAAGATGTGCATTTTGTATGTAATGTTTCTTAATACATACAGTTTCCTTTTTTCAATTTTCTCCAAAATATACATTTTTGTACGCAGCGGTCCTTAACATATGCTTCTGTGTATGCAATTTATGAACCTAAACTGCCATTTACAAAAATGCGTAATCTGAAGGGATAACCGTGGATTGCTTTCTGCGTTTGCATGACAAGTAGAAATTAGCCTCATTGCAAAATAGGAGCTACAATAAATATCGCAGGATACGGTGTTGTCTCTAAATATCATTTTCTCCATAAAATACTTATCAATCTCATTTGGCTCAGTTCAAACAAAACAGGCTACTCCCATCCAGCAGGTTTGATCCCAACTCCTGCTCTTGACAACTGGGCAAAACTGAGCAAAAGCTATTTCACAAGTCTTGATTTTACTGGGTGGGTGTGACTAATTCTAGATACCTGGAACAGCTAATCTGCTGTCAGTGCACATCTAAGATAACACTGTGCTTCTCCGCAAACAGCAGGCTATTATTCCAAAGGAACACTGGTCAAAGGAACACTGTAGAGCAGTGGTTCTCAACCTGGGGGTCGGGACCCCCTTGGGGGTTGAAATCACATTTCACAGTGGATCGCCATGAGCCGGTGAAGAAAAAGGCACAAATGGCTTGGTTCTGGAGGAGGAAGGGGAGGAAGGGGGAAAGAGTAAGTTACAGCTTGATAGGTTGGAGGGGATGTCAGTCAATGGCACCAGAGGCTGTGATTGGCTGAGGGTGCCTGTGTAGAGGGAAGTTCTCTATGGCACCTGTGGCATAGTGGCCTGCCAAATGGGGCTTGTGGCCTCTTCCAAGCAGGGCAAGGGGTCACCACAACATGAGGAACTGTATTAAAGGGTCACAGCATTAGGAAGGTTGGGAACCACTGTTGTAGAGCTGTAACAATGTCAATATAACAGTCCATATAACCATTTTAAATGCTCATAGGTATTTTTTGTGCCAAATAAAGTAATCTCTCACTTCATGAAGACTCCTTTTAGGGAGTCAAATAGCAAATGTACACTTCCGTTCCTTACGAAGTTATGACTGTAGGCATCCCAATCCTGAGTTAACGATGTGCCCGAGAGATGCAAACAAAGCCATGCTGTCCCCTCAGTTCATCAACTATGAAACAAGGGCCATCTGAGTGACCAAAAGCAGACTTGGGCAAGCGCGTGCAGAAATCCAGAGACTTTGCTCCTATTCATGGAATCCCTGCTTCTAATACAGTGGACCCTTGTATAACAAACAGTTTGTATAACATAAAATCTGTACAATATAAAAAATTCCGGAGATAGGAGAAAATATGCTTAACATAATCGCCTATGGGGTGAATCCATACAACATAAAAATGGGATTACTCCGTTGTCAATGCATTCCTATGGGAAATTTGTATAAAGGAAAATTTGCTTAACATAATTTCATTTGGAATGAATTAATTCTTTTATACAAGGTACCACTATACATTGCTTCCCAACCTTTGGATGCCCAGAGGTTCTTGGCCTCCAACCCCCAGAAATCCTGGCCAGCACAGCTAATGGTGAAAGCTTCCAGGAGCTTTAGTCTAAGAACATCTGAGGTTCAAGCTTGGCAACTATTGTTCTAATGACATGCAAACTTGACTGCCTAGCTATGTTTACCGAGGAATTTTATTTTTAAAAAGTCTTTTCTGTGACTCAGTGTGAAAGAAATTGTGGAATTTTTGCTCTGTGCTTCCTTTTCCAGGGTGTCCTCTATTTTTTTTTTAACTCCAGCATGCTTGCAATCAGCAAATTCCAAGTTTGCATATGGAACGTTTTCAAAACCCATGTCAGAACGCCATCCCCTTTCAAACAGGATGTACAAAGTTCATGCATCTGGCACTGAGATTTCATAAACGACACTTTGAGGTTGACCTCAAAGGAAGTCAATATCCTTCCATTACTCGACAGCAGAGGAACTTCTCGGTTTGATGACAGCTGCAACATACCATGTTGGAAAGCCGCAACATTTATAAGTGTCTGTGGCAGCCTTCCTCTGGTCAATATGCTACCATAAATCAAAGCATGATTATAGGATTCAATGGCCATTAACAAATTAATGTTTACACTCCACAGTGAGATCAAGCATGCTCCAAAGTCTGCTCAAAGGTTGTGGAACAATAAATGTGAAATCAAATAGTCACTACGACCCAGATAATAGAATTGGTTAAAAGAAAGTGTCTGCATGGGATAACTTTCCAAATAGCCACATTGGACAAAGTGATGTAATACAATCTGGGGCTGTACCATTTCAGACTGCAAGGGGAGGTCCATTTCTTATGAGCATCTATGGGGGGGGGAATAAAATAACATATAGATTTTTAAAAATTGTATCACATTTAAACATGCAGCTTTCCATCTGCAATCCATGATGATATATTATGTGACCATCCAGGCAAATGGGAAGAAGAAGTGGAGGAAACAGGATTGCAGCTTGAGATGTTCAAATAAATAGTCAAGGAATACCTTGTTTCTTTGAACAAGCTCAGAACTCCAGGGCTGGATGAACTGCATTGAAGAGTATTGAAGGGATTGGCTAGAGAGCTCTTCCAGAACCACTATTATTTTCTTGAAATCTCCAGGATGGGTGAAGTGCTGGATGATCAGAGAAGGGTTAATGTTCCTATCTTCAAAAAAAGGCAAAAAGGAAGCACTTGGGAACTATGGACCAGTCAGCCTGACATTAGTCCCAGGGAAAATTGTGGAGAAGATTATAACATGGTAACTCAGCAAACACCTGGAAAACAGTCAACTAATAACCAGAAGTCAATACAGATGTCTCAAGAATATAGTTGGGCACGAAGCATCGGTTCAGCAGCTTCTACTGGTTCGTCCTTGGTACAAACAGGTGTTCAATGTTTCCCAGCTCTGCCTCCTCTGGCAGATGCCCATTCAGAGGCAGTGCCATGGCTTCCCAGCCCTGTCATAAGAACATAAGGACATAAGAAGAGCCATGCTGGAGCCCTAGCATGGAATTTATGTCCAGAGAAGGCAGGGTTAGGAACTGTCAAACGCTTGTCAAGAACAAATTCTGCCTGACCAGTTGGCTCAGTAGCCTCAGGGCCCATGTGTTTTTCTTGCTGGAGAAGCCCTGGAAGCAGCAGCACAAAGCCTGGGGAAGAAGTGTCGATCTACCATCTCTCCCCTGTGCCATCTCAGGACTCACCACTGGGATTTTATCAAGAATCCATCCCACCTTTCTACTGATGTTTTAGCCCAAAATATCAGAGGATGGGATGTTGTGATGAATTCACTTGCTGAGGCTTACACCAGGATACTTACAACCAGGGTACTGCAAGGGCCAGACGCAGGGGAGTGGTTGCAAGAGACAGATATCTCATCTCATGCGCTCCCATAGGCATATGGTGGGGCCACTGTGAGATACAGGAAGCTGGACTAGATGGGCCTTTGGCCTGATCCAGCATGGCTCTTCTTATGTTCTTATGTTGTGACATTGAGTTTGGCATCATAATAGGCAAACCGTGTTTCCTAAAAAGCAGAGCTGAGGAACTAGTGTGGGAAGGAAGGAATGAACAAATGAACGAACAAATGAATGAACAAATAATCTACTGAAGACAGTGCTTTGAGAACTGGGCACAATCAATAGTGACCTATATTTTTGAGTTTGAGAAAAAAACCAAAGAAGAAGGAACAGAATGGAGAATTATGGGGGGGGGGAGTCAATGCCTGTTTGGACCCCTGAGCTTTTGGTGGCAGGACCATTATCTCTTTATTATCTACTTGCCTATCTAGGCCAAGTTTTCATTTTAAAAATAACTTTGATTTACTTTCAGGGCCATTAATATGCCACACCACCTACAGCAAAGAATCAGAGGGTAGCCATGAAAAGACCGGCTCAAAGTACTTCCCCACCACATTTTGGGGGATAAAGGTTTGCGCTCTTGCTTCATTTCCCAAAAACCTTGCGCAGCACTGCCAGGAGGACCTCTTCTGAGTTCCCTCCTGGGTGGTTGCACAGCACTCCTTTCCCCTCTCCCCTAGCTGTTGGAAAGGGGCTCTTTGATATTTTTGAAAGTCAAGGGTGTTCAGAAGCCTTCAAAGACATGACAGTTTCATTTTAGGTCAAATGCAGATTTGAGAGCCGATCTTTCCACTCCTGTTTGAAACTTCCTAATCCTAGCTTCCATCAACCTGAATGAATGATCTCAGGAGGTGGTGAACATGCCGACCCTAGCGGCATTCAAGAGGAAATTGGACAATCATCTATCAGATCAGCTTTGATTTGGATTCCTACCCTGAGCAGGAATAGGCTCCTTCCAACTCAATTACAGTGGACCCTTGTATAACAAACAGCTTGTATAACATAAAATTTGTACAACATAAAAATTCCGGAGATAGGGGAAATTTGCTTAACATAATCGCCTATGGGGAGAATCCGTACAACATAAAAATGGGATCACTCTGTTTTCAATGCATTCCTATGGAAATTTGTATAAAGGAAAGTTTGCTTAACATAATTTCATTTGGAACAAATTAATTCCTTTATACAAGGTACCACTGTATTCTATGATTCTGTGATTTATTGCATGTTATTTATTGGCCCAGCTGTCTAGATGCCCTAAGCACATCCGATCTCGCTTGATTTCGGAAGCTAAGCAGGGTCGGTCCTGGTTAGTACTTGGATGGGAGACCACCAGGGAATAGCAGGTGCTGTAGGTGTCTGGAGTAGGAACTGGCAAGCCACTCCAGTACTCCTCCCAAGAAAACTCCATGGACATGGAGTCACGAAGAGTCGGTCACAACTGTAACGACACAACACACACACAACACATTTATTGGCCCAGGCCTGCTTTGAGGTCATCATATGTCAAGTAGGCAGAGATGTTGCTTCAATGGAATTCTGAACTCCAGAAATCACCCAGGGCTTGGATGAGGAATCCTCAGTTCTATGTGCAGTTGCTACATGTGCCAAACAACTGCACCACTATTGCAGTCTTCCTTGCCACTGAATTGTTCTCTGGCTGTGTACTAGCCCCGTTCACCCACACTGGTCATCATGAGGCTCTCAAAGGTGAGAGGAGCAGAACCAGTTCTCTCCTCGGTTTGGTGGTTTGTCCTGCTTACAAGTGATCTTTCTGGTTCTGGTGTAATCAGAGCTGGAAAGTGTCCTTTTAGAAATTAATAACCATCCAGGAGAGATGGGGTTTTCATGGGTTTTGTACTACAACACCCAGAAGTCTGCTGCAGTTGCCCCCAGCTGGAATTCAAGGGCCTTTAGCCCAGTCAGGGGAAGCCTCCTTCAGGGGCGTATCTGAGGGGGCAGAAGAATACATCTGGCCTGGGTGCATCAATCTGGGGGCACCTGGAGGGGAGGGGGGGGGAGAAGGAAGCCCCATCGCCCTCCCGCCAGCAGTCCTCAGGCTTGGCAATGGGACCCACTCCGTCACAGCTGTTGCTTTCTCTGCAGTGCACTAGGCAAGCGGCGAAGCAAGCAGGCAGGCAGGCAGGCGAGTGCGGTGGCTGCGGTGCCCTCCTCCTCCACCACCAACTCTTCTTCTTCGCCTTGCTCTGGGCCACCACAGGAGAGCTAAGTTGCACGTTCACTACTGCATGTGCACACACAATGCCCACCCGTGCCCACAGGATTCCCCCCTTACTGGGTGGATGTGATGGGGTTGGGGAGGGCTGGAGGGGCATAAAAACAACTTTGTCCCCAGGCGCCCCAAAACCTTGCTACGCCACTGACCCCCTTAGGTATCTGATTTAACTTAGAGCTGATGCATAAAAGAGAACACATCCCTCCATTTACGAGGCTGATGAACTGGCTGGCAGGATTGGGCTCTGTGCTAAGGATATTGTGGTCTCCATGCCCATTATGATCCATACAGGTTGCCTCTCAGGAAACTACTATACCCCTAGTGCTTTGCAGGGCCACAGAGCCTAGCCATGCCCAGCATTCTAGCTGGGATAATTCTAGCAGGCACCTGGGTGCTGTAGTAGCACTACTTGTTGTTTCAACTTATATACAGTGGTACCCTACTTACGAGTTTAATCCATTCCGAATGCATGCTTATAAGCCTCCTTGCAAAAGGGGATGGTTGTAATCAAGGTGATTGGGACTGTGGAATCCAAGTTGCAAAAGGGGGGGGGTGCAAATGAGGTGATTGGAACTGTGGAATCCCATCCCTGGCAGGGGACAAGAGAGGGTCCTTGGAAGCCTCTTTGCAAACAAAATTATTGGGACTGGGGAATACAGACTGCAGCGGGGGGGGGTAGAAGCTCCATGGAAGGCTCTTTGCAAATGAGGTGATTAGAACAGTGGAATTCAGGCTGCAGCAGGTGATGTGAGACTTCTCTCTAAATGAAAATGTGTGATATATATGTACCAAGACTACTGTATTTGCTCTATAAGACACACAGGCATTTTCTCTCACTTTTAAGGGGGGGAAGTGTATCTTATAGAGTGAAAAACATGGTAATTATGCCAACAGCAACTTGACCCCCACCCCACCCCAATGATCTGAGTACTTATTTTACTGACCTCAGATGGATGGAATGTTGAGTTGACCTTGAGCCAACTACCTGAACTTGTTGGGACTGAATTCCAAATTGCAGGACTGCAGATTAACCACTGTACTATGTAAATCCTGCTCCCATCCCTGCTGTCAGGATTGGGGTGCTTGACTATGCCTCTTTGCAGAATCAGGTCCCACCCATGCTGAGGCAATCAGGGAGTGCAGCTGGTGGGCCTGCTACAGGCATAAAGCTAGCAGCTGGCACTCCCTGTTCCTTGTCTCAGCAAAGTGAGACCTCTGGACTCCTGAAGTTTTGGTCTGGTTACCTTGAACTTTTCTGGAACTCTGTTGCTCTGTAAGTTTTCCTGTTTGGCATCCCCCTCCATGTTGGGCTGTTTTTGCGTGGAACATGGACGGACTGACTACCATCTCTGTGAATTTCCTACTCAACCCCATCTGGCTTCTGGGGACACCCTGGTCCTGGCCTCCTTGCTGATACCCTAGATGTCATCCATGCCCTGGCCATTATACCTGCTTTCCATTACTTACATATTGTAGATTTTGGAAGTAAATCATTATGGCTACTTAGTACAATGCCTACAAAGACACTGAACATGTGTCCATTATTTTTCATCCCTTTTAACAACAATTGATAACAAAAAAATATTCTGATTCTTGTTGTGTTTATATTGTTGTTACCATGTATGTGGCTATATAGCCAAATGTACACCTCCCTGGATCCTTTGTGCATGAACGATCAGGTTAACAGCTTAAAAATAATACAGTGGTAGAGTCATCCCCCTGCCATTTTGCGGTTCAGGTACTGCGGTCCCACTATATCGCGGAATCACAGTAATTGGGGTGGGTGGGGAGCAATCGCATCGCTCCCCCCGCCCCTCTGGGAGGTCTTGGAGCCACGGGGGCGGGGGCGGCGGGGAGCGATCCGATTGCTCCCCTCCCCCTGCCCCTCTGATCGCCCCCACCCTCCCCCACCTGACCTGCTTCCGCATAGCACAGATTTTCATGTATCGCGGGTCGGGTGGCTCCCTAACCCCCACGATAGGCAGGGGGTTACTATACCTTGTATAAAGAAATTAATTCGTTCCAAATGAAATTATGTTAAGCAAACTTTCCTTTATACAAATTTCCCATAGGAATGCATTGAAAACAGAGTAATCCCATTTTATGTTGTACAGATTCACCCCATAGGCGATTATGTTAAGCAAAATTCCCCTATCTCCGGAATTTTTATGTTGTACAAATTTTTGTTATACAAACCCTTTGTTATACGAGGGTCCACTGTAAGTGAAGAGTAGATTTAAGGACACTGTTAAGTTTCAAGGAACCTCCAAATTCCTAGAACATCATTTCTGAAAAACAATTGACTACCAGATTAGATACAACACGATATGTGTCTTTGCATTTAACAGCCACACAAGAGGTGGACATGGCTGATTTATTGCTCCTTCTCTTCCACAGTACGATTAAAATCATTCCTCCTCCAAGCTGCTATATATATTAGGAAAGAATAGCTATTGCCCCTTTTAATAAGACATCAGCAGGGCTGGTCCTCCCGTTAGGAAGCATGGGACAGTCATCTCAGGCAAAAGCTTTGAAATGTAATGGGAAAAGTAGCCAAACTGTTAATTATTTACTTTGCTGCATTACTATATTTTTACTTTCAGAGGGGAACCATTCTGTCTCTGGTGATCGAACGGCTTAACTGGTGATGGTTGTGTACTAGCAAGAATGAGAGGAGGCGCTTATAAGATATCATGATTTACCTGGGTTTGGGTACCCAAAGTTTGCATGGGTGTGTTACCCTCTTTTGCAGCGCAGACAATTTTATTCTACAGTTCTGTTGCATGCCAATCTGTTTCTGGATGCAATTTAAAGTTCTGGTTTTAACCTGTTGCTGCTCCCAAACTCTGGAACTCCATTCCACAGGAAACCATGCTGGCCCCATCTCTGCTATCCTTCCACAGGCAGGTAAGGAACTTTTCTCTGCATCAGGCTCTTCTTAAATGATTGAAGGTCTCAGAAAGGTTTTTAAATGGATAGTTGTGCTTTGTTGTTTTGAAATTTGTTTTTGTATTGATTTTGTTTTCCACTTGTAATCTAATACAGTGGACTCTCGTATAACAAACGGTTTGTATAACATAAAATCTGTATAACATAAAAATCCCAGAGATAGGGAAAGTTTGCTTAACAGAATCACCTATGGGGCAAATCCGTACAACATAAAAATGGTCTCAATTAGGGATTACTCCGTTTTCAATGCATTCCTATGGGAAATTTGTATAAAGAAAATTTGCATAACAGAATTTCATTTGGAATGAATTAATTACTTTATTCAGGGTACCACTGTACTTGTTTAATACGTTTTTAATATTCCTATACTTACTGTTTTTAGCTCCTAAATACTGTATTTTTTAAAAATGATCTAAGCCTCCTGTGGTCATTTCTAAGGGGAAACGCAGGGTAGAAATATTTTAAATAAATAGAATACGGCTCCATGAGTCAGGTGCCTGGCTGAGAAGCCTGAGCTTGGGTGTTCACCATTGTTTCTCCTGAACAAGGAGCCAGCCTGAGTAGCCTTGGGCAAGCTGCACAACCTATGAAGAGAAGATGGTAAATGAGTTCTTTTGAGTTCTGTAGAACTGGAAACCCCAGGAAAGATAGGCATGTTAGAAATGACTTGGCAGAAACCACAACTCAACTACTACTACTACTACTCCTTCCAAAGCAGAAAAGTACTATTAAACTCCATCCAGCATGTACTGGGTTCATTCTGTGTATCAAGATGTTTTGAGGATGCAGGATGGAATGGAACATTGTCTGTGGTGCCAAGGCCTCTGCCGCCTTCCAAGGAAAACACAGGGCACGTACGGTTGTTTTGAAACAGGGCCTCCGTGTACAGCTGCCAATTCTGCGGCATGATGCTGGACGGCCTACTAACTCTTATTGTCTGACAATCTCTCCTTGTTCTTCCTTACAAGGAGCCAACTGCAGAGAAGGTCTCCACTGTCAAATAGCAAATAAGTCTTGTCCTCGTCCAAGCTCTCTCTCTCTCTCTCTCTCTCTCTCTCTCTCTCTCTCTCTCTCTCTCTCTCTCTGCCAATTTGTCTGGGCTAAAAGTTTCCTTTGTCTACCCCTTGCTGTACATCTTCTAACGGATTTCCAAGATGACAACAGTTTGCAAAACTGAATTTAAGCAGGCAGTTTTAGACTCCTAAACAGAGAGGAGATTTGGAGCAGCTCTCTGGCTGCCAAGTGCTGTGTGTGCTTACTGGGAACTAGATCAAAAGGACATGCATAGGAATTAGTTGCAGGTAAGTTTGTTTTAGGGGAAGACTATAATGAATCCGGCTGTCGGATTGTCATTTTAATTTTCTGAGATTTCAGGGCCAAACATGGGACCAGGAGCAGCCCTTGTGATTTCAGAAGGGCAAACCTGTCAGCAACAGGTGCAGAAAAGTTTGTGCAAGATAGGCAGTCCAGGAGGACACACAATGTTGAATCTAAAGGCCAACAAAGTAAGACTACAAAGATTAGTGGCATTGCCTCCTTGAGTCTGTGAGGGGAAGGATGAACAGTCGAAAAGCTGCAACATACACAGAGGAAAGGACTACACTACCGAGAAGAAAAACAAACACTATTGTCTGAATCATTGGTTCTCATCCTCCATTCCCCAAAGTTCTTGGGCTGCAACCCCCAGAGGCCTTCACTGCTAGTGGTGCTGGCAAGGGCTTCTGGGAGTTGCAGTCCTCAAACATCTAGAGATCTTGGGTTGGAGACCACTGGCCTAAACCAAAAGGCAGGAGACATTTAAATGTGGACCTAATTGCTGGGTGAGCTACACGCGTCCTTTGGTCTACCTTGTTTTTTCCAATGGTAGTGGAAGAGGCCACCAAGCTAGTCTCAGTATGAGAAAAGTTACACATCCTGACACACAGCATGTGTCCTATGACCCGACTCTAGTTACAGCCCTGAGCCCAGGCACATGACAGGTTGTGCAACCCAGCATGTGACAGTTGCATACAAATCAATGCAGTTTTGTGTTGGTGCCAAACCAAACAGGATTCTGCTTGTCAGAGAGTGGGCAGACAGACACATAGACAGGTGGGATTGGGCATCTTGGCCTGTCTTGGTTTTTCATAATTGACCACCTATAGATTATTGCCTTTAAATCATTTACTCTTAGCTCACTTCCCCCTCCTTAAAGGAAATAGCTTAGTTCATTGGTGCTCCTTTTTCTGCAGATAGGCAGTCCAGCTTGATACTACAAAGCGGGTCCATTTGATGTTTCAGGGTCATTTGATTTTGGCCAAACCAGCAGCGCAACTCTCATGGTTGGTATTTCCCAGATGGAGGTGGAAAGGTATTTGCTCAGAGACAGCCCTGCTGAGTTAGGCACAGTGGTGGTGACTGCCTTCTGGCTGTCCCTGTTTGCTGGAGGACACAGGTATGTGTTTCACATGGCCTGCACCCCAATCCCTTTATAAGCAAGCCTGTAGCACCAGGTTGTTGTATAAGACCCAGCTGCCACCTGTCAACTTCAGTAGCTGGAGCACAAAAGAGACACCACCTTGTTTCTCTCTCTCGGGGAGTGAAAGGTTCTGCCCTAGCCCATAGAGAGGCAGCTTGTAACCAAGGGACAAACATCCCCACTCCTGAAATGTTGCAGTGAGCCGGCTCACTGTATCCATGATCCAACCCTGAGCTGGCAAGCTCCAGATGTGCACCTCATCTCGGCAAGCTTTACTAGCAGCTCCCGAACCTGAAGACATTCCCGCGATTGGCTTGCATGCATGCCATACTTGAAGAGATGCAGAACTCAATTTCCATCGACCCTTAATAGCAAGTTAAATAATCAAATCCCCGTGGTTTCCCCCTTCTTTCAAGCAAGTGGGCGTTAATTGCAATGAATATTCAAAGCCTGCTTTAAAAAAAACTTCCCAGCCTCCAAAATTAGGCTTTTACTCCGCAGAAAATAAAATAGAGTTTAAAAAAAAACATGCAGCCAATTTTAGTAATGAGCTGTGGGGATAAAAACAAGGGTTAATTTCCCAGCATTTCCATGCTCTGGCAACAGCGGTCAGTGGAATGATGACTTCTTGGGTTGAACTATTTCTAGGATTATAGCAAGATGACTTGCCTTATTTTCCAGGGCTTTGACAACATCTGAATGTTTGTGGTGCTAACCTTCCTCACAGCAGGAATAACATAAACAAGTGTTCCTCAAAGACCAATATGGAGCCAATTAAATTAAACTGTGGCCTGCCTAGACAGGTGGCCTGCACTTAAAGCAAAGCAATCTCACCAGATCTTTTGCTTCCATGGACAAAACACACAGCATGTCTCATCCTCACTAAATGATTTCTGAGATTTTTCAAAGCACCTATGCTTAAACAGGCCTGGTCTTCCCTACTTGAATTTAGCAATACTTAAGTTGAGAGGTTCCACTACACAGTCCTCAGGCCACAATGCTGAGGTGACACAATATTGCCTTCCATACTTCTCTGTGTCTAGTTCCTCCCTCAGAAATACCACATCCCTCCTTTTTTTTTTAAACTTCAGGGCAATGCCTTCTTTAGAAGGCTGCCCCCCCCCCCGCACACACTCTGTTGCTTCAAGTCAAGAACAAGATGGCGACACTCCCTGTTCCACCTACAAAAAACAAACTAAGTTTGAGATTTGAATATTTCTTTGACAGTGCTGAATGGACAGCAGCATCCCCCAACTGCCTCTGTAGCTGGCAGGCTAGGTTGAAAGGGATGCAGGAGTGGTAGGAGGGGGCATCGTAGCATACAGCTCTGTCCTTCAATATTATGCTGCTGCCTCCCCAGACCTGCCATTTGAGGCAGTTGGCCACTTTGCCTAACGGCAGGGCCAACCCTTCTCAATGAAGCCTTGTTAAGGCAAGCTGTTAGAATCCATTATCCTTCATCATGGTTCGGTACCCTCCCAAAGTATCTAGCTATTAAATATCTTAAATTAATGGTGTTTGGGCATGGATACGTGCATGTGCATCCATGCACGTGTATGTATTTCATTGTATTTGATTTATTATTTTTGATTTGTTATCATATTTAATTATGTTTGATTGGTTAGTTTTATTTTCGTCTATACATTATATATTGTTTAAATGTGTTAATTCATTTTATGCCTTAACTTTTGTAAACCGCCCAGAGTGACCATTGGTCACATAGTGCAGCAAAAATATATATCAAATAAATAAATAAATATGTGGAAGTGCTTGTGAGTGAGTGACTGAGTGTGTGTGTGTGTGTGTGTGTGTGTGTGTGTGTGTGTGTGTGTGTGTGTGTGTGTGTGTGTGTGTGTGTGTGTGTGTGTGTGTGTGAGAGAGAGAGAGAGAGAGAGAGAGAGAGAGAGAGAGTTTTATTTTCAGTAAATTCCATCAAAGAGATGCTTCTGGGAAGCCTCCCTTCAGACAAAGCAAAACCCTCTTTTACTATTAACAATAATAACTGGATTGCATCAAGACAATTCTGAGTTGCAGCAATACCCATCAAACACCATGTCCCATTATATAATGCTATAGGAACTGGCATTACCATATAGCTAACCTGGGAGGGGTGGAATCCCTTCATTCCTAAATGTTGGGGTCCAAGCAGATGAGATCTTTGCTTGGCCATGGAAAACATAGGATTTCTGACAGTCATGGATAGTCATAGCTTGTATGAATTTGTCTATTTCTCTTTATCACACTGTATTGTGTTTTTAGTGTGGCTTATTTTAGCTGCCTAGATGTCCTAAGCACATCCGATCTCGCCTGATTTCGGAAGCTAAGCAAGGTCAGCCCTGGTTAGTACTTGGATGGGAGACCACCAGGGAATACCAGGTGCTTGTGGGCACCTGGAGTAGGAACTGGCAAGCCACTCCAGTATTCCTGCCAAGAAAACTCCATGGACATGGGGTCACAAAGAGTCGGTCACGACTGTAATGATACTACACAGACATACACATTTTAGCCTTGTGAACTGCCTTGGGTGGTCTCACTGGGAGGCCATCAGCCTAAAAATGGAACAAACAAATCATGAGTATGAGATTTTTCAAATTTTGTTACAAGTGAAACCCAGCTGGGGGAACAGTGGAAGAGAAAGAGAAAAGTAATAGAAGAGCAGAATTCAAGAAGCCAACAAAAGGTCCTCAGTAAATTATCCTCTGAACATTGGTTCCCATTCTTGAGTCTCTATATGTTCTTGGATACATCTCTCAGAAATCCTGGTCAGCACAGCTAGTAGCGGAGGCTTCTGGGAGCTGTAGTTCAAAAACACCAGGGCTGCCCAAGTTTGGGAACCACTGGTCTAAGAAATATTAGCAAATATGTCTTTACAGACTAAATGGGAAAAAATGGGTTCCTTGGATCAGTTAAAGCAGTGGCTCCCAACCTTTGTAATGCCGCGACCCTTTCATACAGTTCCTCATGTTGTGGTGACCCCTTTCCCTGCTTGGAAGAGGCCACAAGCCCCCTTTGGCAGGCCACTGCCCCAGTTGCCATAGGGAACTTCCCTTTACAGGCACCCTCAGCCAATCGCAGCCTCTGGTGCCATTGACTGACATCCCCTCCAACCTATCAAGCTGTAACTCACTCTTTCCCCCCTTCCTCCCCCCTCCTCCAGACCCAAGCCGTTTGTGCCTTTTTTTCCACTGGCTTATGGTGACCCCCTATGAAATGGTTGTTCGATCCCCAAAGGGGTCCCGACCCCCAGGTTGGGAACCACTGAGTTAAAGGCTGGGTGAAGAAACTTATCAGAGGGAGAGACGACCTGGAAACAAGGGGAAATTTCCTGATGGCAAGATTTGTGAGCGCCCCATCAGCAGAGGGTTTCAAGAAAACATTGGATAGCCATCTGTTTAGGATGGTATGAGGTATCCTGCCTTTGGCAGGGAGTTGGCTAGAAGACCTCCACAGCTTCTTTGAACCCTACAATGATTCTATGATTCTATGATATTTTCTCTTCTGTATCCCCCTGGATCAGTTCTGCTGGATGTTTTTGTATTATGTGAACGTTCTCTCCCCCATAATATGCAGTGACTACTCTGACCTAGCAGGCTGACTACAAAAGTATTTTCCTTCCAGAATCTCTTACACATCGGAATGCCTTGGATGCAAATTAGACTTTTTGCAATTACAGTAATGTAGTCGGCGAGAGGAATAAATATCTGCAGTTATGTTTTGGGAAGTCATTCTCTATTTTAAAAAGCTAAATTATTTTGTAGATTATATAGCCAGGTGATGCTTTCATCCTTATCCCTCTCAGATCTCATACGTCCACACTTAGGCATGTTACATTATGAATTCGCCTGGAACAAATGGAGACCTAATGCCTTTACTAGCAATAGAAATGCACGTCAGCACCTGCATTTTTTAAAAATGTGCCTTTTTCTTTTGAAATGCTAATTGCCTATGTGCAAATTCTACCGGAAAGAAACTCTCTGTCCTTATTACTTCCAAGGTACTTGGAAATATTCAGATACAATTAAGGTAAAGCATTTATTGACCTTATTTAAAAGATCAAAGAAACTTGTCCCTAAAACATATGCCACAGAATGTAAACAAAATATTTCTCTTCTTAAAAAAATGCAAAATAAGATCATAATCCCAGATTGCTGTTTTAATTCTAAAATAATAAGTGCATGGAAAACTTTAGTGATGAGACAAAACTGATGTAGGGCTTTTGTGTAGAGATGGGCATGAAGTGGCCTTTTGTTTCAGTTTTCATTTTGTTTTTCATTGTTTTGTGTGGTTTAAAAAGAAATGAATTTTCTTTTAAAATATATATATATTTTAATCTTGTGCTGACCAGCTGGCCCACAAGCTGAGCCAGCACTTTTTAATTTTTTTTATCTCATACCGACCAGCTGGCCTGCGGGCCGGGACAGCACTTTTTGAAAACATATATATATATTTTTATCTAGCACATGACCAGCTGGCCCACAGACTGGTCGGCGCTTTTAAAACAAAACTAGCACTGACCAGCTGGCCCACAGGGTGGCTGGTGCTTGTTTTTATTATTTATTTTGACAAGCGCCAAGATTGATGCTTGTCAAAATAAATAATAAATGAAAACGGAATGGAACAAAACAAAAATTCCATTTTGTTTCATTTCTTTTTTTTTAAGGGCACTTCGTTCATTATGTTACAAAACGAAAAACCAAATAAAAATTCATTTCATGCCCATCTCTATTCTTATGCACTTAACAGTAATATAGGGGTAGGAATTTCAGCAGGTATCGCTTGCATTAAAAGTTGGACTTGCCAAAAATTTCTGCTTTCAAGCAACTTTTTCTTCCTCCGGAGGGAAATAGATTTTCAAGATGGCGGGCGGCAGCAGCTCTTTGGTGTTTTTGCATCCCACCCCTCGATTACTTTTTTCTATTTTATTGCTGCGCCGCTGGGTTTTTATTTTTATTTAATTCTTGGGCTGCCAGGAGTACCATTGGGAGGTGTTTGAACTTGGGGCGGGGGGCCTTGTGGGCTCGTCGAGGCTTGCAGAGGCTCTTTTGAGCACGCCTCGGACGCCGACACCGAGGAGACGAGGTATGTTTGCCTCGTTCGAGCGTCCTCGATACGAGTGGCCTCTCGTACTACCCCCCTCTTCCCCCCCTTTTTACACCCCTTTTTACACCTTAGCCCCTCCCTGGCAAGCCTCCCTCCCTTGCCCGCTCTTGTGGGGTGTCCCGGGTGAGTGGCCGGTCTGTCCGCCCTCGGTGGTTTGGAAAACCCAAGGGCAGAGACGGCGGCCGCCATTTCGGGTTCTCCCCCATGAGTTGGAGCTGAGGTGAGAGCCTATTCCATCTGCCGGGGGCTGGTCGCTCCCCCCCCCCGTGGCCGCCTGTACCGTCATGGCCCTGCTGCTTGCTCCTGCCTGGGAGGCGTTTTGGCTGCCGGTGCGCCTCTGCCCGGGTGGCGGGTACCGCTTTGTTCGCTCGGGGGCCGGCCGGTTTCCCGTCGGTGCTCCCGCTGCTGGCGGCTCTCGGGCGGCGGTTCGGCTGTCGGCGCGCCCTTCGCTCCTGGAGTTCGGGCGGCGGGTCGGCCGCCGGTGCCGCCTACAGATCGCTCGGTGGCCTGGCCGCCCTCTGGTGGTTTTCGGGCGGCAGCTCGGCCGCCGGTGTGCCGCCCGTTCCTGGGACTCGGGCGGCATGTCGGCTGCCGGTGGTTGCTTTTCAACGCCCATCGTAGCCTCTGGCGGCTGGTGGTCCCGGGCAGCAGATCGGCTGCCGGTGCTCCAGGGGTCCTGGGCTCCTTGCCATCGCCGGGACTTGTTCTCAGAGACCGGAATCCATCTATTTGCCTGGGGCTGTCCTGCCCTTTACCATCGGAGACGCTTGGAAGCAGCTGGGCCTCCTGTTTTCTTCCCTCTCAAGGATTGGTGCTTATGCCTTGGGGGGGAGACTTACCTATTTATTACATCACCTCCCTCCAGTTATCTGTGGAGAGTAAGGGGACTGGAGTTATGATGGCGACCCTACTGGTGGAGTTGGGGTGTGATGGGGGGGATCTCTTGCTGGGGGCTCGAGCCTGGACTTTGGAATCAGGGCGGTGCTGTTGTATTTGTGACAATCAGGTCCGGCACCTCTGCCACCTTCAATGCCAAGTGCCTCCACAACACAGTAACCTCTCATTAACCATCAGAGCCTCGATTTCCTGGCCTCCTCCCCCCCTAACTCCCAGGTGGTTTACATCTCTCCTGGCGCTTCGCCCGTTTTGTTATTTATTGTTCATTTGATAGTTAAGATTCGTTTGTTAGTTAAGATTTGTTTACCATTTTATTATTATTATTTTCCACTGTTTGTTCATAGTTGTTATTTGTTTGTAACTTACTTATTGTATTACTTGTAATTTGTAGGAGTGTTTATATTAATTAGGTTGAATTAGGTTTTCTTTTTTTTCCCCTCGCCATGTTTGCAGGGACTCATATACCAACTGTGACGGGCCGTGGGCGGTACGCTTGTAGCCGGGGGGTTCGTCAGATCAGAAGAACCCGGGTCAGGCATCTTGTGCCTGTCCCGCGTTCTGACCCCTCGGCTCCCTGCCACGTGTCCGGGAGTCACTTCTCCAGCGCCTCCAGCCTTTCCTGCATTCTGTTGAATGCCAGGTCAGTCCATAATAAAATCCCCATCATATACGATACCATCCAAGATGGGCGGGCTGACCTGGCTCTCATCACCGAGACCTGGGTGGGTGCAGAGGGGGGGGCTTCCCTCTCCCTGTTGTGCCCGCCCGGGTATCTGGTTCAGGGTGTGGGAAGGCTGGAGGGCCAGAAGGGAGGTGGGGTCGCCATCGTCCATCGGGACTCTGTTTATGTCTGCAGGGCCTCGACTTTGGTTAGCCAGGGGTTAGAGTGCCTTCACCTGCTGGTGGGACAGCGGGACAGATTTAGCATTGTGCTGGGTTACCGTGCTCCCCGCAACCCAGCACAATCCCTCCCGGAGCTCTCCGAGTTCATCGGGGCTGCACTATTGAAGTCCCGCGCCTTCTGGTTGCGGGTGACTTCAATGTGCATGCCGGCGGTGGGCTTTCTGGGGCAGCTCTTGAGTTCATGGAATCCATGGCTTCCATGGGTCTGTCCCAGCATGTTGTATGCCCCACCCACAGGTCTGGCCACACCCTGGATCTGGTCTTTTCCTCCATGTCGGGGACTTCGAGTCTGGAGGTTGGGGGCATTGTCCCCCTTCCTGTGTCATGGTCAGACCACCACCTGCTTACTTTCCCTTTGGCGATTCCGCCCCCTTCTCGCGGGGACCATCGGCCTCCTGTTTTGGCCCGCCCCCGAAGACTCATGGACCCTTATCGGTTCCAGGAAGTCTTTGGGGCGTTTCCTGGAGAACTGACTGGTGCGCCGGCCGAGGTTGTGGCCAACCATTGGTTTGATACAGCTGCCCAGACCATCGACCGGATCGCCCCTAAGCGTCTTCTCCGGTGTCGAGCTCGGCCCTCGCCATGGTTTACGACTGAGCTCCGAGCGATGAAGCAGGTGCGGAGAAGACTAGAGCGCAGCTGGAGAAGAACCCGGACGGTTATTAGTAAGGCTGCTGTTGTTTCCCAGACTAGGCGCTATTCCAACGCGATCAGGGAGGCCCAAAGATCTTTTGTCTCCCTGAGAATTGGTGAGGCCTCGAACCGCCAAGCGGAGCTCTTCCGTGTGGTTCGGGACCTCACCAATCCTAGTCTGGCTAGGCCCCCTCCTACTGAGTTCAGTAGTGAGAATTTTGCAGCCTTTTTTTGTTCTAAAATAGAGGCCATCCGGGCCGGCTTCGACTCCGGTTGCAGTAGCACTGCCCCGGCATCTCCGGTTGCTGGGCCGCCTTCGTCGCCTCGGTTGGATGTGCTTGGGCCTGTTTCCGCTGTCGAGGCCTCCAAGGCTATGGCTCACTGCCGACCGGCGTCCACCCCTTTCGATCCCTGCCCAGCCTGGCTTATTAAATCTGCCAGCGGGACCATGGCTGAATGGGCCTCGGCTATTGCTACCGCCTCCTTCAGCGAGGGGGTTTTTCCCTCCCGTCTGAAGGAGACGGTGGTAAAGCCCATTCTTAAAAAATCTGGCCTCCCTTCGGACGATCTAACCAACTATCGTCCAATTGCCAACGTCCCGTTCATGGGCAAGGTGATCGAGAGGGTGGCGGCGGTTCGGTTGCGGTCATACCTGGAGGATCGGCAGTGCCTCAATCCTTGCCAGTCCGGGTTCAGGCCTCGTCGGGGGACCGAAACAGCTTTGGTCGCGCTGCAAGACGACCTAATCCGGGCGGCCGACAGGGGTTGCTCTACCCTGTTGGTTCTCCTGGATTTGTCAGCGGCCTTTGATACCGTCGACCACGGTATCCTGTTGGATCGGCTCTCCGAGGTTGGTATCGGGGGCACTGCTTGCAGCTGGCTCCGATCCTTCCTGGAGGACCGTCCACAGTACGTTCTGCATGGGGGGGAGTTGTCGGCTCCTTGGATACTCCCTTGTGGGGTTCCACAGGGTCGTCGCTGTCCCGATGCTGTTCAACATCTACGTAAGGCCGCTGGCTGGGGTCGTTAGGAGATTTGGAGTCTGCTGTCATCAGTACGCTGATGACACGCAGCTCTATCTCTCCTTTTCCACCTCTGCAGTGGAAGCTGTGAGGATCCTTGATGAGTGCCTGGACGCGGTCCTGACTTGGACCGGGGCAAACAGGCTTAGGCTCAACCCCGAGAAGACGGAGGTTATGTTCTTTGGGAGCTCACCATCTGGGTACGGTGGCCCTCTTCCGCAGCTGGGGGGGGTTTCCCTCCAGCCTGCGGAGAGGGTGCGGAATCTGGGCGTGGTCCTGGACCCGGCGCTAACCATGGAGGCCCAGGTGGCGTCGGTGACCAGGGCCGCTTATTTCCATCTTCGCCAAATCGCCCAGATCCGCCCGTACCTGGATGTTGACTCTCTGAGAACAGTGGTCCAAGCACTGGTGATCTCGAGACTGGACTACTGTAACGCGCTCTACATGGGGTTGCCCTTGACTCTTCTCCGGCGTCTGCAGTGGTACAGAATGCGGCAGCCAGGCTGGTGGTTGGTGTGCGTCGTTATGACCATATCACCCCAGTCCTGGCTCGCCTGCATTGGTTGCCCGTTGCAGCCCGGATTAGATTCAAGGTCCTGGTTTTAGTTTATAAAACCCTCCATGGCTTGGGACCGGAATACCTGTCAGAGCGTATCGTCCAGCGATCCATCTCGGCCCGCCCAGTTCGGCAGGTGCGAGCACACTCGCTCCGGGTTGCCACTCCCCGAGAGGCCCGGAAGTCGGTCACCCGGAACCGGGCCTTCTCTGTGGCAGCCCCATCCATATGGAATGCCATCCCTAGCGAAGTGCGCTCTGCAGAGTCCCTGCAGGCCTTTCGAAAATCTTTAAAGACCTTTCTATTTCGAGAGGCCTTTGGCGAATTTTAATTTTTTTTTTTTTGCCCTTTCCGCCATCGCTATTACTATTGGTAGTAGTAGTATGACCATTGGTGCCTCCAATTTTATCTATCAAGACTTACGTCTTAGATATGTTGGGATGCATTTGGAGGTCTTAGGATTTTAGGATCCTAGGAGGATATATGTTTTAATTTATTATACTAGTGATTTGTGCTCTGTTGTTTTATGATACTTGTTGTTAGCCACTTAGAGTCCTCTGTTGGAGATAAGCGGGATACAAATATAACAATAAATAAATAAATAAATAAATAAATAAATAAATAAATAAATAAATAAATAAATAAATAAACTTTTAAAGGTCACACTAGAGATGGCGACAAACTACCAATTAGAGGCGTTTATACACGACCCCTAAGCTCCGCCGCAAATGGCTGCAAGCTCCGGACCTTAAAAATGTTTACCCACCAGCTCCGGACTTTGCAGACAATTAAGTGCAACCCCGCCCACTTTAGCACGACCAAACAGCAGTTTTCTTGTACCTGCTTTTTGATGGTGAAAAATTTTGATGCGGAGATTGCCTGAGCTCTCCTCGCTTCTTTCTGTTGTTTTTCTTTTGCCTCCGCCCCTTAAAGAGGAACTAGGAAGTAAACGGAGGTCAGAGCAACTTCCCCCAGCACTAGAGGTAAGCCTTTTATTCTTTTGTCTCTGTCTAAGCCCCACCCCACACAGACAGAACAAAGAAGTGCAGAGCGGGTGGGGACGGAGGAACAGCAACGAACCCTCAAGATCTCTGGCCTGAATTTAAGGGACCAGCGGATCTTAGGGGTCGTGTAAAAAGGCCCTAAGTGGTCCGTGCCAGTTTTTCATCCAAACAGGTCTCTGGCGCTTCCCAGCCCTCCTCCTGCAGATGCCCACTCAGAGGCAGTACCCCAGCTTCCCTGCCCCAGCTGCTGTGGGTGCTGCCTCTGAGTGGCACCCATTGGAGGAGGTGGGGATGGGAAGTACCAGTGGCCTGCTTAGATGAAATACGAACTCGCACAAACCACTGAACCAGTGGTTCGCGCCCATCTCTACACCATAGTTAAGATTACAAGAGGCCTTCCCCCCACGTAGATTTGAAGAAGGGTACGTCTCTTCAACATATCCTAGCTAAAGAGGAACTTTTCAGTATTCTAAACTTCCAGATGAGGGGTTTCTTCAGCATTACAAACATGTCTTGCTGAGCCACTTGATATCTCAGGGGAAGAGGAATGTGTAAATCAGGCATGTCCAAACTTCAACCCTCCAGATGTTTTGGACCACAACTCCTAGAGTCCTTTGTCATTGGCAATCTAAGCTTAGAATTCTGGGAATTGTGGTCCAAAACACCAGGTGGGCCGAAGTTTGGACATGCCTGGTGTAAGTGATATGTTTCTGAAGGGCTGTGTCTTCACAGCTGAGCCTTCCTGGCCCGTAGGACCTTCAGAGAGGTCCTTCTCAGTGGCTGCTCCCAGATTATAGAATGTTAATAGTCTTCCCTACTGCTAATGCTCTCCTTCAAGCGCTTAGGCTAGCCTTAAGCACTATGGGGCAGTATATAAGCAGAACACTTTTCTGTTTTGGCCTAGCAGGATAAAAGCCAATAAGAGGAAAAGTTAACTTTTCACCATGTTTGCTGGGTGATTCTGAGAGTTGTAACCCCAAACAAATCATCTCTGGGTGAAAAGCACTGAATCTGGGATCTAGTCAGGCAGGTGAGATGGCTCTTTGAGCCAAGAACAGCAACACAAATAAAGCAGCAACAACACCTGGACAGGTGATCTGTTCTTTTTCCTCTCCTATTTCCGTATGTTTAATGGGATTCATTTGTATTCCATTTCACCCCAATGAACATTATAGTCTTTCCTGTTTATTTAACGTGATCATAAACTCAGGGGACATAAAGTACTTTCTGCTTTTAACAAGAAATAATAACCTTTCCCTGCTCACCAACATGTGCAAGTATTTAGTATTTCACTTTGAAGCCATATTAAACATGTAAGATTAAAATGTTACGCACAGCTTAACAACCTCTGCAGTGGTTTGTATGGCTTTTTCTCGCTTCTGCACTCCCAGTACCAACTGTTTACACTAGGATGGGAAAGATTAAGTTTGGGAAGTTACTTTTAGGAAGAAAAAAAATAGTCTGGGAGGCAGACTACGAGAAAGTTGCTTTTAAGGACAGTAATTTCCTGAGCTTCCCTGGTCTACAACACATATTTAGCCTTCTATAGTGGCACTGTACATGGAATACAGGGATAGCATTTGGAAAACAATAAAGAATCAAAAGGGGGAGGTCCTTTGCCATTTGCAATCTAAGCTTAGAATTCTGGGAGTTGTGCTCCAAAACATCTGGAGGGCCGAAGTTTGGGCATGCCTGTCCTAGAGTATTAATTACCAAGCTTGGGTCACCCAAGTGTTCTTGGACTGCAGCACCCAGAAGCCTTCACCACTAAGCTATGCTGGCCAAGATTTATGGAAGCTGCAGTCCAAGAACACCTGGGTTACCCAATGTTGGGCACCCCTGGTTTAGATCAATCAAAGGGCAGCATGTCATCATCCTACCACTACTCAGACACAGATGGCTTCCAGGTGGCATTGTATTCATTTTTCTGAAAATAAACAACCCAACCTATGGTGCAAAGCCTCGACTCTCCAGCTATCCTGATAGGACATTGCTTTTTGCCAAAAGCGGACAACTATCTTAGCTGAACATGGAGGCAGGGAAAGTGGGAATTTGTGTGCCTCTGTGAAAGGTGCTAGGGAAGAGGTGCCCAGTTATAAACATAAGCAGCTCCAATCCTGCCCACCACAAACAGGACATTCCCAACATGGTACATAGATGCGGAAAAAGGATTGCCTACCCTTGATGCAGTTGGGAAAACACACACATGAAAATTGGATTCTACATTAATGGAAGAAGGATGCCATGATCATCTTGATACCAGTAGGGTCAACAAACATTATCCTCTGGATGTAGAGAAGTATTTTTTTTACAACAAGTATCAGAATTGTTTGGGCCTTGGCCACACTACATGGGATGATCTGGGATTGGCAGTTGAAAAAAAGTAATTTACTGCAGTTCAGATTATGTTAAGTGTTTAGGATTCTTGTCCATATGAGGAAATAGTCCTTGCTCACCTGATTAATCAGGCATAAGATTGAGAGGGTCCACTTTTGCTTCAGCTGCTACTACCCCGATCATGTTAATAAGCTGCAATGGCTTTGTTTTCTACATTGGGAACTCATTATTGAACTCCATTCTTTCTCCAGAACTATTGATTGGGCAATATTTACCAAGGCTTTGTCTCCTTCCATCGGTACATAGAACAGAATCAATAATTGTTTTACGTGGCGATGTTTCACAGCCTGATTCTTAGGGAAAGGTTTCTAATTCACAACATCACCAAATTCTACTGGGTTAGCTTTGGTGAAGCAGCTGTATTTTGCCAGTAATACTAATTAGAGTTCTGATGAACTAATTGAGAAAGCCCCCTTTTTCTTTCTTTCTTTCTTTCTTTCTTTCTTTCTTTCTTTCTTTCTTTCCTTTGCAAAAAAGCAAGTATTTCTTGTTGGCTCTGTACATTCACAAGCGGCTCTGGTTAAAAATTAACTTAGGTCCATACAGTTCCGAGATGTTTGTAAAATTGAGAAGGGAGAATGGAGCTGCAGAGGATTACATATGGCCTGAAACCTGCACCCTGGGTGCATCCCTGAATCTATATCCTTACAGAGATTAGACTGCTAATTTTCTAATTGTCTATTTACAGGTTGCAGTGTCAAATAGATACGTATTTGGTTAACATTATATTTGCAATTTTTCTGAAGTAATGTTCTAATTATTTTTCTAACAATTCAGAAACAATTAGATTGTTATTTTTAGATACTTGTAAAATACACCTAGCAGTTCGACAGCATGTAAATGTGAGTAGAGAAATAGGTACCACTGTGAAAAGTGGGAAGATAAACAGTGTTCTGTGCGCAGAAATGCATTTGACCATTCGACCATGGACTTGCCCAATATTGGCTACTTGGTTTGGAAACAGAGATGATCACTGCCCCCAGAGTTGGACATGACTAGCATGCATGTGTGAGGGAAAACTTTACCTTAAAATACAGAAAAAGGCTAGGCTATGATTCACAACTTGTCATACAAAACACACTTAAATAGTAAGGCTACACATCCGGTTACAATAGAAATAACTCAAGCAATTGCAGTTACATTAGGGTCATTCTTCCTTGTGTTATAATAAAATAACTAAGTTATGCACAAAGAAATTAATCAACTCATTGGCTGAAATCCAGTTCAACTTTGCATAATATAATGCAATGCTAAAATAAGCCTGTGGCGGTCTGAATGTGCAATTCAACTGAACAATCAACCACGTTTCATGTTTCACCCATTGGTTGTCATGAAGGGGAAGTGCTTTGTGGGTACCACTTGGGCCCTGCCATGCTTTCTCCTAACATTGATGCCACTTTGCACTGCACACATAAAGCTGTGCAACAGGATTTCTGCCACCAGTTGTAAAGAGTAATTTCCAACCCCTCTACTGTGTATTTTATAATGCATTGGTATAACTTTTCCCCCCTCCTCCTCCTCCTCCTCCTCCTTCTACTACCCCAAAAACCACAACGCATAAAATTCTACCTGAAATGCATGGATAGTAATTCCATTTGTATAATATAAAAGGATTCTTTTTTAAAAAAATGTATTCATTTATACATAAGATATCTAATGCCGTCTCAACTGAATGGTTGCAGATGTTACAATCAAACCGAAATCTTTTCTTCCCACTGAAATTCTCCCGTACTGGCAAAACCTTCTTCTGCTGATTAATTTCAGAGATCTGCAGAAAGCAGAATGGAATTGGAAAGAACCTGCTATATAAGGCCATTGAGTCCAACACCCTGCTCAATGAAGGGATCGAAATCAAAGCAGATCTGACAGCCAGTTGTCCAAATTTCTCTTGAGTGCCTCCAGGTTTGGAGCACTCACCACCTCTTGAGGCAATTGGTACCATTGCCATACTGCTCTAACAGTTAAGAAGTTTTTTTCCCCTGGTATTCAGCTGAAAACTGGCTTCCTGTCATTTGAGCCTGTTATTATGTGTCCTGCACTCTGGGATTGAGAACAGATCCTGCTCCTCCGCTATATCACAAATTTTCAAGTATTTGAAGAGTACTATCCTATCTCTCCTCCATCGACTTTTCTGAAAGCTAACCATAATCACTTCTTTCAGTCTTCCTTCACAGGGCTTGGTTTCCAGTCCCCTGGTCATCCTTGTTGCCTTCTTCTGAACCTGTTCCAGTTTGATGACATCTCTCTTCAGATGAGACGCACAAAATAATGCAGGGCATGAGTAAAGTGGATAGAGGGAAGCTCTTCTCCCTCTCACAAAATAACAGAACTAGGGGACATACACTCAAATTGAGGGCTGGGAGACTAAAAACAGACAAAAGAAAATATTTTTCACCCAGCACGTTGTTAGTCTGTGGAACTCCCTGCCACAGGAGGTGGTGATGGCATCTGGCCTGGATGCCTTCAAAAGGGGATTGGACAGATTCCTGGAGGGAAAGTCCATCACAGGTTACAAACCATGATGGAGATATGTAATCTCCAGGCTTAAAACTGGGGCACTTCACGGGCCAGATACAGGGGAGTGGTATCAGGAGACAGATATCTAGTCTCATGCGCTCCTGGACACATTTGGTGGGGCCATTGTGAGATACAGGAAGCTGGACTGGATGGGCCTTTGGCCTGATCCAGCATGGCTCTTCTTATGTTCTTATGAGGGTTCCAGAACTGGACACAAGACTCTAGATGAGCCCTAATTAGTGCCAAATAGGAACTTCTGGTGGAATTAACCTGATGGCTAAGATTTACTTGCAGAAGAAACAGAAAGGGGGTGGAGATTGGGCAGGGCAGACCCAGATTGGTCCAAAGGCCATTATCCACACTAAAAATGCAGCCACAAATTCAGCCCAGGTGGTACAAGTTTCTGACACCACTAGGTTGCAAGAGGCGTAGCTTCCAGTGACCTAGGTTTGATTCCATCTTTGCAAGCTTTGTTGTGTTTCTCACTTGTCCCTGGTCTCTTCACAAGACATTTTCCAGGGCACCTTATGGTTCACCACACCAGCAGCATGATTCTTTTCCATTTCCATGTATTTTCATCCATGAGAAATGCAGTTCCATTCCAGTGGAAGCAACTGAGAGGGTCTGGAAATTCTTTAACGCCTAGGGAGTGTCACCACAAGCCACCTCTGTGTTTGAAATGTCGTCCTAGCCATTTCAGCAAGATGCATGGAGCCCAAACCAAAGCTTCCCATCAGAACGCATCATGTCATATCACTGCAATCAGGGTGTTACCATAAAAATAAGCACGTTTTTAAAAGAAGACACCAGGCCAGGAGCAATGTCAAGGTTGAATTTAGGAAAATAGGTTTTTAAAGGAGTGTCTCGCCAAGCCAAGAACATCCAAACAAAACCTGAAAAAAAATGTCTTGCGAAACTACAGTAATCCAGTTCCATTGGTTCATCCCATTAAAGAGTCAAGAAGTGTGGAGGGAGCCATGAGATGTAGGTACAGTAATTCTCAAAACCAGCCTAGGCAAGCAGAAGAGAGAGGGATAAACAGAAGATAATTCCCATAAGAAGAGATAGGCAGGAACCACTGCTTCAATGGTTCTTGCCAGGTCGTTTTGTGGCCAAACTTGTGTTCACGTCTAACCCCTTCCCTAGATTCATTTCAAAGAGCCTTGAAAACCTGGCTCTTTCAACAGGCCTGGCCGAGTTTTTCATTATACCATCTTAGTTGCAGTTTTGCCATCTCATTTTTAAAACCTTTTTTTCTCTTCAGCCTCTTAGGGCGTTTATACACGACCCCTAAACTCCGGGGAAAATGGCTCCCAGCTCCGGAGCTTAAAAATGTTTACCCACCAGCTCCGGAGTTAACAGGAAATTAAGTGCGATCCCGCCCACTTTAGCACGTCCCAGCGCAGCTTTCAGGTACCTGCTCTTTGTAGGTGAAAATTATTTGATCCGGTGTAAGGATAGTGAGTGTGGGGCTCTCCTTGCTTCTGTTTGTTGTTTTTTGGCTCCCGTCCCTTTAAGAGCTACTTTTACAGAGACGAGAGGCAGAACGAGGTGAGCGGCATGCTTTTCTTTCTCTTTTTCTCCCTCCCCTCACGCAGCCAGCAGCCAGGAAGTGCGGACGGGGGGTGGGGACACAGGAAGAGCGACGAACCCCTAAGATCTCTGGTCCAAATTTAAGTGGCCAGAGGATCTTAGGGGTCGTGTAAAAAGGCCCTTAGTTGAATTGTAATTTTAATCTCATTTAAGATAAATTTAATTCAATCAGTTTATATTCACATGATGTTACCGTGGTTGTACTGTTTTAATTGGTTATTTATATTTATTGGATGTGTAACCTGTATAGTTTTCTGTAAGCCGCCCAGAGTGGCCAGATGGGCACGGTATATATTTAATAAATAAATAAAATAAAAATAAATAAATTCCCAGCCAAACCTCCTTCAACAGAGAAACACTCAGAGGAAGTCACCAGAGGAGGCAGAGCAGAGAAGCCAGGTTACTGTCTTTGAGTGGATACCTGCCAGAGGAGACAGGACTGGGAAGTGCCAACACCTGTTTTGCCACAAAACGAACCAGCACGAACTGCTGAACCAGCTGTTCGTGCCAATCTCTATCCATAAGGTTTCTGCCCTGAGGTTCAGGACTTGGTACAAGCCCTCAAGTCTGTTTCTGCACCCTTTGTCCCAAACATCCCAGCCCATGATCTATCAAATAAATAGCAATTCAAAATTTCTGCTCCTGGAAGTTTCTACGAGCTGAGATCCAGCTTATAAATAAGTTGCAGTGGGCCTTGCAGAGTTTAATACGCAGGGATGACCACTTTTTCAAGGTTGGAAGAGGACTTCAAGCTACTTCCACATCAATACGTTTCATTTGGGACAGTCCATGGACCCATAAAAGTTGCTTGCTCTGAATTAAGATGGTGTAAAATCCCAGTTTAGTATACTAGAAGTGAACATCTTCTCAACTGCATGAAAGAAACCTAGACATTTTGGGGAAATGATTTATATATACAACATATAAAATGTGGGTAGGCAGGTTTAAGGTCTATAATTTGAACCTTATGAACCTACCCGGCAATTAAGATCTAGCCAGGGAGCCCTCCTGAGAGAGCCATCCCTGAAGGAGGTGAAAGGGATGGCTTGCAGGAAAAGGGCCTTTTCAGCAGCTGCCCCCAGGTGATGGAACGCCCTCCCAAGTGACATCCGCCTGGCGCCAACGCGGATGACATTTTGGCGCCAGGTTAAAAACCTTCCTGTTTCTGAAGTTTTTTAACTGACATAACATAGATTGTGGGTCCTGGTGGCAATTTTAATGTTTTGTGTTTAAATGTTTTTATTGTTTTAATTGTCCATTGCCTTTTTAACGTTTTAACTGTTTTAATTGTTCATTTTAATTGTAAACCGCCCAGAGACCTTTGGGTAGTGGGCGACATATAAGTTGTATAAATAAATAAATAAATAAATAAATAAATAAATAAATAAATAAATAAATAAATAAATAAAATTTTTAGGATCATAAAGGAGATGAGTTGTTCTTTGTATGACAAATTCTGGAATAAGGTCTGAATTTAAGTGCCTCATTCAAAATTTTCTAGTTTTGTGTCTTATTCACTGCTTCACCTACATCCTTATCTTGTATTTCACAGAGAACCATAGGTGGTAGGGACCTGAAAGCTCCATGTTTCTATTGCAGCCAGGGATCATTTGTGTCAGATGAAACATGTCCACAGATCTGATCATCGCTTCTCAAAATTTTCCTTTAGGTAGTACTGTACAGGGGCTTCAGACTTCCTAATCTACCCAATAACCCCTAGGTTCAAAATTCCCCACTAATTTGCAGTATCATCCCTAAATGTTGCACTGTGAGACCCTATCTGCTAGAAGTCCCAAAAACCCTGAGCATTGGGCTCAGGAGACCTGGATTCAAATTCCAGTTGAAAGTTCATAGAGGTTGGATAAAACCAACCTTTAATATCCTGGAGACCTGGGACCTTGCTAGAGTCTCCATACATTGGAACTGACTTAATGACTCAATGTGTACACACCGATTCAGCAATCTCTCAGCTCATAAGACAGCCTTATTACTCTTTGTTTCATAGACCAGTTCCCATCTGGTCTTACCTCTTAACCTCTGGGATATTTTCGAGTGAGAACCTTGTGATAAGATCATCTTAGGAAAACCTTCATGCGCAGATGCTACATGGGATACGGAAGAACCAACAAGGCTGAACATGACACTAATCAAAAGACAGGTCTTTCCTGCAAAGCTTCCATTGCCTTATATGGAGAACAATATGTCTGCAAAGTACAAGCATAGCAAATGCCATTGCCACCTGACAGTAAACAAACCAAGAATGCCTGACCTGACTAATGTGCACCGTCAAAGAAGTTCCAAGGGAGTGACAAATTGTTTGGCGCCATTTAATATATCGAAGTAAAGATAACCTTGGACAGAGCTACTTAACTGCTGCATTAAGTGCATTTAGGTGAACTCAATAAGAATTGATTTGCTCGCTGTGCTTCCCAAGTAGAATACGAGTTTTACAGAAAGTCCCAGTGCACCCATATTCAGGTATTTCCTATTGGCCTTGCCAGCACTGAGGGTCACTGGCATATGCTGGATTTGGAGAAAAATATAAGGTTGTAGGTGTAACAAATGTCTAGCATCTGGAAGGTACAGGAGTGGGGAAACTCCTTTTTTTTGGACATGTCCCAGCATCCCCAAGGCCAACTGTCTTGCTGGCTGGGAGGATTCTGGCAGCTTTCGGAGGCACGAGAAGGCTGTTGTTGTTTCTACTAAAAATAATTGTGTGCTCTCAAATCAATTCTGATTGATGGCAACCCTTTTCAGGGTTTTCTAGGTAAAGAGAATGCAGAAATGGTTTACCTCTTCTGGGTGGTATCCCTGGGACTGTTTAGCTTGCCCAAGGCCACACAGGTTGGTTGTATTCACAGGAGGCACAGGTTGGAATTGAACTCCGAACCACTGGCTCTGTAGCCAGAGACCTATCTCACTGTGCTATCCAGCCAGCTTCTCTTCCTTTTTTACATCTAGATTATAGTTATACTAAAATCAATTCCATTTGTCTGGTTTATTTCTTTCTTACCTTCACATCCCTTCTCTCCCCCCCCTTCCCCGATGACCTCAAGAAGGTTATATATGGGTCTCCTCCATTCAATTTGATCCTCCCAATAACCTATTGAGGTAGGTTGGGTTATGAAAGTCTGGCTTGTAAGCTTCATGACACAGGGGGATATATAGTATTTTTCCATGTGTCTTTTTGTCTTAAATTGTTAGACTAAAACTTGAGGGTTGTCTTATAAATGGAAGTAAGCTGAGAAGATATCTGTGTGGTTGCAAAACTTTGGGTTGGGAAAGTGGGGGTTGCCTTATACATGGGGGACATCTTATCAGTGGGAAAATATGGTGTGTGTGTGTGCGCGTGCGCGCATGCGCAAGTCCAAAACAACCATAGTGGCAACTGCAAGTTAACAGGGCCAAAATTGTAGTACATCCAGTGATTTTTCTCTCCCAAGTGAAAGAAAGGGAGGTAAAACAAGAGGGAATCAGTGCATCTAAAGAAAACTCCTTTGCTCTTCCACTGTTATTTGAGAAGCAGGAATTCAGTACAAATAACCAAGTAGTCCCAATCTCGGCCAGAATCAAGAGAGCAGCGAGGCAGCAAAGGTCAAATCCAATTGTGCAGAGCCACTCCCGTCATTAAGCGATTACATGCACTCATAAATTGTTGTTATTACTTTCTTTTGTGTGTGGGCACACCCCGTCTCCATCATATGCATTGAGGCTTAAGTATATAGTTGACTTCAGTTCCTTTGAATTATGGCACTGGTTGTTATTTCATATTGAAGAGGCCTGGCTGAGTACTACTTTTTGGACACAGTGAACAATTTCTTCCATGTGCCCTTACTAGGAAGCAAGGGAAAATCGTATTCCTTTGAAGACGTGATCCAACACCACCACCCACACGTCAAAACCTACATTCCTAACAATGCCAGCTGTGATCAAACAAAATCATCTGGAAAATCCTTGTAAACAAATGGGAAAGAATGGCTACTGAATTTTTTTGGTAGTAAGCTCGGCTGTTGTTTTCCAGAATTGAACAGAGCTTGTGGGGGAGAGTTCGACAAACAGATACTGTAGAAAAAATCTGCAGGCAAAAATCAAAGAAAAGCAAAATAAAACAAAAGACAGAAATCATGTGGCACCTTAAAGACTAAAGGCGCTTTTACATGACCCCTAAAATCCAACGCAAAGGGCTCCAAGATGTGGAGCTTAAAATTGTTTTCCCACCAGCTCCGGACTTAAAAAAAATTAAGTACGACCACGCCCACCTAAGCGCATCCCAGTGCATTTTCCAAGTACCTGGTCTCCGAAGGTGACAAATTTCTGATGCGGATTGCAAAGCAGTGAGTGCCGGGCTCTCCTTGCCTTGTTTGTTTGTTTGTTTGTTTTTTGCCCCCCGCCCCTTTAAGAGACTGGAATGCTTCCCGGGGCAGCTCCCCACGGCAGAGCAGAGGTGAGCCTGCATTCTTTTCTCCCTTTTTTTCTCCCTCCCCTCAAGCAGACAGGAGCAAGGGAGTGTGGAGGGTTGGGAACACAGCAAGAGGAGCAAACCCCCAAGATCTCTGGTCCGAATTTAAGTTGCCAGCGGATGTTAGGGATCGTGTAAAAGCACCCTAACTTTCATATTTTAATGTAACATTTCTTGGACATATCGGGAGGTAGCAATTGATCCGGAGGGGACTTGTGTTGTTTTAGAGGAAGGTAAGGGGGAAAGGCTGGTAAACCCAGTTTGGTGTAGAGAGTGGTTTTCAGGTATCTTCTTCAGCTGAATGTCTTCTCTGCAATTCCTTTGGGTGATCTAAAAATGCCTTTGGGGCTTGAACGACCATTTCACAGGGGTTGCCATGAGCCAGTGAAGAAAAAGGGTTGGGGGGGGAGGAAGGGGGAAAAGAGTGAGTTACAGCTTGATAGGTTGGAGAGGATGTCAGTCAATGGCAGCGGAGACTGTGATTGGCTGAGGGTGCCTGTAGAGGGAAGTTCTCTATGGCACCTGCGGCGGTGGCCTGCCAAAGGGAGCTTGTGGCCTCTTCCAAGAAGGGTGAGGGGTCACCAGAACATGAGGAACTGTATTAAAGGGTCGCGGCATTAGGAAGGTTGAGAACCGCTGCACTAAGGGAACGCGCAAAAAAACTTCCATTCTAACTCAGGGGAAAGGATATGCATAATAACATGTGGGGATCCAGCTGTGCCATTAGGGAGAATGTGGCAAATATTTCAAAAGAGAGATGTTTCAAAACGTGCATCGTTTGCACCAGACACCAGGAAGTAGAACTTACGAATCCTAGTAACCGTTAATGCAGACCTATATGCTGCTTAGCTCTGCTTTCAAATGTGTTATTCCAAGCCAGGCAAAACTTACTTTGTTTTTGTCTCAGCATAATATATATCATTATCACCATCATTATTATCATTATCATTTTAGCACTGCAGAGTTGGAATGGACTCACTGGACCATCGAGTCCAGTCCTTGTCAAGGAGGACCAGTGGTGAACTGAACTGACCTCTGGCTGTGCAGCCAGATACCTAAGCCACTCAACTATGCAGCAGTTATAATATATTTATATATATAGTTAAGGACTGGGGAGAAAAGCAAATCGAAAACTAAGAATTGACCTTCAAACAACTGAAATTTGAGATGGGCACTGACTGGGCTTCAGTGTGGTTCAGCGGATCAGGCCCAAAGTTGTGCAGTGGCCCCAGATTGTGTGCCCCACCTCCTCCTGCGGTCCACCCTATCAGAAACAGTGTTGCAGGTTTCTTGGCCCCACCTCATCCTCTGAACGGCCCTCATAGGAGAAGGTGGGGCATGGAACCCAAAGTACTTGTGATAATGCTTTATTTTCCTTTGATAGGGATAAGACAGAAAGGTCAAAACCATCCTCCATAGTTACGCAAATGCTGTAACTTTTGGAAGCAAATTGTCACGTTAAGAAATCATTGTAGCCATTATCAGATCCATGCTGGACCATACAACTCATATTGTTCACAGTGATTTATTTTAAATTTACAAGAATCCATATCCCAAAGTTACATTGGCATAACTAGGTTAGCAGATTGGAGCCAAAGGATGCTATTCATGGTTATATATTGGTACATTAGGTTTCGTCAAGCTGGAACCAATTTACAGCATTGCAAATAGGGCTTTCGGTGAATCTGAGCACTTAAGGAGTTCTCAAAGGCTTCCACAGTCGGGATCTAATAGCCTGAAAAACTCACAACAGCTACTTAAGGAGTGTTTTTACCACGTCCACAACACGGTACTGAACTCCCATGGCCAAGTGGGGATCTGAACCCAGGCCTCTTAAGTCATGGTCCATCACTTTATCTCCTACTACTACTATACCACACTAGTTATACTGAAGAATATACAGTGGTACCTCGACTTACGAGTTTAATCCATTCTGAATGCATGCTTATAAGTCGAACAACTCGTAAGCAAAGCAGATGTATCTAAAAAAAATGAAAAAAATTAAAAATGATAAAATAAAAAATGTAAGTAGAGCAGAACACATCTAAAATTTGTAAGGCAGCAGTTAAAACGGCAACAGTTTTCTGCTCTTAAGTCGAATTGTCATAAGTAGAGTTGCTCATAAGTAGAGGTACCACAGTATCTCTCTCTCTCTCTCTCTCTCTCTCACACACACACACACACACACACACACAGAGAGAGAGAGACACAGAGAGAGAGAGAGAGAGAGAGAGAGAGAGAGAGAGATTATAGATTATAGCACTGGTTCCCAAATCTTTTGACAGCACACTCCGTTTTTAATTATTGGTGCCTTCTTCTGTCTCTCTCCCCTTTGCCACCATCTGGGCCCTCTTAGTTTGACAAAAGAATAAATGCATAATTTAAAATTTAAAATAATCACCAAAATTTAATACCAGTTGGTTAAACAAAAAACAAACAGTTTTTTTTCTCTTGAGAAATCCTAAATTCCAGCAGTATCACGGAAAGCTGACAAACAACCATCCTTATAGAAGTTGGAATGTCCTTGCATGTCTTGGAAGGGACACACACATACCCCAGGAATTAGAGGATTTTCTTCAATGTAAGAAAGAGAACGTGTCCATCCAGAAGTTGAGCAAAATCCTCCATGGCTAAATTCCTATTGGCACACAAATAGGAACAGATGTTTCATAGAGGGAAGATGATGATTACTTGTTTCCATTTATCCATTTACTCTCTGTGTCTGTCCGCCTCTCTCCCATAAACGTAATGTGTTTCTGAGAGGCTGTTACCTTTATCCCCAATGTAACAGCCCAATGAAGTCATTCAGAATGAGAAAGAAGCCCTGTTCTAGCATTCATGGCATGGTGAAACTGAATGAATAGAGAAAGGAATCCCAACCTTGGGTCCCCAGATGTTCTTGGACTCAAACTCCCAGAAGCCTTCAACACCAGCTGCGCTGGCCAGGATTTCTGGGAACTGAAGTTCCAGAACACCTGGGGACCCAAGGGTGCAAACCACCGGAGTAGAGCAAGCAGGCTAGCATTCACGTCACGCTCCATGTGAGGAGCAATAAAGAAGGTAAGGTTCTGTACATGTGCAGGCTCTCTCTACCATAGGTGGCTTGTGAGCAGATGTAAGAAGACTCCAGCTTGGACTCTGAGATATCCCTGCTTTCCATGCAGTTTGGAACTCTTGAGTTATATGGATTCAGAAAGGCTAAAACAGGGGATGTTTCTGGGGGGGGGATGTTCCTGGGAAGAGGACAAAGATAAGGCTTCTCTGCTTCTCTCCTCATGAACTAAGGTGAACTCTACTGTGTATGCCTGGAGAATGGCTGGTTTCAGATCACCCAGTGTGTCCAGTGGTAATTTGAGCCTATTGAAGTTAAAAGGGGGGAGCCGTGTGGCCAATAGAAAATGCAAACGCAAGACTAGGCTAGAAAAGGTATCACCTGTAGCCTTATCTTGCACTTGAATTTGAGCCTGTCTCGCTCAAGTCCCCACCCACAACCCTAATTACTGTACCACACAGGATCTCGATCATGCTAATGTATAAAGATGCCACAAACCTGGAGAATAGATCCTGTTGTTGTTGTTGTTGTTGTTGTTGTTGTTGTTGTATGCTTATTGGTTTAATTTTCTTTGTACATCTACATATGTTACTTTTTGGTAGCCACCCAGAGTAATGGCCTGCCACTAGATGGGCAGACTTGAAATTCAATAAATAGATAAATAATTAATAAATAACAGATAAAATATGCATTATTCATAAAAGCAATAAAAGTATAATTCCATGTCACGGCATCTCAAAAAAGACATAGTGGAACTGGAAAGGGTGCAGAAGAGAGCGACTAAAATGATTACTGGGCTGGGGCACCTCCCTTATGAGGAAAGGCTAAAACATTTGGGGCTCTTTAGTCTGGAAAAAAGGCATCTGGGGGGATATGACTGAGACATACAAAATATTGCAGGGCATGAGTAAGGTGGATAGAGGGACGCTCTTCTCCCTCTCACAAAACACCAGAACTAGGGGACATCAACTCAAACTGAGGGTTGGGGGGATAAGAACAGATAAAAGAAAACAAATTTACCCACCATGTTGTTAGTCTGTAGAACTCCCTGCCTCATGATGTTGTGATGGCATCTGGCCTAGATGCCTTCAAAAGGGGAACGGACAGATTCCTGGAAGAAAAGTGCATCACAAATTATAAAACATGATGGAGATGTGTCATCTCCAGGCTTAAAACCAGGGTACTTCAAGGGCCAGATGCAGGGGAGTGGTATCAAGAGACAAATATCTAGTCTTGTGTGCTCCCAGACGCATCTGGTGGGGTCACTGTGAGATACAGGAAGCTGGACTAGATGGGCCTTTGGCCTGATCCAGCATGCTTCTTCTTGTGTTCACATATAAAACTTGGGCTGGATATCGCCAGTTGATTCCTCCATTTAACAATGATAATTTTTGTCCATGCTAATTAACAAGATCCCAATTCTCAGTTGCATTGAATATGGTCTAATTGTGCTGTCTGAGCCAAACTAACCCCCCTGATGTGGTATAATTATGTGTGACTTTCCTGTCCTAGAAAGCAACTTTGCTTCTGCGGTGTGTACAAGATCACTTCAAGCTCTCTCAGCAGCAAAAAAATGTACCAGCTGCAATTGGGAGAGTGAAATAAAGAAGAAAAAGAACAAGATATTCAAGTCTGGTTTCACACTGTTTTTATTTTCCCATGATGTTGGCTGTTTTGCTTGGCTGGCAGGCCTGGCCTAAGACACTTTACTACTCCACCCACATGCAAAATTGCCAGGCTAGCAAGCTCATCACACTTGTGTGGAAATGACCATGACATCTCTAGGCAAATGGCAATCGAAGAAGAGAAAGTTTGGTTTTGGTTTGTGTCAAGCGGCTTCAAAGCTTGGGCACCCATCTCCTTCCCGTTCCTGAACAAAATCCTAAGACTCAATGGTTCGCCACAAAGTGATTTGTACATGAGCCATGCTTTGTCGAGCTGTCAGTATGTCATACATGCTGTTTGTTTAGGAGGTGGTACAGAAAATCCAGAATAGTCTCTAACACAGAGATACAAATCATTTTGCAAGGGCTACTCAAGCTCCTTGACATTACCTGGACATGCTCCCACTGCTCAGGTGCAGGCCCCCCGAGTCCCCAAATGTTCTTGAAATAAAATTCCCAGAGGCTTCATCATTAGCTGTGCTAGCTAGTATTTCTGGGAGTTGTAGTCCAAAATCTAAGGGACCAAGGCTGAGAACCATTGATATAAGGGTGCTGACCTGACAGGCTTCAAGGGAACACCCGCCACTAATTCCTTCCTTAAAATTTTTGTTGCTGCTCCCCACAGTTAACATCTGCTGCTAGTAGTAAATGGCTCACTCTGGCTAGCGACAGAGCCTGCCATCCTAAGGTTGCAGTGATGCATTCCGGTGGCCTGTGAGAAAGCTGTGGAGTTTCACGGCAAGACAGATGTTGTAAGCCGTAGTGGAAATGAGTGGATGGAGAAGATGTATGTTTTTGGTTGCACTACCATGAGCTCCCTATTCAGCATCTGGAGAGACCAACCAGTTTTACCTGCTGTGTGAACTCATGTGGGTGGAGTTTCTCTTGAGTTTTCCCCAACACTGAAATTCTGGCTTTTCCACTAGGAGTCTTAGAGTCCAAGCTTCCTTTAATAAGCAGTTGATGCTTCATTTTCCAAATCTTATCAGCCTCTGGGATTTAGAAGGAGCTGTTCCAAGATGCTTCTGTGATAACACTCTTTAAAAACATCAATTAGCTAGCTTTTGAAAACCATTGTTTAAACCTGTCAGCAAAGCTGTGTACAGCCAAACCACAAACATTCCCTGTACTAAGAGTCAAATATTTCCAGGTCTACTCAGAGGGAAGCACAGAACTCTTGACTTCAGTATGACGTGGGATTATGATTTGCTTGTGTGCTCCACACATCTAGAGTGGATATCCAGTCTTCTTCCACCCATTTTAAAGTGCAGCTAACTATAGTTACAAAATGTGTTCAGCCATGCTGGCCGCATGGCCATGGACTTGCACAACACTGGCTCTTTGGCTTGAAAATGGAGATGATCACCACCCCTAGAGTTGGACATGACTAGAACATGTGTGGGGGAACCTTTACCTTTTATCTTTATTGCTATCCAATGGTGGCTCAGCGGGCTGGAGCGCTGAAAACTGCAAAGTCAGCCACTCGGTGGTTCAAATCCCGGATGCCACATGGCAGAGTGAGCTCCCATGGTTAACCCCAGCTCCTGTCAACCTAGCAGTTCGAAAGCATGTAAATGCAAGTAGATAAATAGGTATCACCCTAACAAGTGGGAAGGTAAATAGTGTTCTGTGTGCAGAAATGCATTCAGCGTTGCTGGCCACATGGCCAGTAACTTGCACAAAACTGGCTGTTTGGCTTAGAAACTGAGATGAGCGCCGCCCCTAGAGTCAGACATGACTAGCACACATGTGCGGGGGGGGGACCTTTACCTTTTTAACTATACAAAGCACAAATGGGCTCAAGAGGGGATTGACAGGGATGGCTTTGGTCAATGCTTGTTTTGACTACATCTACCAGGAAGCACCTTGGCAGCATGACCGGGGGATTTGGGCTAGAGGATTATGGGAAGACATCTTACGAAGCAGTTGTTTTTAAAATATGCTTTGAATTCAGATGAGGCCATTTTCACTCCCGTTTCTTCTCGATCAGTTTCCCCAAGATATTTTCTTACCTGAGGTAAAGGAAAAGGTGACACCTCTTCTCATATAAAGACAAAGGTGACTGGCACTTGCATTTCATTTAAACTCTGGCAATACGGTGGGATGGTCCACCCCAATGGAGGGCTACAGGTTGGTTTAGGGTTGTAGAAGAGAGATGACACCCCCACCCCAGCACAGGGTACTCTGTGCTCCAACAAAAGGCAATAAGGCTGCAGGAGGAGACGTCCAGAAGGCCCTCATCATCCACTTATTTAAGTATGTCTGTGAAGATTATCAGTCATCCAGGCGAGGTTATCCGGTAGTTGAATTATAGCAACTGGACCTCTTCTCTTTTGAGATCAAAATGCTTCACTACTCAATTCTGACAAAGCTATTTGAATGAGTAGTAAAATGTTTTGACCTCAAAAGAAGTCCAGTTGCCATGACTCAACTTTTGACCAATTTAAGAACTTGCTGCATTCTCTTTTGCCGCATGTAGTGGGTGGGAAACAAGTTTTCCATATTCTGTCTATAGCCTTTCCTCACTTCTTATAGGTTTATACCTGCTGTTTTGTTTGCTGTGGTAAGCAGCATGAATGGAAAAAGAAGAAGGAGGCAGCTTGTTTTTGTCACAAAGATCAGAATTGGGATGTAATTTTCAAAATAATCTGTTCCCATTACTCATTACAGTGTTTGAATAGGTGTCTATTACTGGCCAGCTTTCTATTGGATTTGCACAGTGTAAACCTAAAATCTGTCATGACTGTACATGATCTGTTCCATTTGGATATATCCAGGTCACACAATCGATTGCACACTCAGTTGTATGCCCTGTCGTGTGACAGATGGTCAGAAAGTTTAAAAAGCCAACTGGAGCAATTTCCTTTATCTGTGCGGCATTTTGTTAGAGGATTCCTGCAGGTGTTTTGTCTTCACAATAAATGTGACTTCCTATGTCACATTATGACATACACTCAAATTGAGGGCTGGGATAGTGAAAACAGACAAAAGAAAATATTTTTTTACCCAGTGTGTTGTTGGTCTGTGGAACTCCCTGCCACAGGATGTGGTGATGGCATCTGGCCTGGGGGCCTTCAAAAGGGGATTGGGCAGATTCCTGGAGGAAAAGTCCATCACAGGTTACAAACCATGATGGAGATGTGTAATCCCCAGGCTTAAAAATGGGTTATTTCAAGGACCAGATGCATGGGAGTGGTATCAGGAGACAGATATCTAGTTTTGTGCGCTCCCAGACACAATTGGTGGGGCCACTGTGAGATACAGGAAGCTGGACTAGATGGGCCTTTGGCCTGATCCAGCATGACTCTTTTTATGTTTTTAATTGTTCTGTTGCTCATCACTCATCTCAAAGTTGATAAAATGCAACAATTCTTCCAAATGTATTTTTAAAACTTTTGAAAGTAACTTGGGTCATTGAGATGAAGCAATTGATTCTCCCTCTCTTTGGGTTGATTGCTACCACATCTTGTCATATGAGAATGGATCTTTCTGTTCACACTTGGTTCTAAAACACTGCTTCTCTTCTTCTTTTTTTAAAAATAGTCTCTCTTAAAGAAATGGTTCAAAATATTTCAACAATCTTAAAGGAATGCTTTAAAATGAACTTGTGTGCTTTCCTTGTTTTGTTTTTGTAGTAGATTGGCACTTCTGCTCTAAAGTAAATATCCACTATTACTCCACTTAAGAAATGGTGAAACATCCTCTTAAAATAATCTTCCATGCTTGAGTTTGTCTGTTTGCTTGTTTTATAGGCCACTTTTCTCCCGATAAGGGGAGCCAAAGTGGTTCTCAGTTTTAAAAGGAATAAAGTTAAAAACATAATAAGTTAAACATTAAAAATAAAAGCAAAGTGGTCTGCTTATATATCGCTTTATATGACTTCAACTTCAAGTAGTCTCTGGGCAGTTTACAGTTTAATTACAGTATGCAAGCTACATTTGACCCCCACCCTGCAAGCTGGGTACTCATTTTACTGACCTCAGAAGAATGGAAGGCTGAGTCAACCATGAGGCAGCTACCTGGGATTGGACCCCAGATCGTGAGCACAGTTTTAGCTGCAATACAGGCATTTAACCACTGCACCATGATGCTTTTTAATTAACAAAATAATTGTTAATTTAAATATAATGGAATAATTAAAAGCAAGTAAACCTTAAAAGTATCTTAACTCTAAGAAGGCATTCAGGGACTCAGTCGTGGTTTTAAAAGCCAGCCTGAAAAGATGGGTCTTCAGCTATCAGAGGAAGGATAAAAGGGAGGGAGCCAGGCGGATCTCCCAAGGGAGAGTATTCCATAACATGGGAGCTACCACAGAGAAGGCCCTTCCCCACAACCCCACCAGCCATTCCTATGATGGCAATGGGAAGGAGGGTCTCCTCCAATGATCTTAAGTGCCGGGAAGGCTTATATGGGAAGATTCAGTCTTCAGATAGCCTGGACCCAACCTGTATAGGGCTTTATATGGAGTTTGTTGTGATTATAGTCGGCTGTTTCAATAGATCAGTTTGATAACTGAAAGCTTCTCATCTAAGCTGTGGGTGGTTGATGCTCACTCCATGGCTTATCCGTTTCAAATGTCAGACTCGGCTATCTTCCCAAAGAGCTCTTTCATAGATATTGAGGAAACCCTTTAAAACATTGTCTTCTGTGCAGGAATTTGCATATATGTTTGGTTTCCTTTAGCTAAGTGATGTTATTTCCGTGCTGGCTTTTGGGTTGGTGTTGCGCTTGTTAGTGGAGTACAGCCAACATGGAAAACTTCCACCCAAGAAGATCCTTCAGCCTGAATGTCATCCCCAAATCAAAACGCACCTCCAGAAGGCAGTTAAGGAAACTCTAGAAAGAACATAAGAAGAGCCATGCTGGATCAGGCCAAAGACCCATCTAGTCCAGCTTCCTATATCTCACAGTGGCCCCAACAGATGCATCTGGGAGCACACAAGACTAGATATCTGTCTCCTGATACCACTCCCCTGCATCTGGTCCTTGAAGTACCCCGGTTTTAAGCCTGGAGATGATACATCTCCATCATGGTTTGTAACCTGTCATGGACTTTTCCTCCAGGTTTGTATCATTGTGTGTGAAAAGCTGGTACCATTTTAAGCCTTGTGTCATCTGCAAGGTGAGGAAAATATCAATAGCATAGGCACATAATCAGGTATGTAACAGTCGGACAATTTCTCCATTTCATTGGCCCACCAGCACCTGCAGCACTTTCTAGCCACATTGCCTTTGCCAGTTGATATTCTGGAAAAGGCAGATTTTCCAGATTGTAGGCTGTTGCCAGTTTATTACTTTGATCCTTCTTTTATCCCACCCCAGGCTTAGATGAAGCAGTTCAATGAAGGAAGCTTTCCCAGATGCTTCAGCCATAGCCAAAATATACAGCAATCGTTATGAGGCAAGTGGACAAGACCGAATTTAAAGAATTGCCAATATTCTTGATTTTTTTTCTGCCATGTCTTATCCTTGGTTTGATTAATACCTACTCCTACACATTGGAAAACAGTATTATAGACTTTTACCTCTAGGGTGAAGTTGGAAACTTGAAAATTTATCAATCATTCATTCCTTACTTGTTTTTTTAGAATTGTTATGCTTTAAAAAAAAAAACAACCAGTCATTTCCCCTGTTGTTGCCAACTGGCTATATAAACATCTAAAACGAGATGTTCACCTCCTTTCTTTCTTTCTTTCTTTCTTTCTTTCTTTCTTTCTTTCTTTCTTTCTTTCTTTCTTTCTTTCTTTCTTTCTTTCTTTCTTATTTTTACCTTGCCTTTCTCTTTGGAAAGGACCCAAGGTGGCTTACAGTAATGAGGGGGACAGTATACAGTCCAGTACAATTAAGACATGCAGTATTCAAGTCTGAGATCAGGGAACTGAGGGGTATCTTACAGGATTAAAAGGCAACATTAAAGCTAAACAAGAACGGGTGCAGTTAAAGAAAAGATTATAAATTCCATGTAACCATGTATGGTACGTATGCCAGAATGCTGCTAAAATAAGTACAGTCTTTCTTTTTCTTTTTCTAAAAAAGTGGGTGCTTCTAAATTCATTTATCAGCAGAAATCTGAAATTCCTGTCTCTTTAAAAGCAAGCAAAAACAAAGCTACCTAGAGACTTCATAGCCGTGTGCATCACTGGACTATTTCCCAGAACACTTTTAAAATGACCCAGTATCCGCTTTCCTTTAGCAGTAGTGGGAAAAAACAACTGGTACGCTCATGTTTCACAGAGAGCACCTGACCCTCTGTATAATTGTTTTGCCAGTAGATTTCAAATACTTTTTACTCCAAACTGACTGCATAATTGCAGACCGAAAAGACCATTATCTAAAAATAAAAAAGAGTGGGAGAGTGGGGCAGAGAGGGGGAAGAGAGAGAGAGAGAGAGAGAGAGAGAGAGAGAGAGAGAGAGAGAGAGAGAGAGAGAGACCTTCTAAGATACGTATCTGCCAGACGCAACCAAGAATAAGCAATAAGTCAAATAGGCCTTCGTCCGGGAGCCATGCATGGAACTGCAACAGGCCAGCAGTAGCTGTCAATTTCCCTACAGCTCTGGAACTAAGCAAAGAGAGAGAGAGAGAGAGAGAGAGAGAGAGAGAGAGAGAGAGAGAGAGAGAGAGAGAGAGAGAGAGAGAGTTGATTAATAAAATGAGACTTTTACACACACACACACACACACACACACACACACAGAGAGAGAGAGAGAGAGAGAGAGAGAGAGAGAGAGCAATTGCAATTATGTTCTCTTGCTTATACAGTGGACCCTCATATAACAAACGGTTTGTAGGACAAAAAATCTGTACAACATAAAAAATTCTGGAGATAGGAGAAATTTGCTTAACAGAATTGTCTATGGGGCAAATCCGTACATCATAAAAATGGTTGCGATTAGGGATTACTCTGTTTTCAATGCATTCCTATGGGAAGTTTGTATAAAGGAAAATTTGATTAACATAATTTCATTTGGAACGAATTAATTTTTATACAAGGTACCACTGTACAGTGGACCCTTGTATAACAAACAGTTTGTATAGCATAAAATCTGTACAACATAAACAATTCTGGAGATAGGGGAAATTTGCTTAACATAATCCATACAACATAAAAATGGGATTACTCCGTTTTCAATGCATTCCTGTGGGAAATTTGTATAAAGGAAAATTTGCTTAACATAATTTTATTTGGAACGAATTAATCCCTTTGTACAAGGTACCACTGTGTTTGTTTCTAGACTTTTGCAACGATACAGACAGGAAGAGTAGCTTATAGCAAGTTCCTAGGCAAGGTTCTCCTCTAGGTAAGGAACAAGCCTAGACCTGCTGAGCTAGAGAGAATGTGAGACAGAGCAGAAAAGCAGGAGAGAGTGGCAATGACTGTGCAGAATGCCATTCATGCCGTGGCTGAGATGTGACAAGGGTCTGTGTATTGCTTTCCCAGCAACAATGGACTCATTAGCGCATCGTTATTCACTGTCAATATGTGCAGTTCCTTAAATGTATTTGCCAGATTGCCTCTTTCGCATGATCTGTCCTTGACCTCCGCAATTGCTCATTTTTTAAAAAGTGGAACAGATAGAATCAATCTGGTCAGCTTCAAACTGACCAGTAGCAGCGGATCCCTTTAAAGTGGTGGTGAACCTTCGGCACTCCAGATGTTTTGCAGCACAACGCCCAGAATTCTGAGCCCGGATTGCCAATGAAAAAGGACTATGGGAGCTGTAGTCCAAAACATCTGGAGCAGGGGTCCTCAAAGTTTTCAACCAGCGGGCCAGTCCACCACCACGCAAACACCACTGGGGGCCAGATCCCAGTCCACAAGCAGCTGCGGAGGCTGGCTTGCTCACAAAACAGGGGGTAGGTGGGGGGTTGCAATTGGTCCCAGGGGCCAGATTCAGGACCTTGGGGGGCCGAATCCAGGCCCGGGGCCTTAGGTTGAGGACCCCTGATCTGGAGTGTAGAAGGTTCACCACCACTGTTTTAGGACAAATGAGTGATGTTGCACTACAGGTTGAGGCTGTGGCCTGAGAACTCATGCTTTTGTTGTTGTTGTTCAGTCGTTCAGTCATGTCCGACTCTTCGTGACCCCATGGACAGAGCTCCCCAGGCCTTCCTATCTTCCACTGCCTCCCGGAGTTGGGTCAAATCCATATTGGTTGCATCGATGACACCATCCAACCATGTCATTCTCTGCCGTCCTCTTTTCCTTCTGCCTTCAATCTTTCCCAACATCAGGGACTTTTCCAAGGAGTCCTCTCTCCTCATGAGGTGGCCAAAGTACTGGAGCCTCATCTTCAAAATCTGTCCTCCCAGTGAACATCCGGGGTTGATTTCTTTCAGGATGGATAGGTTTGATCTCCTTGCAGTCCAGGGGACTCTCAAGACTCTCCTCCAGCACCACAGCTCAAAAGCATCGATTCTGCGGCGATCAGCCTTCTTTATAGTCCAGCATTCACTTCCATACATCACTACTGGAAAAGCCATAGCTTTGACTATCCTGACCTTAGTTGGCAAAGTGATGTCTCTGCTCTTTAGGATGCTACCTAGGTTTGCCATTGCTTTCCTCCCAAGTAGCATGCTTTCCTCTCTCTTTATTAGAGGCAGAGGGTCAGGCCCTTGACTGTGTTTCCCTCCTGATGAACTGCCAATGTCATCATGCTGTGAGAAGAGGGATGCGCAGTGTAGCAGCAGAAGAGAACCCCAACCTGTAGCAGCCAGTTATTACTGATGGCTCTGCCCACCATTGGCTGCTGAGTGTTCTGCCCTGGCAACCACACATTGGTGGTCAGTCACTGAAATCGACTAGACATGACTACACAAACTCTGTTTTTAAAATAACTTATAACTTTGTGTTTATACCTCTCCTTGTATGATTGCATTTCCATTGTTTAGTTTTATCCCTCATAACTTTAGATGGTCTACCTTACATGATTACATTGACTGATTACAGAAATACACCTGTGTTTTCAATGTCAGTTCCTAGAGATGGGCACAAAACGGATTTTTTTTGTTCCGTTATTCGTTTCGTTAAGTAACGAAACAAATAACGAACCTGGCGATGAAATAGGAACGAACCGAACCAAACCAAGAAAATTAGGTTAGTTATGTTTTGTTTATCGCAACACGTGATGAAATGAGCTGTTTTAAATGTTAAAAATTGTCCTGAATATCTGTAAAAACCCAGAGCTAATTATTTATTCTGCCTGATAATACCTACCAGGGGGTTGGGGGTCCTTAAAACGTGCATTTATGTCATTTCTCAGATCGCTGTATTTTTTTCCTTTAAGGTAGTTAAGTTTTGCAAAACACTTTGAGGCTGGGTGTGATAGGTTTTTCTGGGACTTCAGCTCCAATAAACCTTTATTACTGATATTGGGTGGAGCTGATGAGGGTTGAAGTCCAAAAGGCAAGCCCCCCCCCCAAAAAGCCCAAGGGGCCAAAGGTTCTACAACCCTCCCAATGTGGCTCTTTTGAGGCTAACCCAAGATATTTTACTGTAATGTTAATCTTAATTTTGATGTTAGTGTCGTGTATGTGTTTATATTAAGCTTTTGTTAGGATTGTGTTACATTATGTCTTATGATTTCTTCTAATCGTTAATCGTTTTATTAGTATGCTTTTTGTTGTTTTTTGTCATTTGCTGTCATAAGCTGCCTAGAGTGGCCAGTGGACCAGATGGGTAGGATATACTGTAAATGCAATGCAATGCAATGCAATATTCTACTGCCCAAGGTGGGGAAACAAATGCCCCAAAGGCCCTTTCACCATGTTTTCTGCTTCCTGGATAGTCCTTTGTCCCTTGGTTGGTCTTCCTTTAAACAGCTTTCTCAAGCCAACAGTTGAAGAAATCAGGGACTTTTTCACCCTATTATGACTTGCTCTGAAGAAGCGAAACTTTGGGTTGATTAAGAAGGAACCTGGAGAATCAAGAACGGCATCGGTTGCTGCACCAGTAATGATTGTTTCCTGTTTTTGTCACTGCAAAACGATTCTACCATTGATAACGGGTTAGACGGGTAGATCATCTTTTCCAACTCTACACTTCTAGATGTTCTCCTGGTTATATACTGTATTCCAGGTCCAAGAATTCTCCAGTCCTCACAGCCCAACAAATTTGGGGGTCTGTGGTCTCAAGAAGGTCAGGTTTCAAGTTGTTCTGGCCCAAGGCCGCTACTGCTTACCTGCTGCTGCATCCAGACTCCGGAACTCCCTCCCACTAGAGGCCAGGACTACCCCTCTTTGGGCAAGTTTTCCCTGAATGATGGACTGCCTATTATGTGTCTCTTAAATGAATTGATAGGTTCACATAGACTTTGTGTTTATAACTACAGTGGGACCCCGACTTAAGAGCAGCTCAACTTAAGAGCAATTTGACTTAAGAGCAGAAAACTGTTGGCGTTTTAAGTGCTGCCTTACAAATTTTAGATATGGTCTGCTCGACTTACAATATTTTTTTGTTTTTTAGATAGGGACCCTGATTTAGGAGTAGTTCAACTTAAGAGCATGCATTTGGAATGGATTAAATTTGTAAATTGAGCTACCACTGTACTTATAACCTTGTGTTTACATTGACACTATGTTTTCAATGTCAGTTTCCATCACTCATAACTTTTACATAGAATTATAGTCTCTTTTTAACTACACACATTTTCTTGTAGCTTTAATGTAATGTTGTCCATTAATGCTGTGTAAGATATCCCTCAATTCCCTGTTCTCAATACCTGAACATGTCTTAATTGTACTGGACTGTATATTACTGTAAGCGGCCTTGGGCGGGGTAAAAACTACCCTAAAATAAATACAAAAGTGGAATAGACTACTAGAAAATTAACAAAAACGCTGATAATATTTTGGGGCGAAAGACCCTTCCTCAGAGCAGTACCAATAGGTTATAACATGGCAAAAGCTGGATTTGCCAGGAGTTATTACTTAGATGTAAGGTCCTTGGCAAGATGGGGAAAAAAGCCAGGTAGTTTCTTATTTGAGGCTCAGAGCTTGGATGTTCTCAGGCTGCATCCGAAATGAAGGGAGGGAGGTGTTTGTGTTGTCCCAGTCCTTCCAAAGACTTCCAAAAGGGTCCTTTTCCAAGAAGAAAGGCGGGGTAAAGAATACTCTAAAATAAATAAACACCACAAAACATCCGGAGGGCACGGTGTGAATCTCTGGTCCGATTCTCCTCTTATCTGAATAGGAAGGAAGGATTTCTTTTTTTTAAAAGCGGCAGACCCGTGCATATTTTCCTGGAAGCAAGCTTCCCTGACCTTAGGGCTTACTTCAGAGTAAGCGTGCACAGGGTTGGGCTTGCAAGGAAGGGCATCCCAGCGCCGCAATGGATCGGATTAGATGGCTCGACTGCAAATCCCTCGCTTTGCTTCACAGCCGTCTGCAAATAATAATAAAAAAAAGCGAAGACATGCCTTTGCACGGCCCCTAGTCCCGCCTCTGGAGATCCGAGGCTTGCAAACAGACAAAACGCGCGGAGTTCAGCCGGGTTTACGCCGCCCCTGCCCCCGCTTCTCTCCTTCTCCACCCCGAATGCGCCTGGACTTTAGACTTTCACCCCTCCGCCTCCTCGTCGTCGACTTCTACCGCGCCCACGGATTCCTTCCCGAAGGAAGCGGGCAGACCTCCTCTTCTTCCGACACTTAACCTTAAATCCATTGACACGTGTTTTCTCCCGCCAAGGCGTGTGCACAACGACGACAACAACAATCCGGAGGTTGTGCACGCGTGCGTAGGCAGGTGCCTTCTTTCGTTTCTCCCCAGCCCGCGGGAACGGAAAAAAAACACATAGCAACCCACGATCATTGTTTGAAAAATAAATAAATAAATAAATAAATAAATAAATAAATAAATAAAAACTCCGATCTCGGCTTGTTTTTTTCCCCCTGCTGCTATATGTCTGAAGAAGTGCACATGTGCACGAAACGTCACGTTAAAATATGAAAGTTAGTCTTTAAGGTGCCACATGTTTGTGTCTTTTGTTTTGTTTTTCTTTGATTTTTGCCTGAATTGTTTTTAAAGGGGGCGCATTCCCGCTTCCTACCGATAGGGAGCGCACGGCTGTGTGTTTTTCCCCTCCTCCTCCTCCTCCTCCTCCTCCTCCTTTCCCCTTGGAGAACTGGGGGAGGGCGGAGCTTCGGAGCGCGCCTTCTCCGGGGGGCAGAAGTTGGTGGGGAGGGGAGAAGGAAGAGGGTTTGGAGGCGGGGCGAGCCCGGAGTCCTTGACGCGGGTTGGCGGCGCCGCCCTTGGGTGGGCGGGGCGTGGGTGCCTGCTCCTCCTCCTCCTCCTCCTCCTTTTCCGCCCAGCCTCCTTCGGCCCCTCCTTGGCCGCCTCCGTCCCAGGTGCTGTTGGTTGGGCTTGGAAGGAGCGCGGGGGGGAGGGGCCGCGCGCGCGCACTCTCCGGTGTGGACGGGGACGCGCATTCTCTTCGCTCCCTCTTCGCCTCTGCGCCGGGCGCGCGCTTTTCCCCTCCTCGCCCGGGCTGCTGCTGCTGCTGCTGCTGCTGCTGCTGCTGCTGCTGCTGCTGCTGCTGCGCCGCTCGGACATGGCGGCGGCGGCGGCGGCGGCGGATCTGTGCGCGGAGCGGCTGCGCTCGCTGCCCGCCCGCTGGAGCTACGGCATCAGCCGCGGCGGCCGCCTCTTCTTCATCAAGTGAGCCCAAGGGGTCCGTCCGGTCGACCCCACCGACGGACGGAGGAGGGACGGACGGGGAGGGAAAGGAGGGAAGGAAGGAAGGAAGGAAAGGGGGGGGGGCAGCATGGAAAGGCTGGGCGGGTGGTGGTGGTGGTGGTGGAAGATCCGCCGCCACCAAAGCCAAGCGAAGCAGGGCAGGGTCGGATCCTGCGGGGGTGCAAAGCGGCGTCGGTTCCCCCCCCCCCTTTTGCCCTGCCCGGGGTGGGGTCCCGGACTTGCACGGCGACGGCGGTTGCTGCTGCTGTTGCTGCTGCTGCTGCTAAAATGCAATTAATCCCGATCGGAGGCAATGTTCAGGGTCCGGTCGGGGAAGGCAGGCGGACGGGAAGGGGTGGGGGGTGGTGGAGGGTGCCTGGCTGGCTGCCGCCCGTCGTGGTCCCCGTCCCCCCTTCCCCGACACCCTCTCTTACTGGGCGCCTCTTCTCTCCTTGTTCTCTCTCTCTCCCCCCCCACACACACCCCCTTTCCACAGCGAGGAAGCGAAGAGCACGACTTGGCTGCACCCGCTGACGGGAGAGGCTGTGATCACCGGCCACCGCCGCAGCCCAGGTAAAGAGCGGAGCCTGGGAATTTTTTTGGGGGGGGCGGTGTTGCATCTCCTCCTCCTGCTCCTTCTCGGCTACTTTCCTTCCTTCCTTTCCCAAACCCTACGGGGAGAAAACGAAAAGACACCCTGGTGACTTAAGGATGGGGGGGGGGAGGAAGGCGGTTTCCCTTGGTCTCTCTCTCTCTCCCTCTTAATCTCTCTCTCCCCCTCCCTTGGCTTCTCCCAGGCTCCCCTGGCCAAAAGAATTACCACCCTCCTCCCCATGTTGAAATGCACAGGATTAAATCCTCTCCTCCCATCCCTTCATGTTGAGGAGACTTTCCTTGGGACCCTTTAATGCACCCCCGCCACCCCCAGGGTTGCATTATTATTCCAACACCCCCCATGTCTCACTTTGGGACGCTTGGACCTCCGAAATCCAGCCTTGAGCCCTCTTTCCCGCCTCCCTGCCAGTTTCTTGTCCCTGTGCTTAAAATACCCCCACATGCACATTTGGCTTTTTCCTTCGGCTTTTCTTAGCTTCTGCTGCCCCCCACCCCCAAGCCTGCCACACAGTGTGGCTCATCTCTGCCCATCCTGGAGCAATCCAATGGATTTGGTGTTTTCATCTTTGTTGGAATGGAGACCCCTATCCTGAAAACTATGGTCTGTGCCCCTGTTTTGGGGTCACTGGAGGATGGTATGCTTTATTTTGCACATACAAACACCCCCCTCCTCCCAATGTTTATCTCCTGGATTGCTTCCGCTTTTCTGTTTTTGGCTTGATAGTTTAAATGAGTGAACTGGTTATTTGGACTCCCACAATTCCATCAACTTTAAGGCATGTGTTCCCCATCCAACCATGATACCTCAGTTTTGAGACAGTCCTCTTTTCCTTCACTCTCTTATTGGGGCCTCAAGTCTGACATCAGCCCATTTGTACTGAGAAAGCTCTTCCTTACCCCACTACTCACTCCTCTTAATCCAATGTTTTCTTCTGACCCATCAGTCCCTGAAAGGCATTGTTTTCCTGTCAAGTTTACACATTTGTAACCTCCCTCCCTCCTTTCCTTTCTATCTCTGCTCTGCTAGCTCTCCTTTCTCGCACACCATCCAGTGAAACACCCTCCCGCCATCCCTTTTTTCATTCTTCTTTCAGGCTTTCCTTTTAAACTACAGTCATGCCTCGGATAACAAATGTTTCGGATAACAAATGGAAATTTCCAGGTATAGGGCTGCCTCGGATAACATATGTTCCCTATGGGCTGCCTCGGATAACGAATGTTTCTAAATGTCTTCCAAAAAAAAAGTGTACCCAGGATGTATTGCATCCCCGGTAGTTTGTGGAGGGGTGGGAGGAGTTAGAGTGTTTCTTAATGGTGTTTTGGAGTCATTCTGGACATTTTTTGGCTGATGAATTTGGACCTTTCAAACTTGGAAAGGTAGGGAGCTAGCTTTTATTAATCCCTGCATTGCTTTTCTTTGCATTTTTGGTGGGAACATGCTGGAGTAGTCTTTCTGCTTTTGTTTGTGTCTGTTTGCATTCCCCCCTGGCGGGAAAAGGCTGGGGTGGTTATGCTGCTTTCTTTTCTCCATGTTTTTCTCCATTGCACTGCCGGGGGGGGGGTGTTCTGGGGGTTTGTATTCTAGCACTGCATGCCTTTAAAGTGCACTTTATAAATATAAGTTCTGGGGGGACAGCTTTTTTGCCTTTTTTCAGACCTCTGGAACAGATTAATTGGTTTCCTGTTCATTTCAATGGGAAACCATGCTTCGGATAACAAATGTTTTCGGATAACAAATTGCCTCTGGGAACGAATTAAATTCATTATCAGAGGTACCACTGTATTGGTTTCTCAGCTGCTGGGCAGCTGATTCTAAGCTTTGAAGATGTTCCTGCTTGCTGTTTTGAACTGGTGGTTCTCAGAGAAGCCCAGATATTTTTCTTTCTGGAGAGAAACACCTAGAGAAAATCTTTGGTAGTATTTCAGAAGAAGCCCTGTCACACTTTTCAGGTGGTGTGCTAGCCCCTTGTTACCCACAATCACCCTCTCTCGCTAAATAAGAGTTCCTTCACAGGACACTGCTGTTTTAATCAGGGCTGTGGAGTCGGTAGATAAATGTTCCAACTCCGACTCCTAAGTTTTTTTGTACTTCCGACTCCCCGACTCCGGCTCCTTTGTATTAATATGTGAATGTATTTTATACATTCCTTGAAGAAAGAAAGGCAACATACATGTCATTACCACAGCACTACTGGCTGGGAAGCCAACAGTCTACTGTATTGAACAGTTTAAGCAAAAGACAAACACAATGAAAACAAAAAAGTTTTATTTTTTTATTAATTAATCAATTGGCTGGATAGTAGCAGCAGGCATAATTCCAATCTAAATTTAGTAGGAGTTGGAGTCGGTGCATCGTTTGCCGACTCTGACTCCAACTCCAGGTACCCAAAATTTCCTCTGACTCCTCAACTCTGACTCCGACTCAGACTCCACAGCCCTGGTTTTAATATTTACATTTCTACACCATCCTTTAAGTCAGCCACCCACCCATCCATCCTTCCCCTGTTATAAAGGGTCTTTCCTCGGCATGCACCAGCATTTGATGCTCTTCAGCTTCTCAGACGCCTTTCCACTGATACCTCCTTTCTCGTTTGGCTAAACATTGGCTGAAATCCTGTTGTGCAATTACATGTGTGTAATGCAAAGTGCAGAAGTGTTAGGGGAAAAAAATCTTGGCTGGATTGGAGTAATACCCATAAAGCACTTCCTCCAGTGTGATGTACAACATGAACCGCACGATTGTGCAACCACAGTGTGAGCTGCACAATGTTAACTTGAGAAGAATCTCAGCCAATGTCAAATATTGTCAAAGCAAACGAGTATCTCAGCTCTTTCCTGATAGTCTCTCTCATTTCCCCCTCACAGACACTCCTTAATCCCTAAATCCTTGCCTGATGCTGTTTCTAGTACTTCTTGTCTAGTACTCCCCAGTCAGGGGAGGAAAGGGGCTGATTTCATCCATAAGATTTAATTTGGCATTAGTGTAAGTTGCTGTATAGGGAGAATGCAAAACTTAACTTTGCTAGAGTGCACATTTTCTGTTTTAAAACCAAGGTGATCATCTTCACACAGTGCAGTCATGTCACAGAAGGGTCTTAAAATGCCCGTGTGGCATCTGTGAAAGTCCTCAGTAATTAATCTCTGTCCATCCTGTTAAGAGAAGTAAGTCTTAAACCTTCTATTTCTCTGGCTTCCTTTTGCCTTTTCCATAATGTCATGTCCACCTAATCAACTGAATTGCACTGATTCATAATTCTAATTTCTCCTTTATGCCCTTAGTGTTTCTTGCCCAATATGGAAAGACTTCTTTTCTATTTTTTATTGATCCTCTAACCCTTCGTGCTTCCACAGGCCTCATTAGTAATCATTACCACATGTTTGAGATGTTTTCCTTCCTCCCAGCTCGACATCTTCACTGTCTTCTTAACTACTGCCTCTTTCCTTTTCTCTTCATACCCTTCTGAACTAGTCAGCTGTACATAATTTGTCCAGTAATGGAATCCCAAGTCTTTTTGTTTCTTCAATGATCTGTCTAAGCACAACAATATTTTTCTTAGGCACCGCTAGACTCCCAGGCTCAGATATGCCTGAGCTCTCTTCATATTAGTTTTCCCCCCAAATTCGACTGGATTTTTTCAAAATCTGGCAGCCATTGCTAAATTGCAGAGCATCTGCTGTCATCTTGACACTCCCTAGTGGTCCACCCCATGGAACAAGCTTTCTGAACTGCTTAACCCTTTCAGCACTGAATGTAGAAATTGAAATCAAGTTGACTGGCACTTGTAGATCTCTGCAGTAGCCAGATGGTTAAAGATCTTCAATTTACCTAGGTTCGCTTTAGCAAGATCTGTCACTGACATTCGATATTCCCACTCTCCTTTCACTGACAGAAGCTCCTGTGTCAGTAGCTGAAATAAGCATTTGTAAACGAGACTAAAAATTATGCAGGCATGAATATGCTACAGGCTGCTGTCCAAAGTGACTTCCTTAGCATCTCGGTGGCAGATTGCAGGGCCAATGGGAGAGGATCCAGCTTTAACACACTTTTGAGGTTTGGATCACAGAACAGTGAGGGGAGTGCCTATTGCATGGTATAGGTTTTGTGATTTGTTTCTAGACTCAATTTTACTTAGGTTGTACCCATTAGGGTCAGTGGGTAAATAGCTTTTTGTAGTCAACCGAAATTTCTTTCAATGAGTATGTTCCAAGGATGTCTAAGCATGAATGCAGCCCATTTGTATTCAACTGAAATTTATTTCAGTGAGTATGTTCCAAGGATGTGTAAGCATGAATGCAGCCCGCTTTTATGAACCTTGACGGTCATGAATTTAAAGTGCATTTTTGAATGGATAAATCTGTTTTCATCCATAAGTAACTGCAAGACTATGTACATGGTGGCATTTGGGGAATTCTTATGGACCCACATGTGTGTGTGTGTGTGTGTGTGTGTGTGTGTGTGTGTAGCACCGTAATCACCAAAGCTTGCTGGCTGCTTTTAGAAATTCATAGCTTACACCTAAGTACATCCATCTGAAAGCCTTCCCTTTCAGGTAGGATGTAAGAGTGGGTGGTTTTTAACTGGGTGGAGATTGCTGATATGGCTTGGAAGAAAAGAGAGCAAGTGTTTGAAGAATGGTAAGGAACCTGAATGAGGGGAGAACATGGAAAAAGAAGGACTGACTGGGAATCTAAAGCAGCTGGTACAGTAGTCAAGCACACCCGTTCCCTAATGCCATGGGATGGTGGATTGTTTTTGAGTCAATCAGTTGTTTTTGCGCTTGTGCAAATGCATTGAGGAAGAAAGGTCAGTCTGTTGTATTGCTTAGGAGAACTGGTTCCATCATGCTTGTATGTTTATTGCTGACATACGTTATTTGTGACCAGTTTAGGAGGAGAGCTTTTTTGTTGTTGTGTTTGTCTTGCTGCCTAATCATATTTGTGGGGGATGGCTTGGGAAATGTCAAAACCAGATGTGTTTTAGAGTTGGGAGCCAGAACGGCTTGTTAATTGAGGGGAGTTCCCTGTTACTTGTTTAATTAGTGCTTGTGTTAATTGGGAAGTCCAACAGGAAAGGCTGAGGGGCAGATGTGCTTGGAGTGATTTGGCTGCTGAATGCTGCTTTCCATTATGTGGCATCCTTCTTCAAATGATGTCTGTCCCCCTGCTGGGTTTAGTCTTTTTTCTCTCCAAATGTATTTTGGGTCGTTCCCCCCCCGCCCCATCATTTGTGTTGTTGTTGTGCTTTGTGCATTTTGCCTGTGGTGCCAAAACATGTTGACGTCTATAGTGAAAAGTCTATTTTTTGTTCTACTTTTTTAAAAAAATATTTTAGGTAATGAAGCAGGGTTGTTTTCAGACAAATGGAGTTTCATCTTGGTGTTGGCATGGAGAATTCTGAACACTCTTGTAAAAATATTTGGATAACAGATTGTACCAATACAGCAACCAGGCCTGCTGCTATTTTTCTTACGTGGGAATGAATGGGGAGAGCTCTCTTAACACTGGCTTTGTGTAATATTCCCAGCTGTAATTTTGGTGCTTATTATGTTTGTCGAGGGTAAAATTCTACTTTTATGAATGCACTGTTTGAGCATAGCGTGTCCAGGACGTAGGTTTATTCTGTCTAGAAATATCCCATATTAACGTACAATGCCCCTCCAGAAGATAGTATCTTCTTGAAATTTCAGTGATCAGAATTTTCCTGTTGTGTGCTCTAGTCTGAGGTTCAAAAGCACAGTGCTATGCAGGACAAAAAGCAAAAAGGAGAAGCGCCTGTGTGAGCACCACAACAAACTTGTGTAATAAAACGCTTTAGAGATCAGCACAGACCTTGGTTCTGAGATTCTTGCCAGTTCCTACATGCAGCACTACAGGTGTCACATATTGCCCTTTCTCACCTCCTTGATCTACGACCCATTCACCAGACAGAGTGTACGCCTGTGCTTCTCAGCTAGTTGACCAGTCACCTACAGGAGCCTGGGCTTGAATCTTAGAATCATAGACTCATAGAGGTGGAAGAGACCTCAAGGGCCATCCAGTCCAGCCCCCTGCCATGCAGGAACCCCATCACAGTATTTTTGACAGATGGCCATCCAGCCTCTGTTCAAAAAATTCCAAAGAAGGAGACCCCACCACCCTTTGTGGCAGCATATTCCACTGCCAAACAGCTCCAACTGTCATGAAGTTCTTGCTAATGTTCAAATGGAATCTCTTTTCCTATAGTTTGAAACCATTGCCCCGAGTCCTAGTTTCTGAAGCCATGGAAAATAAACCTGTTCCCTCTTCAATATGACATCCTTTCAAATATTTAAACATAACTATCATATTCCCCCTCAGCCTTCGTTTTGAAAGGCTAAACATTCCCAGCTCCCTAAGCCGTTCCTCATAAGACATTTATTCCAGACCTTCAACCATCCTGTACCTGCTCAAGGTAGTCAACATACTTTTTAAATTGAGGTGCACAGAACTGGACACAGTACTCCAGGTGGGGTCTGATCAGAGCAGAATAGAGTGGTACTATCACTTCCCTTGATCTAGACACTATGGTTCTTTTGATGTTTGCCTGTCTCACTTCCTTGCCTGTGTGGGTGAACAGCCCAGTACTAGTCAAGCACCTGATGAGGAAGAGAGGAAAATGCTTTGGCTGGTGAGGGCACTGGGCAATCTAGCTCAGAAGGCAGGGCAATTGAACAGGTGACATCCATAGTGGTTCGCATGTGTAATGCTGAACTGAGGTTTGTGCAGTGGTTAAATGCCTGTATTACAGGTAAACTGCTCACGACCTGGGGTTCAATCCCACGTAGCAGGCTCATGGTTGACTCATCCTTCCATCCTTCCAAGGTCCGTAAAATGAGTACCCAGCTTGCAATACTAATATTAGAAGAAGTTTTTCATTTTATCAGTGTAAGTAGGATAGTAGACAAAGTGTTATAGACGAATACACTGAGGAACATTTCTCTAAGGTGGTCTTAAATATATTTACTAAAATGTAAATTAGTTTAGCAGTATGTTCAATGTGTGTTTGTCTTTTCTACTTATAAAAGTCTTAGCCTGTATTGGATGTAGAGCTGAACATTTTTTTTTCTTTCAAGGTAGTGAATGCTTGGTGCAAATAAATGGCGCTCAATCATGTGATCATTCTCTATCTGTTTTTCTCCCAGACCTACCGACCGGCTGGGAAGAAGCCTATACCTTTGAAGGGGCAAGGTACTACATAAAGTAAGTAGTATAGATCAAAGAACTGAGACGTTATGGAAAGTTCTGTTCAACCTGAATATAATTGTATATCTATCCGGCAGTCATTTCCATATTAATGACAATTTGCATGTATGCCAGTGTTCCTTGGAATGAGAATTTGGAATGTACAGAACAATTGTACTATAGTGGCTCTCCGGAAGTCAACATGACATATATTTTTATTTTTCTAGTGGCTGTGTAAGGCAGAGTAGGACGAGGAATAATAGTTTGCCAAAGGGCACCCATACATACCAGTCCTGTCCCATAAGGTGGAGTTTGTGGAAATTGGGACAGGGGTTTTCCACATGTGTTTTCTTATACTCCACTTAGACCACTGCTTACTTTGTTTGGAATGTATATCTGTGTTGCATGCACACATCACTGATTCAGTTTTAAACTTTCTATTTATATGTTTGGTATGTAAATGTGAATGTGATGCATAAAAAATGTGTCCCAGAACCAAAGGAGTTTAGTATTAAAGAAGGGTAGGCTGGCTGAGTATGATGTCTTCTTTAGAGTCTGCATTGGATTGGTTCTTTAAATAGTGTTGAATATTGGGTTTCCTGTTGAATATTGGTGGCCTTACAGTCTCTGGAAGATCTTTTTAACTTGTGGACGGACTGAGAGTTCTGGAAAAAATAAAATTGCGTACAGAGATAATATTGCAAAAGAAGAAGGTACAGTACCTACTCATAGGGAGTGAGTAACTGCTTTCTACTCACAGTTTTGTGGGGTCAAATATTTGGTATCTGTTGCCTAAGATATATTTCTTGCCTACCCAAGCTGTATTCCAAAGCAATTAGTATATATGAGGGCTATATAATGCAACATGACTCTTATTTCTGTTTACTTTCTAGTGATGGATTTATATTACTATGCTCTTATTACGTATTTAAGTTGTGTGTCTCAGTGCAGATGTTGTGATTCAGCATGCCGGTTGATAAGAACATAAGAAGAGCCATGCTGGATCAGGCCAAAGGCCCATCTAGTCCATCTTCCTGTATCTCACAGTGGCCCCACCAAATGCATCTGGGAACGCATGAGACTAGATATTTTTCTCCTGATACCATTCCCCTGCATCTGGCCCTTGAAGTACCCTGGTTTTAAGCATAAAGATTACACATCTCCATCATGGTTTGTAACCTGTGATGGACTTTTCCTCCAGGAATCTGTCCAATCTCCTTTTGAAGGCATCCAGGCCAGATGTCATCGCCACATCCTGTGGCAGGGAGTTCCACAGACTAACAACATGCTGGGTAAAAAACATTTTCTTGTGTCTGTTCTCACTCTCCCAACCCTCAGTTTGAGTGTATGTCCCCTAGTTCTGGTATTTTGTGAGAGGGAGAAGAGCATCCCTCTCTCCACTTGACTTATGCCCTGCATTATTTTGTACATCTCAATCATATTCCCGCTCAGGCGCCTTTTTCCAGACTAAAGAGCCCCAAATGTTTTAGCCTTTCCTCATAAGGGAGGTCTCCCAGCCCAGTAATCATTTTAGTTGCTTTCTTTGCAGCTTTTCCAGTTCCACTGTCTCTTTTGAGATGTGGTGATACATTTGACCTAAACATTTGAATCCCAGGCTCTTCAGGTTTGAAGCCACAAATAGGAATTATGATTCTAGAATGATGCATATTCACCTCTCAGCACATAACCTGGGAATATGGGATTCTGGTAATAAAAGAAAAAAATGGTTTGGGTAAATTGGGAAAACATTCAGCGTGGTTTTCAGTTTAATAGATCTGAACAAGGAAATGTTAGTTAAAGATGAATTAAATATGTGCATTATATGTAGAAGCGAACATGTTCAGTGTCTGGAATATCCAAGTAAAGTATCCCCATGCAGAAAAATCTCCCGTCTGAAATCCTGGCAAGTCAGTGAAATTCATTATGGATCATTTGATACCTTACAGTAGAAATGAGTTTTAATACCTTACAGAAATGAGTTTTAATACCTTACAGTATCAGGAGAAAAATATCTAGTCTCATGCGCTCTCAGACGCATCTGGTGGGGCCACTGTGAGATGCAGGAAGCTGGACTAGATGGGCCTTTGGCCTGATCCAGCATGGCTTTTCTTATGTTCTTATATGTTCTAAGTATTTGCAATTAAACAAATCGCTTATTTGCAAGGTTTTAATACAGTACTTAGATAGTTGGATCAGTGGTCTCATCCTTGGACAGTAGCTTCCTGTCATCTTAGTTATTTAAAGCATTTCTACCTATTCTTTGGCTGAATAGCTTCCTTGAGTGGCATATACAGGATCAATAAAAACAAGGCAGTCCCTGTCTGCAGACTTACAATCTAAGAGATGGGACCCGGTAAGAAATGTAGAGTGAGATTTATGGCTGAGCATTTGAGGGAAGAGGCTATAAACATCTAGCATTTGTGTAAAGTCTTGTGGTCCTTTGTTCTCTCTTTGTTTGCAAAACCTTGGATAAATTCTAGATATGGTTCTACAGGCCACAATAATGTCACTGAAACAGTGCAGTGATTGAGTAGTCAATTAAGTATTTCTTAAGGTTGCAATACTATATTTCTGCATTCAAACCTTCTGAAAGGTATGGTGCTCGCCATAATGTGTGGTTTCAAAACTGTGTCAGGCAAAATTAGCATTTTGGAGAGGTTCACTCTTTCTTTGAAGTTACATGTTTTAAACAGCTAAATACATACTTGAATGCTTTTGTACATCATGTCTAATCACAGCATCGGGACAGAAGGATGCTCTTTTAAGCCAGTTCCAAATATATTTTGAAAGTCTCTTGATGTTCAGATAAAGTCTAACTCTTTTAAGGAGATAAGTCCAGTGGAGGTTTCTCTGGATGTCCTTTCATCTTCATCTTAAGACCTTGTTGGCAGTAAGAAACCAGATGGTTGACAGAACTGAACAAATCTGAAATTACAATGCAGTAGCCAAAATCTAATTCAAAAATCATGTAAGGGAATTTGCCTGCATCTTAATGGCAAATTGCTGGTCATTAATGAGGTGCTAATTGCATTCCTGAGCAGAGCCACCCTAGGAATGCTACTAGCACCTCACTAATAAGAGTATAAACTCCATGGACATGGAGTCACGTAGAGTCGGTCACGACTGTAACGACACAACACACACACAATAAGAGTCAGTCTTTATATTAGCATCAAAAGGCCTTTAAAATCTGCCAAATAACTTTTGTACAATTTCCATTATGGAAGAGTAAATTAACAATATAATGCTGGACAATTGATATTTACCTGGAGTCAAGCCCCATTGAAGGCACTGGAACTTGCTGAGCGAGCCTGTATAAGATATGCTGTATCCAATCTCCATACAGTTATGTATGCCAGAAAAATTGGAGGCCTGTTAGTCCTAAGTGAAGAATCTTGAATGTGCTACTATTTTATAACCTGGATCTATTTGTCTTCCTCCAATATGGTTTGGAAATGTTTGAGCTAATAGATTATATCAGCAGTTCCCAACCATTTTGGCTTCGCAGCCCCCTTTATTTATGAACGACTGGCCAATGCTCTCTTTGCTTGGAGAACCCATTAAGGATCTCACTGCCACCTGTGGCAGGATATTGACACACACACACACCAGCTACCCCATCTCCCTTCCCAGAAGAACAATGAATCATCCAGAGATCCAGAGCCAACGGAAGAACCTGGTCATTCCCTACATGGCTGGAATGTCTGAAAAGCTTAAAAGGATATTTGGCAAACACTGCATCCCCACTAATGAGGGGATGCATCTAATGAGCCTGTTCAGATCATGGTCCACCTATGAACCTATTGAGACTATTAGCCACTTAAGAAAAATCCTCCATGGCTTGGGTCCAGAATATCTGTTGGAGCGTATCGTCCCCAAGATTAACCTCAGCCCGGTGCACCAGAACATCTAGGTAAAAAGAATGAATTGCACAGATATAGGATGGGGGATACTTGGCTGGAGAATAGTACCTGTGAAAGGGATCTGGGATTCTTGGTGGACCACAAATTGAACATAAGTCAGCAGTGTGATGCGGTGGCCAGGAAAGCCAATGCGATTCTTGGTTGCATCAACAGAACCATAGTGTCTAGATCAAGGGAAGTGATAGTACCACTCTATTCTGCTCTAGTCAGGCCCCACCTGGAGTACTGTGTCCAGCTCTGTGTGCCTCAATTTAAAAAGGATGTTGACAACCTTGAGCGGGTGCAGAGGAGGGCGACCAGGATGGTTGAGGGTTTGGAGGAAATGTCTTATGAGGAACAGCTTAGGGAACTGGGAATGTTTAGCCTCTCTAAAAGAAGGCTGAGGGGGGATATGATAGCTATGTTTAAATATTTGAAAGGATGTCATATTGAAGAGGGAACAGGTTTGTTTTCCATGGCTTCAGAGACTAGGACTCGGGGCAATGGTTTCAAACTACAGGAAAAGAGATTCCATTTGAACATTAGGAAGAACTTCATGACAGTTAGAGCTGTTCGGCAGTGGAATATGCTGCCACAAAGGGTGGTGGAGACTCCTTCTTTGGAGGTTTTTAAGCAAAGGCTGGATGGCCATCTGTCAGAAATATTGTGATGGGGCTTCCTGCATGGCAGGGGGTTGGACTGGATGGTCCTTGAGGTCTCTTCCAACTCTTTGATTCTGTGATCTCAAGCCCTAATGCTAAGAGTTGCTACTCCTTGGGAAGCTTGAAAGACCTCCATCAGAAACTGCTTTTTCCATTGCTCGTCCCATTTGGTGGAATCAGCTTCCCAGCGACATTAGGACCATGGAGCCCCTCTCAGCTTTTAGGAAGCGTTTAAAAACCTGGCTCTTCCAGGCTGTGTTCAGCAACTAATGGAGGTTAAGTGTCAATATTTTTTGTTCCCCTGCCACCATCATCTATCACATATTTACTATTTTTATTGGCTTTATATTTTTGGTGTTATGCTTTGTCTATATTTTCTCATTGTATTTCGTACTGCTATGTTGTGTTGTGAACTGCCCAGAGTTCCTAGGGAAAGTGGGTGGTCTAGAAATATAAATAAATAAATAAAATAAATAAATAAACAAACCTATTCATGCCATTGTCCATCTTATGAGCCTATTTTCAGACCAGAGTGACATGAGGTCAAAGTGAACTATAAAATGGAGGACTCGCAACTAGCTTTTCTCAGACTGACAAAGCTGTTTGGATGAGCAGCGAAACATTTCAGTCTCTCAAGAAAAGAAGCCCAGTTGCCATGACTCAACTTCCAGTTAAACTCACCTGGAGGACTGAGAATCTTCACAGACATATTCCCTCCCCTAATAGTCCTGTGGCCCAGTTCCTTCCTGACACAGGAAACTCAAGGAGTACTTCCATTGGGGATCATGGAGATGGGGCAATGAGAGCCAGGCATGTGGCTTCTATTTTCTGTTCCCGTTTGACAAAGAGCAATGAAGGCTGTAGAGGATGGCACTCCTAGCTGGTATTCATGGTGCCCCATGTAACCACAGTGCATGGTTTGGGGAACCCTTGGGTTGCATTATTCATATATGTTCATTTGAAGCTTCAAAATATGCCTTTCCAAATCTGGTCTTGGAATCTGAGGGACTTGAACGGTTTTCTAATCCGTGTTCTTGATTCTAAGATGGTTCTGTTTCCATAGAAAAGTATTTTTTAAACTGCCTTTTGTCAGTTCATCTGATAGAAGAATAATGGGAAGGGAAAATGTACCTATTGAAAAAAAATCATCTGTACGGTTTGTGCTTTTTTAAACACTCCCGTTTTACACCTCTTGCGGCATCTTGAGTACAGGGTGTTATTAGCATTGCTCTCTTGAACATCCGATTGTTCTGTTGTCATTGAAGCAATGATCTAAATATTGTGCCAAAGCTCAGAAAGCATATGCTCCTCTGTAGGATTCATAGCGTTAAATGAATCCTTGGCATTTATGTTTTGGAGAAGTGCATAGGGCTTGCTTTGTATACTTGCTGTTGAAATAATAAAAACGATAGTACAGTACTATGCTGCATCAAACTGGCAGTATTTTCTTTCTGTTAGTGCAACATTTTTCACAGCCAACCTCAAGAATATCCTAACAGAAAGATGTGAGATGAAACCTGACGAAGCCTCCTCTTAATCATTGCAACCTGGAGATTGCTTTTAACTCTGCAGCCTGAATAATTAGATTTTATTAAATAGTTAGGACTGCCTTGTTTTTCACCAGGAATGGTACATCAACTTAGTTGATGTAATACAACCAACTTAGTTGATGTGTTGATGTCAAGAAAGTCCACCTGTATTGGTTCCTACAGTGGTTGTGTGGTGAGTTGCTGGCAGCAATTTGTTCCAAAAAAACCCGGTGTTAACTTTCTGATCCACGTCACCAGAGGGGCATCTCTGAACTGGTTCTACAGCACACCCACCCATCTTGGAACTTGCTTCAAAGAAAGGAATCTAGACCACGTATCTTGCCACTTTTTTGAGCTTTTATGTTACTTCATCCCCACCCTCAGAATGCCCAGGTTGATGAAGATTCCTGCAGAATCCAACGCTGACTTACATTTACGATCTTCTAGTGGTCTAATAAAGGTATCAGCTATCCTTTTTACTCTGTATACACAGCATTTTCCCTCTTTTTAAAATGTTTCATATTAGGTTGTTTTTTTTTGTTAGTGACAGTACACTTTGGTAAAGGGAGCCTATTCTATGACCTGTTAGTTCCCTCAGGAGAGGAAGCCAAGAGGACACAGATAAATTCTTGGAGAGGCTGGTAAGGGATAGGCCAAATGGGATTAGGCTGGTGTAACTGGTTTCTGCATTTCAGGCTTGTTTGCTGGTGGCTTGTGTCTGGTGTGTATGTGAACTGGTGATACGTTGACAAAAAATAAAGACCAAGTACAGTACTGTATTTTTTTCTGTCTGTAAGATGCCCCCATATATAAAATGACCCCCATTTTTCCAACTCAAAATTAGTTTTGCAAGGTTCTCTCCTTGGCTTACTTCCATGTATAAGACGATCTTCAATTTTTATTCTAACAATTTTAGGCAAAAATATAGCCTTATATATGGGGAAATACTATTTCCTCCAAACCAGCACATAGACTTTTGAGAGAATGCATGCAACTCAAGTGGACGTTGGAAAATGGATCGCACTAGTGAAAATTTCTTTTGGTTGTGTTCCCCCATCAAATTCTAAACTGTGATTGGGAAGCTATTTGTGTACTAGTGATAGAAAACTGTTGGAATGTAGCAACAGCAATCTGTTAAGAACATAAGAACATACAGTAAGAAGAGCCATGCTGCTCTCATTATAAGAACATAAGAAGAGCCATGCAGGATCAGGCCAAAGGCCCATCTAGTCCAGCTTCCTGTATCTCACAGTGGCCCCACCAGATGCGTTTGGGAGCGCATGAGACTAGATATCTGTCTCCTGATAGCACTCCCCTGCATCTGGCCCTTGAAGTACATCGGTTTTAAGACAGGAAATTACACATCTCCCTCATGGTTAGTAACCTGTGATGGACTTTTCCTCCAGGAACCTGTCCAATCCCCTTTTGAAGGCATCCAGGCCAGATGCCATCACCATATCCTGTGTCAGGGAGGTCCACAGACTAACAACGCGCTGGGTGAAAAAAATATTTTCTTTTCTCTGTTCTTACTCTCCCAGGGAGAAGAGCTTCCCTCTTTCCACTTTACTCATGCCCTGCATTATTTTGTACGTTTTGTTAAAACGAGGATGACACCCTTCCCAGTTTGGTTTGACATCAGTGGAATACGCTACCAAAATGAAGCAACAAGCAGTTCGTTGGTGCTTGTATAGCTAGTTCCATTTCACCCACTACTGTAATTTTACAAAATATCTGTGTTTAGTATTCCCTTAATTTGGAGTATCATTGAAAATGATAAGCTTATTCATTTTGAAATTAGTTTTGAATTAATATTCAGTGATTCGATGAATGTTTGTTAATAAGACCCTTCTGTGTTTTCTTCTATGAATTTAGTCAGTGCTGAATTTCTGTTTATACTTGTGGTATTTTAGGAAGCTGGATGAAAATAAAGGTATAGTTGGGAAACCTAATTTCAACACACTGTTTGAATAGGAATATTTAATGATTTTGCCTCAGTAAAAGTAATACATTATGCTCATCCACGTTTGAAATCAAAAGTTTTGAAACTGCTTCTTAGTGAATTCTCTAACAAGCTCTTGGTGTATTAAATGGGTATGTGGCTGACATTGTGTTGTATTTTTCTGCCTTTGATGCAGTAAAACATGCTGGATAATTAAGGTTTGGAGTAAACGAACACCAAGCATGATTTTGGAGCAGACATTAGATAAGTGCTTCAAATTACATGTTGAAATTGAGTCATTTAAGAAGATATGATTATACATATTTGTAATGGGCCCGTTGTTACCTATACTCGTATCCGCTTCCTTTTGGTTGTTGATCCCATGCTTATTACAATGGGAAGTAAGTTCTAAAAAAATAGAGTTATGCCTGTTAATTAAATAGAGTTCTGCTCCTTAACAAGGTTTTGTTGAAAGTTGTGATAGTATTTTGCGTTTAACAAGCATAATGAAGGGTTTCAAAATTTGTTGTAATTAGGATTAGTTGAAAAGTATAATAATACACTTCAAAATATGTTAAATGTCTTTTCTGGAGTCTTAAAGGCTGATGAAGGGAATAGTAAATATAGTGAGTGTCTGACACTTTCATTTATTTATTTATTTAAAATAAAAATAAAAATAAAATACATCTGAGACTGGCCAGTCTAAGAGGTATTTACTATTAGATGCCTTTTTGAAAACAAACAAATGCTTGGCAGCAGTTCAGGCTGTGTGTGTGTGTGTGTGTGTGTGTGTGTGTGTGTGTGTGTTGTGTCATTACAGTCGTGACCGACGCTTCGTGACCCCTTGCCCATGTAGGTTTCTTGGCAGGAATACTAGAGTGGTTTGCCACTTCCTACTCCTACTAATGTTGATTCTGAAAATTCGACAGTAGTCAGTTAGCAGTTTTATGTCAAGTGTGTGTGTGTGGGGGGGATCAGAACTACTGAATGAAAAATAAGAATTCCATGGTAAAAATAAAGAAACATCTTAAACATAACCTTTAAGACTGAAACTTTATTTTTAATTTTAAAAAACAGGCTTATACATGTGCTGTCTATTCCTTAGGCGTATATCGTTAATCAGCATTTCTATAAATACACCTGCGGCTATGAGCAGTGTCAGTGTTCGAACTAAAATCTCAAGTGGCGTGTGTATCATATTTAAATATATGGTTGCTTAAAAATTATCCTAACTTCTCTTTCACTAACACTTTGAAACTATTTTTAGATTAGGAGGTGTAGCTTCTCAAATGAGGCATCAAGGGTTTCTCAAGTAAAGCACCAATGTTTTGGTGGCTACAAATCCCCAACCCAACTTGTTTACTCATTATAATGTCTGACAGTGGTGCCTGAGGACTCTTTGCTAGTTGTTCTACACCCAGTGAGTGGCAGACTTTAGAGGGTGTTGAAACAGAGCCAGGAACACAGAGTTTGAAATCCCTGTTCACCCAGGAAGCCTTACTGGAAGTAGATGAGACAGTCAGATTCATTTCTGTCTGATCTGCCCTTGTAAGAATAATATTGGGACAGTCAGATGGAGGGCTGTGTAGGCCATTGGATGTTATTTGGAGGAGCTGTGACATGTAAACACAATTTTCCATTGGAAGTATTTGAGTTTCTTATTTTTGTTCAAAGGAAGTGAGCTATCAGGATAGACCAGTATATGTGTGAAGCTTCAGAAATACATATACAGTAATCCCCCATCTATCACGGGGGTTAGGGACCTGACCCAACCCACAATAATTGAAAATCTGTGATATGTGGATGCTGGGCTGGGTTGGGACTGGGGGGGGCTCTCTGGGGCCTCCTACACTTACCTGAGGCCTGGCGCTGCTTTGAACAGGCCTCCAATGGGCTTCCCGAGCCTGTCAGACACCCCAGAAGTGGTTTCTGGTGATCCAGAACTCACTTCTGGTTCACCGGAAACCAGTTCTGGGGCCTTCGACAGGCCCGGGAAGCCTGTCGGAGGCTTGTTTGGGGCAACGCAATGGCCTGTGGTAAGTGCAAGAGGCTCCAAATCGGCCCAAGCAGCTTGCCCAAGGGGGCCTTGCATTTCATGTACTGCGGTCCCGCGATATACCGGGACTACAGTATATGAACCGCGAAATGACGGGGGACAACTGTAACCTGTATCTCTGGTGCTCAAACTATGCTGTGTGCTGTTGGGGCACTCACTGGGGTTTGGATTTTAAAAAATTATCAAATTTCTTATCTTGCTGCCTCTGCAGGTGACCTGTATAACATCCCAGAGGAGGAGGAAAGTTGGTTGTCACTTGAGAAACATTACAATACTGTGCAAGCATGAGATTTGGGCAAAAGCAGTTTGCATTGTGATTGCCTGTTGGCCACCTTTGCTGAAGGAAGCTGGTGACCCGTTGAAAGTGGAAATTGTGGATAAAGCTTTCAGATTTGATGCACACAGAGTCTGGCAGGTTAATAATCATGAAGATTAAAGGTTTATAGGGGGAGCTTGCAAAGATATAATAAAAAGGCAAAGCCTAGGTTGACTAATGCATATTTGCTTAACCTTGGCATCCCTTAAATGTGTTCTGGTCTGTTCCAGAGTGTTTTGCCTTAGCAGGTACTTAGCTTTATTGGTTAGTGAACATTTAATATAAAAAAATAACCTTGTGAACCATTTAAGTTGAAATGTTCACTTAAAATATTCCCAGTATTATTGTAGCTTCTTAGCCAGGACAGCTGTAGAGGAATGAAAATTTAAGAAATGTGTATATAAAAACATTTGGGTAAAGAAAGTAAAAAAACAACAACTTGTGCAAACATTTCCACTGTGCCAACGTCAAGAGTGCTTATGGGAAAGTGACAGCCAAGTTGTTCTTGAGTTCCTCACATTTATTTTGACTCTCCTTGTTTCTTGCTAGCAGTTGTTTGCACTTGTGAACTATTGTTAATTAAATATACTAACACCTTCTGGTTTCCTAGGGTAGATCTATCCATGGGAGGATTTTAATGATTAAGTCTTCTTGGGAAGGCCTATTACTGTGCAAAGAGCAGCACCTGGAATAATAAAAGTTTTATCCTGAGTTAGGTTTCCCGCTATGAGAGTAATATAAATATTAACTCACTTGGCTCTTTCAAGGTACTTATACATTGTTTTGTGATGGCCAGAGTGTTTCTTGTACAATTCTAAGTTGTTAAGTATTTCTAATTCACACACCCCAAGGTCTTGAGGCTTCTTTGGAGTCCCTGTCATTGTGGAGAAGGTGTGAGATGTGGGAAGATCTTATCTCCAAAAAAGCACTGAACAGCTTCCCATGAAAAAGGGGATCCCAGTGGAGCTTTAGGACCTTTTTGGGGGGGGGGGAGAGGAGAGTCAGAAAAAAATTAATTTCTGAAAAATCACAATAGCTGATGAAATCACCAATTTATTTAATTAATTAATTTTTATACCACCCATCTGGCAGCGAGGTCACTCTGTGGCAACCTACCGTATTTTTCTGTCTTTAAGACGCCCCCATGTATGAAACAATGTCCCACTTTTCCAACCCAACATTATAGTCCAGTGATGGCAAACTTTTTAGAGACTGAGTGCCCAAACTGCGATTCAAGATCCACGAATTATTCGCAAAGTGCCAATACAGCAATTTAACCTGAATACAGGTGGCTGTGGAGGGGTGATGTCAGGTCCCCTCGGAAAGGGCTCCGAGTGCCCCCTTTGGCTCCCGTGCCATAGGTTCGCCAACACTGTTATAGTCGATCAGCTGCTAGGCAGGTGCATGTGCCAAAGACAGCAGGCTCCTTCCTGGAAGGGAAGCCAGGTTACTGTCTCTGAATATGGCAGAAGAGGAGGAGGAGGTGGCACGGTCAAGTGGGAAGGCAATGTGACTTTGGGAAGGGGAAAGTTAGGCATCTGTTTTGTGGAAGCAGAGTGGAAAAAAGTTTCAGCAAAATGGTTTCCACCAGTTGAATCATGAACGAGCATGTCATGGCTTTTCCAGTTCGTAGTTTGGCTAGTGCCCATCTCTAATAATAGTGCTTCAGGAATGCCTTTATGTCTTTGAATTTTCATGCCCTTCTTCTCTGGAAGTTGTGTCATGGCAACTGGACTTGTTTTTTTGAGAGATCGAAACATTTCGCTGCTCATCCAAATCTGAGGTAACTTAGTGATGAGGCCTCCAATTTATAGTTCACCTTGATTTTACATCACCCTGTTCTGAATAGGCTCATAAGTTGGGTAGTGGCTTGAATAGGCTCATTAGGTGGACAATGGCCTGGGGTGCATGAAAGTCCCACCTATGCATCCCTTCCCAACACCAGTTAAGTCCCACCTATGCCACCCTTCCCAACACCCATTAACACCCAACACCCAGTAAGACTGACGAAGCTACTTGGATGAGTAGCAAAATGTTTCTATCTCTCAAGAGAAGAAGTCCAGTTGCCATGACTTAACTTCCAGATATCTCACCTGGATGATTGAGAATCTTCACATACTACCCTATTCAGGGACTCCATTGTATCTTAGTTGCTTTCTCAGAAGAGTGTCAGTACCCATATATTGCCAATCAAATACGTGTGTGTGAGAAGAATCAGTGTGCTATATACCTTCCATTCTACAGTAGGCATAGCATTGTTACATGGCACATTGGCATTTAGAGGTATTCCTATACTCCAGTACTTCACTCACATAGAAAAAAGTGTCTACCTTTAAAGGTTCATGACCTTCTCAGGCTTTACTTCCTGTTGTTAAGTGTGAATAAAAACAAACAAACTAAATTTACTTTGGTGCTTCCTGGGAGTTGTAGCCTTGCTGCTCTGGCATTTTCCCATGTAGCTTGCAATGCAGACTCTGTTTCCGTAACTTTTGTTGCATACAAGTTATACAGTATCTGGTGTAATCATTCATATAACAGGAAGCTGCAGTTCCACTCTCTAAAGCTGGTTTAATTAATTTAAATCTGCTTAATGTTATGAGAGTAAAATTAAATTGGATTAATTGGGAAGATGTTTGAGACACTGAAGCCAATTAATAACTTCACTTGGTTTTTAAACGGCTCTCTCGTTTTTCTAAGGCTGATGTTTCACTCCTAGTCTTAAATTGTTTATGGATTTCTGAGGAGAACAAATGAAATGTGTATTGTTTCTGGCCAGAAACTATCACCGGGAAGTGATTTATTTCATATAATTTGAATTTCAGGAGCTAATGCTTATGGCAAAGAGAGGAAAATGTGGTGCATGTATTACATCCAATGAGGTTTTTGTTTCCAGCCTATTAGAACAGTGGAGGGGAAACAAGAGTGTTTTGTTTTGGGTTTAGGTGGTGTTTTTGCATGTTGAGTTGAGGTTATTTGGGAAAAACAGTATTTTAGATCATAATTCTTGGCATCTGCTCAAAACTATGTCTGTTGAGTTCAGCTTCTCTGGCTTCTGGGTAAATGTGTATAAGATTAAGGTCTAAATATATTTGCAGGTTTATACTGTATACATGTTTATTCATCTGTCCCTGCTAACTTTAGTGGTGTCCACCCCCCCATGAAATATGTTTTGGATAGCTTTTACATATTGAATTTCTTCCCTTACTTGTTCTCTTATTTGTACATGTGAAAGCTGAACAAACATGTTGATACATCTGTGTTGAGAAAACTGAAGACCATATTTGGGTTTACAGATCAAAACTGCCCTACTAGGAAGTCGAGATAAAATATACAGAGAGATTGCTGCTTTTTCAGCATGTGTTGTGTCTTAACTGATTGTCTTTATCAAATTCATCATAATTTAGTCAAACGTGAGACTGTGTTTTGTGGAGTGGAACAAGTTAAACTGCTGCAGTAGCTGGATTATCCCTTCATGGGATGACAGTGGTGGAATTTTTATTTTTGTATTTTTGCCTGTAGTAGCTAAATGCTTGCATCCTGGACTGGAGTGTGTGGTGATGTGCCAGATTGCACTTGCCCAGTGCTTGAAACCAGTATTTGAAATGAATTGAATTATCTATCTTGCTGGTGCATTCATACTAGAACACAAAAGCATCATCTTTTTTTGCCAGTTGCTTGAATTTGATTCTGATTTTTTGCATGTTCTTCTATATGCTTCCATCCTGGAGGAGCAGGAAAGTATGGTGAAGAGGTTTTAGGGAACTGTATTGATTCTGAGATAAAGCATTGTCCTGTTTGTTGTGTGAGAGATTATGTGTCTTTTTTGTACATGGCTGTCCTCATCAGGACACCTTGCAGACAGTCCTGAATGAGCAACTGGTAAAGTTGCTTTAGTGCAATTAATATGACACCATTTTATGTGAGAGTTGATTCAATGGCTGGAGAAAAGGAGATAAATGTAACATATTTTGAAATATTGAAATGAATCAGAATTTCAAAACGTTGCGATTCTAGTTGCGGTCTTCATGTGCCTGGATTTTGGACTGCTGATTAGCTTGTCCTCCGGAAGATACAAGAAAGACATTGCCGACTTAGGCACTAGTGGCTGAATAGAGTGAAAACATGTAATTGTCCAGCAGTGCTAAGATGTTATTATGTGTGGCAAACACAGGGAAGGTTGGGAGGAAGCTAGAGTTTTAAGACAAACTGGGATGATGCTACCTTTGCGCTGCAGCTGTCAACACATCCGCTTGGATATCGTTCACTGGCAGAACTAGCCAGGACTGTTAAATATGTACTTTCAAGCTCTCTTGCCACTAATCCTGTACAGATTTGGCCTGCTTGAATAGATCCATGAATAATCTACCTTGTGCAAGGCGCCCATGCTTTCATCTCTCTTGTAGCAATGCAGCAATGTCTTTCAGGAGGAGAACACAACACTGTCCCAGAAACAAGTCTATGTTAAACACTCCAAATACAGGTTTTTGTTTGTTTGTTTGTTTGTTTGGCTGATTAGGAAATGGGAAATGGGGAAAGGAAGCTGAGTGATAACAGCTGCCCCTTGTGGTTCATGGCATAGGTGACAAATCAACCAGTGGTGTTGGGTGAATCCAGGAACAAAGATGGAATCTGGTATTGATGCAGCCATGTTATGGCATGCGTAGGTGGTTCACTCACAAGAGCCCCAACCTTGCTCCCCAACACTCCATTTATTTAACCCATAATTTAGTTCAAGACCAGAAACAGTGAGAAATAGGTTTACCTATGGTTTCCTCCTTTGCTTGTTTTCAAAGCTGGCCTTTGAAATGTGATTTGCATTCATTTTCTCATTTTCATCCTCATGCCCTCCCAGGTCATGAGGGGGCTGAACAATAGTCCCTGTAATGTTCTGACCTGCTGGAAGGGCTCGCTTTCTCTCGTGCATGCCTCCTCCACCACCCTTTTCCCAGGCTTTATTTGGGACCAGAACCAAAAGGGCTGTAAATAATAGGTGTGGATGCTCGGAGGAGGAACGGTGCACAGAGGGGAGGGGAGTTTCGTACCTTAGAGAAAACCTTGTGGGTGGGGATACAGTTGAACCCTGATTGTCCAGCTTGGAAGATGAGCTGAACTGAGGGTACTCTAAACCTAATGAGGATAGTACCCTGTTTTGCCTTAATGGACCAGCTTCATTGGACAAACAAGGTTTGAACTTGACCATGTCAATTTGGCACTGATGAAGGAAAAACATGTCTACTATTTGGTTTTTTTCTGCTTCAGATCTGGTCGATACAGAAATGGCACTCAAAAACAAACCATTTCACACTCTTGAGGGGGTATCTGATGGACCCTCTCCAGAAGGTCTTGTAGAATTCCATGTTTTGGAAAGCTATCAAAATTGGGAAATGTTAATCATCTTAGTAATGAAATGGACAGATACTTGGTTGGACGCTCTCAGGTCCAGGATGCCTAGACGTGTTTGTAAATGGTGGTTTTCCATTGCTTTGAAGCATTATTTTTGTTGTGGTTTAGAGGGCAAAAGTATAACAGCCAGTTCACCTGCTGAATTCTTTTTCTTTGTACCTTCCTCCTTTTCGTTCAAAGAATTTCGGTATCTCTGGCAAGTTGTTTCAACATGGGGAAGTGTTTAGGAGCCTTGGCATTGGGGCGGGAGGGGAGGAGACCTTTAACGTCTGAAAATGGCCAACTCTTTATGTTTTGCCATGTATTAACGGACAGTTTCTAATCTTAGAGATCGTTTGACTGAAGTCTTGTTTGTTTGCTGATTTTTTTTTACATGCATGGTTTCTGAACTCATGTTTGTTCATGCTTTGGAATCCTTTTGGCTTCACATTGTGAAATAATTGAGAGTAAAAGCATGATTTTATAAATTTGTACTGAATCACAAATGATCAGGCAGTCCTCTGTCATAAATTCTGGTGATTCTGTTAGCAACTATTGTGAACTACAGTACCCAGATATTTACAAGCACAATAAAACATGCTGTATTTTTTTACAGAGCTCTTGAAAGAAAAACATACACAATGACTTGGTGCATACCAAGTTTGATGTCCTTTTAAAATTGAGAGAAGTATTATTATAGTAATTGTTTCAAAATGACAGAAGTAAATATTAAACTAATTTAATTTTATTATCATTGGGTGATTAATATGTCTTAGAGTATATGTGAACATGGAATAAACAGTCTAAAGCATACAGCATGGCAGCTAAAACAGTAAGCTAGCAGTATTTAATTTGATGGATCTCAGTTTTGAGGCATTTTAAACACAGTTTCTAAGTTAAGGGATGGATTTTTAAGTCCAGTTCTGATCCCAGCAACTTGTTTTAGAAATGAGAAACTACAGTACAGTGGTACCTTGTATAAAGGAATTAATTCGTTCCAAATGAAATTATGTTAAGCAAATTTTCCTTTATACAAATTCCCATAGGAATGCATTGAAAGCAGAGTAATCCCATTTTTATGTTGTACGGATTTTCCCCATAGGCAATTATGTTAAGCAAATTTTCCCTATCTCCGGAATTTTTTATGTTGTACAAATTTTATGTTATAGAAGCTGTTTGTTATACAAGGGTCCACTGTATACTATATAGGTTTGCATGTAAAGCTAACCTGCAAGTTGGCTTTATGTGCAGGAGCCGGATTGAACATAGGCACACATGATCCCTACTCTACTTCCTCCTTGCGAGTAGGATGACCCCCATTTACTAGAAGCTGAGATAAACCAGTAAAATAGATTTGGAAAGATTCAAGTCTAACAAAAAGAAACTGATGGCCGAATTCCTATTGCACATGACTCTTTCAGAACAGCGTTGCCATTATCCGGAAGAAGAAGATATCCTCCTTCCACTTGTAGGTTTCACATAATGAAATAGACCACTTGTCATTTGGGCAAATTATGGGACAGAAGGTGGTAGTCCTTAATTGCTGCAAATATCTGCTTCTGGTGAAATAATTGTCCTTCTGCAGCAGATTTTCTGACATTTCTTCATTACTTTATATGGTTGATAGAATTTACTTTCTCAAGATGGGGCAATAGCATAGTTAAAGGGGTTCCAGCCTTGGGTAAAACCCAGGTATCTTGGACCAGCTTCCAGAGCTGGTGGTGAAGGCTTATGACTATTGTAGTCCAAGAACAGCTGGGTTACCCAGTTTGGGAACTACTGGCACAGATGGAATTAGGAGGAAATTAAATGCATTCATGAATGTGATTGATGAATTATGGTATGCAGGTTCTTAGTAATGATGGGTATATTGAACCCTTTAGGTCAAAAGTAGAAGTATCCTGGAGGTGAAAGATAATATCAGGAGAAAGCTTTTACAGTGGTCCCCGCCCTTTTGTGGTTCATATACTGCGCTCCCACTCCGAAAGACTCCGAGGACCTTTCTAGGCCTGTCAGAGGCCTCAGAAATGATTTTCAGTGATCCAGAAGTGACTCAGTTTATTGGAAGTCACTTCCGGTTCGCAGGGAGGCCTTTGGGCCCTCACAGGCCTGTTTGGGGCAGCCCCAGGCAGGGGTAAGTACAAGAGCCCCCAGTTAGTCCCCCAGGCCTGACATAACCTGCATCCACATATTGTGGATTTTCAATTATCACAGGTCAGGTCGGGTCCCTAACCCTCGCAATAGGCAGGGGGTTGCTGTATTTCCTTAACTTGAATGTGGGCTTCCTATAGTTAGTTGCTTGGCTGCCTTAAGGAATGAATTGCTGGACTAGATGGAATAGGGCACTGCTATTGCTGATCATAGGTTCTCAACAGAGCACAACAAAGAACACACGTCTGGAATGTCCCTTTGTAGATAGATCTTACAAGAGAGCACTTCAGTCTACCATGTGCTGTTGGGGAGTAAAGGACACATTCTAGAGTGGTTTGCCAGTTTTCCAGGCGCCTATGCTGTGATGTGCACATCCGATCTCACCTGTGTGTGCAGTGTGTGTGTGTGTGATGGGAGTGGGAATACCAGGTGCTGTAGGCGCCTTACAGTTGTGACTGACTCCAGTATTCCTGCCAAGAAAACTCCATGGACATGGGGTCACAAAGAGTCAGTCACGACTGTAACGACACAACAGACAGACAGACTCCAGGCGCCTACAGCACCTGGTATTCCCTGGTGGTCTCCCATCCAAGTACTAACCAGATACCAAAAGGAGAGGTTATCAGAGCACAGATAATTGCAAGAAGGGTACCATTATGTCCAAATCAGGTCACTGTTGGAATAGCCTAAGCTCTTAACATGCTTCCAGTTACCCCTAAACTTTGTCCCTGGTCCTTTAGGGATTGTGCAACCCAGTCCTTGGCAAGATTTCTCAAAGTTGTTGTTCCAGATGCAGATGTGTTGTATGAACAGTGTCCTTTTTGTGTCTATGAACATTGCTGTGTTTTAAGGAGGCACACTTTCTGCTTATTTTAATTGACCAACATTTTGAAATGTATTATTTTTTCTCATTTCCTTCTAAAACTGCCTATTTCAGCTCTCTTGTGAAGGCAAACTCCATTTGTATTGCCAATCATCAAGTAAATAGCTCTGGTAATCAGTGTACGAAGTATTCCTTTCTTTGCATAGCACATAATTAAAAATTGTGGGGAAGGTTCTCACAAGATGAAGTGATGGCCACCAACTGGTATGGTTTAAAAAGGGCGTTAGACAGATTTACAGAGGATAAAGCAATCAGTGGCTCTATTCCTTTCAATATCGGTGGCATATGCCTTTGTATACTCAGTTGCTGAAGAGCATAAGTTGAAGTTGTGGCCTGTTTGGGCTTTGTAAGTGACTGCTTGAATAAACACAGTGCTACACCATTTAGTCTTTTGGTCTGTTCCAGTAGAGATGATGCTGTTATGAATTTCCAGATAACTCTTTCTTGAATGTTCTTTCCACATCCTCCCTAAAAGCAGTTTGTCATGTTCTGTTTACTTGTGCAATATTTTTATTTCATAATAAAATATTGTCCATGGTATGAGATTAGGGTAGTGTTGTGTGCGTTTACAAAGGACATACGCGAACCTGCCATGCCATTCATTTTTGCAGGAAATCTGGCCAAGTTCATTTATTGTAGAGATGAAACTGAGAAGCAGTTTGAAACTTCTTGATTCACCTAGAAAAAATAGGGCTTTTCTTTACATGAGCACCTTTATCATTTCTCCTTGTGAACTAAACTGTTGGAGTTTAGAATCTGGTGATGTTTATTCAAAGATGGCAGGAGCAACCGTGAAAACAAAGATGTTCCCCTTCCTTGTTTTGTGTATGAGAAGACTTTTGCACCAAAAAGGATAGCACCGCTGGTCTTGGGTATCATGCGTAAGAAATATGAGGCCTTCCAGCTCTTATTGGACAAAAACTGCCATCAGAACCAGCTGGAATATCAAATGGTGAGAGATGGGGAGAATAGTTGTCCAGTATCTAGAGGACCATAATTGCCTACCATTTGCTGCAGGTTATCCTTCAAGGAAAACATTACAAGTTAACTCAAAAAATTAGGATGTCGTGCAAATGTTCATTTATTTCAGCAGGTCAACTCAAAAGGTGAAACTAATATATGAGATAGACTCATTACATGCTAAGCGAGATATGTCAAGCCTTACTTTGGTATAATTGTGATGATGATGCCGTACATCTTATGAAAACCCCAAACTCACAATCTCAGAAAATTAGCATATTACATGAGACCAGTAACACAATGACTGGAAACAGAACAATATCAGAGCTCTGAAAAGTCTAAGCATGCATATGTACTGTATTCAGCATCTCCATATAGCTCGTCTATGGAAGGAAGCATGAGGTGCTCCAAGATCTCCCATTGGACGGCTGCATTGACCCTGGACTTAATGAAGCACAGTGGATCAACACCAGCAGATGACATGGCTCCCCAAATCAATACAGACTATGGAAACTTCACACTGGACTTCAAGCATTGTGTGCCTCTCCATTCTTCCTCCAGACTCTGGGTCCTTAGTTCCCAAATGAGATGCAAAAGTTGCTTTCATCAGAAAAGAGGACTTTGGACCACTGAGCAACAGACCAGTTTTTTTTTTTTTCTTTAGCCCAGGGAGGATGCTTTTGATGTTTATTGTTCAGGAATGGCTTGACGAGGAATATGACATTTGAAGCCCATGTCCAGGATCCATCTCTGTGTGGTGGCTCTTGTTGCACTACTTGATTCCCCAGGCTCCCTCGTTGGCAGTCTTCAAGAAAGTGCTTAAAACCTGGCTGTTCAGGGATGCCTTTGGCGATTGATAGGATGTACCAAAGTAGTCTTTTCTGTTTCCTTTTTTTCCCCCTATTGTTAATTTTACGCCTTTTAGTGTCAATTTTACACCTCTTGCCTAATACTTCTCTTCTTTTACGGATGTACATGTTTTTAACCTTTTTGTGTGAACCGCCCGAGTTCCCTCAGAGAAATGGGAGCGGTATAGAAATGCAAAAATAAATAAATAAATAAATACTGTGAATAGGGAACTCACATTATTCTAATTATCTGAGATTGTGAATTTGGGGTATTCATCAGCTGTACGCCATAATCATCACAATTATACCAAAGTAAAGCTTGACCTATCACGCTTGGCATGTAATGAGTCTATCTCATATATTAGTTTCACCTTTTGAGTTGACTTGCTGAAATAAATGAACATTCTTCAAAATTTCACTTGTTTTGTGGGATTTTTTATTTTTTATAAATTGTATTCATTCTTCTTATAGGATTCCACTCCCTTCAAGAGTACTGTATGGATAGATGCTGAATATATAATTACATAATCACTTACTGTTTAGTCAGTGCATGGTGTTTCAAATACTTGAGCCCTTTTATACACCAAATGAAAGATTTATTGTGACAATTTACTGACACTTGGCATGAAATGCACTAGCCTTGTACTCTCAGAGAAGCTGGGTTCTAAACTTCATCTTCATCTGAAATATACTCTAATTCTTAAAAAGGACATTGTTACATTTGGGTTATAGGCCACTATTTTAGGCTAGGGAATGCGTCTAATTTCTGAAATAAATGGCGTGTATTAATCACCACCTTTTAGGAGGTATGGACCATAGGCATAGATCTTTATATAAAATCAGTGTCATGCAGTGATGAACAGTATTAGACTACAATCAAGAGATTTGGGTTGAGATACCCATTTGGCCATTAAATTCACTGAAAAGAAGGTAGGATAAGAGAACCATGTACTCAATGAATAAAGGGAAGGAAGAATATAAATGGAACTGCTACTGATAAAAGTAATAATAATAATTGTGTGCTGTTAAGTCAGTTCTGACTTATGGTGACCTTCTTGGTTTTCTAAGTAGAGAATGTGCAGAAGTGGATTAGCATTCCCTTATTCTGGGGCTGCTCTGGAACTGTGCAGCTAATCTTATGTGATTACATTGACATTATGTTTTCAATGCTAATTTCCATCACTCATAATTTTACATGGAACTCTACTCTCCTTTTAACTGCTCGTGTTCTCTTTTAACTTTAATGTTGTTGTTCCTCAGTTCCCTGTTCTCAATACTTGAACATGTCTTAATTGTACTGTACTGTATATTATCCCTCATTCCTGTAAGCCACCTTGGGTCCTTTTCCAAGGAGAAAGGCGGGGTAAAATACTCTAAAATATTTTTTAAAAATAGTGTGCTGCTATAAACAGTCTCAATTGGTCGAAACCAGTGAGCTATTTGTGTTTATACTTTTATAGAGAAGAGAAGGAGACTTCACATGGATGTAAAAGTTCATATTTCTGGTGCCCTAATTTTCAAAGACATGGCCATGTCAATCTATTTTAGCCTCTGTAACAGTAAAGAAAAAGAAACACAATCTTGTGGCACTCATCAAACTAACAAGATTTATTTTAGTCTAAAAATACGGAGGCTAAAAGAATTCTATCAAGCCTCATTTAGCTGTTCACATTAAGGAATACTTAACCACATGTTCAGGGGGTGTCCTCCAGTTCCGTCCCTCCTGTAGCCTGGAATTAACTAGGGTCAACAGATCTCAGTAGGAGAGCTTGTACCATCCTTGATCTACTTGAAATGCTTGAAATGCTTATGGTCTAGGGTTCCAATTCACATGAAGAGGTACTCACATATGTGAGAGGTTCCCCCGTTCAGACTCATAATCTGCCATACATTAATGGCAGTTAAAACCAGAGTCAGGGATGGGTCTGGACTGCTTTCCTGAATGCATGGTTAATAATCCTTAATGTTTAAGGCTGAACAAACCTTCTGCCTTAAAGGCAAGACCTTTTCTTTTTCTTTTATTTTCTGATATATAGTACATGCTGATGTCACAATTATTATTTTTGACTTTATTGCTTGTGAATAATCAAAATAAAATCAAGTTGTTGTTTCAAATTATTGACTCTGCCTAGTGTTACACATTATATGGGTGGTTTTGAATCTAATTATACAGGGAACACTCTGCCCCCCCCCTTTGTGTGAGCAGTATACTCATTTTACCAACCTCTGAAGGAGGGGAAGCTGAATCATCCTTTGAGCCCTCTGTCTGAATATGTTGGGATCAAATGGAGGTCGTGAGCAGACATTTCATTGCTGTACTTCAATTGAACTACTACGGCACAAGGCTTTTTAACCTGGGCAACAGCCAAACACATATGCAGTACAGATTATTTTGAGACTTATGGCCTGTACACTGCATAAGCAGTTTGCTCCTTATTATCCACACCCGGCTACTGTAATTAGTCACCCCTAACCTGGGGATATCCATTGTTGATAGCGTCCTACTTTGAATCTGATGTTGCCAGTGATGTTCTGTAGGGATTTTCCTTTATTTAGTCTTTCGGGATATTACCACTATATGCTACGCAATCTTTTCCATATCTTAGTGCTCTCACTGGGTCTCTTAGATTTTTAATGGGTACTGTTCTGTCACTGGCTACATACCCTGCAAGCAGTTGCCTTAGTTCGTAACCATTCATTAATTATTTCTGTCATCACTGTTAGCTTACATGTTGAGTCATTACAGTTGTGACTGACTCTTCGTGACCCCATGCCCATATCCATGGAGTTTTCTTGGCAGGAATACTGGAGTGGTTTGCCAGTTCCTACGCCAGGTGCCTAAAGCACCTGATATTCCCTGGTGGTCTCCCATCCAAGTGCTAACGAAGGCCGAACCTGCTTAGCTTCCAAAATCAGGCGAGATCAGATGTGCTGAGGGCATATCCTCCACCAATGAATCCTCCCAGTAACTGAGGCTTGCCCGGGGTTGTTATAATTGATGACAATGTTATTATTATATACTTCAGATTCTCGCATATACTGTAGTTGCTCAGCTAGCAGTGATTTCGGGGAAGTTAATAACTGTCTCTGAAATATTTCCCGTTTGAAGGCAAAATCAGTTCCTCATCTTCTCACACTGGGTGGTCTAGTCAACTGTGGCAGGACTACTTGCAGGTGTGATACTCTTCCCTTTCCAACCCGGGTTCTTCTAAGATATTGCTACATCCACACTTCAACCGTCAGAGTGCTGGCTATCTTGGTGGTAAACAATAAAGCTGTTTTAATAAGAGGCTTTTGGGGATATCCTCTGAAGCCTTCGTAACCAGAACTAATTAAAATTCTTGTGGCTCGCTGCAGATAATTTCCAAAGGTGGTGGCATTTTGCGTAATCAGTAGCATGGATGATGGGAGATGAACCTACCCATTATGATGGAGGTTGTGCTTGTCAGCAAATCTGCAAGCAGCCCTGATGAATGTGGCTCATCGCCTAGGTGCTGTTTTCCAAGCAGAAATATGAAAAGCTTCAAAATACGAGAAGAGGGTTATCAGACTCTCTTTGTGAAGGGCTTTGTCTTTGCACAGTCGAGTAGCGTTATTTCCCAGTTGGGTTGCGCGAGACTGAATAGGTTTAAGCAGCGATATTGCTTCATCTCGTTCCGGAGGCAAGCTGGGCAAATCTTTTATACACTTTGCAAAAATATGAAAGACAAAGGCATTAATGATACAACAAATGATTAATGTGAGAACCTCTTGGAAGATACTTTTCTTTGAGGATTTAAAAAAAGCAAGGATTCAAGCGGACCTTAGATTTGCATATCGGAATGAAAGTCACTTGATGCTGTACTTTTCACTTACGCAGAAATGCGCTTTGCAAGTGTCAAGAAAAAATGTGTCTTGTCTGCAGATGGCAGTCTTTACAGATATTGTCAGTACATTATAGCAACATGAAGGTAATGTGCAGGCATCCATTCTGATTTTTGAATTGAAGTAGCATTGCTGCACGGGCATTCTCTCTTTGGTGGTGGGGGGGAAGGGTTTTACTAGAGCAACCGAAAAATCCTTTGGTAGATAAACAGGGATATAGTAACTATGTCCTCCTGTAGCTAAACTGTTGGGGTATGAGATATCCTGTCTCTCTTCCAAGTTTTATTTTCAGTATTGGTATTTTTTAAAAAGGTTCCTTAAACATGTAATTGAAAATCTATTCGGTTCTCAATTACCCAGCTTTCAAGCACTTTTACTGTCAGTTGTAGAGGTGCTTTTTTCACCATCAAATCTTTCCAGCCAGACAAGAGCTGAGTGACTCAAGTTAAAAGCCAAGTAAAAGGTGGGGGGATGATGTTGGGAATGCTTAAGGTGTTACAGAAAAAAAAGCTTTTTGAAAAGCCCCCAAAGGGCAAAAAACACAACTTATTTCACACTACAGGCCTCTTTTCACATTTTAATTGACAGATAGGAACTTTGCGGATTGGAAGTGCATGAGTAATCAAAGTCAATGTGGCTAAGATTTAAAATGAAGATCTTGAAAGCTTATGGGTATTAAAGATCCCATGGTGCACTCTGCAAGATTAGCAAAGTTAGTTCCAGAATCCTAGGCAAATTCCTATTATAGGTAATTACATTCTGGCTTCCTTAACTCCTTTGCCGTTTTAATTGGAGCCGGGTGCCTTATATTCAAATGTTGGTAGACTCTCCCTTGGCATTTGAAAGGCATTACAGCAGAAACAGAAAAGTAAATTGTTTGATTTGAAGTACAGTAGTTGATTTTTTCATGCTGATCATTCCTTTCAAAAATATGTTCTTGCCTGTTTTTCACCTGCTAGCACATGGAATTCAAAGCCTTCTTCTAATTGTCGACAGCTGATACATTGAGTTTGCTTCCCTCCTGTAAACTTTAAAGCCCTAAACGGATTGGGTCCAAACTATCTAAAGGTCTGCATAGATGAACCTGCTCAAGTGTTAACATCATCAGGAGAGGCCTTCCTTTCAGTCCTGCCACCTACACTGGTGTATTTGGTGGTGTCACAGTAGACGACTTTCTGTGTTGCTGCTCCCAGACTCTGGAACTTACTCCCAGTGGGGGATACACTGGCACCATCTTGACTGTCCTGTCACAAGTGTGAAAACCTTTCTCTTAATGTGTGCTTCCACTGAATGAATAGCTGTCGAGTAGGGTTTTTGAAATGGATTGTTGTTCCTTACAGCATTGAATGTGTTTTGGTGTTGTTTGTGATTTTCTGATGTTGTATTCATTGATTCTTTTCATATTGTATACTTATTTTTACTAACATAAACACAGTGGACCCTCTTATAACAGTTTCTATAACATAAAATCTGTACAACATAAAAAAATTCCAGAGATAGGGGAAATTTGCTTAACAGAATCATCTATGAGATGAATCCGTACAAAATAAAAATGGATGCAATTAGGGGTTACAGTTTTCAGTGCATTCCTATGGGAAATTTGTATAAAGGAAAATTTGCTTAACAGAATTTCATTTGGAACGAATTACGGTAATTCCTTTATACAAGGTACCACTGTATTGTCTTTTAATAGTTGTAAACTGCCTTGGGTCAGTTTTTAGGAGAAAATCTGATTTAAAATATTTTAAACAAACAAAGTAGAGTTCTTTATTGGAATTTAAAGAATTAAAACAATGTTGAAAGAAACTGTTTTAATTTAAATATATATCTTATTTAAATAACTCAGTCTTGATGTGGTTTAATGTGTATGATAAAGTTTAGCCAAACATTGACTTGAATCCATACTTAATTGTGTTTAGAACTCATCAGTCAAATAAGTGAGACAAGTCTATTTTGTCTCCAGTAGATTCCAGTCAAACCATGCAAAAATCCAGTAATGCTGATTAAGGTACAAGAATGAGATGGCCCAATGTCCATTTCTAGATTGAGGTGTCCTGAGTTAGGACCAGTTTGACAGGACAAACCCTCTTGAATTTAGCACCACTTTTGGGGTGGCTTCAGATGTGGCAAAACCTCTGCCCCCTCTCTGCTCAGTGTAATTCCTGGACCCCACACAGAGATGGGAGCCTTTACCTCTTGACCAGTTGGTAAGCCATCTTCCACTGAAATCTAAAGAGCAAAAATTGAAACTCAGACCACAGAGAAGAACAAGGATCCCCTCTGGGTTTTAAGGCTTTTATTCTCCAGGTGAGGCCTGATGCCACAAGGTTTTGATGGTTGTCTTTGCAGTATGTCTCCTGTGTGGATGACTGCACTTTGTGTTTCTCCATCTCAAAAGAAGCTGATGGGTTATCATCATGGTAGGCATTGCAGTTCACTAACCAGTTCCTTCTGTATTTTCAGTCAACTGTGTTCTTCCCTTCCCTTCTCTGTTCAGATCCAGAAGGTGCTTTAAGGCATGTGGGAGACTGATAAGGGTGGTGGGGCTGGTCTGTTAATGTGGGTGGGAGAAACCAACGAAAAATGGTTTTGGGGCAGGAACCAAGTAGAAATTATAAACAGGTTTGTCTTCTACTGCAGTAATTAGCTGTCAACAGGAAATGTGGAATAAAAGAATGTGTTAGGAGCACAGCTCCTGCATTGGCCTTTGCATTTGATCTGAAACATTGGGGAGATCCCATGTCTCCATCGAGTGCAGCGTTTTAGGAGTAGCTGTCAAAATACTTCTGGGACGCTTAGAACAGAGTATAATGTGACATTGTTTTCCGGTTTATCCCCATCGCCCAGTTCAGAAACTTAAAGGCAGATAGGCAGAAGGCTCAGTGCGCTATTATATCACTTGATCTGTTATACACATAGATCAATAAGAGAGACACATTATTTATATGATGGCTGCAATCTAGTAGTAAGACGAGATGATTCTCACCGGTTCAGTTACAACTTACTATTGTATTTCAGCCATTATTTGTTTATTGCTGAAGAATCAACAAATCCCCCAAGAGCATTGTTTCAACTAAATTAAACAGTTTCTTTGTCTGTCTAAAGTAGATGGTTGTCCTAATAGAGCAGTGTTGGAGAACCTATGGCACAGGTGCCAAAGGTGGCACTCAGAGCCCTTTCTGTGGGCACCTGACATCGCCCCTTCACAGCCACCTGTATTCAGGTTAGATGGCTATACTGGCACTTTGCGAAAAATTAGTGGGTTTTGAATTGCAGTTTGGGCACTTGGTCTCTAAAAGGTTCACCATCCCTGTAATAGAGTAAGGCAAGGGAATGCTCCATTTACTCATGATTGTTCTCTTCTGCTGGGGAAGACTGCCAAAACCACTTGGATGAGTAGTGAAATGTTTCCGACTCACAAGAAAAGAAGTCCAGTTGCCATGACTCAACTTCCAGATAATCTCAGCTGGATGACTGTGAATCTTCACAGACGTTCTGAAGGAGATTGTTCACCTTCCAGTGCCTTCACAAATATCTATTTCAGTGTCCTTTGGTACTAATTGATTTTCTGATAATATAGATCAATGTGGTCCCCCCAATCTATTTCTAACATACATAATATGTGTCTTCTAAAAACAAAGCAGGTGTCTCTGAAATGTATCAAGTATGTACAAGTCTGATTTAAATAAAATCCAGCCTATGTCATTTTCTGGCAGTGTTGTTAACAGGGGTCAGTAGCATTCACTGCTTTGCCTGTTGCTTGCCATCCTTAATATTCTGGCCTGTGGAGAAAAACATGGCACTTTGATACAGTAATTACAAAACTCTAATCCAGTTTTTCAGATCTTATTATCAGATTGAGGTATTTTTCTCACTTCTAAAAATGGTTGCCAGTTCCATTAGGCTTTGTGTACGTTGTTTCTGTTTTATTCTGGTGTTAAGTTGGTTTGTCAGGCCATGAAAGAAAGGAAGTGGACATAACAGCAGCAGGTGAATTTCATATTTTATACCAGAAAATAAAGAGAAACAATTAGGAACAGAAAGAGAGAAAGTTTTGTACTCAGTTGGAAGACAAAGATGAATGGTACATTGATTAGGCCAATGCTCCCCAACCTTTTTATTGCCGCGGACCGGTAAATGTTTGATAATTTTTCCGTGGCCCGCTTGTTTTGATTTAATAATTTTAATTTAATTGTATTTAAACATGCCTTCATGTTTGCCCAGGGAAAACCGCCTCCTGCCCAAATTCAACCCACCAAACCCCCCATCCCCCGGGGGCTCCCGATGCCAATGTTGGTGGGGTAAAATATTCAAAATAAATAAAATAAATGTTATCCCCCCTTCCCCCCCCCCCCAGCTGTGCATGCCTTCCCGTCGGGCTCCTCTCCTCATCCCGCACCGGCAGAAACCGGATGAGAGCACCTCCATCCCCCCCACCTCCTTCGTCTCCGAAACCGCCTTCGCCTTCCGAGTCCCAACCACCCACCTCACCCACCCCCCGCTTCTCCTCTTGTGGGCCTGCCTTGACGGGCCCAACCGGCCCCCGCCCACCACCAGCCTCACCCCGTAGCTTCCTCACCGGCAGAGGATGAATCCTTCCCCCCCACCCCCACACACCCGCCAACCCCCGCTGGGAGAGGCCGTTTCCCCACTTCTCCTCCTCTTCGAGCCTCCGCGTCCACCGGGCTCCCCCTCTTGAGGGCTGGGACTGGGGCGGGGGCAGGGGGGGAAATAAAGCACGAGCAGCAGCCCCCCCCTCAAGCGCCGGCCACGCATCCACTCCCAAAGAGCCCAGGCCACGCTTCAAATTAAATTTACACATAAATAAATCAAAGCCACCCTCTCTCTCTCACACACACACAGGCGGGCGCACGCGCGCCAGCCAGCCAGGGAATCCGGTCTCCAAACCAAAGGGCCACCCCGTCCCATCCTCTCTTCTTCTTCCCCATCCCCAACACCAGGCCCGGCCTGAGACGCCCCCCCTCCCTCCCTCCCTCCGCTCACCCCAAGGTGGGCGGGAAGAACCAAGCTCGTGGCCATTAACGCTTGACTGCCGCCTTCGTCTTCTTCTCCCAGTTTGGCGAGGCGCTCTGGGCTACCCCTTCTCCATCACTCGATGGTTCGAAGTGGAGGGTGGGTGGGTTGTTTCCCCTTCTTCCGCCTCGCTCGCCTCGCTTGCCTCGCTTTCGCATGCGCCCAAAAGGTAGCTTCCCCACCTTAACCCGCCTGCTCAATCTCAATCCAGTGGGTCCCTTAATCATTTCCGGGAGCCGGGCCGCCGCCACAGTGAAATGATTTGAAGTTCCTCGGGCGACGGCCCGGTGCGGATTGCTCCATGGACCGGCACCGGTCCGCGGCCCGGGGGTTGGGGAACACTGGATTAGGCTACTGACCACTCATTTGTTTACTGAAAGCTCACAAACAGGTTAATAAATTATTTTGTTGCATATTTTATTGTGAAACCACCGAAGCAGTGTATTTCATTGATATAATGACAATTTTAAAAACTCCATATATTTCTTCATTGGGTTAGAAAGTCTATGGCTTGGGGAAGGTGCAAAAATAATACCAAAGTTCCAAAATCCATGGCCAAATTTCCTTGCTTAAAACAAGTTCCAAAATGGGTGATACAAGTTTAGTTTAAAGGTGCTAGGTTTCAGATTTCACCTTGGGTGACACAGATAAAATTGTCTGTCCTGATCTTGTTAGAGAAAAGATGAAATCCTTTTGGTCAGTTTTCCTGTGCATAATGCTGCTGTTGCCATCAGTCACAGAGTCCCCTGCCCCCAGAAATTACCTGTTGTCCTATTCTCCCTTCCCCTGAGGGTTCCAAAGCTCTTTTGTGATCCTGCTCGTCATGAAAAAGCCATTGGGGGCTGTGAAATGGAGGGGTCTTTAATTTCTGGAAATCACCGCTGGCTGTAAGATCAATTAAAATCTCCCATGAATCCAAAGGAACCCCATAACCTGCGAAGGGTGAATTGGGAAACTCTAATTTCTGAAAAAAGTGCTGTAATTTATCGTGTCATTCTTCTTATTTGACATAAAGTTGTGCAATAGGTTCTTAGTAGTTGAGTTACTACTCTCTTAGCAACACTCCCTTCTTCCAATGTTGGAGCTCATGGTTCCTTTCTTAGCTGTGTGCCTCTATTCCCAATCATGCATCATATTTTAAATACATTGCACAACAAATGCCTTTGCAAAACTGCTTCTGCAGGTATTATCGTTTGCATATTTCCCCCAACAGCAGTCTGCACCTGGTTTTATGATTTGTTTAGTGTTAGAACATGTGTTTCGTATTCAGAAATAGCTAGGATTTGGAAATGTTGACTCCACAGTGTGGCGAATGTGCCAGGTGTGAATATTTGGATGATGAAGAAATTCATTTCAACAAAGAATACCAGTGCTGATCACGATTCTTATTAATTTTCACAACTAGCATTTAAATTCTAGGCTGCCTTGACCTTATTAACCTTTCTTGTACTCTGTGTTGTGGCTTCTTTTATGCTTGCTTTTTATTTGTGTATGGCAATTGCTTCTGTTCACACTGTGTCGCTGCTAACAGCAATTCACTGCTCCCTTTTGACTATTGAACAGCTCAGCTCACAAATTATTTGTGGCGAACCTAAATTTGAACCCAGATGTCAGCTATTAAACCAAGATGGGCAATTTCATTCACTCTTGTGCCTCAATTTTCGCCCTTAGCATGCTCAGTGGGTCTCAAAAGAGCAACATATGAAAAAACCAGATCTGAAACTCCACCTTCTTCCATTTCTGATTTTTTTTTAATTGGGAAGAGAGGCTCGGGAGGTGCATATAAACTCCTCTGCAAAAAACAGAATCAGAAAAAAATAGTACTTTTGATTATAACAGTATTGGGTACAGAGAGGCTGTTCTCATTTGCACATTTGGTTTTCCCTCGTATTAAATCTGCATAAATGCTACATTTTATTTTCTGGACAAGCCGACTGTGAGATACAGGGATGAAATGGCTTTTGGTTCTTATTGTGGTCTCTGTGAATACCACATTGAATATATCTTTGCACCTGTATGGACTCCTCAGAACCTGGAGATCAGCAACAAGAAAAACTCTGTGCCCAGAGACCAAATAAAGTAATTCCTTCCATACCAGCTGATCTGACCTGCTGGAGAGGCTTTAGTAACTGCAGGAATGGTTGAGACATAACGTGATGGGAGGTAAAAGCCTTCTCTTCAATTGCAGCAGGCATGCCCAAACGTCAGCCCTCAGATGTTTTTGACCACAACTCACACAGTCCTTTGTCATTGGCAATTTAAGCTTAGAATTCTGGGAGTTGTGGTCCAAAACATCAGGAGGGCTGAAGTTTGGACGTGCCTGATTTACAGGAATGAGGGTGATCCACTGCTCCCCTTGCTTTTTTGATGAATACCCTTCTGTTCAGGCAGGTTTTTGAAGCTAAGGATCTCTCATAGCTAATCCAGCTGAGTTTCCTTTAAAAACTGGGTTTGCCTCCAGTATTCTTCTGTGCCCTTACTGCTTTCGATGTTCTTACTGTACATCAGTGGTTCCCAACCTTAGGTCACCCACATCATAGAATCATAAAGTTGGAAGAGACCTCAACGGCCATCTAGTCCAACCCCCTGCCATACAGGAACCCCCATCACAGTATTTCCGACAGATGGCCATCCAGCCTCTGCTTAAAAACCACCAAAGGAGGAGACTCCACAACCCTCTGTGGCAGCATATTCCACTGCCTAACAGCTCTAACTGTCATGAAATTCTACCTAATGTTCAAACAGAATTTCTTTTCCTGTAGTTTGAAACCATTGCCCCGTGTCCTAGTCTCTGAAGCCATGGAAAACATACCTGTTTCCTCTTCAATATAACATCCTTTCAAATATTTAAACATAGCTATCATATCCCCTCTCATTCTTCTTTTTATAAGACTAAACATTCCCAGTTCCCTAAGCTGTTCCTCATAAGACATTTCTTCCAGACCTTCAACTATCCTGATCGCCCTCCTCTATACCCGCTCGAGGTTGTCAACATCCTTTTTAAATTGAGGTGCACTGAACTGGACACAGATGTTCTTGGACTGCAGCTCCCAGAAACATTGGCCAGCACATCTAGGGGTGAAAGCTTCAGGGAACTGCCCAAGGTTGGGAACCACTGCTGTGGATGTTCAAATGTTTTGGATTTTATCGTTTAAAGCTGTTGTAAGAGTACTAAGCTCTGCAGATGAAGGGAATGATAGAAGTGTTTACATTAATAACAACACACATATGTAGTTATGAATCCCATGTTTACAGCCTTAAATCAGATTTATCTTCGCACGTACAGAACTGGAGGTATCTCAAGTTGGAAATCTTACAATGCAAGAATCTTTGATCTTTATATAGATCTCTTTCTTTGTGACTCCAGGAACAAATGGTGCAAAGAATTATTTCTACTCCTGCCATTTCTCCCCACTTTTCCACCTCTAGCCATATGATACCTTCCTTGGTGTAATATGAGAAAGTCTAAATTGGGAGTTCATTTAAGGGTTGGCTAGGAGTTACATTATTTTGTGCACAGGCTCTTGAGAAAGCAGGACTGAAAAGAACTTATGTGGGCCAACAAGGGTTCTTGGCTGATTAATAAGAGAAGTGAGCAAGGGCTATCTGAAATTCAGGTTTGTTTGAGTCCTCCCAGATCTTGGATTCATTTCTATATCTTTATGTTCAGGTTGTCATGTGTCTATTTTGAATTCATTTATATTACATTTGGGAAATGCCAGGCTTATAAGCAAGCAGTATAAAAATATACACAGTGGTTCATATACAGTGGTCCCTCTATATTGCGGGACCGCAGTACATGCCGGGGCTCCTGCTGATTAGCGCTGAGGTGGGGGAGAAAAACCTTTATTTCCCCACCCCAGCACCAATCAGCTGGAGCCTGGGCCATGGGGGAGGGGGAAAGGATCTAAAAGCCCAGGCTATTCCCCTTACCCACGCCTGGGCTCTAGCTTATTGGCACTGGGGTGGGGAAACAAGTTTTTTCTCCCCACTCCAGCACCAATCAGCTGGAGCCCGGTGCTTGGGGAAGGGGGAAATGTTTTTAAAAGCCTGGGAGGAGCACTTGGCTTCTTTCCTTTAAGGAATTTTAAACTTCCCCCGCCACACCCCCAGACCCCACCCGACCTGCATCTGCATATCACGGATTTTCAATCATTGCAGGTCGGGTGGGTCCCTAACCCCCGCAATAGACAGGGGGTTACTGTAGTTTTGTTTAGCATTGAAAAATACGCCAGCAGATTGAACTGCAGGAGTGCTATTTTTCAACCAACAATACCATCCCATGATTTGCTTGCTGTAAAGATTTATTGCATGAGAAGGATGAACGTGATGTTTGCAACATCTAAATGACAGTCAGAAATCAGTTACATTCTTGATTTTCCAATATGAAAGTCCATTGCTGACAAACAATGCATCTTTTGAACATGCACAATCTGTGTCATGGGGGAAATTACTTATTTACCAAAGACTAGAAAAATGATTTGAGGAGTTTAAATGTCAACATTATGGATTTTTTTCAGCCTCTATTTGTTTAGAACTAATTTCTTTCTTTGGCAGCACATTGGGATTTTTTTTTTCCTGGAGCAACTTGGAGCCCTAGTACCAGTCTACCTCTTAGGATTCATAGAAAAGTTCAGATAATAAATCAGAATTCATTGTCTGTCACGTGGTGTTGGTCTTGTTTCACAGAAACATTTTAAGCAATTTCTCTGCTTCTTTACTGCCAGAGCCCCAGCAGTAAGTAAGTTCCTGCTTCAATAGCCCTGGTAGATAAAACAATAAAGAAATCATATTTTACCATAGTTCAGTTGGAATCAGATTACCCCGAGAGGTGATGAGTGCTCCAACACTGGAGGCATTGTAGAGAAATTTGGAAACCACCTGGTGCATATTCTTCGATTTGTATTTCGGCATGGAACAGGACGTTGGATCTGATGGTTTTCTAAGCCCCTTCCAACCTCACTATTCTAAGATTCACAGTTGCATTTGTTGCTTGGTGCTAGTGGGATCAGGAGACAGGAAAATTAATTGCTAAAATGATAATTATGTACTCTAGGATATGGAATGCAAGTTGTGTTTTCCCTCTGTGTAATTGAAATTAATAGTATCAAACGCATGCTTGATATATAGAGGGGTGCCTTTTCTCACTACGCATATAGTTAGCTATTCTGCCTTAGTAGTAAGTAGCTTAGAGTAATTGCCTGTCATTATTAATAAATGGAGATTGTGCCGTTGACCCTCTTCATAGTTAAATGTGTTTGTGCAGGAAGGCATAAAGAGTTAATGCTGAAGACCAGTGAGGGAGCATGGAGGGTGGAGCCCACATGTTTAAAAGGCTCAGCCTGAGGGTTGTGAGAGTTAGAAGGAGATTAGATAAGCGAGATAAGGTTAAGAAAAGTTAAAGGAGACGGATGAGAGAGGCTGGAGAATAGTTAAAGGACAGAATTTGAGTGTATCTGCTTAGAGTCACTTTCAATTAAAAGGCGCACAAAAAACCTGAAACTGAAACAGCTTGTTGTATTCAATAAACATTATTTTACTTTATTAACATTACAACCTAACTGGAACTCGGTTATTTCAACTGAGTAACCCTGAATGGTGGAAGTGAGAGTGAAAAGAAGGTGTGTACAGGCCAATGTTTCATGAACCAACTGGGGACTCTGTATGGGCAATGCCGCAGAAATGATAAACTGTTAATTACCTAAAGCCGCAAGAGTACTGTAAAAAGAACTGGGAAGTCAAAGAATGTATCCATGTTCATTTATAAAGTTCATTAGTTGTGCTTTCAGACAAGACAGGTGCTAATGTTTGCATCCCATGCTTTTTCAAATGTGAGCCAGGGTTACAGTGTTCCCCCACCCTTTTGCAGTTCATATTTTGTGGTCCCGGTATATCACGGGCCCACAATATACGAAAGGCATGGGCTTGTTTCAGGACTCCTGTACTTACTCCAGGCCTGGCACTGCCCCGAACGGGCCTCTGATGGCCTTCCTGGGCCTGTTGGAGGCCCCCAAAGTGCTTTCTGGCAAACCAGAAGTGACTTCTGGATCACTGAATTCCACTTCTGAGGCCTCCAATGGCCTTCCTGGGTCTGTCGGTGGCCCCAGAAGTGCTTTCCGGTGAACTGGAAACGACTTTGGATCACCTGAAAGCACTTCTGGGGCCTCCAACAGGCCCGGGAAAGCCATTGGAGGCCCATTCAGGACAGCGCCAGGCCTCAGATAAGTGTAAGGGGATCCAGACAGGCCCCTTCAGTCCCGACCCGATCCAGCATCCACATATCGCGGATCGGGTCGGGTCGGGTCCCTAACCTCCGTGATAAGCGGGGGGGGGGTGACTGTACCAACAGCCTATTAAGACAAATGCAAAAGGTTGCTCATAGGAGCACTCATCAAATGCAAGTCAATGGTCATTGGCCAACTCCCTCTGCATGTGGAGATGGTTTTGGCGAGAGACAGGTTTAAGGCGCGGGGGGGAATGAATCTCTTCTGCTGTTTCCCACCTTCTCCAGATGTCAGCGCAAGTATAAAAAAAAACCTTTCTCTCTTCTCGCAAAGTTCTTCAATAAACAGTGGAGGGCTGGGAAGACAGTGGAGCCTTACATCACATCCCCCTGTGCAAATATTTGAATATGATCGGTAACAGCAGGAGTGAATTCTGCTGGTGGTTTGCTTCTTCAAGCTGCAGTGCAATAAGGAGCCAGTTAGACCCTGATGGAAGCTGTTCTCACCAGGGAACCAGGGGCACTCCTGTTAGTGCTGTTGTTAAGTGAATTTGTAGATGCTGGTTCCTAGTTGGGGGTTTCATTCCCCACTCTCACAGTGCTGACGTCCTGCGCTGCATCCAGTAATGTATATGCACATTTTCCTACCCATCACCCCCCTTTTGAAGTGGAGTGTTGCTATTTGTAGAGTGTGTATAGTGTTGCTGTTAGGATAGCAGGGGAAAGAAGTCATTTTGGGCAAAAGCCATAAATGAAGCTGGTTTTGTCACAGACTTCTCACCCTTTGGGGCAAAAGAGGTTTTTCTGCTCCATTTCTGCAGCTACAAAAACTGAAGTTTATAGAAAAGAATGGAAAATTTTTATTCTGTTAAGACAGAGGGGTCAAATACTGTACCTCTGGGACAGTCTGTTTTGTGCAGCACACTATGGCCAGCATATAATGTAACTGTCTCAGAGTAAAGCTCTGTGAATTGCACAATATAGAATAGATAGTATTGCTGAAAGAGGCAAAGGTTAATTTTCTCCCTTATGGTATTATTTATCTATTTCACAAACAATGTCATGGGAGTTATATAGTAGCTAGCTCATGATTTTATATTAGCAGTTTATGTTGTTTGGTTTCTCTAGCCATTGAGGTTGTCTAAAGGAATACTGAAATAGCTTGTGTATCAAAGCGAATTTCTCTATAAGAAACAATGGAAACTCAGATGATTCGTTCTAGGGTCCCATAGACCACATGCTGTGTACACAAAATGCCAAAACTCATGAAAGAAGTTGGCTAGAAATCCATGTCCACACCATGGTTTAGGTACATGGCTGAGGAATCTGCTAACAGTTGGATTTTACTCTGCATTTTTAAAGTGACAATAATAAAGTGCAATTTGTAGACCTATACACACTTTAGTAACTGCCCCATCACTTGAAATGGTTTGAAAAATAAGAAAGGATGTTGAAAACAAATAAAATATAAATATAAATATAAAGACATATAACACCCTAACCTGTACTCTCCATTGAAAACCTCTGTGGCTAGTGCAAGGGAGACCTTCCTTTCCTTCTCCTCACTCTGCTTTTGAGGCTGGCCTGAGAGGGAATGTTCCGGACAATCCCCCGCAGTCCGTCAGGGGGAGAGAAAGAGTGCCACCATTGGCTCGCTTGTGATCACGTGACCTGCTGCAGTGCTTGTATTGCAAGACATTGCTCCTTGCTCAAGGCAAAATTTAGAAGACATGTTTGCTTGTCTTACAAAACACTCTTAAACCAAGGTACTTGTGAAACAAGCTATTACTCTCTCTATATTTCCACGGTTTTCTCTAGCACATGGGTTTGGTTTCTTTTCTAAAACAGGAAGGGTGGGGCTCTTTATGCCTATGCTTGTTCTCTGCTCCAAACCCTTTTTCTCCCTGCTGCTTTTCCATTTGAGGGGGAAAGAGACAGGTAGTCTTTCTTCTCTGATGGAAAATTAGCTGAGGACGGCTTCAAGCAGAACAGCTCATAAGGGGTAAGTTCAGCCAGAGGGCAGCCAAAGTTGGTCCTCCACTTAAATTGTTTTTCTAAATCTAATAATGGACAGTGATGCCCCTGGAAACCTCAAGACAGACAGCACAGTTGCTTCATTTAATAGCACTGTAACCTTCCCCCTTCTCCTTTTCTGAGGCACAAAAATCAGCATACAAATGTTGTAAGTATTGGAACAATTATCCAGAGCTTTCAAGTCTTGAAAATGACTTAGCTTCATGAAGGGGGGGGAAGCAAATTAAAGTTTTGACAGGTGTTCTTCCCATGAATAGGGTTATTGCTTTCTTTCAGAGGAATGGCTTGGAAATCAAGATTGCGTATCAAGAAATTTTGATGACCAAACCCTTAATTTTATTGAAAAAGTGGATGGGAAAAGTGAGCTGCTTTTCACTCCTATTCATAGAGCATTCTTATGCTTCATTGATCCTATTCTTATTTTTAAAGTGAAATTCTAAACTACAGTTTAGTGTTACATTTCACCTGAAAACTTTGTATATAGAAATAAAAGGTGACACTTTCCTTAAACCTTGTGATCTCCCCCTTGTTCCCTGCCACTTTCTTTCAGCTGTTAGCTGTTTTCCATTCATTCTGGGCTAACACCATCTTTGCTTTGCGGGGAAAACCCTCTCCTGTTACAAATAATTCTACTAAGAATAATAATGACACAAAGAGAAAGGTCTTCTCCTAGCTTCCTGGACAGCCTTGTGTGACTAGGAGGAAACAATAATAATAATACCTTTATTGTCAATGTACAACATGTGCACAGTGAAATTGGCTGAATCTCCCTTGCCCACCCCCACCCCCATCCCACTAGCAACCACTCAGTCTTATTGCACCCTGTGTACTTGACACAGAATGTGCCAGCCCACAGGTAAGTTCTTCTATACTCTTCCTGGAATTATTTCCCATTCAGCAGTCTGACAGCCCATGGATAAAAACTGTTCTTCAGTCTCTTGGTGCGGCAGGCTATACTACAATATCTTCTGCCTGATGGTAACAAGGTAAAGAGGTGCTGACCGGGGTGTGAATCATCATGAAGAATTTTTTCAACCCTCCTCTGGCAACGATCCCTAGCGATGTTGTCCAGTGCACTTAGGGGACAGCCCGTGATATATTGAGCTGTACTTACCACCCTTTGTAGTGTCTTCCTGTCAGCAGCTGTCAATCCAGCATACCAAACAGTAATGCAATATGTGAGGATGCTTTCAATTGTGGACCGGTAAAAGGAGATCATCACTTGTTGCTTCACTTTGTTGTTACACAAGACCCTGAGGAAATGCAGTCTCTGCTGGGCTTCCTGACTACTTTGGTTGTATTGATTCCCCAGGAGAGGTCTTCACTGAGGTAAACTCCCAGGAATTTAAAGGAAGAACTGATGTACTGCCATTTGCAGAGGAGAGGCAGCTTTTGAAGACTTGGGCTGTGCTTAGTTGAGTGCCCAGAGTCTGTGCCATCCTTTTCTCTTCTCTGGGAATGACAGTGGTACTTTCCAGGAGGTTTCCAAAATAATTGAACGGTATGAAGTAAATTAGTTTTGTCAAAAGGACCCTCAACCACCAGATCTTGACCAGGAAAGGAACATTGTTTACAGCATTTGAATCCAGGTTATCTTTCCTTGAGATACTCTTTATTTCCTCAGGCATGTTGTTTCTTCTGTTGAATGAGGTACATTAATGTTCTTGTGTTACAGCTGCATGTTACATGTGCATTGCTTGAGGCAAATGGCTTGTCACTTGAAAACACCAAGGAAATATTTTTCTGTATATCACGGAAGCCCCTGTGTAGACCCTTATCTTGCCTGTTAATCATGCTGCCAGGTGGCATAAACTTATTTGGTGTTATGGCCACTCACACGTCTAGTGCGAGGCATTCGGAGGCTGTTCGATATCGAGTCTTGGCGGGAGAGGCAGGGGGAAAACCCGCCAAACAATCGAGCTGAGAGAAAGGAAAAGAGGCAGCGAAGGGAAAAGAGTAGCCTTAGTTCGTAAAAGTCCTTTGTTCTTCTGGCTCGGAAGCTGAGATGCATCATGATTTGTGTCCACTGGACTGCAAGGGAATAATAGCAACAAAACTGAATTGGAATGGGCATTTGGCTACTGTGGGACCACTGCATAGCGTGTGGGTTGCTAGAAATCCCACTGGATTTGCTTTCGTTGAATTTGAAGATCCATGTGATGCTGCTGATGCAGTGAGAGAACTAGATGGAAGAACACTTTGTGGGTGTTGTGTGAGAGTGGAATTGTCCAATGGTGAAAAACGCAGTCGAAACCGTGGTCCCCCTCCTTCATGGAGTAGACGTCCTCGAGATGACTATTGCAGGAGAAGTCCTGCACCTCACCGCAGATCTCCACGAAGAAGAAGTTTCTCCCATAGCCACAGCAGGTCCCTTTCTAGAGATAGGAGAGATCACTGTCAAGGGAGAGAAATCATAAGCCTTCTCGTTCGTCTTCCAGATCTCATAGACGCTCCAGGTCAAATGATAGGAAGTAGGACTTCAGGAGGAGAAATGTATAGGAAGTCACACTACATCTGAAGAAAGGAGTATGTACAGAACATTGTTTTCTTTGAGACTCCATAAGCTTGGTGCATTTTTAAAATGTTTTAGCTGTCAAATTTTGTTTTTCTTGTCTTTTGTAACGTGACAAATGTAACAATTGTGAATCTGTATATGGTTCTGAACAGGTAAATCTTTGACCTCCCGGAGTTCCTTTGGAAGACGGGTGGTATAAAAATAAAATTAAATAAATAAATAAATAAATAATAAATAAATAAATAAATAAAAGCATCTTCTTCACTCCTACTTGTCATGTATCCTTCCTTCTCCCTTTTCATTCTTATTTCCATTTGTGCTTCATGCACTTTATTTGTACCCGTGTGCAGAATATTATAAGCAGTATAGAATCATTAGCTCTTTAAAATAATTACTTTTGTCAGAAGCATAGCAGAGTCTGATGGCTTTTCAGCTTTGAAGCCAATACTTGCTCCCTTAAATCTGAGTCCTCCCCACAGAACTATACTGCATTATTACTTGAGTTCCTTGGTTCACCCTGTGTTCTTCTTATCACCACTGACTGTTACTGCTTGTTCTGGTATATCTCTCCTGGGTGGTGTATAAGTTTGAATTCCATCAAATCGGCTTTATGGATCTGTATGTTATAATACTGTGTATTCTGTAGTTATGACCAATTTTTTTCCTGTGCAGTTGAAGAACATAGCCTGAAAACTGGATGATAAATATAGTCACTTTATTTTTAAAAAGATGTCAACATTTATACTTGGAATGGCTCCATTTGTGAAGTATAAAAAATTAATCCAGTAGTAATTTGGAAAATAATTTAACGAAAGCTGCAATTTTAATGAGACTTATTAATCTGCTGCCAACTGCCTTTTTTGCTGTTTCAAAAGTAATGGCCTTTTATTTTCTGAAACCTTTAGCTCACTTCATGCTTCACCAAGAGCACCGCAAAATCGCAGCTGTCAAACTGTACTGTATAATGGTTGAGCAGCCTCTGCTGCTTAATCTACATTTTTGGCCAAAGTGCAGAGCTCCGTAAATAGCTATTACATTGGGGAGCTAACCTTAACTGTACTTAACAGTAAAACCTGCTGAATGCCACTGTGCTTTTAAGTTGACTTATTCTGGTGGCATCCAAAATGGAACAAGGAACTGCACTTGGTTTTCAGTTATACACATACTTCTATCTACATTCTCTAATTAACAAAATGGTGGTGAAACATAATAAAATCAGTAGTTCTCCAAAATGTAGGTAATTTATTTGTTTCCATGAAATAAGATTTACCTGCTCTACAGTGGGTGCTACACTTCCTTTACCAGACATGTCACACTCACCTTTGGAAATGATTAGTCTTAGCATCTTCTGAAATGTGGGGTATTCATAACAAGGGAGCAAAGAATGAAAAGTTTAGAATATGAGCTTCTGTTTTTAATAAACCCAGGGGGCTTGCAGTAGAGCCTTTGAAATAATAGTTATAATCCAAATACAGTGGACCCTTGTATAACAAACAGCTTGTATAACATAAAATTTGTACAACATAAAATATTCCGGAGATAGGGGAAATTTGCTTAACAGAATCGCCTATGGGCTAAATCCGTACAACATAAAAATGGGATTACTCCATTTTCAACGCATTCGTATGGGAAAATTGTATAAAGGAAAATTTGCTTAACATAATTTCATTTGGAACGAATTAATTCCTTTATACAAGGTACCACTGTACTGTCTCTGCTTGTCCCTCTCCATGTTCTAAAATCATTACTTTTGCTTTTAACAGTATGTGGGACAACACTTAGGTTATAATAGGACTCACTTCTACGTGGGACTCGGGTTGCATTCAGTCAGAATTCCAGGTAAATGTGGTTGGGATGGAGATCTTCAGCTAATTATTCTTCCCTGCTTAGAGCCAGTGTTCAAGATGGTGTTATAGCTTGGGGCTCTGATGGATTATTAAAAGTCTCTTGAGGCCTTGAATCTCACCATTAGGAATAAATTTGCATAGTAAATCAGTCCTGAAGTATAGGGTGAGTAGAAGGTAGGCTTTAGAGACCTAGTTTGTTTTTTTCACGAGAACACTAACTTCCATTACTGGGAGCAACTGGCAAACTATTGATGCTTATGGAGAACGACAGAGTAAATTACAGCACTTTTCCATGAAGAAGAACTATATTTTTGTTTTAAATTGTTAGACTAAAAACTGAAGGTCGTCTTATACATGGAAGTAAACCAAGGAGAGAACCACGTGGTTGTAAAAACTGCCAATTTTGGGTTGGAAAAGTGGGAGCGTCTTATACGTGGGAAAATATACTGATTTACTGGGAGTGATGATTTCAGGCTCCAGTGGTTTCTAGCAAGTGATTCCATGGAAGCCTTGGGGGCTTTAGGGGAGAAACAAATTTGTTTTCTAATAAATAGCCTCAGTCTGGAATATCTTATAAATGGGGCACATTTCTACTTTTGTGTCCCAGTTGATCAGTGAGGCTACAAAATAAAACAGGCTGAACTGTGCTTTCATCATTGTAAGGCTAATTACACTGCTGACAATGAGGCCTGTAATAAGACTTCCTGGGGTAGGAACTGGCAAGCCACCCCGGTATCCCTGCCAAGAACATCCCATGGTCAGAAACAAAAGGCTAAAAGATATGACGCTGGAAGATGAGCCCCTCAGGTCGGAAGGTGTCCAACATGCTACTGAGGAAGAGCGGAGGACAAGTACAAGTAGCTCCAGAGCTAATGAAGTGGCTGGGCCAAAGCCAAAGGACGCTCAGCTGCAGACGTGCCTGGAAGAGAAAGGAAAGTCCAATGCTGCAAAGAAATATACTGCATAGGAACCTGGAATGTGAGATCTATGAACCAGGGTAAGCTGGATGTGGTCAAACGTGAGATGGAAAGAATAAACATTGACATCCTGGGTATCAGTGAACTTAAATGGACAGGAATGGGTGAATTCAGTTCAGATGACTATCACATCTACTACTGTGGGCAAGAATCCCAAAGAAGAAATGGAGTAGCCTTCATAGTCAACAATAGAGTGAGAAAAGCAGTGCTGGGATACAACCTAAAAAATGATAGAATGATCTCGGTACGATTCCAAGGCAGCCCTTTGAACATCACAGTAATCCAAGTTTATGCACCAACTACCGGTGCTGGAGTCTGAGATTGACCAATTTTATGAAGACTTACAAGAACTTCTAGAACTGACACCAAAGAAAGATGTTCTTCTCATCATAGGGGATTGGAATGCTAAAGTAGGGAGTCAAGTGATAAAAGGAATAACTGGCAAGTTTGGCCTTGGAGTTCCAAATGAAGCAGGACAAAGGCTAATTGAGTTTTGTCAAGAGAACAAGCTGGTCATTGCAAACACTCTTTTCCAACAACACAAAAGGCGACTCTACACATAGACATCACCAGATGGACAATACCGGAATCAGATTGACTATGTTCTCTGCAGCCAAAGATGGAGGAGCTCTATACAGTCAGCAAAAACAAGACCTGGTGCTGACTGTGGCTCAGATCATCAGCTTCTTATTTCAAAATTCAAACTTAAACTGAAGAAAGTAGGGAAGATCACTGGGCCAGTTAGGTATAACCTAAGTCAAATCCCATATGAATACACAGTGGAAGTGAAGAATAGATTCAAGGAACTAGATTTGGTGGACAGAACACCTGAAGAATTATGGATGGAGGCTTGTAACATTGTACAGGAGGCTGCAATGAAAAATATTCCAAAGAAAAGAAAATGCAAGAAAGCAAAGTGGTTGTCCAACGAGGCCCTACAAATAGCGGAGGAGAGAAGGGACCAAAATGCAAGGGAGAAAGGGAAAGATACAGAAAATTGAATGCAGACTTCCAAAGAATAGCAAGGAGAGACAGGGCGGCCTTCTTGAATGAACAGTGCAAAGAAATAGAGGAAAACAACAGAAAAGGAAAACCAGAGATCTGTTCAAGAAAATTGGAGATATTGCAAAGATGGATATGATAAAGGACAAAAATGGTAGGGACCTAACTGAAGCAGAAGAGATCAAGAAGAGATGGCAAGAATATACAGAAGAATTATATCGGAAAGATCTGGATGTCCCTGATAACCAAGATAGCGTAATTGCTGACTTGGAGCCAGACATCCTGGAAAGTGAAGTCAAGTGGGCCTTAGAAAGCATTGCAAACAACAAGGCCAGTGGAGGTGACGACATTCCAATTGAACTCTTTAAAATCTTAAAAGAGGATGCTGTAAAGGTGCTGCATAAGATATGCCAGCAAATTTGGAAAACCCAGCAGTGGCCAGAGGACTGGAAAAGATCGGTCTACATCCCAATCCCAAAGAAAGGAAATGCCAAAGAATGCTCCAACTATCGCACAATTGCACTCATTTCACATGCTAGCAAGGTTATGCTCAAAATTCTACAAGGCAGGCTTCAGCAGTATGTGGAAAGAGAACTTCCAGAACTACAAGCTGGATTTCGAAGGGGCAGAGGAACTAGAGATCAAATCGCCAACATGCGCTGGATTATGGAGAAAGCCAGAGAGTTCCAGAAAAACATCTACTTCTGCTTCATTGACTATGCCAAAGCCTTTGACTGTGTAGACCACAACAAACTATGGCAAGTCCTTAAAGGAATGGGAGTGCCTGACCACCTTATCTGTCTCCTAAGAAATCTATATGTGGGACAAGCAGCAACCGTCAGAACTGGATATGGAACAACTGACTGGTTTAGAATTGGGAAAGGAGTACGACAAGGCTGTATATTGTCACCTTGCCTATTTAACTTATATGCAGAGTACATCATGAGAAAGGCCGGTCTGGATGAATCACAAGCCGGAATTAAGATTGCCGGACGAAATATCAACAACCTCAGATACGCAGATGATACTACTCTAATAGCAGAGAGTGAGGAAGAATTAAAGAACCTCTTAATGAGGGTGAAAGAGGAGAGTGGAAAAAATGGGCTGAAGCTCAACATCAAAAAAGCTAAGATCATGGCCACTGGTCCCATCACCTCCTGGCAAATAGAAGGGGAAGAAATGGAGGCAATGACAGAGTTTATTTTCTTGGGCTCCTTGATCACTTCAGATGGCGACTGCAGCAATGAAATAAAAAGACGCCTGCTTCTTGGGAGGAAAGCAATGGCAAACCTAGATAGCATACTAAAGAGCAGAGACATCAGTTTGCCAACTAAGGTCAGGATGGTTAAAGCTATGGTTTTCCCAGTATTTATTTATTTATTTATTTATTTGTTATATTTATATCCCGCTTATCTACTGAGAGCTGGACTATAAAGAAGGCTGATCGCCGCAGAATTGATGCTTTTGAGCTGTGGTGCTGGAGGAGAGTCTTGAGAGTCCCCTGGACTGCAAAGAGATCAAACCTATCCATTCTGAAAGAAATCAACCCCGAATGTTCACTGGAAGGACAGATTTTGAAGCTGAGGCTCCAGTACTTTGGCCACCTCATGAGAAGAGAGGACTCCCTGGAAAAGTCCCTGATGCTGGGAAAAATCGAAGGCAAAAGGAAAAGAGGACGACAGAGAATGAGATGGTTGGACAGTGTCATCGATGCAACCAAAATGAATTTGACAAAACTCCAGGAGGCAGTGGAGGATAGGAAGGCCTGGCGAGCTCTGGTCCATGGGGTCACGAAGAGTCGGACACGACTGAACGACTGAACAACAACAACAACAACAAATAGCCACAACTTATTATGTCTTCAGCTTTGCAACAAGATTACAGCCAGAATGATAATCAGGGATCTTCTCACCTTGACCCTTCTGTTCTTGTTCTGAAGCGTTGTGTGTAGAACTGCATCCTTAAGAGTCGTCCTTGGAACCATGTCTTATGAGAACACTGGTTAGAGGAGATGCAATTCATTGTCCTTTGGAAAAGCGGTGTTGACTAGAATACTCTTGCCCATGCAGTAAATGTAACCTGCACCTTCCAGTGAAATGCAGCATTCTACATCTGAGAGCCTGGATAGCCCTCTTATCTGTTTATCTTGCTTATCTGTTTCTTAAGTAGATTGTTACTGATCCTGACCGTTCAATTGCCTGCCCTTTCTTGGTTTACCTACTAGACTGCAGATATTAGGGAGCTGTTTACTATTAATATATGCATTATTTTAAAGAAACTCAGTTTTGTTCATTATTTGAGGAACTCTGCCAGATAAACCTTTTATACTCTGGTAGAAGTCAGTTCTTCTTCTTGATTGTCTGTGGGTGCAGGGTTCTTTTTTCCTAAGCTAGGCTTAGTCAGATAAAGTACTTAGTCTAAAACCACTGTTTACCAGAGTTGATAAATGTATTTACATAGTCTGCTAAGCTTGAGTTACATGTATGGAAAGAAGTTTTTTTTTCCAAACAGAAAGGAAGGGATAAGACACTTCAGCAATTCATAGGAAGGTCCAGTGAGATTTGAAAGTACATTTTCATTCAAATAGAAGGTGGTACATTTAAGGTTATCTGTTAGCACTTGTCATTCAAACAAAGCATTTGGAAGTTCACTTAGTTTGGAAGGAGAGTTTGTCTGGGCAGAGGGGAGGTTAAAACATAAAAAGAATGCAAAAAATAAATAAATCATCTGTGGCAATATACAGTGTTACCTCTTTTAGTCAAAACTGTCTAAGCACCCCTCTTGTTATGAGTAGCAAGGAGCTTTGAAACCGGAACAAGTGGGAATTTGTGGGTTGAAGATTGTTCCCTCATTTAGATGGCCAGCAATTCGATTTGTTATAGTTTTTTCTTTTCACATGAGTGAGTATTTCAAGAAGGATACTTCTGCAATTGCTTTCCATTGGAACAGTTCTTGCATTAGCACATTTACCTTAAGTTGTGAGTACTCAGAAGGTGTATTCTCTGCACCTGCTCAGAGGGTGCCATTGTTTTCAGGTCAGTAATAGACAGGACATATTATTGCATAAAGTTGGCTGGGATAGATTAGTGGTTTATGTATTTGGTTGTGGACCTAGAGGTTGGGAGTTCAATTCTCCACTATGCCTCTTATGAATACAGCCAGACTGTGTGGCTTTGGGCAAGCTGCTCAGTCCCAGGACATGCCCAGAAGAAGGGAATGGTAAATCCTTTTGAGTATATTCTGTACCTGGAGAGCCCTGGAAAGGGTCACCATAAGTCAGAGTTAACATGACAGCACATGATGATGATTGTGATGATGATGATGATCACATTAATCTTTTGATCTTGTGTACCTCTAGTTTGTTGTGATCTTTGTTAAGATTGCATTGAAAAGCAAAAGTGTAAGGTAGTAAAAAGTTTTCTGCTTATATACCTCCCCATACCACTTCAAGTAGTCTCTGGGCAGTAACAGTTTAATAACAGTATGCAGGTTACACATTCCTTCCACTCCCAGCAAGCTGGGTACTCATTTTACTGAATTCGGAAGGATGGAAGGCTGAGTCAACCTTGAGCCTGCTACCTAGGATTGAATCCCAGGTTGTGAGCACCATTTTACCTGCAGTACAGGCATTTAACCACTGCGCCATGGGGCATATTTATTTATTTATTTATTTATTTAAAGACTTATATCCCACCCATCTTCCCTGACGGAAACTCTGGGCGGCTAACAATGTTAAAAAGACATAAAATAAGTGGAAGAGCCTCCGAGCGAGAAGCAGCGGAGGGCAAGATGGCGGTGATAAATAGGGAGGGGGAAGAAGGGGGAAAAAAACAAAAAAACTAACTGATAAGGTCTTTAAAGAGGAAGGTCTTCAAGGCCCTCTTGAAGGCAGGCAGGGACTCCAGCAGGCGCAGCTCAGAAGGGAGGTGATTCCAGAGTAAAGGCCCCACCACAGAGAAGGCGCGGTTTCACGTGAGCATTTTCCGTGCCTCTCTGGGTGTGGCCACTCTCAGTGAGCACGCCTGCGATGATCTCGTGGGTCTGGAACCGGATGCTCTTTGGGAGATATGCTCCGCCAGGTACCCTGGTCCCAAGCCGTGGAGGGCTTTGAAAATCAAAACCAGGACCTTGAACCTGATCCGGAAGACAACGGGGAGACAATGCAGGCGAGCCAGGACTGGGGTGATGTGCTCGTATCTACGGGCACCCACCACCAGCCTGGCCGCCGCATTTTGCACCCGCTGCAACCTCCGGACCAGGGACAAGGGCAACCCCACGTAGAGGGCATTGCAATAGTCGATCCTAGAGATCACCAGGGCCTGCATGACTGTCCTCAGGGAGGACTCGTCAAGGTACTGGCGGATCTGGGCGATCCTGCGGAGATGGAAAAAAGTGGCCCTGGAGACGGCCATCACCTGGGCTTCCAGGGAGAGGGCCGAGTCCAGGACCACGCCCAGATTCCTGGCCCTGTCTGTAGGCTGGAGGGAGATACCCCCCAGACTAGGGAGGGGGCCATTGTACCGAGACGAGGGTGCCCCGAAGAACAGAACCTCCGTCTTCTCCGGATTAAGCTTGAGCCGGTTATCTCTGGTCCATTCCAGTACGGCCTCCAGGCACAGATCGAGGGAGCGAACCGCCTCCTCTGCAGATGAAGAAAAGGAGATATAGAGCTGCATGTCATCAGCGTACTGATGACAGCGAACTCCATATCACCTGATGACCTCCCCCAGCGGCCTCATATAAACATTGAACAGCACGGGGGAAATTGCCGACCCCTGGGGCACCCCACAAGGGAGAGTCCAAGGAGCCGACAAGTCATCCCCCAGCTGTACCCACTGAGTCCGGCCACCAAGGAAGGAACGGAGCCAGGCCAAGGCCTGACCACCAATTCCCGCCTCAGCGAGCCGGGCCAGAAGGTTACCGTGGTCGACGGTATCAAAGGCTGCTGAGAGATCAAGGAGGACCAGCAGGGAGGAGCTCCCCCTGTCGGCCTCCCTGAGGAGGTCATCCTGCAGAGCAACCAGGGCGGTCTCGGTCCCACGAAGAGGCCTGAATCCGGACTGGAAGGGATCCAGGATATGATTTACCTCCAGGTATGACTGAAGTCGGACAGTGGCCACCCCCTCGACAACCTTGCCCAGAAGGGAACAATATATTGGCAAAAATTAATTTGAAAAGAGAACTGTGTGGCTCTAGGCTCGTTCTGCTTTGCAGATGTTTCCCAAAATATCACCCTTGAGTATTAGGTACATGCTGTGCCATCAGGGGCTACAGAAAGGAAGTAGTCTGAGAAGCCACACAAGAGTCTTTTATTTAGGGATGGGCAAAGTGCAGTATATTCCTTGATTGTTGGACTGGAATTCCCAAAATATTTTCCATTGGCCATATTTGCTAGCGCTGATGCAGCCAAACTGTATTTGAAGGACTGAAGTGGGCCCATCCCTGATTTACAGGAAGATAAACATTCTTCCTAAATTCTAAAAATAGATACATCATTGGCATCCTTCAGTCTCGAAAGACTATGGTATCATGCCTGGAATAGAGATCCTAAGACAGGCCTGCCCAAACTTCGGCCCTCCAGATGTTTTGGACTGCAACTCCCACAGTCCTTTGCCATTGGCAATCTAAGCTTAGAATTCTGGGAGCTATAGTCCAAAACATCAGGAGGGCTGAAGTTTGGGCACGCCTGTCCTAAGAACGACACCTAGAGTGACTAAATAGACCAATTTGGGAATGGCAGTCTCTACCACACTGGGGACAGATGTATTCTGTTTCTTGCCCAGTCCTCGAGTTTCGTTCTTTCCGTGCCTGCCTCTTTTCTTCTGCCTGTTGGACAAATGCCTCTTCAAATTTATGTAGACCATGCTGTATCTCTTGCCTCCAGACAGTGCGATCGGAGGTCATGGTTTCCCATCTGTTGAGGTCCATTCCCAAGGCCTTCAGGTCCCTCTTACAGATATCCTTATACCGCAGCTCTGGTCTCCCTCTGGGGTGCTTTCCCTGCACTAGTTCTCCATATAGAAGATCTTTTGGGATCTGGCTGTCATCCATTCTCACAACGTGTCCAAGGCAGCGTAGGTGTCACTATTTCAATAAAGTGTACATGCTAGGGATTCCAGCTCGATTTAGGACTATGCTATTTGGAACTTTGTTGTGAAGCAGTTTCATTTAACCAAATGTGTATGTGCCATATTTGTGTCCCACCCAAGCTGCAAGAACCTCAGAGCATTTACTTATCCTCATGCCAGTTCTGTGAAGCAACTTAGAAAGGGTGTTATAAGAACATAAGAAGAGCCATGCTGGATCAGACCAAAGACCCATCTACTTCAGCTTCCTGTATCTCACAGTGGCCCCACCAGATGCGTCCAGGAGCGCATGAGACTAGATATCTGTCTCCTGATACCACTCCCCTGCATCTGGCCCTTGCAGTACCTTGGTTTTGAGCCTGGAGATTACACATCTCCATCATGGTTTGTAACCTGCGATGGACCTTTCCTCCAGGAATCTGTCCAATCCCCTTTTGAAGGCATCCAGGCCAGATGCCATCACCACATCCTGTGGCAGGGAGTTCCACAGACAACATGCTGGGTGAAAAAATATTTTCTTTCACCTGTTCTTACTCTCCCAGCCCTCAATTTGAGTGTATTGGTAAGTTTCTCAGTTGAACAGAGGTATCCATGGGCATCTAGACTGTAGTCATCACCTCAAGTGGCTCTCATATTCAGAGACATATGCTTTGGTCAGCTTGGAAGTCTAGTTACACATTTCATGAGAAACGTTGATTGTTGGATATAGGGAATGATGCGATAGGAATGTCTTACAGTATACGAGTCAGTGTTTTATGAAATAAGATTGTCTGGCTTTTCCAGTTTTAATGCCTGCTTCTGACATGAGCCCAGAGCTATTCTGGGATATGTTTCTGACAGACTTGCAGCATTTTTCTGTGTATAAGACTATATTCTTGGTCTAAAATTGTTAGGCTAAAAATTGAGGGTCGTCTTATACAAGGAAATCGCCACCACCACCACCGCCGCCGCCCTCATAATCAGCTTAAAAGTACAATGGTACCTCGACTTACACATTTAATCCATTCCAAATGCATGCTCTTAAGTTGAACTGCTCTTAAGTCGGGGTACCTATCTAAAAAATTGAAAAGTAAGTTTTAAAAAAATCAAAAAAATGAAAACAAAATACTGGTAAGTTGAACAGACCATATCTAAAATTTGTAAGGCAGCAGTTAAAACGCCAGCAGTTTCCCACTCTTAAGTCGAATTGCTCTTAAATTGAGCTGCTGTTAAGTTGGGGTACCACTGTACTGCATATTAGGCATAATATCGCAGCATTGCATACTTAAATGTGTTTTCAGGCGAAAAGAAAAGAACATGGATAACCCTGAACAACTGTTATGGATAAATGTTTTTTCTCTCTCTGCTTCACTTGGTGCACATTGTTGTTGGGAGAAATGGGAAGAAGTCTAGGTATGTTTTTTTCTGCTCCTTGAAGAATATAAAATTTAGGCATACCAGAACTTTGTAGATCACAAAATATGGCATATGCCATTTTGGCTCAAATGTATTCCTTTTTGTTTGAAATTCATGTCTGAAGCGCCAAAGTTCTGTTGGATCGTGGAAGGTCTTTTATTATATTCTGTACTGTTAAAAATGGTGGTAGGTGGATTTTAGTGTGGAGTTTATGGGACAACCCTAAAGATATGGAGTGAAATAGTGCAAAACTATCTCATTTAATTAATTGTTATTTTTGATGATCATATGGAAGCAACTTCACTTTCTACAATGTACTTGATTACCAACATTTTTACCCTTTGAAAAGGACAGGAACCAACAGTTCAAACACTGGTGCCTGGTTTTTGCTTGAACAGCAGAATTTACAAAGGGACAAGATACTTGCTTAATTGCACACTTGGCATTTGCATGTTGTTGGTATCTTTATTCTATTGAGCTTTAGCAGCCGCAAGTTACATATGTCACATTAAAGAGCTCTTAGATCTCTAGAGCTGCTTACAGTTTAAGTGGTGGAGAAAAAAGTAAGTTACCTGTTGTACAACCCATTAATGTGCCTGTCTACAGAAACTATAGTGTGCATGTCGGAACAAGTTATATTAAATGCAGAATCAGTTATCTTTTAAATGCCTGTGTAGTTTGTATAAGCATGCACTTGTTTTTCAGGTATATTTTTTGTGTGTGTGCGTTTCATTCATGATTTAATACGTCTTAAATTAAGACATGTGGGGCGGTTCCTCATGAAAAACAATGAAAAGTGTACTTCCTGACATCAATACAGTCACATTTTGATACGATAGAATAAAGGGTGTTCTTTATGCACCAGTGGGAAACATTTTCAAATTGTGAAATGGAGGAGAAAAACATGCTACAGTTAGATTTTCAGAAGAACAAGATGGCCATCCATGCTTTGAATTTAGAGCGGTGGTTCCCAACCCCAGGTAAAGGCTTCTAAGGAGTTTTAATCCAAGAACATCTGGGGACCCAAGATGCTATAGGAAATGTGTGTTGAACCTCAGGCTGTATCCAAGTGATTGGTCAGCTTTCTTCATTTGCTGTTATACATAATTGACGAGTGTGTTCACAAAGAAAACAATACACCCTAGTCTTCTGTTTTCAAGAAGTCCACGAAACTTAAAAGGTTTTTTTTTCATATTATACTAACAAATGAATTTGCTATTACACCAAAACTTCTCACTATTTGGACAGTAATGGCTGATGAGAGAACAGTTCATTCTGTAATGCAGTACAGTCTGGAAAGTTTTAGGTTCAGAGAAGACTGTTTCTGAATGGAGCATGACTGGCACTAGGACTTCTTGCATCATGTGAAGTTCCTTCGGAAAGTTGGGCAGTAAATAAATAAATAAATAAATAAATAAATAAATAAATAAATAAATAAATAAAAAGTTCCAGCAGCCAAATTCCAGATGGCATTTGTACATGCAGTTGTCACGTCAAAATTAGAGATGGGTGTTTCGTTTTGGTCCGGTTTCGAAATGCAACGTGGGAGCCCAGCTGGCGTTCGCAACCGGAGGAATGAAATCAACTAATCCCTTACCTTGCGCTGGGGTCGCACCGGGGCTAAACTCCGAGGATGAAGTCTCTGATGTCATCTTCCCTTCTCCCTGGCACTGGCCAATCAGGAGCTGTGCAGGGAAATGCATGATGCCACCTCCCTGTCTGATTGGCCAGCACCAGGGAGAAGGAAATATGACATTGGAGGCTTCTTCATTGGAGTTTAGCCCTGAGCGACCCCAGAGCAAGGGAAGGAATTGGCTGATTTTGTTCCGGAGGTTGGTCCAGTTCCGAACACCAGCTGAGCTCCTGCATTTCGTTTCGGAGCCGAATCACTTCCAAAACGAAACACCCATGTCTAGTCAGAACCAAAGAAAACTCCATTCCCCACAGGATCAAAATATTATTGATTGAACGGTTCTATTTGTAAAGTGTGCTGTCTCAAAAGCAATCATGACCTTGCAGAAATATGTCTATATGGCATGCAACAAGGACCAAATTTGCATGGGAGATTTTTTTAAAAAGTAGTTTGGGGAAGGCATTTAGTTGACCTGATTTTCTGTGTAGTTCCACTTCTCTGTATGCGTTGGCAGTTGCTGTTATTTGTGTTCATCTTTTCCTGTTATCTCTATAAATAAAAATTTAGCTGATATTTACACGATTGCACATTAATAGCTAATGGATGAAATGGCATAATTTGGCAATTAGAAATTTCATGGCAGAAATGAGATTTGTATGGAGGACTTCCACAATAGTATGTGTGCTAGCTCTGCTTGTTACACCAGCTCTGTCATAATAACGTCCTGATATGGAAAAATCCCCACCCCTTTCCAAGCATTTCTTTATGAAGAGACCACAAATAAACACAAATGTTGACTCATCCCTCTTGTTAGGGCAGCCTTTCCCATGGTTTGTCAATTGAAATCAGATTGCAGTTGCTCCTTTTCATCAGAATGTTTTAAGACTGCTCTGCTCTTCATGTGCTTTGGTGTTATAAATTTGCTTTAATGTGTTGAGTACTTCAGAGGCCTTGTTTAGGGCAGAAAGGCGGTTTATAAATATCTTGACATGCTAAATCCTACCAGACAGCAGATCTGATGGATATTTTCATGTTGTGGTCAGCACATATCTGCCAAGATTCCCCATCCCCTACTCCCGGTTTATCAAAGTGTTACTGCCCAGGGAAACTACAGTGGAATTTCCCCCTTTTCTGTTGTCACACAGATTGGCTGCTGAAAACTGGAAGATGTGAAAGGAACACTGGTGCTTTTGCTTTGTAGCTGGTCATCTTCAGTGGCTGAAGATGAAAACCTTGGTGCAAAAAATTCCTTGTGACATTTTGAATGTGCTTCTTGAGGTTGAGAGACCAAAACAAAACAGATCCCCTTTAGAGGACATGTCTCCCCATTTTTGTCTTGGAAAAAAATACAACAGAAAAATGTATGTGTTTGTGTTCATCTATAGGAATAAAACAGAATCCATTGTGGGAATATTATTGAGAATCATAGGCTTTTGATTTCTTATTCCCAGTTTCAGAGCAGGAAAGAACTTGGGAGTCTAAACATCCCTTTAAATACAGATTCCGTGCTTTTAGCCACAGGGATCTGTAAACCGAGACCCAGGATGTTGAGTGGACATTGGTAGGCCTGTCTGTCAATCAGCCATTCAACTCTGCAGAATGTAATTGTAAACGCAAAGATAGCAGCCACAGAAGAGACAAAACTCACTATGTTTCTTTAGCAGTAGAGGATGACATGCATATATGTACAGTATTTTTGGAAGATTTGGCTGTTGGACACTAGGGCAAGATAGCAAACATTTTCACAGCAGACTTCTGTGATTGTTGCCAACTTGCAATATTACAGTGTCTTGTCTTCCATTCAAGAATATTCTGTGTTCACATGTAATCGCAGATCAAACCAGTGACATACAAGAATAGGCTCCAGCTGGTAGACAGGGGGCAAATCCCATCATTTACATAGGGACTGGAAAAGAAGAGGAGTTCACTGCTTGGGTTTTGACTCTGAAGCAAGGGTTCTAGTAGTGGCATCACAAGAGAGAATAGATTAAAAAATATTATTATTTTTCCCATCTTCTAGGCCATTGTTGGCGAACCTATGGCACAGGTGCCAAAGGTGCCACTTGGAGCCCTTTCTGTGGGCACCTGAAATTGTCCCTTCACAGCCACCTGTATTTGGGTTAAATTGCTGCATTCGAAAAAATTAGTGGGTTTTGAATTGCAGTTTGGGCACTCGGTCTCTAAAAGGTTCACCATCACTGTTCTAGGCTATCAGTGGAAAGTCCAAAAAATCTTATTTTTATAATAGATGAACTGGATGAACTGTTGCATTAAGGCAGGAGTAAGCAGTCATGGCCTTCCACTGGTGATTTCAACTGCTACTTCCATAATGTCAAATCCTTGTCATGCTGCTAGGGCTAGGAAGAATTTTAGGCGAGAAAGACCTCTAGAGCTACAGTTGCCACTCATTATACTAAGATGTCAACACACAGGACCACTTCTAAGGGTTAATCACAAATCCCGCCTGCAGCTTCCTTCTCAGTGCCTCTAAAATCCCCAGCAACTTTAGCGGTAAAACTGAAACTATATTGTTGGCCAAGAGATATGTGTCCCCTATGATAATGAGAAAAAGTGAATACTGTATAAATATATAGTGGTACCTTGAGATAAGATCGCCACAACGAAAAAAAAATTGAGTTACGAAGGAAGCCATCTGGAAAAATGGATGTCCGTCTTAAAAAAACTTCTGCAAGAACTCGAGTTACGAAAATTCTCTATGGAAGATTTCAGTTCCCAGGGTACATTGCACCCCATTAGGATTCTTGTTACAAATTTTTCGCGGTACAGAGCATCCCAAGGAACAAATTAATTTTGTAACTCGAGGTACCACTGTATTGGGATGTAGAGTGTGTTGTGGTTTGCAGAAGACATCTACTCTTAATGGGAGGGGAACGCTTCCTGTGTGAGTTCCTATGCAACACATGTGCCTGCTTTTCTTTGTGTATGACAATGTAGCATATGATAACAGTTGATAACTGGTCTCATATACTGTATAGCAGTGCTCCCCAACCTTTTTGTCCCCGCGGACCGGGAAATTTTTGATAATTTTTCTCTGGCCCAAAGCTGGGGGTGGGGGTGGGGAGGAGGGGGAGAATGCAAAAGGGGGGTCCGGCGGGGAGGCAAAAGGGGGGGTGAACGCAAAGGATGGGAGGGAAGGAGGAGGGGGAGGCACGAGAGCGGCCGCGGCACTCACCGGCTTGGGGCGTCGGGGGTGCCACTCCCCCCACACACGGGCGGGGTGGGGGGAACCCGGGGCTCCTGGGCAGGCGGGCCCCCGCCTCCTCCTCCAGCGCCAGGAGCCGCACGCGGGTCTCGCTGCTGGCGCCCCGCTTGCTCCTGCTGCCGCCTCCGCCGTGGGCCTCCTCCTCCGCTGGGGAAAGCGAGGCGGGCGCCAGCAGCGCTTTCCCGGTGGAGGATGATGTAGCGGCGGCAGCAGGAGCAGGAGCAGCGCGGCGCCAGCAGCGAGACCCTACGCGGCTCCTGGCTCAGGCGCCGCGCACCCGCCCGGCCGCGCCGAGCGCGCCCTCGCGGCACCCGCGAGCCGCCGCCGCCACCTCCTGCTCCTGCTCCGGCAACACATGCTGCTCCTTCGGCGGTGCCTGGCTTGCTGCTGCTGCTGCTGGTGGTGATGCGCCGCCGCCGGCGGCGGGCAGAGAATGGAGGCAAAGGCATCCAGCCTTCCTCCTGATAGAAGAGGAGGAGGAGGAGGGGCGGCAGTTGAAAATAACTGGTCGGTCATCCACGGACTGGCACTGTCCGCGGACCGGGGTTGGGGACCACCGCTGTATAGGATTTCTTTGGAGGTCTCTTATTAGCCCTTAATCCATTCCTACCCTGCTTATCTCTAGAAACCATATCTTTTCACTTCCAAATGCTTTCCAGCTTTTTCAGATACTTGCTGCAGGGAGTGCTATGACCGGCGGGCATCACACAGTTAGAAGGAGATTGATTGGAACTACTTCATGCGCGATACGTATAATGCTACTCAGCTGTGTGAATCATCCTCTCAATTATGTTGGTGTGCTATAAATTTATGCAAGCAGAACAGACTTTAAATGGGTTCATTTATGGAAAACTGGTGAAGTTGTCTTGCTTGAATCAGCAGCAATAGCTTCATGGTCATGAAATATTTTAATGTTACAAACCGCACTTCAAAATTATACTTCAAAAGGCAGTTTTAAAAATTCAGTTTAGAGAGAGGTGTGTGTTGAAACAAATAAAAAGGTACCTATTTCTGATTGAATGTCAAGCAATGCATATAGTCTTCGTCAGCTGGAAACCCATCAAGTAAAGGTGCCCACATGAATTTTTGAAGAGGTGCTCTTTAGAAATAGACAGTACTGGTAGCGTTTTAGAAATAGGTTTGGGTTTCTTGTTTGGTGTTTAGATTTGGATTTTATCAGGTGGACTTGAATAATCAAATTATCTCAATAAGGATCTGAATCACATTTCAAACAAAAATGGATTTTTGGATTATTTAAATACCATAATTATAAATCAAATTTTAAACATTTAAATCATTTTAAAAAATCATTTACAGTGGTACCTTGTATAAAGGAATTAATTCGTTCCCAATGAAATTATGTTAAGCAAATTTTCCTTTATACAAATTTCCCATAGGAATGCGTTGAAAACAGAGTAATCCCTAAACACGACCATTTTTATGTTGTACAGTTTTGCCCCATAGGCAATTCTGTTAAGCAAATTTCCCCTATCTCAGGAATTTTTTATCTTGTACAGATTTTATGTTATACAAACCATTTGTTATACAAGGGTCCACTGTATATTTTTTTAAATCCATCCTGTGGTTTTCATAGTAGTGCTGGGAAACACTGATTTCCACGGCTGTTGGCAGATTAAATCAAAAACCTTTTTGAATTTTGTCAGTGATATTATAATACTACAATAGACACTACCCCCCTTTCCCAGCATCCCATAGTTGCATGAATGAGTAAGAGCTTTGTTTTGCAGTTGCATTGGGGGTGGGAGGTAGGGGAGGGGACGAGATGAGATCCCTGGAGCCATTTGCACCATGTGTTGTGCCAGGTATCAGATGACTGCTCTCTGTGCAAAAGCTCACAGTTCTTACTGTGGTGCAATATTTAATTTGGTTGCAACACAGCAATTAAACCTACGTTTGACACCTGCTGCTACCAGATGATGTTTAGTACTAATTCACAGTATGCAAAAAGGCTGGCTCCTTCCATAATCCCAGTTATGTGAGTTCCACATTTACACTGTGCAGGAGGAGGTACTGTGCAGCACCTGATATAGCTGAATTATGCCAGTAAAATGTCTTCAGTAGTTACTCTCGGCATTGCTGCTTGTGCCAAAAATCAACAGTTTCCATGGTAAAACATCTATATTTTCTGGCATGGGTCACATATTTATTCAACATGCAACAGTTGGTATTTTTATAGTTATTTTAAAGAGCTAGAAGGCTTTGTAATTTCTCTTAGTCCTGAATAGCATCCCACCTACTACGTGTATTTGTTTTACCCATTTGTTGACTAATCCTAAGAGCAGCTTTGCATGGTCAAAAAATCATAATTTATCTCTGGTTTCCCTCTTCTATATAAACATAGCATTTTCATAGGACTTTAGCCACACAATTGCATTATAAATTAAAGATCAGCATTTCTTTGGTAGAACCGTGAAGTCCAATGTATAGAAAATAGTCCTGCAGCTATTGCTGGCAGAACCATTTATGTTAGGAAAAAAGGTATCTAAGAAGCTCTCATATTTTGATGGCCACCGACTTGTTTCATATTATTTTGAGCTCAATGAAATTGGAGGCTGAGGAGCTATCTCTGAGTTGAATCCTATTGTGGTCCATGTAACGTTTGTGTAACGTCCCATGGCTAACTGATGAGGTGCTGGAGGGTGTCTCATTTTCATGTTTGGTCGCACACATCACCCTGGCACTTCATCAATTAGCTGTGGGAAATTAAGCATCCTTTTTGCAGATATCAATAGAATTCCTGTTTTTATAATTTAATGCCCATGGATTCTTTAAAAAGGTTAGTTGGAAGCTACTTACAACATTCTGGTTCTCAATCAGCCTTTTAAGACCAGTCTAGCTATTTGCTCTGTCTAGTGGCTGTTGCATTAATGATGTAGGTGATCTGAATCAAAAAGAAGAAAGCTGGTGATCCTGAAGGCAAGAGTGGGATGATATATTTTATTAAAGAATCACCAACACAATTTGGCTTTTGACAATGTAGAGGTCTTCACATGGCTAGACACAATAGAACTATGGATGGAGCAGACAAAAACATACAGTGGTACCTTGCAAGACGAATGCCCTGTAAGATGAATGAAATTTCAGATTTAGGCATTTTCTGCAAGACAATGGTTTGCCTACCAGATGTCTTGCAAAAAAATCCATCTTACGGGGCAGGTGTTTGAATGTTGTGCGCCCACAACCCAAGAGGGTTATGGGCACATGAAATTGAAAAGCCTGGTCTTCCATCCTGGCTTTCCCGACCATGTAGCACCCAGTCTGCGGGTGCTACACGGTTGGGAAAGCCAGGATCAAAACAACCACCCCCACCCCCATTTAAAGGGCTCCATGCACGGAACCCGGGAGACAACGCCTTGGCTCAGTGCATAGAGCTCTTAAAATGGCTCCGTGCACAGAGCCTGGCAAAGGGGAGGCAGAGGCTTGCAAGCACACAAGGTGCCATCTCCCCTTCACCTTGGCTCCATAATGCAGGCAAAGCAAGACCTGGCAAGGTAGTTTGCAATACTGTATTCTAATACAGTAATACCTTGGTTTATGAGCTAATTCATTCTGGAAACATGCTTGTAAACCAAATCACTTGTGTATCAAAGCAGATTTCCCCATAAGATATAATGGAAACTCAGATGATTCGTTCTGGGGCCCATAGACCACATACTGTGCACACAAAATGCTAAAACTCGCAAAAGAAGCTCGCTAGAAGTCCATGTTGATGCCATGGTTTACATACCTGGCTGTGGATTGTGCTGTGCTTGGGACTAACAACTGGATTTTACTCTTGTGTTTTTAATGTGATGATAATAAAGTGAAGTTTGTAGCCCTATACACACTTGACGAGCTGCCCAGTGACTAGAAACTGTTTGAAAAATAAGAAAGGATATTGAAACCAAATTAAAGAAATATATAAATATAAAGAAATATAAAACAAACTCCTAACCTGCACTTACCTTTGAAAATGTTCATGGCTGGTGTGAGGGGAAATCTCTGTTCCCCACTCCTCCCTTTGTTTTTGAGACTTATCTGAGATGGAACATTCCAGATAATCACCCACAATCCAGCATTGGCTCACTTGTGATCATGTGACCTGCTCCAGTGCTTGTATTGCAAGACATTGTTCATTGATCAGAAATGGTTGCTCGTCTTGTAAAACACTCTTAGACCAAGGTACTCGTAAACCAAGGTATTATTGTACAGATGTCCCATGACCACACATTACTTGTGAAAGCCTCTGCTTTTCTCAGAAACTCTTGAATATGAAAGCAGATCAGTCTGTCATTCAATTTGAGATGGATATTTGGCAAGGAAGACACATTTTACTTTTCCAGCTAATATACTCCTCGGTTGCTGTGTCCCTCCTGCATGTCTGAGACAAGTTAAAAATATTGCATATCCTCCCTTGCTGGTACAGAGCAGTTAAATGATGATTTAATACAAAATGAGTTTAAAATCACTCCTTTGAATTAACTCTTTATTTTCTCTTGTGCTTCACTTTTTTGGAGGATGAAATTCAAGGAAAAGCTATTTCATGTTCCTCTGTTATTCTGTCTTTGAAATCACCCTGTGTTTGGGTGTTCTAAATTTCTTTCTGTGAAACAAGAGGTCAAAGTACAACAATCAAGGGTAGTCTCATTTTCAGAATCTTTTGCAGACCCAGCAGGAAGCCAGAGCCTCCCATCCATCATTCCGCAGCACGAGTCACGTTCTGAATGCAAACACAAGAAACTAAAGTCATTCATCTCCCAACTCCGATATGAAAGCAGATGTGTACTGTAGCATAATGAATGACTAAAATCAAAAGGAGCCAGCTGGAAAAAGCCATCTTATACCTGGCAAGGCTAGCCACTTCTATTTAGAATGAAAGAATAGTGCTCTCAAACAGGTAACTAAAGAAATGGTATTCTTGCTTAGCAGGGCTGAAAAACTTGGGCGCAATCTCTTACTCTCAAATAATTTTAGCAAAGGTTTCATAAGTGATGTTAGTTGCGGACAATCCTGACTCTTGAAAAAGCTGTTCTTTTGTTGGACAACGTCGAAATAGTCAATAATCCCATGGCCTGGAAAACTAATATTGAGTCTGGCTATGTACATCCATTGGCTGATTAAGTTATGTATGTCTTATCCAGCTGTTTTTCCAGCTGTATATGCCCAAAGACAGACAGCTGAGCAGCAGTAACTGTAGTCTGCTTGTTGTTTTGTGTGGTGTCCTTGATTAGAGCTCCACTCTGTGTTGTATTTCAGTAAAATCATAGAGGTACTGAATTAACTCGGAATGCTGATTTCACAGTGTCTGACCAGCCATTGAAAATTGAATTGACAATGCCATTCCTCCAATTGCCACAAAAGGCCACTGTCTTTTGTACTTAGTTATTATTGTGTAGGATCTTTCGGTATCTGAATGACAAATACAAATGTTTAAACGTAGGACAAAGGAAGGTAATGAGGACCAAAGGAAAAAAAAATTCTTAAGGACAGTTGATTGCCTTAACCATGTATCTAATCTCATGCAGACACATTACTTTTGGTTTGTTTTTCTTATGGAAGCTTATGGATAACCTTCCGATTTTGAAGATATTGCATCTTCAAAATCTTCAGAGCTGTTCAAATAGATTATAGAAGTCATTTTATCCTGCCACGTGTTTAATTTTGTTATTTATTTGGAGAAATGCAGTGAATTTGAGAATTAGTTGAGGACAGTTGTGCAGGCTGTGGTGATCTCGAGGGTTGACTATTGCAATGCCCTCTACATGGGGTTGCCCTTGTCCCTGGTCCGGAGGTTGCAGCGGGTGCAAAATGTGGCGGCCAGGCTGGTGGTGGGTGCCCGTAGATACGAGCACATCACCCCACTCCTGGCTTGCCTGCATTGGCTCTCCGTTGTCCTCTGGATCAGGTTCCAGGTCTTGGTTTTGATTTTCAAAGCCCTCCACAGCTTGGGACCAGAGTACTTGGCGGAGCATATCTCCCAAAGGAAAACTGGGTCCAGACCCACTAGGCTGGCGCAGGCACGCTCACTGAGGTTGCCCACACCCAGAGAGGCGCGGAAATCGCGTACGCGAGACCGCACCTTCTCTGTGGTGGGCCCTGCACTCTGGAATCATCTCCCCAGTGGGCTGCGCCTGTTGGAGTCCCTGCCCTCATTTAAGAAGGCTTTGAAGACCTACCTCTTTAGAGAGGCTTTTGGCGACTCCCTCTGTTAGTTTGTTTTTTTGTTTTGTTTTTGCCCTGGGTTTTGCCGCCATCTTGATTCATCGCCTCCTTTTTGTTTGTTGTCTATATCTGTTTTTTATTGCTGTAAGCCGCCCCGAGTTCCCTTGGGAAAGATGGGCGGGATACAAGTTTAATAAATAAATAAATAAATAAATAAATAAATAAATAAATAAATAAATAAATCCCAGATGAGGAGTTGAAAAAGAGTATTGGTGTGCTAAAACATTGCTTCATGCAAGGCAAAACACTTTTCAACTTGCATATGGAAACTGATATTTCAAGAAAGCAGGATCCTATGTGAATCTGGCACATTTCTCTTTGAATGTAAAAAACATAGGATGTGTAAAGAACTTACTGGTTATGTAGAGAGGAAATGTATGTTTGCATTCACTGTGGGTTTTCTACATTGGATGCAGAAGTAGACTTTAAGAGAACTGGATTTGGGCTTTTCCTCAGTTAGTGTCTCCTAGGATGAGCAAAATAAACCATTTCTCTGGCTCACCACCCTTATCTTAAAGCTAAATTCTCCTTCTGATAGAATGAATAATCTACTTCTGGCCTCTTCTGAGGGAATGAGTTACTGAATTTATTGCATGAGGCTTTGCCTGTCGTTTTTCTGAAGCTCCGTAGCTGACATTTGAAAGTTCTTTCGGTATGAAATGTGTCGTTTCTAAACATCTGGAGGGTTTCTTATTCTGAAGGATTATATAAACATCACGGTTTTACTGCTGGTGGAGCTTGTTTAAATGGCAGCTGTTGGAACTGAACAATTAGGCCAGTGAAAATGTTTGGTTAGATGTTTGAGTGGTATCATAACAGATATTGAACTTACCAACCCCTGGTGGTGATTGTCATTGGTTTAGGACAGTGTTGGCGAACCTATGGCACGGGTGCCAAAGGTGGCACTCGGAGCCCTTTCTGTGGGCACCCGACATCACCCCTACACAGCCACCTGTAGTCATATTAAATTGCTGTATTGGCACTTTGCGAAAAATTAGTGGGTTTTGAATTGCAGTTTGGGCACTCGGTCTCTAAAAGGTTCGCCTTCACTGGTTTAGGATATTCTAACATTGTACCACAGCTTTGTGTGTGTATGTGTGTGTGTGAAGATAATACTGCAAAAACTACTCTTTTTCTAAGAGTTATGTTGACTGAGTTGATTGAGGGTTTTTTTCCCCTGTGCTAAATAAAGACCCTAAGTCTGAAATGGGTGATACCGTAGTTGAAAGACTGGTTAGAAAAATGTGATCCTGCAAAAATCCTTCTGACCAGGTGAGGGCACTATCTTCTCTTTTTTTCTGTTATAAAATATGAATTTTCAAGGCTTGAAGAAGCATGCTTCACTGATCTCAGATTTGCTTCGAGAACTACGTGAGAATGATTTGAGTGGCTTCTTGTGCATCAGCATCTACTGAACAAAAACATTTTATGAACTTGAAGTTTATTCAGGAAGCTTCGATCCAGGCAGTCATTTTTACAGCCAGTATTTCCTTCCAGCTCCCTCTTAGCATAGCTTTCCTTTGCAGCTTGCGTGCACAGTTTACACACTTTATTTATTAATTTAAAATATTTTCGCCCTGCCTTTCTCCTAAAAAAAATAGAGACAAGGTGGGTAACATCACTAAAAGACAATATTTAAAGCTAAAGTACTGTATACAGTGGTACCCCGACTTATTAATCCATTCCGAGCCAACGCTCGTAAGTCGGGGATCAATTTCCCATAGGAATGCATTGAAAGTCAGTTAATCCATTTTGGACGAACAGATTTCAATGCATTCCTATGGGAAATTGCTTTCAACAACCCACGGCTTCCTACTACCATCAGGCGCATTGGGGAGAGAAGCAGCGGGTGGTTTAAATGGTCTTTAGCCACCAAGGCAACCGCTTGCTTCAGTGGCTAAAGACCCTTTAAACCACCTTCTGCTTCTCTCCCCCACACACACACCAGGCGCGTTGGGAAGAGAAGCAGCGGGTGGCTCGGGAGATGCCATGTGCCCATTTAAAAATGTTTCCAGTCACGGGGAAGGGATTTTAAAAAGGGTGTGCTGCTCCCCCACCCCGGGCAGGTGCTCTGGAGAAGCCATACACCCTTTTTAAAATGCCTTCCACTCACGGAGATTTTAAAAGCAGCGTTTGCCTCGGTGACTGGAAGGCAGTTCAAATCCTGACACCCCCACCCGCTGCTTGCAAGACAGGGAATCCCCGATCCTGCTCGTAAGTAGCCGGTGGGGGGGGAGTGCTGAAGAGCACTCGGAAGTTGGGATTTTCGTAGGTCGGGCCCCTCTTAAGTCGGGCTACCACTGTATATTAAAGAAAAAGATCCAGGGTGACGTGCATCATTAAATTACAACATTTAAAGCTAAATGTCAGTAAGTGTGCAAGCACTAAAAAGGATGGAACAAATGCCTCACTAAACAAAACAAACATCAAAGCAGTAAGGCACAACAGTCCACCTAAAAATCCCGTTTACTGAGGGGAAAGCTCACCTGAAGAGGAAGTATTTGCCTGCTTGCAGAATAACAGCAAAGATGGAGCGAGGCTGATCTCTTGTGGGAGAGGATGACAAAATCTAGAAGCAGACACAGAGAAAGCCCTTTCCCTTATCCCCATCAAACACATTTCGGAGTGTGGAATGTCGTCTATATGTTGTTGGGAGTTTTATAAACCCCGCATGCTGCCTTTAGCAGGTTTGGCTGGGAGGGGCCTTTATGGGATGAGGTGACTGTCAGTCAACCTAGCACTAACCAGTCGTTCCTTCCCTGCCTCTGAGTTCAAAGAGAGCCACGCCTCTCTGCTCTGTATCATTTTGCCATCTCCCGAGTCTGTTGCAAACTGCCAGTACTGTATATTGAGGCCTTGGCTGAAAGTCAGTCAGACATGCTAGTCAGTTTGCTGTTTGATCTTTTCTGTTGTAAGAAATGAAGCTTTTCATTCTCTTTTCTTCCAATGTCTCAAGGTGCGTTTTGGGGGACTGTAAGTGCCAGTTGATTAGGGAAAAGGGTGACCTAATCTGGGGAACTTGAAGCCACTCTGCATTGTAAATCCCTGAGCTTTTGCTGCACAGCTATAGGAATTTTGTCCAATTTCAAAGCTCTACAACAGGCCTGCCCAACAGGTAGACCGTGGGCTACTGGTAGCCCGCGAAGGGTTCAAAAGTAGCCTGCCGGCCATCAATAAAAAAAGTGAGGGGATAAGTTCTCCACCCCTCCCTCCCCCATCCCAAGGACCACCACTGCCCCAGCAAAGTTCTGGGTCTGCCAGCCCACTGTCTCAGACGATCAGGGCAGTTCAAGGGCCATGGCGCATTGAAATCTGTTCCTTCCCGAACAGATTAAATGGTTTTCAGTGCATTCCTATGGGAAACCACTGCCCTACTTACAAAAGTTTTTTCTTTTGAGCATGTTCTTGGAATGGATAAAATTCGTAAGTAGAGGTTTTAGTGCAGTAGCCCTCAGGCACTTTGGGCCGGAAAAAGTAGACCTTGGCCTGTTTCAAAGTTGAACAGCCCTGCTTTACAATATTTGTCCCTAATTTGGAATGATTGTCCCCAATGAAATATGAGCAGAACTTCCAAAAATAAAATAACCCCTTTGCTTACATAGAACATCATTGCTCCGAATATGACCCTAGCATTCAAAACCTTAAAGGACTAATTTAAATCTATAAATATTCGCAACCCATTAGCACCAGTCTTTCTGTACAAACTAAAGTAGGCTGATTTCAAGCTTTCCCCCAGCTAAATGCCAAACAGAGGAGTCTAGGGGTGGGTGGAATACTTTGAAGATGTTATGCTTTGCCTTGTAGCATGAATACATCCATGGTGAAGTGGTGGGTAGATGAGAAGAAATAGCTGCTCGGCCCCTTCGAAAATGGGCAGTTTTTGTGTGATGTAAAATTTTTTTGTAGTTTTAATGATTTTGCAATTTATCTGATGGCATTCTACATAAAATGTAACCTTTAATTGTTTGTTATAGTTACTCTTCTCTAAAACTGGGAAACAGTGCTTGAATCAAGTTGCTTCCATACCATATTTTTGGTTTCCAGTCGCCTTTGGAAAAGAGTGCATTTTTAAATCTTGATTGTTTGGTTTATCACCCAAGATATTTTAAAATATTTCTTGTGTTTTGTAAACCATCCAGAGTAAACTTAGGTCAGATGGTACAGAATATGAATCAAATAAATAGATAAATAAATAATGTTCACAATATCATCTTTCTCTCCTTTTCTTGTAGTACTTTACAAATGGTGATCTAGGCAGCCACGTTAGTCTTGCAGAATGAAAAAATCTTGATCTGAAGGAGAAACCACATTCTCAGGATGTACGAAAATATATCAGGCTTCATTTCATTTTTTAAAGTAGATTTATTATTGGAGCTGCATATAGACCAAAAAGGGGAAATATATAATATAGAGAAAAAAATCAGCACCCCCAAAGATGGCCATAAATTCAGTCTGAAACACATTAGGCAATTTTGTGTTGAAATGAAGTGTGATATTTTTTTCTTTTCTTACTTCCTTAAATGGTGGTTACTTCTTCAGAATCAGATTTCTTAGATCTACGTACCAGAATGAAATCAAATGCTGAATGATTCCAGTGCTATATACTAAAGCCATATTTTAAATTGTAGTGTACCTGTATGTTTCCAAATACTTAGATAGAACAGGAAATGGCGAGAACGTCAAAGTGATTACACTACATTAATTGGATGGTTATCCTATCCTTCTCTGACAAAAAGAAAGTGAAAAGCAGCTTCCTTTATCCCTTTATCATGCTGCAACGTCATCTTTCTGCTTTGTGCTGCTGGCCAATCACAGAGGGAGGCGGGATGATGCCTGTCCCTGCACAGCTCCTGATTGGCCAGTATCACAGATCTAGCACAGATGACGTCGCAGCGTGCTTCCTTGTTGGATTTTAACCCTGCGTGAGGCAGAAAGGCAAAGCAATTGGATCTGTGTGTATCAGCCAGTTCCGAAGACCATCTGGGCTCGTGTGGCTCGTTTCATAACCTATTGGTTCCAAAATGAAATGCCCACCCCTAGTTGGAAATGTGAGGGCCATCTTATACATAGAGGCATCTTATAAATGGAAAAAATCCAGTAAATTACATGTGCTGAATTTGGACAAGGTCAGTGCCAGCCGTCCCAGATGAATGCATTGGGTTCTCATTGCTACCTTTGGGAGGAACACTGAAATTGAAAAGCCCAACTTGCATTGCCTTCTCGGCAGTCCCTTTGTTTGGAGAAGTTTGGTGTGGCATAAAGCAGTGTTTTTCAACCTTTTTTGGGCCAAGGCACACTTGTTTCATGAAAAAAATCACGAGGCACACCGCCATTAGAAAATGTTAAAAAATTTAACTCTGTGCCTATATTGGCTATATATAAACAGTAATTCACTTCCTCCACGGGGGGAGGGGGTTGTTCCTCCTGCTGGCGCGCCTTCCCGCCCTTCCTCCTCCTCCTCCTCCTCCTCCTCCTCCTCCGTGGGCTTCCTATCATTCATTCATTCATTCCGTCGTTCAGAATGCTGGGGCGCCTTCCCCCACCCACCCCCACCCCAGTCGCCCGCCCCTCCTCCAACCATTCATGGCACATCTGGCTGTCCAAGCATCTTCTCCCCCCCTCCCCACCCCCAATCTGTCGTTTCCCACCGCCTGGGTCGCCTTCACTTCACCCGCCAAGGGTGTGTGTGTGTGTGTGTGTGTGTGTGTGTGTGTGTGTGTGTGTGTGTGTGTGTGTGTGTGTGTGTGTGTTCTGCTTATATACTGCCCCATACCACTTCAAGTAGTCTCTGGGTGGTGGCGGCGAGATTTTTAGCTGCTTGCGGTTTGTCCGCTCCAGCTGGCGCCCCCCACCCCTTTTGAGGCTCCTTTGCCTGGACAACCGCCCGTGACCGGCAGCAGCAGCGGTGAGTCTTGCGGCCTTGCCGCGCTCTGGCCGGTCTCTCTTTGTTTTTTTTTTGTTTTTTTTTTTTTAATTAACATTTTTATTAAAGAATTTAAAATACAAAAGAAAAAAGAACATATTCAAAACATTAACCATATAAAGTCAATCTATCACTATCACTTTGACAGGCCGCCTACCAGCTGGGCTCTCCGGTTGGAGCCCTGATAAGGGCTCCGGCAGGGGGAGCGGCTTCGGCGGGGGCAGCGGCGATCGGATCCCTCTTCTTCGGCGGCCCTGTGCATGCGTGTGCGCATGTGCCTGGGGTGCGGGGCGTAAGCACGTGTGGATCCGCCTCTGTGCCGCTCTCTTCGGGCCAAGACGCCGATGGGGGGGGAATAGACGCAGATGAGCAAAAAAAAAAAAGTCAGTGTGTGTGTGGCAGCCGGCTTCTTTCTGGACGCCCCGCCTTCCTCCGGCTCGCCGGCGCCGCGGCACACCAGCCAACATCTCGCGGCACAGTACTGTGCCGCGGAACACCAGTTGAAAAACACTGGCATAAAGGACGACGAAGTGTACCTCATAGCAGTTTTCCAGCAAAAAACACAACAGCCTCCAGTCTTGGCAAACAGATGGCATTAGATACATGATCGCCTGTCTAACTCAATCATAATATGTGAGCAAACTTATCTAACTAGCTTGGCAGTGTTGCATAATGAGTAGTTCAGTTATATGCTGTGGTTGTGAAAAGAAATGTTTCTCATTTATAGTTTGCCTGTGGTGTTTTCCACCGTAACTACTGTACTGTAAAATACAAGACAAATTTACAATGAGTTGTCTCTGCAGCACCAGATAAATTGTTTGTCTGGGTTTCCGACATATCAATTCTGTGTAACATTACTAATTAGATTTGTGTATGACAGTGTTGAGAAAAACGTGGGTTATAAATTTTCACCTGATAATTGAAACTCCAAATTAGCGGTCATTGTTGGATTACCGTTATTCAATGGCTAAGTTCTTTCTCAGATGTATATCAAGTTTATTCTTGCTATTAAAGAAGATTAGGAAAAAACATAGGCTAATAATATGTGAAGAGATAGTGTAACAAGTTTATGTTTCGGTTCACCACCCATAATGGCAATACCATTATTATATGTAAAAAAACCATAAAAGGTGTTATTTTGCATTGTTTGGCAAAATGTTTCTGATAGATTATGCAGGCCTGCACAAGCCGCCGACCGTGGGCAACTGTTCGCCTGCAGGGCCATTTGAAGTAGCCCACCGGGTGTCTGCCAGCCTCGGGGGGGGGGGAATTGGCCCACCCGCTTGGAAGCTTGGTCTGGATTTGTTCCCTTACTTGTCGCCACAACGCCCCACCCCCTCGGTCCACTCCTCTGTAGGACTCTCTGCCCTCCTAATTAGAGCACTGGCGAAGTGTGCATGTGTGTGCATGCGCTTCTGAAAGTAGACCGCAGAGACGTCTGGGAACTCGAAGAGTCAACCATGAGGACATTTGGGAGCTTCAGGTAGACCTTTACAGCATCCTAAAGTTACAAGTGTGTTGCTTACAACTTCTACATGGCTTTCCTTGCTGCCTCTACCTCAGTTTCTGCCCAGCCTCCTTGCACTATTTTTTGATTAAATACCCATGTGTTTCACCTGTCTTTTAGGGAACTAAAGGGGGATTTGTGGTCACTGAACATGTTCTAGTCCCTCCTAATCCATTAAATGTGCTGGGTGGCCAGTCTTTCTCTCTTAGCCTGAACTGTTCACAGGGTTTTGTGACGAGACAAGGAGTACCATATGGAGAACCGTGAATTTGTTGGAATAAAAGCAGATATAAATGTAACCAAGAAGAAAAATAAGAAATAGGGAGGCAGAGAGGGGGGTATTGAGAGACTATCTTGATTTTGGGCCCAGACAGGAATAGAGCCACACTAGGTAAATAAATAGTTGGAGTCAATTTCAAGAGTAACTCCGCAACAGTAATCCAGTCACCTAGTTTTTCTGCTGACCATGTACCTATAGTAAAAATTGAATACTGTACAGTATATGAAATAAAATACACACAGAATGCAATTCATATTTTGAATATCTCTCTCCCCCCCTTTGTGTGTGTGTGTGTGTGTGTGTGTGTGTGTGGTGTTACTTTAGAGGACATGCAAGTGAGCCAATGCATTTCTGTATCCTAAATATACAATGTATAACTAACCTGCACCCCTGACTCTCCTGAAGAAAAAAGAGGATGGGATGGGTAGGCATTATGTGTATGTATTTTGTGTTCTGTGTAGAGTGTTCTGTGTGTGGTTTAAAGAGGACCATGAGCCTGGCACCGTTCCCAGTGCTGAAATAAAAGTAATCACCTTGCCTCTTTGGTTAAGGCTTAATGATTACCAGCAACTGATCAAAATGGTAATCTTTTCTTCTAGATCTCTTTAGAAGCTTGTGTCTTCTTTTAATTTTGTCCAGCACAGATGGACAAATAAATACTTTCAGTATCCTTGTAACTTAATATGACATGATTCATGAAGTGTTTTGTGAAGCCTCTTTGTTCCTTTTTCAGGTGGTATTGTTGAAATGTGGGTGAAGTCCAGGTTTAAAGGATGACCCTGTGTTTTTTGAGTTTGCTTATTTATCCCATCCAGGTGGTGGAAGTGGGCTTTACTGTTGCTCAGAGAAGTACAGTTGTAAAAATCTTGACTATGTGCTGGACCTCTATAAATAAATTCACCAGAATTTGGGTGGGCAAAGGGGAAAAAACCTTTAGCTTTTTTGAGAACTTATGGTTTTATTTTTTCATAGTCCTATTAAGTTGAAAAGCATTGGTTTTGACATAATTCCAAGTCCCTTAGAAAAAGACATATATGAGCTTTTGCTAAATGCGCAATGGTGGGGCATTTGAAAAACTGGTCAGTTCTTTAAAATCCATTAAATGGAGGTATGCCTCAGTCAACTCAAGAATTAATATATTTGCTTCTCTATTTTCTACTCTCATACAAATTGGTATTTCTTAATTAATGAGCATCATTGCTGCTCTGGAATATAAACCTCTGTAGTCTTTTATTTAACATTTCTTGATGGGAGCCTTTATGTTGCACATTATTCTTGAATTATATGAAAACTCGATATTGTGATCTTCCTTATTTTTTCTTCATTGCAGATTTGCAAGTCTTCTAGAATAAACTACAGAAATTGATTTTGGAGTTTTGTCCCTCACAGATGTAATAGCAATTAAACAAGTTTTACATATCCCCATTATATGAAGTCAATATGGTGTCCCTAGGTGGGTTCTGTCTAATCGTAATACAGTCACCCCCCGCCATTTCGCAGTTCAGATACTGTGGTCCCACTGTATCGCAGGATCGCAGTACCTGCACCCTGGGGCCGCATGGCAGGGGGCGATCGCATTGCCCCGCGCTGCCCCCCGGTCCCCTCCGACAATTTTTACAGTAACCCCCCATCTATCGCAGGGGTTAGGGATCGACCTGACCTGTGATAATTGAAAATCCGCGATATGCGGATGCAGGTTGGGTTGGGCTGGGGGGGCATGTTTTAAACATTGCTTGCTGCTTCCCCACGCCCCGAGGAGTTGGGGAGAAGTGGTGCACAATGCCTCCATGGAGGCAGGCCCCTGGCTCCAGCTGATTGGCGCTGGGGTGGGGGAGACAAACCTTTTTGTTTCCCCACCCCAGCGCCAATCAGCTGGAGCCCCGGGCTTGGGGAAGGGGGGAAGGTTTAAAAAGCCCTGACTTCTCCCCCCTCCCTCAAGCCCTTTTGCGGTACCACTGTGCTGTGGTCTCGCAATGTAGCGGGACTGCAGTATATAAACCGCGAAAGGGTGGGCGACCACTGTATTTTAAACACTGGCTGGTATCAGAGATTCAGCTGTTGTTTCCTCATATGATGCAGGTGTTTGTAGGCACTAACAACTAAAGAGGCCCGTAAAGAAAAGACATGAAGTCTGGTCTTTTCAACAATTGCTGAAATTGAGCCAAACAAACAAACAAATCATGCATGCACCCACACATTATAATACTGCTTTTCACATGTTATACATCTTAACTGGCTCAGGAACACCTGGCTTGTCATAGAAAAGTGACTTTTATCTGCCAAAGGAACTAAGATTTCTATTAAAACGTATGTCAGTATCGCAACATCACAATAAATTGAACTCTTAAAAAAAGAAAAGAAAAAGAAGAAAGAAATCTATTCCTACAACGTCACCAAGATAATCAGTTTTCATTCACCTTTTCCTTCCAAATATCATAGATATTTGTTTTTCCTGACCCTTTTCCAGTTTGGAAGGAAAATGTTACGACGTGGAACATGAGAAAAGCAGTATTATAATGTGTGGGTGCATGCATGTTTTGTTTGTTTGTTTGACTCAATTTCAGCAATTGTTGAAAAGACCAGACTTCATGTCTTATCCTTAGGGGCCTCTTTATTGTTAGTGCCCATTTACCTGCATTGTATGAGGAAACAGCAGTTGAATCTCTGAGACCAGCCAGTGTGCAAAATACAACAATACAAAACTATAGTAGACAAAAATTCAGTAGATGAAAGAGCCTTTGGATAGAAACTTGATTTGGTCTATCCAGCCCTTTGCACTAGAGGGTTGAAGGGAGTGAAATTCTGGATACATATTTCAGAAGAGGGTTTCAAATAGCTGTTTGTACATCAGGAGCAATTAATTTGGCTGCAGCCTTGAGAGAAGAGAAAATCAATATTTCATGGTATTTCTGATTTGCTCATTGCAGTTAATGATTTTTAAATTTGATTTGCAGCTTTTTTTTTTTGCTTGAAAGTAGGCCATTGCACGCAGAGAGGCCTAACATCAAGCTGTTTATCTGAAGGAGATACAGAGCATGCTCCTATTTAATATTTACTGTATATACTCGAGTATAAGTCGACCCGAGTATAAGCCGGGGCCCCTAATTTAAACCCCCCAAACTGGGAAAATTTATTGACTCAAGTATAAGCCTAGGGTGGGAAATGCAGCAGGGCCTGGCAACTCCTCCTTTGTGAGCTTGGTGTGTGTGTGATGTTTAAAATGACTTTTAGCCACCGAGGCAAGTGCTTGAGTTGGTGGCTAAAAGTCATTTTAAGCATTGTTTTAAAATGACCTTTTAAAAGGTCATTTTAAACATGGGGGGTTAGGAGAAGTGGCACACAATGTTTAAAATGACTTCTAGCCACTGACCCTAACTTGCCTCAGTGGCTAAAAGTATTGACCCGCATATAAGCCAAGGACCCTCTTTTTCAGCTTAAAATTAGGGCTGAAAAACTAGGCTTATACTCGAGTGAGTATATACAGTACTCTGCGGTTGCAGCCTCGTTCTGTCAGTGGGACAGTTGTTGGAAGAGGACAGAGAAAGACCACATCATGGCCTTTTGTGGTCATGATATTTAAGTGCATCTAACCTATTGTCAAAAAAACTGAAGACTTAAGTTGATGATAAAAACCTCACTTTGGAAGGAGGGCAGCCAGCTGCTCAAGGTGAGTTAACCATGTTTTCCCGAAAATAAGATACTGTCTTATATTTATTTTTTCTCAAGAAGATACACTGGGGCTTATTTTCAGGGGATGTCTTACTTTTATTAAGTATAATAGGCTTGAATGTCAGCCCTACACACAACCATAGCCACGCCCATCACTAGGTTTTATTATCAGGGTAGGGCTTATATTTAACAAACACATAGAAGTCCTGCTAGGGCTTATTTTTGGGGGAGGTCTTATTTTCAGGGAAACAGGGTAATAAGGAGTTCCATTTCCTTTTTCCCCTTGGCTCTAACATTTAAAGACATTCATTTCTCTTCCAGCTTGAGCCCCTGTATTACTCTGTTTTTCCTTTCTAGCTATGTGAAAAATGACAGATTGGTCTTGTGTAAACAAGGCTTGTATATTGTTAGTGAAACAAATATAATTTAAGTTCTTCTTGTGGCTCTTAGCAGCGGAGTGGAGAGAAGTATCATTGTACATGTTATTTTGAGGTAGAAAATGGATTGTGTTTTTCTTGTATAGGCCACACATTCTTAATTAACTGAAGTAATATGAAAGTGGCCATTTAATTTGGATTTATGGGTGTCTTTATGTTCTATCTGTGTTTTGTGTCACATGTAATTTAAAGCTGTTTCATTGGAAATTGCACATTGCCTGTCAGAGTCCTTTGAACGCATGGTGTGAAATAGTTGAAGAACAGCACAACACCATCTTTTGCAATTCTCAGCAAATTCAGTGTGGGATGTTTAGTGACTATTTCCCTCTGCCCTATAAGACACACTTTTCCCACCCTCCTGGAAATATTTGCTTATAAGAGCAGGCTATATATATATCACAGATATTCATTTAGGATAGCCTTCACGGAGCCTCCCATCTTTTGCTGCACATTCAGCCAAGATTCCACAGTTCAAAAATCACCTTGTTTGCAAAGAGGTCTCCACCCCTCCTCTTCTACAGCCAAGATTCCCCAGTCAAAAATAACCTTGTTTGCAAAGAGGTCTCCATGGAGCCTTTGCCCTCTCCTTCTGAAGCCTGGATTCATCAGCTTCAATTACCTCGTTTGCAAACCTCCCCTTTTGCAGCTTGGATTCCACAGCTCCAATTACCTTGTTTGCAAACCTCCCCTTTTGCAGCTTGGATTCCACAGCTCCAATTACCTTGTTTGCCAACCTCCCCTTTGCAGCTTGGATTCCACAGCTCCAATTAGCTCATTTGCAACCCCCCACTCCTTGCAGCTTGGATACCACAGCTCCAATTACCTTATTTGCAAGTCTCCCCTTCCCTGCCATAAAACCTTAGGCTAAACATTTTTTTCTTGTTTTTCTCCTCTAAAAACGATGTGCGTCTATAGTGCATCTTATAGGGAGAAAAATACAGTAGTTCTTAGCAAACGTCAAATTGTAATCCACTGCAGGAGGCATGCATTGAAAAATATGTGGGAATGTGCCTGATTGAAATGCCCAAGTTAAGTACAGTACTACTCTGTCCAAATGTTATCAATAAAAGATTAGTAATGACAATGGTAAGCTTTCACCTATGTCACTTCTAAAGTTGTTTCTGTCAACACATATTTATCAAGCCTACCTGCAAGAAGAGTGGTAATCTAAGATTGTTCAATAGCCATAAGATACTTGTGCTTCCATGCTAAAAAAGCCAGTCTTAATAATTACACAAGCATAATATATTGGCTCATATTTGCACAGTTGAGCCAAATTGTTGGAAATGCTTACAAGTGCAAAATATTTGAGGAGAGGAGGACTAGTTAAGAAACCATTGTCCATGCTAGATGCCTCATTGTGTATCCTTTCCAGGCAATTTATTATAAAACATACACAATGAGCTCTCTGGTGTGAATTCTTCCATGAAACACACGACCACTTGCTGATTAATGTGCAGCCCTCCCTATAGGGGGTGAAGGATGTTGTGAATAGATATATTCTGTGCAGAAAGCTCATTTTATTCAGCAAGACTTTCAGAAAAAGAGCTAGGCTTGCAAGATGACACAAATATGGAACATTTTGTTCTTCAACCTTCTAAGGATGTTTAAAATCTTTGCTTTAACGGTGCTTAACATAATATTTTGATCTGGGTACATGGGTAAAAGGAGAAGTGGGGGAAAGCTTTTTTTTTTTCAGTGAGATTGTATACACAGATATATACTCGATACACAGATAAAGCCCATGCTTTTGGTGGAATGGAGATGGAAGAAATGTCTTCAAATTCAGATATCAAATACATAGCTTCCTGAACCCTTTCCAATAGCATTTTTACCTCTCAAACACTCGCCTCAAATATTGGACCAAAGTTTCTCAGGTAGCTGTTTAATCCCTGAAATCTGGGATTTCAAAATATTCTTCCAGTTGTTTATGAGCTTGTCAAATGACTAGAAAAGAGTTCTGCTTTCTGTAAAAATTCTGTGAAGATTCTCAGTCATCCAGGTGAGTTTATCTGGAGGTTGAGTCATGGCTACTAGACTTCTTTTTGAGAGATAGAAACGTTTTGCTGTTCATCCAAACAGCTCCATCGGTCTGAATACAACTAGTGCAAGTCCTCCATCTTATTGTCAGCTTGACCTCTTGTCACCCTGGTCTGAATTAGGCTCATAAGATGAACAATGGCCTGAATAGGCTCGTTAGGGAGACAATAGTATCCATAGACTTAAGGTGAACAATGGCCTAAGGTGCTGAAACCTATCAAGAATGGGTCCTTAGCTATGGCCTTGGTGGTGAAGGCTTTTTTATTTGTCAAAGCACAGCCTGATAAGTAGCAGATAGACTATGCCTGAGGCCGCCACCTCTGTTGAGGGAGGGGTTTTCAATGCTCACATGAATGGCTTCCCTTACTCCTCTCTCAAACCACCTATCTTCTTTGTCTAATATGTGTAAATCCTCATCTCATTCTGTAAAAAACAACCATAAGACATTTCTTTCATTGCATTGTGTGTTTGCTTCTGGAGACATGGATTGAAAATCCCTGGGCTGAATCGGTAACCTGGGCTGGTTATATACTCTCAGCCTGCGTTACAGTACTTCACCCTGTTGTAGTGAAATGGAATGGAGAAGTGCTGTGTATGCAGCTTTGTGTTCTTTAGGGGTAAAATGGGACATACCTCCTACAGTCGTGAACTTGGAAGGGGGCTAGAAGGCCATCAAATGCAATGTCCTGGTCATGGGAGGAGTCACAATCAAAGGATGGCTGCCAGGTGATTTTCTGAACTTCTCTTGATTGTCTCCAGTGTTGGAGCGCTCACCCCCTCTCGGGGCAATTGGTTCCATTGTCATACTGCTTTTTCCTGAGATTCATCTGAAATACGGTTTCTTGTAAGTTGAGACCATTGTTACGTGTCCGGCACTCTGGCTTGAGTATGAACAGATCCTGCCCCTCCACTGTATGACAGCCTTCAGATATTTTAAATGTTCAATCACGTCTCCACTCAAGTCATCTTATCTCTAGGGTAAACATGCCCAATTCTTTCAGTCTTCCCTCGTAGGGCTTGGTTTCCATTCCCTGATCCTCTTTATTGCCCTCCCCTGAACTTGTTCCAATTTGTTAGCATCTTCCTTGAGGCATATATAGTTGGCCCCCGTTTGTTCCAGTGCCTTTGGCGCGATGAATACACAAATCCATGGTCTAGTAAAATCCATGCTAAACTTTTGAGTATTGGAATCTCTCCATCGGAATCCTTAAAAATAGATCTCGCCATAGCTAAACGACTTATTGGACAAAGAATCAACGACATTGAACTCCAAATTAACCACTCCTTAGGCGGGGGCGTTTGTTCCCTCCAATATTTCAGCATAGTCCCACCAAGCCGTATTCCATCATATTTGTCGTCCCTCTTTTCTATATCCCATCGTCTCGCGTTTACTAGTGCGAGGTTTAATGTTTTTCCCTCAAAGGTGCGGAGACATAGATTTTCCAAGGGTTCAGTGTCCCCCTTATGTGAGTGTGACAAGAAGTCGGTAGAATCCCTTCCACATACAATATTTTACTGTCCTTTACATAGTACAGCTAGGAAAAAATTCTTAAGTTTTATTATACAGAAGTTAGCTGATAAGCCCGTGCAGCACCACATGGCCTTATTATTACAAGACATTGACTCCCACACAACTTTGCAAGTGGCGAGATTTCTCAATACGGTTTTTTTAAACAAAAAACGGGGAGGACAGCTATAAAAGTGAGTAAGATGACTCACTCTGGGCAACCTACTCATTGCTGAATACTCCTGATATCCTGATGCATGAACAATGAGCTCTGATGTATGAACACTGTTCACCCTTATATTATGCCTTATGCATTTTATGCGTCTCTTTTAACAATTTATGGGCTTATAGCTGCAATAAACTCGACTTGACTTGACCTGTTGGCCCCCGCTATATTGCATCTCATATACTGCGGTCCCGATATATTGCGGGACCATAGTATATGGAGGCAAGGGCTGCTGAGGCAAGCTGTGTGGGCCTCTTTGGGGCCGCCTGCACTTACCCAACCCGTGATAAAGGGAAATCCATATTATGAAGATGTCGGGATGGGTCAGGACTGGGGGGGGGGCTGTTGGAATCTCTTGCATTTACCCCAGGCCTGGCACTGCCCCAAGGGGGCCTCTGACGGGCTTTCTAGGCCTGTTGGAGGCCCCAGAAGTGGTTTCTGACATCTGGTTCTCCGGAACTTTCCAATAGGCCCAGGAAGCCCATCAGAGGCCCGTTCGGGGCAGTGCCAGGCCTGGGGTAAATGCAAGAGGATGCAAACAGCCCCCTCCAGTCCCGACTAAACCTGGCATCTGTATAATATGGATTTCCCTTTATTGCGTGTCAGGTTGGGTCCCTAACCCCTGTGATAAAAGGGGGATTACTCTAATATGTAATGTGAATGAATAAGCGGTTGTCATTGTTGGATTAGTTTCCCCACAGTGAGGTCAGAAGAGATGGTATTTGTCAAAATTTTAAGGACAAATTTAACAGTTCAGGAAGAACTACTAGTGGCTGCTGATAGATATGTTCTGTGTGAATGCTGCATATTAGGAGCTATCCGTCCTCAACTCTCGCAGTGTTGGCGAACCGTCAGCACTCCAGATGTTTTGGACCACAACTCCCAGAATTCCGAGGCTAGATTGCCAATGACAAAGGACTGTGGGAGTTGTGGTCCAAAACATCTAGAGTGCCGAAGGTTTGCCACCACTGTACTGGCAAATACTGATATTACAGAAGGCATTCCTGTTGCCCTCTTGACATGTTTGAATTACAACTCCCATAATCCCTTACCAGTGGTTATTCTGGCGGAGTTTATGAAGATTACCAGATTACCTATTTACCCCTTTGTATAGTACTAGATCAGGGCTGTTCAACTTTCAGCAGGCCAAGGTCTACTTTATCCAGCCCAAAGTGCCTGAGGGCTACTACACTAAAACCTCTACTTACGAATTTTATCCGTTCCGAGCACATGCTCATAAGTAAATCCTTTTGTGAGTAGAGCAGTGGTTTCCCATAGGAATGCATTGAAAACCAATTAATCTGTTCTGGAGGGAACAGATTTCATTGAGCCATGGCCCTTGAACTGCCCCGCTCGGCTGAGACAGTGGGCTGGAAAACCCAGAACTTTGCTGGGGCAGTGGTGGTCCTTGGGATGGGGGAGAGAGGGGTGAAGAACTTATCCCCTCTCTTTTTAATCGATGACCGGCGGGCTACTTTTGAACCCTTCACGGGCTACCAGTAGCCCGCGGTCTACCTGTTGGGCAGGCCTGTACTAGATAAAATAGAAATATGCTTTCCTCTTAAAATTTTGAAATGGCTAGAAATGGAATGTGGATAATACAAAGTAACAGTTACTGTTGTAGTAGATGGAAAGGGAAAAACTGGGCATTGAGGTTTTGGCGGTGCCCGTACCCTGAGGATACTTTCAGTGTTTATAAATGTGCAGTTTTCGCTATTAAAAACTCCAAAGTATCACTTCTTTGAGGAAAATGATGAATGCATCAAGAGAAAAAGAAAATACATGGCATTCATAACTCTTCTAAAAGGGTATATTGATTTCAATTTGCAGTCATCAAATATACACATATATCTGTTAGTATACTATCCTATGAATCTATTGCTCAGACCTGGTATGTGATATGTAAATAGAATGCTTGAATTCTTGCTGTGGTGAAAGTCAGTAATCTGTATATTGTGCATGTTAAATGAAAGCCAGCAGTATCTTAATATCAGTTGACTGAATTAGATACATATATTTAAAACAATGTTATTATAAATTATTATGAAAGTGTCTTGTATCCTATGAAATTAGGCTGTGTGCTTTTGGCAAGGTCTTTTCTCTGTGTTTGCAGTATTAAGTGTGCTATCAGTAGAGAACATAATGATGGAGTGCAATTAAACTGATTGTGTATAGATTAGTAAGATAAAAGATGTCATTCTGAATCAGTTCATTAATTCATCAAATGTTGAATCTTGCCTTTAGCAGAGGCAGATAGTTAATGCTTCAAAGGAAGACAGCAAACTCCTTTCTCATGCACCTGTCCAGTTTTGCAATTATCTGCTTTGTGCCAAAATACTCAGTCCATAAAAACAGCAATCTTAACCATTCCCAGAGTGCAAAGTAGACATCTTGGTTAGTACTTATTTTTAATTTGGACTTACTGGTGTACTGTTGGAGTCAGCAAACAAAGGAAAAATATGAAATACAGTTTTAACTTCTTGATGTTAAGCAAGAATAACGTAAGATTCTTTGACATCATTACGCTTCTGGTGCTACTGCAAATCCAAGGAATCTCCGGGCATTTGGTAAAGAGAATTCCTGTCTCTATTGTAAATGCATCTTGGTGTCCTATACTGTACTCTGTTGTCCAGTATTGTGAAAGAAACATGACACTTTGTCTCAACTGTTGAGACATCTCCCCTTTATTCATCTTTCTAGCACTCAAGCTATCTTAGATTTGAGCCTCTGTTTTTAATAATTCCGTATTCTTTACATACAAGAAGGAGAATGCATAAAATACAGAGTGGAAATAACTCTATATTAGGACAAGCCTGTGCACTTTGCCGTTGTCCAATGAAGCCATGTATTTGGAAGGAATTTAGAAAATTTCATCCTAGATAGCAGCAGCTTGCAGTGTTGCCTATGTCTGAACAAACTGTGGTTAATCTTAATTGTGATTAGTAGAAGCATGCCACATTCAAAACATAGTTTATGAAATGGACTCTCCCACCCGGCTAACTATGGTTAATATCCACCATTAGATGTAACTTCTATGATAACTTCTGTTAATCTCAAGGGGAGAGGCATAATGGAGTGTGCATTGCTTTTTGAGAGGCTCGTTATCCGCAGAGTACTGGCTGTTGTACCCAATCGTCTCAGGCTGGTCATCTGAGGGTGCCGTCACTGAAGGAGGCTTGTAAATAGGTGACATGGAATTGGGCTTTCTCAGTGGTGGCCCCTCGACTTTGGAACCAGTGACCCCCTTGAGATCTGTTTTGTCCACAAAACATGTTATTAGTATCACTGTGGAGTATCTACGTGCTCTTTTGCAAACATCAGGCATGCAGCAATGTTCATCTTAGTAAGCAGCGGCTTCCTTTGTGGCATCCTGCCATAGATACCCTGCTTGTTCAATGTTTTATGTACTGTAAGACTCATGAAGACAGATGTTAACCAGTTCCAGTGGTGCCATCAGATCTTTGGCTGTCACTAGGGGTTGTTTCCTTACCTCATTGATGCGTCGTTGTTGTGCTGTTGGAGCCATTTGGACTGGGTGTCCAATTCTTGGTTGGATGACCACAATCCCAAAATGTCTCCATTTGTAGATCAATTTACCTAGCTGTAGACTGGTGATTAAAGTCTTTGCGATCACTTTGTAACCCTTTCCAGCTTTATTTAAATCCACAGTTGTTGATTGTAGATCCTCTAAAAGCTCTTCTTGGCAATGCGTGGCTCCCATAAACGTATTCTTCTTGTATGGAACAAATTCAAAAGGTCTGAATGGCTTTCATCAACCAGCATACTGTAGCTCTAGACCACACCTCCAAACTCATTGTCTTAACAATAACTCCAGATATGTCTGGAAGTTGAGTCATGGCTACTGGACTTCTTTTTTTGAGAGATAGAAACGTTTCGCTGCACATCCAAACAGCTTCATCAGTCTGTAGCTATGACTCAACTTCCAGATAAACTCGCCTGGATGACTGAGAAATCTTCACAGACAACTCCAGATATGATAACACCCGGATCCAACTGGCTTTTTTCAGCTCAACTCAAGGGTTCGCTTACTTTTCCCACTAGAATGGTTGCGTTCAATAAAAAGACATGAAAGACCAAAATACTTGTGTGGGTTATTTGGGGGGCCACATTATATTTGTCAAAGCACTTGACTTAGAGGAAGATCATATCACACCATATGATACATTAGTGCAGAACACCATGGAACTCCAAAAGGTTCACATATTTTTTCTTGCAGCACATTGGTCTCATTGACAAATACTGAAGAATTTGTGACAAAAGAGGGAAATTGTCATTTGCTGCTGAGAAGCGTTCCCATACCATTTCACCATGTCCACTGCTTCAAATTGTTTGGTAGGGAGAGGTGCTTGATGGACCAAGGGATTTGCGTCTGTCTCTGCTTTCTTTGTGTGCTTCGCCAATTCATCTCTTCTTCTCTTTGAATATTTCACAGGAATAATAATTCTTCCTCTTGTCTGACTACTTTGTTCTCTTTTAAGAGTTTTTATCAACTTTTTTTTCTTACTGTATTGTACATTTTTGTCATTTATACCTGTTTTACTGTCTAGTCTTTTTAAAAGAAGACTTTGTGGCCATGAACAACTTGTACTTTCATTTATAACATTGGTTTTATGAATATTTCATGTAGATGGAGATTAGCTTTTATAGACAACTTTGGCAGCGAAAACACTGAATATTGTTTTATTCCTTTTCCTCATTTTTCCGTGGGGTATTTGTTTGTGTCTGGCTCATCGCACTTTCAGCTATGAAATTCATTCTACATCTGACATAAAGGTTATATTTTTCAATCAGTTGGCGGTGTGGTTTCTAAAAGGAGATAAAGAGAGAAGAGAGCATCTTTTCAACAGTTGCTCATGTTCTTTAGAGAGTTCTCAAGCTTTCTCTTTTCTGGAGGGTAGGGGACTTAAAATGGCCGTTCTGCCCAGATAAGTTTTGTGTTTTTGTCTTTCTGTGCCAGTGGGATTTCAAGAACCTTGACTGGTATTTCCCAACCTGGGGGTCATCCCAACCAAGGTGATCACAAGGTGTTTTCTGGTGGCGGCTCACAGGTCACCTTATTTCCATGAAGATTCTCAGTCATCCAGGTGAGTTTATCTGGACATTGAGTCATGGCTATTGGACTTCTTTGAGTCCAGTAGCCATGACTCCACTTCCAGAGGTCACCTTATTGTGCTCCTTGTTAAATAATTTCTTCCTTGACCCTTCAGAGTAGGATGTTAAAGTTAGTGTGTATGCGTATGTATGAAAAAGGCTCTTCGGGGGAGAAAGAAGCCTCTACTTTCTGAGATAGGCTGGATTTACCCTTTTAAAATTTCCTTTTTTAAATAAACATGGCGGGGAGTTGCAGGTTCCTTGTTGTTGTTGTTCAGTCGTTCATAAACTCTTCGTGACCCCATGGACCAGATGAGGCCTTCCTATCCTCCACTGCCTCCCGGAGTTTTGTCAAATTCATTTTGGTTGCAATGACACTGTCCAACCATCTCATTCTCTGTCGTCCTCTTTTCCTTTTGCCTTGATTTTTGCATCAACTTTTCCAGGAGTCCTCTCTTCTTGAGGTGGCCAAAGACTGGAGCCTCAGTCAAAATCTGTCCTTCCAGTGAACATTTGGGTTGATTTCTTTCAGAATGGATAGGTTTGATCTCTTTGCAGTCCAGGGACTCTCAAGACTCTCCTCCAGCACCACAGCTGGCATCAATTCTGCGGCGATCAGCCTTCTTTATAGTCCAGCTCTCACTTCCATACATCACTACTGGAAAAACCATAGCTTTAACCATCCTGACCTTAGTTGGCAAACTGATGTCTCTGCTCTTTAGTATGCTATCTAGGTTTGCCATTGCTTTCCTCCCAAGAAGCAGGCGTCTTTTTATTTCATTGCTGCAGTCGCCATCTGAGCGATCAAGGAGCCCAAGAAAATAAACTCTGTCATTGCCTCCATTTCTTCCCCTTCTATTTGCCAGGAGGTGATGGGACCAGTGGCCATGATCTTAGTTTTTTTGATGTTGAGCTTCAGCCCATTTTTTCCACTCTCTTTCACCCTCATTAAGAGGTTCTTTAATTCTTCCTCACTCTCTGCTATTAGAGTAGTATCATCTGCGTATCTGAGGTTGTTGATATTTCGTCCGGCAATCTTAATTCCACTTGTGATTCATCCAGACCGGCCTTTCTCATGATGTACTCTGCATATAAGTTAAATAGGCAAGGTGACAATATACAGCCTTGTCGTACTCCTTTCCCAATTCTAAACCAGTCAGTTGTTCCATATCCAGTTCTGACGGTTGCTGCTTGTCCCACATATAGATTTCTTAGGAGACAGATAAGGTGGTCAGGCACTCCCATTCCTTTAAGGACTTGCCATAGTTTGTTGTGGTCTACACAGTTGAAGGCTTTGGCATAGTCAATGAAGCAGAAGTAGATGTTTTTCTGGAACTCTCTGGCTTTCTCCATAATCCAGCGCATGTTGGCGATTTGATCTCTAGTTCCTCTGCCCCTAATGAAATCCAGCTTGTAGTTCTGGAAGTTCTCTTTCCACATACTGCTGAAGCCTGCCTTGTAGAATTTTGAGCATAACCTTGCTAGCATGTGAAATGAGTGCAATTGTGCGATAGTTGGAGCATTCTTTGGCATTTCCTTTCTTTGGGATTGGGATGTAGACCGATCTTTTCCAGTCCTCTGGCCACTGCTGGGTTTTCCAAATTTGCTGGCATATCTTATGCAGCACCTTTACAGCATCCTCTTTTAAGAAATTTTAAAGAGTTCAATTGGAATGCCATCACCTCCACTGGCCTTGTTGTTTGCAATGCTTTCTAAGGCCCACTTGACTTCACTTTCCAGGATGTCTGGCTCCAAGTCAGCAATTACGCTATCTTGGTTATCAGGGACATCCAGATCTTTCCGATATAATTCTTCTGTATATTCTTGCCATCTCTTCTTGATCTCTTCTGCTTCAGTTAGGTCCCTACCATTTTTGTCCTTTATCATATCCATCTTTGGACCACGAAATACCCCTTTAATATCTCCAATTTTCTTGAACAGATCTCTGTTTTTCCTTTTCTGTTGTTTTCCTCTATTTCTTTGCACTGTTCATTCAAGAAGGCCGCCCTGTCTCTCCTTGCTATTCTTTGGAAGTCTGCATTCAATTTTCTGTATCTTTCCCTTTCTCCCTTGCATTTTGCATCCCTTCTCTCCTCCGCTATTTGTAGGGCCTCGTTGGACAACCACTTTGCTTTCTTGCATTTTCTTTTCTTTGGAATATTTTTCATTGCAGCCTCCTGTACAATGTTACAAGCCTCCATCCATAATTCTTCAGGTGTTCTGTCCACCAAATCTAGTTCCTTGAATCTATTCTTCACTTCCACTGTGTATTCATATGGGATTTGACTTAGGTTATACCTAACTGGCCCAGTGATCTTCCCTACTTTCTTCAGTTTAAGTTTGAATTTTGAAATAAGAAGCTGATGATCTGAGCCACAGTCAGCACCAGGTCTTGTTTTTGCTGACTGTATAGAGCTCCTCCATCTTTGGCTGCAGAGAACATAGTCAATCTGAGAGTATTGTCCATCTGGTGATGTCCATGTGTAGAGTCGCCTTTTGTGTTGTTGGAAAAGAGTGTTTGCAATGACCAGCTTGTTCTCTTGACAAAACTCAATTAGCCTTTGTCCTGCTTCATTTGGAACTCCAAGGCCAAACTTGCCAGTTATTCCTTTTATCACTTGACTCACTACTTTAGCATTCCAATCTCCTATGATGAGAAGAACATCTTTCTTTGGGGTCAGTTCTAGAAGTTCTTGTAAGTCTTCGTAAAATTGGTCAATCTCAGACTCTTCAGCACCGGTAGTTGGTGCATAAACTTTTAATTACTGTGATGTTCAAAGGGCTGCCTTGGAATCACAGAGATCATTCTATCATTTTTAGGTTGTATCCCAGCACTGCTTTTCTCACTCTATTGTTGACTATGAAGGCTACTCCATTTCTTCTTTGGGATTCTTGCCCACAGTAGTAGATGTGATAGTCATCTGAACTGAATTCACCCATTCCTGTCCATTTAAGTTCACTGATACCCAGGATGTCAATGTTTATTCTTTCCATCTCACGTTTGACCACATCCAGCTTACCCTGGTTCATAGATCTCACATTCCAGGTTCCTATGCAGTATATTTCTTTGCAGCATTGGACTTTCCTTTCTCTTCCAGGCACGTCTGCAGCTGAGTGTCCTTTCGGCTTTGGCCCAGCCACTTCATTAGCTCTGGAGCTACTTGTACTTGTCCTCCGCTCTTCCTCAGTAGCATGTTGGACACCTTCCGACCTGAGGGGCTCATCTTCCAGCGTCATATCTTTTAGCCTTTTGTTTCTGACCATGGGATGTTCTTGGCAGGGATACCGGGGTGGCTTGCCAGTTCCTACCCCAGGAAGTCTTATTACAGGCCTCATCGTCAGCAGTGTAATTAGCCTTACAATGATGAAAGCACAGTTCAGCCTGTTTTATTTTGTAGCCTCACTGATCAACTGGGACACAAAAGTAGAAATGTGCCCCATTTATAAGATATTCCAGACTGAGGCAGCATGTTCCTTGGCTATTATAAAAGTGGACCATGACTTGAAAAAGGGTTGGGAAATACCAATTTAGATTAATACCCTGTGAGTATGCTTATTGATTTGAAAAAAATTGAATTCACTTTTAGACAGTGTCACCTACCAGATTTTGAGTAGGAAACTACCTTTTCTCAGAGTGTGGGAAAGTGGATATTTTTGATTTGTTTTCATTTTGGCACAGTGGTTAAATGCCTGTACTACAGCTAAAACTGTGCTCACGACCTGGGGTTCAATCCCAGGTAGCCGCCTCATGGTTGACTCGGCCTTCCATCCTTCTGAGGTCAGTAAAATGAGTACCCAGCTTGCTGGGGTGTGAGGAATGTATAGACTCCATAATTAAATTTTAAACCGCCCAGAGAGTGAGTGCTTGAAGCACTATGGGGCGGTATAGAAGCAGAACACTTTGGTTTGCTTTTTAAAAACTGCAATAAAGTACCACTTTCAAGTTCTGCTCTTGGGCTTCAACATGTCACCGGACCTGACCTGTTTCCTTTTCACTGTAGAAAGAATCATCATTCAGCTGACTTAATTTTGTCAGCTGCTGCAAGCGTGGTACTACTTTGGCTATTACAGAAATAACGAGGAGCACATGCCTCTTGACTGAGGGTAACATGACATCTGCTTCATGAAGTAGGCTTTAGTCTATTCAAAGTTATGAAGTGACACAATTATCTTGAAAGTGCTGCAAGACTTGGTCATTTTATGTCTGTCAAATAGGGCAGAAGAGAATTTTGAAAGAACATCGCATGGCATATTCACACAAACTACATTCACACAAGTGTAATGTACAGACTGCATATAAATAATTGTCTAGAAGTGCAGTACAGTGGTCCCCCGCCCTTTCGCGGTTCATATACTGCGGTCCCGCTACATTGCGGGACCACAGTACCCCGAAAGTGCTTGGGGGGGGAGGTTTTAAAAACCGGGGCTTTTTAAACTTTCCCTGAAACCCGGGCTCCAGATGTTAAGTGCTCCCCCACCCTAGTGTTAATCAGCTGGAGCCCGCGACTTGCCTCCATGGAGGCATCGCCCCACTGTCCCACAGCTGGGACAAGCGGTGCACGATGTTTCAAATGACTTTCAGCAATGGAGCCAAGCACTTGGTTCCGATGCTGAAAGTCATTTTAAACAGCATGCGCAGCTTCCCCGCACCCCGGGGGTGGAGAGAAGCGGTGCGCAATGTTAGAGCAGTACGGCTGTGGAACCAGTGACCTCAAGAGATGGTGAGTGCTCTAGCACCGAATGCATTGAAAAGAAATTCGGACAACACCTAGCAGATATTTTTTGCTTTTTATTCCTTATAGGCTCCTTCCAACTTCACTATTCTATGTACTGCATTATTTACGACACATTGTGTCCTCTGATTCAAGGCCAGTGACCATTGGAACCCTCATTACTACACCAGGAAAAATGGATTAACTTTTAATCAAAAGAGGAAACTTCGAGCACAGGCATATAGAATGAGGCAAAAGGGAATGGCAGTGTGAATACTGCCATTGCATATGAAATCCATATGTATTCAAACCTCCAAAATAGTCTCTGTAGGATACAATTACTGTATTGTTAGACTGAAAATACCAAACTGGTGGCTTATAAATATTGATCCCATGCTCTTAACGCTTCTTCTGTCATTCGCTTGAGGTCAAGATCCTGAAACAGCCCATTATGTTCTTTCTCACAAATTGCATTTTGCTCTGCTAAAGATTTCCATATCCAAGGGTTTGTGGAGCTTTTAACTCACAGCGATAGTTAAAACAAATTGGTCTATGAGAAGAAACTTGCCCATTCTACTTGGCGGTCATAATGGTTGACAAATTGTATGCCTCTTCAGTGCAAAAGACCTTTATGTTATAAACTAGTGCATTTTTGGAATACATTGTTTCTTCAGGTGTGTTTATTATTGGCTTCATTTCCTGCTCCCTACTGTTTGGCTGATCTGCTATCATCTGAGAATACAGAAGCAGATGCTGTAAGCAAAAACAAACCCAAAATGAATAAATTAGAGCTGGGACTTCCTTTATTACAAAAGCTGGGGCAGCCAGAGTGTGTTTTAATTAGTTTGTTGCCAGGCTGAAATTCTAATGTAAAAGCAAATCAACTAAGGATCTATTAAGTTAACATTTGTAGCAGAAGCCCTAATATAATACCATGGCCCAAATCATGGTAGTTACATCCATTGGCAAAAGGTAGTTGGGGGAAAATCAAAGTGGGAACTGGCAGATTGCCACTGGTTAAGCTGGTGTGGGTGTTTGCTGTTGGTCATTTGTTATGTGACTTGATGTACAACAGTTGTGTTATGACAACATAAACTCAATAGGATTTTGGCCTGTTTAGATTTACAGCATGCATATGTACTAGAAGGGTCAAGTAGTAACTGCCAGCAGCAGAATCTTAATCTTTTCGTCATCAACCTGTTCTAGGTTTTTCATTGCTTTTCTTTGTTTACTTTAACTGGAAGGATTTTGGACATTTATTCTGTTGAAGGTAAAAATACTGGTGCTAATATTGCATGCTGACATTTGAAGAAAAATGTTCTCTCAATTAATCATCTCAGATGATTAGAACGTTATTACAGACTTAGGTTGCATCTGCATAATCATTAATAGTGTTCTTTTTGACTGCTTTTCCACATGGGTAATTACTTGGTTCTGCCAAATAAGCAGTTAAGTGCATATGAATGACTACTAAAGAGTGGCCTAGTGCTGCTCCTACAAATGTGCTTTCATATAAATGGATGGATGCTAGGGTGTTTGTTTGTTGAGAGTGCAACATGCCTATCACATACTGTGGGAACACAAGTGTGAGTCGATCCCCATTCTCAAATTCTTGAAAACTAAGATAGTTAGCAAAGTAAGCTACAATTAAGTGTGGGATGCTTCAAAAACGTTAACCTAGGCCAATGACAAAAGAACCTGGAATCAGGATTTCTAAACAAGCTGTTTGTCGTTATCAGCTTATCACAATACTGTAATGTTATTCTGCACCCTATGCAGGAATCATGGCAGTATTCACACTGCTATTCTTTGTTTGCAGCGGTTCTTTGTTCCTGTGCTCCGGGCTTCTGTCCGGTGGTTGTAAAGTTCATCCATTAAACCTCAGTCCTGATGTGGTACTGTCGTGGTGGAGGGGCATGCCCTTAATTATGTATGAATCCAGGTCCTCAGAGGTGGGGGGGAATGCAAGTTTACTAGCTCTCCCCAAAGAGGAAAAAAGGCAAGGCAAACACTTGTATGGGAGCCTAGATTTCCACCTGAACTTGTATGAAGGGAGATAAAGGGCTTGTGATACTCAAATTATGTTTCCCTGGTGTTAACTCGATTTCACTGCATTACTGCTTACCACTCCATTATTACTTACTATTAAATGCACACAATGTGTGTCTGCTTGCTTGCTTATCCTCTGTATGTGAAAAAATCTCACAGCAGTTGAAAGTCAATAAACCCTTGCAAAAAGTATCTGATACAGTTTAAATACTTGAAAGCAAAAGCAAAGGGGGGGGAGCAAACATTTTAACAATAGTCATGATTGATGACCTGAACCTAGATTTCTCTCATTCTAGGCCAGCTTTCTAACTGCATCACTACATTTAAAGACTAATATTAATATAAAGCGGCATGGTCCTGAAGTGGTGTGCCCAAGACCACGCCCTAAATATATTATGGTTCCTTTCTCATGTGTGTGTGTGTTGTGTCGTTACAGTCATGACCGATCCTTCGTGATCCCATGTCCATGGAGTTTTCTTGGCAGGAATACTGGAGTGGTTTGCCAGTTCCTACTCCAGGTGCCTACAGCCCCTGGTATTCCCTGATGGTCTCCCATCCAAGTACTAACCAGAGCCGACCCTGCTTAGCTTCCGAGAGCAGTCGAGATCGGATGGGCTTAGGGCATCTAGGCAGCTTCCTTTCTCATAGGCAAAACCAAATACAAAATGGAACAGGTGATACCTTTAGGCTACTAGAAAATTCACAAAAAAAGTTGCTATTATTTCGAGGGTGAAACCCCCTTCCTCAGAGCAGTACCAATAGGCTATAACATGGCAAAAGCTGGGTTTGCCAGGAGTTATTTCTTAGACGTAAGGTCCTTGGCAAGATGGGGGGAGGGGGAGCCAGGCAGTTTCTTAGTTGAGGCTCAGAGCTTGGATGTTCTCAGGCTGCATCCGAAATGAAGGGAGGGAGGTGTTTTTATTGCTCCAATCCTTCAAAAGGCATGTCTGGGCTCACGTACACACATTCACACCTCTCCTCAATGTGGCTTGATCGAGGCCAATGGCCCCTGCCTTGCCAGTGAAGGGGGAGGGGGATTAGTGCAGAAGGCCCATGCATTTCATTTGGGGATTGGTATGGAATTTTGAAAAGTCCACTTGGGTGGACTTACATTTACACTCTCTGAGCATAAGTGTAAGTGGAGGTTGATCTGTTACTTACAGTATAAGGAGGAGTAAGAGACACCAGTAATAAGTAGTTTTAATGAATTTCACCAACCACCAGTAAGAAGAAAGAGCTTGGTTGGGAATATGTCTCATATCTTCCCTGTTTTGTCTAATTCTGGGGTATTGCACAGTAAATTTATATTGGCTGTACTGTTTCTAGAATGCTTTTATTTAGACATAACCTGAGTTTTGAAGGACTTGACTGGTCACTGGAGCTTCATATCCATGTGAAATGGTTCAGCAGAGTCACTTTAATATTTGCCTATTTTGAAAGTGGTGAATTGGCACCAAGCCTTATGAGCTTTTTGGTGCCAAATGAAGATGCAGTTACCCACCCACTCTTTGGCTTGAGCTTGTGTTCCTGAAAGGTAAGCAAAACAGCTACAACAGGACACAAAGTTGACTGTCATTCTTCTCCATTAGGCTAGCTGTTAGCACTGTATGGCTGAGAATGTCAAATGAATGTTCATCAGCGTTTCACTCACTCATTGAGTCACCTGTTGACAAGGATGTTTCTCTTCAGAGCTGCTACTGATGTTTGCATGACTTAGTACAGGGGTCCTCAACCTAAGGCCCCAGGGCCAGATGTGGCCCCCCGAAGGTCCTGAATCCGGCCCCCGGGACCAATTGCAACCCCCCCCACCTACCCACAAGCCAGCCTCCACAGCTGCTTCTATTGCTGAGGCAGTTCAAAGCAGTGGGCTATGTCACTTCTCCCACTCCCCCCAACTACCGCCCAGATGATCAGCATGCTGGCTAGTGGGACATTCAAAGTGGGAGGGCTATGGCCTGAGGGGCCTGAGTTTGCCTGGGCTGCCTCCTCCTTCCCAGTGCAAGGAAGGAAGGAAGGAAGGAGAGCCGCTCAAGCCGCTGCCACTGTAGGAGGAGGAGGAAGAGGTGCAGCAGAGGGATCCCAGCGCTGTCACCTCAGGGTGGTGATCTAGAGCAGGAGGCATTGCTGGGGCCCTGCAGACACAATTATCATGGGTCAATCATGGGGGGCTCCGTCCACTTGCCCCTCCCTCCCCCCCTTTTTCTATGTCAGCCTTTTTTTTTTTTTACTGTGGTCTGGCCCCCTGTGGTGTCTGGGGCGTGGTGGACCGGCCCACTGTTTGAAAACTTTGAGGACCCCTGACTTAGTACCTGCTTCTTTGATGGTTTTGTCTATAGCTTGAAATGTACTGCCTGATGAATTAGAACTAGAAATGGGGGGTGGGGCTGACATGGGGAGAGAGGAAGGGCAGGGTCACTCCTATATAGGAAGAAATTGAAGCCATGGTTCTGCAAAGAGAATAGGGGGACCGTTTTCCATAGCAATCATACTTTGAATTTTGAGAAGCATCTGGATCTTGTACACATCAAGCCAGTTAGTATTTATTTACAGTCCTTAGACCAGTTACACATAAATATAAAACCATGGATTAAAAATACAATTAAAACATGTTAGCATGCATAGAGCGGGTTGGCATTTAACTTCCGTAGCCAAAGTATCATCACACAGAATCTAGCCACTTGACAGGAGATCTTCGTGTCTGCATCTGAAAGGAGGAACTCAAGTCTTTTTCCCTCTGAGCGTCCAGGGATTCTTTCCCATCAAGCCAGTTTAGTTGGGAATTTGATATTTGTCCAAACCCAGTGCACAATCCTGCTTGATACACATCTTATTTTATACGTACCACGAAATGCTTCTATTCGGTTCAGAAGACACTGTGTTTTCTGAAATGTCTGCAGAAATCTTGGGGCAGTCCCTTTCAATCAGACTCGCTGTAGCCAAACATTACATTGTATGTAGATTAACCCTTCCATCTTCTTCGGTGCATCCATGAATGCACACAATGGGTTAACCAGCGCTTCTGTGATGGCCACTGGGAGTCTGAAGCTTGTGGAGATAGTACCTCCCTCTTCCACTGCGCATGCTCCTCTCTTCCCGCGCTCTGCACGGCAGTTCCAAATAAGTTCTTTGAGTTTTAATGGGCCTATTAGTGGGAGGGGGGGTCACGCCCTGTTTTCTTTAACATGGAGCAGAATAATACTGTTTGATATTGACTACTTAGACTTCTGATTGCAGAGAACAGCAAACAGTTCAAATTGGTTTGTTCTCAAAGGTTTTCACGGAGGGGAACTGATGGTTGCTGTGGATTTTTCGAGCTGTTTGGCCATGTTCTAGAGGTTATTCTTCTTCCTAATGTTTTGTCAGTCTCTGTGGCCAGCATCTTCAGAGGCCGGGAGCGCAGGGAGCTTGTTGGGTATTTATAGCTGTGGGATACGGATTTTTGTCCTATTCAGGAGATTGAGGTTTTCCTATGATCTGGGTGTTTCTTCTGGGTAGTGGATGATCTCTATCTGAAACCAATTTGAATCCATTTGTGTTATTTCCTGAAAGTGGGCTCAATAGTTGATGCTTACCTGTGTTTTCCCGAAAATAAGACACTGTCTTATATCTATTTTTTCTCAAGAAGACACACTAGGGCTTATTTTCAGGGGATGTCTTACTTTTATTAAGGATAATATGCTTGAATGCAGCCATGAGCACAACCAAGGCCTTTGCTCTCCTGTCAGCAACCCATCCACAGATTATGTTTTCCAGCTCAGAAAATAAAGATTGCTGACCTGAACCACACTTGCGCTTCTTAGCATTTCCTCTGTCCACATGGAGACTGAGGTTATTCTCTTCTGCTCGCCATTTTTGGACCATTCGAATATCCAACTTCTCTTTGCAGAAAGACATATGATTCTTGCCCTGGGAGTCCTCGACAATGCCTTTCTTGTACTCAACAGAATAGCTCTTTCTTTTTGCACTCACCTTGTTTTGGGGTACAGATACTCAGGAAAAGCAGGCCCACAGGCTGCTGCTGGTTGGTGGGGCTGTCGCTAGTGATGCGTGAACTCTTTTCCCCTAGCTGTTCGCACGTGCGCAATAGGTTGCCTGTGACTGCGGTTACCACACATGCACCCACGCATGCACAAATGGCTAGGAGAAAGGAGCTGTGGCAGATAAAAAATATTCCAGTCTTCCTTAATGCTCCGCGCCGAAATGCATGGCGTGGCTATGCAGCGTATCTGCATAGCCACACCTATCACTAGGTCTTATTATCAGCGTAGGGCTTATATTTAACAAATGCATAGAAATCCTGCTATGGCTTATTTTTGGGGGAGGTCTTGTTTTCGGGGAAACAGGGTATTGAAAAAATATTTTCCCCACAAGGGGAAGTGCAAGTTGCTAAAAATTTAGGTGAAAGGATTATCTTACTGTTTCCTCAAAGGGATGATATTAGGATATGTTAACGTGAAGCTGGTGAGGTGACGTCAGTGCCTGGAAACGTATTTTGTAATAAGCTCTTAAGAAAATTAATTAAGTTTCACAATTGCTTAATTGGAGCGGGGGAGCACATTTCATGTTTATACTTGGACCAGGAGTCATGGGATCAAAGCAAAAACCAAGTGTTCTGCTTATGTACCATCACTTCATCCTCACAACAATCCTGTAGTTAAGCCACCTGAGAGATTGTGGCTGGCTGAAAGTCACGAGCTGAGTTTCATGGGTGGGTTTGAATTAAGGCCTTCTGAGATTAGCGTAATATACTGGCTGGCTGGCTTCAAAAAGAGATCAGACTGTGTCCATTCCTGTCAAGATCTGATCTGGCTACAGGGACACATGGCTGAATTACTGTAACCCAGTCTACATGGGGCTACATGTGGACAGTGTATGGAAAGTTTAGTGGGTCCAAGGCACGCCTCCACTTCCTGCTAATCTATTTCATGACACAATTCAAAGTACTGCTTCTGACCCAGAAAGCCATAAACAGCTTGTGCCCATGCTATTTCAAAGATGGTGTCTCCCTTTATGAGCCTGCTTGGTCCTACCACCTTCAGAGGTCCTTTTTTGATGGGTACATGGGAGAAGGCCTTCTTTGTTGCTACATCTAGACTTGGGAACTCTCTCCCACAGGAGGCTAAGCTAGGCCCATCTTTGTTGTCCTCCCACTCGCAGGTGAATATCTTGCTTTTCAGGCAAGCTTTCTCTGAGGGGCTGTCTGCCTGAAGGGAGTTTTTAAATGGATTGTTGTGCCTTACTGCCTTCCAAGCATTTTTGATGTTGCTTTTGTTTAGTGAGGCATTTGTTTACTTGTGTACTTACTGGTCTTTAGCTTTAAATGTTGTGTTTTAATGATGAAAGTCATCCTGGTTGTTTATTTTTAAGGAGAAAGGTGTGGTGATATATTTTAAATAAATCTACAGTATAAAATAAAATAAACAAAGCTGAATCTAGCTCTTTGAGTTAACATAAGAACATAAGAAAAGCCATGCTGGATCAGGCCAAAGGCCCATCTAGTCCATCTTTCTGTATCTCACAATGGCCCCATCAAATGTGTCCAGGGGCACATGAGACTAGATATCTGTCTCCTGCTACCACTCCCCTGCATCTGGTCCTTGAAGTACCCCAGTTTTAAGCCTGGAGATTATACATCTCCATCATGGTTTGTAACCTGTGATGGAATTTTCCTCCAGGAATCTGTCCAATCCCCTTTTGAAGGCCTCCAGGCCAGATGCCATCACCACATCCTGTGGCAGGGAGTTACTGTTCACCAAAAACATGGAGTCGGGTGGAATGAATCCTTTGGATCCATGAATTGTTTGTTCTATCAGACTAGAAGTTAGTGTGGGAAGGAAAAATAAACGGCAGAAGGATGGATATGGAAAACTGGTTGAGAAGTATTGATTTGGGAAATACAGGACTTACATTGAAGCTGTTCTGGTGTACTATTGAGATGGTGGAGGCATGCCTTGGCAGTTCAAAATGTATTCAGGAGTGCAAAGTATATCACTGCCCTACTCCAGTATTCTCTTTGTTGTTGTTGCCATGATAATCCTCAACCCTATATATAAAGTTATTAAAAATTGCATCAAAAAGGAAAAGAATCATACGTATCTTGCTTATGGTCCATGAGCTGTGGTTACAAGGCTGAGTGTTATTCCGGTTCTAGTCCTAATTATCACTTTTCACATATACATGAGTATGAAAGAGAGAGAGAGAGAGTAGACTGCACACTGCTATTGTTTCTTTGTGTACAATTTCTGTTAGGAAGGCTTTTCTAGTATATTTTTGCCTTTCTTTGAAAGTAACAAAACAGCCTTACGGATGTTGGAACATTTTGTTAAGAATACTTTCCCCCCTTTTTAATACACATGCAAACAATGCACAGTCTGTTTTTCAGAGTAAGGAGACTTGGTGGGCTGCCAAGTAGCTGAGGGGAAAAAATTAGAATTATCTTTATCCATGAGCAGTTGACACAAACATTCTTTGGTTCTTCTTACCCGATGAATTGCAATATATGTATGCCTGTCTTCATGGGGGTGAAGTGCTCACCCTTTCACTCCTTTTAAACCTTAGTCAACCTTAGATTTAAGGTTATGTTGTTAAAATATCCTTCGAAGGAATGATCTGTTAAGTACAGTGTACTGGATGTACCGTAATCCCATCGAAAACTGAGCAGAATGACTGTGTGTGTTCTTGTGATTTTGGAAAAAAAAATAGTAGACTGTTCCCTTAACAATCAAGTGCTCAGTTGTTAGCTTTCTGTAGACGTGGGGGAAAGAAATTAAGAGTTAAGCAATCAATGAATGCTTCATCATCCTCATAAAAAATAAATCATGTCACATTCACAGTGCGTCGAGCCCAATAGCTAGATCACCTTAGTCTTTCTTCGGCTCCTGGATGCCAAGATGGCATTTTCTCTTAACTCACCTAGCAGCTTAAAACTCAAATATAAAAGAGAGAGTAAATTAAAAAGCAGCCGTGCTCTTTAGCTCTTTCAGGAAAAACCCAGGTGTGCCAATCAGAGGTTTTGACGTTGCGAAGAGGAGAGGAGCGGTGTTCGAATAAATACTGCATGCATTTTGCGTTCGTAACATTTCTGTTACACAACAGTGTCTCAATGGAGAGAACAGCACTGACGACTCTGAGCTTCAGTCCTGTTTCAGAAGCTGCGTGACATCACTCCAGTATTGGTTTCCCAGTCAAGCTAGCAACTCGGCACAGGCAGGATGCTTTTTGCTTACTGCCAAGGCTCGGCACAACTCGTTGGGGAGTAGCTCAAAGAGGGAAAGGCTGTGTCTCCTTATCTTTCCAAGTATTGTTTCATCCTGGCTTTAAGCAAAGAATGAGCTTCTCTGAAGGCTGGTAAGTGTGTATGTACGTTTGTATGTGCAAGAAGATGGTTCTTTTTATTATTTTTTCGTGGGGGGTGGAATACAATCCAACCTTTTAAGTATGCACTCTTACAGACGGGTTTTTCCTCCCCATTGGACGTGAGGAAAGGACCAAATTTTTCGTGTTCTTTGGCTGCCTTCAGGCATTCCAGTCCCTACTGACTGAATGGAACTGAAGAGCAGTTAAAGCAAACTGATTAATGTGTGCTTTTAAAAAAAACAACAACAAGATAACATGTTATGCATGCTGCATGTAAAAATAAGATGAAACTCAAATGGCTTAGGGAGGGGAGGAAATAAGCTTAAAATGTGATTCACCCCTTTCTCCTTTCCCATGGTAGGGTAAATAAGATGAAGGGAATAAAACACTGATATTTTATGTGGAAAATGTTAAACGAGGACTTGCATCATTATTTTTTTGGTGGGGGTAAGATTATAGAATTATAGTTACTGTTCTGCATTATAGGAGCAAAATGGAAATGGCAGAAACCTCAATGAATAAATAACTAGGAAGATGCAGTGAGATATTCTTACAGAATTCGGATACCCTACTCTTTAAGGTGATGGAAACCCTGAAAAAGTAGGCTACGTTCCTCAACTTTTCAAAAGGAGAAATCAGTGATTCTCACTGAGGGTGCAGAATCAGTATAGCTGTACAATTTGGGGAGCCAACTGACAACTCTTTGGGAGATCTTTAATCAGCATACATCAAAACAGAAGCTTGGCTGTAAGTATCCCACCCACGACAGATGCGTGTTTAAATCTGTTCCTTCAGCAAGACTTTATTTTCTTCCGCAACCCTACCCTCACATTTAAAATGACGCCAAGATGGTGAGAATCCCTTCCTAAATTGTTAGGTTTTGACATGAAATTCTTGAGGCCTGTCTGCCACCTGACTAAATTATAGAGCAGTGTTTATTGATGAATTACATTTACTGTAGAAAAATAAAAGTCTATATGTTAGAAGTCGTGATGCAGAAATTGTTTTATATAATGACATGTAAAATGTACTTCTGTTTAAGTGCTGTGAGAAAATGAATAATTCAGCAAAATGGCAAATGCTAAATGTCCAAGTTATATGTAGGGGTTCCTGTTCATGAACCCCTGCCCTTATCTTACTCAAACAGTCTGAAACACAGGTATTTTTTAACTAATGGGAGAATATTTGTTGGAGGAACAGTTAGTTATAACTGCTGGGGTAGATATTCATTGAAAATACTTGGGTGGGAGCTGATCAAGTACTGTAGCATAGTCATTTATACATATATGAAATATCCCCTGTAATGAAAACTTAGGATTTATTGCAATACAAATGCAGGCTTTCACAGATAAACATAATGCTAAAACCATCTAACCCAGAACTTCTAGGGTTCCTATCGTGTAAAGCCTCTAATCTGGAGGAATGAAAGATATCTATTTCTGGTAGAGGAAAAGCTGTGGCTGGAATTTAATATAATAGGACTGATTCAGTCTCTCATTTTGTACTGAAGTGTTCTTTGCTGTCACTATGAGAACTGATATGTTATTTTGGACAATCACATTGATTTGTTTTGTGCTATATACTCAAAAATTAATATTGCAAGATCTTCTGAAACAGAAGATCATATGCATGTGTGCAGTGCGTGTGTATGTGCATATATGTGCGAGTGATTTCTATTAATATACTCAAGAATGAAACCTAGAGTTGTGAAGAGTGCTTCTTAAACATTTTAGAAAGTGTTAAAATTTTCTTTTGAAATAACCTACAGAGATTATTTTAGGAGAACCTCATAAAACCCTCTGATATAGATTTCTTTAGGAGGCTTTGGTGTCCACAATGCCTAATTGTTGTGGATAAAAAGATAAAACAATTTCATAGGGATGCATGGAATTATATGGCAGTTTAGAAATGACAATGATTGTTTTGGAAGGATTAGGAGTGTGAAGGGCTGAAGTTTGTATTCACCAGGCTCCAGATTTTTCTCATCTCATGAATAATATGCACTAGGTTTTGCATATTATCAAGGGAACTCACCCTTTGCTGTCAGCCCTTATGTTTCAACCCCTTGTATTACATCCACATGGCTTCCATTAGCAATATGGCAGCTCTTTGATATCCATGGAGTATGCACTGTATGTTGGTCTAAGTTTGACCTTGCATATATTCATCCGATGTTACTTTTCTTGCTCCATCCTTTGTCCCCAATAGGTTTAAAGGTACAGATACTGTACACAAGCTTTCCATCAGCCCTTATTTTCCTATCTGTACCAGAACTGAAGGTTATATACAGTTACCGTATCTCCGTTTCCTCACAGTGCTCATGGAATTGTTCTGAAGGACATCAGGATGTGAGGATACCCAGTGTGGGGTAGTAGTGGTTAGAGTAACGGGCTGGGACTCAGGAAGTCTGGGTTCAAATTCCCCTTCAGCCATCTAGTGAGGGTGTGGAACTGGTAAAACCTCTCCTTCAACATCTCACTTACCTTCAAACCCGTTAGTTCCAACTTGACAGCATATAACGGCATCAAGCTGCCAGGGACAGGAACCCTGGTCTCCTTGTTTGAATCCAAGCAGCATTCACTGCATTATTGTTTCAGTCGATAGCTTTCTTCCATGTATTACCTTTTGGTGAAAAGGAGAAGGGCATTATCTGCTTGTGGAAACATGCCTAAATTATGGAATTAATGGAAGACATTCTGTATTCTTTCCATCAGTATTTTTGCTTACGTTGGCCATTGTCCTGGTACAGATAACTTGTAGACTTGGGAAATTTTTGCTTGGTAAGTCATCTCTCTGCCATTGTAACCTTGGAACCAAGTCATGGATTGGTTGTTGGAACCAAATAATGGGCTGACCCTTTCCTTCCCTTCTAGCCCAGAGATTTGGCCTTCTCAAAAATACCATTACCTCTTCATCTTCCTTGAGCAGAGCAGTGATACTGGAGCCCATCAGTCACCACCTAAAGGTGATTCTGCACTTCTGTTAATAATGTATGTGCAGCTGAAATGCCTGTGCTATAGATGGCTCTTCCCTGGGAGAAGTGTTGGCACTTCCTGATCTACTTCTTAATTTAAAAGGCTGACACGCAGCCATGGCATCTGCATCAAGTAAGATAGCAGGTTATGATTCAGGTTTTAGTTTAATGGGTCACTGTATGTTAAAAGGAGAAAATGAACTTCATGGACTATCCGAGTTTTTGACATAAATTTAACTCAAATCCCTATTTTCTGCCTGTGATGTGTTTAATTAGAGCTAAGCAGGGATTGCACGACTTCCTTACTGTGAAGACCCAGTTATTTCAGAGTCTTATACCTAGAGATTGCAAAGTTCCCTGAAACGTCAAGTATAAATCTGGAAGGAGAAGAAGATTTTACAATTTACAGTACGACCCCCGCATCTGGAAGGGATTTAAAAAGGGGCACACCGCTTCTCCAGAGCCCCCGCGGGGGGAGGCGGAAGCAGCACGCCCCTTTTAAAATCCCTTCCAATCACGGAGGCAGGCTTGCATCTGTGACTGGAAGGCATTAAAAAAGAGGTGCGCTCCAACTGACTGGTGCTGGGGTGGGGAAATAAAGGTTTTTCTCCCTCACCCCAGCGCTAATCATCTGGAGCCCCAGCACCTACTGCGGTCCCACTATATCGTGGGACCGCAGTACATGAACCGTGAAATGGCGGGGGGCAGGCGGTTTACTGTATCTTAGTTCAGTGGTTCAGATCAAGAGGTTGTGACTTCAATTCCCCACTGCCTCCTTGATAGGAGCTGGCTTGATGATCCATTGGATTCCCTTCCAGCTCTCCAGTTCTAAGTTGATGACAACAGCGTTCTGAATAGAGTCCAGTGAATCAGGAGTTACTGCTGTAACTTAGAAAAGAACAATTGGAAAAAGTGGCGAGCATTGAATGTTTTACAAGGACAGATTTCTGCCATCAGCTCAAAGAAGAAAAATCCATAATTGCAAAAGAACTGAAAGGAAGCATATTCAGTTTTTTTCTGAAGAAACTGCCTCAGATTTTCTGTGGGAGGAATCGTATATGTGTGTGGTTTAGTGGCAAAGAAGACATGAGTAATGCAACATATGGCACAATGCAGTTAATTTGTAAGATGACATGCAAATTACTGTTGTATTGGAATTCAGCGAAAGAAGACATTTCAGCAGAGAATAACCTAGCATTTCAGTTTTGGAGCAGAGTATAGCATAGAGTACATGTCATAGGTGTTATAGTTGAGGATAAGACTAGGCTAGAGAAAAACCAATGCTCAGAAATGCTTCATGGATATTCTTGGTCACGAATCTTCTTGTAGGCATTCTTATTAAGAGATGTTGCTATTTTATTTCCTGTTAATTTCATACTTATACATGGTATAATTTTTGTATTTAAACACACTTCAGTGGTTGTTTATATTCTGCGTTCAAATCAAGCAGCGTAAAGTTCTTAAGGTATGCCGTTCTTAAGACAATGCCTCCTTTCCAGGTGTTAATGCAGTTGTGGACATTGAGATTAGAGGCATAATTGATGTTGTACAAACATTTGCTTGTGAAGATAGTCTTGATCTGAACCTGTACATGAGTGAAGCATAATACAGTGGTACCTCAATTTATGAATTTAATCTGTTCCGAATGCATGCTCTTAAATCAAACTATTCTTAAGATGGGGTACTTATCTAAAAATTGAAAAAATAAGTTAAACAAACAAAAAGGGGGAAAATGTAAGTCGAGCAGACCATAGCTAAAATTTGTAAGGCAGCAGTTAAAACGCCAACAGTTTTGCGCTCTTAAGTCGAATTGCTCTCAAGTCGAGCTGCTCTTAAGTAGGGGTATCACTGTAGTAGAATTACTATGGTATCTTCACCCTTCTCCATCCTCCCCGTGACTAGCAAAAGCTGAACATGAGATGTTCCCATGGGGACAGGGAGACAGGGTATAAATTAAATGACTAGATGAGTACCATCAAAATCAGATATGTACACACATCCTTGGTTTATGCATGTCTTCTACTACTGAATGTAAGCCACTTTCACACTTCATTCCTAGCTTCAGTTAACACATAAATCTACTTTGTGTATTCATGTATTATTTAACTCTGAAAACTGTATTTTTCCAGGAGTTCAAATAATGGAGTAAAATTTGGGAAGCAATAGATTTCTAAAAGAGTGGCAGTGTAAGCTACATTTAAATGAATATAGCTGTACTAAATAATAATAATTACATAAGCCTATCTGAAGTTTTGAATTGATCTGTGAATATATTTTTCCCCTATCACAACTCCGCTGATGTTCTTTCAGAGAAGGGCAGTTGCAAGAAATATTTTTGTTAGAAAAATACATTTTCTATACACAATGTGATCGTCCTTTTGTTAGAATCCTGTTATAAACAATGGCTTTCAAATAAAAATCAGTTTTAGAAACTTAGATTTTACTTTAATGTTTTGATCTTGGTTAAGTATTCCCAAGAAGCCCAGCTCAAAAGAAGATCTGGATTTAATGTAAAAATGTCTGTGAAGATTCTCCATCATCCAGGTGAGGTTATGAGTTTATCAGACTGACGAAGCTGCTTGGATGAGCAGCGAAACATTTAAATCTCTCAAGAAAAGAAGTCAAGTTGCCATGGCTCAACTTCCAGATTAATGTAAAGATGCTAAAATGTTCATGGATTGGGTGGAGTGGGAGCTATGATCCTTCAGATCTTGTCAGGCCACAGGTTTCATCAGGCCTGACTATTGCCTCTGATGGCTTAACAGGAATTGATATTAAGTACAGTGGTACCTTGTATAAAGGAATTAATTCGTTCAAAATGAAATTCTAAGCAAATTTTCCTTTATACAAATTTCCCATAAGAATGCATTGAAAACAGAGTAATCCCTAATTATGACCATTTTTATGTTGTACAGTTTTGCCCCATAGGCGATTCTGTTAAGCAGATTTCCCCTATCTCTGGAATTTTTATGTTGTACAGATTTTATGTTATACAAACCCTTTGTTATATGTGGGTGCACTGTAATACAGTATATGCAAAGCAACAGTTTCTCTGCCCTAACAGCTGCATCTATGATTATCCATTTAATGGCTCAGTACATTGTGATTCTAAAGGATGGGTTGTCTCAAGGCCAGTGTAAACTGATAACTCCAGTTCTATAGGGGTACCCGAGTCTTTCTTTGAATTTTGGTCTGAATTGTACTAGCTGAGTGCTAAACGTTGTTTCCAAAATAGGTCTGTCACCTTGGATAGTGTCTGTAATCATCAGACTAATACCCACAGTGGATTCATAACTCAGAGTCATCAGCCTCCACCAACCCACATTTGGAGCAGGGACATTATAGTTAATTTGATTGGTTAATTAACCAAAGTGTCATTAATTTCTGCAGGTCTGCCTAAAGTGTTTTATGGGTTGATCCTATCCCATATCTCGTATAACATGATTTCTAATATAGGGAACATACTTCCCTTGCTCATATTCCTTCCTCCATTACTAGCTTACCCAAAGTGCAGATTGTTGTGATGTCACACATAGAGATGTAAAATTTCCAGAAATTTTGAAGCTTGGAAAAAAATGGTTGTTTCCCCATTTCCCCCCTGGAAAAAAAAGGAATTTTTGGAAAAAAAATGGGGGAAAAAATCTACATTAGCACACACACACCCTTTACAGCTTGAAAGTCATTTGTTATTTTAGGAACATAAAATATGACTATGGACAATCTGACTTGGCAAATTTGGTGCTCTCTATTTTCTTCCAGTGCTTTTGAGGCCTAGTAAAGAGGACAGAACAGAGCCAAACATACACACCCACATGCAAAAACGAAGAATAAAACCTTTGTCTTTTTCTTGTGACAATAGGAAGCACCTCCTAAAGGAAGAAATGCATCTTGATCTTGAATTGGGGAGTTCAGTTTGCAACCTAGAACTTGCTTATCTTCAGTGCACAGAAATTAGAATAATCTGATACTATGCGTATTTTTTGAAATGATTTGGAAAATATTTGAACACCCTGTCTGAAAATATTTTATTCATCATATTAAAATAAAACATTCCATAATCATTTTTTCTTTTTCTTTTTTCAATTTTTCTATTTATTTATTTTTGGGAAAAACAAAACAAAAAGGCTTTAGGGGGGAAACAGGGAGGATTCCCCCCCCCCCAAATTTTTCCGGTTGTTTTCCGGGCCTTCACATTGCTAGTCACACATTAACCGGACTCTGAGTATATAAGTTTGAAAACCATAGTTTATAGTGAACTTGCAAATTATAGTTTGGGAGCTTAGACTTAAAAGCAGTTCCATGACCAGGATGACAAACTAATTAAAATAGCCTGCAAACAAGGAAGAATCATAGCATTCCAGAGCTTACTTAATCCTCCAAATACTAAGCATCAAGCAGTTTTGGTAACTGCTTATTCTATAAAACCGCTTATTCTAGCCATCTTTTTTTAATTTTGTGATTTAAAATTGTTCTTTTAAATAGCAACATACTAAAACATGTGGTTCTCTTAACCTTTTAATGCTGTATTTATTTTGGATAGTCTCTGGATTTGGTTTAAAGGCTAAAACGTTGCATTCCTGTTTCTCCATATGTGCTTATATTCTTGCAGAGTAATGAATTTTCATAATAGTGTGGAAAATGTATTGGGATACACTTATTTTGGAACTAGGAATATAGCTTACTGCTTTGAGAAGCCATGAATCTGTGGAGATGTGGAAACACAGAACAGCCAAGAAATACTTGATTCTAGCGCAAATGGCCAAAATCCATCCTGTTTTTCACTTCTTGCAGGAAACAAGGAAACAACTGAAATGCATCCTATATATTCAGGTGTACTGTATATCCTTTGGTTACTGATGCAGATAAACCTTTGTTGTTGTTGTTCAGTTGTTCTGTCGTGTCCGACTCTTCGCGACCCCATGGACCAGAGTTCCCCAGGCTTTCCTATCTTCCACTGCCTCCCGGAGTTTGGTCAAATCCATATTGGTTGCATTGATGACGCCGTCCAACCATCTCATTCTCTGCCATCCTCTTTTCCTTTTGTCTTCAATCTTTCCCAACATCACTAACTTTTCCAAGGACTCCTCTCTCCTCATGAGGTGGCCAAAGTACTGGAGCCTCAGCTTCAAAATCTGTCCTTCCAGTGAACATTTGGGGTTGATTTCTTTCAGGATGGATAGGTTTGATCTCCTTGCAGTCCAGGGGACTCTCAAGACTCTCCTCCAGCACCACAGCTCAAAAGCATCAATTCTGCGGCGATAAGCCTTCTTTATAGTCCAGCTCTCACTTCCATACATCACTAGTGGATAAACCATAGCTTTGACTATCCAGACCTTAGTTGGCAAAGTGATGTCTCTGCTCTTTAGGATGCTACCTAGGTTTGCCATTGCTTTCCTTCCAAGAAGCAGGCGTCTTTTAATTTCATTGCTGCAGTTGCCATCTGCAGTGATCAAGAAGCCCAAGAAAATAAACTCTGTCATTGCCTCCATTTCTTCCCCTTCTGTTTGCCAGGAGGTGATGGGACCGGTGGCCATGATCTTAGATAAGCCTACTTATCTACTACATTGGAGCAGAATTCTTGTTTAATCATTCTCTTCACACAACAGGCTGTTATGCTTTCCCAGGGTACTGGGAAAGGATCCTAACCTTTGTCATTGATATGTTTCAAACTTCTTTGGGATGGGTTGTGATGGGAGCACACTTCTGAGCAGATGTAGCATTAACTGCTGAAATATTATTCCAGGGAAATTTTAATCTGAAGTATTAGAGTTGCAGAAATATTTCACACATAGTCATTTGGAGTTTTCAGTGGCATATTTTAAACTAGGCCTCAAAGCTTGATAGGTGTCATAAACGTGAAGCAACATTTCATTGTAGAATTCTAGTTTAAAGACTCCATAAAAATTAAAAATATGTTACTTAAATTACCGTCCTATAATAAGACACTCCTTGTAAACCTATGATTGTTATATCAGTTTGTTGCAATCCCTGAATAAATCAGAGTGATTCTAAACCCACAGCAGTATATCTTGATTTTATATTTTCTTTTGTATTTTAATTTCGTGATTCCCAGCTGATTGTGTCCTGCCAAAATATGTATTTCTCTAAGAAGAAAATGGCAAATTAATCAGCAGTGTTTATTGTTGATTCCTATTACGTTCATATAAAAAGTTTTTCTGTGCTTACATTTATTTAGTGGTTTTCTATAAAAACTAGATATGGGCTGGATAGAACAACTGTCACTATTGGTTACAGAATTCTACGAGTGCTTACCAATGGCTTCTTCTTAAAACTCGAGGAGGTAAAAAATGGGGTACCACAAGGCTCAATCCTTCAACATTTTTTATTAATGATTTGCATGAGGGGATCGGGATGGTTATAAAATTTGCAGATAACAAATACATGGGTGGACTAGCTACCCTGGAAGACACAAACATAATTAAGATCAATGTGATTTAACCGTTAGACAAGCACTGTTTTACTAGGTGGGCATCACACAATTTCTCTAACCACCTTTATTTTTTATATTATGTAAACTATAAAATAAAAGCATTCTCCCCACTTTTTGGTAAGGGACCATGTGTGATTTGGCCACATATATTTGACCTTCTTGGGGCATGAAAGTGTTAAATATGCACAGTAAACTCAGGTTTCTACTAAGGTTTTAAAATAAATGTATTTCACCACTCTTATCTAAACAGTGTTCTGTTCTCCTCTCCCCCTCCGTTATTTGCCTCTAATAAATTATGAAATTACATCCTTTTCATCTACCAGTATGCAAGCATTCTGCAAACTGACTGGTTGTAAGTGACATTTGTTATAAAGTAAAGATTTACTTGATTGTGAAACTCAGTTGAGATTCTCAGTTTGAAGGCAAAACTCATGGGAATTCATATCTGTCTTGTTTACACTTCAGAATCAATCTATGGAGAATACCACAAAGCAGTATCTTTTAATTACACTGGTACCTCAACTTACGAATTTAATCTATTCCAAATACATACTCTTAAGTCGAACTACTCTTATGTTGGGGTACCTATCTAAAAACTGAGAAATAAGTTAAAAAATGAAAAAATATTTGTAAGTTGAGCAGACCATACCTCAAATTTGTAGGGCGGCAGTTAAAATGCCATCAGTTTTTCACTCTTAAGTTGAATTCCTCTTAAGTCGAGCTGCTCTTAAGTCAGGGTACCACTGTACCTAATATTTTAGGATAGAGCCTTATTTACTTACTTACTTACTTACTTACTTACTTATCTGAAAGGTCAGGTTATCTGAAAGTTGAGTCATGGCAACTGGGCTTCATTTCTTAAGAGATCGAAATGCCTCACTACTCATCCAAGTAGGTTGATCAGTTTGACAAAAATACTTGTGTGAGTAATGAAACATTTCGATCTCACAAGAAAGGAAGTCCAGTTGCCCTGACTCAGCTTGGCATGGTCGTTGTAGTAGATGTTAGTGAGCATTCTTTAGCAGCATGCAAATAGGTTGTAAGATGGGTGGCCTTCAAGTAGTATTAAATAGGATTCCTTGTCCCGTGTCTTCAGATAAAGAATCATCAAGTAGTTTCCCCCTGTCTACTCTGGTTATTCCTTCGAAGCTGTAGGCTTCTGTATGGCCAGGTTGAAAACTATTTATTTATTTATTTATTTATTTATTTATTTATTTATGCATTTATACATTTATACATTTATACAATTTATATGCCGCCCACTACCCAAAGGTCTCTGGGTAGTGACACACTTTTAAAATTGCCTGAGCGAGCAATCAGCTTCATTTTTTTTGAGAGGTCTAATAAAGAGATAACCTGCTACTGCAGTTATGTAGAGGCAGTAATTCAATTGCTTTGCTTAGTAGAAGAGAATCTTGATTATTCAAATAGCCCAAGTGTTGATTATTCAAACAGGCCAAAGGGTGCTTAACTTTCCATAATAGGTTCAGTAATGCAGGGAGTCAACAGAGTGTAACTTTTGCCTTCTGTTGCTTTGCCGAGTTTCTAGATATTCACAGTGTGAAAGTCATTTTCTCGCTTGAGATTTAATCAAGACTGGAGTGCTAAAAAGTGACATATATTCTTGCTTCTTTCAAAATGGCTGAAAACAGTCATCCAACCCAATGGGCTTCTGTAGAGCTCTACATTGAAGTACAGTGGACCCTTGTATAACAAACAGCTTGTATAACATAAAATTTGTACAACATAAAAATTCCAGAGATTGGGGAAATTTGCTTAACATAATCGCCTATGGGGAGAATCCGTACAACATAAAAATGGGATTACTCCATTTTCAATGCATTCCTATGGGAATTTGTATAAAGGAAAATTTGCTTAACATAATTTCATTTGGAACGAATTAATTCCTTTATACAAGGTACCACTGTATCTGCAGTTTTATAATCTCATATTGTCATGAAGATACTTTCTACGATACAGCATTCACAGCACCTTGTGAGAGAGAAACGGGAAAGGATATTGGTTACCCCTAAGCCAGTGATGGTGAACCTTTTAGGAACCTTGCTAAACCCATTTTCTGGTTGGCCTACAGAGCTGTTTGGTTAAGGATTAACAAGCTATGCTCCAAAGTATGTTTCTGGTGTTTAAATTAAGGATTTACCATTAAGCACATGGCAAGTTAGCTGCCTAGGCCTAAGCACATCACCTGATTTTGGAAGCTAAGCAGGGTCAGCCCTGGTAAGTACTTGGATGGGAGACCACCAGGGAACAACCAGGTGCTGTAGGCACCTGGAGTAGGAACTGGCAAGCCACTCCAGTATTCCTGCCAAGAAAACTCCATGGACATGAGGTCACGAAGGGTCGGTCACGGCTGTAACGATGCAACACACACACACACACACACACACACACACACACACACACACACACACACACACACACACACACACACACACACACACACACACACACACACACATGGCAAGTTGCTTGGCTGAGCCAGGAAGCTCAGTCTGCATTAGGCACCAAGCTGCATAGGTCCTTCAGGTTTCCCCAGCATATTGGGCAATTATTATCCTGTGTGTATTTCAAATCCCAAAGTTTAACAGTTAAAATGAGTACCTTTGTGTGAGAATTCAGTTGCTTTCATGTTCAACGTAATAGTCCTTTGTTACCTTTCTAGTTAAGCATTCTGATCACGGAGACCCGCTAGTCGTCTCAGTTCAGGCAAATAGTTTCTGCACAAAGCTCTCAAACTGTTTTCTAAAATAGATTAATTGGAAGAAAGTCCATGTGTATGAAAAGGTTTGTGCATATAATCTGGAGCAACTTTTTTTTGGAAAAGGGAGGAAACTGCACAGCCACAGACCACATCCTTTCTACCTGTAGATAGAAACATACTTCTAAATACATTTGCTGCATATGCAGGGAACTTTTTATTAGCTTTTCATCTCTTGGATTTTACTCACTGGGGTAGAAAAATAAGGCAGAGAAGGAAAATAACAAGAAATATTGCTGACATTTTGCTCCTTAAGGAGTGGTTGAGCTTGCTCTATTTGGCACTTGTATCATTTTAGGGAATATCCCTTGTATATTTGTAAATTGGAAGGTTACATTTGCCTCTCTTTTCATGTATTAAAAACACTGGAAGGCAGTGAAATCAAAGACTTTGGAGGAATGTACCATTTAACCTTTGTGTAAAGAGGAAGAAAAATATCAAATTAGAAAAGATTGCAGGCTAGATTTTTAAAAATGGCATTTAGTAATTACTGTTGTCTTTCTAATGAAGAGTAACCTTGGTAGTGCAGAACTCATTAAACATTGATATAGAGTACCATAATTCAGAACTAACAAATGGGAAGAAGCCTTTTGGACTTTATAGGTAACAAGTTGGGTGGCCACCTGCAGTATCTGTCATAGGAAGCAGAGAGATTCATCACCAAAATAAGGATATAAGAGATTGTCTATTTGCATAATAAAGATATCCTAACAGCTCTGTGTATGCACAATCAGAAATAATTACTGTGATTTAAATAGAATACAGTATATCTTGTCATAGTGATTTATTGACAGAGAGATGGTCACTAGTCAAGAAGGCTTTAAAAGGGAATTAAGTCAATCAATTGAAAAAACGCCTGTTGGTCTACAGGATACTCAATGTTCAGAGAGAGTATGCTATGAAATACTGTGCCAGTTCCTGGAAGAGCAAAGTCTGGTTCTGTTCATGGCTTACTTCACATGAGCCTCTCTGGAAAGCGGCATAATGAATCAAATAGACCTTTGGTTTCACCTGTAGGACTCTTCTTAGGTCTTAAGGTTTATGTCCATGAAGATTCTAAGTCATTACAGGTGAGTTTATCTGGAAGTTGAGTCATGGCAACTGGACTTTTTTTTCTTGAGAGATTGAAATGTTTTGCTGCTCATCTAAACAGCTTCATCAGTCTAAGAAAAGTTAGTGGTAGAGATGGGCACGACCAGGAAAAACTAAATTTCAAGTTGTCGTGTGTCGGAGCCGGCCCATTTCGGCTCATTTCCGTTTTTCACGAAATTTTCCAAAAATGTGTCGTTTTGTTTGTCGGTTTTTCGTCTGTCGTTAGTACTGGTTTTGGGGGGGGCTCCTGGAGGCACCTCTCTGGGGTGGGTGCCTTCTCTGGCCCGCCATGAAGGGAAAGCGGGCTCCTGGAGGCACCTCGTGGGTGCCTCCTCTCCTCACCCGCTACAAAATGGCATGCATAGCCAATTGGATATGCATACCATTAAGTTGCAGTTGTTGCAGCAGAGGCACCTCTCTTTCGATGGGTGCCTCTGTGACTCACTGCCTGCTTGGGCTGGAGAGCGAAGTGACAGAGGACCGGACCCCTACGGGTGCCTGCTGTGACTCACTAAGAAGGGAAGTGTACTTGCTGTAGTGCAATGCGAGTACACAGATCTGGCTTGGGGTTAGGGGTTAGCGCAAGGGCTAGGATTAGGGTTAATGGTAAGGTTAGGGTGAGTTACTGGGGTGCACCTCTGGGTGCCTCTCTGACCCACTAAGAAGAACAGTGTACTGGCATATGGGTTAGGGTTCGGGTTCGGGTTCGGGCTAGGGTTAGTGGCTTTTTATGCCCAACTGGCACATCCCAGAAGTTTCGGTCAAAACCTGGCCAAGTGGCCATGCAATTGGTGGAATGGCTCCAAAAATTTGCATGGTCCACTCCCATGGCCAGCCCATCATTAATGCGCAGGTGTAAAAAAAATAAAAATAAAAATAAAATAAAATAAAATCAATGGAGACGTTTTGTTGCAAGAAAAACCCACTGCTGCTACTGAAAAAATTCAGGCAGTTTTAAAATAGCTATTTTCGCATGTTTCTGTGGTGCTTTGGTGTGTTTTTGGACCACGATTTCAAAATAAATATTGTGGGTCGCCCCATTTTGGATCTCCCGCCCGCACCGCATGGCATGGCGAGTTGGCGAGGACGACGAGGATGCACAGCCCAGAGAGGAGAGGGGGAGGCCGGGACCCCCGCCCCCAGAAACCACCCTTCTGGTAGGTGCCCTCACTGAGGCAGGCCGCAGGCATATTTTCGCCTGCTTTTTGGCTGGGATTGGTTTTTTTATTTTTAAACTTTTTTTCCTGTGCGCGCGCCGCGAGTTGGAGAGTTGGGCGTGGCGACTTGACGACGAGGATGCGCACTTTGCGCGGCCCAGGAGAGGAGGAGGGAGGCCGGGACCCCGCCCCCAGAAACCACCCCTCTGGTAGGTGCCCTCACTCAGGAGGCATATTTTCGCCTGCTTTTTTGGCCCAGGTTTTTTTATTTTTAAAAGGGGAGGGAGGCCGAGGACCCCCAGAAGCCCCCCTCTGGTAGGTGCCCTGCCCACTCAGGCAGGCATATTTTCGCCTGCTTTTTTGGCCGGGAATCGGGGTTTATTTTATTTTATTTTTAAAACTTTTTTCCTGTGCTGCGCCACTTGGCGAGTTGGCGTGGGCGAGTGCGACTCGACGACGAGGATGCGCACTTTGCGCAGCCCAGGAGAGGAGGGGGGAGCCCGGGGACTCCCCCCCCAGAAACCACCCCTCTGGTAGGTGCCCTGCCCTCACTCAGGCAGGCATATTTTCGCCTGCTTTTTTGGCCGGGAATCGGGTTTTTTTTTTTATTATTTTAAAAACTTTTTTCATGTGCCGCTTGGCATCGCGCGATCGCTGTGATGCCAGGAACGACAACGACAAATCAGACCCAATTTTTCTTTAGTCGGTTCGAGTTCGAGTTCTGGCAGAGTAATTGCCGTTACCGTTTCCGTTACATAACGGAAACGAGAAACGGAAACGGAAACGAGAATTTCGCCAAGTCGTGCCCATGTCTAGTTAGTGGTGTGTCCTCCATTTTATAGTTCACCTTGATTCCACCTCACCCTGACCTGAATAGGCTCATTAAGTGGACAGTGGCCTAAGGTGCATGAAAGTCCCACCTAGCAACCTTCCCAGCACCCATTAAGTATGGGTTGTTAGCCATGTATGGTCTTACTGGTGAGGTTTAGGCTTCAAGATGATGTGATTCAACGTGTTCCTCTTTTATGTCATACAAGATACCTATCTCACGTGGTTGGAGGTGTTCCTTGAGTCACCTACCCCATAGTTGAAACCTTCCTGCCAGTAATGTGTTTCCTTAGGATTAAAAGTGTTCTCCTTATATATCGCCCCATACCGCTTCAAGTAGTCTCTGGGCAGTTTACAGTTTTTAATTATAGTATACAGGCTACACATTGCGCCCTCAGCAAGCTGGGTCCTCATTTTACCGACCTCGGAAGAATGGAAGGCTGAGTCAGCCATGAGCCTGCTACCTGGGATTGAACCCCAGGCTCAGACAAAGCCAGGAAACATGGACAGTGTCTCTGTGACATAGATGTAACAGCAAAGAAATGTCTTATGCTAAAATATGATATAGAAGCTGTGACCTTTTAAGTAAGAGTCTGCTGGCAAGAGGATTTTTATGATGCTGTCTTGGTTTCTGGTGAAAACATGTCACAGCCAGCTGTGCCCACTTTGAAGGCTTCTTGTCTCTGTTGTGTGCATGTTGGAGGAGTGTGTGGCTTACATATTGATTTGAACGAGAAATCGTCTTGCATACCAATGAAATACATAGAGGGGCAATCCTGGATTTCTGTTTCTAAAGGATCATATTTTTCAGAAGTCGCCCTCAGTTTTTAAACAGTTCATGCTACTGACTTGTTCTCATTTAGTAAATGAATACAAAAGGGGGTGGGGGAAGAAACATGCCCAAGACATTAAAAACAATAGCTCTTTATGCCCCCCAGAAGAAGGGAATAGCAAACCACTTCTGCATACTCCCTTAAGCCATAATTGACTTGACGGCACACAGTTATTAATTATTCATCCATCTCTGGGACTGTTTAATTCTGCATGTTGAGGATGACACGAGTTTGTTGAAGGAAAACTGTTGAACCTAGAAAGATGTCTAAGGAGGTGACATACTGACAGCTTTCATATAGTTAAAAGGATGCAAAGAAGTGGGAGAATACTGTATGTGCTTACAGCTCAAGAGCGGGTAATCAAAACGGTGTGTAAATTTCTAGCAGGTAGATTTTAATTAACATGCAAGAGAACCAATGTAGGATTATGTGCAGTGCAGTGGAGCAATGAAACAGAGCTGCGGAAGAGCAAATAAACAAGATGCCGGGGATGGCTTTTGAATTATTCTTCTTTGGAAAGTTTAGGGTGTCTTCGACTAACGGCATAGTAGAAGATCAAACTGCAGCTCTGAGTTGTTGAGCAAGAGGAAAATGAATGTATTTAAATGTAAAGAGAAGTGGTAATTGATGATTAGTTAAAAGATTGCCTCTGTGGCCCTACTCTCAAGTTCTTTGTGAGTCACTGGGGCACTGATTAATTCCTGTGACACAAGGTCCTCTTTGTTAATACTGATTTTGCTAGTATTCAAAACATGAGGAATATGATGGCTTATTGTTCATTATGGAGGATGGACCTGGGAATGGTACACTCAGGTTTCTCTAGGAAGGGTTGGGGTCTCTTTAGAAATATAAATGAAAATATTAGGAGAACTTGGTGTTTATGGAACTGGATGGAGTGTAGAAGATGTGTTTAAAAACATCTTGAATGACTGACCATGTAGTTGAGTGAACCAGTATGCATTTGTAGATGCCCTTGAAAAGCCCTTAGATTGAATGATGGAAATTTTGCATCAAAGATTGCAATTGGCCTTGCAGGTAACCAGTGTCCTTGCTGACTAGGATCCTGGGAATTGTTTAAGAAAATCACCTTTCCTGCTTCTGAATTAGGCCAAAACCTACATACAATCCATTTGGATTCTGCAATAGTCCTATGCATCTATGCCCAGAGGGTGCTTGCTTACAAAATTTAGGCTGCCACGTTTATAGACTCAGGGCCTGGCCACACAGCCAAAAAAACGGGAATTTGATCTGTGTTAAAAACCATGCAGAGTTCATACACTGAATTCCAAAGTGTGTATTTAATCATATTATTTTCTTAGGAAGTGAGTTAAAATAAATGTCCAATAGAGGACTGTTAATATTGGCATACTGTTTCCCATTTTGAACATCACAGCCTGTTTTAAAAGGGAGCATTTCAGTTACTCAGTATGAAAGCAGGGATGGACTGAAAAACCACAGGACAGGAGTTGGCTGAAATTAAAATACTACCTCTTCTGGCTTTTTTTTTTTTTAGATATGACAGGGTCTTAAGCCAATACTCTGTTTCTCTTCTGCCCAAGACCCCACAATCAGAGTTACACAAGTCAAAGAGTGTCACATTGCTTTAAACAGATCTTCCTCTGAAGCAAAGGGTTGCTGGATTCCCTATTGAAACAAGCATCAGAGAAGGAAGAACCATGTACACAACTGGTTGACCTAAAAATGACCCCTTCCTCCCTCACGGCTCTGTGTGTGTCTCCTGAAATTCTGTACTGGGTGGAAGGCAATGACCATACCAAGATGTAAGGAGTGTGCCATTCTTTGGTTAATGGGTTAACCCACATTCTATAGTGTGACATTATCCTGTCATAGAGAACAAATATAGTTTCTCTTTCATCATCACAGTGGTCTTCTGGAAACTTGATATAAGAACAGGCTGATCCATATAAAGCCCTAAATGGCTTAGGACCTAGATACCTGAAGGACCGCCTCCTTCCTTATGAACCTACCCAGCAATTAAGATCTAGCTGGGGGACCCTCCTGAAAGAGCCATCCCTCAAGGAGGTGAAAGGGATGGCTTGTAGGAACAGGGCCGTCTCGGCAGCTGCCCCCAGATTATGGAATGCCCTCCCAAGTGAGACCCGCCTGGCGCCAACGTTGATGACATTCTGGCACCAGGAAAAAACATTCATGTTCCAGAAGTTTTTTAACTGATTGTTGTGGGTCCTGAGGGCGATTTTAGTGTAGTATTTTAATATATTGTATTTATTGTATTTAAATGTTTTATTGTCTTAATTTTATTGCAATTTTGATTGCAATAATTGTCTGAATTGTTTATTCTGATTGTGAGCCACCCAGAGACCTTTGGGTAGTGGGCGGCATACAAGCTAAATAGATAGATAGATAGATAGATAGATAGATAGATAGATAGATAGATAGATAGATAGATAGATAGATAGATAGATAGATAGATAAGACACCCATAGGAATCATAGAGTAATGGTGTTGGAAGGGGACTACAGGGCCATCAAGTTCAACCCCCCCCTCCATACAGGAATACAAATCAAAGGATATCTACCAGGTGGCTGTCTATATTCCTCTAGCACAGTGATGGCAAACTTTTTAGAGACCGAGTGCCAAAACTGTGATTTAAAACCCACTAATTTTTTTGCAAAGTGCCAATGCAGCACTTTAACCTGAATACAGGTGGCTGTTAAGGGGTGGTGTCAGGTGCCCACAAAAAGGGCTCCCTTTGGCACCCATGCCATAGGTTCGCCAACACTGCTCTAGCATGCTTCCAGTGTTGGAGCACTCACCAACTCTTGAGGTCATTGGCTCCATTGCCATACTGCTCTGACATACTTCCTGATATTCAGCTGAAAGCTGGGTTCTCGTTTCCAGCCCCCTGGTCATCCTTGTCACCCTCCTCTGAACCTGTTCCAGTTTGTCAGCTAAAATAACCTGCAGTATATAGTGTGTGTGTTATGTGTCATTAAGTCACTTCTGGCCTATGGCAACTCCAGAAGGGAGATGAGATATTTAAGGAATGACTTGATTACTGCCACTCTCCATTGAGTTTCCGTGACTGAGTAGAGATTCAAACCCATGTCTGATGAATATTAGTCTGATGCTGTATCCAGTACACCACACTGCAGTACATAATATCAAAAAATAAAAATAAAACAAGGATAGTAAAGCACCACAATTGAGGAATATCTCTGTGTTTCTCATTGCTCTGTCTCTCATTCAGAGTTCCTGCTGACAGAGAAGACAATTTGTTACCTTTGTTCTATCACTGCTGCAGCCTCTGCTCTAACCTTAAAATATTCCTGCATTTGTTATTTTTCCTTCTTTCAAAATGCTACTATGAGATGTAAGGCAGAACCTGCTGTTCCCCTGCAGTTCATTCACTGTCTGTGCTCAACAGTCTTCTCCTGAATTGGAGTACTGTATTTCATAACTGTCCTGTAGCTAATATTTTGCCTCGTGGTTTTTCTCTTTCTTTCAACTATCTGCAGATTTTACAATTTTTTTTTCATTTTAAAGCACTTAACAGCTGACTTAGGCAGGTGTAACGTGGGACTGAGTTGGCACAAGACATGTTGGTGCCAGAAATAAAAAGAAAATCCAAACGTTATCACTCCTACTCATTATGTAGACCTGTGGTAATGATGTTACAGCGGGGGTCTATCTGTCATAGGGTTTCTGAAGTTTTTTCCCCCACTCCAGCTCCTAACATTGGGGAGGATTTACTCCAGGAATCTTACCCATTAACAAAATTCTTTTAGATGTAGTCAAACAAAACAAAGCAAAACCAGAGGAGTTTCCTCAGCAAGCCTTTCTCTGGAGGGATAGCCATTAGATTATAGAAGAAGGATATTGATGGGAATGCCTAAACCCCATGGGAGCTGCAAGGGAAGAGAGTGGTAGTCTCTCTGCTCATTAGGCTCTGCATAGGGCGCCTCTCAAAAATCTACCCATTTCTTAGTTGCTTGCAGATCCTGTGGAATTCAGCCACTTGCTACAACTTCCTGAGGCACAAATGTGTATTATGAAACTGCTCTGACAATTTTGATTTTTAGGCTACAGAAAAATTGGGTGGGGGAGGTTACTGTTGTTGTTGTGTTTGTTTGAGTCTGTGAAAATATGGTCTGTGAAATGTATGGTCAGAAAGTCTGTGAAGATTCTTAGTCATCCAGTTGAGTTTATCTGGAAGTTGAGTCATGGTAACTGGACTTACTTTCTTGAGAGATTGAAATGTTTTGTTGCTCATCCAAGCGGCTTCTTCTGTCTGAGGAAGGTTAGTGATGAGACCTCTATTTTCTAGTTCAGCTTGATTTCACATCACCCTGGACTGAATCGGTTCATAAGTTGGGCAATGGCCTGAATATGCACCATACGCCATTATCCACCTAACAAGCCTATTCAGACCATTGTCCACAACAGTGTTTTAGAGTTGGTTTCCTTTTGTATGTGTGTATATTGCATCCAGCAGAAGTGAGTTCTTTAAATTACTAAGTACTGCCTTCATAGGAAACAGAGATTTAACAGTGTTCTCTTTTCAATTAATATAGGCAATGTTTTTCATGCTTTTTTGCAGAGGAACAAAGCTTTTATTTTTGTAGTTTAGGCTTTTGTTTGGAAGGGATCTTGTGATTAGAGCATGGCTATGTGAAATTGTGTAGTGATTAAGATCTAAAAGTTTTAACAAAAGCACCAACTAGGGAGTTGGTAGGATTATCTTGCTGAAGCCCAGACTCATGGGCTGCTTGAAGGTGAGCCGCATATCAAATGCATACTATTATTTCAATGACTCTGGCAATGAACAATATGAATGAAAAGTGGGTGATGTGCCTTAAAATGCACATTCAGCTCTACAGAATTTCAAACATTTTTACAAATAGATTAATATCTGTCACTCCTAAAAATTGGTATCAATGAAAAGGACAGAAAATGTAGTTGTGCAGTGGTCCCCCGCCCTTTCACAGTTCATATACTGTGGTCCCGCTATATCGTGAAAAAAGCCCCCTGGAGTAAGGGGCAAAGACCTGTTTCAGGCCTCCCGTACTTACCCCAGGACTGGGGCTGCCCTGAACGGGCCTGTGAGGGCCTTCCTGAGCCTTCTGGAGGCCCCAAAAGGGCTTCCCTGCAAACCAGAAGTGACTTCTGGATTGCCGAAAATTATTTCTGAGGCCTCCAAAATTATTTTTGGCAATCCGGAAGTCACTTTTGGGGCTTCCAGAAGGCCCAGGAAGGCCCATTCGGGGCAGCACCAGACTGGGGGTAAGTACAAGAGCCCCCATTTAGGCCTCCCAGGCCCAAACTGACCTGCATCCTCATATCACGGATTTTCAATTATTGCAGGTCGGGTAGGGTCCCTAACCCCCATGGTAGGCAGGGGATCACTGTATTGCAAATACTTTTTAAATGATAGGATTTTATTATTTGCTAAAACAGATGTAAAACGTGACTCTCATGACTGGACTGAAATTTGAGTCAAGGCTCCCAATGCTAGATAATCTCTAACAGCCTAGTGTCTGTTTACAGTCTGTGCATTACCAAGTAGACCTCATTATGTGTGTGGTAAAAGTTGAAGGGTGACACATTCTTCTGGAATATGAGCAATATGATCCATCGGTGACAGACGGGTTTGCTTACCTCCTTCATGCATGTCACCTGAATAAGTGTTTCTCAACCTTTGGTCTTCCCTACTCCTCAACCATCATCTCTCAGGATCCCTGGCCTGTGTCCATGCAGGCCAGGGATTCTCTGGGTTAATGTTAAAAACATCTCGAAAGCTACCAGTTGACAAACACTGGTCTCAATTGTGAGTTAATTAAAATTTTCATTGACAGCCGTTGTACACATTGATGGTTATATTCACATCTGTTAGGCTGCAAGCATCACACACTTTCACCCTAATGCATATTCTAAAAATATGTTCTGGCTTAGTGTGGATGGAAATGTTTCATGCTAAGCTGTAAAGGATTGCTGATCACTTGGGTTTAAAATATCCGGCCTCAAGAACCATTATTCAGTCTTAATTGTATCAGAAATGTATGAGAAGCTGCATATATGTTCTAATTAAGACTGACAAAATTTGCCTGCCTGCTGCCTCCTGAATGTTGAAGTTTTGTATAGAAAAGAACCATTCAATTATGTGGGGTTGTTTTGTCTCCCTACAGTCATAATGAACGAAAAGTGACTTGCAAACACCCGGTGACAGGACAGCCATCGCAGGACAACTGCATTTTTGTTGTGAATGAACAGTAAGTGATTATTTTACTCAGTAAATGCTGGGGTTAATTGATATCCTCATTGGCATTGGGCATTTCAATATTTCAATTAAAGCAAAATGTTCTGCTTATATACCACCACTCCATAGTGCTTACAGCACTCTCTGGGCAGTTTAAAATTTAACTGCCGCCCTCCAGTGAGCTACGTATTCATTTTACCAACCTCGGAAGGATAGAAGGCTGAGTCAACCATGAACTCTAGGTCAGGAGCACAGTTAGAGCTGCAGTACAGCAGTATAACCCCTGCACCATGAGGCTCTTTAAATGTCTTGACTTCCAAACTGACCACACATTGTCCTTCAGTCATTTTAGATTGCATCATAATGTGATCTAATAAGGAACCCATGGATGAGGTTTTCTTCTGTGCCTCACCATCAGAAATCATACTACACACATGCTTATATCTATGGGTTGTAGTTCCCTAAATGTAGTAGCAACCATTTGTTCATGTTTAGTATCAGGATCTAATATATCTGCTGAATTACGGTAATACTTCAGAAATACTTGATCTTTATTTGACATTTGATCATAAATAATCAGTGACACAATCACCTGCTCCTCATATACAGTGGTACCTTGTATAAAGGAATTAATTCATTCCAAATGAAATTCTGTTAAGCAAATTTTCCTTTATACAAATTTCCCATAGGAATGCATTGAAAACGGAGTAATTTCTAATCATGACCATTTAATGTTGTACGGATTCGCCCCATTGGTGATTCTGTTAAGCAAATTTCCCCTATCTCTGGAATGTTTTATGTTGTATAGATTTTATGTTATACAATCCATTTGTTATATGAGGGTCCACTGTATTTATTCAGAGACTTCAGTTGTTGAGGCACTGAATTCATTGTGAACATATTTTCTCTTGATTTTTAGAGGAAATAATTTAATTTAGTTTTGTTAAGAGCCTACGGCTGTTATAGTAGTTGTGTAGAGATGTTTTTAAAAAGAACTACAAAACCTACAACCTAAGCTTCCTTAGATTAAAAGCATACTACAGAAATAAATAACTCGGTTGTTGTTTCTCCTATATCTTTTTTGGTGGGTACAGGCTTAAAACCTCATTATTAGCATACAGAGCTTGATGCCTATTTTAGCAATTATTAATATGCCTTCCACTCATAATTTCACAAGTTCCTGAGCTGTAGCATTTTATTATAATAGCATGAAACAAATGATTATCATGTGACTGCCATCAGATGGCTTTCTTTTCCTTAGTTCCTCTTTTCTGTGCTGCACACCCAGCTGCTTTGTGGTTAAGCGAGTGAAAGGTCAAAGGTATATTGATGACTTATAGCAGTTGAATAAAAGAACCAAGGCCTAGATTGCTTTTCACACAATCAAATGCAATCTTTGGCTACCTGAAGGAAAAACTTGAAGACCAGTATTCTATTGCGCTTCAGTGAGCAGAAAGTCCTGGCACATAATATTGTGCTGCGGTACGTAGACAAGTGTTGCCGTGTTGCAATCACCGCTCTCCATGAAGAAAACCCGCTTTCTGCTTGCACCATGTCAATGCTTGCAAAGTGGTGTGAACCAGTGTTATTACTAACTGATGAGAGTTTCCACTCAGTTGAACCTCAATAGGATATTTGTCAAGGTGATGAGATTATCCAGCCAAAGACTGTAGGTAACATGAAGGGCCCTACAAGGCTTCTGATACATTTGTGAATTTCTGACTTGATTCATTCCAGAGCCTTACAGCTGATGATAATGCACCCACAACCTTTGACTTCCTAAGTTTTGTTACCATTCACGTACAGCTGCGTTATTAACTAGTCCATCTTCCTGCTTAATACCGTTTTATGTACAACTGTTCTTTGTAAATGTGATTTAAAACAATGTCAATTGGAGCCTCATGGTGCAGTGGTTAAATGCCTGTACTGCAGCTAAAACTGTGCTCACAACCTGGGGTTCAGTCCCAAATAGCTGGCTCAAGGTTGACTCAGCCTTCTATCCTTCCAAGGTTGGTAAAATGAGTACCCAGCTTGCTGGGAGGGGGCAGTGTGTTGCCTGCATAATTCAATTGTAAACTGCCCAGAGAGTGCTTAAAGCACTGTGGGGCAGTATATAAGCAGAACACTTTGCTATCCTTTTCATATCAAACACATAATACATTTCCACTTCTTTCAGTCACATTAGCACCGTAGGCCTGAGAACGGGAGGTTGAAACTGAGGGATATCCTGTATGAACCCCACTAGCAGGATTTTACCAGGTAGTTTTTCTTTAAATGTCTATGCAGTTAACTTTGCTGCAGGTTATTTGCTGGGAAACTGAACAAGGGACTTATGCAACATTTATTAGGGAACAACTGGGGTTGCTTTTTAAGTCTTACCACAGCAGTGTCTAGCGCCGTTGCATATTCTGTTTCCAGGACTGCAGCAACGATGACATCTGAAGAAAAGAAAGATCGGTCGGTAAACATGATAAGTGAAGCTGCACACTATAATTTGACATCAGAGTATGCTACACATCCAATGAGTCCTCTGGGCAGAGTAAGTTGTTACATCCAACATACATTATTTATTACCACAAAATTTATTCAGCTATTCAGTGCAGCTTGACTCTTGAGGCAGAACGATGTGGAGGTTATGAGGCCACTCTATCTGTGTGTGTTGTTGTTGTTGTTGTTGATATTCCTATTACTTTTCCCCACAGCATCATGACCATTTTTACTACTACTGTTTAAATGGTCCTCACTTCGTTTAAGCTAAAAACCTTTCTCAAGAAAGTTTCCAGATTAAATAGTGAATGAGAATCAATTTACCCGTATATACTCAAGTATAAGTCGACCCAAGTATAAGTCGAGGCCCCTAATTTAACCCCCCAAAACTGGGAAACTTATTGACTCGAGTATAAGTCTAGGGTGGGAAATGCAGCAGGGCCTGTCAGCTCCTCCTTTGTGAGCTGGGGGATCGGTGTGTAATGTTTAAAATGACTTTTAGCCACCAAGGAAATCGGTTGCGTCAGTGGCTAAAATTCATTGTAAACATCCTGTGCCGCTCCCACGTGATGCAGAGGGGGGGTCAGGAGAAGCGGTGCACGATGTTTAAAATCACAGCCACCGACCCAAGCACTTGCCTCTGTGGCTAAAAGTCATTTTAAACAACACCTCTCCCCTGCAGTGCGGGGTGGGGTGGGGGTCAAGAGAAGCGGTGCACTATGTTTAAAATGACTTCTGGCCACCGACCTAAGCACTTGTCTCAGCGGCTAAAAGTATTGACCCGAATATAAGTCGAGGGCCCCTTTATTCAGCCAAAAATTAGGGCTGAAAAACTAGACTTATATTCGAGTATATGCAGTAATTCACTAAAAAGCATTGCAAAAATAATGAACGTCTTCCAGAAACATTAGAAGAATGATAAAAGCCAAAGAAGAATTGCAGCTAAAGCGAACAGGGGAGCCATTCTTACTTCTTAAAAAAAAGGAATAGTAAATAAATTGCTTCTATGAATGTTCTGGAAATCTATGGTGACGAGGCTTGATGGACCTCTGCTGATTTCATGACACAGAACCACTGCTGAGAAAGCACGGTCCCTCGCATCCACCAGCCTAGTTGTGTTCTTGGGTAACCACATTAGCTACAGTTCTTGAGGTGCAGATAGAGTGATACAGGTAACTTGGCACCAAAACCATTTCAGGCTTTGGAGGTTGGGTTAAAACAGTCCTTGAAAATTAACTGGCAACCAGAGCAGTAGACTAAATATCTAATGATCTTATAGGTATGGAACCAGTCTGCTACATTGTACTCCAGCTAAAGTTTTTGAACGTTCTTTCTAACAGTCTCATCCTCTCTGTAGAATATTTTGCAGTATTCCAGTTTGGGTGTTACTGGTATATGGACAACAAATAAAGTTCAGGCCTCTTCAAATACACAAATTGGCCAGATCTATTAAAAACTACTTTTGACAACCACTCTCACCTAAGCTTTCTACCTGCCTTCCAGCTATTCTGGAGCTTATATTTCGGTTATCAAATCGTAATCTAATAGTAAATTGATGATGCTTATTTCTGAGCACACAGGCACACGTTCCATTTGTACAGCACAATGAACACTTGCTTAACATGAGCTGTTTGGGTACCTGAAGTGGGTCATTTAACTTTTAACCTAAAATGGAAGCTATCTAACAAAGAAGTTTTGCTTGGAATAGGAAGCCTGCTAAAGAAAAAGAGAAAAAAAAGTTAAGCTTCTGCTTAGTGTGTCTTCTTCACACTTGCTCATTTTTATTTTTATTTAATTTTCATGTTTGACATGTTTCCCTGCAGTTTGATATGTTCAAATTGAAACAAGTTTTTAACTACCATTGTCCATTCCACCCAATCTTGTTTTCTAAGCTGGAATCCCAGCAAGTTTCAGCCGTTCAGTTATCTCATCGGGTATTTTCCTACAGAAAATATTGCAGCTTCTTGTACGGCCAAACCGTTCGAATTAAAACTCATCATCACAAAGATAGTCAAATAAAAAAATTCTCAGAGCCTAGTTGTTATCTCATTATCATTACGCCAGAGCAAAAAGAGCCCACTGCTGTAATTACCGTGGTGAATGGATTTCCTTGATTACAGTGTGAAGAGGCAAGATGTCTATCTGCACTGAACAGTAGTGCCAGATTTAATTTAAGAGTGGAGTGTAGATTTGTAGTGAGAAGACCTAGATCTCAAATACATGGCCCTGCCAAAGACCATACATATTCCCAAGTGGATTGAAGTACCCTAATGAATTTCAAAAATTGTAAAGATCCTCACAGCAAAAGTAGAATAATAGAATTGTTATTTAAAAATATACCCACTGCTGAAATTGTCCCATGTTGTGATGCCACTGTTCTTGCCATTAGTCCAGACATGGAAGTGGGCCGATTGGTCTAATTTGAAACACATTTGTCATCCATGCCATACTAGAGCAGCTAACTATGCTAACTCTGATATTTTAGCAGAGTATGACATCCATGCCAAAAAATTGTTAGTGTAGTAAAATTTCACTAGAGTAGGCCCATTGAATCTATAAGGATTTGGTATGTCAGCTCCTCCATAAGTTCAGTTAATTCAAATGAACTTGCTCTGTAACTTATTTTAGCATACAATCATCCCCCGCCATTTTGCAATTCTTATACTGTGGTCCCAGTACATCACGGGACTGCAGAGTTTGAAGGCAAGGCCCCCTGGGTTAAGCTGTGTGGGCCTGTTTGAGCCCTCCTCCACCTACCCCAGGCGCTGCCCCAAGTGGACCTCCAACGAGCTTCCCGGGCCTGTCGGATGCCCCAGAAGTGATTTCCAGCAAACTGGAAGTGCCTTCAGAATTGCCCGAAACCACTTCTGGGGCCTCTGATAGGTGCAGGAAGCCTGTTGGAAGCTCGCTTGGGGCAACACCAGGCCTAAGCTAAGCATAGAAGGTCCCAGACAGCCCCCTCCCAACCCAATCCAGCATCTGCATATTGCTGATTTTCCTTTATCGTGGATCAGGTCAGGTCCCTAACCCCCATGATAAACGGGGGATTACTGTTTTACATATTAGTTAAGGTAGGTCCATTTAAATCACTGGAAACTATGGAGGAGCTGACTCAATAAATCTCCATTGATTGAGCTAGTGTGATTACTCTAGTGTAACATATTGGCTCCTGTTTTCACTTTCAATCTGGGAATTGGTTTGCACCATTGGTTTTTAAGTTTCTAGACCATGTGTTTGTTATTTGAGTGGTAATTTAGTGTCTACTGCTTTGTTGTAGTTTGGTTAAACAGGTTGTAAACCACCCAGAACAGTGCTTTGACAGTAATAGGGTTGTCTATAAATAAAAGTAATAAATAAATGATAAATACACCAAGCAACCAGATTTTCGGCATGATTTCCACATGTACTCATTCTCCCATCTTCTGTTTTCCCACTTGTCATATTTTGAACTGTAAGTGCTTGGGGCTGAGAGTTGGACTCATGCTTTGCAAAATGTCACACACAGTCTTGAGTTATTTTAAAAAACTCAAATACAGTGGTACCCTGTATAAAGGAATTAATTCGTTCCAAATGAAATTATGTTAAGCAAATTTTCCTTTGTACAAATTCCCATAGGAATGCATTGAAAACGGAGTAATTCCATTTTTATGTTTTACGGGTTCTCCCCATAGGTGATTATGTTAAGCAAATTTCCCCTATCTCCGGAATTTTTAATGTTGTACAGATTTTATATTATACAAGCTATTTGTTATACGAGGATCCACTGTAGTAGATACAGCTCCATGCTTTCTGTATGGCAGGGAATTTGGTCCATCTTTTTTTTTTTTAAGATATTACGCCTACCGCATTATATGGTTAGCACTTTGTATCCAAGTTTCATCTTTGACACAAGGGTTTTGGAAGGCTTTTTATTTCTCATTACAATGTAATGACACTAGAAATTTGCCCTTATGGTTGCGGCTGTCCACATGAGAATGATTAACACTTCTGCATAGCTCACAGAAATTCGCTTATGCTGCTAAGCCTCTTGGCGCATACGTCTTTTTCTGAGCTAGATTAGTCTGCTAATTGTTAATTGTTCCCATATGCAAGATTGACACAAATGAGTGCCTCTGGAAAGTGTTCCCAGACCTTTAAACAGCCGCTTCTGACAACCGCAAGCATCTGTACAGCGGCTTTTTGGAATATTATATTTCCAGTTGCTGCTGCTGTGGGCTGGAAGAAGACAGAAGATAGTAACTTCTTCACTTGGGTTTTCAAATTGGCCGAGTCTCCCGGTTCTCCTGTATTTTTTTCTCTTGGCTGCCATATCTGATTTGTTAGATAGGCTTGGTTCATTTGAAGATGGATTCAGGGAGGTGTAGGAGAAGAAGTTTGGAAACTTTACTGTTCTTCTTAGGAAGATAAGGCTTCTTATATCTTCCAGATACATGCCTGTTTATGCCTTTCACAGCTAAGGAAGGTTTGACTAGGAGTAGCTTTTAAAAAAAAATATCTTGTGTGTTTATGACGCTCTGTAAATCCTTCAATCAGTCCAATTTCTGCCCATCAAAATAAGAAAAATATTATTCAAAATAATAATAATCATCTTCAATTCTCTTAGTAAAATACCCAGGGGAAAATTTATTGCAGCTGCTTTTCCATGACTCGGGAAGAAAAATTATTTTGAAATTGGCAGAACGCTGCCTAGTGGGAAAACAAGATCTGTAGCCTTGTTTAACATGTAACTAATAAACTGGGCCGTATGCAGCTCTATGTTACAGGACAGGTGCTGAGGTTCAAGTTGAACCCAAGGCTTCATCCCCACATGGTAAATTCAGGGTGATGTGGTTATCTGTATCTTTTCATCGGTCTAAATGAGAAAGCCAGCGTATCTCCACTGCTTTCCGCTGGTTTGAGCTGGAAGAGAAACAGCAGAGAGGTTTCAAAATTGTTGTTGTTCAATCGTTCAGTCGTGTCCGACTCTTCGTGACCCCATGGACCATTGCTCACAAGGCCTTCCTATCCTCCACTGCATCCCGGAGTTTGGTCAAATCCATATTGGTTGCATCGATGACACCGTCCAACCATCTCATTCTCTGCCGTCCTCTTTTCTGTTTGCCTTCAATCTTTCCCAACATTAGGGACTTTTCCAAGGGGTCCTCTCTCCTCATGAGGTGGCCAAAGTACTGGAGCCTCAGCTTCAAAACCTTCCCTTCCAGTGAACATTCAATGTAAAAGAGAAGACTTCAGTTCTTGGGCACGCTTTGGTGGCTGGGTTTATCACCAGTAAGACCAACCAGAACTCACTGTTCCCTGATAAACGAAACTGGCTTTCTTGCAAATGATTGGCTATCCTTGACTTTGTTCTAGATTGGTGGATTAAGTGGCAGTAGAGGAAATATGATATACCGGTAATTCTTCAAATACCTGGAGGTTGTCATACAGAGGAAGGACATGATCTGTTATCACTCATTCTGGAATGCAGGACATGTAGTAATGGGCTTATGTTACACTTAGATTTTGTATAAAATATACACTGATGCTGAGAACCCATTCAGAAGGATTAAATATCAGTCAGTCATTACCAGATGTGAAATGCTACTGTGATTGTGTCAAGTCAGCTGTTGTTATTCATTGTCTGTATAGTTCCTTTATCAACAAATTAATATTACTTGTACAGTAACCCCCAGCCGATCGCGGGGGTTAGGGACCCACCCCACCCGTGATCCACGGAAAGCCACGATATGCGGAAGCGAGTGGGGGCGGGGGGCGATCCCGTGCCTTTCCCAAAAGCCTTGGAGGATCATGGGGGGCGTGGAGCAACGCGGCTCCAAGGCCTTTTGGAGGCGCCCGGGTGGGCGCGGAGCGATCCGATCGCCCCCCCCCACGCGGCTCCAAGGCCTTTCGGAGGCGCCCGGGTGGGCGACGGAGAGGGTCGCTGTCCGTCCCCGCAGCCCTTCTGCATGGCTCCGAAACACTCCGGAGGCGCCCAGGAGGGCTGCGGAGAGGGACTCCATCCATCCCCACAGCCCTTCCGCGTGGCTCCAAAGCACTCCGAAGGTGCCCGGGAGGGATGCGGAGAGGGACGCCGTCCGTCCCCCCAGCCCTTCCACGCGGCTCCGAGGCACTCCGGAGGCGCCCGGGAAGGCTGCGGAGAGGGACGCCGTCCGTCCCCGCAGCCCTCCCGCGTGGCGGCACCCAGGGGCCCGACAGAGAGCAACGCTGTTGCTCCCCACCGCCCCCGCCCCCCAGGCTTCTCAGAGGTGCGGGGGGGAGCACACGGAGTGACCAGATGCCCCCGTGGTACCTGAAACACAAAATGGCGGGGGGGGTGACTGTACAGAACAAAGCTTAAAAGGAAAAGAAAACCAATTAAAAGGGCTGAATATCAGTCAAGAGGTCTTGACCCAATGGAATGTGAAATGTCATGTTGACTCACACAATTCAAAACATGTGTCATCTATACTAACCAACCTATGCCATTTTGTCATTTTGTATCACCAGCTGGTCATAGGGTCAGGTATAAATGATTGCCTTATAGCAGGGGTGCACAGACTTTGGCCCTCCAGATGCTTTGAACCACAACTCCCAGAATTACAAGCCTGTATTGTCAATGACAAAGGCCTGAGGGAGTTGTGGTCCAAAACATCTGGAGGGCCAAAGTTTCACCACCACTGCCTTATAGTCTCACACTTAGGTCTGAGGAAGATGATGTGATCCACAAAAGCTCATGTTAAAATATAGCAGTTAGTCTTTAAAGAGCTGCCTAGATGCCCTGAGCACATCCGATCTCGCCTGATTTCGGAAGCTACGCAGGGTCGGCCCTGGTTAGTACTTGGATGGGAGATCACCAGGGAATACCAGGTGCTGTTGGCGCCTGGAGTAGGAACTGGCAAACCACTCCAGTATTCCTGCCAAGAAAACTCCATGGTCATGGGGTCACGAAGAGTCAGTCACGACTGTAACGACACAACACACACACACACACACACACACACACACACACACACACACACACACACACAGTCTAAAGTGCCACATCTTTTCTTCTTTTTCTCTCTCTTTTGTTTCTTGTCTATAGGAAAATCTTCCTTATTGTTAAAGCAAGAGGATAATCCAGCCAGTTACCTTGGGGGTTGATGAGCATGCGCAAGACTAGAGGCATTCAAGAGAAAATTAAACAACTATGTGCCAAATTTATTTATTTATTTATTTATTTATTTATTTATTTATTTATTTATTTATATGCCGCCAGATATTCCCAAAAGGGAACTCAAGGTGGTTTATAAGTGTAAAATTCCACAATACAAAGGTCAAAGGAATAATAATCGGTTCCAAAAAATGAACATAAAAATAATGAACAACCAACAGTGGAACCCAAAAATGTTTTAAAAAGAGAAACTAACAGAAAAACTAACAAACAGAATGATAATACTAAAGCAAAATGGCGAAAGAAAAACGGGCGGACATGAAGACTCAAATCCCTACTCAAAGAATAAATCAGCCCTCTTGATTGCCGAACGCAGCCCTATAGAGCCAGGTTTTTAGTGACTTCTTCAATGCTGAGAGGGACTCCGCAGTCCTAATGTTGCTCGGGAGACGGTTCCACAGTGTGGGACCAGCCACAGAGAAGGTGCGGTTCCTGGTGGAAGTTTTACGAACCTCCCAGGAGGGGCTGGTGATCCGGAGGGCATGGGACTGTGATGTTCCATGTATTTTGTATTTTGATTCTTGCATGAATGTTGATTTTGATTCCTGCATGGAGCAAGTGTTGGGACTCAGTGGCCTTATAGGGCTCTTCCAACTCCATTGTTCTATGATTTTATAACCGTTTGATTAGAGAGTCGGTTTTTCATACATTGGTGCCAAAAAGGTAGGACATTTACTTGGGAGATGACTCCAGCTGGATTGTTTGAAATTGTTCAAGTCTGAGTTTCCAGCATTCAGTCTTGGCCTTCTGGTTCCCAGTAATAAGCAGTAACGTTCAGCTAATGTTTGGGGTGGGGGGGTGGGGACTGTGTTTCTGACCATTGTAACCTTGTAGTTACAATGGTCAGACGTTCACCAATAAACATTAGTGCAATTAGTGTTTTCACCTTGCCTGTTTTCACAGTGAGCGTTTGGGCCCAGAACAGCAGTGACATATTGTCAAGTAGGTCAAGCATAAAATGCAACCTACATCTGAAGTGCAACCAAGTGGGAATCGTTTTCATTAGTTCATCGGAGTCTAAATATCATTCAGTTGATGGGAGATGACAACAGTAGTAATTAAGGGAGCAGAGAATGGTAGAACATACCGTCTTGCAACAGTAGCTGATACAGCCTCCCTTTGGTATTAATCAGAATAGTGTACAAAGGTGATACCTAGGGAAATTATTGTGACCACTGTATGAGAGTTACTTTTTGTGCAGCACAGGGAGGTTGGGAGAGGTGAATAACAATCTCTGCAAAGCTTCAGATCTGGTCCTTAGGGATGAATGTTAATAGAGTGTATTATGTTTTGTAGATTGCATTGGCTATGCCCTACTTTATGGAATCATGCTGGAATAGTGTGGTGGAAGAATAGAGCAAGTCTCTCTCTCTCTCTCTCTCCTCCTGTTCAAAAGTAGTCTGTCTAGGTGATACCTTTATTGGTCACTACTAAAACAAAAAATGTAAGCTATGCTTTCGATAGCAACTTGCTATCTTTATCAAAGCATTGTACCAAAAATGCAATCTTGATAGAGGATGTAGTCTATCAGGCGCTGAGAATCTTTTTGGTGAGATGGAATACACCAGATGATGGTATCAGGAGGCAGTGCTGGTGTTAAGACTGCTTCAAAGTCCCGGATACGGTTTCACACCCAGGATATCAAACAAAGCAGCATAGTCCCTGACCACCCCACTTCCCACCCTCAATTTAGCTCTATCGAGACTACAAGTCCCTGCTGGCCTGAGGAAGGGGTGGGGGGGGAGGTGATACAAAAAGCATGTGTTCCATTTGAAAGTTGGGGGAAATTTAGCAAAACTAACTAGGAATAATCAGGGCCAAATTAAAAAGAAACAATTTTACGTAGTGGCTGCAGTCCAGGCCTCTGGTTTCAAGAATGTGCCTCTTTCTTCATGGTACATAGGAAAGGCAGCTGTTTTCTTGGTATCTTCATCAATCCATTGATAAATTTGATAAAGATAGCAAGTTGCTATCGAAAGCTTAGCTTACATTTCTTTGTTTTAGTAGTGACCAATAAAGGTATCACCTAGCCTACTTTTGAAATTGATTTTCTGGTCACACAGCTCAATCCACTTTTCTCTCTCTCCGTGTGTGTGTGTGTGTGTGTGTGTGTGTGTGTGTGTGTGTGTGTGTGTGTGTGTGTGTGTGTGTGTGTGTGTGTGTGTGTGTGTGTGTGTGTGTGTGTTTTGAATCATTACAATCATGATGACCCCATGTCCATGGAGTTTTCTTGGTAGGAATACTGGACTGGTTTATCAGTTTCTACTCCAGGCAATAGGAACATGTAATTCACTGGGCCTTTTCTTTCATTTTGGAAGCTCTATTATTTGGAGGCCTGTATATGCTGCAGTCTGCCAGCTTATGTAGACCTATCCGTGGTTAAATGTTTGAATTGCACAGATCCAGAACTTCAAAAGTTATATGCAGATTTAATCAGTTATAGTTATAGTTTTAAATAACACTCTACTCCCTCATTTCTCAGAGGTTATTAGTTTTTTTCTTTTACTTTGAACTGAATACTTACAAGTTGCTGATCTGTGGCAGAAAAGAAAATTCTCTTCCAAGCCATTTTATCTTCTAAAGCATTGCTAGTGGTTTAATGTAACTTCCAACTGCAAGGTTTCAAATCATGGAAAAAATTGTCATTTGCAACCACATAATTGTTTGCAGATTTCCAAGCCGAGTGCTGTTGTTGCATATGCAGAAAAGCCGTCAGCTGCTCTGCTGTGAAAGCAAGCAGAGAAAAAACTGGCAATATTGCAGGTGTTAAATTTAGCAGATGAAGGAAAATCTACCTTTCCACTTCTGAATGCTCTTAAGCTTCCCTAAAATGTACACTCACTCTAATTTATTTTCATTGTAAAAATGAGAGGAGCTAAAGCCAATTGAGACACTGGTTAGCAAATGTCTGTTTGTAGAATCATATAATAATGGAGTTGGAAGGGACCATTAAGGCTATTGAGTTCAACACCATATTTAATGGAGTCATTCAAATCAAAGTATAGTGGCACCTCACCTTACGAATTTAATCCGTTCCGAATGCATGCTCTTAAATTGAACTACTCTTAAGTTGGGGTACCTATTTTAAAAAATTGGAAAAAAAGTTTAAAAATGGGAAAAAATGTAAGTCAAGCAGACCATATCTAAAATTTCTAAGGTGGCAGTTAAAATGCCAATAGTTTTCCACTTTTAAGTCGAATTGCTCTTAAGTCGAGACACTCTTAAGTCGGGGTACCACTGTATATCTGACAGATGGTTGTCTAACTTTTTTCTGGAATGCCTCCAGCATTAAAACCCTCACTACCTCCCAAGGTAATTGGCTCCATTGTCATACTGCTTCCACAGTTACAACATTTTTCCTGATATTCAGTTGAATTCTGGCTTCCTGTATCTTGAGACTATTATTATGTGTCCTGCACTCTGGGATGATTGTGAACAGATCTGCCCCTCTTCTGTCTGATAATCTTGTAACAACTTGAAGAGTGCTATCATATATTAGCTCAGTCTTCTTTTCCTAAGACTTTTAGAATTACCAGTGGTTTGGGGAGAAGAGGGGATGGTAGCATTTGTATGACACACCATGTTATTATAAGTTTCTCTAATTGGTAGGCTAGGTTATCCATGAAATTTCAAAGAAAACAGAGTGCATTGATTCATTTAAAATATTTCATGCAGTTTTTGTTGTGATACACTGTACACTTAAAATGAAGATTTGGATATTATGCCTTGTACAAAAGGCATCATATCCAGAGCTCTCCCAGCTACTATTTGATGGCCATAATTATTTATTATTCTTTATATATCTTGAAGTCTTTCAGGTAGATGGATTGTCACCATTGCTCTTCTATCCTTTCCTACCTAATGAGCAGGCCTGTTTGATTAAATCACTTCTATGTTTAAGACATGCTGCAAGTAATTGATTGCTAATCAACTCTAATGGATCATATGGTACAGGAAGATCTACAGTAGTTGTAAAAATTAATGAAGCTTGACAGTACAGAGGTGAACATAGTCTTCCAGTGGCGTTCTGGAAGGCAGGACATAAAGAGCGAGGGTTACAAGATGGACCAAATGATAACATATATCATGTGCTTGACTATTATTACATTCTGAAACGTGTAACATGTCTATGAACCCCCATCACTAAAACCTTGCTAACCAGCATTCCTAAGTTTTCCAGATATTGACTATTTACTGATAAAAGCATTCTGTCTAAGAAAGGTTTGTATTTAACTTCTAATTTGATACCCATTTGTTATAAAATTCCTCCTTTGGCTTGTTCAAATTCTTCTTTCTCTCCCACAACCTAAATAATCACCAGAAAGAGATGTCTCAGTGAACCCATCCAACTACTGTATTTGCTTTCTGCCCAAAGATCAGTGAAAAGCCAAAAGAGGTGACTTTAGAGTTGTTTGAACCTATTAGGTAGGGTCTCACAATGAGAGGCCTGGTAAAGAGAGTGAGCTTAAATTCCCCAGAGAACATTCTGGAGATGGAAAAGACCTAGAGGAGCTCCTAATGATCAAAGCAACTAATGTTCATTTGTTTTGATTTTATCTGGAACAAAAACGCATCTTAACCATGATCACAAAAGTGCTTTCTCTCATGCTTTTGAAAATCTGGTTATCTACTCATGCTTTTTTAAAATTTCGAATTTTAGATTTTCCTGTGACACACAAAGCTATTTAAGATGTTGAGTTGAATTTCTTCCCATTCTCTGATTTGAAGAACCTTTAACCAGAACCAAAATGAAAGAGTCATTTGAAATGTGCTTCCTTAAAAATATTGCCTACTTGTCAGTGAAAAAATGCTTTCTAGTTGCTCTCTTCTCAGTGTTTCACCAGTAAACATTTAGTAAAATACAGGCACATTGTCTTGGTTGCTGATAGTATGTTTTTTACACCATTCTTTGCTGCTAAGCCAACATGAGACAGATTTGAGGATAACCTTGTATGTTTTTTCAAGCCACAGCTCTATTATGCTGTTACCTTGAATCGCATAATAGCATTGATGGGTGCTTCTGGTGTTTTTACTCAGTGCTGTGTGCTAAACACCAGAAGAAAACAGGCGAAACCCGTTGTGAACTGAGTCATGTTTATTTCCGTAGCATTCAATGTGGGCAGGAAGGATTTAGTAGATGTTATTCTCCATGTTCGATTCTCACTGTAATTCGACAAATGCTAGCCAAAAGTCTGCCAAAGAAAAGCATGTTATGACCATCATCTTGAATTTCTAACGTGTGTGCTTAATTGACCTACCGTGTTTACAGTAATCAGAGATGAAACCTAACAGGAGGGATTTGTGTGCAATTGAATTGCAGCAATGATATTGAGACTTAAGCTTCATAGTCATCTTATCCCATCCCTTTTTGTGGTTTAGCTCCCCCCAGATAAACTTGTTCTCATTTTCTGGTGACAAGTTTCTGCTTTGTTTTTAGTTCTCTGGCTGGGACTACAATTTTGCTTATTTTAGTCTTTTTTTAAAAAAAAGTAGGGCAAAGTTTGTATAATACCCTGTGAAGCCTCATTCTTGAATGTTTTGATTCAGGTACGTCTTGGGATTTCTGTTCCTTTCTCCTTCCCTCTGTCTCTGACGAACAAATGCTTAAACCAGCAGAACCTGCAAGGAAATAACTTACTTACCTAAAAAAGAGTATGACACTGTTTTTTTAATAAGCCCAGAGAGAGCTCAGCTGCGTCTCTCAGCGGGCAGCCCTGTGTGTGTCACGTCCTCCGTGTAATGGATACTAATATTGCATTGCCCCATCTTTCTCACCCTGTTTGTAGACATCGCGTTCTTCAAAGAAAGTACATAATTTTGGCAAGAGGTCGAATTCCATAAAAAGGAACCCCAATGCACCTGTGGTCAAAAGAGGCTGGCTTTATAAGCAGGTACTTTGTTCTTTCTTGCCAAATACTATATGTATAAAAGCTACTTTATCTGAAAAAGTGTTGGAATTGAAAAAGAAGAACACCTCTCTCAATACTCAATACCTCTCTCAATACTTTTATTATTCCTTGCTATTACAGTGAGGCACGTCTGCTAATGGCATGTCTGAAACAATCTATTATTTGCATAATTGAGAGTTTTGTTTTTGCATATTTTGCTGGAATTGCACCTTAAGGACTTACTGTCCCTATGAGAGGAAAGTAGAAGATAACTATTGCTCCATGAATTTTTGTATAACCAGTGAAGAATGTTTATGCATTGGCTATATGTTTGGTATTCATTAATTTGATTTGTCCCCTCAGTGTTTGGAACCTTTCATGTTAGAGGACTAGCATTTTATACTTAGCCTTCCTTGTAAACAAATGCAGTACAAGTAATTCCTGGTTTAATTATTTCTTGGAATAAGAGGTGCAGAAAATCAGAGGAGATTTATTACAAAACCTTGCATTAGTTCAAGAAAACTGTTATTTTCATTTTATCTTTTCATTATTAGAGAGTTTTGCTGACGGAATCTCATTTAATAGTAGCCAGCTATGCCAATTAACCTAAGGAGGCAAAATTATTATTTTCTTTCTATGTGAACTGAGTCGCTGGTGCTCCTGTCGACGCTCTGGTGGATAGTTGGCATACTGCTGCCACCAGGGCAGTGAACACGATTGCACCCAAACGCCCCCTCCATCGCATGACCCGTCCAGCTCCATGGTTTAACCAGGAGCTGCGGGCCTTAAAGCGAAATCGGAGGAGGCTAGAGAGCATCTGACGGAAAATAATCTATCAGCCGTAAAGATCGCGTCATCCATCTATCTATCTAAGATCAAGGCCACAAGAAGATCTTACCTCGCTACCCGGATAAGCGAAGCACAAAATCATTTGTTCCGCATAGTACGCGATCTATCCGGGGTTGGTCACAGTGAAAGGCCTCCCCTAGTATTTCCTTGACCAATTTGCGGCATTCTTTAAGACTAAAGTGGAGACCATCCGCTGGGACCTGAACCACCATTTACAAACAGTAGATCGAGCAGAGATGTCCAGTGCATCGCCTTGCCCGGCATTGCTTTCCAGCTTTCAACCAGTGACGCTGACAGATGTGGACAGAGCCCTTGATCGCTGTCGGGCCACCACCTCCTCCTTGGATCCTTGCCCGGCTTGGTTAATAAAAACAGCCAGGCCAATTATGAAGGAATGGGCCACAGTAATAATTAATGGGTCTCTCCTTGAGGGCAGGGTTCCCTCGGCCTTCAAGGAGACTCTCATTAAGCCCATTCGGAAAAAACCTAATGTGGTGGCAGACCAAATTGACAATTATAGGCCTGTCGCCAATATTTCTTATATGAGCAAGGTCTTGGAGAGGGTGGTGGCAGATCAGCTTCAGGGTCTTCTGGATGACACAAATGCCCTCGATCCTTTTCAGTCCGGAAACGGCATTGGTCGCCCTGCATGATGACCTTTTGAGGGAGTCTGACAGGGGCAAAACGTCCCTGTTGGTCCTCCTCGACCTCTCAGCGGCCTTTGATACCGTCGACCACAGTATCCTCCTGGGGAGGCTCTCCGAGTTGGGGATTGGAGGCACTGCTTTGCAGTGGTTCCGTTCCTTCTTGGAGGACCGCCCCCAGCGAGTGCAGCTGGGTGAGATGACCTCCGCTCCTTGGTCTCTCAATTGTGGGGTGCCACAGGGGTCGGTCATCTCTCCCATGCTCTTCAACATTTATATGAGGCCGCTGGGAGGGGTCATAAGGGGGTATGGAGCTTTGTGTCACCAATATGCGGATGACACCCAGCTCTGTATCTCCTTTCCATCTTCTGCAGTGGATGCCATTCCGTCCTTTGAGCGCTGCCTGGTGGCCGTCTCGGATTGGATGGGGGCTAATAGCCTGAGGTTGAACCCGGGCAAGACAGAGATCCTCTGTGTGGGCCCCCCTGGTGTCTGCGGGTTGGGGAACTCCCTCACTTTTGGGGGGGTGACTCTCTCCGCGAAGGATGGGGTCCGCAGTTTGGGTGTCCTACTGGACCCAGCACTCACCATGGAAACCCAGGTGGCGTCAGTGGTCCGTTCCGCTCATTGCCAACTGCGGAGGATTGCCCAGCTGCGGGCCCTCCTTGACATCAGGGCATTAACTACGCTGGTTCGTGCACTTGCTCTCTACGTGGGGCTGCCCTTGAGGTTAATGCGGAGATTGCAGCTAGTGCAGAATACAGCTGCCAGACTTCTAACGGGGCAAAGAAAGCACCAACATATTACCCCGTGCTTACCGCATTGACTTCAAGGTTTTGACGTTAACATACAAAGCCCTAAACGGTTTGGGACCTCAGTATCTGACAGAGCGGCTCCTCCCAAGAAGAACTGCCAGGATCACCCGTGCCAGCCAGGCAGGACACCTGGGAGTCCCAACACCGAGGGAGGCCCGGAAAGCTGTCACAAGGAGTAGGGCCTTCTCGGTAGTTGCTCCCCAATTGTGGAACCATCTACCCCCTGAAATTCGGCTGGCACTCTCGCTTCAAATTTTTAAAAAACTATTGAAGACCTGGTTCTATAGAATGGCATTCCCTGATTCTTTAAACATTTAGTAAGGCACTATTTTTAAACCATTTTATCAAATCTCTTGCCATTTTTAGTTTCATTTTAGCTTCATTTTAGTTTTTGTTGTTGATTTATGTATATATTTTTATTTTGTACATTGTATTTTGGTTTTTAAAACGTATTCCTTTGTTTGTTGTTACATGTTGTAAACCGCCCAGAGTAGCCCTTGGTCTAGATGGGCGGTATAAAAGTCAAATAAATAAATAAATAAATAAATAGTTATTAGTTATACGTCTGGTATTCATTAGACTCATTATCCCCCAGTTCAGGCCTGCACAATAGGTAGACTGTGGACTACCAGTAGCCCGTGAAGGGTTCAAAAGTAGCCTGCCGGCCATCAATAAAAAAAGTGAAGAAATAAGTTCTCCACCACTCCTTCCCCCATCCCAAGGACAACCACTGCCCCAGCAAAGTTCTGGATCTGCCAGCCCACTGTCTCAGCCGAGCGGGGTAGTTCAGAGGCCATGGCACATTGAAATCTCTTCCCTCCAGAATGGATTAATTGGTTTTCAATGCATTCCTATAGGAAACTACTGCTCTACTTACAAAAGTTTTTACTTATGATCATGTGCTCGGATCAGATAAAATTCATAAGTAGAGGTTTTAGTGTAGTAGCCCTCAGGCACTTTGAGTTGGAAAAGGTAGACCTTGGCCTGTTCAAAGTTGAACAGCCCTGCCCTAGTGTGACCCGTGATCACACTTAGGGTAAAGGTGTTTCTTGTATAATCTCATATAGATGCACAACTAAGGAATGTGCATATTATTCAAGTACTTTCCAGCCTTTTGATATACAGAATATCAGTTTGAGGATAGAACGATCAACAAAAAGAAAAATATCATAAGGGGCTCCACTTTGAAGTTTCCTTTACCCTGTTTCTGTGCTAGATATTTGTAGATTTAGCACGCTTGCCCTTAAAATAACTATTTCTCAATACTTAAACATGTCTTAATTGTACTGGACTGCACATTATCCCTCATTACTGTAAGCTGCCTTGGGTCTTTTTAATAAAATTTTAAAAAGGGTCTTTGTGAGCTAAAGAAATGGACCCTTGAGTTGTATGTACAGATCTGAGGCAAAAAAGTTCCTTAATAAAAGTAGAAGTTTAAAATTTTAACTCCCTGCCTGGGATGAAAATAAGAAAACAAACACATCTGTTGAGTTATCTTAATAAAATAATTATCGCCTGCCCTTTTCTGTTAAAGGCTATGCAAGGATTTGGCGCTGTGCCATTCCTGGATATCATCTCAGACCCATTCATGAGGAGAGTACTTAAAATTCACTAATACCCTTCCTTCTTCAGCAGATTAACATATTTATTAAATTTTATTATCTGAGTGCATACACACTGCTGTCATGCTGGTGGTACCCATTCATTCTGAGAAACGCATTGCAAATTGGTTACAGACATAAAAGCAAATAAAATTGATTCCAAAATAAAGTTGTTATGGCATTTACGTGAGTAATAATATGGCCCACTAACAAGAAGACACTCATTGGGGAAAATGCAGCTCACACAGTCGCTTTAAGTGTTTCACCTCCCTACACTTCTTTTAGTTACCTGTTATTTATATTCTTCCTTTAATTGCATGGCGTTCCAAGCCGATAAACTGTAGTCAACAAGGCCAGTAATTCTAGATGTCTACTTATGACATGCAGGGTCCCTCCCCCTCCCATTTTATCCTGACAACAGCCTTTCAAAATGTGTTGGGCAAGCTGACATGATTAATGATTAGAGACTCAAAACCCACCTACACCAATTTCTAGTTCAGGTTCCTAACCATTGCATCATGTTGGCTATCATATGAACATAAGAAACTGTCCTAGATACAGCCCACCATGCTGGGTTCTCAAACCTTGTGCCTTATGCATAATACTTGAGAAAGCTGAAAAATGAATGATTCCCACCAAGTTAAAGCAGTACATTTACTATTCTTTGTCCACTCTACCCCGTGCTTACACGCCACCTAATTTTTAACTAAGATCTATCGACAGAGCAGCCACTTTCCCATAACATGATTCTGCCTCCTTATCAGCTCAATTGATGCTAAAAAGGAGCCTGTAACTTTCTTATAGTAGTTTGCCTGCCACCTCAGAAGACACTCAGAACAACACCAGTTGTTTTTTTGTTTTTGTTTTGTTTTTGTTTTTAGTTCACATAGACGTTTGTGGTGTCAATGCCTGTGGATTCTGTGTTTATTTCCATACAGGATAGCACTGGTATGAAGCTCTGGAAGAAACGATGGTTTGTTCTTTCCGATCTGTGCCTCTTTTACTATCGAGGTAAGCTTTCTGAACATGAGAAATGGGTTTAGTACATTTACTAAGGAAACTGAAATCAGTAGAAGACGAATAAAAGGGGTAATTTGATAGATAAACCTAATTTGCTCCACACTACATGTATGGTTACTATTTAACCGCCAGGTTAATAACTACAGTGAACCCTTGTATAACAAACGGTTTGTATAACATAAAATCTGTACAACATAAAAAGTTCCAGAGATAGAGGAAATTTGCAACAAACGGTTTGTATAACATAAAATCTGTACAACATAAAAAATTCCAGAGATAGAGAAATTTGATTAACAGAATCACCTATGGGGTGAATCCGTACAACATAAAAATGGTCACAATTAGGGATTACTCCATTTTCAATGCATTCCTATGGGAAATTTGTATAAAGGAAAATTTGCTTAACATAATTTCATTTGGAACGAATTAATTCCTTTATACAAGGTACCACTGTACTTATGCTTGATTTTTTTCCACCAAACAAGAAGCCTCATGCTTTTGAAATTAAATAAAGCTTCAAAAGCTGCTTGCTGTGATGCAATGTAGCAGTTGCATTCTAGCATAAAATAAAACAGGTGAAAGTACTCAGTTCCATGCAGCTAAAGAGATTCTTTAATTAGAAGCCCAATTCACTTTTGGGGGTTTTACCCCCTTATCATTTCCCCAGTGATCTGTTGTGCTGCCTGGAGGTGATATAACTACTGTTAGACCAATAGTTGGACAATTTTTTCTACTTGCTTTTTCTGCTGGTAGATGCACTTTCCAATATAAAACCAAGTTAAAACTTGCTAAGAAGTAGGCAGGCAATTGTTCAGATTTTGTATGGTTCACATAGTTGACTTCTAGATATTTAATGGGATGCCTCGGTTGATATACATTTTCCTGTTCCTCTGATTTGCTGTGGAGGCCATGTCCCACCTCTGAAATGGTGAAACAGACAAAAAGAGAGAGAGCAAGTAGTCTTGAAACAGACCATAGCAGATTACCAAAGATGAGTAAGAATCTAATTTAAACAAGAGTTTCAGATGGGACCAACATAGGAGCAGGAATATGTAATTCTTAGAAACTGAGAAAACCCACAGATGAAAAAGGAAGAAATAATATGCATTTCCACATCTCAGAATGATCCGCTCACCAAGCTTTTCCAGTGGATCTGGAGTACAGTTTGGAATTTCATTAATCTGTCTTTGAAAATGCTCCAGCGTGGTCATAGGTTTATTAAACTACAAATATGTACAAATATTCTCATTTTGTAATCACTTTACAAATGCAGAGCTATTATATTCAGAAAAATTATAGATTGTTGGAAAAACTACCCTGCTCTTGAGTCTGAATGAGTGCAACTGCAGTACTGTAATTTTAAACCTAGAAACATTGGTCAACCTAAAATTATGCCATAATTAGAAAGCTGGCTAGATTGTTGGTGGGTTTTCTCTACTGAAAGGAAAAAAAGTCCGTTCAGCTGTGTTTGGCCAAGCAAGCAATTTCTTCATTCAAGGCAGCCATTTTAGCTTCTTTGAGAAACACTGTATGCCTCAGGAATATTAATCATAACCAAGTTCAACAGTTCTATCTGTTTGTATTGCTAATTCTCTTAATGTGTTCCACTTGGTTAAATTAGTTTTAGGCTAGATAAGAAATAGAATGGGCGACTCGCTTAAGATGCATAGATAAATAAATACACCAAATCTATTTTATATACCAGTCCTCTGAGAAGCCATTGGACCAGATGCAGTGGGATAGCCAGATGTTCTGCGGATCATTTTCAAGAATTAAAAATGGTTATTATGACATACCAAACCATATTTCATCTTTCATGCTGATAGAATGTGATTTTTTAAAGAATCTTGTACTGTTCTGTCTTGGTGCAGGTTGTAAAAGATGGTGTAGTTTTTCTCAGACCTCTTTACCATGAACTAATATGAAGTAGAGATGGGCACGAAACAGAAAAATGGCGTTTCAGTTTTTCGTTTGTCGTTGAGAGGTCTGTTTTGGTTCGTTTCCGTTTGTCGGGAATTTTTTGAAAAATTTCATTACCGTTTTTCGTTTTTTTGTTTGTCAGTTCTACCCGTTTTTTGCGTGATTTTTAAAGCATTTCCGTGCACAGGCATCCTCCACCGCCCCAGACCAGAGGGAAGACACTAAAAAAAAAGGATGCTGGCAGAGACACAGTATAGACTAGGTATGCAGGGAGGCTGCAAAGGCAGCGGCGGGCGTTGCCCAGGGTGCAAGGCAGCCGCAGAGTGACTGCACTGCGGGGCAGGGGAGGGTACTCACCGAGAGGTACGCAGCACGCACACACACAGGGAGGCTGCATGACTGAAGCTAGAGCCGCAGAGACAGGAATCCCACCCTAACTCCCACCAGAGACTGCAAGGAGGACGGGGGCTGCCAGACCTTTTTATGCACTCTGTGGCGGCCAGACCTGCCTGCCCAGTCTGCAACCTGGGCATGCTATTGGTTGAACATGATCCCATCGCATGGCTTGCCTCCATTTTGTGGCTGGTGGTGACATCCATTTTAAAGGGAAAAGAAAAATACATTGCGATGGGAGAAGACAAAAACAAACATTTTAAGGACCCCAACTCCCCTGGTAGGTATTATCAGACAATATAAATAATTATCACTGTGTTTTTACGGATGTCCAGGGTGTTTTTTAACATTTAAAACAGCTCATTTCATTGCGCGTCACCAATAACGGAAACGAAACGTAACAACCACAATTTTCATGGTTCTGTTCGTTTCATTGCATTTTCATCACAATTTTCGTTTGTCGTTTCGTTACATAATGGAAATGACAAATGGTAACGGAAACGAAAAAATGTTTGTTCCGTGCCCATCTTTAATATGAAGATTAATTTTAGTTGCAAGCTAGAAAAGAGTTCTGCACTGGGAAGGTCGATCTTAACCAATATCCCCTATAGCAGTGTTGGCAAACCTATGGCACGGGTGCCAAAGGTGGCACTCAGAGCCCTTTCTTTGGGCACCCGATATCGCCCCTTCACAGCCACCTATATTCAGGTAAAATTGTTGTATTGGCACTTTGCGAAAAATTAGTGGGTTTTGAATCACAGTTTCAGGCTAGACATAGGGCCAGTTCTATGCTTTTATCCCACCCCCCACACCCCGGCAAGGCTTCCCATTAAGAGAATTGTCCAGTCCAAACCCAGTTTAAAAATAAACACCATGAGTAGGGAAAACAGGGGTCTTAACTTTGTTGTTCACTGACTTGTCAGATAGCAGAAGTCACCATTTTTAAAGTCTTCTTCCCCCAACATACAGTGAAATAGATTAAAATGATTTGAATTTCAATAATTCTGATTTGCAGCTGTACAAACCATTTGGCACATATAATGTTAGGCACATCTGTCCTCCTTGCCTCTCTTCTGGTGATGCTTTTTTTGGTCCTTCCTTCTGGTGATCCTGCCTTGTCCGTAATCTTGGCTCTTGGGACACTTAAAAGCTTCCTGAAGGTACATCTTGTCTTGCTTGCAGTTTATGCTTCCAGTCTGTGCTTTCTAGTCCTCCTTAATTTGGGAAGAGCTTTATCTGAGGATGTGGATGAGAAGTCTGTCTTGAAGCAAAAGTGCACTGAAAGCAACTATGCTTTCCTCGCTTCCCACATAGTTCTGTCATCCTGGGTTAAAAGCTGGGGTTTTCTTTGACATGTCTTGTCCCTAATCTTGGCCCTTGGGATGTTTAAAAGCACATTGTAGCCCCTTGTTGTCTTGTTTGTTGTTGCTTTCTGTCTGTCTGCCTCTCTCTCATCTCTGTCACCTGAGGCAGCTTTGTCCTTGATATGTCTTACCCGACAGAGAATAATATGCAGTTGTTTCAGCTACACTTAGGAGCAGCTTCAGCATTACAGGTACAAAGAATCATGGCTAATAAAGTCACTTCTGTCGTGTTACTTGATACCTAGACTAACCACTGGCCAGAATTGCATGAGTGCAACAATGATAGATAGATAGATAGATAGATAGATAGATAGATAGATAGATAGATAGATAGATAGATAGATAGATAGATAGATAGATAGATAGATAGATATGTTATTGTCACCGTACATAGTACAACAAAATTTAATACCATCCCTGGTGCAATTCAAAATATAAAAAAAAAGCATTTAAAAGGTAAAGAGAATTAAAAGCACTCATGCATATCCATCCCAACCATCACAACTCCCCAAGATCACACTATTTGGTCACAGCATTTAAGGTGGTTATGGCTCTTGGATAGAAACTGTTTTTTAATCTGTTTGTCCTTGCTTTTGTCACTCTGTATCTCTTTGCCTGAAGGCAGTAGTACAAACAGACTATGTCCAGGATGAGATGAATCCCGTAAGATGTTATTTGCCTTTTTAAGGCAACGGGAACTGTATAGCTCTTCCGGAGATGGGAGAGGCTGACTGATGATCTTCTGGGCTGTGGTTATGACCCCCTGGAGCACTTTCCTCTCTGTGGCTGTACAGCTGGAGAACCAAGCACAGACACAGTGGCAGAGGGTGGTTTCCAATATTTAAATAGTACCTAGGTCAGGCATGTCCAAACTTTGGCCCACCAGATGTTTTGGACCACAACTCCCACAGTCCTTTGCCATTGGCAATACAGACTTGGAATTCTGGGAGTTGTGGTTCAAAACATCAGGAGGGCCAAAGTTTGGACATGCCTGACCTAGGGGTTTACACAACTCACATAATGAGGCTGATGGTGCACACATTGTGCAAGCACTGGGATCCGATGCAGGAACTCTTGAATTCCACCCATTGCTGGTGACAAGATTAAACTGGCATAATGTGCACACCGAGATTTGGGTCATTATATTTTTTGCTTGCTGTTTATCATTTGGGCATTGATAATGGCAGAAGAACATAACATAAAATGTTGTATTTGAAGAGTGTTTTTCCTGAATGCTCAAATGTAGCTTACATATGTTCCTTCTCTGTTCATTAGAATGCTCTAATAAACCAGACATGAGTTCTTAACCTGTTATTACAGATGGAGACTCTGATTTTAAACTTTCCAGTAAATTCAACCAATGTATTGAGGTTGAGGTTTTCAACCTCGGATTTCCTTGCTTCACAACTCACCCTTCCAAGCACTACATACAGCTCGAGTGCAGATCAACACCACTGTTCAGAACATACCCAGCCTCACTTAGTTCCATGTAATTTTTCTGTTCCTGCCAGATGCATTGCTATTTTGGGGTTGTGAAAACATTCCCTTTTAGCCTTGACCCCCCTTTTTTTTTTGCTGGAGGAAAAAGGGCCAATTTCACCTTTGTTGCAAAAAGTTGGTTATCCTAATTGAACTAGTATTCTGATGGAAAAGTTGGAATAAAATATTATTCATTTGTTTCTATCCTGTTCATGTTGTGTGAGCAAATAAAAATAGATGCAAGAAGCAAAGAAATCTATAGACCAAAGCTCCTGTAAAAAGAGATTTAAACAAGATAGTGGTACTATAAATTCACTATAAATGGAGCTATAGATGGAGTTACTAGGAACAAATTGTCCTCATCATTAGTGCTAAATTGGGCAATTTCATTTAGAATGGAGATTGATTAAAGTTAAGGTAGAGGATCTCAGATTTTTTACTAAGTATCCTCACTATGGCCCTGCTGTGCCTCGTGGCACAGTGGTTAAATGCCTGTACTGCAGGTAAAACTGTGCTCACAACCTGGGGTTCAATCCCAGGTAGCTCATGGTTCACTCAGCCTTCCATCCTTTCGAGGTCAGTCAAATGAGTACCCAGCTTGATGGAGGGACAATACTTCTCAGCATTAGTAGCCTGCATCCTATATTAAGCAAAACTGATTTGTTAAACCGCTCCCAGAGACTACTTGAAGTGGCTATTGTCCCAGTCCCAAAGAAAACAGCAGTTAATTGCCTAAATGACTACAGACCTATAACGTCTGTAGTGCAGACCACCTTGTTTTGCTTTGCTTTGGGAGATCTAAAACTGTAGTTAGTTAATAAATGTTTGTTTGTTTGTTTGTTTGTTTGTTGTAAATTGCCCAGAGCAACTTCATTGTCAGATGGGCAGTTTATAAATAAATAAATAAATAAATAAATAAATAAATAAATAAATAAATAAATAAAGATGTAGTGACATCTGAAATACTTCTCAGCATTAGAACTGAGGTGACCAACAACTGTGCCATCTTTGCCTAGCTTCACTTTGAATAGAGTAAGCACCTTCCTTTTTGTCATCTCATTGGTCTTCTGATTTGTTAGTACAGGCAGGAGGCTCTCCGGTATGAAGAAATGACAATCAAAGGGCTTTTTCAAGGTTGCATCCCAGTCTAGGAGCCAGAATGTCCAGAAGAGGCCTAAGAATACTGTTGTTGTTGTGGTGGTTGTTGTGGTTGTTGTGGTTGTGGTTGTTGTTGCTGTTGCTGTTGTTGATGATGATGATGATCATGATCCCGTGTATGGCCACTCTGGGCAACTAACAATGAAAACATCATAACCATAAAATACATAATATAAAAATAGCATACACAACATAAAGATAAAACACATAGGCATCTACGTCAAATCAGAATCAAACCAGAATCAGGGATATACTTCCTTCCCCTAAACCACAATATCTCCTTGACAGCATCGTATAATCCAGGGTGGTGGGTGGGGTGAGGGATGCATTCTGTAAACATGAGGTGACATGGAAGAGGAACCTACTGCAAATACTTTGCAGCTGATCTGGTTTATTCTGAGACAGGGGCCTGTCCTTTAGGTACTTTGTGGTCACTGAAGCAACGTGGACAGACACCACGCAAAAATGGTGGTTGTGCTTTCTGTGACTAGTTAGAGTTAGATAGACTCTATGGCTTTTTGGTACTTGGTTGCCACATGGTGCTGAGCACGGGCAAAAACTGCTGTTGATTTATTGATATCTGACAGACAACACTCCTGGGCTATAAAAGCACACAAGAGGCTTCCACATTGACCAACTTATACTATGGATTACTTTTAAAATGAAGTAATAACCATTAGTTCTGCATAAAAGAGTTATGGCCGAATGTTCTGCAGGCATTTCAGTAGGTTTGACGTGTCTGAGAATTGATGCCAGCATATTTCTATACTTAAAATTCCCTCTGAGATTTCACTTTTCTCACTCGAATATGCTTGAGTTAAATCAGTAATTGGGAAGAGATGCTCATTAGTGTATTCATCGAGATATTTGAAACAGATTTAGGGTCAGGATTTTCCCCCCAAATTCGTTTGTCCCTTTCCTTACTACAGTAGTTTAAATATAGCTTAAGGTGGCATGTGCACTAACTCAAGTTTATTCTAATTAAATTATTTAAATTAATTCAAATTAATCATGCTGAACATTAACCATCATTCCTTTTGTAAACTGAAGTTAGTTTGAAGTGCAGCTGCAGGGCATGCAAGGGCCATGGGTTAGTGTGACCCTTTGGTGGCACACAGGAAGTTCCAGTTATTGGTTCTTTGTGTTTTCAGGAGTTTTGGAAAAGATTCCGATCTAAAAACTTAGTGATCTGTTTGTAGTTATTGTGCATTGTACAGAGCTGTGTGGTTCTAACTTCATGTAAAGTGGTTTCTTATCTAATAAATATTAGACTAAGTATGTAATCATTATTTAGGTTAGCAATACACTGGGAAGGTGAGTGTAGATGGCTTTGAATTAGGTATGGGGCTTTCTGCATGGCTGGGGATTTGGACTGGATGGCCCTTGAGATCTCTTTCAACTCTATGATTCTAGGTGTAATCACTCAGGATGCTCATGACAATATGAAAACAAAAAATGTTTTCCCCCAAAAATCCATAGATGATAAAACCTACAGTTGAGAACAAACACTGTTAGAACTGGTTTCTGTGGAGGTATGCTGAAGGTTAATGCTTTCTTTCTTTCTTTCTTTCTTTCTTTCTTTCTTTCTTTCTTTCTTTCTTTCTTTCTTTCTTTCTTTCTTTCTTTCTTTCTTTCTTTCTTACTTACTTACTTACTTACTTACTTACTTACTTACTTACTTACTTACTTACTTATTTTTATGTATTAAAATATTTTGTCCTCCCTTTCTCCTTAAAAGAGGACCCAAGGTGGCTTGCATCATTAAAAGAAAATATTGAAAGCTAAAAACTATCAGTATACAAAGGTGGGTTACATCATTAAAATACAGTATTTAAAGCAAAAAAACAGTTTCCTGCAATCTTCCATTGCAGAAAAAGAAGTGCTAAATAGGAAAGAGAGTGATTTAAGAGTAGCGATCTACAGCTGGTCGCTTAAGAGAAGACCAAGATGGCCAGTCCCACCTTATTCACTCCTCATTCAAACTGTTACTTTAAATATAATGTTGCTCTCCTCTTTCTGACACCAAAACACTGTTAACAACAAGAGGAAGAGGAAAGGAACACTAAACCTCTAGGATGGATCATAATGTGGAAAACCATGATTTTGTGAGAGCAGTTGCTCCAACTTGCAGTGGGCCTCTGCCTGGTCCTTGCATTAGACTATATTCTCCTGTTAGGTTCTAATGTATATTTTCACTTTTCTCAATGCCACGGCGGCCACTACCTCTTTACTCCATGGATGTTCATTATGAATTAAATTGACTCTCACAGGACTAGCATATACAATAGGACCCCCGTATCTTCTGGGGAGTTCCAGGCCTTCCTGTGGATAACAAAAACCACAGATAAGAGAGAACACCAAAAACCAAAGCTGCTGTTTTGCAACAGTAGCTTGCTTTATCGCTGTTGTTTTGAGACAGTAGCTTGCTTTACAGCTGCTATTTGTGACAGTAGCTTGCTTTGTGGCTTCTGAATTATTTATTTATTTTTTTCCTCTGCCAACCATAGATAACTGCATCAGTGGTTAATGAATCCATGGATATGGGGGTCCTACTGTAACTGCTGAATTGTACTTGGGACCTCAAATCATGATATTGGATAAGATAATAAGTAATAAGGATAAGATAAAGTGTGTTTATGTGCAGGGTGTGTGCACGTACAAATCTCTGTTTATGGATTCCCTTAAAAATGTGATGGTGAATATACTACAAGCAGATAATGCATAAATCAAAATGTCTTCAAATATTCTAGAACTGTTTTTGAAAAAGAGAAATGACTTAGAAGCGTTTGGGCAAGAAAGTTAAGTGTTTCATGTGATACTTAAACAAATGCATTATCCCTCATGGGCACTGGCATACTGAAATGCTGAAATGTTATACAGTCCTTGCACCCCCAAAATTGAACTTGGTTAAGAATGGCTTTCTGCATTCCCGAAGATTTATGTTGAAGCATTAAGGGCATAGGCCTTTTATTACAGCCTGCCTTGCAGGCTGTATACTCCCTTCCGGAAAGTGGCACCCTTTTACTACTTAACCACCATCAACGGCAGCCACAAGGAACACGCTGCCCAAATACTCGACATTCCGCTGGTTTTGATATGAGGCATTTGCAGCATTTACAAATTGCGCCTCTGCTCTCATGTCTTACTCAGCCCTCTATGGAAGCGGGGGATCATTAGTCACTCCACCTTAAGGCTGCTTTGAAACAGAGTTAAAGCAGGATTAAAATCCTCATCTTTGCTCTAGTGCTTAACTGCAGTATCCAGATTTAATTCAGCTGTTTCAAAGAAGCTGAATATTTTATAACATTTGTTTAGGAACATCTTTCTTGTTGGCCAGGGGGAAAGATTTATAAAGGCTTCACACTCTGCTGGTCTACCTCTTCTTTAATCTGTAGCAGGAGAGTCGGGTATCGTTACAGGCTAATATGTATTGTATTTCTTGTCTGTATTTGCTGACTTGTTCAGCCATGTTCGCCGCCCAGAGTTCCCGTTGGGAAGATGGGCGGGATATAAATTCAACAATAAATAATAAATAAATAAATAAATAAATGAGGTGTTTTGGGCTGACACAGGGTGACAGATGGATGGATGCAAAAGGATAGGACAGCAATGGCAAGAGGCGAAGATTCTACGGTGATCTTCCTTGCAGATTTTCAGGATTTTCTCTGCTGGGAGAAAATTTTATGTGCCAAATTTATTTAGCTTTATTAAAATATCCCTATCCTACCTTGTACCAAACGATCACAGGATCATTTACAAAATAATAACACCATTGGAAACGCTGAACAATGTAAAACGCTTCAGGACTACGTGCGACAGTTTAAGCCCATGTACACCGTGGGTGGGTGTGGAATTGCTGGATGCCACCGAATCCATAATGAATTAAAACTCTTTTTTCTGTTAAGCGTGCCCCCAGAACACATGGCACGATTGACATAAGCTTTTCAGTACCATATGTCCAGTCAAATGTATTTTCCTTCGTGTCATCCAGAGATTAAGCATTCATGCCTTTAAGCTAGTTGCCTAGGAAGGAGGCCTGCTTTGAGGAGTGGGTAGAGTCTGGAATTTAGGCCCTTGTCATCCATTCTTCACAAAGAGAATTCCCAGCACCAAGATCTTACCTTGGCAATTGATGGGCCAGCTGGTGTCCCTTAGAAAGCTCCATGTCCCTTACATGTTGATCTCTAGTCTTAATTCATGAGTGTTGATGATGACTAGAAAGCTCTTACTAACATGAAAGCTGTAAATGCAGAGATTTAATACTGGAAATGAGCACAAAATGATTTTATTTTTATTTTTCATTTCGTTTCAGAACAAAATGAAAAACTGATTTTTAAAAGCGAAATGAATTTTTTAAAAAAATGTTTCAAACGAAATGAAATGAAATGTCATTTTAGCGCTTTCTACCCATCTCTAGTATGCACTTTTGTTTGGGAAAGACTTGAATGCAAATATCTACTCCAGTGTTGTTCAAACTAAATTGAAAGCCGTTTGCCGTTTTAATCAACCATTTTCTTTTTGTCATCACCAGATGAAAAAGAAGAAGGAATATTGGGAAGCATACTTCTTCCCAGCTTTCAGATATCTATGCTGTCTCCTGAAGATCACATCAACCGCAAGTACGCTTTTAAGGTGAGGATATGCTTGATCCTTGAGTTGGTTGGGTTTAGACTGGTCATGAACCTATAACTGTAAACGTATGGACCAGATCCCTTTTATGTAATTTGTGCAAGACAAATTAAAACCCTGAGCAATCATTGTCATTGCAACAGAAAAATGTTGCCAGGTCAATTGTCATCCACCCTGTAGTCTACAGTCTAATGTTATTTTAACTATGTTAAATTACAACAGTGTTTGTTTATGATGATATGTTGTTGACTTATTTTGTGCAGTTTATTTTTACTTTGTATTATGTCGTAGTTGGAGTTTGAATACCTCTTCGTCTTTGTTGTTTAGCCACTGGGTAGGATAAAAAGGAAGGAAGGAAGGAAGGAAGGAATGGAGTGGAATGGAATCCTGTTGCTGTAAATTATGCCATGTAAAGCTGATGACATGGTGGCAATTTTTCAGAAAGAAAACATTTCAGATTTCTCCCCTAAAGGTCCGAAGGCTTCTATGGAATCATTATTAAGAAACCATGGGGGGATGTGCCTGGACAGAGAAGTCTTCAGTTACCAAAAATCATTTCTGTAAAGTCATCCCAATACCATCGGACTGCATAACAAATATCTCATCATGTGCCTCCAAGTGGTTGCCCAAAGATGAAAGTGATTTCACTGGAACCATGGGACTTTCAGGGAAGAACTGAGAGATGTCATCAGCCTTGCACGGCATAATTCACAGCAACAGGATTTCAACCACACGCTAGCAGGATTTTTCTGTTATAAAGGCAGTGGTTTTTATTATAAAGTTTGCTGCGTAGAACGGTAAAACAAAGCAAATCCATGCTTAGAAAAAACCCTTCTATGTGGTACCAGCAGTCGGCTAAAAATTGGGGGTTTCTACAAGGGGCTATGAATTTCAAAGCCTTGTTTTTGAAATCCTGCTTCTACAGCTTGCGTAGTTTTCCAGCATGCCAAGTAGCATCGGAAGGACGTTGTTCGCCCTGGTATATATGTCAAAAGAGTGCCTGTGAGAGATGTATGTTTGCACTTTGAAATGATAATCTGATACCTTCGTCCAGAAGAACTGAATTTAATTCCTGCAGCCTTATGTGTTTACACACAGTTCTTCCCTCCATTGCTGGCACCATTCTGGAAAGTCTGTTTGGCCTTAACTATTGTTGGATTTATTTAGAATACTTGTGAAATTGCTAAATATAGAATGTGCTTGCATTCCTGAGAAAATGTGTCTCAGGGCAACTACACAGCTTTAATACTTCTGCCGTGTCTCCAAGGGCATCCATTGCACTCATTCACTGTCTTGCACCCTCTGCTCCTTGAAAGCATTTCAATTCTCTACATATTGTTGTTTATATATTCAAGTGGTACCAGGCTAAGAAGAAAGGTTGTGGCTGCAATTCTCCCCAGCTTGGGTCTTCTCTGCCTTCCCAGTTAATTGCGGTGGGTTAATCACAGTCACACCTGAATATACGAAGTAGGATTTTTAAAAGGGTCTCATAAAATAAGAACAATAATGAGACCCTTTTAAAGATCCTACTTCTTAATCCTACTAGCTCTCTATATTTTGACACTTTGTAGTGCTGTGATTGTGCTCTTGTCCTTAGCTCTGTGTGCGTGCGTGCGTGCGCGCGTATGCACGTGTGTCCCTTGCTAAGGACAAGAACAGAATAACAGCACTCCAAAATGCTGCCCTTTAATTTCCATAATCAATTTTGCAAGATTTGTTGTCTTTAATAGATGCATAATGCATTAAAGCTCTTCCACTGTTAAACATTTGTCACATTTTGTTTCTTGGATTTGAACTTCTGTGGGCTGTCCTTGATGAAAAATGGAGCTAAATCACACTTCAGCTTTTAATGGGTGAGTGCATATTGTATCACTTGCTAATTTGCTCTGTCCCTAAATATCTGACAGTGTATTTCTATAATCTTTGTCTCCCAGATGCCATGAGTGAATTTTTCCTCTGCAATTCATAAAAAAAACCCCACTTAGAAGCACAGTAGGTGCACAGAAACATAACAGGCCTGACAAATTTAATACTAATATGTTTCCCCCCCGGTATAATTGCCAGAAAAGATGGGCATGATGATGAATAACATTGTATTATTGATTGTGTGATGAGTTTTTAGTGCCATCCTGCATAAATCTTGAAAGCAATGAATTGCTGATTAAGGAAACAAGTGAGGTTCTCTGATTTCCTCTCCTCCGGCTCTGTTTCTTGCAGATTGTTAAAACTTTTCCCCTGTAAAAATGACCGTGTCATTTCCAATCAGGCAGCTCATCCAAACATGAGGACCTATTATTTCTGCACAGATACAGGGAAGGAAATGGAGCTATGGATGAAAGCCATGATAGATGCCGCTCTTGTACAGACAGAACCTGTGAAAAGGTAACACCAGCAGACAGTCCCATAAAATCCTTGTCCGTTTACATTCTTGACATTGTTGTATTTTCTTGAGCAGATACGTCTTGAGGTCTGATCGGACAGTTCTGAGCTTGGTCCAAAGCATATTTTATTGGAAAATAAGTGTTGAGTTTTTAAAAAGATCATTTCAGTTGGGTTTTATGCTGCAGGAAAGATGTTGCATAAAAGGTATGGGTCTATACATACCCCCTTCCTTAGCTGCTCTTTCAGGTTTCTAAAGATTCCATACAAGGAATCACATTTCCATCCATCTCCATCAGGATGAGCCCCTTGTGTGTGTGTGTGTGTGTGTGTTGCGTCGTTACAGTCGTGACCGACTCTTCGTGACCCCATGTCCATGGAGTTTTCTTGGCAGGAATCCTGGAGTGGTTTACCAGTTCCTACTCCAGGCGCCTACAGCACCTGGTATTCCCTGGTGGTCTCCCATCCAAGTACTAACCAGGGCTGACCCTGCTTAGCTTCCAAAATCAGGTGAGATTGGATGTGCTTAGGGTATATAGGCAGCTCCCCCCTTTTTGTATGGGTCATTAATTCAGAAGCATTTTACTGGAGACGGAGTAATTACAGTCAAGAATAACACACAGTTAACCACTTGTTTGACTGTGATTCTATCTGAGTTTGCCTTGGTTTTATTGTCCCGTTGTCCTGCCTCACAGAATAGGTTTATATAATTTGAGCCAAGGTGATTTCCTCATGAAAATTGGTGCATTATTAAAGTTCATCCTTAACAATATTGCTCTGGTCTGAGGCAGACAACAATTTGAAAAACAAAAATATTTTTAAAATGAAATTAGATTTTTTGGAGTTGGAATCTCCTCTGTTTCACACACAGTAGACTGAAAATTAGACTCTCTCTCTCTCTCTCTCTCTCTCTCTCTCTCACACACACACACACACACACACACACACACACACACACACACACACAGAGAGAGAGAGAGAGAGAGAGAGAATCTTGAAAATCACACACACACACACACACACACACACACAGAGAGAGAGAGAGAGAGAGAGAGAGAGAGAATCCTCTTGAAAATGACCCCAGATCATTTAGAAAATAGTTTGTTAAGTTTCTTTTTGAGCCAATATGTTACAGTGGGTGGAGTGGTGGACCACAACTGAGGAAACTTAGATTTGAACTTCTGCTCACACCAGACACATCTGGTGGGGCCACTGTGAGATACAGGAAGCTGGACTAGATGGGCCTTTGGCCTGATCCAGCATGGCTCTTCTTATGTTCTTATGCTCAACCAAGGAAACTCACTAGGTGGGTGTCAGTGGTAAACAGCTCATTACATATTTCACATATCTTGAAACTCTGTTAGAGTCATTGTACTTTGGAAGCAACTTGGTAGCACTTAAAAATGAAACAAAAGACAGAATTCCTGTTCTTTAAACAGTGGTTAAAACTGTTAACATTATGTTGTCTAAAACAAGTCAGACTCCTTAGAATCTTCCAACATCTTTATTTTTGTTATATTTGTTATATATTTTTGTCATATTGGTGTGTGTTTTGATTAATATTTTCTTTTTCTTTATGATATTTTGTTGTTTCCTGTGTTTTTGTATTGTAGTTTTATAGTTCTTAATAAAATTATTTTAAAAAAAGAATCTTCCAAAAGAGAATCAGGCTGTACATCTTGGTTTTAGTGGATCTAAAGAAAGAGAGAAAGAATATTCCTGGGCATGAGGACGTGCCTTGTGAAAGAACAATACTCTTTTAATCAAAAAGAACCTCAGTTCACTGTTCATAGATTATTGCTACCGACTAGCGTTGATCAAGTCAGAAAACTTTTTTCAGTTAAAAAGAATTCCTAGACCCAGTTTTCCTTCAGCATTCTGAGGAACAGAAGGTAGCTGTAAGAGAAGGACAGCTGCCTAGATGCCCTAAGCACATCCGATCTTGCTTGATTTCGGAAGCTAAGGGTTGGCCCTGGTTAGTACTTGGATGGGAGACCACCAGGGAATACCAGGTGCTGTAGGCGCCTGGAGTAGGAACTGGCAAACCACGCCAGTATTCCTGCCAAGAAAACTCCATGGACACGGAATCACAAAGAGTCGGTCATGACTGTAACAACACAACACACACACATAAGAGAAGGAAGTTCTTGTCAGTCCTCCCTCCCCTTGTCCCTTTTATTTAACCGCACCATTTTTAATAGTTGGGATGGGTTCTTCCCAAGTTAAACTTGCATGATCCAAAAACAGTGAATAACGAACTAGCTCCATTCTACCAACTATGTTAATGTAGAGCCCTTTTCAATGAGTCATGGCAGCAGGGACAGGAATTTTGAACCTATTTCTGTCATCTTCATTCTTCCTTTTTCCTTGCCAAAGAATAGCAATTTGGTGTCTGAACATTCACTGCTACACCTTCTGTATTTAAAAAGGAGCATTAAATATTGAATGAATCACTTGTGACTAACTGCCTTTTCTATTTTGTATCTCCCTCCACACTCACACACACGCACGCGCACACACACACACACACACACACACACACACACACACACACACACACACACACACACACACACACACACAGAGAGAGAGAGAGAGAGAGAGAGAGAGAGAGAGACTTTTACAGAAGTTATTTTGCCTTAGAGACTTAATTGTAAGCACTCTTGCATAATGATGTCTGGTGGGATTTTTTTAAAAAAAAAAATAAGTAGAGCCAGGTTTAATAATGCCCTGTGGGGTCTATAGAGATTAATTAATCCTAGCAGTTTTAAATAAGTGAGAGGCCATTTAAACTTGTCACTCAAATTATGAAGTAAGCTCTTGTGTGGATACATTACTTATTCCCACTGGCATTTAGGTAACCCCAAATAGTGTGCTGGCTCTTTGCACATTATGGCTGGGTGGTGTGCCTCTTCTGGGTCCCCCAGAACTACTAATCCCCTCCCCCCCCAAAAAAAAATCTCTCTTTCTCCTAAAATACTGTTTTATAATGCTGGGCAGTTGTTCAACAGCACATCTTTCATGCCATAGAGGATGAGGAGAAGGTAGATATGATTCTGCAAGTATTGAATTCTGAAGTACACATTTGCAGTATTAAAATATGTTGCATCTCCTGTTAAATGTCAGTGTCGTATGCATTTATTGTGCAGTTTTAAGCAGTGTCATCCTAGCAGTAGGATCTCAAAATGTTTACAAATCAAAGTGGTTCAGCCCTTCTCTTTGTATTAACTGCAAAAAGTTTTAGTAATGACTTACATTTACTAGAAGTCTCTTAGAGCTGGTGGAATAACATCACATTTTGGCTGTTTACTAAAACTTTTTTTATTCACTCATTATTCAGAGTGATGGATTCTCAATTACTGCAATATCACTCCAATTATTAAAGATAATTAAATAAATTGGGAGATGGTAGTGTAGACACCAAAACTAATAGTATTTCAAGAGTGATTATTTCAGTAGATTCTCTTTTCTGTTGCCACGAAACAGTAGATATCAGGAGAAAGATGTAACAAATCTAGGTTGCAATCACAACATCACAAGGTCAGCCCTGCCATTAAGCTGTCTGGCGGAGTCCATGTAGAATGGCAAATTCCCCACTGCCTCACACACCGTGTAGGGCTCTAGAGAGGGATGGGCATCAGGGCAGGAAAATATGATGTTGTAGCAGCTTACTAATGCCCAGCATGCTGGAGAAGGAAACGGAAGAAGCAGTAGCAGTGCTCCCTCCACTCCCATAAGCTGGCTCAGCATGGAACCTTTATAAATGCTTGACTTTCATGGACCTTCAGAGCCAAGCGACAGGACATGGCTCTGGGGATTTTGAGAGATGGCAGGCAGCTCTGTGGCTGCTTTGTGTGTGTGTTGTGTCATTACAGTCGTGACCGACTCTTTGTGACTCCATGCCCATGGAGTTTTCTTGGCAGGAATACTGGAGTGGCTTGCCAGTTCCTACTCCAGGCACCTACAGCACCTGGTATTCCCTGGTGGTCGCCCATCCAAGTACTAACCAGGGCCGAGCCTGCTTAGCTTCCGAAATCAGGCGAGATCGGATGTGCTTAGGGTATAGTTGTCAAAGCAGTGTAATAGGTTGCATTGCCCCAGACCTCCCTATCTATGGAACTGTATGAAAGGGAGGAGGATAATGTGAAATGTAGGAAGCTCATATCACCATTGATTTTCTTTCACTCCTCTCCCCATCCATCATGATTTTGAAGCCAAGAGGGGAAAGCTTTTGGGGAAGGGAGGTTTTCTATCTCTAAATAATACAGGGAAGGTAATTCAAGGGAAAGTTTATAACAGTGGCTTCAGTGAGCTGTCATCTCATGGGAGCACCTTCAACAAGTATTCCCTCTCACAAAATACCAGAACTCGGGGACATCCACTCAAATTGATGGCTGGGAGAGTAAGAACAGGCAAAAGAAAATGTTTTTTTTTACCCAGTGTGTTGTTAGTCTGTGGAACTCCCTACCACAAGAGGGGGTGATGGAATATGCCCTGGATGCCTTCCAAAGGGGATTGGACAGATTCCTGGAGGAAAAGTCCATCACAGGATACAAACTATGATGGAGATGTGTAATCTCCAGGCTTAAAACCAGGGTACTTCAAGGGCCAAATGCCGGGGAGTGGTATCAGGAGACAGAGATCTAGTCTCATGCACTCCCAGACGCATCTGGTGGGGCCACTGTGAATTACAGGAAGGTGTAGTAGATGGGCCTTTGGCCTGATCCAGCATGGCTCTTCTTATGTTCTTATGTTCAAGTGAGAGCAAGGAATGGGAAGCCCAGCAACAATTTGAGGAATGAAGAAGAGATTCAGTTTAACATGCCTTAGTCTTTTAACAATCAATACACTCATAGTATCTTCTGTTTCCTTCAAAAAAAAAAACCAACAACAACACCTCTGTCGCCTTGGGGACAACCCCCAAGTGAAAGTAAGAAAGTAGGGAAAGAAGGGCAACACAGATATGGATCTGTTTCCCAGACAACTCTAGTACATGATGGTTTTCAGATGAGCCACCATCTCATCCCACATTGGAGAAGTAAGTTCCAGTCCTGTGCTGTGAGTGTTCCTGGGTTCCATGTGAAGCAGAGAGTGGGGAGACCTAGTGACCCCTTTCAGATTCCTATTGAAGTGGCCACTTCTCTTTCTCTGTCTGCTCTCCCTTCCTCTCCTCCCATCCACCAGGCTGTGTCCACTAATCAGAGGCAAAGGGGAAACTCAGGCTGACACTTTGGTATGTAGGGGGACAATTCTCAAAGAAAAGCAATAATGCCTCTCAAAAGGCTACTTGCGATCACCCTCAGGAAATAGATGGTTCTCAGTTCTTACATTGTTGAGGACATTGCTCCGACACCTTCATCTTGGATGGGAGAGTTACCTCTTTCTTTTTATCTGACATCCTTGAGGGTGGAGGCACTGCTGCCTTTTTTCTACCCCCACTGCATTGTCCTTCTCTTTCTCTGATGGTAGCTGCAAATGCTACTTCCTCCTCCTCCTCCTTTTGTGACATGGAGAGAGCAGAGCAGAGGTGACAGCCACTATTGTGTTTTATTCATCTGCCTTTTTATTAGGGGAAGGGGCGGGCAGTATTCCTACCTCAAGAAGCTGTGGCCTGCAGTTGCCCCTACAAATTGCTGTAGAGTGTAGGTACTCAGTTCCCATCAAAACCTTGGAGTTCTTTTTAAGAAGACAAAAATACAAATAGCAGCACAATCAACAGTTAACTGAAAAGCAATGGATCAGATTGGGGTTTGCTTCCTAAAGTGTAAGAAAAAGGAAACTGTTCTGCTTATATACTGCCTCATACCACTTCAAGTAGTCTCTGGGTGGTATACAGTTTTAATTACAGCAATGCAGGCTACACAGTGCCCCCCCCCAAAGCAAGCTGGGTACTCATTTTACCAACCTCAGAACGATGGAAGTCTGAGTCAACCATGAGCCGGCTACCTGGGATTGAACCCCAGGTCGTGAGCACAGTTTTACCTGCAGTACAGGCATTTAACCACTGCACCACAGGGTTATAATATTTGAGGATTATAATCTTCAGGGATTATTTGAGTGATGGATTTCTACACTTTTTTTAATAAAGTAAATTTTATTATAAAACCAATCACCAACACCCCAGACAAAACAGTGACCCCCAGGCATCCGATACATTGGATATACATTAATAATAAAACAAATTCAAATTAACAATATGTACAATTATATATAAATTAACAATTAACAATCCACAAGGTTTACTTAGCTTTTAACATTTTAATTACCCCAAATTGGTCAAACATACTCATATAATTCAGTAGCTTCTCAAAGCATTCCTCCTCTTTCTCATTGACCTTAAACCCTTTCATTCTGCATATCTTCATAGTTAGGTATTCTAAAATTATAATATTATTTAATTTTTTCCTCCATTGGTTCACCACTAGCTCTTCTGCATTTTTCCAGTTACTTGCTATGACCTGTCTGGCTGCAATTACCATCAGGTTTACCCATTTACATTCCTCTTTTGTTTTTAACTCTGTGCTACCCAGGCTAATGAGAACCATTAATTTAGATATTTCCACTTTCCTTCCTACAATTTTTGATATTTCTCTACCAATCTGTTTCCAAAAATTATTAACTAGAGGACAATCCCACCACATATGACTGTACGTTCCCATTACTCCACACTTCCCCCAGCAATTTTTGCTTCCTAACTTTGTAATATGATACAACCTTACTGGTGTGTAATACCATTTTTGTATCAGCTTCAACCCCTGCTCCTGGATTATCCTAAAGGTCATAACAAAGGGCGGTTGCTGAAAGATTCTATCCCAATCTTCATCTAAAATTTGTTCCTGAATATCTAGCTCCCAATATTCTTTTAAGCTTTACTTTAGTGATTTCCCCATATTTAATAAAACCTTATACAATTTTGAAACTATTTTGGTCCTATCTATCCTGTATCCTTTCACTAATTCCTCGAAGGGGATAATATTTCTTTTACCACAATTTTTAACTTCTTTCTCCTTCAACAAGGAGGAGATTTGTTTTGTTTTGTTTTTGTAACCAATTAATCTTATTCCAAATTCCACTTTCCTCTTCCATCATATTTTCTGTTTCCCAGATTTTACCCATATTCTGGATTGAAATCTCCTTTAATTTATCCCCTACCTCTTTTGGGATGAGCTTCCTTAATGGGGCAAATTTATCATAATACCATATTTTTGTAAGTGGTGAGAGGTCAGGAAAAAGCTTTTTTCCCCACTTCTCCCATACCAAAAGAGGCCCCGTAAATGTTGATAATTTTTCTTCTTTTCTTTTCTTTATCCTCCTTTCGAAGATTCTTATTTTCCATCCTACTGCTATACATCCCAAATCTTCCCCCTGTTCTCCCTCCAAACAAATCATAAGATATCTCAGCTGATAAGCTTCATAATATAAAATCAAATTGGGAATCCCCCATCCTCCATCTTGGATCCTATGGTACCTATATCTACCAGCTGTCCTTGGTTTCTTGGATGCAAAAACAAATCTATCTATTGACCTTTGCCACCCCTTCACAATCCGTTCCGGTATGTGCCAAGGCAATACATAAAAAAGGTAAGTTAATCTGGGTAGCAGAAACATTTTAACTAAAGCAATTCTTGTGCTAATTGAGTCCTTCCTTTTCTCCCATGTTCTCAGCTTTGATTGAATACTACTACAATTTTTTTATAATTATGTTCAAATATTTTCTTCACATTTTTAGTTATCATTACCCCTAAATACTTTACCTTCTTATTTGCTATAGGAATACCCAATGATTTAGAGGCTTCTAACTGAGTTTTAGGTTTCACATTTAAGCACATCATTGATGATTTAGAAAAATTAACTTTTAACCCTGATACTTTTTCAAATCCTTGAAAAATTTCTTTTAATGGCACAATTGCAGTCCCCAGGTCCTTAACTGTCACCATCATATCATCTGCATACATTGTCAGAAGCTCCCCTTCTGCTCTCCCTTGTGATGGATTTCTATACTTCATCAGAGATGAGATAAAATGTTTGTTCATGGCCTTCCAGATGTGTTGGACACACCATTAGTGAATCTTACAGTAGCTGCAGTCCAGCAGCATCTGGAGAAGCATATGTTGCCTATCTACCTCGTTGCCCTTTAGTTTTAGGTACTAAAAAATCAGATATGCCCAAAACAAAAGGAAGAGCTCAAATTGCTGCCTTTCCTTACTGTTACTGCCATGTTTCTTGCTACAAATTGGATAGGAATGATAAAAAAAGAGTTAAGGAAGCAAGAGACCAGAGGAATTTCTGCAGTGAGTAAGAAAACTGAAGCATCAGAAGGGACCTGAGAGTAGGTAAAAGGAGAATCTGGGGTCACTTATCTTGGGGGAGATGAAGTGAAAATACAATTGTGGTCCAAATCAGTATGGCTCAGTTTTTATGGTGTCCTCTCCCACCCCCTCTGTTCTTCCTTGCCTTGTTTTAAATGGCATTATTTGTGTACATGCATTTTGGATACTGGTCACTGACCGTAATAAAGCATTCATTCATTCAATTGCAGACCATTGTGTCAGAAATGTCTTTTAAAAAAGGAATTAGCTCCTTCCTTTGGCATAAAAAAGGGTGCCTTAGGAGGAACCATTTCAGATGTTAGACCGGGCTTAAAGATGAGAAAGAGACTTTGTAAGCAAGGCCCATGACGTGTGAAAGAGAAGAGAAATGGATTTGGTCACTTCTTGGCCTTTTGGCTCACATCAAGTGTAGTGTAGTGTAGCATGCAAAAACATGGTCTTTCACAAGTGGACAATAACAGATAGTAATTAAAATGGAAGGGTGAGAACGAGCAGGCAAAATGCATGAGTAATGATGTTTGATATGAGGGAGTAGGGTGTGGGACTGAAATAGGAAAGATTGTTGAGCTGCTGATTTGGGAACAAGGCAGAAAAAAGAATGCAAGAGAACTGGTTGATCTGTCAGCCTCCAAATTCCTTGTGGCGGAAATGTGCTAACAGTGCAGCCATTGGAGCCTCTGAAAGGGTGCAATTATTTTACACCGCAGCTTCAAGTCAGCACATATTTCATCTGTTGTAATTACAGAAGCCACGCGTGGTTTCCAGAAGATGAATAATAACTGACATGGGCTACCACCAACTGAATTAAATTGATGATGTTGGTGACCATGTGAAGCTTTAAATAGAATCTGTGCCTCTTTATCTGCTGAATCTGTGAGCCAGACTGTATAGCACAGAGGCTCCATTACAGAAGACTTTGGCTTGAAATGAATCAAGGTTCCAGAGGTTTGGGTTTGTTAAAAGCAGCCACGAATTAGGATTTTCCAGCATCGGAAAATCAAAGAAATCTGTTCTCAAATTTGGGGGAGGGGGTGTTTTTGTTTTGCTTTGTTATTTTGCAGTTGCCAAATTGAATTCAGTGGAGTTATCTATTTCTTTAAAAAAAAACTATAGAACAGGGCTGTTCAACTTAGAATAGCCCGTGGCCTACCTGACGCTCCCGAACATCCCCCACAGTCGACTCTTGGAGCGTTTTTAACCACACACAAATCACGGCAGCAGTGGTGGCACAGGCAAGGGACCGGGTGAGAGAGCCCAATCCCGACCAGACTCCTCGCCCAGAAACTGGGAGGGGGGCAGCAGAGGCACGGCTGCCTCCAGCTCTCTCTCCTTTGTTGCCACCACTACCTGCGGCCATGATGCTGGGCCCGATCCTCCTCCGTGGACCAGGCTGGGCGGGGGGAAATCCAATATCACTTCCCTCTTTCCGCCTTTCTGCCCGCCGCTGGCTGGCGGGCTCCCTCCGTCAGTCCTTCTACCCACGTTCCCCTTCTGCTTCAAGCAGCTACCTTCTGGCCTGAGGTGCAAGCAGTAGGCATGGGATGGAGAGCAGGAGGTGCAGGCGACATTCCAGGCTCCCTCAGAGCCCAGCCACAGAGAGGGCTGCGCTTCATACAAACAGGTTCCAGCCAAGCGCTGGCCTCTCTTCACCTCGCGAGAGCCAATGCCATCACTGAGAAGCTTGCTGACTGGGAGAACTGCCGCGACCCACCTAGGCGGAGTGGGGTCTCCCACCCGGTCCCTCACCAGTGGCGCCACCGCCACTGCAATTGCCGAAGGAGGGTGGCTCACCCTCCTCTTCCTCGCCATCCCTCCCTCTGCCGATCCTCCCTGTCTCCCTTCCTGGCGCTCCACAAGGCGCAATCCAGGTAGGCGGGCCATTTTTTTTTTAGAACACCACTGCTGGTGGCAGGTTGGGAGGCCGGTGGGCTACTTCAAACGGCCCTGCGATCAACCAGTAGCCCACGGTCGACATATTTTGTAGGCCTGCTATAGAATAGTGATGGTGACCCTTTTAGAGACTGAGTGTCCAAACTGCAATTCAGAACCTACTAATTTTGCTCAAAGTGCCAATACAGCAATTTAACAAGAATGCAGGTGGCTGTGAAGGGGCGATGTCAAGTGCCCACAGAAAGGGCTACAAGTGCCACCTTTGGCACCCATGCCATACGTTCGCCAACACTGCTATAATAAGTAGGCATTGTTGGTGCTACTTGTCTTTTTCTACTGGTAGTTTATTGCTGGAGTTGCTGCTGCCGCATTTTGTTGGAGCATTCTAGGTTTTATTCCTTCATAATGCATTGCATTTTTATCCTAGATATAAGGTGCCCTAGAAACACAATAGTGTTGAGTGTGCAAGATAGTAATAAATGAGAGCTGAAGAAGAGCTAGCAAATGAGGCCTCTCCCTCTTGCCCTAAAGACCAAAGGGTACAACCCATGGAATGGAACTGGGGACCTTTCTGGTCCCATTTTGCCAAACATAGGATTTGCATATGTTGGATACAGGCTTCAGACCTACTGTACATCAGCTCTCGGGCATCCAGTTTTCAAGACACTTGTATATAACTTGAATTACAGCTTGAGAAAATCAGGTTTTGGCAGCTACAGTTTCTACAAAAGCAATGTTCCTCATCTCCGAATCAGGTTGCAATTCCAAGATTGTACATACCATATAGAATATGTGTTAGTTTAGTTTTGCAAAAACAATGAACTATTGTGACATCTTTAAAAGTAGCAGATTTGTTATTACAGTGAGAGCTTTCAATGTGTCTGAAGAAGAGAATTGCAGTCCATAAGGGCTGGCACTGAAATAAATTGGGCAGCCTTTGTATATTACTGGGTGCTTCCTCCACCCCATCATCAACACATACCATAGTTCTGTATCTAGATTCACTTCCCAAGTCACCTATGCCCCAAAGAAATCTCCAGAGATGGCGATTTATATGTTAAACCACAGACCGTTACATCAGAGCCAGAAGAAATGACAGCTGCATCAGAGCAGAACCTGTGAGTTGGCTCCTTTCCTCTTCTCTGAACGTGTAACACCTTCATGCAGTTAACATGCTATAAATGTTAGGTTTCAGGATCTGGATATCCGGGAAGGTGGGGAGGTGGCTCAGAGTGGGATGTGAAAGCAATCTAATGGCTCTTGATGCATACAGTAACCAATGGGTTTATCAAGACCAATCCTAAATCTTCCTTATCTTTCTACAGTAGCGTGAATCAGAAGGTGATGAAACAGGGCAATGACGCTGTGAGCTAGGCTGTCTTTCAGCTTGTTTATTAATTGCATGAACGTGGAATTAAGAGTTCAACGCTTCTGCTGAAGCCTGTGATCTTGTACTCGATGCGGCTGTGTAGCCTGTAAATGCTGTGAGACCCTCTGTAGTAAAAGCATTGGATACTTTTAGACAGAGAAGATTGTACCTCTTTCAGCATACCGTATATACTCGAGTATAAGTCGACCTGAGTATAAGTTGAGGCCCCTAATTTAATCCCTAAAAACTGGTGAAAGTTATTGACTCAAGTATAAGTCTAGGGTGGGAAATGCAGCAGGGCCTAGCAGCTCCTCCTTTGTGAGCTGGGGGAGCAGTATGTGATGTTTAAAATGACTTTTAGCCACCGAGGCAAGCACTTGCCTCGGTGGCTAAAAGTCATTTTAAACATTGTGTGCTGCTCCCCCCTGATGTGGGGGGAGGTCAGGAGAAGCGGTGTGCAATGTTTAAAATGACTTTTAGCCACCGACCCAAGCACCTGCCTCAGTGGCTAAAACTATTGACTCGCATAGAGGTCGAGGACCCCTTTTTTTCAGCCCAAAATTAGGGCTGAAAAACTAAGCTTATATTCAAGTATATACAGTAATTTTAGTGATGTTCTCAAGTGGGTTTTCTTTTTTCCCTTTTTGTTTTTCCAGAGTAGATAAGATAACTGCTGAAAACACACCTCCACGGGAAGTGAATAACATTGCAAATCACCGGGTGCTAATTAAACCAGAGGCACAGAATAATCAGCGGAACAGAGATGTGAGCAAAGTGGAAGACAAAAAGGCCTTAGAAGCGGAAAAGTATGGTTTTCAAAAAATCGGGCGTGATAGACCCTTAACAAAAATCAACAGCGTAAAACAGCATTCGGAGTACGCAACCTTGCCGGCCACCACGGTTCCACCAGGACATTATAGGCCCATTCATTTAAATGGGTCCGAGAAAGCTGTCAATCTTATTATGGGAGATGTTGGAGATGGAATCCATCACAACGCTATTCACTCGCACATAGAATCTGAGCGTGTTATCCAGAGAACGAATTCAATGCTGCAGTTGGAACAGTGGATTAAAATACAGAGAGGAAAGGGGCTGGATGAAGAAACAAGAGGGTGAGTAATTGCCATTCTCACTTCTGTGTTCCTAATCCTTTTGTGCCATAGTATATTGTACAGTGGTACCTCGGATAACGGCGGTAATTCATTCTCAGAAGTTTCTCATTATCCAAAGTTTCTCGTTATCTGAAGCATGGTTTCCCAATAAAATGAATGGATTAAACCATTTTAATCCATTCCGGAGGTCCGGAAAAAAGCCTTTTTCCCCAGACCTCTTTAAAGTGGACTTGCAAAGTGCACTCCTCCCCCTCCTCGCCAACCCCTGCCACCAGTGCTTCCTCCCCCAACCCCCCAACACCCACCTCTTCTCCTTCTCCTCCTCCTCTTCTTTCGCTGCCGCCACCGCCGCCGGGCGTTCGCCCCCACCCCGGCACCCACCTTTCCTCCTCCTCATCCTCTGCTGCCGCCGCCGCTGCCGGGCATTTGTGCGGTGGCGAGTGGATTCCCCACCCCACCCCCAGCACCCGCCTTTCCTGCTCCTCCTCCTCTGCCGCCGCCGGGCATTTGGGCGGGCAACAGCCAGGCAGCATGTGATGGTTCCTCCCCCCACCCCACGTCTGCATGTTGCCTCCCCCCGCAGGTCAGTTAAGGACAAATGTGGAGGGAGGCTGTGGGCTGGGGGGGGATAAAAATTTGACGTCGTTATCCGAATTATTTGTTATCCGGGGCAGTCGTTATCCGAGGTACCACTGTACTTCAGTTTCATGGGTTCCTTCACCAAGAGGAAGGCGGCATAGAAAGAAAGCGAACAAATGAATGCTACTGTAAAACTCGTGTGAGTCCCTGGAGGACTCTTGAAATTACTGTGTATTATTTTGCTTACCAATACAGGAGTTCAGACAAACTTCAGATTCTGAAACTCTGATGCCTTGAATTACAAATGACTTGAATTACGAAGGAAAATCTGCCCGCTGACAGCCAAGTGATTTTGACAGCTCCGCAGCCACTGTGCTTTTTCCTTTGTAGTTCCAAGTTTTTCGTAATTCACAGTGCTTTTTCCTTCAGTGCACCTGGAAAGCAGATGGGCGGCGGGGATGCGAAGGCATGGACCCCCGCCCCTGTCTACTTTGGTGGTGCACTGAAGGAAAAAGCACCGCTTCCCCATGGCCCCGATAGACAGAAAACTCCCTTTCCTGTCTTTGGGAAAGGGCTTTTACTGGCTCTCCTGACCCAGCCGGGGGTGTAGGTGAGTGGTGGAGTCACCCGTCTCCCGCTAACCCCTGCTGGGTCAGGGGGTCAGGGCATCTGGAAAGACCCAGCAGCCACAAAAGGAGGGGGCTGCAGATGCAAGGTTTTCAAAAAGACTGGGTCCTGCTGGCCCCAACACAGCCCATGACCCTGGCTGCCACGACTGCAAGGCTCATCTGGGTGGTGGAGCTCCTCCCCTCTCACGTGCAACTCTGCCCCGTCCCACGTGGGGGTTCCATCATGGTCAGAACCAAAGTGACTGGAAACCCTTGCTTTGGGTGGACGGAGGAGTATGAGTGCTACACAGAGGGGAGCAGAGTCATGCACTCTTCTGCAACTATGCACCAGAGAGGGAACCTTGGTTATAACTGGAGAGATCCATTGTGGCATAGAAATTGGGGTGACAAACTCTGGATTCTGGTTCTCAATGAGCCATGAAATTCAGTGGATAACCTTGCACAATCTGTCTGTCTAATTCTGGTTTACTACACAGCATTGAGATAGGAAAGAAGCATGTTTACTTCTTTTGCTTATTGGTGGATAGGGGAGTTAAAAATGTTACTCATGAATATAACTTAAAGGCAGACAACCTGTGTTACAGCAGGGTTATGTCTTTTTTTTAATACAGTGGACCCTCGTATAACAAATGGTTTGTATAACATAAAATCTGTACAACATAAAAAATTCTGGAGACGGGGGAAATTTGCTTAACATAATACCCTATGGGGCGAATCCATACAACATAAAAATGGTCATGATTAGGGATTACTCTGTTTTCAAGGCATTCCTATGGGAAATTAGTATAAAGGAAAAATTGCTTAACATAATTTTATTTGAAATGAATTAATTCGTTTATACAAGGTACCACTGTACAGTAAAAAAAAAAAACCCCACCTGTCATGGGGGTTAGGGACTCAACCTGTGATAATTGAAAATCTGCAATATGCAAATGCAGGTCGGGTCGGGCCTGGGGGGCCTAGCTGGGGGCTCTTGTGCTTACCTCTGGCCTGGCACTTCCCCGAACGGGCCTGCAAGGGCCTTCCTGGGCCTTCTGGAGGCCCCAAAAGGACCTCTCTGTGAAATGGAAGGGACTTTCGGGTTGCCGAAAATCATTTCTGAGGCCTCCGACAGGCCTAGAAAGGCCCTTGAAACAAATCCCCTCCCCCCCGAATGTTGTACTGTCTTGAGTAATAGACAAGTATATAGTATATAGACAAGATTGTGGTAAGAATCAACACTGGAAGCTGTCCCAGCGCTCTGTTTCATTTTAGCAATTCTCTTTAAAAGATGTCTTAAAAATCAGGCAGTATTGATGAGGTCTGTCAAAACCTGTATAAATCCTTCACAGAAAGATTGAAATTCTGGGTAAGGTGAAGCAAAACCTATCTTGAAGGGGACGTTTGCACATTGTAGCTTAAAAATCCTACAGACCTTATATAACAATGCAATTATTCACAAAATGGTGAATAAGTTTTTAAAAAACTGGAAAAAAAAGAGAAGAGAGAAAAACAACATACTGCAATGTTAACATCATACAGGAGACTCATATGGTGTTAATATTAGAGACTGTTGGAGACAGCTTTGAAGAGTTCTGTTTTCAACAGTGCCTTGAACGTAAGGAATGGAAGAGGTCTGTCGTATATCCATTGGTAATCTATTCCAAAGACAGGAGACCGCCACCAAGAAAACAGGATTGTAATGTTACACACCCACATTAAGAGTAGGGAGCCGGAGTGGGTGCCTTTAAAAGAGCCCCATGGCACAGTGGTTAAATGCCTGTACTGCAGGTAAAACTGTGCTCACGACCTGGAGTTCAATCCCAGGTAGCAGGCTCATGATTGACTTCCATCCTTCTGAGGTCGGTAAAATCAGTACCCAGCTTGCGGGGGGGGGCAATGTGTAGCATGCATTACTGTAATTAAAAAACTGCAAACCACCCAGAGACTACATGAAGCGGTGTGGGGCAGTATATAAGCAGAACACTTTGCTTTTTGTAGCATTTATGCAGTGGTCTATTTTCAGTATGCAGAAGGAGCTGGCTCACGTGCAGTGAGGCATCCAGAGGCAAGCCCTGTTCCCTGGAATGAGCCTAATGTAATCCATGATTTTATTTATTTATTTTTATTTTAGAGTATTTTTTACCCTGCCTTTCTCCTTGGAAAAAGGAGCCAAAGGGCATGACGTAGCATGGGTGGCATGAAGCAGCACGGGTGGAGCCTGACACAGTGCTGCTGCTACTGCGGTTGCTGTGGAATATTGGTTTGAGAGTGTCATGGAAAGGACGCTGTCTATTATATGAGGCCCTGGCTTTGCGTTTTAAAATATGGAGCAGAGATGGCTTGTGACAGACCTGGTGCAGGCTTAACACTTAACAGTTTTATGATAGAACTAGGAGTGGGAAGGTGTTGTGTCTTTTCACGCCCTCTTTATGTCTCGTTTTCGAGTTCATTGTAAGTCAAGGTTTATTTCTGCTCTGAGGCTGGACTAGCTTTAATCGGGATTTGTAAACCAGCTTCCACCCTTGGCGGTCAACGATGCTGTACATTAGTAGAGAAGTGAAAAAAGGAAAGAGGAATAAATTCACACAGATAGAGAGAGAGGAGAGAATGTGCAAGTCCACAGTTCCTATGATCGATATTACATGCAGCCTCATCATTCCAACCTCATCTGTCATAAATACTGTGATGGGGGTTCTTGCATGTCAGGGGGTTGGACTGGATGGCCCTTGAGGTCTCTTCGAACTCTATGATTCTATGATATATAATGGTGTGTGTTGTCTCAATCCTGACTGATGTTTAGGCATTTGCAAATAGAATTTCATCGCATTATGTCTGCATTAAGTGGCTTGTGTTTTCAGTTTAAGGAAACACAAAAGCCATGCGTCTCTCCCATTTGAATTCTTTCTTCAGCTTTTGTCACAGTGTTGTTATGTTGGCGGTATTCCAGTACAAACTCATTCCGTTCTTGGAGTTATAGTGGCCAGAGCTGTTAACGAAACATTAACTGGCAGGATCCAAGCCCTCTTGATCATAGAGAACATCTTGTTAGTTAAATATGGATGAAATCGTTGACATCAGCCGTATACTTATAAAATGGTTGCTCTGCATAAAGCTAATTTGTAAAAGAGGACAGGGTTTGGGGCCATTGTTTACTGGTTTGGAATAAATGGAGGACAGGTTTTCTCTCTGTGCTTAACTGCTGGCATATTAAACTTTAATGTGAACTAATAAAACCAATATAATTAATTTCTGGAAAGCCAATACAAATGGTGAAAGTGAGGTAAAGGGATCCATTCCCACTGCAGTGTTAATCATGCAATACTTCATCCATTTTAAAGAAATCAAAACCTCCAAACATTGTAGCTTTTTTAAAACCTCTCCCTTCCCATAGCTTGAAATTCAGCTTGCAACATTCCAAGCTTGCATGGCTGCCATTTGTACTAGGCAGCTGCAAGGACAGAGACACGATTCAGCAACACCACTTTCCATCCTTCATTACCTGTTTTCCTTCTCCCTCATATTTCCCTCTGCCTCCCTTCCGTCAGCAACCTACTCACTGCTTCCAAGTTGTAAGCGTGAAAGTTTAGGCCGGGCTCCCAAACGCATCTGGTGGGGCCACTGTGAGATACAGGAAGCTAGACGAGATGGGCCGTTGGCCTGATCCAGCAATGCTCTTCTTATGGTCTTATGCTTGAACTGACAAATAAGAGCAAGGCACTTATCTCTTCAAGTGGCGGAAAGGCATAAAGAAACAACATAGAAACCACCTGACACTTGCAAAATCACCACATCTCTCTGAAGAGTCCAATTTTTCCTGATTTTATAAGCCACCCAGCTTGGGACCTGTTTACTACTCAGAGGGGAGATTGCCAAGGAATATCTGGCAAGAATCATGGAACAGTTGTTGCTTCCAGCCCGAGTTGGCAGCACAGGGTTAGATGGACCAATAGCCTGATTCAGTATATGTTTCCTATGTTCCTCAGACTCCCATAAAAGTCCTTTGATATAGAAATGCTTTCAACCTGCCTCCATTTTGTGTGTCCCCTTGACTCTTTACTTGTTATATGACATGACAATGCATTTAATTCCTGATAACTTTCCCTCCCTCCCTTCCTTCCTTCCCCAAATCCCCCGAGTTTGTCAACTCCTCTGAAGCAGGAGAACAAGATTGATGATGGTCCTCAAAGAACTGTACGCTAGAGTTGGTCGCTTTGTGAGCATGACTTCAGTGGCACTCTGGAAAATCAGAAACAATTTGCTGAAAATGAGCTGTGTGTTAAGAATATTTTACTCTGAAATCAATAAATAAATTGGCAGCAGGAAACTATTGCTGTTTGCCTTCTTTAAAACAATTTTGTTAGATTTCAGTTATGGAGCTTTGAATGTGCAGCTGGGTTTGAAGATGAGCTGAGTCTTGCTGTTCCTCTATATATGCGCTTATTTTTATACCATGCTGTGAAGATAACAATTGTGGCAATAATTAAAAAGATTCAGACTTGAGAGGTTTAGTATCTAACACCACCCGAAATATCTCCTTCCCTGGTAAAAGTCAGCTGGAATAATAGTAATAATGAAGAAAAAATAATGGTATGTAAACATTTGAGGATTGGATCTTTAGGACTAGCAGAAGATTATAATTTTTGAATATATAAACTCATTTTATGAAGCATTATAATATGACAGCCAAAGGAAATATGATTTACAAAAGAAAATCTGTAGGTGAGCAATTATATCTTAAGTGTGTGTTGTATTGTACTTCCACCACTCTAAAGATAGTGATTCTCTCTTGAGCAAATTTCAACTCAAATTATACCCACTGTATCTGTTAAGTATTTCACTGTGTACAGTAGTACCTTGTATAACGGAATTAATTTGTTCCAATGAAATTATGTTAAGCAAATTTTCCTTTATACAAATTCCCATAGGAATGCATTGAAAACAGAGTAATCCCATTTTTATGTTGTACGGATTCTCCCCATAGGCGATTATGTTAAGCAAATTTCCCCTATCTCTGGAATTTTTTATGTTGTACAAATTTTATGTTAAACAAGCTGTTTGTTATACAAGGGTCCACTGTACTTGAAAAGAGCCCGTGTGTGTGTGTGTGTGTGTGTGTGTGTGTGTGTGTGTGTGTGTGTGTGTGTGTGTGTGTGTGTGTGTGTGTGTGTGTGTGTGTGTGTGTGTGTGTGTGTGTGTGTATGTATGTAGAGAGAGTGTCTGTTTGAGTCCGAGTGTGTCTCGGTTGTTCTATTGATTTTATATTGTTTGCCTCATTCTTTGTAAACCGCCCAGAGTTCCCCTGGGAAGACGGTCGGAATAAAAATAAATAAATATAATATAATATAATATAATATAATATAATATAATATAATATAATATAATATAATATAATATAATATAATATAATATAATGTTGCAACCCTTCTTTAGCATTGCTATGTTGGAAGACTGAGGCCACAGCAGTAAGACCACTCTGTTTCTTATTTCTCTAATCTTGTGTTTAAAAATTAAGTATTGGTTATTTCCATTCAAGGTTTCCTCTAAGGCAATGGCGGTAAACCTTCAGCGCTCCAGATGTTTTGGACCACAACTCCCACAATTCTTTGTCATTGGCAATCTAGGCTCGGGATTCTGGGAGCTGTGGCCCAAAACATCTGGAGTTCCGAAGGTTCGCCACCATTGCCTGAGATGTGCAACTGTGTAGGTGCTGATAACTCTGCCCCCTCTGTGCATCCACAGCTATAGTTTCCAACCCCTTTGGTTCCAGTTACGACAGAACTCTGTGCGGGGGCAGAGACACCCTCCTGAAGGGTAGAGCCCTGGCTGGTGGAGCTGCAAATTAGATTGAATGTTGTGTCCATGGCTACTTACCCATATTTTTCAATCTATAAGACATCCCCTATTTATTTATTTATTTATTTATTTATTTATTTATTTATTTATTTATTTATTTATTTATTTATATTATTGCATGTATTAGCAGTGCCCACTTTTCCAACCCAAAACTACAGTTTCACAACCGTGCAGTTCTCTCCTCAGCTGACTTCTGTGTATAAGACGGTCCTTAATTTTTAGTCTAACAATTTTGAACCAAAATTAGTCCACTGAGTACTGTTGGCTGCAACGTAGGCAGCTTGGGGGTTCAAATCCCAGGTGCCAAGCAGCAGAGTGAGCTCCCGCTGATAACCCCAGCTCCTGCCAACCTAGGAGTTCGAAAGCATGTAAATGCAAATAGATACTGTAAATAGGTACCACAATAAAAAGTGGGAAGGTAAAACAGTGTTTTCTTGCAGCCATGCTGGCCACATGGCTATGGACTTGCACAACACTGGCTCTTTGGCTTGAATACAAAGATGAGCACAGCCCCTAGAATTGGACACGACTAGCACGCCTGCCCGGGGGGAACCTTTACCTTTACTTATAGTCTTATACGTGGAAAAATACTTTGCGTCTTGAATTACTAAAGGATATTTCTCGTTTCAGCATAATTTCCTATCAAACGTTACCAAGAAACATGCCGAGCCACCAAGCCCAAGTTGTACCTCGATACCCAGAAGGTTATCGAACTCTGCCAAGGAACACCAAGAGCAGGCCGGAGAGCATCTGCAGTGTGACGCCCTCAGTTTATGACAAGACCCTCGGAGGGTTGCAGGCGGACGACAAAAGGAGGTCCATGCGGGACGATACCATGTGGCAACTCTACGAATGGCAGCAGCGGCAGTTTTACAATAAGCAAACAACTCTTTCTAGACACGGTACTTTAAGTAGTCCCAAAACCATGATTAATATAGCTGACCAAACGTTGCATTTGATTCCCACATCACCTTCCCATGGTTCAATAGCAGGTTTCCAGGGATACTCCCCTCAGAGGAACTACAGGTCCGAAGTGTCCTCGCCGGTGCAACGAGGAGATGTCACGATTGACCGCAGACATCGGCCGCATCATGCCAAGGTAAGAGATGGGTTTTCTTTCCAGTCTTTTAGTAGACATCTCCTTGACTTACCATATTGAAATGTAGCAAGTAATGGGGAACCATTCTTCTCCATCGTGGCCCACACAGATGGGATTCCCACGTGCCTTAGCAGTAGAGGTCGGACTTCCTGGCAATAGGAAAGTTAGTCTCCTCCCACTTGCACCGCGCATGTGCAAGCAGGCTCCCGCCCAAACGCCTCAGTTCCCTCTTACCACCATGCTAAGAGGTCGCGTTTCGTTAGTCTCCTGAATGCTTCTACTCCTACGCAATTTTATGGCCTTTCAATCGCCTTTTAAGCACTGCATCAGCTGCAACGGAAAGATATCCCATTCGGACAGGCACCAAAAGTGCCTTTTCTGTCTGGGGGGAGTCTCACCAGGTTTTCTTTCCAGTCTTTTTTGTAGGCATCTCCTTGACTTACCGTATTGAAATGTAGCAAGTAATGGGGAACCATTCTTTTTGTACTGTGATGAGAACAATGTGGTCCATACGCAGTGCTCCTTGTAAAGACCAATGAGTGGATCAAGGGCAGGCATATTTGTGTGAGGAAGGAAGAACACATGCTTAGATAAATCTCATTTTCATGCCCGGACCTTTGAAAATATGAACGGGTACCTGCAGGCTGGGACAAGGATGGCATAGGGCGGGCATGTCCAAACTTCCACATACAAGCAGTAGGTATTACATAGACCCTTTTTAACAGATACCGAGTCAGAGATTTGCGCTTGAACATCTGTGCCTTGTCATAAAGTACTTGTGTGAGAGAACTATTGTCTTGACCCAATGCAGGCATGTATTACACACTGTCCCTCTTTAGTTTGTGGAATACAAGAGAGCACACAGTCAACGATTTTTAAGCAGCTAATTAAGAGTGACCTCCCTTGATAATATTAGACATTATTTAACTTATTAGCAACGAAGAATACAATGTATATTTTTATAGATTAAATTACTTTCCCCCCGTTCGCTCACCATCTCATCTTCCTCTTGGAAATAAGATGGCAAATGTCATTTTTAAAAAGCGAACCAACAAGACAGTTCCTTATAGCTGTTGTGAGTTTGGGGGGCTTGTTTGCCCATGTTCTGGAAATTTTTCTTCCTGACGTTTCTCCAGTCTCTGTGGCGGGCATCTTCAGAGAGCAAGGAGCTCAGGGAACTAGTTCTGTACCCCAGAGCAAAGAGAGAACTCCTAGTTCCTTGAGCTCCTGTCCCTCTGAAGAGGCCGGCCACAGAGACTGGTGAAATGTCAGGAAGAAAAACTTCCAGAACACAGCCAAACAGCCCAAAAATCTGCCAACAGCTATCGGATCCCTCCCTGGCCATGAAAGCCTTCGAGAATACATCGGGACATTTCCTTATTAGTTGAGAGTGTGATGGGGCTTCTTGACATGTTGTGAGGTTTGAGAAGTAAATCCAGTGGATTTGGTGTAACTGTGCTAACAAGGTATTAACCAACACCTTCACTTTGGTCACCTTTCATCAACCCTAAGATGACTTGGAAAATCACATTTAAAAAATCACCCTTAACCTTTGACTGCAAAACCTTTGACAGTCACCATGAATTGTTAACATACCCCATCTTCAGGTTTTGTTTTGTTTTTCTCCTATAGCAGCACGTCTTTGTGCCTGACCGAAGGTCGATGCCAGCAGCTCTGAGCATACAGCCCGTTACTCCACAGAGTTTACAAGGCAAAACGGTGAGTGACATTTTTTATATTTAGCCCATCACATATTTTTTTCTTAAAAAAATGAAAAACAATTTAAATTTTATCGCACTGTTTTGGCTTTCGAGTCCATGATAATTGCAGTTTCCTCTCGTGCTCCCTTGAGCAAATGAAGAGCTTTCTTCCAAACAGGTCAGATCTATTTGGATGTATTAATATTTGCAAGCGTAATCCACTATTTTTAGTCTGGAAGTTTAATTGTACTTTATACAGTGTTTCTTATCTGAGCATAATTTGTCTTTTGACTCATGCCACTAACTTGATTTCAGATACTGCTAGGAGAATAGCAAGGAGCCTTTGAGATTTGGCTGTTCCTTTCGCAAATTCCTCTGCCATTAAGTTGTTAATTCGGTTGCAGAGAAGAAATATCAATTACCAGAGCAACTACAGAATGCAAGTTGCATTTAGCTCGAAAATTGGTGCTGTGGGCAGTTTGTTCTATATTGTGCTGTCTTAGGAAAAGAAACTCAGGTTGCTAATTGTGCGCTTTTATTCACCTCATTAAAAGTATTTTACTTTTCAATATCTGAGAAGTCGTTCAAGGATTATAGATTTATGCATCTATTTTTCAAAAATGCCTTTGGCATAGGGATGGCTGCTTTCAGGACAGAGTCTGTTATTTCTTCGGTGCAATGTTTTTCAATTTAGTTCTACATAATGTTTCTCAAAGAGGACTCATGAAGGCATGCATTCGTGGAATACAGATTGAGCGTAGAGATGGGCACGAAACGAATTTTGTCTCCAAAATGAAACGAAACGAACAGAAACACTGGAAATTTTGTCGTGCATTTCGTTTCCGTTACTGCAATACAGTGGACTGCTTTAAATGCTAAAAAAAAATCACAGAAAATTGAAATAAATGGTAATGAAATGAACGAAAATGAATTTTTTGCAAAAAAAAATCGCAAAAAAATGAAAAGGACCCGACAAACGACAAATGAAACGTCATTTTTTTTATTCTTGCCCATCTCTATTTGAGCGTAACAGAACTTCTGTAGCACCCCCTGGTGGAGTATGTTGTTCATTGCCACCCTTCAGTGGAATGTGTTCCACAGAATACAGTATGTGTATTTTATTATTAAGGAACTCATGTGGATCACTTTTATTTATTTATTTATTTATTTATTTATTTATTTATTTATTTATTTATTTATTTATTTGACGGATATACCCCACCATCTGGCGTAAAGCCACTCTGGGCGATTTGCAGAATTGTAAATAATAAGACATAATAACAAACATTGACCATTATTAAAATCGAAAACAACATCAGAATTAAAAATAATAATATTACAATCCAAGATGTCACAGCTTGGATTAAAATGTCACAACTGAGGTATTTATTCCAACATCCCATTGAGTTTCAGTTGATTTTGAGGATGTCTAAATAAACTTGAAGGTTTTTTTAAAAAAATTGTTTTTGGCTTTAAGGGAATGCATTATGTATGCAGTGGGACATTTTCCTTGCACGTGAAGGCCATGGCTTCAGAAGTTCTGCACAGGTGGGGGGGAAATTGCAGCAACTCAGCACCTTTAGGGCTACATGCACAAAGCAGCTTTCCTGCAATCTGTATCACAGCAAGTTTATTTTATCACCAAAATTACTTAAATGAAGCTTTATATACAAATACCAGAGTCTGCACCTACATCCTTTTAGTTAGCCCTTGTTGCAGGAAGTGTTGAGGCTTAAAAAATAAATTAAGAACTTTCTGGTAAAAAAAAAAAACACGCTCCCGTGCATTTAAATAATTTCACTGAAAAGGTGGTTTCCATGCAAAGATACTCTGTTTACATAGTTAGACAAATAGGTTCAGAGACTACCTATAGAGGAACTCAGTTTAGGCTTCTTTGGCACAAGAAGAGGTAAGACAAGTTGAAAAAAACAAAACAAAACAGGACAGACCAGGTTTCTTATAAATTATGTGGCAAGGGCGGAGCCAAAGATAAAATCAGAGAAGGAAAATAACCATTGAGGCTTTCAAGAAGCAAGGATGTTTATCTCCAGTTGATAATATTAGAAAGGCTTATGATTGGTCCCTGCACAGATTCTTGAGAAACGAGCACAAATCAAAACAGCACAATATCGTTGGAGCGCTGCTTCTGTTTCCTTTTTTAAAATACAATCCTGTAGTTGTTTTTGTTCTGGTACCAAAAGAGTCAGGGTCTCCTGCCTCTCTGTTCATAGGTTAGTTACATGAGAGTCTACTGGAATATAGGACAGTTTGGGCTCTTTGTTTAATTCATCCTTGATTCACAAGCCTCACTATCTTATTTCTTTATCTACAAGTCCTAAATTATATTAATTTTGATGCGGAGAAGTCAAATGGAAATCTTTGATGTGTTTGTCAATTAGTCCTTCAAAAAGGCCAAAAATAGATTAAAAATAAAACAAAAGGAAAGGGAACGTCTGTTTTGGACCTACAGTGCTAACTTTAATAGTCTTTTCTTTTTTTGTGCTTACAGTGGACCCTTGTATAACAAACAGCTTGTATAACATAAAATTTGTACAACAGAAAAAATTCCAGAGATAGGGGAAATTTGCTTAACATAATCGCCTATGGGGAGAATCCGTACAACATAAATATGGGATTACTCCGTTTTCAATGCATTCCTATTGGAATTTGTATAAAGGAAAATTTGCTTAACATAATTTCATTTGGAACGAATTAATTCCTTTATACAAGGTACCACTGTATTTACTTTTTGGATAAGTTTTTTCAGCTGTTCTTTTTTTTTCTCTCTTTCTTTCACCAGAATTGTATCCGTTTAGATTCCATAGTCAATTTTTGTCTCTTTGAATTCTTGTAACGCATTTATGAGAGACTTTGGGGCACACAGATTTTGTAATTTATTACTATCTTTTGACCATGGTAGATCTTTACTGGCTCCCTTTACATGTCATGCTAACACATGGTTTAGTAGTCTATAGACAAGCAGGGACAAGTGATTGATGAGGAACCTTACGCTTATTCTTATGCAAGTTCCAGAACTGTAGTTCACATTTAGTCGGCTTGATTTTCAATCAACTTGGCTGTAGAAGCAATGGTTTGAAGCTTCAATTTCAGTATCACTATTCCCAGGGAGTTCACACGGAACCATGGTTTATCATGACCTGCAGTGGTGACCTTTGTTCTCTCCTCCAAGTGTTGAAAAGATCTGCAATGTTAAGATTCTCCTTTCTTCCTCTTAGTTTTAGTCCAGTTCCAATGAGAAAATCCATGAATTGGATTTCAATACAGCATAATAGGCAGCTTTATCGAATGCACATATGACTCTGAAGTCTTGTTTAGGACAACAATTAACCTGTTCTCCACTCTTTGGCTTTTCACACCATACTCTTTCAGCCAGAGGAGCTGACGCTCCTGCTTATAAAGCTGAGAAGGCAGCAAGCTGAACTGAGTAGTATCCGGGAACATACGTTAGCCCAACTCATGCAGCTAAAACTTGAGGCCAGCAGCCCAAAGGTCAGCTATGACATAGTGTTTGTCATGTGCCATCTTCACTAATTTTTAGCCATTCATTAATCCAAGCTTGCATTGTTCCAACAAGCGCTGGCACACTGGCTTTCGTTTAATGTAGATCCTAAGTGTGTCCGTTGTTTTCCTGGCATCTGTGGTGGTCTGCTATCAACCCTTTGAGATCTGCAGTAGATATTGGAGTCCATTTGCTACAAAACAGATACGCGAATGCATTCAAATACATTTCTTTTTTGCTGAGTCTAAATTTTGAAAATTGCAGAGATTCCATACAAATCTAGAGCCCAAATAGGAGGAATTGATGTGATCCACTGTGTCTATTTCATTTTGTTTCCTCGTCGAATCACAGAATCATCGTAGGGTTGGAAGGGGACCTTGGAGGTCTACTAATCCAACCCCTCTGCCCAAGGCAGGAGACCTCATACCATCTTGGATATGGCTTGTAATTGGTGTTTAGAAGCAGGAAATGTGCACAAGTGTACCAAAGGGTTTATAGCTGTGTGTGTCGATTCCACGTGACCATGATGTTTTTTCTTCATTTTGTGTTAATGCTTAGCAATGGCCTTTGCAGGTAATATTGCTAAACCTACAACGGCAAACTAATGCTTGTTTAAAACCTGTCAGATCTTCAGTTGCATTTTGCTTCCTTGTGTCACTGAAATATTGCCTACGGTTTCCCCCCAAAAATGTTTGATTTAATTCTAGAAAAATCCAAAATGTGACATTAGTCCTTTGTAGACTCATATAACTTTTCATAGGCTATTGTGTAATGTTGTATGCATGCACCGTATAAATGTGACTGGAATTAAGAGTGTGTAGTTTTATCTTTTCTGACTGACCTTTTCACATCTTCCTATCTGTCTCTTTCTTGCTTCCTCCTTTTCTATATGAATGCGGGTTGATAGAATGAGATTCTTTCTCATCACCTTCAAAGGAATGCAATATATTTGGATCATCAGGTGGGATTCATAGCTTATTCTTGTACCTTTTTATGGCTAATAACATGTTGACTTGATGTTTCATCATGAAACTTTTTGGTGCTGCTGTCCAACTAAAATGTTAAAGGGCAGAGAATAAAAATGCCTTTTCAAATACAAAGAGTGCACTTTTAGTTTCTAGTATACCTTAGTTCCTTTCCTATTCTTGACTCTAATACTGCAACTAGTCTCCTAAAATGTCTCCTCTGAGAGGCAATATTTCAAAAGGGCTCATCATTCCATGTTCCAAAGTTAAATAGATATAGGATATTGATTGTTTGTTTGATTGATTGGTTTACTGATGGTAGTGACTTAATTTACAGCACTCGATTCCTGTTCTTTCTTTCTCCAAATGGTCTAAACATTTAATTGGAGTGTGTAAGTGTGCAGGTCCCATGATCAGCATATTTTTTCAGAAAATACTGTACTACTAATTTTAAAATTGGTGCAAAAACAAAACTTTCAGAAAAAAAAATACAGCTGCCTTTCTAGTATTGCAAAAGCTGAAGCCTCTCTTTAGAGGTCTGCTGTTTCCTTTATCTACATATCCTTATATTCAAGCACATTGTTTTGATTTAACACAGTGATTTAGAATGCCCTCCATGTGGCAGCTGTGCATATAGAGGCAATACTCCAAAAAACAGTAGCACGAAAACAGGGTGGATCTGATCTAAATCAAAATAAGTTAAAGGATTATTTCAATCACAATTTGAAGTTTTAATTATCAGATTTTGTGGACAATGTAAATTTTTAAAAAATGGATTTTTGAAATTTTAATCATGATTTAAATCTTTTAAAAGTCATTGTTTTTATCCACTCTGGCAGAAAGGAGGGTATGTTATCCTCTTCTGCTGTCAGAGAGGTCCAGCTCATTTTTATAAGATGATGTGAAGACAAGACCCTCTTTGTTTATTTTACATACTGTACTTACCTATCTATCTGTTGCTTGGTCTGTCTGTTTTGGGAGCCCTTTAGTTAAGTCACTGTACAGAAAACTGTGCTATTCATGAGAGAGTTGTATGCACTCTGATGAAAAATAAAAGAAAATCTGGCATTCTCTAAGAAAATATTTGGAGAGAATGCACTGTTGCTGTTATACTTTAGGGTTAAAGTATTGTTTTTACTGTTTGCATAGTCCCCCGTTTTTGGCCACTGTAAAATGGTTGCCCTCTCAATTAAGATGTATAGAGTACCAGTAAGTGGGTGTAGTGAAGGCACAAGAAATGTACCATGAAACTAAGCCCCTATTCTGAAATGAACCCCAAGAGCGTCCATGGGTTTGTTTTAATTAAATAATATAATTATTATAATTATATTATTTTATTAAATAATAATAATCATGGTTTATTCGGCTTTCTTCCCAAAACTTCCCTAAATGGATTTGTACATTACTAAAAGCTTGAAAACTTGCAATCCTGAGAGCTGAATTGGCGTTAAGTCAGTACCAGCGATGCTTAATAATTGGATGTATGCTCATGGATTTGGGTAGAAACAAATGCTCAAACCTGATGCTGCAAGCAGACATCTACATTCACTTCTTTATGAGCAATTATGAGCAGAAACAAAATCCTTGGGCCTCCTGAATAAATTAACCCTGATTAATTTTAGCTCCACCTCTGTATAATTCGGCTAAGGGCATTCTACTTATTTTGCTGCTGCAGCTAATTAATATCACAAGCAGTACTTCTATTCAAGCTGTTTAGAAAATACTAAGCTAGCATAGGTTTGTTAATGCATACAAGTTTTAATAGTTCATGTTGCTCTGGAATGTAATTATATGCATGGAGCTCAAATGTTTTAGAAGCTTCCCTGTTCACTGCTGCATTGAAGTCATCTTCACATATGGTTCTGTCCACTGTTGCTCCAGTTCCCACAGGGTTATTCCTCATAATCAACATTGAACTTGTTAAAATGGAAATCACCAGTCTTGAAGACAGACTCCCCACCCCCACCCCCGGTCTCTGCTTCACAATAGGAGCTGAATTGTTCCACTGGACAGAACAGAATAATCTTATCCAAGGGAAATGATAATAGGCCTTCTAAGGGCCACCTCTCTCTAATTATGCTAATGACAACTTGTGTTTTGGGGTTGTTATTTAAATGTAAGGGACGAAATGCCAGGAGCTTTGCTTTGGGTATACAATACTGTGGGTTCCAATAGACGCTAATTTTGGGAGAGAAGATGTTTTGTTACGTCAGATTTGTTCTTCATTGCTCCCTGTTGGCATACACAGGTTTTTGAAATATGAGACACGGTCTTTTCTGTGGGACCTGCAGTAGGAGTTTGGTGGAATTGCAGAAGTTACTGCCCGCTCATGTGAATTTTTCTTCACATGTGGAGGCAGATGAAAAATGGTCATCAGATGTGTGTCCGTCAAGAGTGGTGAGTCAACTAGGCTATGCTAGTATGACTTAGGGCAGTGGTGGCCAAACTTCAGCCCTCCAGATGTTTAGGACCACAACTCCCACAATCCTTTGTCATTGGCAATACAGGCTTGGAATTCTGGGAGTTGCCATCCAAAACATCTGGAGGGCCAAAGTTTGGACACCACTGACTTAGGGGATAAACTCCCAATGTAGTTAAATCACACAGGGGGGAAGGGGGGGCTTCTAATATAGTTTTCTCTTAGTTCCTGTTCCACCAGTACTCTCTCCGGCATCCTGTGCCTAAGGATTGGGTTCTTTTTTATATTATATTTCCAGTGGGTTGCATAAACAGTTGCCCCCTAAGTGGCCAAATTAGTAAATTCAGTCTTAAGGGCAACCCACAAACTGCTTGAGGCCATTGTATTTGAGTGCTAATTACCAATGTACCTGAACAGATTTAAATGCATTTTAGTAGAATGTGCCTTGAAGCAGGGATGGTAAACATACAGGCTGCCAAGGATAGAAAAAGAGGAATTACTTAACTAACAGATTGACAATATAGATTCAAAATTCTTTTATATCGTAAATTTAATTGGAAATCATATTTTACATTCTAATTCCTTACTGTTTTTAAAGCTGGTCATTATTAATAACTTGAACCCCTATTTGAATACTTTTTAAAAATACTGACTCCCTCATATCAGCACAAAGTTCCGCTTGTCATTAAAAGCCATTAGCATAAATGGCGATGATAGCCATGGAAATTAATATTAAATGCACATTAGACTGAAGATTACAAGGTATGTTTGAAAACCACTAACGGATGACCATTCACCAACTTAGATGGCTTAAACTCCTTGCTGTTCACACTGAAAAGATACGATAAGCACAATAAATTGGTGGCCCGTGCTAAAGTTTCGTTTCTGTTATGTTTACATTTTTGTATGCCATGGCCTAGCTCTGGAGCTGACCCAGGTCAACAACAACAACAACAACAACAACAACAACAACTCACTCTTTATATCATTGCCATGTCAAAACCTGGATTAAACTCACATACCTGTCCAGTATGCAATCTGTTGATGAATAATTGTCCTTTTTTTAAAAGAGTGTATGCACTTAGCCTTCATGGTGTGTAACTATCCTTAGGGAAATTCCATGTTTTCTTTATGGGTTTCCTCTGGTTATTTATTGAGTTATTTAAGGAAACTACTGCCCTGCACATCTTAACCATTTGTGAATGAGTTGTCAAAGTTTTAGTAAGTCAACAAAACATCTAAAACGTGTGTTACTGGTATAAGTTGCTTTATATCTACTGTGGGTTCTAGGGCATTCTTGTTCAATGCATAGGTTTCCTAGTTTGGCTTGGGCTTTTCAAATGTACAGTTTTGTTAATCTCGAGAGGAAGTATAAACTTGCGCTAATAGAAAACATTTGAAGTAGAGGATATATTTACAGTGTCGTCTTTCAAATCTAGCTGTGCTGTAAACTGATGTTTGCTGTATGCTCCTCCTGATTTGAAATAGATGAAAGAGAATGAACCTTTAATCATCATGGTTCACACTATGATTGAGAACTCGGCGCTAAGACCACAACTGTACCACCAAGTAAGGTCTTGGATAGTGAATGAAATTGCTTTTTTTTATCATTGCAAAAAAAAAAATCCTTAGCAACAATTTTTGGTTGTCCCCTGCAGTTTTTACCCATAACATGGTGTTCCTGTTTGTTTTGGAAAACCACAAGTCATCTGTGCTTTTAAAAACGTTGCAATTTCGCTAGCATGGCTTTGCTGAACATACTTGTCATTGAGTATTCAGTGTCCCCTTTCGGATAACTTTTTCTGTTCCAGAATATTTAGCTAATCACTCTTCCCTGCAGGTGACTCCGGCAGAGTCATAAAATGCCAACAAGCTTCCAGATTATGTCGTAGCATGGGCCTCCGCAGTACATTTTATTTATTTCATTTGAAGGAACGTCTTCATTTGGTTTAATGCAAAAAAGCATGCCAGCAGTGTTTAGTTTGTCGTTTCTGGCGGCTTATCACCATCTAGGAATGTGTTTACTAATTGTTGTAGGCTCCCTGAAAGTAGCTTCTGCTTTTTCTTTTCTTTTTGCCCTTGGGAGTTAAAAAGGATCAAATAAATTTGATCTGGGGGCTGCAGCTCCTAAGGGCAGTGTGTTCAGAAAGTCACAGCAAACAAAAGTCAGTCTCGATTCATGATTTCGAAAGATTCGGAGGGGAAAATATGCTGAATGGAAATATAACATCAACTTGTCTGTTAGAAGTCCATTAGCGTAATATTTTTTTCTCTTGAATGTTATAAAGCTGTCAGCAGATTTCACCAAATTGAGATTAAATGTTTGGCAACTTAGGCATTGTTGTTTTTTTCATTTTACAAGCTCAGGGTCTCTTGACCTCCTAATCCAAAGTGACTCTAATAACTTGAACTTTGACCAGCATGGAAGGCCACTAATGCCTTTCCTGAGAGAAAATTATTTGACCTTTAATTGCCGAATGTGGCCTAGAGAATTAGGCAGGCAGATGGAGCTTCAGTTATCACAGCTGTGATGGAAAAACCTTTACCTGCCATTTAATTGTCCACTAAGTCAAAGACACCTTCTTGGGGAAATATAAGTCACTTTTTCAGAGCAGACAAAACTAACATCTTCAGGAGAACAGTCTGAGGTTTCTCGCGAGTAGTTACTATGTGCTTTTTGTGCCGTTAAAATTTTGCTCAAACATGTGCTTCGTTAACGTCTGAGTGAACCTGTATTCCCCATGCTTTCCCTTTGTGAATAATTATTCACACTTTTAGAGCTATTTGCCATAAAACTAAAAAGGAAGGAAACGTGTTGGGTAGGCTATCTGTTACTTGGCTGAGGCTAAAGGTTGTGCCCTTCAATGATGACCAATTTGTGCCCAAGTTCATTTGTCTAAACAGTGTGGAACATTCTATAGATCAAAAGTGTTAAAAGCCTTTGGATACGCATAATTTTCATCATTCTCTTTAGCTATCCAGTTATTTAGGTTTGTTTTTCATTAGTTTGGAGGGATTATTTTATTGTTTTAAACTGAGTCATCCCCATATGTGACCCCAGGAGCATAAATTGCCTGATTGTTCCTGGATGAATAGTATTTATTTATTTATTTATTTATTTATTTATTTATTTATTTATTTATTTTGGATTATTTTTTTACCCCACCTTTCTCCTTGGAAAAGGACCCAAGGCGGTTTATAGTAATGAGGGATAATATACAGTCCAGTACAATTAAGACATGTTCAAGTATAGTAGCTGTAGAGAAAACCTTAGAGCAGTGGTTCTCTCAGCCTTAGTTCCCCCAATATTCTGGGATTATAACCCCAGAAATCCCAGCCATCATAGCTAATGACGAAAGCTCCTGGGGGTTTTAGTCCAAGAACATTAGGGGACCCAGGTTTGAAAACCACTGCCTTGGAGGTTTAAATGGAATGGAGAACTCAGGTGAGAAGCATCAGCTGTTACAGTTTTTAAGCACATGGTTGTTTTTTTTATAAAGCCACACAGTTTGCAGAAAACTTCCAACATGGGTTCTTTATTAATATCTAATGTATAATTTGGTATATGTTGGTGGTAACATGACAGCCTGCCTACAGCTCTTCTTTTACGGGTTGTGTTCCTCTAGTTCAGTGGTTTCCAAACTTTCCTAATGTCGCTACCCTTTAATACAGTTCCTCATGTTGTGGTGACCCTTTGCCCTGCTTGGAAGAGGCCACAAGCCCCCCTTGGCAGGCCACTGCCACAGGTCCCATAGAGAACTTCCCTCTACAGGCACCCTCAGCCAATCGCAGCCTCTGGTGCCTGACTGACATTCCCTCCAACCTATCAAGCTGTAACTCACTCTCCCCCCCTTTGTCCCCCTCCTCCTCCAGACCCAAGCCATTAGTGCCTTTTTCTTCACCGGCTCATGACAACCCCTGTGAAATGGTCATTCGACCCCTCCTCCAAAGGGGTCCCAACTCCCAGGATGGGAACCACTGTTCTAGTTGAAAGGTAGCCTGAAGATACTTTTTTTTCCTTTTTGAAAATGTTCCTTTGTTTAAAATATGCCCAATTTTTCTCCAAAAACGACCCTAGGAAAACACCCAGATTTGAAGAGTCCTCCAGTCCAAGTTTCATTTAAAGATAAAGAAACACACGCAATGAACTGAGATGTATTGCAATTATCCACCTACATTTGCACCTTTTGCAGCACCATCCACACTAGGGCACCTGTTGCAGCATTACCCATTTAAATGAGATGTGCTGTCATTCTATATATAAATTATAAAAGTTGTTTCTAACTTTACATGCTTACTTATTAATGAGGATATGTACTTTTATGCAGATCAGTGTCTTCTTTTGTTCTCCTTTTGGAGAGTTGCATCAGCGTCCACCCTATAACATAACGAAATACAGTGGTACCTCGACTTACAAATTTAACCTGTTCCGAATGCATGCTCTTAAGTCAAACTACTCTTAAGTTGGGGTACCTATCTTTAAAAAATGAAAAAATAAGTTAAAAAATTAAAAAATGGAAAAAATATTTGTAAGTAGAGCAGACCATATCTAAAATTTGTAAGGCAGCAGTTAAAATGCCAACAGTTTTCTACTCTTAAGTCGAATTGCTCTTAAGTCGAGCTGCTCTTAAGTCGGGGTGCCACTGTATGTGTACGGACCTTTCATTCTTCATCCGATTACTACTTTACTTTTTAAAATTTAGCTTGGAATTTGAAATAGCCGAAGATATTTTGTGAACAAGTCGCAGAGACATGTAATCACAGAGGCAGAATCGGGTAGGGGAATTGAGTGGGTAGGGCCACATCAGAATTATTACTGCCTAAAAATTCTTTTTGAATAATGTTGTCTGTCCGCGTTCTTATTCCAGTTTCCAGTCCATATGCCTTTCTCACTTCAGAAGGGATAGTTTTTGAGGTCCTGAGCCAAATGATTTGAAAGACTTTTCATATCTTTGTTCTTGGATTCATGAAGCTTCCTGACTTGAGTTGCACTGCATGTGTTTGTTTTGTTTTTGTTTTTGATGGCTAGCTACTTCTAGTTTTGTGTGGGTCGCAGAACACAAATAACTTATTTTTGAATTTGGTAACAGGCAGCAGCTTGCCACATGGTGGACGCCTGTAATGTGTGGAAACCCCAGCCTGATGGTGAGCCTCACGTTACCAGTATCATACTTCCCATGACCGCATGGGAAATCTTGGCCTTTGGGCAGGCGCATGGTCGCACATCCTGCTCTCTGCATGGCTAGAACCTACAGAGGATGCACTGCACATGCAGTCAGAGGCACTGCCTGGGGACATATTAAGCAGCTACCACTGGAAGTCCCTGCCGTTTTCCATTCTTAATCAAAGACGTGTTCCCTTTCTAAATGCAACACAGATGCTTACGTCAGCACAGCCTTCTGATAGAGGGAATCAGTGCTTCTGAAAGCCCGCAGAGGAGATATTGGGTTGTTTCTTTTTCAAACCCATGTTTTCTTTTTTAAATACGTTAAGGACCCTTTTGTTTCTCTGTCCACTGAATTCAAGGGCAAATATTTCATCAGCATGAGAAAGTACTATGTTTTAGATCAGTGGGTCCTTAGATGTTCCTGGACTGCAACTCCCAGAAGCCTTCAACCACTTGCTGTACTGGAAAGGGTTTCTGGGAGTTGCAGTCCAGGAACATCTGGGGACCCCCAGGTTGAGAACCACTGATTTAGATGTTACCACAAATTAAGGATGCTTCCCCCCCCCAGGTACCTCTTCTGTGCCCCTAACATTGCTGGGAGTAGAAATGACAGCAAACTACATGTTGACTGACCCAGATTCTCAGCCACTGTAGTTCTGCTTTACAAACACTAGGTTTGATACATGACCTCGAACTGAGTGGTAGATTTAGCTGTTCCTTGCATTAGCAAGCACCCGTGCCTTGATATCAAAACTGTGAGAGTTCCATAATCAGTGGTGGCCAAACTTCGGCCCTAAAGATGTTTTGGACCACAACTCCCACAGTCCTTTGTCATTGGCAGTGCTGGCTGGGCATTCTGGGAGTTGTGGCCCAAAACATCTGGAGGGCCGAAGTTTGGCCACCAATGTCCATAATAGACATTATACCTTATGTGATGATTTTTAGTAGTGCTCTCATTAGTCCTTTTCCAATTTGCAAATCCGTTTTAATTAACCCCAGTCCTCTTATTGTGTGACTCTGGTGTGGTGTGGTGTGGTGTGTGTGTGTGTGTGTGTGTGTGTGTGTGTGTGTGTGTGTGTGTGTGTGTGTGTGTGTGTGTGTGTGTGTGTGTGTGTGTGTGTGTGTGTCATCATTACAGTCGTGACCTCCCTCTTTGTGACTCCATGTCCATGGAGTTTTCTTGGCAGGAATACTGGAGTGGCTTGCCAGTTCCTACTCCAGGCACCTACAGCACCTGGTATTCCCTGGTGGTCTCCCATCCAAGTAGTAACCAGGGCTGACCCTGCTTAGCTTCCAAAATCAGGCGAGATCGGATGTGCTTAGGGCATCTAGGCAACTGTGTGAGTCTGGTAGCCACAGTGAACCAGCTGGCCAAGTCCAAGAGCCTTCTAAGCATACAGTGGTCTTTTATAGGATTGCAAGCAGCATAGAGTGGTACCCCGGTTTAAGAACACCTCAGTTAACGTAATTTTCGCTTGATGAAAGGAAATCCATTGAAAATAATGCCTCCGTTTACGAAGTTTTATCTGGAAAGCCTCAGCTTACACTTATTTCACAAGGCCTTTTGGCGCAGTGGTTAAATGCCTGTAACTGCAGCTATAACTGTGCTCAAGACCTGGGGTTCAAATCCAAGGTAGCTGGTTCATGGTTGACTCAGCCTCCTGTCCTTCTGAGGTCGGTAAATGAGTACCCAGCTTGTGGGGGGGCGGCGGCAATGTGTAGCCTGCATACTGTAATTAAACTGTAAACCACACAGAGACTACTTGAAGTGGTATGGGGCGGTATATAAGCAGAACATTCTTTTTTGGTTTTGTTTTCAAAGGACTTCCTTTCCCAGAATGCATTGCACCCCCATGCGGTTCTGGTTTTAAAAAAAATCCAGATTATGAAGCGTACTGGAGGACACATTAATGTTGTTTACCGAGGTACCACTGTACTTGGGTATGCCCTCAGGTTACCCTAGCTGCCTCTGTCATTTCCTACCATAACTTGCTTGTAAAGCATAGCCCTGAGAACTTGCTTGTAGAGTGAACAATGGGGCACTGTTCCTGGGCTCTAAGAAAATCCCATGACATCCCAGGTGTCAAATAGAATATAGGGGTATGGTAAGCAATGCTCTTCTTTTGACACGAGGTGGCACTGTTTCTTGAATTAGTTCCGTCATCTTCACCATAAACTGCAGCTCTTATTGCTGTGTGATTTGAAACAGATGAAGCCTGCAAGTATCTAATCTCTGGATTCTTGCGCATTATGGATAAAAGGATGAAAATATTGACCTGGTTTTTGGTTAAATTCCCTTTAAAGGTTAGATTCTGCCATATAATTCATATGGTGCTTTCTTCCTTGTCTTCAGTAAATCATATTATTATTATTATTATTATTAGTATTAGTAGTAGTAGTAGTAGTAGTAGTAGTAGTAGTAGTAGTAGTAGTAGTAGTAGTAGTAGTAGTAGTAGTAGTATTTTGGACTGTAGCTCCCTGAATTCCTCTGTAAATGCAGTTTAAAGAGCGGCTTTCACTACCCTGACATGGGCCCTCCATCACCACTGTTCACCGTTTCAAGAAAAAATAAATTGCCCTGGTGCTGTATAGGTAGTTAAAGTTGTCCTGTAAACTGCAGGGTTATTTTTTGCCTCCGTAACCTACAGTGGTGGCAAACCTTTGGCACTCCAGATGTTTTGGACCACAACTCCCCAAAGTCTGAGCCTAGATTATTGCCAGTGACAAAGGACTGTGGGAGTTGTGGTCCAAAACATCTGGAGTGCTGACGTTTGGACACCACTGGGCTAGAATTCTGGCGGGAGGGTTTCTTGGAGAATTCTAGGAGTTACGGTTCAAAAAATGTGAAAATCTGCTCCTTATCAACATACACTGTCTTGAATATGTCACTGCTGTAGTTTTTGGGGACACTCTGATAAAATTATTCTCTGAATGAGTCAGAATATCTCCCATCTGTTTACAAAATCAGGTTATATTGCTATTTCCACTTGAGAGAGGACAGTTCTCTTTTTGAATGCCATCCCACCAAGGAACACTTTTTTCTCCATATTGCTTTCCTGCCAAGGTACTCTTGAGCCATCAGCACAGTAGTCCCTTGTTGCCACACCACATCCTGGTGCCTGTTCAGAGGAAAACTCACCATTGATAACAAGGAGCATAAGCCAGGCTTTGCAAAAGGCACACATGTTCAAAGGTGCATCCTCTCCTCCATTTGAACTAGGGGTTAGCTCCAGAATTCTTTAAACACTCTTCTTCACTTGCACTTGGGTTTAGGGAGAGAGACTGTTGTTAAGCTCTGGGGACCCAGACATCATAAGCCATGCTGGATCAGGCCAATGGCCCGTCTAGTCCAGTTTCCTGTATCTCACAGTGGCCCCAACAAATGCCTCTGGGAGTGCACGAGACCAGATATCTGTCTCCTGATGCCACTCCCCTGCATCTGGCCTTTGAAATACCCTGTTGTTGTTGTTTTAAGCCTGGAGATTACACATCCCCATCATGGCTTGCAACCTGTGATGGACTTTTCCTCCAGGAATTTGTCCAATCCCTGTTTGAAGGCACCTAGGCCAGATGCCAGGCATCCCATCAGTACAGTGGTACCTCAGTTTAAGTAATTAATTTGTTCTCCGGGCCATTTTGCATTATGAAATATTTGTAAACTGAAAAGTCATTTCCCAAAGGAATGCATTGAAAACTAATTAATCCATTCCGGGTGTTTAAAAAAAAGCTGGAAACTGGGGCATTCTGTTTAAAATTTTCGTAAACCGAAGCATCCCCGTTCTTTTTGTCACGCGAACGGCACACATCAACTTTTAATGCCTTATGGGAAAAACTTAAACCAGGGCATTCCATGGGGGGGGACTTAAAGGCTTAAACTGAGACATTCCTATTTCCAATAATTTCTTTTTCTCAAACTGATTTTGACAGCTCCAGGCTGTCTGTCAGCTGTGCAGAGTATTGAACTACCAGTGAACCCAGCAAAGGGGGGAAGCTTTTCCTCTTCTTTGCTGGGTTGGAGCAGGGGAAAAGCTTCCCTCGCAAACAGCCCGGGCCGGGTGAATATCACTGGGTCCCGGGATGTTTACGAGGTAAGCGGCAGTGGCAGTGATCCGCCGCCACTGCTTACCTCCCAAACAGCCCGGACTGGGCGAGGATCACTGGGTCCCTGCTTCGCCCACCAAGTTGGTGGGCGAAGTAGGGACACAGGGATCCCCGCCCAGCCCTGCCACCGCCGGTGCCGCTTCCTTCAGAAATCCCCCTGATGCTTGGCCTGTAGCACCCGATCTACAATAGTACCTCGCAGTGGTGTCCAAACTTTAGCCCTCCAGATGTTTTGGACCACAACTCCCACAGTCCTTTGTCAGTGGCAATACGGGCTTGAAATTCTGGGAGTTGTGGTCCAGAACATCTGGAGGGATGAAGTTTGGACACCCCTAACTTATAGAGAAATTTTTTTCTTACAAAACAGGCCTATTCCCGGAAATTTCATTCGTCTGACAAGATTTTCGTGTTATGGGTCATTCGTCTTTCGAAGTACCACTGTATTTCAGTCCAGGGACCTACCATGAGTTGTAGTACCACCTGAAAACAAAAGTGCACAGAAAACTCGTTTTCAGTGTACGTCCAGGTCCAGCTGGTCTACAGTTGATTTTAAAGGAAAATTCCAATTCCTGAAAACTTGCAAAACTGGAAATTCTCCATTTCTGCTGAAAGAACATGTGTGGCCAGTGGACTCTGTGGTGCTCACACCTTACTGAGTGAAGAATCCTGATATTTAATGACTGATTAGGGGTTCCCCAGAAGAGTGATTAAAAGAATATTATATCTGCCCCCAAAGTGTTGTCGTTGACAGACTGAATGTTTGTTCATACTACAATTCTGGAGGCAACAGGAAGCAATTGTGTCTGTGGCATATTTAAATAACTGTTTCTGTACTCCTAGCTAAAATTTAGTTCACAGATAATTTCAAATCTTGCATACATCTTCACACTGTGGTTTGTTACGAACTGAATGTAGAGGAAATGAGAAGAGGGTTGTTCATGTACAGTGACCAAAAGATTTCAGTTGTGAACCTCATCTCAACAGAATCATTCTTTTTGAAGTTCTGACATTGAAAAGATGGCATTGAGCAGTACGGACCTTTATATTTTTCTGCTTTTTGAACTCACGATATTTTAAATTAAGTAAATTATAATATTCCCAGAAATTCAAGTAAAAAACAATGGTATTGTAGTACTGTACCCCCTGTATCCATAAGATCAGTATCAGGTTTCACTTATCTGCAGTCTGGAAATATTAAAAACATTAAAGAAAAAACTAGAAAATGTTTTCACAATGTATTTGCCAGAAACCACCACTAGAGAGAGCTCAAGAACATGCTATGCATTCTTGTCGCTGGCATACATAGTATGGCTCTTGGCTCCTTGTTAGTGGCCAGTTCTGGAAATACATGATGAAAATACTTTTTTCCTGGATTGTTTTTTCTTTACCATGGTGTATATAGCATTAGCTATTATCTGCAGTTTTCAGCATCCATAGGGGAAGGGGGGCTCAAACCAATCCCCCATGAATATGGGGGCCCATACTATATTTTAACTTGTAAAGCAGTTGTAGGTTTTTAAGAGGATTGGTGGCACTTTCAGAATTGCCTCTAACTACGATGACAATGAGAGGTGGTATGGTAAAAAAAAAAACCATGCAAAATGTACCAAATATCCCCTATTTGCTGCTTCATAATGAATGCATACATGTTTCTTTTTCCTGTTGTGACTGGCCAGATTTACATTGGCCATGTTTGAGCATATACCTGTTTCTATAGTTTTTATTTTATTTTTATTTTTAAAGAGAGATATTTCCATTCTTCAATTCTTTCTCCTATCAGCATGGGTTTTTGTAGTATTTTATCCAAGTGGGTTTTAAAACGAGAGAGCCCTGCTAGGGACCAAACGTCACACCAAATTGGAAACCCGTAAACTTCATGACACGTAAAAATGGTGCTGTGCCTTTTTTCATCCTCTGATACTCATTCCATTAAATGTTCATTTCAAAGCAAGGCTACTTATACGGCTTCAAAACACTGTGCATACTCTTGGATTGTCACCCAGCGCATTTGCATGAGGATATGCCTGCAAATGAAACACTTAAAAAAGTCTTCTGGGGATTTTTTCCCATGTAGTTGGAATGCTTGTATGGCTAAACCCTGACTGCCTTCTTGCTTACTTAGTACTGCCTTAAAAGCAGAGAGATGCATAATCTTACTCTCTAAGTAAAAAATACTGTGCATATACGTCATGGTAGGGAGGAGGATCAATGTGTGGGCAACCATGTTCTAATGTCAATGTTTGAAATGTTTGATCGAGTGCATATGTATCCATTGGGAAGATCTGTGGCTCTATTCTTCCCCTTCCTTTGTCTGTCCTCCCTGTCTGCTTTAAACATATTGCAATGGTATGTCTGCATTGGCACTAACCGTTACTGATGCTAAACAGGTTGCCTCTTAACTAGAGTTTTCAATTTTAAACCATTGGGGAGGGGTGACCTCAGATTTGGCCCTCCTGGAGTTCCGGTTTGATCTCTAGGGGATCCTGAAATGACCACAGCCTGGCTGCGTCCACGGATACTACTCTTCCGTGGCTCCCTTCCGTTTCGGAATATTCTACGCCATTCTGAAAATGTATCTCCAAAGGTGTCTCCCAAGGCTTACTTATTGCTGGGGAGAGTGTCAAACCAAAATATGCACCTCTATTTGGGTTCACCCTTTTAATTTGGGCCTCCTCCCCCTGCTCTGAAATTGAATTTGTTCTTCCGGGTCAAAAGAGCCCCCAAGTCCTGGTTTAAACTCTGGTTGCCATGGCAGTCTTTTTAACTAAAACATGGTTTTTATTGCTGCTCTTGATCCAATTTTGTGTCGCAGTTAAATATCAGAGGGCCTCAGGGCAGGAATAGTAGCGCAGAAGGCTGCAGCTTGTGTTCAGGCTCATGGCTAATTCTCTTAGGTATTTGGGTGTGTTGCATCTGTCCTGGACCAATGTTTCATCCATGAATACCTTACAAAATGTATTTTCTTGATTAGCTTTTAATGGGCAACAAGGTGGTTTCTTTTTGCTACGACAGACTTAACGTAGCTCCCCCCTCCCCCTGAAAGTTGCTGGAGTGACCATCCACGCAGTTCGTACGTTGCTCTCATGACGTTAAAATTCCTTGCTAGCAAGCAGACTGAAAGCTACCAGTGACAAGAAGTTAATGTGTTAACGTCTCCTTGATTCACACTGGTGGTTTGATTGTGATAACGGCCTGTCCTTTTAAAAGTTCATAAGCCTGGGAGGGCAAAAGAGACCCATATGCGGTAGAAGGAGGCCCTGGAATCTCTTTTATCAAAACTTCCCACTAAATCTCTGAATGCGGACTGTTTTCCCCTCCTCCAAACCACAAATACTATAGGATGTTAATCATCAATCCACTGCCTGCATTGAGCAGGAGGTCACGACTTCATGGCCTTATAGCCCCCCTTCCAACTCAACAGTTTTATGATTCTGTACCCGAATTGGTGGGGGTACTGGATCTCCTCCAGCCATTTAGATAAAATAGCCTGTATTGAAGAGGCATTCTGTATTGAAAGCCTTACTTAGCAAAGCTGAGAGGAGGGGGTGCAGCAAAGTAATCAAATATGCAGGACACCCCCACCCCCACCCCCAAGAGTGTTCATGGTTTTCATTGCTGTAAAGCAGTGGTTCTCAACCTGTGGGTTCCCAGATGTTCCTGGACTGCAACTCCCAGAAGTCTTCATCACTAGCTGAGCTGGCCAGGATTTCTGGAAGTTGCAGTCCAGGAGCATCTGGGGACCCACGGGTTGAGAACCACTGCTGTAATAAAGTCTTATTTATCCAATGACATATTTTTATTCCCCTGAGAAATCTCAAGTAACTGTCCTTGAATTTTCTGGAGAGATAAAATAAATGCAAGATGAGGCTATGCATTTAAAAGTTTCATATGCATTGTTCTCTAACAGCATAGTACCAAATTGCTAATATCAATGAAGACAATTTATTCATTCCCCTTTGTTTGATTTAGTTCTTGATTGTTTTGGACTAGAATCAAAAATAAAATTGTATCCAGTTCATTCATTCCAAAGATTGCAATGAAATGTGGACCATGATCTCTGATTGGGTCAACTTCCTTAGTCAGAATAAGTAGCGCTGATCCACCGTCCTTATTCTGACAGTCCATGTTAGGCATATGAACTGAAATGTTAGGCATATGAACTGAAATTTACATGCTGTGTGTTCATTAAATGCAGTCAGGTATACTATGTGCTTAACATTTTAATTTGAAGTCATTTATGCTTAATTAAATGTTTGCTTTAGACTGTTTTGCATGGTTTTAAGTGAAGTTGTTTGATGGCAGTATTCTTCCTTATTATAGCTGACACAAGATGAATGTAGGGGTTCTCTGTACAAATACAGATCAGAAGAGTTGGATATTGATGTAAGTACAGTTACCTTGCAATATGTTGAGCCTGTGTTTTATATAAACGGTGTTTCATAGCAATTTAGATAATACTGGTTTTGTCACGTCTCAGGAGCAGAGTTGAGATAAACCTATATTTGGAAGGCTTTTGAAAATGTAGATTGCCACCCGAGCCACCCATAAGAGATCAAGAATTTCTGAACTTGTCAATACGAGATTTTTTTAAAATTTGCTCTTCCGAGACACAGCTTTATGTGCCAACTTGCTGAAACCTTGACATAAGATCCTTCCTTTGTACAACATAGCTATGAAACAAACTCCATATGAAATGTTCACTATAGAAATATATGTCGACCCACATCTGGAAAGAGGCATCTATTTTGGACTCCCTTTTTGATGCCATGACATTATTATTCCCATACTTATCTCTGCATTCTGTTCCAGGTCTTTAAGAACAATTTTTGTGCAGTCTTGTATAATGTGTGCATTATCAAGCAAACTAAGGTCCTCCTGAATCTATCCACTCCTTAAGTTCTACCAAGGAACCATTTGTCCTCCTTTATAGATATCTCTTACGCAAGCTGGTTTCAAATTATCAAATCATTTGTGTAACATCATTATTAGAGGGATAGGCCTGATCCAGAAGCCAGGAGACCATTTCCACAGCAAGGATTCTGCACAATTCCCCCTGCAAAGAAATCTGGCAGTAATAAGATCCTGATTTCAATTGGGGATGGTGGTGGTGGTGGAGAAGAAGACTTGATGAAGAAGACACCGATCGTTGTTGTGAGCTTTGGGGCTGTTTGGCCATGTTCTGGACGTTTTTCTTCCCGACGTTTCACCAGACTCTGTGGCCGGCATATTCAGAGGGCAAGGAGCTTAGGGAACTAGGAGTTCTCTCTGTGCTCTTGGGTATCAGAGAGAACTCCTAGTTCCCTGAGCTCCTTGCCCTCTGAAGATGCCAGCCACAGAGTCTGGCGAAACCTCAAGAAGAAAAACTTCCAGAACATGGCCAAACAGCCCGAAAAAACTCAACTATCAGATTCTGGCCACAAAAGCCTTCGAGAATTCAATGACACTAATCTTTTGGTTTAAAAGGGGCATAGAGAAGCCTATGGTTTTACTTTGGAGAAGAATCCCATCCCTGGAGAGAGGCAGGTCTCTTTATGGATGGTGCCTTTATGGTCTGCAAAATGGCCCTGAGTACTGCGTGTGCCTCGCCTCCACCCCACATGGAGGACTATCCCCTACCGAAGAAGACACTGTACATGTAGTGCAGTCGATGTGTACATTTCCCAACGGTTCCAAATATGGAACAGAAGATCCTGCCGTGGTCCATACTTGAGTGCAGGCATATCCAAAGTCAGGCCCAGGGGCCAGATGTGCACGGTTTTCAAATTTTGAGTGGTCCGCAGTCTCTTCTCCCCACTGGCTCAGCCTGTCAGGCATCCCTACCAGCTGGCCCGTCCCCATAACAGACGGAGATGTCAGCTTGTAGTTTTACGGATTCCTGCCTTCCCTGCCTCTGTCCCCCCAGCCACATGCCCAGCTTACCCACCCCCGGCCCCATTGTTGCAGTGTCCCTCCCGCCTCCTTGCATGTCCTAGAACAGTGGTGGCGAACCTTTTAGAGACCGAGTGCCCAAACTGCAATTCAGAACCCACTAATTTTTTTTTTTTTTTTGCAAAGTGCCAATACAGTAATTGAACCTATATACAGGTGGCTGTGAAGGGGCGATGTCAAGTGCCCACAGAAAGGTGGCTGAATGATCGGCCCCCCACATATTTTCACCTCACCAAATCTGGCCCCCTTGAAAAAAAGTTTGGACATCTCTGCTTTAGTGTATAATTTAAGATTGTGTGTGTGTTAAAGAAATAGATTGAATCTCAGTTGGCAATCTGCAGCGGCAACTAGTGGCACTAATTATCGCCGTCTTTTCTGCCACACTAGACTAAGCTGAGCCGATTATGCGAACAAGACAAAGTGGTCCAAGCCCTTGAGGAGAAGCTCCAGCAGCTGCACAAAGAAAAAGTAGGATAATTATATTACCTCAAATGGATGTTTTTTCCCCGTGCCTTATTATCAGAACACTGATAAGTGAAGTAAAAAGAAAATCAGCCCAGCGATGCAGAACATTAAAAATTATTCTCTTTATTGCCATAGTACACGCTTGAGCAAGCTTTGCTGTCAGCCAGTCAGGAGATAGAAATGAACGCAGAAAACCCCGCCGCCATCCAGAATGTCATCTTACAGAGGGATGATTTGCAGAACGGACTCCTGAGCACTTGTCGGGAAGTGTCGCGAGCAACTGCAGTAAGAATTGCAATTTTTCTTTGGCTAGTAAAACTCAGTGGTGTGTCAAGTGGTGGCTCTTTGTGCAGGTATTCTTGTAAAAATGGCCGTTCTATAGATTTGTTCTTTATTGCGCTTCTGAAGGCACTAGTTTGTCCTTGTTCACCAACCAGTGGTGAGCAGGGTGTACATTCTGAAGCAAGGGGACAGCTGCATTTCAGAAGTTGGATCATTGTTGTAAAGCCTTGTATTAAAGTTTCATGTTGAGGTTTTTCTTTGCAAACAAAGGCCTTTGTGGAAAATCTGGAATTTTAGATGAGAGAATGTAAGCTAATACTTTCCTCAGCGTGGAAACCTATACAGTGGACCCTTGTATAACAAACAGTTGGTATAACATAAAATCTGTACAACATAAAAAATTCCGGAGATAGGGGAAATTTGCTTAACAGAAACACCTATGGGGCGAATCTGTACCACATAAAAATGGGATTACTCCATTTTCAATGCATTCCTATGGGAAATTTGTATAAAGGAAAATTTGCTTAATATAATTTCATTTGGAACAAATTAATTCCTTTATACAAGGTACCACTGTAGTCATTTTTTTTGTTGTTGTTGTTGGCTATGGTCTTTTACCGATCCAAGTAATTTGAGTTGATACCTCTTTCACCTGACACTCAACTGTATGTTGTTGGGTTCTATAAAATCTGCATTTTCCCCAAATTGAAAGCAAAATACTTGCATGGCTGGTGTTTGCCATTTATTCTGATAAGCCACATGACCATTCTGGCACTTCAGGAGGACACCAGACATCTTCTGAGCCATTAAGATGTTGAATAGAAAGCAGATGTGTTCTTTCTCTGCAGTTGGAGAAACAAAGTAATTCGTATGAATGTGAGCTGCAAATCTCACAACACAGTAGGATGCATTCAAAACTAACTTGAGTACAAATTTTTAAAAGGTGAAGGTAAAGGTTCTTCCCACACATGCGTGCTAGTCGTGTCCAACTCTAGGGACAGGGCTCATCTCCATTTTTAAGCCAAAGCAAAGCAAAGTGTTCTGCTTATATACCACCCCATACCACTTCAAGTAGTATCTGGGTGGTTTACAGTTTTAATTACAGTATGCAGGCTACACATTGCCACCCCCACCCCCAAGCAAGCTGAGTACTCATTTTACCGACCTCGGAAGGATGGAAGGCCAGTATAGTGCAAGTCCGTGGCCAGCATGGCTGAACACATTTCTGCGCATGGAACACTGTTTTACCTTCCCCCTTTTTACGGCAGTACCCATTTATCTACTTGCATTTACATGCTTTTGAACTGCTAGGTTGGCAGGAGCTGGGGTTATCATCAGGAGCTCACTCCATTGCGTGGCACCCAGAATTTACAAGCTTTACTTCAGACCAAAGGGGATCTCCCTCAGTCTTGTACAGCTTCCCTTCATTGCAACCAACTGTGCTGTATCAAAAACCTCCCCTGAGACTCATGAAACTCTTTCAAAGTCATGCAGGGATGGGCATGGCAGGTGAAATCCAGACCGTGACAGTTTACACCAGCCGTTGTAGGGGTTTCCCTACAAGGATGTGAGCAGCATCTTTGGCCTGAAATTTGAACAAAAGTCTGTGGTTAGTATCATATTGAGATCTGCTGAGCAGATCCTGCAAAGTGTTCTTTGACCACTACAAGTAGTCTCTGTTTACAATTTTAATTACAGTGTTAGCTGGGTACTCATTTTACTGACCTGAAGGATGGAAGGCTGAGTGAACCTTGAGCCTGCTACCAGGGATTGAACCCAGGTTGTGATCACAGTTTTACCTGCAGTACAGGCATTTAACCACTGCGCCATGAGGCTCCTACCAGTTTATTGGTGCAGAAACCTCCTTATAACTATAGGCCATTCTGTTGCTCGTGGATCCGCTTTTGTAAAAAATAAGGATTAGTGCTTACACAGTTGAATTGCATGTGTAGGCAGGGAAATCCTGTATTATTATGCTAGTGGGACTTTACACTCAATCAAAGTCAAGTAGGATAATGGTCAGTGTATGTTGTTGGGGGTTACAGAGAGTTGGTCACGACAGTAAAGACACAACACACACACACACACACACACACACACACACACACACACACACACACACACACACACACACACACACACACACACACACACACACACACACACACATTGTTGTTCAGTCATATCCGACTGTAACCCCATGGGACCAGAGCACACCAGACCATCCTGTCTTCCACTGCCTCCCAGAGTTTGGTCAAATCCATGTTGGTTGCATCGATGACAAGATAACCATCTCATTCTCTGCCGTCTCCTTTTCCTTTTGCCTTCAATCTTTCCCAACAACAGGGACTTTTCCAAGGACTCCTCTCTCCTCATGGGGTCGCCAAAGTACTGGAGCCTCAGCTTCAATATCTGTGCTTCCAGTGAACATTCAGGGTTGATATCTTTCAGGATAGATAGGTTGATCTCCATGCAGTCCAGGGGACTCTCAGCACCACAGCTCAAACACATCAATTCTGCAGTGGCCAGCCTTCTTTATGGTCCAGCTCTCACTTCCATACATCACTACTGGAAAAACCATAGCTTTGACTATTTGTACCTTTGTCGGCAAAGTGATGTCTCTGCTTTTTAAGATGCTGCCTAGGTTTGCCATCACTTTCCTCCAAAGAAGTAGGGGTCTTTTAATTCCGTATGTATACATACCCTCTATTTTTTTGTCTTCCATGTGCATGCATGAGCAACTCCCCCCTCCTCGCAGATTCCACTGCAACCAAAAGAAAACAGTCACAACAGGTGCACAGAGGTAGAAAACCCCTGTGCGGAGGGCACCAGAGGCATGCACGGCCACATAGCATAGAGGGAACCTTTGGGAAAATACTTGGGTATCTGCCCAATAACCCCCATGATGCTTCAGATCAGCACTTAGCTTTCATTTGAAAATAAAAAAAAATACTTTTTTATGATGAAAAAAGAAATGTCCTGATTTCTACACGTTTGCTCCTAATTACTTGGATGCGATCCAACTTTCTAACAATCTGGCTGATTGGTACAATGGTGCTGGGATGGTCCACAAGCCCTTGTCACTTCTCTAACTAAACTGACCCTTTACTGGATTAGGATAATTTCAGTAAATAGTTCTAAGTATATTATTCTAAAAAAAAAAGTTTATATTTTCTTGTTTCACCCTGACGGATCACTCTCTCCTGTCTTATTTTCCAATTCCCATTGTGTAACTCTAGTCTAGAGATTAGCACCAAGAGGAACCTCATAGCATAGTGGTTAAACTGCTGTACTGCAGACAAAACTATTCTCATAACCTGGGGTTCAATCCCAGGCAGCAGGCTCAAGGTTCACTCAGCCTTCCATCCTTCCGAGATCGGTAAAATGAGTACCCTGCTTGCTGAGGTAAAGGGAGGGGGGCGGTATGTAACCTGCATCATTACTTATAAACCACCCAGAGAATACTTTAAGTGTAATGGGGTGGTATATAAGCAGCACACTTTGCTTTTGGCATCAACACAAAATGTAAAAAAATACTTCTGAATTGTATTCAGAAGTCAGGTGGACTCTGCCGTGCATGGACCAAAGGATCAAAATTAACATACTTTTTTTAATGTATTCAGGAGCTGGAGAGAGCTTGGCGGGAATATGACAAGCTAGAATATGATGTTACTGTTACCAAGAACCACATGCAAGAGCATCTGGAACGCCTCGGAGAGGTTCAGGTGGGACCCAGACCTGCTCATTTCCTGTGATTCTAGCCGTAACCCATGACTCCTTGGGTGCCTTTTCAAAAAGTAGATTTCAAGACGTATATTCTCAACGCTCATGTTTTCCCCTGGCAGAACGAGTCGGCAGGCATACAGCGCGCTCAAATTCAAAAGGAGCTTTGGCGAATTCAGGATGTCATGGAAGGTTTGAGTAAACACAAGCAGCAAAGAAACAGCACCACGGAGGCAGGTAAATTGGCATGGGTGGGTCCTTTGAAACTAGGAGGGGCTGGGGAGAATACTTCTAAGACAGACATGTCCAAACTTTGGCCCTCCTGATGTTTTGGACCACAACTCCCAGAATTCCAAGCCTGCATTTCCAGTGGCAAAGGACTTTGGGAGTTGTGGTCCATAACATCTGGAGGGCTGAAGTTTGGACATGCCTGCTCTAAGAGGAGTAAATGCCACCCTCATTCTTTCTTTGATGAATGCGGATCAATTTCATAATGATTAAAAAGGAAATATTTGAGTTGTAAAGGTGTGCATAGCTACCTGGGATTTAAGTCATCCTGCACTCTAAAAATGTATGTTCTTTTTGTTTTTAAATAGGTATCATAGCATCAAAGGCTTTTTCATCTAAGTATAAAAATGAGGTATGTTTTAGGACCTAATGGGACCTGTTTATTCAAAGTGTTATTGGTTGATTTCTGTGATTTGGCTTATGAGATATTTAGTACATTTAAACAATCAGCTACTATAAGAGGTGTATTTTTTTAAACTGGAGTACCTACATGACAATATTTGTATGTGTTTTGTGAGTTCTTATTCGTACCGGTTCTCATGTATCTCTTCCCACTTCTGATTGTTCCTTGAATCGTACAAGGACTGAGCACTGAAAACTCCAGCTTGAAACTAGTTGGAGATGAAAGTGCTTCGTAGAGTTGAGCATATAATAACACCAAGAAATGATGCTTTAAAGAGACAGTCAGCTAAATGTGGGAGACGAGATAAAGAAGCTGACTTTTTAGGAAAATTAAAAACAACTGGCAGAGTAGAGCAACTTGCTTTAAAACGATATTCAGTCAAACAGTTCATGAAATGTAGGACAAATGTATATTTAGAAGGGGGACCAAACTATAAGTGAAACTTTATTTGTTTGGGGATAGATAGGGATTGAAACATATGTATTTTTTCCGGGAGCGGGATGGAGAGAATACATGCAAATTGTGAATCTTTGATCACTTCAGGCACTGATGATAGTAGAGATTTCTGTCTATCCCTCTCGGTACAGCGGGATCTCTTTAACTGCAAACTGTGCTATGACAGCTGTGAAATATTTAAAAGAAGTTGTAACTCTTGCAACAGATGAACCCATCTAAATCAGGTGACTGTTCTGCAATCTTTAGGAAGAGGAAGTAGTCCCACCTCGTCCTCCACTCCCTCGGTCCTATGACTTTGCCGAGCTTCCTCCCATAATCCCCCCTCTGCCCAGTGATAGCAGCTCCTTGCTCTGTTATAGCAGGGGCCCCGTACATCTACCCGAAGAGAGGAAGATTCACCAAGTTCAAGGATACCAAAGAAACGGAGCGCACTGTGTAAGTGGCCACCCAAGCCACGGCGTTGTCCACCATTTCCCCTTCCATCTGCCCTCCTGTGCAGTTGCCAGTTTTGTTTTGACATCCGGCTGTTTTTATTTCATAGCGTTCTGGTCCCCCACCTCACCTCCCGCATAACCATTGTTTCTTGCTACATTATTCACCTTGGCTGCTCCTTTTCCCATCAGCATTCTGTGAATGTGAGAAAGTGCCCGTGACTCAGACTGCTTGCCTTTTGTGTTACGTTCAGATTTATGTCCAGCCCAACATTGAGAATCAGCTTCTGCTGTGTTCCGTCGAATCTTGCAGGGTGATGGTTCCAAAAATGCTATCTTGTGATTCCATTCTTACTCATCCAGAGCCTACGGTGTACCTGACACTGTGCTTTGCAGGGCTCTCGAGTTAAGAATAGATCACAGCCTCAAGGGTTTGAAATGCAGATGTGGAAAGTAGGGATGTAGAAAACCTCCAACTTTCTGATGGATAGGATGAGGGGTGTCCAAACGTTGGCCCTCCAGATGTTTTGGACCACAACTCCCAGAATTCCAAGCCTGTATTGCCAATGACAAAGGACTGTGGGAGTTGTCGTCCAAAACATCTGGAGGGCCAACGTTTGGACACCACGGGGATAAAGTAAGAAGAATCCATTTGTCAAGATTTTTGGGGCAGTAAAATCAGGGGCCAGTTCCATACTGTTGTGAGAATATTTTCAGGGTGATGATTATTCAGTGCCTTGTCCAACCTTGTGGCCTTTACAATGGTACCTCTTAAGACAGATGTTTTGTAAGGCAAAAACCTTGTAAGAAGAAAAAAAATTCTGGGAATAGGCAAGTTTCACCTAACAAAAAAATTCCCTGTGGGATGCTTCGCAAGAGGAAAAACCGTTCTGCATGTACCCCGGGGGGGGCACGGTTATTTTTGTCTTTATCCTAGTCTCCAGAACAGATTAATCCATTCTTAATGCATTCCTATGGGAAACCACGTTTTGTAAGACAAATTTTTCGTAAAATGAAGCGACCCGTAGCCTCCGGAACGGATTAATCCATTTTCAATGCATTTTTATGGGAAACTGTGTTTCGTAAGACAAAATTATCTTAAAACAAAATGACCCGTAGAACGAATTAATTTTGTTTTAAGAGGTACCACTCATGGCCATGTGACTTGTAAATTGAAGCAGCAGAACATTTGCTTTGAGTACTGGAAGCCGTGTGAATGAAGCTAATGATGGAAAGCCATGCACGCAATGCCCATGCTCACTTTCAGAGCAAGCACCAGTATTGCAGCCCCTCATTCGTAGGAAAGTTTTTGGCTCAGATTATTTATTTCATTTATTTATTTGACTTAATATACACTGCACCATCTGGCATAAAAAGCCACTCAGCGAGAAATGTAAATGGGGGGGGGGGGGTTGGTCCTTAGGTCCTTTTAAGCAGAAAAGCAGGGTACAAAAATATTTTAAATGCATAAACCTAAATAAACTATGCCCACGCAAAGAGTAACACAGTCTGAGCTTTCCTGAGCATTTAAAATAAAAGGACCTTCCAGGTTGCAAGACATTTGCCATGCATTATGAATCCCTGTCGTGTTGTTCTGACCCAGTGCACCTAACCGCAGAGGCTGAATATGTGCCTTGCTGTGGTTGACTCTTAGGGCCCCGATTACCGGCTTTATAAAAGTGAACCTGAGTTAACAACTGTGGCAGAAGTTGATGAATCCAATGGGGAAGACAAAGGAGAGCCCCTTTCTGAGTCGGAAACTTCTGCGACCAAAGGTGAGTGAAAAGCCGGTTTTGCTGCAAAAACTGTTTTGGTTTCCAGTGGCTCAGAACTGAAACTCAGTAATCATAGAGAGACAGCCCAATTTGTTTCGGTTTTAGAAATTAAGATGACTCTTCCTTATCATAAGGGGAACAGCTAGTGCACTACCACTAAGTTTAATTGTATGACTGGGCAAGGCTTTCAGACAGTCATAGCTAGAACACAAAATCACGGAAAATAACAAGAAAATCAACCTTGAAATCTGCAACAATGCTGTGTCTAATCAATGCTGTCATTTTCTGTGCACACCATTCCTTCAAACAATGATCCCTTTTCTCCGTACACCCTTGAACACTTACCCTGCCTTGGTCCATTCAGATTGCTGCAATATTTTGCTCCAGGCATCCTTAGAGGGAGTATCATGGAATCCCAAGATTGTAGAAAGGGAGGAAAAGAAAGTGTATTTTTAAAAAAATCATGTAATTGTCAAATTGCCTGTGCCTTTTAAAAAATGTAATATTTTAATGCCAGTATATATTTGAAGAATTTATGTCCTAGACTTTGTTATCTCACTTTTGATATATTAAATTTAAAGCCTGAGAGCTGCAGTCTTGTTTAACTTCTGTTTCAAAGAGCACCTAGCTACTGGCATTATAAGAATGCATATTTATTTGACATAGTGATTAATTGCTAGTTGATATGTAATTTAAAACGTGTGTGTGTGTGTGTGTGTGTGTGTGTGTGTGTGTGTGTGTGTGTGTGTGTGTGTGTGTGTGTGTGTGTGTGTGTGTGTGTGTGTGTGTGTGTAAATAAACCCTGTTACTCTATTAGAGTGCTCTAATTGAGTTCTGCTGAATGTACTTCACGTATATGTGTCTGGTCTGTGCCAATAAAGGTTTTGATTGATTGATAACCAGGGTATTGGCGCTGACTGGATTATATCTTTAGAAGTAAAGGCAGTATTTCACCTACTTTGGTGACACCTTCTGAAGCAGCCCCACTTCAGGACAAACATTTTGGAGGCATATGTCTGTGAAGATTTCTCAGTCATCCAGATGAGGTGGTCCAGAGGTTGAGTCATGGGAACTGGACTTCTTTTCTTGTGAGATCAAAATGGATATGGAACAACTGACTGGTTTAAAATTGGGAAAGGAGTAAGACAAGGCTGTATACTGTCACCTTGCCTATTTAATTTATATCCAGAGTACATCATGCGAAAGGCAGGTCTGGATGAATCACAAGCCGGAATTAAGATTGCCGGAAGATACGCAGATGATACGACTCTGATAACAGAAAGTGAAGAGGAATTAAAGAACCTCTTAATGAGGGTGAAAGAAGAGAGTGAAAAAAATGGGCTGAAGCTCATCATCAAAAAAACTAAGATCATGGCCACCGGTCCCATCACCTCCTGGCAAATAGAAGGGGAAGAAATTGAGGCAATGACAGAGTTTATTTTCTTGGGCTCCTTGATCACTGCAAATGGCGACTGCAGCAACAAAATTAAAAGACGCCTGCTTCTTGGGAGGAAAGCGATGAGAAACCTAGGCAGACTCTTAAAGTGCAGAGACATCACTTTGCCAACTAAGGTCCGGATAGTGAAAGCTATGGTTTTTCCAGTAGTGATGTATGGAAGTGAAAGCTGGACTATAAAGAAGGCTGATTGCCGCAGAATTGATGCTTTTGAGCTGTGGTGCTGGAGGAGAGTCTTGAGAGTCCCCTGGACTGCAAGGAGATCAAACCTATCCTTCCTGAAAGAAATCAACCCCGAATGTTCACTGGAAGGACAGATTTTGAAGCTGAGGTCCAGTACTTTGGCCACCTCATGAGAAGAGAGGACTCTTTGGAAAAGGCCCTGATGCTGGGAAAAATCGAAGGCAAAAGGAAAAGGGGAAGGCAGAGAATGAGATGGTTGGACGGTGTCATCGATGCAGCCAATATGGATTTGACCAAGCTCCAGGAGGCAGTGGAAGAGAGGAAGACCAGGTGTGCTCTGGTCCATGGGGTCACGAAGAGTCGGACACAAACTGAACGCCTGAACAACAAATTAGCCAAACTAACCAGTTAAAAGGCTTCTTTTCAGCTCTGGCCACAATTGCAGAAATGCAAAAAGAGTCTTATGTGTTTCAGCAATAGGGACTTGAATTCCTTAAGCAGTGGGACACTCCAATCTCAGGCTCATGAAACAAAACCCCATTAGAATGCATGTGGCTGGGAGGATGTTATTTAGAGTAGAAAGTTGTGTCCACTAAACAAATGTTGTGAAAGAGCTGCTGGATAGCTCCGTCAGAGGTTCAGTTCCTCACTGGGGCCTCCTTGAGGGGCTCGACTGGATGATCCCTAAGGTCCCTTCCTGCTCTTCAGTTCAAAGGTTGTTGTTGTCTTTTCCATTACAGTGGAACCTTGACTTACATGCTGCTTGACTTGCATCATATTTGACTTGCAGCAAGAAGGGGCCTGTTTGACTTGAGTCGCAGGCTTTGACTTACATCTCGGAGCCCCGGCGCAAGGCACCGGAATTGGGCGGCAGCCACAACCCAGCATTGCAGCTGCCGCCTCCCAACTGCTCCTGCCTTCTTCCCCTCCTCCGGCAGCGACGGCTTCGGCGAGGCCAGCTCTGAGCACCTGGAGCTGGTCCTCAGCCTCACCGAAGCCGCCGCTGCTGCCGGAGGAGAAGAAGGGCTGGGAGCTTGGGGCTGGCCTCGCTGGTTAGACAGTCAGCTCAGTCTTGTAAAAAATCTGGCTGCAGAAGTCTGGTCCACAATAGAAGCATTTTAGTTGGGGAGCTGTAAAGTTGTGGGACTCTAATGGTAAGCATAGGGTTGTTCAGAACTTGGAATGTCAGGTTAAAAATCAGTAAAACTTAAATTTTAGGCCTTAAATGTTAGGCCTTGTTGCTATGAACATTAAAAAGTGGAGGCATATAACTTGTGGACTATAATTCCACTGCCTCCTCCTCTCTTTGAAAAGACATTTCATTTACATCCCCAGAAGGAATCTCCTATCCCAGTCAAATTTGTGTTAAATTGCTGTTTTCGGGGGTCTTTTTCATCATCTGGAACGGATTAATCCGCTTTCCCATTACTTTCTATGGGAAACGTTCATTTGACTTAAGTCATGTTTGACTTAAGTCTAGACCACTGGAACGGATTAGTGACGTAAGTCAAGGTTCCACTGTATTAAAGTATTAATCCGGAAGTGAAACCAACTAGCCTCTTCTAAAACTAGACATGTTTTTGGTTACCAAGCAAATCGCTTATTTTATTTTAGAGTATTTTTACCCCGCCTTTCTCCTGGGAAAAGGACGTATTTTTAAATCAAAACTTTTTGTCTTCAAAAGTTTTAAATCCCACAAAAGAGGCCTCCTTTAAAGAAGGCGAAATTAAATACATAGATTGCTAGGGAGTTGATGCTATTGAGATGATGCTGTCGCGTTATAGGCAATCCATCTGACCAGAGCCAATACGGTTGCACAGCCCTCCCTTAATCCATGTTGCTCTTCCAATTTCAGCTATTTTTGTACTGAGTCCACCGCCATCTGTCCTTCCTTTTACACCTCCTAGTACAAGGATATAAGGGAAGTGTGGGATACAGAGATTATGAGTCATTTAAGAGCAGAGTGATCCTTGTCCAAAAGCTTCTTGGCAACCATGCTTGAAAGATGGATCCAGAAAAGGTGTCTCAGTATTTTGCAGCTATACTCCAGCCTCACAGTTTATCAATCGGCTTTAGCTTGTAACTGCATTCTGTTTTGGTGGAATTATATTATTAAATCCTGGTTATGAACAGTAATAGCTACAAGATAAAGGCTTATTTTTTTCCACATTAATTACATTTGCAGTTCTGTGTTACGGTCTCTATGTAATACTTCTAATGTCATTGTGTTCTTTTATAGGCTCACATTTTCCCATTGGGGTTGTGCCTCCCAGAACAAAATCGCCAACTCCAGAGTCTTCAACGATAGCTTCTTATGTGACTTTAAGGAAAACGAAAAAGATAGATCCAAGAACGGTATTTAAAACTATTAAACTGAGTTCTGTTCCTGTCTTGCACTTCTTCAGCATGGCATATCCACTCGGGGTATCATTTCAGAGTACAGTTGTCCCCCCCGCTTGTGGTTTGCGGTTCATTTACTGCGGTTCCGGTATATCGTGGGACCGCAGTATATGAAGGCAATGGCTCCTGGGGTAAGCTGCATAGGCCTGTTTGGGGGGGGGGCTGCACTTACCCCAGGCCTGGCACTGCCCCAAGTTGGCTTCCGAAAGGCTTCCCGGGCCCGTTGGAGCCCCCGGAAGTGGTTTCCGGCGAACTGGAAGTGACTTCCGAAAAATCGGAAGTGACTTCCGCGCCGCTAGAAACCACTTCTGGGGCCTCTGACAGGCCCAGGAAGCCCATTGGAGGCCCGTTTGTGGCAGCGCCAGGCCTAAGGCAAGTGTAGGAGGACCCAAACAGACCCCTCAATCCTGACTCAACGCAGCCCAGCATCCAAATAACACGGATTTCCCTTTATCGGGGGTCGGGTCCCTAACCCTCGCGATAAATGAGGGATTACTGTAGTATGGTGCGGTTACTTTAGGACTGGGCATACATCCACTATCTGATGCATTAGAACTATAGCTGAACTGTTGGATAGCTCAGTGGTTTAATCGGCTGTGGAGCCAGAGGTTGGAAGTTCGATTCCCTATTGTGCTTCTTTGAGAAAAGCTGGTCTCAAATGATCCATAGAGTTTATTCCAGTTCTGCAGTTCTAAGATGATATAAGGAACTCATGCAGAAGTCTTTTTTGGCATGACATTTAAGTGTGATGATGACAGGAATATGGCTTAATTAAAGATGCAAAAAGTCCAGGCATGTTGAAGCCTTCATTAAAAATGTGACATTTAGTGAAAAACAAAAATATATCCAAGATGTGCTTCCATAGATCATTTAAGTTAATTTTACTGCTTTAGCAGCATATAAAGATTCACTCATAATGTAATTTGCATATCAAAGTGGACTGATTTGCATACATAATTTTGAAATGTTAAGAAAAGGAGGCTTCATTTTGTTCAAGCAAAACTGATTATGCCTTATAATAAGTAGAAAACTCCAGACTGCCATAGCAAGTATTAGTTTACAATAGGCATCTGAAATAGTGCCATCATAGAGGTGGGGGAGAGGATGAAAACAGAAGCCAGAGTTTTTGTAATAAACAAAAGAAGGCATAGTATTTGGACAAAAATTATCTTGCTTCTACTTTGACATCTCTACCAAATTAGAACAAAGGTTCTAATCTAACAGAAGGGAAGGAGGAGACCACAAGGCACTGAGCCCCCACCTCATACGATCTTCCCAGGAAGATGGCAGAACCTGCTAGATATTTTTCATTCATTCATTCATTCATTCATTCATTCATTAGATTTTTATACATTACCACGCCATCTAGCCTGAAGGCTACTCCGGGCGGTTTACAGTACAGCAGAATACAAATTATACAAGTAATACAAATAAAGGCAATAAATGAAAATAAAAGGTAAAATTATACAAAATTATATAATAAACGCAATTAAACCAAATCTAATAATGAATAACAAACAGCAGGACCTGAACATACCCATATTTTTCCATCTATGAGACACCCCCATGGATAAGACAACCCCTACTTTTCTAACCCAAAATTACAGTTGTGCAACTACATGGCTCTCTCCTTGGCTTTCTTCCGTGTATAACATGACCCTCAATTTTTAGTCTAACAATTTTAGACAAAAACATAGTCTTATACACGGAAAAACACTAATCATTAACAAAGAATAAAAATATCTTTAACATCCAAAAGATGGACAGAAAAGCATAAAAAGCATAAACAAATCTCTTTTGGATTTGTGAGTATATGTCAAAAAGAATTTCCAAGTAAATAAAATTCTCTTTTAGATTTGTGTGGTATATGTCAAAAATGAGATCTTTGTTGCATCAACAGAAAATCTAGTGGGTTAGTGCCACTCTTATATTGTAAATAAATCTCCATTCTCAGTTTAAAAAGGATATGGAATGATGGCAGGGTTTTGAGGAACGGCTTAGGGAATTGGGAATGTTTAGCCTTTCAAAAAAATGAGGGGTCAACTATGATTTGAAAGGATGTTGAAAGGGAACAGGTTTGTTTTCCATTTCAGAGCACCAATGGCAGGAAAAGAGATTCCATTTGAACATTAGGAAGAACCAGGTAGAGCTCTCGGCAGTGGAATATGCTCGGAGGGTGGTGGAGTCTCCTTCTTTGGTGGTTTTAAAAAGGAAATCAGAATTATTTAAATGTACAGGGCCTTTTAAAAAAAAAACAATATCTAGATTAGAATGTTTCTTTAATTCTCCCAAAGAAAATGCTGCCTTAGAGTTTTTCTTCTGTGCTGTCCAAAATCCAATGTTAAAACTTAAAATTTCTCTGAGATAGAAAGTAAAAACATCCCCCCCCCCCGTACGCGCCTAATCCAGTCCTTACAGCTCTTCAGGCAGTTTTGGGAAGAAATGGCTTCCCATATATCTGCCAACAGTCATCTAAATATTCTGTATTTTATATAATGTCACTATTTTAAAATGTTATGACTGAAAACCTGCTATTAGCACCTAATCATCCCGGGATAATCTGCAGCTCTTCATTGCCTGTGCATTGTGCATTTGTCTGCCCTCCAGAACATGTATTAACCTGGCCCACCACAGAACATCAAAAAGCAGTTTCATCCTTGAAAAAGCACAGCACCCGTTCCCCACAGCCTTACAGCATTAACGGTAGTTCAGTCACCATATTCAGAACTACACTGGTGCAATTCTTTACCTGTGAGGCTGAGTAGAATGTTTCCCAATAGGATTGCCGCAGGGAGGGAAGAGCAGGCAACCAAAACTTAACGCTTTTGTGACATCCCTCCATCCCACTTTGTCCATTGTTGTAGACCTACTTATTTATTTGTGTAGATGCTTGTGTTTTTTTTTGGGGTTGGTGGTGGGGGAGTGTTCGGGGATTTTTTATGTGTGGTTGTTGAAGGGTTTTTTTAATGTGTGTGAGAGTGTTTGGGGATTAGAGTGTGTGGTGTGTGTGTGTGTGTGTGTTGAATCTGGTCTCTGGGTGTCTGAATTTCATTGTATGTGTATACTGTGTATATACACACAATGACAATAAATAAATTATTATTATTATTAATTATTATTATTTATTTATTTATTTTAGAGTATTTTATTTATTTATTCGTTTTAGAGGATTTTACAGTCAGCTCCATTGTTACTGTGTCCGAGTTCTATTTCTACAAGGATATCGGTCGTATTTTCATGACCCACTGTGAAGAGCAGCACTAATAATAATAATGGGTTTCTTGCTGTGCAATGTATTATGTAGAGTAGACAGAGCTCTTTTGTAACATTAACTTTATAGCCTTCTGCACGGTGCACTGTTCGCTTTTTTGCTTCGGCAGCTTCTGGGGCGTGGAAGCCTCAGATTATGAAGTAGCAAAGTATAGGCGTGTCCCTGAAGCATTGTTTCCACTTTGGAAAGGATTTAAAATACAATGGATTTTATAACTTTCCTTTCAAGGAAAACATAAAATTTGTGGAACATAAAAATTTCCAGAGATAGGGAAAGCACTTAACAAAATGACTGGGGAGAATTTGTACAAGATGGAAAAATGGGAGACACCAGCAATGCATTCCCCTGGAGAATTTGTATAAAGGACCAAAATTTACTTAACATAATTTCATTTGGAACAAATTAATTCCTTTATCCCTTCCACTGTAGAGAATTTTCCCCCTTTCCTTCCCAGGAAAGGCCCCATGCATTGGAACAGTTCTTCCAGTATTGCGAATGACTGTGGAGGAGCAGATGGAAAGGATCAAGAGACACCAGCAGGCTTGCCTGAGAGAAAAGAAGAGGGGACCAAACATTGTTGGTGCCGCAGATCTGTCCCCTTCACAAAGCCCAAAGAGACTGGCACCCCCCATGTTTGAGTTCTTCCAGTATTGCTGTATAAGACGGTGGCCGAGGGGTTGGTTTCATATCAAAGGACTGGAGGAAACTGGGACTGAATTTCAGGGTGTAGGTAGTTTGGGAAGGGAGTTTCTCTGACTTCCAAACAGATGGATCTTTCCTTCCGGGGAAAATCGGGAAGGCTTCCGGTTGGAACACGAGTTGTCTAAGTCTGTAGTTCCCAAACTGTGCACTGTGGCACCCCAGGGAGCTGCCTAAACCTAGCCAGGGGTGCTGTTAGAATCATCTCCTCCTTCCTTCTCCCTCTCACAAAATACCAGAACTAGGGGACATCCACTCAAATTGAGAGCTGGGAGAGTGAGAGCAGACAAAAGAAAAAAAAATTACCCAGCGTGTTGTTCATTTGTGGAACTCCCTACCACAGGATGTGGTGATGGCATCTGGCCTGGATGCCTTCATGGAGGAGAAGTCCATCACAAGTTACAAACCATGATGGAGATGTGTAATCAACAGGCTTAAAACCGGGGTACTTCAAGGGCCAGATGCAGGGGGTGGTATCAGGAGATAGAGATCTAGTCTCATGCGCTCCCGGACGCATCTGGTGGGGCCACTGTGAAATACAGGAAGCTGGACTAGTGAGCCTTTGGCCTGATCCAGCATGGCTCTTCTTATGTTCTTATGCTCCTTCTCCCCTCCACACCCCACCCCAAAATACTGTATTGGGGAGCAAAGGTGAGGCAAAAAAAGTATGGGAAGCTCTGACCTAAGTGGATTTCAGTACCTTAAAAAGTGGACTTAGAGAGCAATGTGTCATCATGCTTTTGAAGAAACCTGGAGAATATCAGCAGTCCCCCCCTCCTGTTTCTCTTTCCTTTTTGAAGGAAGGTACCTATTTAACACTGCACTTTTTCTAAATGTTTGGAGGGAATCTGTTGCTTACCTTTTAACCCTCCTTTGCTTATGCGCCTGCAAGTTAATAACGGCTACTCTCGGGCACTGAGGGCAGTTTCCTTTGAGCTATTTCACCCTCGTGATTCTACGTGACATCTGTGTCTTGATCAGTTTTGTGGATTAAGGACAGCCGTGTGTAGTTCTTCGTTAACGAACAGTTTTCTTCGTAGCTGTTCTTGCTTTGTTCAGGATTGTATTTCTTCTTCCCACAGAACCAAAGGAAGGATGACTTTGTATGCATTCCTAAGGAATTAGAGTATGTCAGAGTGAATAGTTTGGGCCGAAGCCATCAGCATTGTTCAGAAGAGATGTCGTGGCTGAAAGAAAATGATCAAGCAAATGAATATAATTCTGATTTTGTTACACAGGTAACCTTTTCTCCTCAGTGCAAGAAATTATTAGCGTAATCTTTGAGGGACCGTGTCTGAAAATGCTGGGCAAGCCACACATACGCCACACACTGCATTATTACTTCTTCGTTGTGGCCTCTGTAAAGAATCACCAACAGGCTATTCTGCACATGTGTAGAATCAATCACTCAGAACCTTCTAGATCTGAGATTTTGACCTGGTCGCTCTTTTTACTGTAGAGGCTGGCGGGGGTAGAGGCTAATGAGGATGATGATTTTCAAAGCACACTGAAGCAAAACATGCCTGGTTTTGCCTTTTTGATGTCATTTTCTATCTTTTGGTCTCTCTAAAATTATCTGAGCTCCATTATTCAATCCTAGGTTTAAAATTAGATGGACCAAAATGACAGTGAATGGAGAGATTAAACACAGGGTAAAACAGTAAAATTAGTATAATTTGATAAACAAGTTTCTGTCTGCTTTCTTCTTCCACTCCGTATTACATGTAATTGCAGTCTGCAACATTTGTCATTCAAATTCCAGTTGCCGAACAGGGAGAGTCCGCAGTCACCAGATGGGTTGGACCCCGAGGAGGGAAATCTTGAACATAGCCTTGAAAAGCCCATAGAAGTAGGAAAGACAAGAGATGCGGACAGCAGGTAAAGTCAACCTGGGCTATTAGAAGCAGCAGACATTTGGGATTTTGACGTAAAACCCGCAGTTGATCCGAAATAAGATTCCGTGTTTCCTAACTGGAGAGGGCAGAGATTCTGTGAAGATTCTCAGTCATCCAGGTGAATTTATCTGGAAGTTGAGTCATGGCAACTGGACTTCTTTTTCTTGAGAGATTGAAACGTTTCACTGCTCATTCAAACAGCTTTGTCAGTCTATTTGGATGAGCAGCGAAACCTTTCAGTCTCTCAAGAAAAAGAAGTCCAGTTGCCATGACTCAACTTCCAGAGAGGGCAATGATCCAGCTCTTCCCTGCAGCTATCCCCTTATTTTGTAAAAGAGGATTCCGGCTTTGGTTTTACTCTTCTGAGCCGGTGCTTCTAGTTCTCAAAAAACGACTACAAATTACAGACCAGCCTACACTGCACAGCATGCTTTAGTTAGTTTTCTTCGAGTTTAAAGTGTTTGGATTCCCCTCCCCCCGAACTTAGAAACTAGATGATGAAATGCATTGTCTTCTTTTGAGTAATTAAGTGGTTCCATTGACATTAAAACATGCTTAGGCTACTGCAGACCATTTATTTGTTGCATTTTAAAAAAACCCGAATTTTCAGCCCTTCAAGGTCTGGAATTATGATGTCTCCAGTTTGGAAACAGCGATGTAATAGCGCAAAGGCTGGGGACTGCGCTTGCATCGTGCCGCCCTCAGGCCATATCCTAGAGTAAATGTCCTCAATGAATCAAGACAAATAAGGCTGAAAGAAATTCAGTTTGAAACAAAACTCTCTGACCATGCGATGTCAGAGGCGGATCACCCCATGAGGTTGTTTTGCCTAGCTTTTCTTCCTAGGCGTTTTTTTCCAGGTCAGTTGGACAGGGCTAGCGTTTGGCCCACAGCTCAGCAAAAAACGCCCCTGCTGTCCCAACACCTACTGTCTGTAGCTCATTCCACTTCCAGGAAGTGAAAAACAAGACTAGGAACCAGAGAAACTTCTGTGCTCCTGTAAAACCTCCCCCCCCGTGCCCAGCAGTTGATTCCTATTTAGCGGTGTGATTGGGAAGGAATTTAAGGACTGGGATGTCTTATAAACGGCCTGTTACTGCTGCTATTGTGGGTACATGCCATCAAGTCCGCTCCAACTTACGGGGACCCTATGAATGCAAGATCTCTAAAATGTCCTGTCCTCAACAGCTCTGCTCCACTCGTGCAAACACAGTCCTTTTATAGGACTGTGTGTGTGTGTGTGTGTGTGTGTGTGTGTGTGTGTGTGTGTGTGTGTGTGTGTGTGTGTGTGTGTGTGTGTGTGTGTGTTGTGTTGTTACAGTCGTGACCGACTCTTTGTGACCCCATGTCCATGGAGTTTTCTTGGCAGGAGTACTGGAGTGGCTTGCCATTTCCTACTCCAGGCGCCTACAGCACCTGGTATTCCCTGGTGGTCTCTCATCCAAGTACTAACCAGGGCCGACCCTGCTTAAGCTTCCGAAATCAAGCGAGATCGGGTGTGCTTAGGGCATCTAGGCAGCTTTTATAGACCTCTATTGAAGTGCTATTCAGTATCAGCGAACCTCATTAGAAGTTAGAGGAAACGCTAAACATAGATGTTTCCTCTCAGCTTGAAGGACGATGCCCCGGTAGAAAACCACAAACCTGACAGCAGCACTGAAGAGAGCGAAGACACCAGCGTTCAAGAACAGCAGGAAGATGTGCTGTCTTCTTTTGAGATGCCAGCCCAGACGTCAAGAGGAAACGCAACAACAGCAGGTGCAATTTAGTATAGGTAGTGCTGAATCAGTGCTTCTGAATGCAAAGTTAGTTGCACCAAAAAGTCCCACTTCTGCATGAAAATAAATGAATAAAAGAAGTAGAAATTAAGGGGCTTTCCAGCACAGACCCATGGTGTCATATTTATTTAGGGCTGATGGGAGTAACAGGTAACAAAAAATAGGAATTTTTGCCCCCAAAGAGTAGAATTTCATCTCAGTACCAAAGGATTCTCCGTTTTTTTTTTTTGTACTGGCTGCCTTTTTTTCCAGTTATTTTCTGGGACACACTTAAGATCAGATTTGATCTAATCTGATCCCCTATGAGGATGTTCTGATCCCTCATGAGGAAAGTCTACAGCATTTGGGGCTCTTTAGTCTGGAAAAAAAGGCGACTGAGGGAGGGTATGATTGAGACATACTAAATTATGCAGGTCATGAGTAAAGTGGATAGAGGGAAAATCTTCTTCCTCTCATAAAATACCAGAACTAGGGGACATCCACTCAAACAGAGGGTTAGGAGAGTGAGAACAGACAAAAGAATTTTTTTTTACCCAGCGTGTTATTACTCTGTGGAACTCCCTGCCACAGGATGTGGTGATGGCATCTGGCCTGGATGCCATCAAAAGGCGATTGGACAGATTCCTGGAGGAAAAGTCCACCACAGGTTACAAACAACGATGGAGATGTGTAATCTCTAGGCTTAAAACCAGAGTACTTCAAGGGCCAGATGTAGGGGAGTGGTATAAGGAGACAGAGATCTAGTCTCATGCGCTCCCAAACGCATCTGGTGGGGCCACTGTGAGATATAGGAAATTGGACTAGTTGGGCCTTATGTTCTTAAGAAAATAAGAAGAGCCCTACTGGATCCAGCCAAGGGCTTCTTGTGTCTCCCACCAGATGCTTCTGGGAGCTCACGAGACCACTAGATACCTATCTCCTGATGCCATTCCCCTGAGTCTGGCATTTTGAGGTAGCCTTCTTTTAAACCTGGTGATAACAACTGTCCCCATCATGGCTTGAAGCCTGTGATGGAGTTTTCCTCCATAAATCTGTGCAATCCCCATCTAGATCAGATGCCATCACCACCTCCTGTGGCAAGGAATTCCACTGACTTACTTGACTTTAGAGTGACTTGAGTCTTCTTACAATAAGCTGTAGCTTGACTATATAACTTGGTTTTCAGCCTCCAATCTCTGAAGCATTTTTATCACTACGTTAAGTTACCCTTAAGTTACAATTTGTCAGGGAGGCCTCTTTTCACTCAGTGCTGACCCTATAGCTAACGGCAAAAAGTTCTCTGTTTCCCTTGAAGGCAGTGGTATCTAAGCTCTGGCCCTCCAGATGTTTTGGACCACAACTCCCACAGTTCTTTGTCATTGGCAAGCTAGGCTTGGAATTCTGGGAGTTGCGGTCCAAAACATCTGGAGGGCCGAAGTTTGGGTACCACTGCTTGAAGGGTTTGCTGCTTAACTAGCTATGTCTGGGAATCAGACCTTTCCCCAGATTCATTTAGTTATGCCTGCCCAGTGACAGAGAAGGATATTTTGTTTCTAGCGGCTTGCCCCAAGAATAAACAAAGACCTCCATCTCTTTTGCAGCTCTCCCGGCTTCTGCGGAAACTATTCATGGCTGACTTTGCAAAAATGGACTGATGGAAATTTGAAGATCTTGTACAGTCAATTTTATGAAAAGTCATCGTTCTGATGCTTTGGGTCACACAGCATCCTTCTCCTCACTTCACGGAAAATGTTTATTCCAAGAGAGCTTTAAATACCCCCAAAAAAACGGTCAACTCTTGGAGGTTGTTCTTCTGACACCAGCCCGCTGCTGCGAATTCCATCCCCATTGCGAAGACTTCGTTTTTTTCATGCGCGGCCTACAATCAGAACCTCCACTGATGGGTTTCCCCTGGTGTGTGGTTTTTATAATTATGACTTCAGTTAAGTTTGCTTTCTTTTGAACCTTGTTCATGGGTTATTTTTTTACCTCATTTCTACTTTTTAAAAAGATCACATATTGTTTTCAACTTCCCATTTGTAAATGTTCATTCCCTATTTAAAATGTGCCATTTTAAAAAAAAAAAAATTCATGCCGAGTTAAGGTGTGCCCTACTCCTGCTCTATAATTATTTCTCGGTCAAGTTGCAACGTCAGCTACTGCCATACTGTTGTTGTCAACAGATACATGAATGTTAGTGTTTACTTTTTTCTTTCTTTTAAAAAAAAAACTATATATATATATGAAGGGTTAGGGATCTTGAGGTACTGGGTTCTTCCTCGGATGGAATAGGGTGTGTACAGCAATAAGCAGGTCTTCTGTTCCCAGTTAAGTTTGTGTACAAATGTAATTATGTTCATTGTGTATATATTATACAATGAGCACAACCAATGTAAGTATAAGAAGCCACTTAACTATGGTTCAAATGCAAAATGTTCATATCTCATTTCTTTTATATCATGTTATAAATAAATGTTGATGTTCTTAAATGCATGCATGTTGTTTCCTCCAAGAAGGAAAGCGTTAACGTGGCGAAGGACTTGCGTTTCACTTTTGTAAAGTTCAAACATGAAGGGGGTCGCAGATGGCATCCTTCCGGTCGAACTCTGCCACCCACACACTACACAGTTATAGCACTTTGATAACACTGTGACCACCAAGGCTCTATCCTATAAAACCCTGTGACTAGTAGCCTGGTGAGGTAGGTATATTATCTGCAAGGGAGCTGTTGTTCACACACATGCATGCCCGCAATCACCAAGGCACTCTTAACAGGGAACTCCAAGTACCAAGCTGACCTTGAAGTTGGCAGCTAATAATATTTAACTGCTGTAACTACAGTAGGACCACGGTATCCGTTGGGGATTTGTTCCAAGTTTTCCCGTGGATAACAAAAAAACATGGATGAGAGAAAACACCAACTCCCCCCCCCCAACTGCTGTTTGTCACAGTAGCTCGCTTTGCGTCTGCTGAATTATTTATCTAATTTTTTACTCTGCCAACCATGGATAACTGAATCAGTGGTTAATGAATCAGTGGATAAGGGGGTCCTACTGTACTACTACTTTGTTCATCAGGAGCAATTCAGTGGGGCTTTCAGAATGGAGAGATCAGCCAATGGCATGCTGTCATTCCCTAGTAGACACCTAAATGTGTTCACCATTCTCACATTTTTGGGGAGAAGCGGAGATTCTTTCTACTGCTACAGTTTGGATACACTGCTGATTTCATTACAGTGGCACCTTGTATAAAGGAATTAATTCATTCCAAATGAAATTATGTTAAGCAAATTTTCCTTTATACCAATTTCCCATAGGAATGCATTGAAAATGGAGTAACCCCTAATCGCAACCATTTTTATGTTGTATGGATTTGCCCCATAGGTGATTCTGTTAAACAAATTTCCCCTATCTCCGGAATTTTTTATGTTGTACAGATTTTATGTTATACAGTTTGTTATACAAGGGTCCACTGTATTTCATGTTCACATTTTACATGGTTTAGAACTTCTGCCGGATGTCAGAATCATACATTGTGCAAAAGCTACCCTGTAGTATGACTCAAAGGTGATTAAACCTTCATCTTTTCCCCCTCAGCCCTTCCTTTTCTGTGGTAAAGATGGCAAATGATCCAGTGAAAGCTTTTGCCTGGACCCAGTGTTACATCTTTGGCAGGTTTTATTGACCAATATCAACTGTTATCAATATTCACAGAGGGCAAGACATGGGATCAAGTTACAGGAAACCAGATTCCAGCTGAATATCAGGAAAAGCCTAACTGTTAGAGCAGTATGACAATGCAACAAATTACCTCAGGAAGTGAGCCATTTGTAGTGAGCCATTTGTAGGATGTGCTTTATTTGGACTCCTGCCTTGAGCAGGGAATTGGACTCAATGGCTTTCACAGACAGACCAATTCCCACTCCAGTGTTCTGTAATTCTAATTTAATAGGCCAAGCTGCACCAAGGATAGGAGAGTTGTCTTTACAGAAGCAGTTTTGGAGCACAAAGCAGCACAAACACAAAAGAATTGCCTATTTTCTAAAGAGGAATATTTCCAGGGCAACAGAACAAAGCGAGTGTTAAAATAGAATGTCAGAGGCAGAAGGCAATCTTGAAGCAAAAGACTGATGAACCATATTTTATGCTGGAACAATAATCACGGATGTTAACCACTGAAGGTCAACAGGAGAGGGACTCCTTTTTAAGAGGAGTCATGGTCATCTACTCAGCACAGTCACCCCCCCCACACACACACACCAATCGCGGGGGTTAGGGACCCACCCCACCCGCGAGGCATGAAAATCCGCGATATGCGGAAGTGGGTGGGGTGCGGCCTGGGGGCAATCGTGCGCCTGTCCAAGGCTTCGCGGGGGAGTGCAGGGGGGCAGCGCAGAGCGATCCAATTGCCCCACGCCGCCCCCCACGCGGCTCCGAGGCTTCTTGGAAGAGCGCGGGGGCGGCGCGGAGCGACCCGATCGCCCCCTGCCATCCCACCGCGCGGCTCCGAGGTGCAGGTACTGCGATCCCGCGATATAGTGGGACCGCAGTACATGAACCGCGAAATGGCCGGGCGGGGGGTGACTGTACGTATTTTTAAATACAGAAAAGGTGCCTTCTGGCTCAGCATTGGCTGCTTGCTAGAGCCGATCAAATCTATTGCGATAGTATGGCTGTTTGCAAAGTTGGTTCACTCATGAAGGGGAGGCAGCTGAAAGTTCAAGGACAAACCTCAGGCACTGGGGGGGGAGATTGGGGAGGATACCTCTGAAAAATGCCTAATGAGGACCAAATACCTTCACAGGGCAGATAAGGCCTCCTGGGTTGTTGATGATGGAATAATTAGTAGGGAAGAGAGTGTAGATTCCTACACAGAGCAAAATTTGCTGCTGATCCCCTACATTCCAGAAAAGGAACAAAACCGAATTCAAGAGGCCTGCTAGATCAAACCAGAGGGTCTACTTCACCCAGCATTTCTGCTCACCTGACAGCTGAACAAGAGGCCCAGGGCAACTCACCAGCAAGGTATCGCCGCGTGTTTCCCATAAACTGAGGAGCACACTGCCTCTAATATTTGAAATAATTGCCAGTGGTGGGCAATCCTGCATGAATTTATCTCAATGAGATTTAGAGTGCATGCTGTCAAGGCCTTTCTGACCTATCGCGTGGCAACTGTTCCTGGGATTTATGTTGTTTGTTGTTTCAACTTACACCCCCACACACATGTAATAAAGCACTCTGGGTGGTTTCCAACCTAATTATTCAAGCAACACTTTGCCCACCCACTCGCCTGCAAGGTGGCTACTCATTTTACTAGCCTTGGAAGGATGGGAAGCTAGTCAACCTTCAGCCGGCTACCTGCCGGCTACCTGAATCCATCAGGATTCAGCTCAGATTGCGAACAGAGGCTGGGCTGCGGTACTGCAGCTTAACCACTGGGCCAGTGGCAGTGAATTCCACATTTCACTCTTTGTGAAGAAACCAAACCCTTCCTTGTGTCTGTCCTGGAATGCCCATCCTGATGCTTCAATTGATGTCCCTATAGCTTTAGGACTGCAGAGGTGGAAGGCACCGTATGGATCATTGAGTCCAGTCCCTGGAAAGAGACCTTCACGTTGTATTGGAACGTTGGTGTGCACCCTGAATCATTTTGATCACCATTTTCTGCACATTTTCCATCTTTACAATATTCTTTTCAGCCAGTTCACTCACAAAACCATTTTAAAACACAATCTATTTTTCAGTTATTTGGGCATGCTTTCATTTAGCTACCTGCAGTGAATCCACTGAAGATGAAAATTGCTTGAAATACCCAAGTGTCCCAGGGGGCTTCCCTTTAGAAATTTTTGGAAAACTACTGTCTATGGTTCTGGACAGACTTGTAACTTATCTTTGCTTCTGGACGTGTCCTGGCGCCTTCAAACCTCATATTGATAGCCTTTGGACAGACACTTTCTAGTCTTTGCAAAAGATCAGTAGCCTTTTTTATTTCACAAAGGCCTTTCTTTTTCCCCTGTCACTTTGTTAAAGTTCCTCTTCATCCTGGTCTCTTTAGCGTACTTAACGCTTAGGCTTATGACAGCAAAAAAGAGCTTTAAATATCCATATTGTGAAACTTGGCCTTCTATAAAAGCTAACATAGGTTGCCCTGATCCTTCCAGTATGTAATGACTTTTTTATTAATTCCCACATGCTGTATAGAAGGGAGAACTGTTTTTCCCCCAGTGAGTGATCTATTCTACTGGGATATAATGGCATACACAGCCAACAGAGGTTTATGGTCTTCACAATCAATGACCTTCTTTCCATCTGGCAAATTGGAAATAACTGGCCAATCAATTCCTTTCATAACCTATCTGGATGCATGTCATCCTTGTTCAAAAGGCAGAGAGAGAAAACCAAATTCCTAACAGGAATTCCTGGAGCTGTTTTGTTCTCTCTTGGTGATTCATTTGCAGAATGTACAAAGCCAAAAAAAAAGCAACCAGAAGGTTTTTAAGTAGGAAGTTGTTTTTGGAACATCAGCATTAATTTATTCCACAAGGAGCTGACTTTTTGGGACACAGGGAAAGGGTGAAACGCACATATAGCCCTACCAATTAGATCAGAATAAGTTAATGTGTTGATTGGCATCTTCTGTTATACAGCCACTCCTCACTTAACAATCCACCTGTTTAATGACCACTCAGACTTACAACCAGCAGCGGCAGCAACCAAAGCTGCCACCACCACCACCACCACATCCTAATGGCTGCCTCAGGAAGAACCTGCTGTTCCAGCCCACAGTGCCTGGGCCAAAGTGTTGAGCCTGAACTTGTCAGCAGCTCAGAGGGGAGGACGCAGTTCCACGGAGCCCCCTCTTCATTCTCGTCCTCTGGGCATTCATGTGAACATCATAATGCCTCTGCTAGGGAGGAGAATTACCCAAGCGGTGGGCCGAATATCAGCGACCTCCATCTCTATTTTCCCTCCTTTTTCTTCAGCTTCTCCCTCGGTTTCACAGAGAGCCACCTCACCCTGGCCTTCTACTCAATACTTAGCCTGCTTTCATGGAGGGCAACTCAACAAACCACAAGACATTTGCCTTATGCTCCTCACTTAGCAGGGGCATGGTGGCTCAGTGGGCTAATGCTTCCGAAAACTGTTGGCGGCAAAGTTGGCAGTCGGCGGTTCGAATCCCAGGTGCCATGCAGCAGAGTGAGATCCTGCTGATAGTCCCAGCTCCTGCCAACCTAGCAGTTTGAAAGCATGTAAATGCAAGTAGATAAATAGGTACCGCCATAAAAAGCGGGAAGATAAAACAGTGTTGGAGAGAGATGAATGACACCATTGGACGGTGTCATGGATGCAACCAATATGGATTTGACCAAACTCCAGGAGGCAGTGGAAGTACCTGCTCTCTGGAGGTGAAAAATTTCTGATGCGCATGTAAAGCAGTGAGTGCCGGGCTCTCCGCGCCTTGTGTTTGTTGTTGTTTTGCTCCCCCGCCCCGCCCCTTTAAGAGATCTTAAGAGACTGGAATGCTTCCTGGAGCAGAGCGAGACGGCAGAACGGAGGTGAGCCGGCATTCTTTTCTCCCTTTTTTTTCTCCCTCCCCTCCTGACATATCCAGGGAGTGCGGAGGGGTGGGGACACAGGAAGAGCGACAAACCCCCAAGATCTCTGGTCCGAATTTAAGTGGCCAGCGGATCTTAGGGGTCGTGTAAAAGCGCTGTCAGACTTGCAAGAAGTGACATGAGCTCAGGCCCACAAGTATCCATGGCTAAGTGGGGATTCACATCCATGTCTCTTAGTCCGTCGCTATCCATTATGCCACACTGGGTATCACATTTACAAAACAGTGCTGCTTATATACTGCCCCATAGTGCTTAAAGCAATCTCTGGGTGATTTACAGCTTTAATGATGCAGACTATGCATTGACCCCATGCCAGTGAACTGGATTCTCAATTTACCTACCTCGAAAGGATAGAAGGTTGAATGAACCTCAAGTTGACCACCCGAACTCAGGATGAAACTCAGATTGTGAGCAGACTTTTTGCTGCAGTACTACAGTTTAACTGCTATGCCACAAGGTTTCTTTTTTATAGTCTAATGTGTCTAAATCAGGGTTTCTCAAACTGGTACCCTTTATACATGTTGAACTCCACTTCCCATCTCCCAAGCCAACATGTGTCTTTTGATCATAGAATCATGAAGTTAGAAGGAGCTTCTGAGACCATGAAGTCCAGCCCCAAGTTCAATGCAAGAATACAAATCAAAGGATAGCTGCCAGGCGGTTGTCTATATTTATCTTGAATGCCTCCCGTGTTGGAGCACTCATCACCTCTCCAAGTAACTGGATCCATTTCTGTACTGTTCAGGACGGTGAACAGAGGTCCATATCATTTTATCTTCACAAAATGTAAGCCAGCTCTTGGACTAGCACTGTTGAGGTCAGGGCAGTATCTTTAAGTCTTGCATAGCTTAATTTAAACAAAAACAGCCAGCTTGTAGCCGACTGAGTTAGGGGAAATTTTGGGCATAATTGTAGCTTGCAGGAGGAGCTTCCATTCTTAACCCCTAAATCCAAAAGATCAATAGCCACTGGCACAGTTAGTTACGGTCTGAAAATATTAAAAATATATATTTTTAAAAATCCTAAAAATATATATATTTTAAACTGAAGTTACCAGACCTGGCCACTAGAGGGAGCAAGAGATCATTCTACTACAGTACTGTAGTGTGTTTGCTTCTAAATTATCATTGGATATAATCCACGTTTTTCAACATCCACAGGGGAGGGACTTAAAATTTACTGCTTCCAAAGGGCAGAAGGGATGAAAGCCCTCATCTCTTCCCCTCCAACAGCAGCATAATCCGGTTTAGCAAAACCCAGCCACTGAAAACACCTGCAACACATCTAGTTTGCTTCTTACAAATCATCCATGAGCAAAGGTGATCACTGCATGGCCTTGGGCCAATCCCATGTCAGCCTGCTTCACATGATAGTCCGCGCATGATGCAGGCTCAGCTGAAATCAGTGGGCCTCGCTGACATTCTAACTGGTATACAGCAGGTTCCTTCCTTCCACACCTTGAAAGTACAATTCAGTATATGCAGATTTAAACACTTGGAGCAAACCTGATTTCACTGGAGCCAAAGCATGGTGAGGCCTGAACCTGATTTGACCTGTTCATGAATGAAGGTTTCTTAGTGGTCCCTTAGTGGTTCTCCCCTTTGTCCTGGATGGGGCATCTGTAGACAAGCATATAAAAAGTATGACGTCTGAACTCTGATCACTAGTCCATTCTTCAATTACAACTCCCAGACCTCAAGAACTATTCTCCTACCCAATGCCACAGCTTTTGTATCTGGATCTTTTTTTGAGATATAAATTGAACCTGAAACCTTCTGCATACAGACCATCTCAGGAGCCACAGCGATTGGGTTCTCTCTCTGTCCCCACTCCACCCTTAGGTCCGTGCTGGTTTATAAAGCCTCAAGAGAAAAATCTGGGTCGCTGCATCAAGCAATCAAAAGACTGAGAATCTTACTGTGGGGCAGTTGGCAACATCCAGAATTCCCTTATGCTGCCTCTTGTCCCAAGCAAAGTCTTTCCAAGCTTTGAAAGTTGTGTCTTTAGGGCACAGATGTCTTTGTAAAACATTTGCCAGGGCCCTTCACCATTTGCACTTTTAATTATAGCAAGGGAATGTTTCCAACACATTTCAGCAAGGATGCTCAATTTGTTCAGGGAGTGAAATGGTTATGCAAAACAAGGCATTCTCTAAAGTGTCTTTAGGGTACAGGTTCCTGCTCTCTGTGATTCCCATTGTGCCCCCTATTAGAAACACTGGACTTCATCATTCATAGTGTTCCTTCCAGCCCTGCAGTTCTGCTGCTATATGTGTGAAGATTCTCAGCCATCCAGGTGAGTTTACCTGGAAGTAGAGTCATGGCAACTGGACTTCTTTTCTTGAGAGACTGAAACGTTTCACTGCTCATCAAACAGTGAAACCAGGTGGCTTGAGAGAGGGGGTCAGGGAAGCCATTTGTGTGTTTATTGAAAACCCTCTCAAAAAAAGGTGGGGGACTCAGGCACAATCTGACTGCTGCTTATCAAGCAGCCCTTGCTTCAATCCCCAGACAAATCAGAAGCGCTTCACACCTCCACCAGCAAGGCCATAGCTAACGACCCCTACTTAATGGGAAAGGTTGCATAGGTGGGACTGTCACACACCCTAGGCCAGTGATGGCGAGCCTTTTAGAGATCGAGTGCCCAAACTGCAGTTCAGAACCCACTAATTTTTTTTTTTTTTTGCAAGGGCCAATATAGCAATTTAACCTGAATGCTGGTGACTGTGAAGGGACGATGTCGGGTGCCCACAGAAAGGGCTCCGAGTGCCACCTTTGGCACCCGTGCCATAGATTCAACACTGCCCTCGGCCATTATCCACCTCACGAGCCTATTCAGATCATGGTCCATCTAGGAACCTCTTCAGGCAATTGTCGACTTAACAAGCCTATCAGGCCTTTGTCCAATTTATGAGCCTATTCAGAGCAGGGGGGATATGAAATTAGGGTGAACTATAAAATGGAGGACTCGCCACTAACCTTCCTCAGGCTGACGAAGCTGCTTGGATGAGCAGTGAAACGTTTCACTCCAGTTGCCATAACTCAATTTCCAGTGCTAATATTAGCACTATATATATTATTGCTATATTTTTTGTCAGGTGAATGGCCCAAAGTTTGTTACTTATTTGATTTATATACCACCCATCTGACCAAAGGTCACTCGGGGTGGTTTACAAAGAGGGAACATAAATAAATACTTCTGAACAAGTATCAGGTTGTATGTCTTTGTGTATGCTGAGAGGGAAAAATCCATGGGTGTGTTGGGAAATGAGAGATTACTGGAACAGCAGGAACAAATTTTGATGCCTTGATCTGATAACAAAATTAAATACAGTGGACCCTTGTATAACAAACAGTCTGTATAACATAAAATCTGTACAACGTAAAAAATTCCAGAGATAGGGGAAATTTGCTTAAAATAATTGCCTATGGGGAGAATCTGTACAACATAAAAATGGGATTACTCCATTTTCAATGCATTCCTTGGGGAATTTGTATAAAGGAAAATTTGCTTAACATAATTTCATTAGGAACGAATTAATTCCTTTATACAAGTTACCACTGTATCCCTTTTTGTTTGCTGACACCCCCCCCCAAAAAAAATAGGAAGTGCAGCATGGCCTTTCCTTTGAAGTCACAGATACTTGCTTTTCTTTCATTTGTCAGTGCAGAAGACTGCCTTCTTCTGTGTAGGCTTTCTGATTTTCCAGTTTTCAGGCCAGATTGGAAAACTCTCCAGTGTTCTATTTAGACTTTTGTGGGGAAACTGTGCTTCTTGCTTATGTTAAACCTCTCCAGGAAGTACCTATGTACCAAAAAGCAATGATAATCTGCTTCTTGTTCGTTTCCTACCACATTATAGGCAGCCAAATGGCTATTTTAACTATTCTCTACGGGTTTGAAGTCAAATGTCCTCCTTTCTGCTCTGATTTACCCATTCATTTTATTTTGAATGATCAGCAGTAACAATCTGTAACTTGTATTGTGGGCCGGAAGCTAGTTTTAGGACAGAACATGGTGAGACATGATGATTTTCCAGTAGTCAAGGGCATCAGACAAGGGTGCATTGTATCCCCTTATCTGTACAATCTGTACATGGATCATATAGAAAGCCAGACAAGAATCATAGGAAGGAAAAGTGAAAATCAATTGGAGAAATATCAGTAATTTAAGATATGCAGACAACAAAATTTTAACCGCAGAAAACCTCAATGACTTGAAATGACTTTCATTGAAAGTGAAAGAGGTGCCAGTGGAGCACTGTAGTTGAATGTTTGGAAGATACAAATCAAGACTACAGAAGAGCTACACAAATTTAATGTTTACAATGAAGAATATGAAAGCTGACACAAGAAAAAAATATTTGTTTGAAAAATGTGTGTGAAGATTCTCAGTCATCCAGGTGAGATTATCAAGGAGCTGAGTCATGGACTTTTTTTCTTGTGAGATTGAAATGTTTCACTATTCATGCACGTAGCTTCTTCAGTCTGAGAAAGATTGTTAGGAGACGTCCAATTTATTCTTCACCTTGGTTGCACTTCACCCTGGTCTGAACAGGCTCCTTATGGGCAGGGGTGTATGAAAGTCACACTACTGCACCCCTTCCCAACACTCATTAAGCAGGTCACAAGCAGCGGCTTTCCTGGTGGAAGTGTAAAGTGGTCCGGAATTTCTGGGGATACCGTAGAAGATGAAAGGGCAGCATGACTTATTCTGGAGGAGAACTTGGTGAATACCCTGGACTGCCTGAAACACAAACCAATGGGTCCCAGATCAGATCAAGCCTGAACTATTTCTGAAGGCAAAAATGTTGAAAGTGAGGTTGTCCTACTTTGGGCACATTATGAAGAATCGGGATTCTCTGGAAAAGACAACAGCATGAGAAAAGAGCAAAACCCCATAAGGGACGGATTGACTCTCTAAAGCAGTGGTTCTGAACCTTCAGTCGCCAGATGTCCTTGGACTACAACTCCAAGAAATCCTAACTAGCATAGCTAGCAGTGAAGGCTTCTGGGAGCTTTAGTCCAAGAACCTCTTGGGACCCATGGTTGGGAACCATTGCCATAAAGGAAGCACAGACTCCATTTTGCAAGAGCCAAGCAGGGCGGTTGAGGACAGGACATTTTGGAGATTCCTTCATCATAGGATCACAAGTCTGAGGTGAGTTGACACTGCATAACAAAAACACCAATCTGCACTTTTCATTTCTCATAATATGGCCAAAGCATTCTGTCGCTCTGCCCTTTAAAGGGTTCATGGTTTCTTGGTCTCTATCCATTCCCCTTTATATTTTTACTAATGACGCATGATGACAATGGTGAAGAAGGAAGACAACAATTGTTTACTTTGTTAGTGTGTGTGTGTGTGTGTGTGTGTGTGTGTGTGTGTGTGTGAATGCACGGGCAGGCGTGTATTTAAAAAGCACTATTGCCTGTTGCTGTCTCAGAGAAAATGACTTAATCCTGGCCTATTTCCAGTTTGTGGGCTGAGGAGATTAGGGGCGATGGCAGAAGAAAATGAAGGGAGAGCTTTGGCTTGGGGGTGGGCTGGGCTGGGCTGGTTGGATGGATAAGGAACACCAACCAAAGGGGCCAAAAGGACTGAGGTAGCCTTTCAACCGCCTCTGCAGCTGTTGCTCTCCAGCAGTTTTGCATCTTGCCTCCCTCCCCCTCCACCTCCCCCTCCCCGCCTCCACCGCTTTTGTCCTCCTCCTGTTTCCCATTGTCCACCCACTTGGAGGAATGAAAGCTGTTTGTGTGCTGATGGTTGACAGCAGGGCATCCTGCATAGGCATGCAGATGGACTCCCAGGAGCGCAGATCCTGCCACAGCCTGAGGAGAAGGCACAATAGAAGGCCAGGATGACTGTCAGCTGGCCTCCAGGAGCTGACAAAAGATGGATGCCAGTTGGTGTTATTTTGGTTTTTTTTGTTGTCAATGGTGTGTGTGTGTGTGTGTGTGTGTGTGTGTGTGTGTGTGTGTGTGTGTGTGCGTGCGTGCGTGTGTGTGTGTGTGTGTGTGTGTGTGTGTGTGTGTGTGTGAGAGAGAGAGAGAGAGAGAGAGAGTACAGTTTGGGGGAAAGGGGATGGAGGGTGGGACGGTAGAAAAGACTCCACCCGTGTCCTTACCAAATTGTCTTCTGCGTGCAAAAAGAGAACTACATCCAAACTGACCTCTGGATTTGCAGATGTTCGGCAGAGGGGGGAAAGGCACCAAAAGTTACCCACCTGGCTCTAAGAAAACAACAAGGCACTTCTGGAGGTTAAGGGGATATGCCCTGTTGTTGTTGTTGTTCAGTTGTTCAGTCGTGTCCAACTCTTCGTGACCCCATGGACCAGAGCACGCCAGACCCTTCTGTCTTCCACTGCCTCCCAGAGTTTGGTCAAATCTATGTTGGCCCTATGTACCTATTTACTATCCCAGGTTAAAGGCTTTGCCATTTCCCCTTGGCCTTTGTTAGGCTTCCAGAAGGCAGTAGAGACATACAGAAATTTCAAGTGTAATCAGATATAGAAAAGGCATGCAACGGAATAAGTTTTCTATTTCTTTCTCCCACATCCTCAAAATTGCTGTTGTTAAATACTAACACAGCTTGGGTTTCCTTTATAACTGAATAACATCCCCATCTCAAAGGCTTTGAAATATGAGGTGGTGTGTGGGAGAGAGACAGAATGCATACTATTTTTTAAAATAAAAATCCACCCATTCAGTGACAATCTGCTCAACCACTATTGAAGCCAGCTACTAGGAGCCAATAGCTAACCCCCCCCCACCCCCCCCACCCTGATAAAATGATGAAGATCTTGTGGTGCCTGGAAAATGAACAAGTTTTATTTTTTACACACTTTAATGGGCTGCATCTGAAGAAATTGACTTCACTGCATGAAGCTTCATCCCAAAAACAGAAATGCCCTTTTACTCTTTTATTATTAATTACGGCATGTGCTTTCAAGTTAATGTTGGTATATGACGACACTTCCAGAGTATTCAAGAAATGGTCAACCACTCCCTTTGGGGGGTTAGTATTTGGGGGCCACATGACTTCCCCAAGGTTACATAGACTGGCTTTTTCTCCCAAGATGCAACTTCTAACTCTGCAGGCAGGCACTCCAACTCACTGACATCTGGCTAAATTATTGTTTTAAAGTGTTCCAAAACTCTTTGCTCTCCTGAATAGTTTTGTATTGCTTTACTTGCCATTTTTTGTTATACATGTCGTAACACAGTTACCCTGGCCCTGGAAGCTATAAAGGCTGTGGTACACAAAGGGGAAAAACCATTTTCTTCTTAAACCCTTAAGTCAGGCATGTCCAAACTTCGGCCCTCCTCATGTTTTGGACCACAACTCCCAGAATTCCAAGCCTGTATTTCCAATGGCAAAGGGCTGTGGGAGTTGCGGTCCAAAACATCTGGAGGGCCAAAGTTTGGACATGCCTGCTTTAAGTCCTTGAAAGGCACCACATTTAGCTTTGACAGAGTGAAGACTTAAACATAAAAATAAGGAAGCAAACGACTTACAGGTGGTGAGAGGCAGCAGTAAACATATGTGGCCATGGTTTTCCCAAAGAAAACTGTGAGCACCATTTTTAGTGGCATTTTTCCAGGCCTCTGGAGTGAGATCTCTGGGATGTTTCTCATGATGCAGAAGGACATGTTTTCAGGCTAGGAAAAAGGTCCATAAATATCAGCTAGAAAATCTAGAAGGATAAACAGGTGAAGGATAATAGGATACCATTGCAGATGATGATCGATTAACAGTAACAAAACAGAGGTTTAAAGGTGCATACCTAATGCATTCCCTTGGAGGAAGTATTTGAGATCTAACAATCGTTTGTTTCCAGTATGTAGTTTAAAAGCTGCTTTCATAGTTATGGTCCTCAATAATACTTACCTGGAAAGAAAAGCATATTCACATGCCCCCTTGCATTCAAAATATATCCTGCATGGTGTTTTTTTTTTAATCCTCCCCCATAGAGTGTATTCAAATAAAAGCATTCCCAAAGAGGACTAGTCAGGAGGGCGTCTTTGCATGTGAGCCGAGGATTGCAGCCTTAAATGCCGCTATATTCTGTAATTATTTGCTGAGCCTGCAGTACAAGTTATTGTCTCATTTTCCCTTTTGTTTGAGAAGACTTCACCTCCAGAGCATTTGAGTCAAGAGTGGAGGCGCTCACGGCCACTGCAAGGGCTGGCATGTAAATCCAAAACAATCAGGCGTTTTTGGCTGGTAATCTGGATAGACAGACCCAAGCTTGCTTGATGAATAGGTTCACTGGGAGGTCAAGGCCGCTGACAACTGGCTGGCAGATACCTGACACCAGCAAGGCAGTGCAGGGGATCCAATTAACTCATAGGGATAAGTGGTGAGAATCCTGAAAATGGAATTTTGGGGACCGTGGCTCCCAAAAGAATGACATCTGTATGCTGATTGCTAAAACTGGCTGGTGCGTGCGTGCCACAGTTAGCATCTGGTGGGAAAGAAACACAATTGATTGTCAGTCATGGAATTTAGCAGAAGGGAGGTCCATTGGAAGTCCTCTTAAATGGCCTGGCCCTGGTCGGTGAAAGCTGATAGCATCAGTTGGGTCAAAATATGTTTTGTTCTTTTTTTGTGGGTTTTAAAAAAACATCATGCTTCTTTCAAAAAACAAATGTGGCATAGTCAAGCCACATAGGTCATGGTATCAATCTAAGCACCAGGCTGCAGTGTCTCTTTTGTATGATCTGATCCAGTGAGGAATGCTGGTACAGTTGAGCCAGAGTTTTCAGGGTGTGGTTAGAAACCCATGCTTGGGACCGGGGGAGGGATTTCCTAGAAAGAATCTCTTCTTATCAGCAGCTTGGGGCAGCTTGATATTGACAGGGCAATCAAGATCCATTAGGTTTACAAAAAGTTCTACTGCTCTTGCAGATCAAACGGGCAACACTGGCCTGTGATCTACATTAGTGATTCCCAAACTTGGGGGCCCAGATGTTCTCCGACTTAAACTCCTAGAAACCATCAGCACTTGCTGTGCTGGCCAGGAATTCTGGGAGCTGAAGTTCATGAATACTGTGGGGTTGAAAACTATTGATCTAGATCAAAGGTGGGCAAATGATGGGCCTTCTAAACCCTGGTGTTGCACTGAAGCTTTCAGCACTCTTAGATTTCTGAGCTAATACTAAGGAACTGTAGGAGCAACATCTGGAGACCCAAAGTTGGATCTTGGTGATCAAGATCAACATAATTACCAGCATTTGCAGACTATCCTTGAGAAAGTGGCTAGAGAGACTGTAATGACAATTTACTTCACAAGTGAAGGGGAAGATTTTTAAAACCCACACTGCTCAACTTTGCACAATGGACTGATTGTATGGTCTGAGTTTGGATATCATGTGCCAGTTTAATACACTAATATTAAAATTGTTACTTTCATGTGAAACAGAAAGGCTAGCCTATTTATAAATCTGAAAAGTGGTGTTTTTCTCTTTTAGGGACAGAGTACAGGGAGGATGAAAAAATAATTTAAAAATTAGTATGCATCCAGTGAAGTGTCTTTTGAGGGGGGTTCTCTTTCAGTGAATTGTATTGTTTGTTTATTTTAATTTATATACCACCCATTTTGCTAGCAGAACCACAACTATCAATCATCTGTGTTTCTACCTTGAGTCCTGCCTATTGCCATCTGCTGTTTCACAGAACTGAGAGAGAACTATTATTTCTGTGCTGACTTGTCTAATTTTGTCATCTTTGTATTTATTCATTAGATTTATATAAAGCCCATCTGACAGTGAGGCCACTAGGTGTTCTACAAGACACTGCTGGCATGTTTCTGAACATAAAAACATAAGAACATAAGAAGAGCCATGCTGGATCAGGCCAATGGCCCATCTAGTCCAGCTTCCAGAATCTCACAGTGGCCCCACCAGATGCATCTGGGAGCGCACAAGACTAGATATCTGTCTCCTGATACCACTCCCCTGCATCTGGTCCTTGAAATACCCGGTTTTGGGCCTGGAGATTACACATCTCCATCATGGTTTGTAACCTGTGATGGACTTTTCCTCCAGGAATCGCTACAATTCCCTTTTGAAGGCATCCAGGCCAGATGCCATCACCACATCCTGTGGCAGGGAGTTCCACAGACTAACAACGCGCTGGGTGAAAAAATATTTTCTTTTGTCTGTTCTTACTCTCCCAGCCCTCAATTTGAGTGGATGTCCCCTAGTTCAGGTATTTTGTGAGAGGGAGAAGAACTTCCCTCTATCCACTTTACTCATGTCCTGCATTATTTTGTACATCTCAATTATATCCCACCTCAAGCGCCTTGTTTCCAGACTAAAGAGGCCCAAATGTTTTAGCCTTTCCTCATAAGGGAGGTGCCCCAGCCCAGTAATCATTTTAGTTGCTGTCTTCTGCACCTTTTCCAGTTCCACTATGTCTTTCTTGAGATGCGGTGACCAGAATTGTACACAATACGCCAGGTGTGGCCTTACTATTGTTTTGTATAATGGCATTATAATGTTGGCTGTTTTATTTTCAATCCCCCTTTTGATAATCCCTAGCATGCAATTGGCCTTCTTCACTGCTGCCACACATTGGGGAGACACCTTCATGGAGCTGTCCACCAACACACCAAGATCTCTTTCCTGATCCGTCACGGATAACTCTGAGCCCATGAGTTGATAAAGTTTGGATTTTTTGCCCCAATATGCATTACTTTACATTTGGCTACATTAAATCGCATTTGCCATTTCGCAGCCCATTCCCCCAGTTTGGAGAGATCCTTCTGGAGCTCTTCACAATCTTCTCTTCTCTGACAAAGTTTTTTGTCACCCGCAAACTTCGCCACCTCACTGTTTATCCCTATCTCCAGGTCATTTATGAACAGATTGAAAAGCACCGGTCCCAGGACAGATCCCTGGGGCACACCGCTTTTCACTTCTCTCCATTGTGAAAATTTCCCATTGACACCTACTCTTTGTTTCCTGGATCTCAACAAATTCTCAATCCATAAGAGGACCTGCCCTCTTATCCCTGAGTGTACAATTTTCTCAGCATTCTTTGGTGAGGGACTGTGTCAAAAGCCTTTTGAAAATCCAGATAGACTATATCCACCAGTTCACCCAAATGCACATGCCTGTTGACCTTTTCAAAAAATTCTAAAAGATTTGTCAGACAAGACTTACCCTTACAGAAGCCATGCTGATTTTCTCTCATCAAGTTCTTCTATGTGTTTTAAGATTTTCTCTTGGATGAGGCTTTCCACCATCTTCCCTGGGACAGATGTAAGGCTAACTGGCCTGTAGTTTCCCGGTTCCCCCACCTTCCTTTTTAAAAAATTGGTGTGACATCTGCTATCCTCCAGTCCTCCGGCACTGTGGCCGTTTTAAGAGACAAGTTGCATATTACTGTTAAGAGAGCTGCAATTTCATTTCTCAGTTCCCTAATAACCCTTGGGTGGATGCCATCTGGGCCCGGTGACTTGTTAATCTTCTGTGGGGGGAAAGCCAGCCCCCCTTAAACTGTGGTGCAGTTTAGAAATAAATGGAGTCTGCAGACTGATATCTGGTGCAATAGATAGAGAACGTTCTTTCTGCCGTGTGCCCCCCACGGCAACTTATTTTATTGAATACAAAAGTAGGTCACAAAGCGTATGCATGCAGCCACATCTATCTGCTATCATTGGCTAGCCAGAGATAAAGTAAAACAATAGCACTTGTATTCCTAGAGCATGCGCAGAGTATAACCATGACCTAAACATCTTGGCATGGCACCTTGGCATGGCAAGCCTTGCTGATAATAGCTGGTACAAGCTAGTTTCATTAACCCATTAACTTCTGTTCTTCCACATCCCCACTTTCTTTACTTTTTAAAAAAGCAGAGAGCTTGTCCCATCTATAAACAGAACCATCACCTTCCATATATGGCAGTACACTTGTCTTTGCGTGAAACCAGAAGTAGCAATTAGCAAAAATCTGAGATATAGTGGATATACATTAAATGCAACAACTTATAATAATAAGGCATACCACAATAATAAGTACAGCAATCAAAGCTTGTCACACCCATCCCCAATTTGGAAGGATAGCCTTTAAGTGACCACCATTAGGGGTCTAAACTAATGTGAAAAGTGAGATCGTTGAGTTTCTTGATCTGGTGTTGTATAGCACTACTATGATCAGAGATATTGAAACAACACATGTGAGGCACTGATTCACTGCCCAAATGCAATTTCAGCAGTATAAAATCAATGTCAGCTTGTTGTCTAAAGTAACCTGTCTAATTTCAGTTTGTGAGCCAACAAAGCCAATGCCTTGGAAGTGTGATTAATAGATTTAACCAATGAAGCAGGCAGGAGCTTTACATTTACACTTTCCAGTTAAGGTGAATTCTGAAACCAATATCGAGGAGTATATTGTGCTGAACATAACTTCAGTTTAGTGCTGATGTGGTATTCAGTTACCCATAATTATGTTTATATTGAAGCATTGATTCTTGTTACACAAATTATTTTATTGAATACAAAAGTAGGTCACAAAGCGTATGCATGGAGCCACATCTATCTGCTATCATTGGCTAGCCAGAGATAAAGTAAAACAATAGCACTTGTATTCCTAGAGCATGCGCAGAGTATAACCATGACCTAAACACCTTGGCATGGCACCTTGGCATGGCAAGCCTTGCTGATAATAGCTGGTACAAGCTAGTTTCATTAACCCATTAACTTCTGTTCTCCCACAATCTTCAATTTATCAATTAGTCCTAAAACATCCTCTTTTTTAACCTGTATTTGATTTAATTCTTTAGTCAAGAGGGGCCGTTCAGGCAGCAGAATCTGCTCACAGTCCTCTGTCGTGAAGACAGATGCAAAGAACTCATTTAATTTCTCTGCAATTTCCAAGTCCTCCTTAACCTCCCCTTTTCCTCCCTCACCATCCAGAGGACCAACTGGTTCTCTGGCAGGTTTTCTACTTCTAATATATTTAAAGAAGCTTTTATAAATACCCTTTATATTGCTATCCATGCGTTCCTCAAAATCTTTCTTTGCCTCTCTTATCATTTTCTTACATTTCTTTTGCCAGAGTTTGTGTTCCTTTTTATTTTCCTCATTTGGGGAGGATTTCCATTTATAGAAAGACCTCTCCTTGCGCTTTAGAGCCTCTCTAACTCCACTCGTTAACCATTCTGGCACCCTCTTGGACTTAGAGGAGCTCTTCTTTCTTTGTGGTATGCACTTGTGCTGGGCCTCTATTATCATTGTTTTAAACAGGTTCCATGCACTCTGAAGAGATTGGATTCTTCTAACCTTCCCCATGAATTTCTTTCTAACTAGTTTCCACCTCTGAGGGAAGTTGGCCCTTCGGAAATCAAGGGTTTTTATGTCTGATTTGCTTGATACTCTTCTTCCAACATGCATGGCAAAGGAGATTGCAGCACGGTCACTGTTCCCCAGAGGCTCAGTGACATTCACATCCCTGACCAGGTCCTGAGTATCACGCAGTATTAGATCCAGAGTTGCCTGTTCTCGGGTGGGCTCCATGACAAGTTGCTCTAAGGCACAGTCATTCAGCAAGTCGAGAAACTCGGTTTCTCTTTCTTGCCCGGAGCTCACATTGGCCCAGTTAATGTGGGGATAAATGAAGTCCCCCATGATTACTATCCTATCCCTCTTAGCCACCTCCATGATTTCTCTCCTCATTTCAAGGTCCCCCTCAAGTTTTTGATCTGGTGGACGATAGAATATCCCAACTATCACATCACTCCTTGGACCTGGTAGTTTAACCCACAGTGATTCTATGGTGGAGTCAGACCCTCTGTCATTCTCCATAAACTAGTGCACGTGAGAACAATCTTGAGGTGACATGTGAACATAAGCCATTTTTGTTTTCATTTTTTCTTTGTTGATGCAATAACATTTCCTATTTGTATTGCAACATCTAGCTCAATGAGTGATATAGTCTTCTTTTATGTAGTCATTTTCATCCTCTTTTCTTCAGAATGCCTGATAGCGCTCATAATACCATGCTGTAATTCCATCATCCAGCTCCCACTGCCTTTCAGGTGATGCTTGTATTCGTGTTAGACTCTTCACATTCATAATTCAAATTTAAGATGTAAATGGAACAGATTATGAAAAATCTCCTTTCTCTGCTTTCCAGACTGCATTAATGCATGCACATCAAGAGCACAAAGGAGGTTCGTGCACATTTTTATCAGACCTTTTTCCCTTATACCATGATATATGCAAAGTTTCATTACAAAGAAAGCATAAGTAAGGTGAGCAAAGATGGAAGACAATGGCTGCAGCCGACATTTTGCTTGCCAGGAAACCACTTCATTGGTGATAGTTAATCTTTCTTTTTTTTAAAGGCTCTTGCAGCAGAAAGATTCTAAATCCTCCCTGTTGCAGTAGAAATTGTATGCATGGGAAATTCTGCGAATGACCCCAAATCTGTGCACTCTGACTGCCCAGCTAAACGAATTTCATCCCACTGAGGTTTGTGGAGCCATTGATGAGTAAATCTGCAGAGCTGGATCTTTATCACAGCCTTCCCTGTGGACAAATTGAAAGTGTGAAAGGCTAAAAGTCCCATCATTTGGAAAGAGAACAACAGACATCAGGTGAGCATTCCTAGTAAATGTATTCTATACATAACTTGCCAAAACCCAAAATAACTTCCCCCGTCCCATCTTAGATGGTGCCGGCAGCCAAAGAAACGCTTCTGAAGATGGTATCTCAAAGAAGAGGGTCAGGCTTTTTGATGAAAAGGTGCTCCTACAGACCCTTTCTTAGAGCTTTAAAACCAACTGCCAGGCAGGCAACTGTGTTCAGTAAATCATCTCTCCCTTCAGTCTTGGGTTCAAGGTCTTTGTGGGTGGACCTCATTTCATTGGGTCCACACACAAAGAACATTCCCTCACAGGAAAAGTCCATTTGCCATGAATCAACTTCCAGAAAAGCTGTTATTATGTGCTATCAAGCTGCCCCTGACTTATGGCAAACCCATGCATGCGCAATCTCCAAAGTGACTTCTCCTCAACAGCCTTTCTTAGTGCTTTCTGAAGGCTGTGCCTTTCTTTAGGGAGTCAATCCATCTTGTATTTGGTCATTTCCTGCTACCTTGAACCATCCCCAGCATATCATTTCCAGATGCAGTATTCTTGACTTGTCATGAGGAACCCAAACTAGGAGAGCTTCAGTTTCATAATTTTTGTCTCCAAAACTTTCTAGTTTATGTTAGATTAATTCTTGCAGCCACTTGTTTGTCTTTCTGGCAATCCAGGCAAAGCTTTTCTCCTGATATACATATTTCAAATAAACAATCACCCTGTGATGGAGGGTCAAGTGAGAGATAGAATGGCATACTCAAAGTGCTTGGAGTAACAGTAATGATTAGCATGAATACCATCTGGAAGAATAAAGGTATCAACCTCCCAATCAAATGCAGACTAGTTGATTTGGTCATATATCCAATAGCTTTGTAGGGTTGTGAAATGTGGACTTTGAGGAAGAAAGATTCAAAAAAATACAGGCATTTGGATTGTCGTGCTACTGTCCCAGGGACAGTGAGGATTACCAACAAGGAAACCAAAAATATCTCTGGAAGCCAAGATCATCAAACAAAAAAGGGTTATACTTTGGTCATGTTATGCGAACTGACTCACTAGAAAAGACAATAATGCTGGGACTGGTTAGTGTCAAAAGAAGAAGGGGTTGCCCAAGGACTCGCTGGCTTGACCCCATCAGAAGGGACCCCAAAATTACTCTGATGGAACTAAAAGAAGCTGTAAGAGATGGAAAGGCATGGAGAGCAAAGTGAATGAGAGTCAGCCACACAATGGACAGAGGAGAAGCCAAAATGTGCACCCCAGTGAGTTTCACTGGTTTCTAGGGCGCTCCCAAAACCCATCACTCTCAACACCCCACTCCACTGAAAGGACACACTCAAGTCCCCCTTAAATACTACTACTACTGCTGCTGCTACAAACAACAACAACAACAACAACAACAACAACAAAGAACCAACACAAAAGCAGGACACCAAACTCTGGTTTGGGAAGGAAAACTGTGACATAAAGATGCCGAGCCCTACCTTAAAAGGTCATATAAAAATATAAATCAAATTGACCAAACTCACAATTTAACTTTTTTTTAAAAAAATCAAATCCGTCCCCCATTTAAATGGCCAAAAAAGCCCATTTTCAAACTTGAAATCGTGATTGAAATGGTTGGGTTTGGGGCTGGGAGCCGAACTTGCAGCCGCATTTTAAGTTACAGTTTTCTTCCTAAATCAGAGTCTGGCGTGTTAATTTTGTATCGGTTCATCATCATCATCATCATCATCATCATCATCATCAATCATCAATCATCATCATCTTTTTAGGAGGACCCGACTGTGTCATTTAAATCACAGCCACTCTTCTGCTTTCCCCCTCAGGCTCCCTCACGTGCACCACTCCCTTCCCACAGCTGTATCCTTATTCTCCCCCACCCCCTCACAACGCGTTTCCCGCCCTCCCGCCTGCCTGTCTTCGCCTTCTCCGTCCCCCACCCGCCTCTTCTTCTTTTTTTTTTTAATCTTTTTGTCCCCAGGCAGCTTCCGTATCGCGGACGTGCGCGAGGCGCGAGCACACAGCCTCCGCGCTGCCCTTCGCCGCAACGGAAGCTCCTCCCCCTTCCAACCCCTCCTCCTCCTCCTCCAGCTCCTTCCCACGGCGCGCGCGGGCGCGCGCGCACCTGGCTGTCCCTCAGCAACCAGTGAGGAGGGAGCGAGCGAGCGGGCGGGTCGGTGGCCGAGCGAGCGGGCGGGCGGGCGGCGCGAGCCTGTGAGGGGGGGGGCGGCGGCTGAGGGGCGGCTGAGGGGAAAGAGAGCGGCGCCATGGCGGCCGAGATGAACGACATGGCGGAGCCGCCGCCGCCCTCCTCCTCCTCCTCCTCCTCCTCCTCCTCCTCAGGCGGCGGCGGCCAAAGCCACAGCGGCACCCCTGCCGCCGCCGCCGCCGCTGCTGCTGAGGAGACGGCCGAAGGAGGAGAAGTCCCCCCCGCCTCCGCCGCCTCCTCCTCCTCCATCGCCTTCTTCTTCTTCTTCTTCCTCGCCCTCGGCGCCCGGGATGGAGTCCGACCCGCCGCTGCCGCTGAACGGGGAAGGGGCGGAAAGCATGTCGGAGCCGAGCCCGGAGAGCGCCAGCCAGGCCGGCGACGGGGATGACGAAGAGGAGGACGACGACGACGACGAGGAGGAGGAGGAGGAGGAGGAGGAGGAAGAAGAAGAAGAGGAGGAGGAGGAAGACGAAGAGGACGAAGAAGAAGAAGAGGAGGAAGAGGACGACGACGAAGAGGAGGCCGAGGCCGGCAGCAGCGCCGGCTCCTCCGCCTCCGCCTCTTCTTCTTCCTCCTCCGCCGCCGCTGCTTCGACGACTTCCAGCAGCGGCTGCTGCTGCAGCGACGAGACCCGCTCGCCCAGCCCCGGCGGCAGCGAGGCCGACGCCAAGGAGGAAGCCAAGGGCGGTGGACCCCCCGGGCCCGGAGGAGCCGCGGGAGAAGAAGGCAAAGGAAGCGTCCCGGCGGCAACAACCACAGCCACAGCCACAGCCACAGCCTCCTCCCCGGAAGCCTCTACCGGGCTCTCGGGGGGGAGAGGCGAAGGCGAAGGCGAAGGCGAAGGCGGCGCTGCTGCTGCTGCTGCTGCTGCTGGCGGCCCCCGGCGGCGGCGGCCCGGGGGTCTCCCTCGACGGCGGCGGTGGGAACGGAGGGGGGAGCGTGTCCTCCTCCAGCAGCGGGGCCGGAGCCGACGAAGGCTACAGCACCGGCGGAGGCGGCGGAGGCGAGGGCGAAGAAGGTGGGAGCCGGAGCAGCGGCGGTGCAGGAGGAGGAGGAGGAGGAGGAGGAGGAGGTCGCGGCGGTCGCGGCGGCGGGCAGCACCTGCAGCGCCTTGTCCGGCGGCGGCCGCCGCGGGAGCCTCGAGATCTCTTCGGACGGGGAGCCTCTCAGCCGCATGGACTCCGAGGACAGGTCAGTGGCGGGCGGCCACGGGGCCCCCTTCCCACCCCCAACCCCCCGCCCTCCTGCTGGCCCCCCCCCGCCTTGAAATCGGGGCCCGGGAACGTGGCCGGAGGGGGACACGCGCGCCCCGACTCGATGGCCTGGATTTCTTTGGCTTGGCTGAACCGCCTCTCCCTCCAGGGACCTCTCAGGCGGAGTAAGCGGGGGCCCTCTTCGCCTGATCCTCTTCTCTCCCCCCCCACCCCCCAACCTCCAGCCCTGCCAGGGGAAAGGGAGGCAAAGGACCGGCCCGAGGTCAACCAGTTCCCTGGGTCGGTGAGGAAACAGGATGGGGATCAGGATAGGTGGATCTGTCCCATCCCGATCCAGAACTGGATCCACTGCAGGCCGCTGCCTTTCCAGTTAAAGCAAAGTGTTCTGCTTATATACCGCCCCATAACCACTTCACCTAGTCTCTGGGCGGTTTACAGTTTTTAATTACAGTAATACAGGCTACACATTATTGCCCCCCCCCCCAGCAAGCTGGATGTGTTTCCCTTTCCTTTCCTTCCCAGAACCCCGCCTGCTGTAGTTTAAAACAAAATCTACATCCTTTTCAAAGTACAGTGTATATATAAGAAGCCTGTGTAGTGATTTTCTGCCTGAAAAGGGATGACGTTTTCTCCACGTTGTTGGAAAAGCTGAGGTTTGAGTAACTGGAAGAATTCTGTCCCTCCCTGCTCCCTGAATTTCTGGGGTTGTTGGTTTGGGCCCTTTCTGATCTCCAGCAGCTACAATGACTTACTCACCTTAGTCCGGAAACATTGTACTGCTGTCTTGGTATGTTTTTAGTTTGCAGGATGATGGTGTTGCATTGCAAACTAAGACATTTGTATTGTAAGGATGAGACAATTATTGCTCCCCCCCTTCCCTTGGATTTAGAACCGTAGCAGTCTTGATCTGCTTCCCAAGGTATGTTGTGCATGAAGGTCTTGCTGTGTGCCTGTTGATACTGGATGCTGTTGTCTCCAAAACAGTGTCCATCTATGAAAATTATTAAAAAAATGTAAGGGGAAAAACTCTTTTTGGGAGTGAGTATTGAGGCTCAGTAAACAGAAAGCAATGCCTAGGCACTTGGATGCTTCCCTTATACCAGGGGTGCCCAAAGTTTTTGTAAGGAGGGCCAGATTTGGTGGCTGAGAATGTGTCAGGGGCCGGTTGCTCCCTGGCCCTGCCATCCCACTGCAAGCCCCACCCACAGACCCATAAGCGAAGGAGGGGGAGGGAGGGGCGGGCCAGCCAGCCGCGGGCCGCTCAGAATGGCCTGACGGGCCGGATTTGGCCCCCGGGCCGGACTTTGGGCAGATCTGCCTTATACAGTAATTCCCATTGCTTCTGTCATTGAGAAGATTTTGGTTTTGGCCTTTCTGGTGGGATGATTTGGCCTGTTAAGGCATCATTTTGTCATCTTCAGCAGCCAGACCTGAAGCCAGCCTCTCGTGTCAAGTCATTTTACTTTAGAGCCCATCCTGTACCCTCTCTGTCCTTTTATCCATGCCTACCACTCCAGTATTCCTGCCAAGAAAACTCTATGGACATGGAGTCAAGACATACATACCTTATATCCTGTTTCATCAACATAGCTGCCTTAGTTGTGAAGTTTTCTGATTTTAATGTCTTTCTAATGTTTCCTTCAGAAGATAATTAACTTTCTGCCCCCTTTTCATGAGGGGGATGTCATAAGTGTGTCAGGAGTGTAACTAACAAACATGCCAAATGCAATTTATTAACAAAAGTGGATTTATAAAGCTGCTGAAGACCCAATTGTTCTCCCAGACAAAAGATTGTATGTATTATTACATTGGTATAGTGAAATTCCTGAGGACCAGTGGTTCTTAGTTTTGTTCTAAGTTCTCTACACACCTGTAGATGTTTTAAAATTTGAGGTTGAATTCTTAATACAGTGGACCCTTGTATAACAAACGGTTTGTATAACATAAAATCTGTACAACATAAATTCCAGAGATAGGGGAAATTTGCTTAACATAATCGCCTATGGAGCGAATCTGTACAACATAAAAATGGGATCACTCTGTTTTCAATGCACTGCTAAGGGAAATTTGTATAAAGGAAAATTTGATTAACATAATTTCATTTGGAACGAATTAATTCCTTTATACAAGGTACCACTGTATTTCATAATGCTTTAAATTTCTGTCTTTTTCTATTTTGGGTTATATATTGATGTAACATTGTACTAGAAAATGGTACAGCATTTAACTTTCACTTGTTTTGTAATTATTAGTAATACCAAACAGCTACAGCCTGTTAATCAGATAATATCCAATGGTAGCTACTAGATTACAAAAAAGTTCCAGAGTTGAGCCAATATTAAAATACCTAATGCTTTTCAGGGGCTGTATAGGAGACTTGACTCCTATAGATGCAAAATAGAAAGCGTCCTCTTTCATTGTTTTGCTGTATTTTGAACAATGTTCTTGCTGGCTTAAGAATAAAAATAGTTATAAAATTAAATGACATTTAAAATGAGCTGCAAAGAAATTGGATCAGCCCCTTAATCGCAGCAGAGTGACATTCAGTCTTTAGAAAATCAACATTGAAATTTTGAGAGAGAGAGTGTGTGCAATCCTCTCTCTCTCTCTCTCTCTCTCTCTCTCTCTCTCTCTCTCTCTCTCTCTCTCTCTCTCTCTCTGTGTGTGTGTGTGTGTGTGTGTGTGTGTGTGTGTGTGTGTGTGTGTGTGTGTGTGTGTGTGTGTGTGTGGTGTCGTTACAGTCGTGACAGACTCTTCCTGACTCCATGTTCATGCTAAAATACTGCTTAGTATTCAGAAAAGTAATTCACTTCTACAAACTTTCTACATTGTTGTTTTTCCTAAACTTCTCACCTTCAATTGATTGTTCAGTATTCATATTCTACTTTTTGTGGTTTGGAAATTAAAAGGGTATTTAAACGATAATTGTCCACACAGCTGTCTTTTGGAAAATGTGAGTACTGTATATAGGCCAGTCACTATATCGACAGCAGGATGGTGCCTGATGTTTCCCTTAGAGTTTCATTTTTCTCTGTTCCAGATGTCTGTTAGAAAATACATAACCCCAGACTCAACAGGGTTTATATGCATTATGACTTATCATTAGTTCATTTGATCTGCTCTCAGTAGGGAATACTACTTTGTGCAGTGATGAGAAACACTGCTACCAGTAAGAAATTTTAGTATGTATGTTTAAATGCTATACACAAGTGACAGAATGTTTCAAGAAAACATACATGCTAAAATTTCCTCTATAGACCTTGCAATCAAGGCAGTACATTTGGTCACTATATGTGGTGGTTGTGATGTTCATTATTTTTCAAGAGTGGTGTTTCTCATGACTGCACACAGTAGTAGATATTCTGTTAGTTGTTTTTAATACAGGATTTAAATAATAGTTCTAAATAGTAGAATAATAAGCTAATTTAAATTTTACTTTTTCTAATTATTTTCATTTCAGTTAAAGTTAATGTTGAAAGTGGTTTACAAATCTCATTATAAATGTTGCATTCTTCCCTGGATGATATGGAGTCAGTAGTTGCCTTCTGAAGTACATAATGCTGCATTTCTCTAGATTCACCCATCCATTTAAAGGTAAATTTTTGTTTATGCAAAGCAGCTGTTAAATGGGTACTAAATCTTGCTGAAGTGAACAGGCTTGTTTGCTTAATGTGCTTAAATTACACATTCATTAAATTAGTAAAACCCTATAGAGCAGGGATGGGGAACTTTTGGCCCTCCAGATGATTGGGACCACAACTCCCACAGTCCTTTGCCATTGGCAATATAAGTGTCAGATTCCTGGGAGTTTGTAGTTCAACACATCTAGAGGGCCAAGGGTTCCCAACCTCTGCCGTAGAGTAAAAATTGACACAATAAATATTTGGCAGGTAAGATACGATTGATGTGCTACTTCATATGTGACTTGGCTAATTCTTGTGACATAAGAGGCATTTTACTTACACCTGACCAAATGAAGTTTAACTTTATAAGAAACAAATAGCAACAAGGAGGAGGAAAGTCAGAGTTTCTCTTCTGATAGCTTACATCAGTAGGATTTTTAAAAAGATCCTACTTGACATAAGCATTTTTGCACCTGCTTTGCCCTTGTTCAGCAATTATATTTTGATGCTGCAGATACACAGTTTCAGTAAGCCTTTTGTCCTGATTCAGCTATGGATGCCGTATGTTGTCAGCTAAGATTTTTCTTCGTATCCTGTCATTGGCTTTTTCAGTACTTCCCTTCTTCAGTATTACACTTATCGCTTCCAGGCTGGTAAATTTTAAAAAAATGGAAATTAGGATTTCTTAGTGTGAAGCATTACATGCACATATTTAAACCACACAATTCTGAGTGTATTTAGCTATCCATTAATGATCAAACATTCATTTCTAGACCTTGAATTTTAACTTTAGGGTAAAAGTCCTGAAGTGTACCATTTCAGTATTTTAGGATTTCATACAAAATTGGCTATAAATCTTTTAGGGCACACATCTTCTGCAGGTTGTTCACATAACATTAATCTTGGGAAATGTGGAGCTAACAAGGAGTTGCCTTAAGTTCAGACTGTTTTAAGTAGGAATGACTCATCCTCTTGGGATATAGTGACTTAGATTATTTTGTTAGTGTCACAACTAGGATAGGCTTATTGAAGCAGTTAGAAGTTGACTCACAAAATCCCCACTTATTCAGTGGGCGTACTCAAGTTGCAACTTGCTGCACTAAGCAACCAGATTTCAGTCATTGTCTGCATCAGTCTCTCTTGCCTGTATATTTCATATTTAGGGAGATGCATTTCCTCTCACCTATCCTGTATAGGTGATACTGGCTTTCTGAGGTGTTGCACTTATTTGTGGGGGGGAAACAGTTCTTTTATGACAACCTTGTGTGTAGGGAGTTTCTGTCCTATGCTCTAACATCAAGAGCCACTCGTTAGTGTAATCTTAAATGTCCTTATTTAGGATTTACTTTAGCACTTAATAAATCAGGCATGCCTTTTTCATTCTTACAGATAAACTAAAGAATTTGCAAGTGTCCTCAAAATACCATGTCATACATGACTGTAGAAAGAGATTAGACAAATCCATGGAAGGTCAGGAATGAACATTGTTCAGTCAGACTTTAACTTCTTTACGTTATATTTCTTCAGAGATTTTTATATTGCTTTCCCCAGTAAAACCTGCCCCAAATTTCCCCAATTTAATGTGACCCACTTTCTTCTCCCAGAGTTCTTCAACTCTCCTGAGTAATGTGATTGGTAAATAGGTGTTTGGAGAATTTGTTGTTCTGATGGATCCTAAGGCACTAGTAACAGGCTCCCCTGACTATACCCCATAGCTGTGATTAGTTCTCCAGGAGAGAAGCAGCCTGCTGGTGAACTTCAGGAGGAGATGGCAGCTGCAGCAGAAGAGACTGTTGCTCTTATACAGTACCCTGCTTCAGGCCTTCCTGTAGGTGTTGGTAGGCCACTAGTATGCTGATAACTCAGTCTTTCATTTGACCGAGCAGCATGTCTCAGTTGTAATCTGGTGGTTTCCATGGAAGCATTAATGGTCTCATTTTGAATATGAAGAATGAATGAATAGAGCATATTGGTAATCTTGGGCGGGGGAGTTTGAGAGTGGTGCTTCATTTCATTCTGAGACATGCATATATGTGTGATTTACGGCTCTGAACATGACAAAAGAGCAGAAAGTTTAGGGATTTTGTGTTGATGACACAATTCTGGAGTGAAACTATAGGGACCTGAGAGGTAAAGGTCATTCATTTAAAACTTAACATTACTGATATAAGTAGGGTAAAATGCATTCTGCCAACTTAAAACTTACTGTATAGGTACCTGGGAGGGTTTTGAAGTTACAGTAGCTCAGAAATCCTAAAAAAATGTTCTACATCTCTTAGCTATGCTGATATAAAGATATAAGCAGCTCACAGTTCAATTCTAGATTGAATTGCACTGGTTGGGTTTGGTGTGTAGGACTCTATTTGATAGCTCTTGGAGACTTGAGTTACTTCTTGTAGATAGTGAATTGTGATTGGCTAATATGACCATAGTGCTTTAATTCTCATACTACAGCATTTTCCATGTATAAGACTATATTATTCTCTAAATTTGTTAGACTAAGATCTGAGGATTGTCCTATTCACAGAGGTAAGACAAGAAGAGAACCATGTGGTTGTGAATCTGTAGTTTGGGATTGGAAAATTAGGGGTTGTCTTATATGTGGGGGCATCTTATAGATGGAAAAATATGTTATTTTAAATGCAGCTGGTTTGTTTGAGACATGATAAAGGGTGCTGTTTACATCTGAAACCCTAAATCAGGGCAGGAACTTTAATGTGTTAGGGTGCCAGTTTTGTACTTCAGCAGACCCCATGGGCTACATGAGGCCCCAAAACAAACAACATTTGAAAATAATCAAGGTAAGAAGTAAGTGGATTACCACTTAGACTTATGATGTTTTATTTAGGGAATTGGCTGGCTCTGTAGCATCCCCTTGTAAAAATTATTTCTTGATGCCCCCAGGAGAGGAAAGCAAAATACTGTACAACATTTCAGTATATGTGGGTTCAGAAATGATCCGTGGAATATACTTCACCTAAACCTCCTCTGAATAAATTGTTCTGGGTAGATAAGGAACCATGTCCTTTATACTGTATATGGGACTGCCATTGTCCCTATAAACATGATCAAACAGTATAGTCCTTTTCAGAGGTTTACTCTAAGATCCCTCCACTTCTACCTACTTCTGTTAGGTAATGATTGGAATGGCTCTTTTCAACTCTTCCAATCTGCATATTAGATACATTTTGTGGAAATCTTGCCTGACGCCAAAATGGGTTTTTATTATATTCTGCTTTTAGATTATATCAAGCCTATCAAGACCTCTCAGGTATTTCATTTGAAGTGACATTATTTATTTATTTATTTATTTATTTATTTATTTATTTATTTATTTATTTATTTATTATTAGATTTATACCCCACCCATCTTCGCGGTGGAACTCTGGGCGGCTTCCAACAAGCTGACCAATGCAGCAATATTCAGATACAGAGTACAATATAACAAATTCAGTTGAAAATACAGATACAATGAAACAAACAAACAGATTAAAATTAAAAACACTAGTGGCACCCTTGGCATACGAACAGATGTGGCTCAACAGCCCAACATCTTACTAATTAAAGTAGATGGTAATGGCGGATGGCGGAAATTTTTTAAACTTAATTAACTTAAATAACTGAATGAGTTAAACTTGGTCACCAAAGGCCTCATGATAGAGCAGAGTTTTAAGAGCTCTACGGAAGGCCAGCAGGGACTCTGCAGAGCGCACATCACTAGGAAGGCTGTTCCACAGCGAGGAATAATAATAAATTTATGTTACTGCTGCTGGTCTGCCTTTTAAAAAATCATATTGACTGGTTGTTGCTGATATAGACAGTGTTTGCTGTACTCAGCGTTTTACAACGGAAAGACTGCAAACAGGTTTTCTATTAGCTAGATGACTCCCTCTTTAAATTGCCATTCTTGACATATGGATAGCATTATGGGACCTAGAGGTTTGAGTAAAAACTATTAAAGAATAGACTTTTGAAGTTAAACTTAGTGTAGCTGAGATGCAGTGCAGTTGCTAAAATTCTTGTTTGAGTGGATATAAACTCATCTTTCCTCCCCTTTTACTCTTTATTAGCAAGTGAGCTGAACTCCCAAAGCCACATTTAAGCAAAACTGATTTGCAGGTTTGTAGCAGTTTTATGTTTCCAAAGGATACTTGGTTTCTTAGTTGTCTTGTGTTTCCCTGTAAAATCAGATGCCCTTAAATTAAATCAGACATAAACATTTGCCAGTAGTATGTACATATAGTATACCCATGTCTCATTTCATCAGAGAAAAAGAATGGTGCAGACCCTTAACTTGAATTGATTGTGTATATTTGACTTGGCTTCAGGAAGCTGCTCTGCTGGACTAAATTAAAGTTTAAAGGTATAGTTCTTTAAAAAGCTTATTATGCCCACATTCAGATGAGAGGTTGAACCTGTTCTTAATGAAGCAGTAATCTCCTTGAATGATACATTTCACAGTTCAAAAAACCTCCCAAAAAGCCCTGTTTGCAGCCTTCTTGGACTTCACCTTTCTGATGCATCCTCTGATGAATGCACCCTTTGTCCAGCTGAAGGTGACATCCCAGTTGCACCTGTTTCGTAGGAGGTCAGACCTAGCCACTGTTACGTTTGCCTTGACTACTTGAAGAATGACGTGCTGTCAAGTACTCAATGAAGGCTCACTTTGAAATTTATTCAGAAGCTTCAGTTGGTCCAGAGTTCTCACTGCAGCAGCATCTTTACATGAACATGCAATTTTGGCACAGCTGCATTTTCCCAGTGTGCTTCTCATCACATTTCAACGTGCTGACTATCTGTAAAGCTCCAAGTAGCTTTGGTCTTGAACCTCTTCTTGCCTTCAACAGTATGAGTCATTCCATGGAAAATGAAAAGTAAATAGGATACTGTAATCCCCCCACACAAACTCTCCCCCCCAAAAAAAAAGTATCATGAAGATATGTTTTCCCATAACAGTCACTGGATTAGTTCAGTTTGTATTAGCAGATGTTAGTGCTGTAATACCAAAGATGGAGACACCTAGACCTATGTGTTTCCTTCTCATATTTTAAGGTAGAGGATGGAGGATGACTGGTGTGTTTATCATGCCTTTCTCCTTAGGATACGTGGCAGCTTACATCACTAAAAGACAATATTTAAAGCTAAAACCTATAAGTATACAAATACTAAAAAGAATAAAATGAGTGCCACAATAAAAATAGTAAACAAAAGTAACACCCAAAACACTTTCATATTAGGTTACCTTCAGAGTTTCATAGAAGATATTTTGGATCTTAACACTACTGTAGTGAGAGTTTAATCTTTTGACTAGTGCAGTGTTTTTATCTCAAGAGTGAAAAATCTTTTTTGTAGATTTAAATTTTCTAGTGCATGAAATGCCTTTGCCCCAAAAAGGTTGAAAAACACTGATCTAGTGCATCTGATACAGACAGTGCACTACTGGTAAAAGATACAGTGTACACTCCTTGAGTACAGGTATGAATCAAGTCAAAGGGTGTAGAGGCACAGATAACTTTCCAAGTGTTCAGACATATAATTTGTTATGGTTTTTGTCAAATATGATGGTGATACGGATACTTCTTTGAAAATCTGCCTTCACTTGATGAACAATTTCTGATTTCTTGTTCTTAAAATATGTACCAATTGTGATTCTGACTGACTTTTTTTTGAAAAAAAGGTGTCAGCGTTCTCTACTCATTACCTGTAACCAGGAAAGTTTGCCTTTATTTGGGTGTGCCTTTAGTGTAAGATCTGCATCTTTGAAATATGCTCTTATTGATTAGATTCTGCCTTCATGTTGACCTCTGGGGCCGCTGGTGTAATAGTCAATCTGCTAGGCCTGAATTGTGTTTAACAGAAGCCAGACCTAGTCAGTCTTTTTAGAAAAGAAGACCATCTGTTAGAGCGTAACAAGGCATTAGGTTGCTTAGGTTTCCAGCGCATGTTTGACTTAATGTTCCATAATTCCGCCTCACCCCCCAACCCAGCCTGATAGCTCTGATTTGAAAGGAGTTTAAGTTTGTCCTTAACAGCTTTAACTACAGGCAGCTTTTTTTTTAATCTCCCCTGCACAGGAGCCTTGTCGATCTGCACACAGGGCATGGGGTTTCAGCTGAAACCTGGAAGTAAATAGCCATTGACCTCAGCTGAGGCTGCATAGTGTTAATGAAACTCTGTGTATGTATGCAGGCATGCACACCTTATAGGGAACACTGACTATAGATGATTGTTCAAATGACAAGGCTATTCATTAAATTTCTGGAAGGAGATTCTGGGCAGTAATGATGAAATCAACTCACATAAAGGACTGCACTATATACTTGGCGCCATGTGTTTGAGATTTTAAAGGATGTAAAAATACTATCACAGTAATAAGGAGTGGATATAAGGTAACTTTTGTTTTTTATGGAAGTCTTATAAAAGTAACAATAAATGAAGACAAAGAACATGAGACTTGAGAAACTCAAAAGTGAAGGAAAGCAAAATGGACACGGGATGAGTGCATGGCATTGAGTGCTTTGCTTTTAAAATTCTGGCTTGGAATCCCTTTATATGCAGCTGTGTTTGTGATACAGAAGTGGGTTTTGCAATCTCTTTCAATAGAATTCTCAGCTGTGGCTGGCAGAGGTAGCACTTCTGCATCACACAAAGTGCAGCACTAAGTGTGCACTTATCATCACACTTGGAATCACAGGAGGAGTCCTGTGTTAAGAGCCGTGGGCTCTGAGTCTCCAATAGCTCTCTAGGAGAACTCTTTCGACAACGTCTTTTTTGCATTTCCCTATATTGAGTATCTCATAACCTTCCCAAATCACCTCCTCCCATTCTAATTGTTTGTGATATTGATGCCAGTCACTGCCAGCTCTAGGAGAAATTGCTAATTTGGATTTTTGCCTGCTTGTGGAGAATTTTTTTTTCTGGGAGGGAGACTAGTGGGGGAGTTGTTGCATTGTTATAGTCATGACCGACTCTTTGTGACCCCATGTCCATGGGGTTTTCTTGGCAGGAATACTGGAGTGGCTTGCCAGTTCCTACTATAGGCACCTACAGCACCTGGTATTCCCTGGTGGTCGCCTATCCAAGTACTAGCCAGGCCCGACTTGCTTAGCTTCTAAGATCAGGCAACTTCGGATGTGCTCAGGGCATTTAGGCAGCTCCAGTGGTGGTGGTGGTGAGTTAGGAAGCAGCTATTGGAATTGTTCAGGTTAGGGAAGATATGGGAATGAACAGCAGCTACAACATTGTGTATGCTAAAAGAGCCAAAGGGCATTGGTCGTCCCTCAGCTGTCCTCAGATTTAAATAATCTGGAGAGCCTTGGTATTAGTCCCCCTGGGTTGCAATTAGTACTGCAAAATGCCAGATAGGTAAATGGGAAAATAACAGCCACCAGACTTGATTGGATTAGGTTGGGTCTGTCAATCTCAACTTTGTCCACAAGGGTTTTCTGTGGAGCAACATCTATGGCAGGGGTGCCCAAACTTTTTGTAAGGAGGGCCAGATTTGGTGGCTGAGAATGTGTCAGGGGCGGTTGCTCCCCGACCCTGCCATCCCACTGCAAGCTCCACCCACTGACCCAAAAGCGAAGGAGAGGGAGGGAGGGGCCAGCCAGCCGTGGGCCACTCAGAATGGCCTGACGGACAGATTTGGCCCTCGGGCCGGACTTTGGGCAGGCCTGATCTATGGTGATCCAGCTTAGTCAGAAGTGTTTGAGGACTTCATATCCTTCATGATGGCCATGGGTCTGTCTCAAATAGTATCTGCCCCTATTCATTCTGCAGGAATCAACGAGCCCTCTTTACTTGGGTAGATGTATGTTATCCGGGTTAGGAGAAATTCTGTAGTTCTTTTGTCATGGACAGTTCATCATCTGGTGGAGTTTAGTCTCACTGGAACTCAACTTCTGCAGGGGTTGGGAGCTGATTAAGATGGTCCACTCCAGGAGGTTGATGGATCCAAATGGTTTACTGATGGTTCTTAGAGAGTGTCCTGTTGCCTTGATAAGCACTCTGTCAAAGCCCTGATTGATCTGTAGAATGAGAAAATGGTCAAGGGTGTATCTAAGAGTTCCCTCCTGCAGAGTAGATTCCAATTGGCCTCTTCATATACCAGGAAGCTGGTAGTGATTAAACGAATGTGACTGAGAATAGAGTGACTTTGCAGAAAATTTAGAGGGAATGCGATCAAACACTGATTGGGCCCCATTGAAAGGTCTATTCTTTTACGGATGTACATGTTTTTAACCTTTTTGTGTGAACCACCCCGAGTTCCCTCAGGGAAATGGGAGCGGTATAGAAATAAATAAATAAATAAATAAATAAATAAATAAATAAATAAATAAATAAATATTCCCTGGCAGTGATGGAGAATCAACAGATTCTGGTTTCTGGAAGAGAGTGGCGATTTGGAGCAGGAGGCATTGCTGGGCCCCCGGAGACGCACTGATCATGGGCCAATTGTGGGGGGGGCTCTGCCTTCTTGCCCCTCCCTCCCCCTTTTTTCTACATTGCCCCCCCTTTTTTTGGACTGTGGTCTGCCCCCCAGTGGTGTCTGGGTGGTGGTTTTGGTCTGCTCTTTGAAAACTTTGAGGATCCCTGCGTTAGACGATAAATAAAAGTATCTGCCATGCTGTTGACAAACTAAAACAGGCTAGTTTCCTCCCATTTGCTTATTTTTATGTTTGTCTGCTTATTGTATATCACTTGAAAAGCTGGGAAACCATTGATGAAGAGGTTTCCTGGGTCTCCACAATGAATGATCTCCAGTTGAATTTTGACCTATGATCAGTTGACTTCATATGAGTGATTGTTGTGATCCAGATTAGTAAAAGTGTTAGAGGCTTGCAGTGGTTTGTTTGTTTGTTTACCTTCTGGATTGTCCCACTAAGTGAATCGTTACTTAAACAGAACATACAGCACCTAAAATTAAAAAAGGATGAATACATAACACCATAAATTAAACACGGCTAGTGGTGAAGGTTTCTGGATGGGCCAGCCTCCCGTGCCCGCAGGGAGCTGGGCCCATCCCCGGAGCCTTCTGGATCCCATCCAGTTCTCAGAGGCCTTTGGGGACCTGCCAGATGGTCTGACTGATGCCCAGGTAGAAGGGTGGTACGGTGAGGCTGCCCGGGCTGACAACCTGATCGCCCCCAAGTGCCTTTTTTGTTGCCGATCCTGCCCATGGTTTACGGCTGAATTGCGGGTGATTGAGCAGGAACGAAGGAGGCTTGAGAGCAGATGGGGGAATGACCAGATGACATTCAATCGGGCTGTGGTTTGTTTGCTGACCAGCCGCTATGTTTGTCTGATCAGGGATGCAAAAAGATCTTAGGCATCCCTGCATATTGGTGGGGCCTCGAACTGCCAGGCGGAACTGTTCTGGGTGGTCCAGGACCTCACCAATCCTGGTCAGCCAGGGCCTCCTAGTGATTTCAGTAGCAAGTCATTCACAGCCCATTTTAAATCCAAAATAGAGGCCATCTGTTCTGGACTGGACTCTGGTTCATCTAGTCCAGGGCTGTCCAAATTTGAACAGCCCATGGGCTACTTATAGCCTGAGCTTTTAAAACCTTTTTTCCCTTCCCCAAGTCCCGGGCTCCAGCTCGGTGGTGGGTGAGATCCACTACAGCCACTTACACGGGCTGCCGGAAGGCTTTTTTAAAAAGTCTTCCAGCAGCCCGGGCAAGTGGCAGTGGTGGACCAGATACACCACCGCCGCTTACACGGGCTGCTGGAATGTTTAAAATGCCTTTAAGCAACGGAGCCAAAGGCTCCTTTGCTTTAACACATTTTAAACTTCGCCCACCGCCCCACCCAACTTGCATCAGCATATCACGGATTTTCAGTCATCACGGGTCGGGTGAATCTCTAACCCCTGCAATAGGCGGGGGGTTACTCTATTAGCAAAATCATGCAACTTACTGCTAAAGTTGTATTGAGAAATCATAAGGAAACTTTTAAAAATGAGCCATGGGATTAGATTACAGGCCAATTAATTGAATAGTTGTTCCAGGTAATATAGTGAAAACAGTTGCTGAAAATAAAATTACCAAGCCTCTTAGAAGTTCTAGCATTGCTGAAGAAAAGTAACAGCTTCTTCTCCAAAGAGAATGACTAACCTTTTGAGTTCTTTGAGAGTTAGCAAGCGTGTATGTGAATAGGGGTCAGGGGACAATCATTTCTATATTGGCTGAAATCCAGTTGTAAATTGCAACTAGAATAGGTCATCTGAACCATTGGAGAACTGGCAAGTCAGCACCTGCGTACCATTGATTCTGTGGCCCTGCTCTAGTTGTGACATACTGCCGGATTTAAATACTTAATACTTAAACTTCCAAATTAGCTTTCAATGCCATTCCACTTCAAATGATCCTGAGTAAATTTGGTATTCTTAACAGTGTGGATTGTTTTATGGAGTAATACTTGGTTGATATGAACCACAGAGCAAATATCTCACAGAAACCTTTCATGCAGACTGAAAGTTATCCTGCAGTTGGTTTGCATAATGTGTCCTGTAATTTGATACATAGTATAATCAAGAAGTACTGGGACTTGTATAAGTAGTTATATTATGGTTAAAAACAAACCCCAAACTAGTTCTAACATTTATTGAATTAGAATCAAGATTATACATCACTAGTGTTTGTGAAATATGTGCATAGTAGTAACACTGATTAATTTTCAGTAGGGGTCGAAGTTCAAAATGTTGTCATTTATGTTGGCTACCTTAAGAGAGTCATAGTCGTTCATGTTGAAGTATGAATTTATTTGAAATGGATTTTTTATTGAACAGACAACAAACCTGACAATTAATTCCTTCTTTTTCCCCATTGTAGCATAAGCAGTACCATTATGGATGTAGACAGCACAATTTCCAGTGGACGTTCAACTCCCGTTATGATGAATGGACAAGGAATTACCGCTTCATCCGCAAAAAGTATCGCTTATAACTGCTGTTGGGACCAGTGCCATGCTTGCTTCAACTCCAGCCCAGATCTGGCAGATCACATTCGCTCCATACATGTAGATGGACAACGAGGAGGGGTTTGTCTTCTTAATGTTCTTCTATAGTGTCTGCATTATGTGTGTTGAAAATTAACTGCAGCAGCTGTGGAACTAGTGACTCATAAATCCTTATGTTAATGGATTTATGAACCCATTGATGTATTTAAATAATTTAAATACATCATATATATTTATGTCAGTGAATTTCAAAATTGATTACTTTTAGGAAAAACTACCCATGATAGTCTGTGTTTTCATACCAGGACAAAATGTTGTGGCACTTGAAAGACTAGGTGCTGTATATTAATGTGAACTTTTGTGGACAAGTCCTCTTCTTCATGTTTATTCATTTATTTTTATACATTTATACATGGTCCCAAAACCAAGAGACTGTTTCCTGGGCAGGATAAACTGTGGGTGGCAGAACTGGAAAGGTGCCAGGTGTGGGTAGGTTGGAATATGAATAAGTATAGATTTGGGGAAGAGAGTAAGACACTGGGGAAGTCTGATTCTAAGGAAGGTTCATGATATCTGGAAAAAGGGAACTTGTTTCCCCAAAAAGAACAATTGTCAGTCTCAGAAGGATAGTCCATGCAGTAGAGTTAATAGAATCACCATATATTCCCCAGGACATGTGTCATAATTGCTTCTTTTTCAATCAGAGAAGTACTTTGCATTTGCATTTATGGTGTCCAAGTGTTATAGTGTAGGTTCAGCCAGTGAATTGTGTGTTACAGCTGTGGTATATGATGCCCCAAAACTTTGTTTAAATTTTCCTTTGAATTATTTCAGGAGGCAGTAGCTTCATTTCACAGCTACTGTGGCTTTTACTGAACTGCAAAATTTAAAAAACAAAAACAAATATTTAATATCAGTTCTAGCATATTCTCTAAAAGTCTAATTTGAATATAAAATCATAGATAATATTGACTGCCTCCTGTTTCAATTTTAAAATGTTTCATTTTATCAGTACCCCTCCCCCAGCATTAAAGAGCTCATCTGTTTAGTTCCTAGTTGTACTAATGTGACTAGTTCTGTTAAGAAAGGGTAGGAAATTGAAATGCAGTGCAAGTCTGTCTCACTATTCCCTCTGTACTAATTGTTATATTCTATCAAGTCACTTCCAACTTAGTGAAATCCTGTGAATGAATGAATTGTGTATAGTCTTGTCATTGATAACACTGCTCAGATCTTTCACACTAAAGGCAAAAATCAAAGAAAAAGAAAAGACACAAAACATGTGGCACCTTAAAGACTAACATTCGCATTTTAATGTAAGGTTTCATGGACACGTCCACTTATTCAGATGTATAGTTTTGTGTCTTGTCTTTTATTTTGCCTTCTTTGACTTTTGTCTGCAATTCTTGAAAAGACTAACACGGCAACCCTCTCTGAAATTTCAAACTAAAGGTTGTAGCTTCCTTTACTGAGGAAATCCATCTCTTGTCTGCAGTGGGAGGTGGAACATGATCACAAAAAGGCACCGCGAGCAAAGCAGCGGGAAATTCTTTACCACCAAAGTCCAGGCTTTTGAAAGACCCCCGTGCCCACAGCCCCTCCTTGTGTGGCACGTGGGTGCGGGTTTTTCAAAAAGCCATGCTGGGTTAAAAGACCCACTCTTTTCCTTGGTGGCTCCTGGCTGCCCCGACGCAGCAAGGGAAAGAGTGGGCGAGCGGTGGAGTCATCCCTCGCCCTTTGGGGGCAGAGGGCTTTTGATACCCCCATCACTCCTTGGGATTGGGGGCTGTCAAACCCAACACCACCAAAGTGGGGGAAAGAATGTTCCCATCTTCCGTGGTGTTGGGACAGCCTTCCCATAGGAATGCACTGAAAACCAATTAATCCGTTCCCCTTTTTTAAAAAAACTGTTTTCTACCCTCTGGAATAGATTAATTGCTTTTCAATGCATTCCTATGAGAAACCGCACTTCAGAGTACAAAATTTTTGTAAAATGAAGCGACCCACAGAATGAATTAATTTCGTTAAGCGGGATACCACTGTTCTGTATAGGGAATAAAGGACAGGACACTCCTGTTTGGGGACCCAACATTTATCAGAAATAATTGGAAAAGCAGAAATTCAGGCCTTAAAATGAAATCTGAAGTACATATACAGGCCCATTTCAGCAGCCCCTTAGCAGCTGATGAACTGAGTGAGACCAGAGTATCTTTCCTCCAAGCTTTGTGGTCCTTTCAGAAAAGGAAGGAAAAGCAGCCCCCCTATTGCTGTCTGTTCTCATCTGCCCCTTGCCATGATGTCTTTCCTGTGGTGCAGAGGCCAGGCTTGTTTCCCTTTCAATTGTACTGTCTGAGAATATAATGCCCTCAGATATATATTTTGGAAAGGCTCCAGTGGAAATGGGCTATAAGCATACTCTTACCCTTTGTGTGTGTGTGTGTGTGTGTGTGTGTGTGTGTGTGTGTGTGTGTGTGTGTGTGTGTGAACAATGTGAGCTTCTAAATTCAAGGAACACATTACATTCACATGTAAGATGTTCTGCTGTTATGTTTTTACTCCAGAACACCCAGCTCACACAGAGCTAGCAGTCCTTTTAAATATCAGCAGTCTTCACTGACTTAATTAGTGGATGCAGCACGCAGCTGTAATTGATATGGCAAATCCTTCTCCTTTTATATTTCCCAGCTACTGAATTACTTTCACCTTTGCATTCCTTATCATTGAGAAAATAAATATTTATAGTAGTAGTAGTAGTGGCAGGTATTCTGCCATGTCAAGTTGGAGAATACTATGATCCTTAATAGAGAATGGATATGATAGCTATGTTTAAATATTTGAAAGGATGTCATATTGAAGAGGGAGCAGGTTTGTTTTCCATGGCTTTGGAGACTAGGACTCGGGGCAATGGTTTCAAACTACAGGAAAAGAGATTCCATTTGAACATTAGGAAGAACTTCATGACAGAGCTGTTCAGCAGTGGAATATGCTGCCACAAAGGAGGGTGGTGGAGTCTCCTTCATTGGAGGTTTTTAAGCAGAGGCTGGATGGCCATCTGTCAGAAATATTGTGAAGGGGTTCCTGCATGACAGGGGGTTGGACTAGATGGCCCTTGAGGTCTCTTCCAACTCTATGAGTCTATGATTCTATGGCCATAAACTTGGGAAGATAGTGCCAGTTTACTGGTTAGCATGTTTGTGCCTGTGCACCTTCCACTTAGAATCTTGGTAAATTGGAACAAGTAGTGAGCAGTTGAAGCATTATACCAAAATACAGTCTTGGCAAAAGATGCAGTTTGCCAGATGGTGAGATTCGTGGCCAGATGATATTAGCCAGGTGCTGTTCTGATGGGGCAGGAGGCACAGTGATTCTTTTGTTTTGTTTGTTTTGTTTTGGATCATTTTTTTATATATCAACATCATTTGGCAAGTAATGCTTTTTTATTTTTTCATGAGGTCTTCAAATTCCTTCTGGGGTTAATTCAGAGGAGTTTTCATCAGATAGATTTCTCAACCATGAGTGTATCTGTTTCTTGTTAAGAGTCACAAACAGTTATAAATATCCACAAATGTTTGGTTGGGCTTACTACCCACCAGATTCTTATTTGTGTATGACATTAGACACCCTCTTCCCAAAAGCCATCTGATATGAACCAGAGAGCTTGTAGAAGAGATAGGACTTTCAGCTTTGTCAAAAAAAAAAAAAAAAAAAAACTGTGCATGTGGGAGCAGAGGGGAGGGATTGTGATCTTCAGGGTGTTCTACACAGCGAACAGCCTAGGACATTTGGTGTTAGGAGGCAGATATGTAGATGTTGGATTTCATTAAAATAATCAGGTTGGAAACCAGTTACGTAACTTGGGATTTTGCAGCTTGTTAAATTTAAGACAAGCTACAGCATCTGGAATTGCTAATTCTATTTTGACTTGGTTTGTGATCCTTCTTAAGTAGCTGTTGGGTTTGCATCATCTGTTTAGATTTTGCTCTACAATTTCAAGTTCAGAGGCAACAGATGTTTTTAACATTCTGGCATATGTGGAAGTAGATAAATAAATGAGAAAACAAATGTGTTCCATAAAATGAAACAATTGAATATTCATTTTCAGTGCTGGAATATTTTAAATACTGTACAGATATTTCTTTCTCATGAAAGGTTGTAGAAGAGAGTCAGTTTGTAGTTACTCAGGTAAGCAATGGTTTCAAATAAGCAAAATACCCACTATTCATAGGCACATGCAGAAGGCAAATGATGTAACTTTTATTTTCATCTAGCTGACAGTTAATTAGTTCCTGCCAGGATCCTTACATCTGCACCAATCTGTTGGGTAGATGCATCCAAAAATGGCTTGTCAATTGTCAGCTAGCTATGACTCACTGTTGTTTGCGTTTTGCATGCATAGCAAAGCAACATCCTTTCACCTGTAGATTTGTATCTAACCTTTATCTGTTACTTTGTGTTGCAGTTTTCTGTAATGCATAGTTACCTTGATTCTGCTGTTAAATAATACTGTAGCATCTTTGATCTACCAAAGAACTGTGTGAATGTTGAAAAATGCTTAGTTTTGCTCTCTTTAATAGGTACTAGTAGATTTGTTAGTGTAGAATCTGTTGAATCAATCTCGAATGCTCCTCTGTGATAGCACAGTAAACCTCCACAGAACTACCTGAATATAAATTCCATAGGTTAATATTTCATTTATTTGTTCATTTTAATGATGGCTCTTCTAGCTTTTTCTAGTTGATTTCTCCACTGTGAATTCAAAATTATTTTTCTTTTCCAGTTTTTAATTATTATGTTGTTATGACAAAGTGTGAAGTCATTTATTAGAGACATTTTGCTTGTAAAAGAGCCATCCATACTAATATTTAGATAAATTTCTTGTACTATAAATGCTGATTTTTTTAAAATTAAAATTTTATGCACATGTAAACCTTCTAGCCACTGGAAGTCCACTGCAATATTATACACATTTATATTTCAGTTATTTATTTGGTGTATAGATTCCTATTTCCCATCACATGGAAACATGAGTTTAGTGCATCAACAGAAATACTTCAGATGTTTTTTAAGGGGCTTGATTTAGTATTTATTGTTGGTATTTTGGTGGAGAGCAGAATTACTGCCAGTGGTGAGCGGCATTTATGGGAATTTACTGTGAGAGATGTGCTAAATGCAAAGGTTTAAATATTCTGTTCCAAACGAAATCTATCCTATTTCTGGATACCAAAATGGAATTTTCATGATAAGATCTCATCAGATAAAACAATTATACACTTCACTTGGGAGTATTACAGGTTAAAGTGGGATTATATCAGAATACTGGGTGTTGAAACATGCATTTAAAAGATTGATATTCTTCCTGCTCTAATCACTACCTCTCTTACTAGGTTTTCGTTTGCTTATGGAAAGGCTGCAAGGTTTATAATACACCATCAACAAGTCAGAGTTGGTTACAGCGACATATGTTGACACACAGTGGTGACAAGCCTTTTAAGGTAAGATGCATTTTAGAACTTTCTGGATAAACTCTTCTTGAACAGTGGTTGCCAAGGTTGGACTGCAACTCCAAGCCAGCACAGGTGATGGTGGAGGCATTTGGGTTAACTAACCATGGTTGGAAACCCTTGTTCTAGAACACAGAATACCCCCAGGTAGAGCAGGCCCTCTACTGAGCACCAGTTAATGGTACACAAGCATGTGCTCTGTTTTGAAGATGCACTAAGGAGAGCAGTGCCATGTGATGCAATATGCCCTCTAGTTTTTGTCACGACTGCACAGGGCTCTTTTCCAGGAAACTCCCCTTGCCCCATGCGGGTTCAGCTGCAACCATAAGGAAAATGGTCATGATGGGTGTACGGGAGTGGGAAAGCCCCTTGTGTTCAGTGCAGTGGTAGAAAAAGTTCATGGCATATGCCATAAGGTATGGTATAAGGTACAATGTAACAGTGTACCTTCATGGTATAAGGTACAATGTAACAATGACCCTGTTTAATGCTGATTTACTTACACTCCTTTACTTGGAATGCACTCTTGAGTGCTAGCCAGTGTTTTACTGGACATGTTAAATTAGATTCAGTTTACCAGCTGCTCTTCCAACTTTTTAGATCTTAAGTATGAACAGCCTGGTTCCCTGTGCTTCAAGTTGAGACACATATCTTGTCTGTTGTTCCGCTTTTCTGGGGGTGTTCCCTTGGTATTTCCAGTTTCTTCTGGTTTTCCATATTTTTGTCCTCTCTGCACTGCAGCTCTACAGTTTGGCCTAGGTGACTGGTCCTGAATAAGAAGCAAACCTATGAAAGTGATACATTGGTCTTCTTGGATTTTTAGTCTTGCTACATTTTCCATTGTTAAAAGTGCCAGCATATGGAACAACCATTAGGACCACAGATAAAGTGCTACTATCTCTTGGCTCATGTTTTTCCAGTATGAGGATTACCAAGCAGCTGCTCAAGTTATCACAGTCTAACCCATTTTGAATCTACACATGAGACTTGTAAATTATCTCCAACATAGAAACATCATTTGATAGTGTTAGAAGAGGTGGTCGTGTTACTTTGGGCTAACATGGCAGGCAAAACAAAACAAAAACAGAAACATTGAGAACATAAAAAGATTATGGCATATCAAAGACTGCTATATTTTAATTTGAGTTTTCATAGACAAGTCCACTTCTTCAGACTGTTCTTCAAGTGGAGCTGTCCACGAAAGCTCACATTAAAATAGTGACTGCTTACTTTAGTCTCCAAATCACTGAAAAATATTCAGTGGTTATTGAAAGGCACAACTTTCACTCTTCAGGTTATGGGAGGTAAATGTTATCTGCAGCTTCATACTGATAGAGAGCAACAAATAGCAACACAGACACACCCTATTAAAGAAGTCCTAGTGAAAACAAATGCCCTGTGTTAGTGCTGGTGGTTACTCATACCTGCAATGTTAATATGTGTGGCAGGGAAGTTATATTGTTGGAACGGTATAACTTCCCAGAGGTTAATTACAGAAGAGTACAGAAAAAGGGTGAAAATGAACTTACCATATTTTCCCATCTATAAGACTCCTCCATCTATAAGATTCCCCCACTTTTCCAACCCAAAACTACAGTTTTGCAACTAAAGTTCTGTCCCTCAATTTTTGGTCTAACTATTTTATACAAAAATAGAGTCTTATACATGGAAAAATACTGTAATTAAACAATCCCTGTTATAGTTTAAGTCATTTTTAAAGTAAGGAAAACAAATATTTTCCCACATGGCATAATTTGGAAGGGATATTACTGATATTACTGTGCAACATTCAAGAGAACTGTCTTCTACAGCTGGTAAGATCTTACATTGTTTAACCTGGATTAAGATGCACATCAGCATAGTATCAAGAAAAGGATTCAGTGCATTAGCATTTAAAAGTCCCTTTGATGTAAATGTTCTGCAGTCAGTCCTATATTAGGAACCAACAGATGGGTACACATTTTTGGAATCTGGTTTCTCTCTTTGAAGTAAATACTTGCCATTAGCCTAGAACTAATGGCTGCTCTAGAGCCAATTAAGTCAGTATTTATCTCTCTCTTGCCCCTCACACTTTAGCCTCCATGTCATCAAGAAACTACTTTAAGAGCAGGTTTTTGAGGCACGTGGGGAGGAGAGATATGTCAGGAGATAAAAGGAAATATTGCTGATTTTGCCAGAAACAGTAGAAGTTGAGGTCCATCATCAAAATATAATGTACGTTGATTAAATTTGTTCTCATATTTTCGTAAAGAGCAGCTGAACAAAATAGGAATTGAGGGCTTCTTTGCACTTTCATGGGACAGCAATGGTTTAATTTTACACTTTTTATTCCCTGTAGTGTGTTGTTGGAGGGTGCAATGCTAGTTTTGCTTCTCAAAGTGGGTTAGCACGTCATGTGCCCACACATTTCAGCCAGCAGAATTCTTCAAAAGTTACAAATCAACCAAAAGCAAAAGAAGAATCTCCATCTAAAGCTGGAATGAACAAAAGAAGAAGGTTGAAGAACAAACGAAGGCGCTCTTTACGTAAGTGCATGAGACCTTTACAGTTTTGTTAAACTTTTAAACAGTCTTTCATTGCCACCATCTCATTTTTAAAATATCTTTTTGGCCGCTGGTTGTCATTGAACGTTTCCCTTTGGATTTATTCATTGGTAAATGTCGGAAGGTAGTTGTGCTTATTACAGAATAACATTTTGACAGATAAAAGCTTATTTTAACTACAAGTCTAACGTTTGAAGACTTGGAACTGCAAATGATTTTTTAAATTTATTTAAAGGAATCCTTTAACATATAAAGGACGCTTATTCTTAATTGATGTTTTAATTTCACACAAAAGATTGTGATGACCTCTAATCAAGATGGAACAGGCTGGTGCTGAGGAACTTTTACTCATGATTGGCTGGTGGTTAAAAATAGTGTTCTTGCTGATCTATAGTTCACCTTGATTAAAGCTAGCAATGGGAATAGACAAATTCATTCTGGAGATCAAGGGATGACGACGACAACATACTATCAAGTTCATTCAAACATGACAATCCTTTCAGATTTTTCTAGGCAGTAAGTTACCCTTCCCTAACCCTGAGCTATTTTCCCAGGACCATTGAACTGCAGTCACCCCCCCCCCAATAGCGGAGGTTAGGGACCCACCCCACCCGCAATGCATGAAAATCCGCGATATGCGGAAGTGGGTGGGGTGGGGCCTGGGGGTTCTCGGAGAAGCGTGGGGGGGCGGCGTGGAGCGACCCGATTGCCCCATGCCTCCCCCCCACGTGGCTCTGAGGCTTCTTGGAGGAGCGGGGGGCGGCACGGAGCGACCCGATTGCCCCCCCGCCCCCAAGCAGCTCCGAGGTGCAAGTACTGCGATTCCACGATGTAATGGGACCGCAGTACCTGAACCGTGAAATGGCGGGGGGTGACTGTATCCAGTTGATGATAGTGAACAGACATGGGATGTAAGTACAGTAATAGCTCAGACAATGTAATTAATTTGTTCTGTGGGCCGTTCCACTGAGCTAAAATTACTTTAAACAAAACATGGTTTCTCATTGAAATGAATGGGAAGCCAATTAATTTGTTCTGGAGGTCAGGTTAATTGACAGTCACCTTTATCCCTGGCTGTGGTGCCCAGCAGGGGAAAGGAAATGTTGGCTCAGGCACCCCAAAACTGAACCCAGCAATATGGGGAAGCTTTGGGGCATCTGATCCCGGCGGGAGAAACGAGGCTACCACAGCGGGGAGCAAAGGTGGGTGGTGGCGGGGAAGGAGCTAGCTGTTCCGCTTGCTACAAGCCGGGGGGGTGATAGAAGCTTTCGGGCGCATATTTCATCCCCCCCACACACACTTGTTCTTACCCATTCCTGAAAAGGAAGCACCCACTTTTTGGGTGCCTTCTTTCACGAGTCGGTAAGGACCCACCCACCGCTACTCGCTACAAGCCCAGGAGGGATGAAAGACGCAGGTGCCTTCGGCTTTCAGGCACATCTTTCACCCCTCTCCTCGTGCTTGTCCTCACCCACTCCCAAAAAGAAGGCTCTCATTTTCGGGTGCCTTCTTTTCAGGAGTGGGTGAGGACCCAGTGTCTGCCTCTCACTACAAGCCTGGGGGAAAGTGAGCGGCAGTGGGCGGAAGCAATGGCATCCAGGAAGTTCAAATGATCACTGCCCGAGGAGTTTGAATATCTGGGTCCACCACCTGGGAAATTCAGGTGGCTGGGTATAGCCGTTCGAACTTCCCGGGCAGCGGGTCAAGTGGTGCAGCACCTAATCTACCGCTCTGCCCAGCCACACCACCCCCTGCAGCACCCGATCCACCACTCGGGAAGGTGTGAACTTCCCACTCTCTCTGCTGCTGGGAAAGGTCAAAGCTTCCCAGGTGGCAAACCAAGCAGTGCAGCACTCAATTCGCCGTTCTGCCCAGCCACACCACCCCCTGTGGCTGGCCAGAGCAGCAGATTGGGTCCGCCACTCGGGAAGGTTTGAACTTCCCAGGCAGCAGAGAGCGGGAAGTTAAAAACTTCACAGATGGCAGGCTGAGCCGTGCAGCACATAGTTCCTCTGCCTGTAGGAATGAAGCTGCTGGCTCGCCTGCCAGTTTCCACTGGGGTGTGACTGAAAGCCGTAAACCAGGGCACCCCATTGGAATGTTTTGTTAACGGAAACATTCCTATTTCTGGAAATTTTGTTTCGCTATCAATTGTTTTCATTAACAGATGCATTTGTTATCTGAGGTATTACTATATTCATATCTCTGAAGATACAAATCTGAATATTGGCAGCACAGGTACCAAAATGGCCCAAGACCCTCTCCTTGAACTGGACCAACCATTTACTGCTGCAGGAGCCCAGCTGGATCTTCCCTGCCTCCACGCATAGCCAACCACTTCATTGTGGGTGTGGGATGGAGAGTATCTCCCTGCTGTGCTGATGAGTTTTTTGGCAGTATTGGGAGGTGGTAAATGGTCGATCCAGTTTGTGTGTGTGTGTGGGGGGGTAATGGGGTACATTGGTACCCCAGGTACTGATATTCATATTCGTATCATATGAATATGAAGATTCCAAGTCTAACTCTTCACTGTATATTTGTGATCAATCTCTAGTTAATCCATGAATCTTGGCCTTCTGATTTTTCTGTTACACTCTTCTTACAAGAATAATGAAAAAAAAGTTGTTCCCTTTTGTCCTGCACAGTATGCAAAGAAAGCAAGCGTAAAAGAAAATGTCAGAGCAGATAATTCTGACAGTCACTGACTCCTCCTTAAATGAGTGCTTTTGCCTGCAAAGGAAATGAGTGTACCTTAAAGTCAAGTCAAGACTGGGATCTAGAGAACTTTGCAGTACATGATGTACCAGCACAAGCATGCCTCAAGTATTTTTTTGGATCCTATTCTAAAGTTGGGGGTGGTTGGAATAGCCCCCTTTCCACCCCTTTTAGTGGTAAAAATTGATTCAGACAACTTCCCTTGTCTTCTCAAAGGGCTTCGTTACAATTCATAGTCTGTTTCTTCATAATCACATCCCTAAATTTAGTTTTGTGGCAAATAAGTAAACTGAAAAGGGAAGATTATCTGTTTCTAATAGACATTACTGCTTGTTTGGAGTTTTGTGTGTACTTAAGGCCAGGGAATACCAGGTGCTGTAGGCGCCTGGAGTAGAAACTGGCAAATCACTCCAGTATTCCTGCCAAGAAAACTCCATGGACATGGGGTCACGAAGTGTCGGTCACGACTGTAACAACGCAACACACACAAGGCCATTTTACGCCAGGAGCATTCAGTGTGAAGTAGGTAAACTTCACCCTCTGATTGTTGTTCTGTGAGTTTGCAAATATGAGAGGTACATAATAGGATGAATGAGATATAAAATCTCAATTTTTTTATAAAAAGCTTTCTTCAAATTTAAGCCTTAGAATTACCATTTTGATTCTTGCTGTAAATACCTTCATAGCATATTGTATAAGAGTTAATTAGACATTTGCTTTTTGAAATCATTTACTGTTGTTTATTCAGTTAAATTTCTGTTCTCAGATTTTCTGTTCCTTAGCAGGTTTTGTTTGTGGTCATGGTTTTTTAATCTTGCATCCATCTTCATATACTCAGCTTCATTTTCAATTTGTAGCTTATCCCTTACTCATCGTTGTAAGGTCCACAATATTTGCAAATGAGTCTGAGTTAAGAGGATTTCATAAAGAATTCTGCCTACCGGAACACTATGCCAAGTGCCCAGATGAAAAATGTTTTTGTTAGTTTAAAAAGTGAAGCCAGGCTTATCTGAGTTGATTGTTTTGGATGTGCATAGAGTGAGCCTCCTAAGATGAATTCAATTGGTTCCAGGGGTCCAATTGTTTTATGAAAAAAATTGTCTTAAGAGGCATGGTCTCCCATAGGAATGCATTGAAAACCAATTACAGTGGAACCTTGACTTACGTCATTAATCCGTTCCAGTGGTCTAGACTTAAGTCAAACATGACTTAAGTCAAATGAACATTTCCCATAGAAAGTAATGGGAAAGCGGATTAATCCGTTCCAGATGATGAAAAAGACTTCCGAAAACAGCAATTTAACACAAATTTGACTGGGATAGGAGATTCCTTCTGGGGATGTAAATGAAATGTCTCTTCAAAGAGAGGAGGAGGCAGTGGCATTATAGTCCACAAGTTATATGCCTCCACTTTTTAATGTTCATAGCAACAATGTCTAACATTTAAGTTTTACGGATTTTTAACCTGACGTTCCAAGTTCTGAACAACTCTATGCTTACCATTAGAGTCCCACAACTTTACAGCTCCCCAACTAAAATGCTTCCATTGTGGACCAGACTTCTGCAGCCAGATTTTTACAAGACTGAGCCAACTTCTGCCCTTCTTTCCTCCGGCAGCAGCAGCGGCTTCGGTGAGGCCGAGAACCAGCTCCAGGTGCTCAGAGCTGGCCTCGCCAAAGCCGCCGCTGCTGGAGGAGGAGAAGAAGGCAGGAGCAGTTTGGAGGCGGCAGCCGCGATGCTGGGTTGTGGTTGCCGCCCAATTCTGGTGCCTTGCGCCGGGGCTCCGAGATGTAAGTCAAAGCCTGCGACTCAAGTCAAACAGGCCCCTTCTTGCTGCAAGTCAAATATGATGCAAGTCAAGCAGTATGTAAGTCAAGGTTCCACTGTAATCAGTTCCTCCTCCGGAATGGATTACATTAGTTTTCAATACATTCCTATGGGAATGCTGTCCCAAACGCACTCAGTCAACCAGCAGCCTTCCACTGTCAGTTGATTGAGGGGGTTTAATCCCCAACCCAGCAAAGGGGGGAAGCTTTTCTCCTTCTTTGATGGGCTAGAGCAGGGTAAAAGCTTCTCCCTTTTGCTGGTTGCCCCAGGCCAGGAGTGGGGAGTGGGCGAGGAGTGACTTGTTCCTGCATTGAGGCAGCCACATCTCTTTTAAGGACTCCTTGCACAGAGCCTGGCGAAAGGAAGGCAGCGGCTTGCAAGCACACAAGGCGCTGCCTCCGCTTCGCCTTGGGCTCCATGCACGGAACCCTTTAAATTGGGGGGGGGGGTTGGCGGCAGCGGCTTTGATCCTGGCTTTTGCAACTGTGTAGCACCTGATCCGTCAGGTGCTGCACAGTCTGGAAAGCCAGGATGGAAGACCAGGCTTTTGAATTTCCCTCAGGTTGTGGGCACACAAAGTCAAACGCCTGCCCCATAAGATGGATTTTTCGCAAGCCATCTGGTAGGCAAACTGCCTATACCTGGAAATGTCATTCATCTTACGAAGAATTCATCTTACGGGGCATTTGTCTTTTGAGGTACCGCTCCATAATCTCCCAGATTGAGGCCACTTGTTGAATATGCAACTCCTATTTTAGCACTGAAGAATTCATTCTTTTTTTTTCCAGCAAGACCACATGACTTCTTTGATGCACAGACTCTGGATGCCATACGACACCGAGCCATTTGCTTTAACCTCTCTGCTCACATAGAAAGTTTAGGAAAAGGCCACAGTGTGGTATTCCACAGTACTGTAAGTATTATTATGTATCAGTATACTTGAGTGTGACATTTAAGTATTATTATGTATCAATGTACTTGAGTGTGACATTTTAAAATGGCTTCTTCTCCCCACACTTACTTCTCATAACAAACATTGGTCAGACTGAATCTGTGAGGGGCCCGGAATCATGTACGGGGTTTTATGGGCAAGTGAGGAGTGGAGCAAGGACCTGTTTATTGGTCCTGCCACCTCTATTGTATTCCTGATGGTCCATCTCCTTACACACAAGATGAATGTCTACTAGAGAGGATCTGTTGCTATATTTGGGAAGGTTTAATATGCAGAAAAAGAACAGGTGCAGATCCAGTGTGCTGTGTAGAACACTGAGTGGTGAATTGGGACTCGGGAGACCTACAGTTGATTCAAATCCCTTCTTGACTATGGAAACTCCCTGCGGGGGAGGGAGTGTTGATTTTTTTTTAAAAAAAATCCAGTTCTTATTTTATCACATACCTTGAAAGCTCTATTATGGCCTCTGTAAGTCAGATGTAACTTGTTGCCACATAATTACACCAGAAAGCTTGAGGAGCAAACTGTTGAGAATACAGTAATGAGGATGGAGCCAGTGAGCACTCATCTGTGAAAGAAGTGGTTCTGCATTTGGCTGTACTGGTATTAGTATCACTATTATTAGAGGTCAATGTTAAACTCAGTGTATCCAACTTGGATATCATAGAAACTATGATTAGAGAAGAAACCTGAAAAAGTAATGCACAAGCCCTTTGCTTATTTCTGACCTTTTGATCCTGGTTCAAAGGATCTAAATGCAGGTGTTAAACTTCTAAGCTTTCATACAGTTGCAAAGAGTTGCCAACAATGAGTCCTGTAGGACCAAAGAGATAAATACATTAATTGGAGACAGGAAAACCAATGTGTGGAAGAGAATTGTGTCAGCAGTGCTACTATTATTTAGCGGCCTGGCGTGCTGTGGTCCCTGGGGACACGAAAAGTCGGACACGATTGAACAACAACAACAGAACTGTTTGCTCAGTGGCTCATTTTAAACTCAAATGCCTGGAAGCCTTCATCACTGTCTGCTAGCCAAGTTTTCTGGAAGTTGTTGTCCAAGAATATCTGGGGACCAAAGGGTGGGAACCACTATTCTGGAAGAAGCAAACATTCCTTGTTTTTTGCCCATCTGTTTTGAATTTTCTGTTTCTGATTATTTTTCTGTTCTCCAGTAGAGGTCAGTAAATGTTCATTTATGTATAGAAAACAAACCTTTTTTGATGCTGTGTGCAGTAGATATGTAATAGCTGACTTCATGCGAAAGAATTCGTGTCTACAAACAAACAACAAATTAATCAAAAGTAAATTATCCATTTTCATTTGTCTTGGTTTGTCTTGGTAATTCAAGCTGAAAGTGTGCCATTTGACTTCGGCAGCACTCTCTAACTTGGTACCCCATTCTGGCTTGTGCTGAGTTCCAGCCAAGACTTGTTTCCTGAAGATTCTAAGAAAGAGATAGTCTCATGGTTAATTTCAACCACCAGTTGAAGATTATCTTTGGCCGATGATTAAACAGAACAGTAAAAATTCCTGCCGTCTCCTAGGTCAGGCTGGACAGGGTGTGGGTTGCAGAGTGTAAGTAGCATGGCACAAAATCTCATTCTCTATCCCAGTGGTTACAAACCCTTCTTGAGTTGCAACGCCCAAATAACCTGCAACCCTAGTTACATTAAAAAGGCATTTTTAATGGGGTAAAGTCTTCTCTTCTCAAAAAATGGAGGCTTCTGTTTCCACCAAAGGGTCTGTTCCAAAAGGTCAAGGGAGAACTGGTTGAGATCCCGGAAACAAAGAGTAGGTGTCAATGGGAAATTTTCACAGTGGAGAGAAGTGAAAAGCGGTGTGCCCCAGGGCTCTGTCCTGGGACCGGTGCTTTTCAATCTGTTCATAAATGACCTGGAGGCAGGGATAAACAGTGAGGTGGCCAAGTTTGCAGATGACACAAAACTTTTCCGTGTGGTAAAAACCAGAGAAGATTGTGAAGAGCTCCAGAAGGATCTCTCCAAACTGGGGGAATGGGCTGAGAAATGGCAAATGCGTTTTAATGTAACCAAATGTAAAGTAATGCATATTGGGGCAAAAAATCCAAACTTCATCTATGAACTCATGGGCTCTGAGATATCCGTGACGGATCAGGAAAGAGATCTTGGTGTGTTGGTGGACAGCTCCATGAAGGTGTCTCCTCAATGTGTGGCAGCAGTGAAGAAGGCCAATTCCATGCTAGGGATTATCAAAAAGGGGATTGAAAATAAAACAGCCAACATTATAATGCCATTATACAAAACAATAGTAAGGCCGCACCTGGCGTATTGTGTACAATTCTGGTCACCGCATCTCAAGAAAGACATAGTGGAACTGGAAAAGGTGCAGAAGAGAGTGACTAAAATGATTACTGGGCTGGGGCACCTCCCTTATGAAGAAAGGCTAAAACATTTGGGCCTCTTTAGTCTGGAAAAAAGGCGCTTAAGGGGGGGGGTATGATTGAGACATACAAAATAATGCAGGGTATGAGTAAAGTGGATAGAGGGAAGCTCTTCTCTCTCTCCCAAAATACCAAAACTAGGGGACATACACTCAAATTGAGGGCTGGGAGAGTAAGAACTGACAAAAGAAAATATTTTTTCACCCAGCGCGTTGTAAGTCTATGGAACTCCATGCCACAGGATGTGGTGATGGCATCTGGCCTGGATGCCTTCAAAAGGGGATTGGACAGATTCCTGGAGGAAAAGTCCATCACAGGTTACAAACCATGATGGAGAAACCAGGGTAGTTCAAGGGCCAGATGCAGGGGAGTGGTATCAGGAGACAGATATCTAGTCTCATGCGCTCCCAAACGCATCTGGTGGGGCCGCTGTGAGATACAGGAAGCTGGACTCGATGGGCCTTTGGCCTGATCCAGCATGGCTCTTCTTATGTTCTTGTGTAAAGTATTTACCATGAGCCACAACACCTGTAAGACAATCCATGACACCACCACCACCACCCCAAAAAAACACTTTGCAACTCCCGGTGGGAAACGCTGTTCTATCCTGAAGGGCACTATAGGAACGAAGCAGGTGCTAGTAGCCATGATGGGGGATTTGAACACCAATATCCAGCTGCTTACTGGTATTAAGTCTTCATTAAGGTTAGGTAAATGAATGTTTCAAGTAATTCTTCTAATGGTTGTTGTAGGTAATAGCGAAGAGAAAAGAGGAATCTGGAAAGATAAAATTGCTGCTTCACTGGACACCAGAAGATATGTAAGTATATACACTTTTAGTGACTGTGTCATTTGGGTGGTTTTAGGAGCTAGGATCCCTACCCACTGTATTTATCAAACATATAAAGAACTTACAGCTCAGAAAATAAATTTGTAATGTTCAGAGCCTTAGGTTCCTCACTACTTCTTTGTTTTTAAAGTTAGCCATTCCTTCTGGACAGAGTTACAGTCACATGAAATACATTGGCTGAAACTCTGTTGCTTTAACTTGGACCTTGCAAAGCTGAGGATGTCATGAACTACAGCAGTTTTAAAAAACGTCCACCCAGTAGTGCTTAAAGCACTCTCTGGACATTGTGCAATTTGATTATGCAAGTCCCGTCCCCCCCACAGCTTGTTAGGCACTCATTTTACCAACCTCAGAATGATAGAAGGCTGAGTCAACTATGAGCCAGCTACATGGGATTGATCCCTGGTCGTGAGCACATTTATAGCTGCAATTCTACAGCACTGATCCACAGGGCTGTTTTTAATTGAAAAGGAAAATGTGGCACATTCCTGTTGCCTAGCCATAGTACTATGATGTGACAGGGTTGCCGCTTTCTCGAAAGACGGGGAAATGGGAATTGGTAAGGGAAAGTCAAGGAAATTGTGATTAAAATATATACATTGGTACCTTGTATAAAGGAATTAATTCATTCCAAATGAAATTATGTTAAGCAAATTTTCCTTTATACAAATTTCCCATAGGAATGCATTGAAAATGGAGTGATCCCATTTTTATGTTGTACGGATTCTCCCCATAGGCCATTATGTTAAGCAAATTTCCCCTATCTCCGGAATTTTTTATGTTGTACAAATTTTATGTTATACAAGCTGTTTGTTATACAAGGGTCCACTGTAATTTCTAACTTGATTTTTACTGTAATTTCAAAACTATAAGTTTTGTAATGTGGTTTTGGAGAGACCATTTTAGATAGAAAATTTATTTAATTTTTATTATACCCTTAAAACAATGTAAAATGTTATGTAAATTGTTAGCATTCAAAGTTTACCTGAATTGAAGTTAGTATCTTGAAGTAATTTTTGGTGCAACTTCAAAACAGATGTTGGTGCAGTAAATGTCGAAATAAGCTGATGTTAAACCTCTTACTTTGACAAATGTTTTTACAGTTGAGGCTTGTGTAGTTGTCGAGTGGAACATTTTGTTAAGCCTTGCATTAATGCAACATGACTTATTCATTTTTAACTTGTGGTTGTCTTTGAATGCTGGTCAGGGAAATCGACAGATGTTGGTCAGGGAAATGAAATTTAAAAATTTAATTACAACCCTGTGTGAGGTGTACAGGCACATATTGCTTGTTGAATTGAACATGCTTTCAAATATGCTAATGACTGACTGCAATGAGGAAAAACAAATCAAAAGACAATGTACATTCATATTGTCATGCCACAGACATTGAAAACGGTCTCAAACACATTGGGGTAGATTTGGGGAACTGAAGGGGAGAGGAAGATGGTGAGGTGTTAAAGTAACTACATGGTATAAAATTTTAAAGTAAGATCATAAATCATAGGATCATAGGACTCAGACATGTTACAGTGTTGCCCTCATTTTATGTTAAACTGACTGAAATTCAGACAATTTCACTGGGAGTGATGATTTTCAGAAATTGAAGTCTGAATTCTTATGAGGGGCTTAAAATTTAAAACGAAGAAATCCTTAACTTCCAAAACAAAGAAATAAAAACACCATAGCTGATGAAGCCATTAGACTTGCATACTGTAGATCAAATTTACTGCTGAATTTCAGCTATTAGGTCTAAAGAAGAATATGAATATATTTGTAAATGTGATTTATTGATTATCCACAGCTCTTTGTAATGTTAATATTTTATCCAGTAAAGCATAGCTATTAAACATTCATACAAGAAATAGATTCTTTATTTAGCTTCTTCACAGTGGAAATTAATCAGTTAGCATATGATTTTATATAGTCATTTAGAGCAGCTACTTTTACCATGTGACTAGGGTGAAAGAAAGAGTTCATCACTTTAAAATATTTTATTTTGTTTATAGTCTTCCTGATGTCTGGGTAAATGAAAGTGAGCGACATCAATTAAAAACTAAAGTAGTTCATTTATCAAAACTACCAAAAGATACTGCCTTGCTTCTGGACCCAAACATATACAGGTAACTTGCAAATATTTGAATGTTATATTTTCTTCATAATGACCTTAATCCTCACTTAACTTTTTGAAGCTGACACCAGATGTGTTAATGTAGGTATTCATAATTTGTGGGCTTCTTTAGTAGTACTTCAGAACTTCTGGCTGAAACTAGGATATTAACATTTGATACACCCTTACTAAACACCATCTGATGACAGCATCCAGAAGTTACGTTTTGAGGCTTGAGGGCATTTAACAGTTCATAAACTTGAACTCTGGTTGACTGAGAATCCAGGGAATGTATACACTTACCAAGTGTATTTTACTTTTTTGTGCTTGGTGTACAGAAAATCTAATAATGGAGGTACACACAGTGGAATCCTGAAAGATCCCTTCTGTTAAGATCCTATACTGGTTTGTATACTAATTTTTGTATACCAGTTTTTTAAAGTCCAAATTTATATTTTCGTACATTAGAATATGCATTCAGTTCTGCTTTTACAATTGAATGTATCTTTTTCTTTCTACTTTGACAAGTGTGACAATCTGATCTTGTTAATTTATGAGCATTATATACTGCTTATTAAAGAATGGAGTCTTGAAGATGATTTCCTTTTTTGCTAAATTTAATGCCACTGTTGCTCAGAAATATATCTTCCCTGCATTTTTTCAGAACTAATCCAAAAAAAGCTTAGAATCAAAACCACTCTATGAATGAATGTATGTTGGTGCATGTAGAAAACCTAAAAACATACTTTGCCATAATATCTTAGTATTCTTATACCTTTTCCTGTTCTCTTCTGTAATATACTGGCAGCATAGGTGACCTGAGTTGTGGATGGTTTGGGCTCAAGCCTTTGTATGGCTGAGAAGATCAGGTTTGGTCCTCCAGCATGTCCAGTTATAAGAGTGCAGATAATATGGCTATTACATTTTCTGGAGCTGATGTGGCCTAAAGTAGACAGTGCTGGCCTAGATATAGTAGTGCTGCATGGCCTTTCAGCGTAAGGCATCTGTGTATTTCTGTATATATGCTGCCTACATATGAGATTCCAGAGACTTCAGTAAGCCCACTGATAATATTTATCAGTGTTCACTAAGTGTTTCAATTTAGCTCCCCCCCTCGCATTTTTAATAAATCAGGTTAAATTTTGTCATAGGAAACAGTCTATAGCACTGCTAATAATTATCATTTTACACAGGAAGCCATAAATGGTAGTCACAAAGTGCTTTTATCCTACAATATGTTCTACTGGATTTTCAGTACAGTACAACCACCGTATCTGCTGTGGATCAGTTCTGGGATCCCCCGTGGATAGCAAAATCTGCGGATAAGAGCAACTGCTCCTATCCAAGGATAATGATGGTGGCAGGGTTGCTGGGAAGAAAGGTAGTGTGGCTGCGGTGGTGAGGAGGGCTCGGCATCAGTAAGCTTTCTTTTGTTTTCTTCCCTTCTTGATGACCTCGGCAGCCAACCGCCCTCTTCACCACTAGCTTTGTAGCTACTGTTTGCGACAGTAGCCTGCTTAAGGCTACTGCTTGTGACAGCAGCCTGTGTTACAGCTGCTGTTTGCGACAGTAGCCTGCTTTGCACCCACTGAATTATTTTTAAAATATTTTCTTCCTCAATCCGTGGATAAGTGAATCAGCGGTTAGTGAGTCAGCGGATAAGGGGGTCATACTGTATATGCAGTGGAGTAATACAAAGATTGCCATCCTAACCAATTATTTGGAAATAAATTGTTTTAAAAGAAAAGGTTAAGCTATATGAAATGAGTTGTTTGTTTCCCCATTCACCCCCTAAAAACCTTCTCTGATGCTTGGTGGGTCCTCTGGGAGGTAGTTCCTCAGAGCTGTGGGCTAGTACTTGATGGAAAAATCACTACTCAAGGATTTCATGTGCCCAGGCCTTTTCTAGACTTTGGCCATAAGTCTTTCCAAATCAGCACACTTGAGTATTCTGTGATAAGATTTTTCAGTAGTCATCAAAATGGTGGACAGTGCTGGTAATATTTTTCTAATTAGGCATACTCTGGGAATGTATGTGAAGTGGCATTTTGGCTCCAGGAGTACTACATTAGGACCCTCATATCCACTGGTTCATTATTCACTGATTCAGTTATCCAGGGTTGGCAGAGAAAATAAACAAATAAATAAATCTGCAGCCACAAAGCAAGCAACTGTCAAAAACAGCAACTGTAAAGCAAGCTACTGTTTTAAAGCGGTAGCTGTAAAGCAAGCTACTGTCACAAAGCAGCAGTTTTGGGTTCTTTGGTGTTCTCTCTTATCCAGAGTTTTCATTATCCACGGGAAGGCCTGGAACCAATCCCCAGCAGATACTGGGGTTCTGCTGTACTTTTTTTTACAAATGACAATGGGTGGGAACTATCAGAAGTAAAATGAGAGCTACTGTGGTAGAAGGTGAGCCCTTAGAACTTCACAGGTTGACAAAAGAAAAGTACTGTCATGTTTGAAAATTGCAGTTTTGCATGTTTATCTTTAATTCCACTAACACAGACTTTTCCAAAGGACAACTTCTTGAATTATTTTTGAAAGCTGCAAGAGATACTAAAGATTATTCATGCCTTAATGATTAGATACTCTGATGTCAGATGTAAACACTTCCGCTTGGAATAGAGATGAATGAACTTCCCCCTGCTTCCAGATTATTGCACTGTTTACCATTTCTTCAGTTGTGTTTATTGCCAGGAGGTACATCTTCAGAGAGAGCACCAGGGGGCCAACTAAGAGAAGCATTTCCATATATTTCACCCTGATTCCCAGCATCGTAAAGAGCACTGTTTGTGAACCTTACAACTAGTAATATTTTAAACTTCCTTGCACTTTCTTTCCACCAATGCAATGTTGCTTTTTTCACCCCCTAGAACAATGCCACAGAAGAGGTTGAAGAGGTAAAAACCCACTCAGCAGCCACACCTCATCTTCCATCTTATTCATTGACCATGGAATTAAAATTTGAAATTGCACATTAGACAAGCCCCTCCACTCCATCCTTTACCCCCATCCGAGCCCAGTGGCTGGCAACTTTGGATGACATTTATGCTTGGCATAACCATTCTGTGAATGAAGTTGGTGCATCTGTGGAATATGTTATATATAATATATCAATCATAACTTTGTGAAATGGTACAATGGGAAATAGGGTAAGCATTCTCCTGGCTGAGATGCTTGGAAAGCTTTGCATGCTTACTGCTTTTCTTTTAACAGTTTTTCCCTAGCTTGCATCAAAAGTGGCAGTGTTAAATCGTTCCATCCAACCTTCCTCCCAGGGTTTTTTATCTGTTAAGCAAACTTCGCTGGATCTTGTCATAGTGATTGACACTGACAGACATACATTAGAGAGAATCTTTTTCTCCCAGTATGGTAAAGAGTATCGGTTGTCATTTTGTAATCTTGTGGTGTTCTATCACATAACCCTAAGTGGTGGTATCATGTTTAAACAAAACAGTGGTGGCATATTTTCATTTCTAGAGAAATATGTATACATGAGAGGCTGAAAGATGTAGTGTTGCTGTATATCAGATCCTCTCCCTAAGTCTATTACTGTATGTTAATAAGACTTACATTAATAATCTCTACAAAAAATAAAAGGGTAAGAATTTTGCCTTGTTTACAACATGGCCTTTAAATCTCCTATTTGCTTCTAAATATTCTCCCTTCTACTTCCCCTCCTTTTGGCCTAAATTTTTCTAGTTGTAATAAAATTGTATTTTTTAAAAAAGAAGCATCTAATGACACAATCGTTTATGCACCAAAGTTGGCTATGAAAGAAGAAATTGCTTCCTTGCTTTACTAAGCAACAAATTATGGATTTTCTTAACCTACAGGAATAGAAAAAAATGTGTGTACTTTGTTCGTCTTGTACGGAGACAAAAATGTTGCATATAGATAATGGGACATTGCTTGTAAATAATTTTGCAGATTTGTAATATATTTTTATATTATGAAACTTATTGTAGATGTATTTCTAGAGGCATGGAAGTTGAAATGTATATATTATGGTAGAAATAATATTGAAGGATTATGTAATTCACTAGTGCTGCCAGAAGAATTTGTTTAAAAACAAGCACCTTTCCTAACAATAAAATAAGTCTTTTGGATTTCTAAGAGACTGTATACTACTGTTTTAAGAACAAGACACATAAAATTCCCTTCTTGTGATCTTGGAAGGATGCATCATATCCATACAAAGTTGATGGCACTCATTACTAATAACATGGATATGAAAACAGGTTTTTTTCCTTGCTTGTTGGAAGGAACAAATGTAAAAATAAATACTTAAAATAAAATGGTGGCTATATGCAGTCAAACTGCATGATTGACCCTCCCAGTTTAGGAGGATTATTTGCATTACTACAGTGAATATAAATACCAGCTGTTTTTACACTAATGTTTCTTTTATTAAATAGAAATAAAATAAAATAAAAACAAAACTCTGAACTCTGGCTGGAAAATCTAGCTTTTTCCAAAACCATCAAGGGGGCCCACCTTTATAGAGAGAAAATGCTTTTTGGCTCCCAGTGAGTTTAGATGGATGTATAAACATTTAAATTCCTTATTGATGTTCAGATTATAAGCACCGCTAACATAAAATGGTTCTGCAATAGTTGTTTAATAATGGTATTTCATAAGGATCTGTAGCAATGTAACTATTTAAAGCAAATGCAGTTTGCTTCTTTGTTTTGTTTTGTTTACTTCTGCTTGAGCACTTCAGTTACTGCTTTAATCTTTATCTTATATGGTCATCTGCAATTGCTTTGGTTCCTTTTTTTTAAACTATGATTATAAAATTGCCAAATAGGTGTTTTCAGATATAGTTTGTATTTGTATTTTTTTAAATTTTATTGCTTCCTGAATTTCTTGTATGCCATTCATAATTGACAGATGATTGTAGTCCTTTCCTGAGTATTTTTTCTAATAAAACAAAGTGAATACAACCATTTTAAAAACGTATTCACATGTTGTTACTGTTGCAATTTGCTTTTAAAAAGTAAAGCCTTAAGATGCAAATGAAACATGAGTTGTCTTCCAGCAATGATAAGAAGTGGTACTGACCTAGGCATTTCACTGATATATTGTTGAAATTGAACTAAAGTAGGTCCATTGAATCAGTGGGGATTTGAAGAGGCAACTATGTAAGTTCCATTGATTCAAAGGATTCTACTCTGCATGTACCTCAACAAAGACTTTTGGGGTTAAACAACCAAGCTGGGTGGGGTTGTTGAGGCGAGGAAGGCATAACGAATTAAACAAATTGAAATGTAGAAAAGACAGTGTTTTGCTTTTTGTGCTCCAGCTTTCAGAATCTCCCAGCCGGTGTCGTAAGTTGACATTCTGATAACTATGGTCACAGAAAGCAATTTTCCTGGTTCTAAAACCTACCCTTCATAGTTTAAATCACACCTTCCCCTGTGGAGGAAAGGTATGATGACAAGCAACTAATTCTCATGTCTCTGTGAGTATGAGAGGAAATGGCCTTCATCATGGAAAATTTACTTCCCTGAACTGGCCATGTTGGTTGGAGGCACTGGGGTAGATGCTACCCAAGTGAGTAAGTATCATTTCCAAGTGTTGGTTGCAATACTTACACTGAGATACAGACTTCCTTCCTTGCTGACCTGCTCAATCTGCTGCCTGCCTTTTCCTGCTGAATTGGGCTCAAGGTAAGAGATCCAATTTTCATCTTTTTTAGTGGCAGCAGCTTTAATTCACCTGAACGGTTTCATAGAATCATTAACTTGGAAGGGGTATGCAATGCCTTTGAATCCAACACCCTGCTTAACGCAGGTCAAAGCCCCTTAATCATCCTTGCCACTCTTCTTTGGGCTTGGTTCAGTCTGTCAGCATCCTTCTTGAAGTGTGGAGACTATGTTTCTATTAATGCAGTATAAATTAACATTTACTTTTTTTGTAGCCACATTGCACTGTTGGCTCATATTCAGCTTGTGATCTACAATTCCAAAATCCTTCTAGCTTGTCGTATTGCTGAGCCAGGTGTCTCCCATCTTGTAACTATGTGTTTCATTTCTTTTTCCTAGGTGCAGTGCTTTGCATTTTTCCCTGTTGCATTTCCTTCTTTTTTGTTCAGCCCAGTGCTCAGTCCTATCCAGATCATTTTGAATTTTCCCTCTTGGGGGGATTTTTAAATTGATGACTATTAGTTCCATAAAGAAATTTGTCCATCAAAAAAGTTGTTCCTTCAAGCAGAGGCACAAGAGGGCGTCCTTTACCTTCCATGGGACTCTTCAGTTTCCCAGGCATAAAAACAGGATGCCGTGGCCTCTGCTGAAAAGAAAGTTCCCCGCGTTGTCCATTGGGTCCGTAACTTTTCTCCTCACCTTCCCCAGAGCCCTTAGTTCAGAATGTGTACACCTTGGTCAGAAATTTATTTCACAGAAGACTGAGTTCCATAGAACTGAATCACAGAATAATGGAGTTGGAAGGCGTTTGGAAGGCCACTGGATCCTATGCTCAATGCAGGAATCCAAGTTAAGAGCAGGGGTGGAACTCAATAGCTTTATAGTTCCCTTCACATTCCATTATTCTACAATGCTATTCTTTAAAACTCCCTGGAACTTTTAAGAAGTGCTTTAAGGAGAGGATGATAAAAGCTGGTGGCTCAGGAATACTGCTGCATATCAATTTCCAGAACTGTGAAACTCCTCAGATTTTTTGGCTTTGTAGCTGCAGAGCCCATTTGTAATTCCAGATTGAATTTTGGCCATTTCATTTAGAATTCCCCATTGTAAAATCTCAGAATCTTTGGGGGATAATTTAGCTCCTCACTCACTCCTGCGCAATCCAGCAGGAGGGAAAGTACAAACCAGCTTTGAAAAATAAGATGTTCCCCTGCCACTATTTAGTACAAAAGCATGCCTGGAACTCAACTAAAAAGTACAGTTAAATGGCAACATGGGCTTGTAGTGATCCTACCAGGGTTTTTAAGATATGTGAGACTTTAATATCTGGTTTATCACTGCCATTCCCCAGTGGAGTTTGCATGGCTGAGCAAGAACTGGAAATAAGGTTTCCCCTCTGTACTGTCCCATATCTGTGACCTCTTCCTTAAGACCATCTAAGAGCATGGTCCTGGCACTCTTGGAGAAGACAAAATATATGTCTAGGCCAGGGAATGACCTTTCTCAGAGAGCTCCTTTGCCTGAAAAAAAAAAGGCAATGCAGTTGATGTGCCACTTAAATTGGTTACTGTTTTCCAAATGAACACAGGACTTGGGAGGTAAATGTTCCTTAATGTGACATTCAGTTTGGTTCTGCCACTGTGCTTTTCACTTTGGCAGATTGATTGCTCCTGCTGTTGTTGCAGTCACCCTAGGTGACCCGATGAATGAGCAGCCTCCAAAGACCCTGCCCTCAACAGCCCTGCTCAGGTCTTTTAAACACAACCCTCTGATTTTCTTTAGGGTATCAGTGCACCTCATGTTTGGTCTTCTTCTTTTCCTGCTGTCTCCAGCCTTTCCAGCATTCCATCGTCTTCAAGCGTCTGTGAAGATTCTCAGTCATTCAGATGAATTATTTGGAAGTTGAGTCAGACTGATGAAGCTGCTTGGATGTGTAGCAAAACATTTTGATCTCTCAAGTCCAGTTGCCATGACTCAACTTCCATATAACATCTTCAGACATTCTTTGGTGCACTCCAGAAGCCAGTGGATATTTTCAGATTGCTACAACCATCCCCATCACCTTGGTAATTGCCTTTTTAAACCCCTTCATACTTAGGCTTGTACTGCACTGTTCTTCATAGTCATGAAGTATGGGTTGAAGTTAATGATTAAGAGAAATAGAAAAAAAAAACCCTTCAACCTTAACAGTTTACAGTGAATGGCCTTCTCCCATGAGGAAAGATAAACAATGTAAAGAGAACTAAAATAATGAAATAACATAGACTCACTCAATTCTGTAGAAAAATAGAATATTTTTGTATACATGTACATTAAAAGATATATACATTAAACACAAAAATACAATGCTTGATACTCAGCTCTATATAAACAACTCAAAACAGTTCTATACTTGCTTATACTCAGCAATCCTTTTCACAACACAATGAAAGAACTCAGAACTGTAACTTAAACTTTAAATGCATACTACTAGTAAAGTATAGCCCTCAACATTAACAAATAAGTATACAGCATACAGTAGGCAGAATAATATGCAACAAGCAAAAAGCTCAAACAGAGCTAGCAGGTTGGTGTGACTGAATCTAAGCAGATTCAGCAAAGTGTAACACCGACCCTTTCCTTAAATACACTTCTGGCTGCTTGATTGCTTACACCTGCCCAAGGCAGCACAAAACCTAAGTTTGATTGCCTCACCTGTATTGCCACGCCCCAAACCCTCCTGTAGTGCCTTCTAGCAAGAACAGGTAAGCCAACCTCATTCACAATATTTAATTTATATTTGTTTTAAATTTTATAAAAACTCAACATTGCGCTCTCCTGAATTACTTGCTATTTCACTGGAATCTTCTCACTTGTAAATTATGTAGATTACCTCTAGTCCCTGCTCCTGCATTACCCTTATTTGAATTCAGAGGTTGGAAAAGCTTTCCTCTTCGGCTAGAGTTTCCAGCATAGGAAATTCTGGGAAAGAGCAGAAGACCTTTTGGCATTCAATGTTGAAATTGACCCCATCGTAGGAAAGATGACATAAAATGTTGCAAATAATAAAACAACTTATGCTAGGACCTTGGTATCTGCAAGGGATTGGTTCCTGGCTCCTACTGTGCAAATGGGAGAAAGTGCAGGTATAGGGATGCTAGATACCATACTTTCTGGTTCCCTCTAGTAGCCATTTCTGGTAAAACACTTTGGAAATGCTTATTTCTGAGGTTTTTTTAATATTTTCTGGTAGTAGATAAGTTGAAACGGGGGGTATGGATGCATTAGGATACTGTATTATTTCTTCTCCCGAGCCTCGTGACACAGTGGTTAAATGCCTGTACTGCAGGTAAAACTGTGCTCACGACCTGCGGTTCGATCCCTGGTAGCTGGCTCACGGTTGACTCAGCCTTTCATCCTTCCGAGATCAGTAAAATGAGTACCCAGTTTGTGGGGGGGGATATGTAGCCTGCAAACTAAATAAAACTGTAAACCGCCCAGACACTAGTTGAAGTGGTATTGGGGGAGTAATATAAGCAGAACACTTTTGCTTTCTTGGCACTAGTTCCACCTGTCAGAGGATGAAGGTTGATTGACTTACTTTTTGCATAATAGTATTGTTTCCTTCCCAGTTCCATTGCATGTCTCTTCCCTGAGTATTCTGTTGAGTGATCCAGGTCTGGCATTTTTTGGAATATTCATAAAAGCAAACAGCTCCAGCATGTGTGAAGCGCGGGCCACCCACCCTGGGGGCAATTACTCTGTCTAGAACGGTGCAGGAGGTCTATGTCGGCTTGGCTAATTTGTCTGAGTTCTTGCGTGGTCCATCCCAAGAGCATACCGAAGCTTTCTGGAGACGTCCTGCCGTGCAGATCCTTTCCAGGTCACAAATGGTGGTTAGAGAGAACGTTTTGGTTCCAAATGATCTCGGACTTGAGTGTAAGTCCACTTATTTTTCCTTTTGGCTAGGAACCCTTTCAGGAAAAGAACAGCGTAACAATGGTGCCTCTGTTTCATTCCTAACTGCAAATGTGCGGGCAATTGGCTGTCTTCAAAGCCACAGAAAGTCTTTTCAAGAAAAACAGATCTTGCTTTTCCAGAATCTTTTGGGTACCTTGTAACCTGAGCTTTTCAGGAGGAGAGGGGAACCCATGGCTAGACTCAGGATTAAATTATCTAAAATCCAGACTAAAATGCAAACAATAAGTACACTTTTGTCCATTAGCAGGATTGAGCACAGGATGCACAAAAGTTAACCAAAAGAGTCAACCCCCCTCGACATTTGTACCAACAAAATCCGAAAAAATCCACATGTTTACTGGATTCATTCTCATTCTTATTGTCAACAGTCCATGAAGCGTACGCCATGGCATTTTATCCAATTAAAAATTCTCTCCTCCTCTTGTGTAGTTAAATTTCATGATTAAACATGCTGAATTTTTGGTTTAACATACTGTGTTTAAAAATTCTGTATTTATTCAAGCTCTAGAATGCCAGGAAACTACAGCTGTAGATTGCTGTACCCTTAAAAAACATGCTTTATAGGCCCCATAGATGTGGTATGGTGCCTTAAGGCAATTTGGAACCTGATTACACATGGGAAACCTTGAACACAGCATGTTAATCCGAAAAGGTTATTATTGTTGTTGTCATTGGTTTAATAGTGTGTTATGGTATGTCTTGTTATGGACTGTTGACTTGAAACTTTAATGCATGCCCGGTAAATGTGGCATCATTTCCAGCTTCATTGCTGGAGCTAAAGGCCAGTAATTTGGATTGCCTGCTCCCTCTGAAGTGGATGCATAGAATCTATCCAACTGAAACGACCGTTCAGTGCTGTTTGTGTCCATTCGGCAATACAATGTTAAAACATGGATTAGAAAAAAAATTAGATTACAATGTCTAGGTCCATGATGGCAAACCTTTTAGAGACCGAGTGCCCAAACTGCGATTAAAACCCACTAATGTGCCAATGCAGCAATTTAACCTGAATACAGGTGGCTGTGAAGGGGCCGTGTCGGGTGCCCACAGAAAGGGCTCTGAGTGCCACCTTTGGCACCTGTGCCATAGGTTCGCTAACACTGTTCTAGGGCATCCAGTCCCTTGATGGTCATCTAGTCTAGACCTGTTCTCAGTGTAAGACGGCAACAGGTAAAGCATTCCAAATATGAGCAATTGAGTATCACAAGATGAGCTTCACTCTCTTCTGACTTTGTTTGTTTGTTTGTTTGTTTGTTTGTTTATTGCTTATATGCCACTCACTGTCCCAAGGTCTCTGGGCGGCTTGCCATTAAAATGAAAAATTTATTGTTTATATTTATGTATTTTTATACTGCCTGTCTTCCTATACAACAAAATACATAAATAAAAATATTTATGTATTTTTATACTGCCTGTCTTCCCATAAAACAATCACAGAAAACTATTAAAAGATAAAATAAAATAAATTTAAATTAAATTTAAAACAACAACACTTAAATAATTTTTTTTAAAAAATAATGCTTGGCAAGATAGCAGAACAGAGCAAAACAAAACAAAACATTAAAATGTCAATAAAATTAAAACAATTTTAATTAGACAAATTTTTGATAAGACAATATCCAGCATCTTGATTTCAGTGACATGGAAAGACCGACTCAATCACTTTGTGACTTAAACAGAGGAGGAAACACAACTTGTGCAATTGCCCTACCCTAACACACATGGTTTTCTAACAACAGGATTATTGCCTCTTGTTTCCCCAAAGTTGAGTACAAGTCCTAGAAGGGACTACGGTTGCTTTTGAAACAGCTGATAAAAGCAAACAGCCTTTATAGAAGACTTGGGTTTTTCAGGGACCATTTTAAAATGTTGATGTCTTGTGTGGAGGCACTGAATCAAATAACCTTTTATAAACCATATGGTTCTTCTTGAACAGAGTAAGCACCAAACATCAGCCATCGTAATTACGATTTTTAGTTCCACCTTTTATCTCACCATAGATTTATTCATATCCAATAAAGAGATAAGTGGATTAAAGTGAACTATGTCATCATTGGCTCTGGCTTAATTGTTATGTTTGTGCTTGTGTGTGTGTGTGTGTTGTGTTGTTATAGTTGTGACTGACTCTACGTGACTCCATGTCCATGGAGTTTTCTTAGCAGGAATACTGGAGTGGCTTGTCAGTTCCTACTCCAATGTTTGTGCTTAAAGGGAGTGTAAAAAGATTTAACCACTGCTGGTCTTTGGCCATCTTCCTAGGTTGTGTGAGATTGTGTCACAACTATACTGCTTGCATGTTGCTACTCCCAAGTTTGACACCATCGAAACTTATACACACGTGTGTACCTCTTGTACCTTATTTCATCATGGTTTCTAACATGTGTGAGAACCATCTTGAACTATATCCCGTAATGTGTTTCATGTTAAAAGTGGAAAGAAACTGTCAAACCATATGAAAAGAAATTAAACTTGGAAGTCTTACCATTGGGAAGGTGGGCTCTAGGATTTTGGGATTCCTTGGGCCTTCTGCAACCTGGATAAGATCAGTAAAAAAAACCTGAACATTTCTTTAGATGGCACCTGATTTGTGGTCATTTGATCTAAGACGGGGGTCTGCAACCCGCGGCTCCGGAGCCGCATGCGGCTCTTTGGAACCTTTGCCGCAGCTCCGGATGTTCCCCTCATGGAAGCATTTAAACTAGGAGCGGGGAAACTCCAGCTCGCCGCCGCCGCCGTCCTCCTTGTCTTCATCTTCCTCCTCCTCCTCCTCCTCCTCCTCCTGGTGCTTGCAGCCGCTGCTTTGGATGTACCACGGCCGTGGCGAAGGCTCCTGCCAGGGCCAGGATGGGAGGGGTGGTGGGGTGGCAATCAAATCTCCTCCCGCCACGGGGTCAGGGGCCGCCATCATCAGCAGCAGCAGCAGAGCCACGCATCTGGTCCTCCTTTTGTTTTGTTGGAGGAGGCGGAGGAGGCGGCGGCGAGGGGGAAGCAGGCACCAGCCTCCGGGAAAAGGGCGAGGGCTGCGGCCAGGAGCAGCCAGTCGGTTCGTGGTGGTTTAGCAGCCTGGACAGACAAAAGGGGGTCCAAGAATTCTGGGAGATGTGGCCCAGATGCTCTTTCAGCCTCACCCCCTTCCCCCGTCTCCTTCACAAGCCAAACTTTGCCCACACAGTGATAAAGTGCCTTGTTTGCCCACACACGCACACACACCACGGCTGCAAGAAAACTGTGTGTGTGTGTGTCCTATCAAGCCCCTTCCCTCCGTCTAAAGGAAACACACACACCACGGCTTTGTTTGTGTGTGGAGAGGTCGCCACTTGCCCGCTTCCAAAAAAAGGGACCAGCCGCGGGGTCGCAGGCCCGTCCTTTCAACCGCTGAGGCGGGCGCCGCTCCCTCGCCTCCGGCTGCGGGACCGTGGCGGCGGCAGCGGGGCTGGTAGGCCTGGAGCGCGGGTCATCACTTCACGGAGCCTTGAACGGCGGCTGGCCCAGCGCCCGGTTGCTGAGGCGGAATAGCGAGAACAGCGGCGGCGGTTGTATATATTTGCTTTAAATGTTGCAATGGTTTTGCGGCTCCCAGGTTTTTTTTTCCGTCGGAAACGGGTCCAAGTGGCTCTTTATGTCTTAAAGGTTGCAGACCCCTGATCTAAGAAAACAGGATACAGCAGCACTATTAGAGCAATAGTCCTTTCGCTTTGGATGTACCACCCTATGAAGCTGGCTCTTAATCAAATTTGGACCATGTACAACCCCTCTGTCCTTTTGTTTTGTTTTTAACCCCAGCCTCCACTGCTAGATTTAGCAGATGGAACAACAAAATTCAATGTGTTTAGATGCTAACCCTTAACTGCTCAGTGATAAAGTGCCTTGTTTTAAGCTAAAACTGCCCTTCCTAAAGCCTAAAGGAAACAGAGTTTTGTTTACAGTTCTACTCTGAAACAAGATGCACACTCATCAAGCACTTTGAGGGTCCACATGTAGTCAGCAAACTAGAAGTGTTTAACCCTCAGCTGATATTACAAAAAGGCAGCAAATTGTTCTTTGATGTATGTTTACTGTATTTTCTTTGAAATGTTGTTGCTGCTGCTGCTGCTGCTGTTACGACAATGACAACAATAACAACTACTGCTACTACTAAAATGATGATGATGATGATGATGATGATGATGATGATGATGATGATGATGATGATGCAGTCACCATCACTCAGCTGCAGAAAGCCGTCTTACTTGGATCTGCTCGCATAATTCGCCGATACATCACTGAGTCCTAAACACTTGGGAAGCGTTCGACTAGTGATTTGTATTACAAAATCCAGCATAGTTAGCTGTGTGGTTAAATAATAATAATAATAATAATAATAATAATAATAATAATAATAATAATAATAATAATAATAATAATAATAATAATAATAATAATAGTGCCATAGAGTCAATTCTCTTGGGGCTCTGCAGCTTACCCATGGCTACACAGCCTGGCTCTACTCAAAAGGAGGCACAGTGGGGAATTGAACTCCCAGCCAAAAACTTTAGTTTGCCTATGAATTTTTTTCCAAAATGGCTTCTTTTTAAGAACTAAGATACTTTCCAAGTTTCCTTGGTGTCTTTCTTTGACAGAGGATGGCAAGCATTCAGCCATTCAGGATTGGGGAAACTGCCCATATTATCTCCATCTCCGAAATCGCATCTTCAAGGCAAGGAGTGTGCTGCACAGCGTTACACCAAAAGTGGGGGGGGGGGAATCTGCCAGATAACCTGACTCACTGAGCTATCCAAGCCAAGCCCAGCTCTTTCTTGGGCTCACCATGAGAGGGACAGACAAGAAGGAAAGGGGAGCTCTGCTGCCCAACTGCTTCCCTAGCACACCGTTCCCCCATGGGCAAAACTCCAGAGCTTGTGAACGTGACCCGTGACCCGGCTGCCTGGGGGATTCTGAGAGGAACAGCACAAGCATTCACTTTCCACAAGTTCTTTTCCCCATTCGCCTCACCTGCAGATGCATCACCGCTGTGCATCCTTTCCTCTGAAAGCAAGCGACTTGTTCTGAAGCAAGGATGCAGCTGCCCAGGGCCTTTCAGGTTGGATGCGTCTTCTCCAATTAAGAGGCTCTTGCATCAGCTTTCGTCATTGAATGCCTCTGAGGGGCTTCTTCTACCAGCTGCCTTGCTTGCCACGTTATTTCTGGAGCGACGCTCTGAACAGCAAAGCTCCCAATTAAAAGAATCCAAACAAAGTGTTCAATTTTTTTTTTTGCATCCTCAGGTTGGGGTGAAGGATGGAGATTGCAGCCAAAAAAAAGAAAAAGAAAACAATGGACAGGCATGTGGAGGCTGCACATGGACATCTGTCCTATTTAGGGATTGAAGAATTATGTGGAGATAGCTGGGCCATAAGATAGCAGGGTGAGACCCATTGAAATATTTGGTATAGGGAAGCAATGGGGTTAGCCGTCAATTTTGCACACCTTACAAGACTGAAGTGTGCACAAAATGTTCTACAAACTATATATAACATCAATCGTATCATCGTTGTCGTCATCTTAGAACTGCAGAGCTTGAAGGGATCGTCGTCAAGGAGGCACAGCGGGAATCAAACCTCCATCCTCAGGTTCCACAGCCAGCTCCTGAGGTAGCCAGCAGTTCATAGAACTCCCAGTTATGAAATCACATTAAAAGTGCACATATAGATGCAAATTTATTGTAGTTAAAAGTACAAAGCAGCTGTAATTAACCACATCAACTCTTGGGACAGCAATGATGAAATGTGGATTAGCTTTCAAACATTTAGGAAAGAAGAACTACTAACGGCTGCATTCCACAAATACGGGGCCAACACAGAAAGCTATATATCTGATACCTTCCAGTCTAATTTTCCTGTTAAAGACTATGCTGTACTCTAGGAAACTAAGTAGGTGAAAATGCATGAGAATAAAACGAAAGAATGTGAAAACTTAAACTTGCTGTCTTTTTTTTTTTTTTGAAAATAAATTCAAATTGAAAAAACAACAAAATCTGGTTCCTCTTCACTTTGGAGGGACCTTGGAGTGTTTCATTTTTTCAGAGTCTGGCTTTTCAACTAGTAGTCAACTAAATTTAGGCTGCAGAATTATTGTGGCTGCCCTTTTGCAGAGAAGTTTCTAAGGTCTAACAGCTCCATGGTAGGCAGGTATAACCTGGCCCTCTCCTGAATTCAGATAACCTCATACTCAGAATCATTTGTGAAAATTTGGTTTTATTTGCTGTTAAGAAGAACTTAACAGACTACAGGTTTGTACAGAGCAATCACCTGCAGAGATGGAGGAATCTGTCAATTTCACTTCAAAGTTTTTTTCAAAAAATAATAATTTTAAAATTGAATTTAAAAATATTGAATTCCTTAAGAAACTTTACATTTTGTTCTTAGCGATTGTGCTTGATCCCCTACAGAGGGACCAGAAATACATGCAAAGATACCAGCTTGCAGGGAGAAGATCTTGTGTGATCCATGTCAAATTGTGTTAAAGGATTAGGTAGAAAGAACCAGAGAAATGTCTTCCAGCGCCTAACAGTCTGGGCAGCTGCTGCCAGTCAGGGCATGCGTAATTAGGGTAGGTGGACAATTAATTGAAACCGACAAGTCTGTTGGCCATTGTAACTTTGAGATCTAAAGAGTAAAATTTCTAAGGAGTTGATGGAAAATAATTTGAAGGACATTTCACTCAGCTTCCTTGCCTTAGGAGCTGCTGCTAGTCAGAGCAGTCAATACTGGCTTAAATGGAAAACTAGACTGACCTGCTGTAAGACACTTCCCATACCTAAGATGTAGGAACACAAGAACACTTCTGATGCCTGGAAAAGCTGCTAGACATGCTAACGAGAAACATCTGGAAGCTGTCATTCCAAAACCAACCTTGTCAAGCTGTGCTCCAGATGTTAAGACGCTACTTCAGTAACACCTCAGTATCGTCCAGGGTGTCTGGAGGATACCTGGAGCTCCCAATGCTGCCTTCAATAGCATCTAGAAAAAGACCAGTTGCAACGACCCATAGGGTTTAGGGTGATTCTGATACTCAGCAAGTTCTCCATATGGGGCTTACTCAAAAACAACAACAATGTCCTACCCTTTCTTTCTTGAGAGCTTTGCCTTCTACACAGCGTTTGAGACTCTGGCCTTAGGCAGACCTCTTGGAAAAATATCACCCATGTTGTGTTTGGCCTGGGTAGTATAAATAATGTCTTGTAAGAAAAGAAGAAGGGAAAACGGAGCTCAGGAATGATTGGGGGTGACTTGAACACCATATCTTAACTACTGGCCCTGATTAGCAATGGCTGCTTGACCAAATTTGGCTGTTTGGCTGTCTGCAGAATTTTTTTCACATCGTATTCTTAATGACATTGGACTGACTCACCCTTGCAATGACATCACTTGATCTCTGTGTATGTTTGACTCTTGTACATTTGAGCCTTCTTCAGGTGATAAACACAGTATAACAATCCTCGTTGCAACAGGAGACCTGCTCATCTCCGCCCAACCGATAGATGTAGAACAAAACAGATGTTACACAAAGCATTTCATGTCTCCTGGTCCCTCTTCTTGCAACCTCCTGTCATGCACGGAAGTAAAGTGTTGGTGTCATATGCCTCATGAGGAACAAAACTATATGACCTCATTTTTGATGTGTGGGACTATTGGCATCCAGGCTGTTGCCTGATCTTTCTATTGCATTATAACATTTTCTGTGTAAGCAGACTTCTTTGATCTGGAAGTAACAATAGAGTGGCCGAATAATGAAATTGGAAGGGGCCTATAAGGCCATGGAGCCCGACCCCTTGCTCGGCACAGGAATCTGAAATTAAGTATATCTGACAGATGGTTGTCCAATTTTCCCTTGAATGCCTCCAAATTAGAGCAGTAAGCACCTCCCAAGGAAATCAGTTTATTGTGAATGAACAGATGGTAGCAAACATTCCAGATTAATTATTCCAGGATAATGAACTAACTTCCAGGAGAATTAATCCAGACATATTTCCACCACTGAATAACTGAACATCTTGCTTCTAGGGGTGGGGAGGGAGGGAGCTGGTATAGGCCCTATTTAGTTAGTTAGTTAGTTAGTTAGTTAGTTAGTTAGTTAGTTAGTTAGTTATACATTTATACAATTTATGTGCCACCCACTACCCAATGATATATAATCCAAAATGACTGTGGCCAATGCCATTATTTACAGTTGACACTCATATAACAAATGGTTTGCATAACTTAAAACCTGTACAACATTAAAAAATTAAAATTTATTATTATTATTAATTAATTAATTAATTAACCACACAGCTAACTACGCTAGATTTTGTATTACCAATCACTAGTCGAACACTTCCCAAGCATTTAGGACTCAGTGATGTATTGGCGAATTACGCGAGCAGATCCCAGTAAGGCGCCTTTCTGCATCTGACATGGTGACGTGGTCAACTCCATTTTTTTCTAAATACTTGCTTAGCTCTTTAGGCACCGCACACAGCGTGACGATTACCACTGGGACCACCTGTACCGGTTTCTTGCCAGAGTCACTGAAATTCAATTTTCAGACCCTGATATCGGGTAATTTTTTCAAGTTGTTTCTCAGTGACTCTACTATCACCTGGTAGAGCAACATCAATGATCCACACTTTTTTCTTCTCCACAATCAAAATATCTGGGGTATTATGCTCCAAAACCTTGTCTGTATTCAGAAGTCCCAAAGTAATTTTGCATGCTCATTTTCAATTACTTTTTCAGTTCTTTGCTACGGGCAGATCATAGTTCTAACATAAATTCCAGTGGACCATTTCAGCAACTACATTATGACGCTGTTTGTAATCAGTCTGAGCAATTTTCCATGCTAGGGATTATCAAAAAGGAGATTGAAAATAAAACAGCCAACATTATAATGCCATTATACAAAACAATAGTAAGGCCCCACCTGGAGTATTGTGTACAATTCTGGTCACCGCATCTCAAGAAAGACATAGTGGAACTGGAAAAGGTGCAGAAGAGAGCGACTAAAATGATTACTGGGCTGGGGCACCTCCCTTATGAGGAAAGGCTAAAACATTTGGGCCTCTTTAGTCTGGAAAAAAGGCACTTGAGGGGGGATATGATTGAGACGTACAAAATCATGCAGGGCTTGAATAAAGTGGATAGTGGGAAACTCTTCTCTCTCTGCCAAAATACCAGAACTAGGGGACATACACTCAAATTGAGAGCTGGGAGAGTAAGAACTGACAAAAGAAAATATTTTTTTCACCCAGCGCGTTGTAAGTCTATGGAACTCCCTGCCACAGGATGTGGTGATGGCATCTGGCTTGGATGCCTTCAAAAGGGGATTGGACAGATTCCTGGAGGAAAAGTCCATCACAGGTTACAAACCATGATGGAGAAACCAGGGTACTTCAAGGGCCAGATGCAGGGGAGTGGTATCAGGAGACAGATATCTAGTCTCATGCGCTCCCAAACGCATCTGGTGGAGCCGCTGTGAGATACAGGAAGCTGGACTAGATGGGCCTTTGGCCTGATCCAGCATGGCTCTTCTTATGTTCTAACTCAATATATAGGTGATAGTTTCATCTGCCTCTTTACAGAGTCTACATGTGGGGTACTCCGTTGATTTTTCTGTTCTAGCCTTAACTGGTCTTTATTATTATTATTATTATTATTATTATTATTATTATTATTATTATTATTATTATTATTATTATTATTATTATTATTAAATTCCTAGCCTGATTAAGGGTCTGAATGGATTTTAAAGCTGGCTCCTGTTTGTGAGATTTTTTAAAGTGGCTGAGCAAAGGTTGTCACCCACTCTTGTGCATTTGTACTGCATTCTTCTCTTCATCTATCGGACCAGACAGGAGCATCTGAGTAACTGCTTCAATCTTGAGTCATGAAGGTGGACTCCAATGCTATATTCCACCTGGAAACGTGCAGTGAAAGTTGTTGAGAGCCACTCCGATGGTCCCTCTACTAGAAAGGCCAAAGCAGATTAGGGTCTAAAGAAATATTGAACAGTAGATACAAGCAGGAAAAAACAAACAAAAGTTTTGGTTTAGTACTGAAGAGAGGTGGCTTTAACTCTTTTAACTACAGAAATCACTTGCGGGCACAGGACACTTGTTCATCTCTGGACCTGATGGATACAAAAATGGATACAAAAATAAGCTCCACGGAAAAAGGAGGACAAGTGATTTTCAGTAAGCACTGAGAAACCTATATACATCATTCATACCTTTGGGTAGTGGGCGGCATACAAGCTAAATAAATAAATAAATAAATAAATAAATAAATAAATAAATAAATACCTTGGAGTGGTAGAACTGGAATCAGGGCTGGTGCTAGGTTTTTTAGTGCCCTAGGCGGGGGGCAGGGCAGGGGGCAGCAGGGGCGGTGACAAACGCGGGGGCGGACGGAGACGGGCACGGGGGTGGGCGGTGATGGGCTGGGGGGCTGGGGGCGGCAGGCAGCGTTGGGCGGCTGGCGGGCAGTGGGGGGACGGATGGCAGTGGCCAGCGGTGGGAGGGACAGCAGGCTGGCCAGCGCCCTCTCTCCATTTTGTTGCCCTCTCTCCATTTTGGCACCCTAGGCAACTGCCTAGTTCGCCTTAATGGAACCGCCGGCCCTGACTGGAGTAAATAGATAACTCCCACCCCACTCTACTTGGATTTTTATATGCCACAATTAGAGATGGACACAAACCACTGGTTCACCCTGGTTCGTTTACCAGCCCCACAGGTGTTTCCCAGTTCAGTGCCCCGCCCCCTCCAGCAAGCAGCCATTCAGGAGGCAGTGCACAGAGGAGGCACAGCTAGGAAATGTGTGTACTGCTCTTGGGCGGGTGCCCACCAGAGGGGGCAGGGCACCGAACTGCAGGACACCTGTAGAACAGGCAAATGATTCAGGCCAAACCACCGAAGCAGTGGTTCATGCCGTTCTTGAGCCAAAATGACAAGTTATTTCATGAGTTTATACCTTCCGTTATTAATGGCTCAGTCATTTTTAGCTTTTATTGTTTAAAAATGTCATCACAGCAAACAGCCAGCAAATCAACTCAAGTAAAGCCAAGATGGAAAGAATCCTTGACGTGTAAACTAATATATTATTAGGTACAGACCTAAGAGGCCACCGCATCAAATAATTAAACATTTCCAAGGAATTTTGATCCAAAGCACCTACCTCTGATATATCATGAGAGGGACCTTTCTGTGAGTAGCTTTCTGTTAGTGTAGGGCCAACAGCACTTATTTAACCCCTATTATGTTAATATTGTGGTTTAGGATTTATCATTCACAGTCTTTTGACTTGTTACCTCCTCAAGGCAGTCTTGGCTGGTATCAGATGATCTAAACAGGGGATTTTAAAGGTGACAGATGGATACATAAGATCCCAAAGCACGCTGGCGTGGCTCCTGATTTTTGTTTTTATTTTGAAATGGTTCTCTGTTGCTACAATACACCCGAATGCAAGTAAATCAAAGGTGGTTTTCCAAAAAATGTTGGACCATCTTTTTGACTGGAGGGAGCATGGGCATGTGCTTGGGCCATGAGTCCCTGATGGAACTCATGATGGAGGAGATGGATAACTTGATAGCACAGTTTGGAGGTTATGAGATTGAAGGCATCGTAACAGTGGAAGGATAACAGTCTACCAAGATTCCTGGTTATTTCAGGGATACTCCACTCATCACATGGCCCCAGGGCCATTCTTGCAGTCTCTTCATCCCAACCCCTTAATTCCCTTCTCCCTCAAAGTGGAGACTTGTTTGGGATAAAGAAAAAGAGTGTGATTAATTTTGGATGTGTTTTCATGCCCTAACACTCCTCTTCTTTAGAAGTGCTGACACAAATCCTGTTGCTTTCACGTCTGGTGCATGATGCTGATGACATCAAACGTTTCTAATTCCTCTCCCAGCACTACAAAGGCCTAAGGCTCCTCTGGGAACCCTCTCATTGTAAATAGGCTGTTGAGGGCTTTAGTATATGGAGGGAACTAATTTCCAAAAATCACAGCTGCTGTTAAAAACACCCCAGTGTTGGTAATTTTGCACAAATTAAATACTTTTTCCCAATGGCTACCTTGAGATTATTCTGTTGGGTTTTTTTTTTTTTTTTTACAACCTTGTATGGTGCCTCTGGTTTGAATGACTGGAAGGGACTTTTTCTGGGCTGCAGCAACTTTCAGTTAATCTGTTGATCTGTTCAATCTTTTCAGTCAATCTGTTGATCAATTGTTGACAGTGAAACATTTTATTATACTAACATCTGTTATCATCTCAGTGTGAGTTTTTAAGACTGTAAGTGCCAGTTAAGGAGAAAGAACCACTCTGTATGGCTCCACAGTCCAGAGCTGCCCCCCTAGAAGAAGGGAAGAGCAAACAACCTCTGTGGATTCCACTTAGAAAAATCCAGGAAAGGGTCACCTACCATTAAATTCTGGCAGCGATGTCTGGCAAGGAGGGCTATGGTAGATCCTGGAGAACCAATATTAGTCTCAAGATCTCCTGGATTTGTCCACTTTTGATGAAGCAGTGTGTAGCACACTCCCTGGATTGCATAGTTCCTGAATTGTTGGATGCTTATATTCTGTCAAAGACAGAAGCTGAGGAAACTTGGACACTTTCTTAATTATTAAAAATAAGTACAGTAGGACCCCGGTATCCGCTGGGGATTGGTTCCAGGCCTTCCTGTGGATAATGAAAACAGTGCATAAGAGAGAACACCTGCCCACCCACCCCCAAGCTGATGTTTCCTGACAGTAGCTTGCTTTATGACTGCTCTTTTAAGACAGCAGCTTGCTTTATGGCCGCTGTTTGTGACAGTAGCTTGCTTTACAGATGCTATTTATGACAATAGCTTGCTTTACAGCTGCTTTTTCTGACAACAGCTTGATTTACAGCTTGCTTTGTGGCTGCTGAATTATTTAATTTTTTCCTCTGCCAACCGTGGATAACTGATTCAGTGGATAATGAATCAGTGGATATGGGGGTCCTACTATAATTTAAAACCAGCTTTCCTTCTCATAGATAACTAAGCCCGTTTTCTTTGGTTTAGGTATCTGCCTACAGAGTCAGAGTTCAATTTCCCACTTGTAACTTCTGGGAGAAGAAGAGCCAGCCTGTGTGGCCTTGGGCAAGCTGCACCGTCTGAAGGCTTCCCCAGAAGAAAGGAATGATTAACCTCTTCTGTGCATTCTTTACCTGGAAAGCCCAGAAAAGGGTGGCTATAAGTTAGAATTGACTTGATGGCACATGAATTACTATTAAAGTTTCTGACGGCTGAGAACACACCCACCTGTGATTCTCCACTTCCCTTGAGCCTCTGTATTTAACTGATACATCATCAATTATGTGCCTGGCATATTTATTGGATGATGGCAATTAAGTCTTTGTGCAAACATTCCCATCCCCTCTGTCACTGTGGTTCCTTTGTTTTTAATCAGAGGAGATGTGTGAAAACTGACTCTAAACACTTCCCCACCATGTTATTGGCATAGTTGGCTTTGTTAAGGAAGCATATGGTTTATTCAAAGACAAAGCTAATCTTGGAACACTGACATAGTTAAGTTTTAATTTTAAAAGCCTGTGAAAACAGTGAAAAGCAGATGGAAAATTTCCATGGAAACCACTTCCATAGAAAGGATAAGAGTTTGTGATGGGGGATAGGGAAAGAAGAACACATTTATGCCTTCACTACAATGACTGTGAAAATGACCATTGTCAGGTTTTAGAATGGTTGAGCAGCTTTCTCAATTTTATTTGGAAAAGTCTGTCTCGTTCTTTACTTCATGTACTGATCCATGTTTTGATTTACAATGAACCCTTGTACAACAAGTGATTTGTTTAACAGAAAATCCGTTTAAAGGAAAAAATTTCCAGAGATAGGGAAAAATTGCCTATGGGGCAAATCCGTACAACAGGGATTAGGGATTAATCAGTTTTCAATGCATTCCTATGGGAAATTTGTACAAAGGAACATTTGCTTAACAGAATCTCATTTGGAACAAATTAATTCCTTTATACAAGGTACCACTGTAATTTAAAAAATGTGTACCCTACTTTGGACCTCACCTGGCAGGAGGCAGCCAAAAAGTGTCTTACAACATAGAAAGATATTATCATGAAATGTGTGAAAGCATTCAAGCCAAAACAGGAGAAACTGGCAGATATGGGTCAAGTTCAGGTTAGTTTGACTAAAAGCTGTCACAATCAATAAAGTTACAAGTATGATCAAATAAAATCACAGTCATAAAATAAGCTTGATTTGATATAAGGCCCACTTGTTTGTGATTCTCAAACTCCTTGAGGATAGATTACTGCAATGCTTTCTACCTGGGGCTTCCCTTGACCCTTGTTCAGAGACTGCACCGGGTGCAAAATGCGGTGGCCAGATTGGTGGTTGGTGCAGGCAGGTATGATTGCATCACCCCAATCTTGGCTGAACTCTTTTCACACAGACATATTATACCACGGAACTCCTGTTGAGGTACCAGCATTTCCAGGGGAGAGACTTCATAATGACACATGGCTTTAGGTAGACCTGAGTCCCACTGTTCCTGAACTGAGAGTAAATTTCCCATAGGAATGCATTGAAAATGGAGTAATCCCTAATTGTGACCATTTTTATGTTGTACAGATTCACCCCATAGGCAATACCACTAAGCAAATTTCCCCTATGTCCGGAATTTTTTATGTTGTACAGATTTGATGTTATACAAACCGTTTGTTATACAAGGGTCAGCTGTATTAGGAAGCTTAGGGACTCTTGGTTCAGAGGAAATCCTTTAAAATAATCATTTTAATCTATTACGTCTACGACCCATACTCACACCAAAGTAGTCTAGATGGGAATGGAATTTTTATTTTTGTTTGCTTGTGTTTTTCATGATAGCTAGCCATGGAATTCATTCCCTGCAATAATACTGTAAACTGGCTGGATAGCCCAGTAATTTAGGTGTCTGGCTGTGGATCCAGAGGTTGGGAATTTAATTCCCTACTGTGCCTCCTGCGAGAAGAGCCAACTTGTATAGCCTTGGTCCAGCTGTACAGTCCCAAGACACCCCCAGAAGAAGGGAAGGGCAAACCACTTATGAGTACTCTCTCCCTGAGAAACCTTGGAAAGGATCGCCGTAAGTCAGAATTGACTTGATGACACATGATGCTGATTATAATAATAACACTGCATTTTAAATTTACTAATTAGGCTCCTATCCCACATCCCTATAAATGCAGATTAAATTTGTAGATAAACCGTGTTCAAAAATGTTGTCCCCATGGCCAACCAGGCTTTTTAGAAAGAAAAGAAAACCCGGTAATGCCCCCTTAAGCGATGTTTCCAAGACTTACCAGAGAGGTAGGGAATGTTTTGCCTCGCTTAAACAATCCACCTTTTAAGGAGGCAGACGTCGTGGTACCGCGTAGATGATGTTTTCTTTTTTTCTCATAGCACTGACCGGCTGTTCCTGGGGCCGATCCAGCACTCTCCCCCCTTTCCCCCACCCCTAGCACCAGGCAGCTGGTCCTCTGGCTGGTCTGGTGCTGTTTTTAATTTTTTTTTTAATTTCCCCCACCCTCGCCAGGCAGCTGGTCCTTTTTTAAATCCTAGCGCCATCTGCCAGCCATGGAGCTGAACTGTGTTTTTTAAAAAAAACCTTTGTACGTGGGAACTGCTATCCCACATGTTCAGTCACATGACGGGAGGAAGAGGAAAAGCTGGACCTTCCGAAGTTCAGGATCTTCCCCAGGTGAGATAGCAGCCTAACTTGGTGCTTTATAATGAGCCATAGCAATACAATTTACACTCAGCATTATTCTTACAGTTTTCAACCACTAATGAAATTATTAGTCTTGTATGTGTTTATTCCCAACAACAATAGAAGTGAAGTTTTTCCATCCACACAATTACTGGAAAACTATAAATATGCTAATGGACTATGTGTCAAAGGCTGCTTTCATAAAACCACTAAAATCTGCTGCAAAGTGCTCGCAGATGCGGAGCAATAAATCGTTTTCCCATGAGCAGCAGACTTTTTAGAAAAATAAGGTGCAGCCACGCCCACTTAAGTGCAACCCAGCACATTTTACAAGTACCTGGTCTCAAGGTGGTAAAATCCTTGTTGCTGTCCCAATGCGGATTTTAAACTGTTACTCGAATCCGTGGGAACACAGAAGATCCACACCCAAACCTTTTTGGCCCCTTTATGGTGTCTTTGCTGCAGTCCTCACTTGTGGGATCAGAGGCAGTTGCGGATTTTCAAAACACAACCATGGGAACATGACTGCTCCGGGGGTGTTGATCTGGATTAAAGTTTGCTGCGGATTTTAGTGGTCTTGTGAAAGGAGCCTAAGAAGAGGGCTCTTTGTTTCTACCATTAAGGAACACAAGGTCTTTCACAAGATGGTGTCTTGAAAGCTCCTTGAAATACACTTCTAAAAAGTTAAAATTTGTAACCAATCTGTCTTTCCGTCACATCAAAACTTGTGTCCTCCCAAGAGTACAGAGAATGGAATACTGTATCTTCTTCCAAGTTTCCATGTATACTGGACTGCTTGACACTGAGTGCTGTTGATAAATTACCAGTGTCCTCATTTAGGTGAAAGCTGAAGGTTAGTGTTTAATGATGGCTGAAAGCAGATAAGCTCCGGAGTCCATTCAGCATGAATGAGAGCACTTACTATGCACATATTTCTGGCTATTCGGTACCTTGCCCTTTTCTATAGTTTTCCTCAATCCCCCATCATTTCTGTTACAGCTACTGTACTCAGGCACTTAATGATAAATAATAGCCCAATCTATAGTAAAGGGACTTAGTGCAGGATACAATGTGGTTTTAAAGAGATAGCGATAATCTTGTTTTGAGTGTTGATTTAATAAAACACACAGGATCTTATTATAGTATCTCAGGTGACCTTAAAATACTGAATAATCTGTGAGGCAATATATCATGATTGTGTCACTAAAGCTGATTCTCCATTAGCTTCCTTGATTAGCTTTGAACCTTTGCTGTTCCACATTGCCCCCAACTGGGTACTCATTTTACCAACCTCGAAAGGATGGTCAACCATGAGCCTGCTACCTGGGATTGAACTCCAGGGTGTGAGCACAGTTTTACCTGCAGTACAGGCATTTAACCACTGTGCCACGGGGCTCTTGAACTGGAAATGACTTGATGGTTCCCACATAACACTTAATATAGCACTTTACATGCTATTATTTAGCAAAAGTGTTGCATAGACTCACCATATTTCTACATTCCCTGCTCACAAATCACCTGCAACCTTGATTAGCAGCTGTGTTATTGTTTCCTGTTCAGCATGGCTGATGTATTAGTGGCAAATGGCTCCTTACTTACCCTTTAATTACCAAGCTTTGGTTCCAAGCAGTGGTGAGACTCAATTACATATTTCATTAGGGGGATTTCTCAATAAAGGTGGAAGAACTGTGAAGAAAGATGTAACTGAGGGATCTTTCTCTGGGTAACAAAGAGAAACTCACTAATCATCATTAACGCCCCAGCTGTGCTGAACAGAAAGCAATAAAACAAAACAGCTGCATAAAGGAAGCTTTAAATTAAATAGTGAATGAGCGCCTCTTTAAGTTCATTGATCTCATTGCAACTTTCAGTGCTTAAGAAGCATTGCAATTTGGAAGTAGGTCTGCCCTAGTCAATTTGCTCTGCTCATCAACAGAATTTCGCCCATAGTTTTGAAATCTATAAATAGTGATGTTAGAACAATATCAAATAGATTACCAAACATATTTTATATAGGTTATTCAATAGGCTCAAAACTGATCAACCGCCAAGGCAATAGCACATCTTTACTTTTGGCTCATCAATTGCCTTCCAAAGAAGCAGGAAACAGTTTTGGTTAAGAAGCCATACCGGTCATCGGCAGATCCTCAATAAACAAGGTCATTCTCTTTCTGAAAGACAACTATGTGAGTCATGGCAGGATAGACTTCATATGTGTAATTGAATGTTTTTATGAATGGCATACGATCATGAATTTTTCATTGAAGAAATCCGAGTGTGTTCATTCATTAAGGCCTCCGAGGCAAGCCTTCTATTCAACCTGATTAAGAGGTATGGATTATTCATCAACCTCAGTAACAGTTTCTAGCCGCAGAGATTATATACAATAACAGGATACTTCCAAAAGCTTTCTTGGCCATTGCCCTGGAGGCACCTCATCTGTAATTTCTTTTGTGGGGAGGGGGTGGAAGCTCATTCTGATGTGGATTTAAGATGCTGACTGGGTTGCCATCATCTGTGCTATTATTATTTCTGTGCTAAATTCTCCCTCTAGGGTCATCTTCCACATCAAGTACTTCAGCCTGGATCATCAAGAGGCCACATGCAAGACTCTTGGAGGCTAAGCCATCAGATGGCTGTCTTTCTAGTGAAGCAAATACAGACCCTGGACAAAATTTGGTCCACCTAGGCTCGCCTTTGGACCCTCTTGGGGAAAATCAAACTCCGAACCTCTCGCTCTGCAGCCCAATACCTAAAAAACTGAGCTACTTAGTGAGCTAGACAATGCACTTTAGCAAATATTTATAAGTGATACTTTCTTCAATGGTAAAACGGTTCCTGGTCATTGAAAGGAAAACAAATACTAAATTTGCAACTCTGAAGACTACAGACATCTATCTACTGGAGTATCATCTTGCCGTGACATCCAAACGACAGAGCTAAGGCTTGGTTGGGAATGGTGCTAGTTGAAGATAAGTATAGCTGAAGGATGGCAGAATGTGCAAAGCCACGTGATGTATAAAACCACATGCCGTGTCTTTATTGCTGATGAAGAGCAACATGGCAGATGCTTCCTGCTGGAGTCTGTTAGGGCATGAATTTATTTATGAGTTCTGGGGAGGTTACATGGGGAGCACAGTTTTGCACATTTTATAGACACCAGAATTGACAGAAAAAGATATTTATTTACTTACTTTCCTGAGTAAAAATATAGTCTGTAGTTAGTTATCCTTAACTCTCAGCCCTTTCAAAGATCTGTGTATTTGGATAGGGAGTTTTATGTCACACCTGTGTTGGTTTTCCTATTTAACATTCTATTGCAATAAGTGCATCTGTCCATACCACAAGCATCACATTTCTTTGACAATAAGGAGGCCTTTAAAAAGCAATCGCTTGCCAATGATCTCTGAAGTTTGATGCTCCGCTTATTTATTTAAAATGGCTATCCTTTAGGCTTAGGAAAAGGAAACTGCTGTTTGAACATCTAAGATGCAATACATATTAAAACATGTGGTCTGCATATTTGCCCTTGACTCATAACGGCTGCTCGTATTTTCTTTTAAAAGCCTCAAAGAGTTGTCTAGGGTTTCCACTTGTACACAATGACAGATTATTGTCAGGGACATTGTAATGTTAGAACTTGATGGTTTCACTTGTGTGTCTAGTGGTGTCTTCAATCTGGCATCATTCTTATGTAAGGAATAAGAAGGGTGACCTGGAAATGTTCTTATTTGTTTTGTTTGTTTTTTATTTGTTTATTTGTTTGGCAGCTTTCAGATTTCCCCAGCCAGCATAGGAGTCTGTGGATTCCCTGGATTCTGATTTTATCATCAAAAAGTAGAACTTCCCCAGCTCATGTCATTTTCCTCATTTCCTGTGTTTTGTGGCTTTCCTCATCAGAAGGGAACAGAGAGGATCTTCTTGATCCTATTCGCCAGCAATCTTGCCATGCATTGTTAACATCCTTCTTCCGATAGCTTCCTGAACATATCTTCTGAAGCAAACAGCTATGGAAGGATGTAAGTCATTTTAGTACTTGTCCAGCCTTCTAAATGTCCACATGGCCTGATACTTCATGTCCATCTCATCACTATTTGCGGTCCCGCTGGGAACCGGTAGGAAGAAATCTAACCACACATCCATTGCGGGATGAGGGGAGTTTGTCCCAACCACACCCCCTGAACTGCAATTTAAGCGGGATGAGAGATTCCCCTTCCTGGCCTCGGGAATCTCCTCGTCTCACTTCTCATTCTGATACGAGTGCCCGTGAGGTAAGGCTAATCACGCAACATGCCATTCTCCATCTAGTGGCAGGAGTGCGAAGTGCCATTCGCCAGTACATTCCCTATGGAGTCAGCAACGCAGTGCAGAGAGATTAAAAGACAAATGCCTCAAACTTAGCTCTGTAACGCATTGAAGGCAAGGCTTCGGAGAATCGAAACATTGAAAAACAGAAGGTCAGGGCCGGAAAAAAAAAAAGAACAAAGGCATGGAATTTCACATCTCATCATGGAACGAGGACGTGCGGAAACAGTCATGCTGGTATCATCAATCACACCTGTGCATACATGGGAACAGGGACAGAACCGCAAGAAGACCACATGACCGCGACTGACATCAACATGCAACGAACTTCCTCCCGGGACGAGAGTGGACATGAAGTAACCATCAAGGATGCATCTGCTTCTCCCTAGCATCTTCTCATAGTTGCGGGTCTGCTCTTCAGATCCTGAAATGTCACCTTGCCTGACTGACCACGTCTTCAGGACGTAGGGTGATTATCTGCATATTCTTTTTTCCACAGTGTCCTGCCATCTGTGTTTTAGGTTGCCCAAGTGGCCGTCAGCCATAGATTTCTAGGTGGTAAGCAGTTTTGGCAATGGTGGAAGGTACCACTCTAAGGACATGTCCATACCAGTAGGAGCTTCATGGCGCAGTGGTTAAATGCCTGTAACTGCAGCTAAAACTGTGCTCATGGTCTGGGGTTGTATCCCAGGTAGCTGGCTCATGGTTGACTCAGCCTTCCATCCTTCCAAGGTCGGTAAAAGGATCATAGAATCATAGAATAATAATAATAATAACTTTATTTTTATGCCGCCTTTCTCCCCAAAGGGACCCAAGGCGGCTTACAACAAATTCAAAAAAGTACAATAAAATGAATACAATGTAAAAACAACACAATACCAATAAAATACTATAAAAATACTATACAATATAATACAATAAAAAACAAGATTAAAAACAGTAGCTGCAGCAGAGTTTAAAAGGCTCCCCAGCCAATAACTAAAATGTTATAAAAATTTGTAAAGACTGGAGGCTCAGAAGGCTTGCCTAAATAAGTAAGCCTTAAAAGTTGGTGAAGGCTGGAGGCTCAAGAGGCCTGCCTAAATAAGTAAGTTTTATGCCCCACCCATAGGTCTGGTCACACCCTGGATCTGGTGTTTACCTCCATGTCGGGGGACTCGTGTCTGGAGGTGGGGGACATTGTAGCCCTCCCTGTGTCATGGACAGACCACCACCTGCTCTCATTTTCCCTGTCGATTCCGGCCCCACCTCGCGGGACCAGCCGTCCATCTTGGCCCGCCCCGGAGGCTCATCTCGGTGAACTCTTCGGAGGGCTACCTGATGGTATGACTGGCGCTCCGGTCGAGGATGTGGCTAACCTTTGGTTTGAAACAGCTGTCCACACCATAGACCGGATTGCCCCCAAGCGCCTTCTCCGTTGTCGAGCCCGGTCCTCCCCTTGGTTCACGGGGGAGCTCAGGGTGATGAAGCAGGAGAGGAGGAGGCTAGAGCGCAGCTGGAGAAGAGACCGGACGGTATTAAGTAAGGCTGTGGTAGACGCCCAGACTAGTCGCTATATCAACGCGATCAGGGAGGCTAGGTCATCCTTTAACTCCCTGAGAATTGCTGAGGCCTCAAACCGCCAGGCGGAGCTCTTCCGGGTGGTTCGGGACCTCAGCAATCCTAGTCTGGCCAGGCCTCCTCCTACTGAGTTCAGTAGCGAGCAATTCGCAGCCTTTTTTCAAACTAAAATAGAGGCCATCCGTGCCGGCCTTGACTCCGGTTGCAGTGGTCCCGCCCCGCCATCCCCAGCTGCTGGTCCGCCTTCGTCTCCTCGGTTGGATGCGCTTGGGCCTGTTTCTGCTGTCGAGATCTCCAAGGCTATGGCGCATTGCCGGCCTGCCTCCACCCCTTTCGACCCTTGCCCTGCCTGGCTAATTAGAGCTGCCAGAGGGACTATGGCCGAATGGGCTTCTGTCATCGCCACCGCCTCCTTCAGCGAGGGGGGTTTTCCCTCTCGTCTGAAGGAGACGGTGGTAAAGCCCATTCTGAAAAAACCTGGCCTGGCGGTGGACGATCTATCAAATTATCGGCCAACGTCCCGTTTATGGGCAAGGTGATCGAGAGGGTGGCGGCGGTCCGGCTGCAGTCATAGCAGTGCCTCGATCCTTGCCAGTCCGGGTTCAGGCCTGCCGGGTACAGAAACAGCTTTGGTCGCCCTGCAAGATGACCTTCTCCGGGCGGCCGACAGGGGTTGCTCTACCCTGTTGGTCCTCCTGGATCTGTCAGCGGCCTTTGATACCGTCGACCACGGTATCCTGTTGGACTGGCTCTCTGAGGTTGGAATCGGAGGCACTGCTCGCAGTTGGCTCCGTTCCTTCCTGGAGGGCCGTCCACAGTACGTGCAGCATGGGGGAGTTATCGGCCCTTGGATTCTCCCCTGTGGGGTTCCACAGGGTCGTCTCTGTCCCCATGCTGTTTAACATCTACGTAAGGCCATTGGCGGGGTCATCAGGAGTTTTGGAGTCTGCTGTCATCAGTACGCTGATGACACGCAGCTCTATCTCTCCTTTAACACCTCTGCTGTGGAAGCTGTGGAAGTCCTCGACGGGTGCCTGGGGGCCGTACTGGCTTGGACCGGGCGAACAGGCTTAAGCTCAACCCCGAGAAGACGGAGGTCATGTTCTTCGATGGGAACGGTGGCCCTCTCCCCTGTTTGGGGGAGTTTCCCTCCAGCTTGCGGAGAGGGCGGAATCTGGGTGTGCTCCTGGACCCGGCGCTCACCTTGGAGGCCCAGGTGGCGTCGGTGACCAGGTCCGCCTACTACCATCTCCGTCGGATCGCCCAGATCCGCCCGTACTCGACGCGAACTCTCTGAGAACAGTGGTCCAAGCTCTGGTGATCTCGAGGTTGGACTACTGTAACGCCCTCTACATGGGGTTGCCCTTGACTCTTCTCCGGCGTCTGCAGCGGGTTCAGAATGCGGCGGCCAGGCTGGTGGCTGGTGTGCGTCGTTATGACCACATCACCCCAGTTCTGGCCCGCCTGCACTGGTTGCCCGTTGCAGCCCGGATTAGATTCAAGGTCTTGGTTTTAGTTTATAAAACCCTCCATGGCTTGGGACCGGACTACCTGGCAGAGCGTATCGCTCAGCGATCAACCTCGGCCCGTCCCGTTCGGCAGGTGCGAGCGCACACGCGCGGGTCGCCACCCCTCGTGAAGCCCGGAGGACGAGTACTCGGACCCGGGCTTTCTCAGTGGCGGCCCCTAGCCTCTGGAATTCCATCCCCAGTGAAGTGCGCTCTGCAGAGTCCCTGCTGGCCTTCCGGAAGGCGTTAAAGACCTACCTTTTCCGGGAGGCCTTTGGCGATCTTTAACTGTTTTTTTTCCTCCGCCATCGTAAACTATTTTATCTATCATTGTCAGTCATTGAGGTGCCATTAGGTTTTAACTTTGCTTAGTGTTATTTTTATTTGTTTTATTTTTGGTTTCTTTTTTGTAATTTATGGCTATTGAGGCCCGATGTTTTGTAAGCCGCTTAGAGTATATATTGTAGATAAGCGGGGTATAAATGCAATAAATAAATAAATAAATAAATAAGTCTTAAGGCCTCGCTTGAATATTTCAAGGGAGGAGGCAGTTCTTAACTCAAAGGGGAAGGAATTCCATAGTGCCGGTGCCACTACTGAGAAGGCCCTATTTCTTGTCACCGCCCCTCGTACTTCATTGGGTGGCGGTACTTGTAGAAGGGCCTTCTCCGATGACCAAAGGGGGCAGACCGGATTATATGGAAGTAGGCGGTCCCTTAGATAACCTGGTCCTGAGCTGTATAGGGCTTTAAGGGTCATAACCAGCACCTTGAATTGGGCCCGGAAACGAATGGGCAGCCAATGTAGTCCCTGGAGAAGCGGCCCCACAGAGTTGAACCGCCGAGCTCCAGTAACCACCCAGGCTGCCGCATTCTGTACCAGTTGTAGTTTCCGAACCGTCTTCAAGAGCAGCCCCACATAGAGCGCGTTACAATAGTCTAGTCTTGATGTCACCATGGCATGGATCACCATGGCCAGGTCTGCACGATCCAAGTATGGCCGCAGCTGGCACACCAGCCGAAGCTGGGCAAAGGCCCCCCTGGCCACAGCTGCTACCTGGGAATCCAGGAGCAGCTCTGAATCCAGGAGGACCCCTAAGCTGCGGACCTGCTCCTTCGGAGGGAGTGCAACCCCATTCACAGCAGGACGATATTCCAGCACCTGCATCGAAGATTTCTGAACCAGGAGAACCTCTGTCTTGTCCGGATTTAATTTCAGCTTGTTAGCCCTCATCCAGATCCCCACCGACTCCAGACAGCGCTCTAGGACTTCAACTGGAGGAAAGGAGAGATATAACTGGGTGTCATCAGCATATTGATGGCACCCAACTCCAAATCCCCAGATGACCTCTCCCAGCGGTTTCATGTAAATATTAAATAGCATGGGGGACAGAATAGAGCCCTGTGGCACCCCACACTTCAAGGGCCAGGGTGCCGAACAGGCATCCCCCAGCACCACCATCTGGGACCGATCCTCCAAGTAGGAGCGGAACCACTGCAGGACAGTGCCTCCAACTCCCAACTCAGCCAATCGGCCCAGAAGGACACCATGGTCGATGGTATCGAAAGCCACTGAGAGGTCCAGCAGGACCAACAGGGACGCACTCCCCCTGTCTAGTCCCCGGCATAGGTCATCCACCAAGGCGACCAAGGCGGTTTCTGTCCCATAGCCTGGTCTGAAACCTGATTGAAAAGGGATCTAGATAATCAGCTTCATCCAAAACCATCTGGAGTTGAGACGCCACCACCCGCTCAATCACCTTGCCCAAGAATGGGATGTTAGAGATTGGCCGGTAATTATCTAATATAGTGGGATCCAGGGAGGGCTTTTTTAGGAGGGGTCTAACCAAAGCAGGTGGGAGAACCCTCTCCATCAAGGAGGAATTAACCACCCTCCCTGTCCACTCAGCCAGTCCCGCCCGGGAAGTTCTAATGAGCCAGGCTGGGCAAGGGTCGAGCCGGCAGGTGGACGGCCTCACACTCCAAAGAAGCCTGTCCACATCCTCAGGCTGTACAAGCTGAAAGGAATCCCACAAAACTGGACAGACAGTTGCCAAGGGGAGATCAATTGACATAAATGCTAATGTGGCATCCAAGGCATGTCGAATCCGATCGATTTTATCTGCAAAGTGTTTGGCGAACTCACCACAGCAGGAGATCGTGTGTGCATCTTGATCCACAGGGGCGGCCGGATGAACTAGGCCCCGCACCACACAAAACAATCCTGCTGGGCGGTTCCCTGGCAGATGCAATGGTAGCAGAGAAGAAAGATCTTTTCGCTGCTACCACGGCCACGGTGTAGGCTCTATAATGAGCTCTACATTGTGCTTGGTCGGATTCATCATGGGTTTTCTGCCACCGTCACTCTAGACGCCTGCCCTGTCAGTTCATCAAGCGCAGCTCATCAGTAAACCAAGGGGCTGTTCTGAGTCTTCGATAAGGCAGTGGTCGCTCAGGTGCAATCTTATCCACTGCCCTGGCCATTTCTGCATTCCAGAGATCCACCAGGGCCGTGGTGGAGTTGGCTGTCTTGGCAGCTGGAAAATCCCCCAGAGCCCTCAGGAAACCCTCTGGATCCATTAGCCTCCGGGGGCGGACCATAGAATACGGTCCCATGCCTCTGCAGAGGGATGAAGCCGCAACCAGCCTAAACCCTACCAGGAAGTGATCTGTCCATGATAATGGAGAGATGTTGATCCCCACCACATCCAGATCACTGCTCTCTTGTTCAGCTCTGAACACCAGGTCCAATCATAGAGTTGGAAGAACACCAGAATCATACAGTTGGAAGAGACCTCAAGAACACCAGAATCATAGAGTTGAAAGAGACCTCAAGGGCCATCTAGTCCAACCCCCTGCCATGCAGGAACCCCCATCACAGGAGTCCCCAGCTTGCTGGGGGAGCAACGTGTAGCCTGTACAGTAACCCCCCGCTGATTGCGGGGGTTAGAGACCCACCCCACCCGCGATGCAAGAAAATCTGCGATATGCGGAAGCGGGGCGGGGCGGGGGTGGGGGGCATCCTACCTCCTGCTGCTGTCCGCCCACGTGGCCCGTGGCTTCTCGGGTGAGCCTGGTTGAGCGACGCGGAGTGACCCGATCGCTCTGCGCCGCCCCTTCCGGCTGCCCCGAGCCTCCCTGGGGGAGCCTGGTTGAGCGGCATAGAGCGACCTGATCGCTCTGCACCGCCCCTCCCACTGCCCCAAGCCGCCACAGTTAGCCTGGTTGGGTGGCGCGGAGCGACCCAATCGCTCTGCGCCACCCCTCCCAGCCTCCCAGAGCCTTCCTGGGGGAGCCTGGTTGGCCAGCGCGGACCAACCCGATCGCTCCGCGCCGCGCCTCCCGGCCACCCCGAGCCTTCCCGGGGGAGCCTGGTTGGGCAGTGCAGAGTGACCCGATCACTCCGCGCCGCCCCTCCTGGCCGCCCCGAGGCTTCTCGGGGAGTACGTGCGAGGGCGGCGTGGAGCAACCCGATCACCCCCCCACCGCCCTCCCATGCACCCCCAATGCTTCTCGGGGTCGGGGGGTCGGCACAGAGCGACCCAGCTGCCCCCACGCCCCCCCCCCACGGTGCAGGTACTGCGATCCCGCGATGTAGCGGGGCCGCAGTATCTGAACCGCAAAATGGGGGGGGGTCACTGTATAATTAAATTGTAAACAGTCCAGAGAGGGCTTGAAGCAGAACGCTTTGCTCTGCTTTGCTCTCATCTTCTTTGTTACTGATATCACACCTAGTGTGTTTTGTACTTTTTGTATTTTTTTGTATTTTTACAAGTTTTATTTATCTACATTGCTTGTATGCTTCATAAGCAGAAGGTGAGACCCATTAATGTTAAAAACATGTCACTTTTGAGAAGTAACAGATACATTAATTACAGGTACATCTGTTCAAGGGTAATGGGACTCTTTTAAAAGCAAAAACCAACAGCAGAGTTTAAGGCATCAGGAATATATTTAAAATATTTGAGTCATCAGGAATAAAAATAATTTTTCTTTTTATTCTAAAATAAAATTTTAAAATGTTTAAATCATCAGGAATAAAAATAAAGTAAAAAAGCATTTAACTCAAAGTAGTATCATTTGTGGCGTGGTCGAGTAGAGAGATATCTGACATCCAATGGAACATATGCATTTCTATGACATCGAAGTGACTCTGTACACACATTGTTGCTGCCCACGTTCCGTGTCATACAGTGCAACAGTGATCGTCTTGTAAACCTTAGATTTGAGATGGATTGGCTTTTGTCTGTTGCAAAGCACCCCCTGCGAGTTCTCACCAGTGCAACCAGATTGCATTCACTCTTGCTCACACATGGCCACTGATACCACCACTGTGTGTCCCACCTTAGCCTTAACATTGGTCTCCTTGGTTGCTTCTTTGGCAGCCACCTCATTCTGCCAATTATCATCAGTCTTATCTGCTTGCCCTTACTTAGTCTCTCTTCTTGAACTTTCTCCGGTTCAGTCTACAGTCATCCCTCGTTGTCCATATAACAGCTCCCAAGATTTCCTGACACCAAGGATTTCCCTGGTGGCTGTGGTAACTGAATTACAAAATGCTTTCCAGGTGGCATCACTTGAGGTGGTATTGATGGGTGGGAATATGCTTCCCCTCCCATCTCATTGCTTCTTTCTGGTTCTAGATGCATCTTCTATAGGACAAGTTGTAAAGAAAGAAAGGGAGGAGAGACCTCTGGTTGAAACAAAATGTTATGGTTGGGTCTATACCAGTGGTTCTCAACCTGTGGGTGCCCAGATGTTCCTGGACTGCAACTCCCAGAAATCCCTTCCAGCACAGCAAGTGGTGGAGGCTTCTGGGAGTTGCAGTCCAGGAACATCTGGGGACCCACAGGTTGAGAACCACCGGTCTGTACCATAAAAAGAGGGGCATCCAGACCATGTAGCAATCCTCCCTATTCCTTTCACTCAAAACAGGGGTACATTGATGCATTCTTCTTGTACCTTAACCACCACGACAAGTGAACTTTACCGTACTCCCCATCCCACTCCCCATATAAAGCACCATCAGTGTTGTGGAAGAGCTAAAATGAAATATGTGATTTTTATTTTTACAGTGCCAGTGTGTACAATCTTATGCTCGATTATATAATATTTACCAAACCAGTCCAGCTGATTTGTTTTTATTGGAGGAGGGAAGTCCTTTTGTGTATAACGGGTTTAGCATTAGTAAGGAGGGTCTTCTCCCACCCCAGCCCTCATTTAGGGAATCAAAGTGTAGTACTCATCTCTTTTATTTACTTGGGGCTAGAATTAATGTATTAAAAAGATGCACCAATGAGCTCATGTTCTGAGTGAGTAGTTGACGATCAACCATTAGCTTGGATTTCATTGCTTTATACCTTAAACAGTCACTTTTTGTGTTAAACCAAAGGGAATCTGAACTGAAGGAACACATAGGCAAGTCATGGTAGGAAAATAAAGTTTGTCCTTACTTCATACAAGACAGTTTTTTGTAAAGCCAACCTGTAAATAAACAAAGCAGACCAACCGTTAACCCTAGCTGGCATCTAAGGAAACCATGCCCATTCATAAAGGAATGAGAAATTACCATTTAAGCTTCTTTTGACTGGAGACTGATGATCTGTGACTCATAAATCAGCCCTCACACAATCTGGATTTGCTGCTCAAAGGTGGCCCTCAGGGAAAGCTAATCCTAATCTGTGAGAGGTGGTATATAAAACAAGAATTATAATCCCAGAATTCTCCCCTTGAGTAAAAGGAAGAGAGCTTATGTAGAGTTTCTGCAGAGTGGGAGGACAACAGGGAAAACGTAGTTCAAACCACAACACAATTCTGTGGAACACCTGTTTTAAAAAAGCAAATCCCATAGAGTTCAATGGGATTCACTCTCCCAAGCCAGTGCAATACGGGACTGGATCCCTTAACCAAAGGTGGAATATTGCAAGGTGTACGGTTATAACGCCAAACACGTCTTAGGCCAGGCATGCCCAAACTTTGACGCTCCAGATGTTTTGGACCGCAACTCCCATAGTCCTTTGCCATTGCCAATCTAAGCTTAGAATTCTGGGAGTTGCGGTCCAAAACATCAGGAGGGCCGAAGTTTGGACATGCCTGCCTTAGGCTGTCGGCCTTGGTTCATTGATTCTCTCACCTTCTCTCTACAAACTAGTAGAGGACTTTTAAAAGGCAGCGCCAAAATACATGATCCGGGGGTACTGAGTGCACCATGTTTAAGTTAAACAAACAGAGCTCTTTACCAGTGATTTCTGGGTGGGGTGGGGGGAATAATAATAAATAAATTGGAAGAGGCTATGAGCAGCCAATACTCTGGGATAAACAGCTTAGGAATCCGGGAATGTCTGTAAAAGCAGTGCTTGTCACTTCCTGAATTTTGAGCAAACAGGTTTATGCAGCTGCGTATAATTACACGAAGCTAAAGGGCTGTTTATGTAACAGGGCTGTATTATAAGTTCATTGGAGTACAAAATATTAGATGGAGAGGCATTCAAGCATCTGTTCAACTGCACTCTATTACATTTGGAGCGGGCTGATGATGAGAATGGCAGCATAAGAATGTTTTAAGAGCTGTTTAAGAGCCGACAAGGCAATAAATCCTTGCCACGAGACCAATAATTATTATAATACTTATTATTAGAAGCAAATGTATTTTTTTTTAAACAAAATGTTGACAGTGAAGATGAAACTCTGCAGTTTGTCTTCAATATGCATTTTGAAGCCTCTTTCCCGTATAAGTGTCCCCACAGGGGCAGCATTGTGGGTGAGACGTGGGTAGAAAATGGTTAAAGAGCCAATCCTAGACCCTCTGTCGTTTCCTCTCTCTCCCAGTTGGCATGATCTAGACCTCTGAAAAGGAACAAGTCATGTTATTCCTTATTTCTTGGCAATTGGCATGTCCCTACTGTTATAAGTTGCTTTTATCATGCCAATAATCCAATGGTTTAAACCAGGCTTTCCCAAAGTCCAGCCCGGGGGCCAAATCCGGCCCGTCAGGCCATTCTGAGTGGCCCGTGGCTGGCTGGCCAGTCCCTCCCACCCCCTCCTTCACCCACGCATCCCCCTGCGATGGCCACGGCTTCCTGTGCTTCCTTTGGTCCCCACCTTCCTTCCTCCCTCCCTCCCTTGGTCCCCACCTCCCTCCCTCCCTCCCTTCCTTGTTCCCCACCTTCCTTCCTTCCTCTCTTGGTTTCCACCTTCCTCCCTCCCTCCCTTGGTCCCTGCCTTCCTTCCTGCAGGTGGGGTTGCAAGGGGTCAGTGGGTGGGGCTTAGGGGTCAGTGGGCGGGCTTGCAGTGGGGTGGCAGGGTCGGGGAGCAACCGCCCCCTGACACATTCTCAGCCACCAAATCTGGCCCTCCTTACAAAAAGTTTGGGCACCCCTGGTTTAAACACATTACTGCCACCATGAGTTATATCAGTGCCAAGAGTCTAGTCTATTAAAATACAGGGAAATGCTCTCTTGTTCCATCTTGTGGTCATATCTGATACTGCAGCTGGTGAACTTAGAAAAACAGAAAATATAAACCAAAGCCTACTTCCCTTGCCTGATGAGAGAACGTCATAGCACCTGAACAAATATCTCTAAAAATGCCAATAAAGGTCTTTTAAAAACAATTTTTGAAACTAATTTGAAAATGTTCCTTGTTACACTGAAAATATAAGCATCACTGCTTACATTAATATTATTTTTGAGCTACTCACTTCATTGGGATTGATTACAGAAAACTCTATTAACACTAAGTAGTCACTTCTAAGCTTGGGGATTTGGTTCCTTGTGAAATAACAAAATTTAGCCAACATAAAGACACTTTCCAGATCTCTGTGTAAAAGAGATCCCATTTGTGAAGTTGAGGAAAGTTGTGATGTAAACAGTTAAGAAGTAGAGCTGTGTCATCTATTTGTTTCGTTGATTTTTCCTATTCTGGGAATTCTACCTCCCGGATCCAAACCTAATTTATGTTCATCTGGAGAAAATCCAGACTAGAAGGATTCATAGCCTAGAACTGCTGGATAGCTCAGTGGTTTAGGGATCTGGCTGTGGAGCCAGAGATTGGGAGTTTGATTTCCCGGCTGTGCCTCCTTGGCAGGGGCTGGACCTCATTATCCACTGTTTTGTTTCCAGCTCTGCAGCCCAAGATGATGATGATAGTAGGTCCAGTTACACCTAGAATCATAGAATCATAGAGTTGGAAGAGACCTCCAGGGACCATCTAGTCCAACCCCCTGCCCTGCTGGAACCCCCATCACAGGATTTCCGACAGATGGACATCCAGCCTCTGCTTAAAAACCTCCAAAGAAGGAGACTCCACCACCCTCTGTGGCAGCATATTCCATTGCCGAACAGCTCTAACTGTCATAAAATTCTTTATGTTTAAAATTCCTTATGTTTAAACTGAATCTCTTTTCCTCTAGTTTGAAACCATTTCCCCGTGTCCTGGTCTCTGAAGACATGGAAAGCAAACCTGTTCCCTCTTCAATGTGACATCCTTTCAAATATTTAATCATAGCCATCATATCCCCTCTCAGTCTTCTTTTTGTGAGGCTAAACATTCCCAGCTCCCTAAGCTGTTCCTCATAAGACATTTCTTCCAGACCCTCAATCATCCTGGTCGCCCTCCTCTGGAACCGTTCAAGATTGTTAACATCCTTTTTAAATTGAGGTGCACAGAACTGGACACAGTACTCCAGGTGGGGTCTGACCAAAGCAGAGTAGAGTGGTACCATCACTTCCCTTGATTTAGACACGATGCTTCTGTTGAGGCAACCAAGAATCACATTGGCTTTCTCAGCCTAGCTGCCTGCAATTACTGGAGTAACCCTAGCTAGCAAGCACTGAGCAGCTTCCTTTTCTAATAAACACCTAAGCCAGAGATCAGTCTATCCTAGGCCATGGAAGCTTTCATCCTGGAATTTCTTAAGGTGAGCACAGTAAGGAGTGGGTTTGGCAGGTAGAACTCCCACAATGGTACCTGGGTTGGACTTTTACAGTAAAAAACTAATAGAAATTAGGGAGACAGCTAGTAGTCACCTTTGGGCTTTGGAGGCCACCTCTGGTCTCTGAGCCACATGTTGCACTGTTTTGATGCACAGTCGTGTTGGGCAGCTGTTTCTTCTTGTCACTACAGAATGACCAAACCAAGGACATGAACACTTTGGATCTTATTATAATTTTCCTCATGTTTTATCCTCCAGAGAGCAAAAAGTGGCATATGCTGTGTGCCGTTTTGATTCAACACATTGCTACCAGGCAGATTTTAAGTGGGGGAACAGAGAGAACCACTGGTCCAAAATTATCTTGCAAGCTTTACAGTCGAACAATAATCAGCAATGGAAGTTTGGTTGTTTCAGGTTTTGTAGGCTACCCTCTGTGTCATACAAGTGTGGGAATTGCAGCTGAGCCTGGTCTGTCCAACGTAGCAGTGTTTCCCAAACTGTTTTGACTTGTGGCTTCCTTGAATTATTGGCAACTGACTGTCCAGTAGTGATGTATCTGTAGGATCACTACCTGCAGTTCCATTTATTCACTGTGAAGAAGAAGAAGAAGAAGAAGAAGAAGAAGAAGAAGAAGAAGAAGAAGAAGAAGAAGAAGAAGAAGAAGAAGAAGAAGAAGAAGAAGAAGAAGAAAACTAAGAACACAACTTCCCAAGGTGTATTACCCGGACTGACCATAAGATGGAACCACCAACTATGCTATATACCAGGCCTGCCCAACAGGTAGCCCATAGCCTGCAAAGGGTTCAAAAGTAGCCCGCCAGCCATCAACTAAAAAAAAGTGAGGGGATAAGTTCTCCACCCTCCTTCTCCCATCCCAAGGACCACCACTGCCCCAGCAAAGTTCTGGGTCTGCTAGCCCACTGTCTCAGCTGAGAGGGGCAATTCAAGGTCATGGCACAGTCCCCTGTTCCCCCCACTGGCCAGATGATTGGTGTGCCATTCGCTGAGTTGCTGGTGCGGAGTGGAGAGAGGAGTGGGGAGGAAAGGGGTGGGAGGTGGGGCTGCAGGTGTGCCCATGTCCTTTGTGCAGTGACATCTCTCTTCTTCTTCCCCCCTGGAGAATTCCCTCCATAATGGATTAATTGATTTTCAATGCATTCCTATGGGAAACCGCTGCTCTACTTACACATTTTTTACTTATGACCATGTGCTCAGAAGGAATGGATAAAATTTGTAAGTAGAGGTTTTAGTGTAGTAGCCCTCAGGCACTTTGGGCCAGAAAAAGTAGATCTCGGCCTGCTCAAATTTGGGCAGCCCTGCTATATACCATGGTTGGCGAACCTATGGCACGGGTGCCAAAGGTGGCACTCAAAGCCCTTTCTGTAGGCACCTGACATCACCCCACAGCCACCTGTATTCAGGTTTAATTGCTGTATTGGCACTTTGCAAAAAAATTAGTGGGTTTTGAATTGCAGTTTGGGCACTTGGTCTCTAAAAGGTTTGCCATCACTGCTATATGCAGAGGGCATAATGGAAACCGACTTGTGGTCTGACTTCTCTCAGGGAAGTAGTTTCAAGTAAAACAGAGAAGCTGCACTTGGGGGTGGGGAAGGGCGAAGTTGTTTGTTACGTTTAGGTCAGGATTCCCTCTGTTGAAACTGGAAGTGAGTGCTGTATGATACGTCAGGGGAGTGGAAGGGTGAGATGATTCCGTGGCAACTCCAGGTGGGTTTGGTAGCACCCCTGGTTAGCATGACTGGCAGTTTTGGAACCACTGCAATAGAGTAAGCACATCATTAGAAGCAAAGCTGCCTGGATTGACCAAAGGGTCTGGTTGTCCAATATGTTCATCACACTCCACATTTCCAAACATTTGTTTGCTTTGTTGGTGACTAGGCATGGCATTTTGTTTCAGAAGGTGTCTGGTTCCGAAACGAAACACTGCAGCACAGCTGCCATTCGGTACTGGGATCCACCTTCCAGAAAGAAATCAACCAGTCTCTTACCTTGTTTTGGGTCGCGTAGGGCTAAACTCCAACCAGAAAGCAGCCACTGATGCATCATCTTCCACTCTCCCTGGTGTTGGCCAATCATCCTGCCTCCCTGTCTGATTGGCCAGTACCAGGGAGAGTGAAAGTTGACGCATCAAAAGCTGCTTCCTTGTTGGAACTTAGCCCTGTGCAACCTAAAACCAGGTAAGAGACTGCTTGATTTCATTCTGGAAGCAGTACAAATAGCAGTTGTGTTGCAGCATTTCATTTCATAATCGGACCCCTTCCCTAATGAAACACTCATGTCTATTGGTGACTGATCATCTGGAGGTATGCACCGGCTTGATTTATGCATCTGGCTGAAGGAGTTAGGTGCCTGGAAGGAAAATGTTATAATAGCAAACAATGTGCATTTTCTTTTAAAGCATGGCTTGACCCTTGAAAACAGAGTGCAGAGAACTTTAAACTAGACTGGAGTTGTCTGCCACAAGTCTTACAGGAAAGTGTTTTGGGGTTGAGTTCCAGGCTCAAGGATTTATGCCATTTTTCATTCTGGAGGTAATGAGGCATTGCTAAGTAATGTTTTTGAAATGGGCTGAGATCACCAGATGAAAGGGAACACAAATGCAAAAGGTGCACCAACTAGCAATTCAACCCCACAGAGCAGCCATCTCTTTCAAACTAGGTATGTTTCAGGCTAAAGGAAGCAGTTAATCATTACAAGAGATGGTTGGGTTCCTCAAAGTAAAGGTTGCTTGTTCCATCTCTCTGCTGGATGGCAGCAAACAAGAATTTCCATAAATTGTTGTGGGAGACATCCATAAAAAATAGTAATGGACAAAGAATAATAGGCTTTTGCAGCTGGAAGTGCAAACCCCCTTTTGATGTGTTTTTGACTCCATGGTGAAAATTCCATTCAGGCAGTAGTCTAATGAAACTTGGAACCTGAGCCAATTTCAAGGAGCAAGTATGGGTTCTTAGGCTGTTTTGGAGCCCATTCACTAGTTCAGAATTCCGTCTTTTCGGATCCACCCAATGTGTGTGACCATCTTGTTGTGAAAGTCAGAGAGTTACTTTTTAAAACAATTTCAAGTTTCAACAAGAGTGACTAGGTTGGTAAATTAAGTAACAAATTTCCTTGTGAAACTATTTTCCCCAAGTCTGTTATATGAGCACAGAGAAAAATGGGAAGATACAGAATTTCTGATTCAAGAATTCTAAGACAGCATTGAGCAATACTCTCTAAATCTGATATAAACTTGTAATAGAAACAATTGGGGGGGGTGATTTTCCCAAGGACATCCAATAAAAGGTGTAAGGATATTAAAGGAACCAACTATGTTTAAATAATTGAAAGGATGTCACATTGAAGAAGGGACTGGTTTGTTTTCAATGGCTTCAGAGACTAGGACATGGGGCAATGGTCTCAAACTACAGGAAAAGACAATTTAAACATTAGGAAGAATTTCATGACAGAGCTGTTTGGCAATGGAATATGTTGCCACGGAGGGCGGTGTAGTCTCCTTCATTGGAGGTTTTTAAGCAGAGGCTGGATGGCCATGTCTGGAGTCCTGTGATGGGGGTTCCTGCATGGCAGGGGGTTGGACTAGATGGCCCTTGAGGTCTCTTCCAACTCTATGATTCTATGATTCATCCATTGTGGTGTAACTGTTACTGTGTTGGATTTGAAGTAGGGTGATCTAGGTTTGAATCCTAAATCCCAAATCTAGCCTCCAAAACTGGTTGCCCTTTCTCAGTTTAATCAACTTCACATAATTGTTTTGAGGCTAAAGTGGTGAGAAAGAAAGGTAAGTACACCACTCTGAGTTCATAGGAGGAAATGAGCATTCTTGAGAAGGGCGGTTGAATCATAGATTCAGAGGACGGTGGTCCTGGAAGAGAAACAAAAAGATGAGTGAGCCCAAGCCCTACCAAAACAGGAAATCTGCACTACTTGAGACTGAGTTCTTATCTTTCAGCATTTCATACAAGGCCAACCCATGACACATTGCTGAAAAGAGGTAGAGCAGCTAATGTTGCCTCTTTACTTGTGGCCACCTTGATTCACTCAAGTCACGGTGACTGATTCACTCAAGTCTGTCTATCTACAGTAGTACCCTGACTTACGACATTAATCCGTTCCGATTCCAGGCTCGTAACTCAATTAGCTCATAAGTCGGGGAGCGGTTTCCCATAGGGATGCATTGAAAATCAATTAAGCCATTCCAGAGGAATGGATTTCAATGCATTCCTATGGGAAACCACTTTAGATGACCTGCGGCTCCGCCCCAAATTGGCAGGGGGGGAGCTGCATGTCATTTAAAATGTCTTTAAGAAACCAAGCCAAGTGCTTGGCTGGGTTGCTTAAGGACATTTAAAAAAAACGCCGCTTCTCCCCACTACCATCAGTCGTGTTGAGGACGAAGTGGCAGTATTTTCAATTCCCCCCCTCTTCCGATGCAAGCTCTAATGCCTGCCATCAGTGCTTGCATCAGAAGAGGAAAAAAAAAGAAAAGGGAAAAACACCGCTTCTTCCTCAACGCACCCGATGGTGTGGGGGCGTGAGAAGTGGCATTCCCCCCCCTTCCTATGTAAGCGCTGATGGCAAAAGCCAAAAGAACTGGAGCATCCAAAGGAACCAATGAGTCAGAAGAGACAAAGTCTCAGGATGCTAAACAATAAAGCGCTGATGGCAGCCATAGTGCTTGCATCGGAAGAGGAAAAAAATTGAAAACACTGCTACTTCTTCCTCTACGTGCCCGATAGTGTGTGTGTGGGGGGGTGAGAAGCAGCAGGGTTTTTTTCGTTTTCTTTTTCTTTCTTCCAATGCAAGCCCTTTAAACGGAGGCAGCTTCCCTCAATGCCTGAAAGACGTTTGAAACAGTGCCCGCTTTTCCCACAGTGAGGGGGAAAGTGTGCACTGTTTCAAAGGTCTTTGAGCCACCAACTCAGGCGCTTGGATGAGTGGCTCAAAGACCTTTTAAATGACTGACCCCTTCTCTCCCCCAGCTGCCATTGTTACTCAGGGGGAAACCCTATCTGGCTCGTAAGGCAGCTGGGGGGTGATGGAGAAAACCGAAGCCCGCTCATAAGTCAGGATTCTCGCTTGTCGGGCGCATCGTAAGTTGGGGTACCATTGTCTCTATCTATCTAAATTAGATAAAACCTGGACATGGCTGGTATTTGGAGCCCCCTCCAAATTATAGACATAATCCTTATGTGGAAGGATAACTCCTTCCAACCAAAGGTGGCAACCACCTAACCTTTCCAACAACATGGTCTCCACCTTTTCCTGGTTCAGTCTATTAGCTTTGATTCATTCCAGAATCAAGATCAGGCAGTGCATTGGGACCAGGACAGTATCCAGTGCAGAAGATGTAAAGGAGCAACAGCATTGTGTATCATCAATATACTGCTGAAAATGTACTTTGGATCTCTAAATGACCTCTCCTATTGGGTTCACATAAATATTAAAGAGCATTGGGGAGATAGATCACCCTTGTAATTTAGGGTCTATGGGGCTGACAATTCTTCCACGAGATGCACTGAGAACCAGTTAAGAGCCAGCCCTCTGTCCTCACTCCCATCAGCCTGTCCAGGAGAATACCTTGGTTGAAGGAATCAAAGGCCATTGATGAACATCAACAGAGTAATTTCTTCTATGTTACCTTCCCTTAGCAGGTCGTCCAGTGCTGCTTGTATGCAACTTGTCTCTTAAAACGGCCACAATGCCGGAGGACTGGAGGATAGCAAATGTCACACCAAGTTTTTAAAAAGGAAGGAGGGGGGACCCGGGAAACTACAGGCCAGTTAGCCTTACATCTGTCCCAGGGAAGATGGTGGAAAGCCTCATCCAAGAGAAAATCTTAAAACACATAGAGGAACAAACCTTGCTGAGAGAAAGTCAGCATGGCTTCTGTAAGGGTAAGTCTTGCCTGACAAATCTTTTAGAATTCTTTGAAATGGTCAACAGGCATGTAGATTTGGGTGAACCAGTGGATATAGTCTATCTGGATTATCAGAAGGCTTTTGACACAGTCCCTCACCAAAGGCTGCTGAGAAAATTGCACAGTCAGAGGATAAGAGGACAGGTCCTCTTATGGATTGAGAACTGGTTGAGATCCAGGAAACAAAGAGTAGGTGTCAATGGGAAATTTTCACAATGGAGAGAGGTGAAAAGCAGTGTGCCCCAGGGCTCTGTCCTGGGACCAGTGCTTTTCAATCTGTTCATAAATGACCTGGAGACAGGGATAAGTAGTGAGGTGGCCAAGTTTGCAGATGACACAAAACTTTTATGTGTGGTAAAAACCAGAGAAGATTGTGAAGAGCTCCAGAAGGATCTCTCCAAACTGGGGGAATGGGCTGCGAAATGGCAAATGCGTTTTAATGTAGCCAAATGTAAAGTAATGCCTATTGGGCAAAAAAAAAATCAAAACTTTATCTATCAACTCATGGGCTTTGAGTTATCCATGATGGATCAGGAAAGAGATCTTGGTGTGTTGGTGGACAGCTCCATGAAGGTGTCTACCCAATGTGTGGCAGTGGCGAAGAAGGCCAATTCCACGCTAGGGATTATCAAAAAGGGGATTGAAAATAAAAAAGCCAACATTATAATGTCATTATACAAAATGCTCGCAAGGCTGCACCTGGAGTATTGTGTACAATTCAGGTCACCACATCTCAAGAAAGACATAGTGGAACTGGATAAGGTGCAAAAGAGAGCAACTAAAATGATTACTGGGGTGGGGCACCTCCCTTATGAGGAAAGGCTAAAACATTTGGGCCTCTTTAGTCTGTAAAAAAGGTGCCTGAGGGGGGATATGATTGAGATGTACAAAACAATGCAGGGCATCAGTAAAATGGATAGAGGGAAGCTCTTCTCCCTCTCACAAAATACCAGAACCAGGGGACATCCACTCAAAATGAGGGCTGGGAGAGAAAGAACAGACAAAAGAGAATATTTTTTCACCCAGCGCGTTGTTAGTCTGTGGAACTCCCTGCCACAGGATGTGGTGATGGCATCTGGCCTGGATGCCTTCAAAAGGGGATTGGACAGATATCTGGAGGAAAAGTCCATCACAGGTTACAACCATGATGGAGATGTGTAATCTCTAGGCTTAAAACTGGGGTAGTTCAAGGGCCAGATGCAGGGGAGTGGTATCAGGAGACAGATATCTAGTCTCATGCGCTCCCAAATGCATCTGGTGGGGCCACTGTGAGATACAAGAAGCTGGACTAGATGGGCCTTTGGCCTGATCCAGCATGGCTCTTCTTATGTTCTTATGAGCCATGGCATGATCTGAACCCAGACTAAAATTAATCCAGATAGTCCTTCCCCTCCAGAAACATCTGAAGCTGCCCTGCCACCACAGTATTCAAATTGGCCATGTCATTTGGGAGCCAGAAAAACTGATGACCATTTCTGTCCCTTCACTGGCATTGGAAATACCTAAATAAAATTAAAACTTAGAGACTTGCTCACCCTGCCTATAAAGAGGGCTGGCGTCCTCTCACATAAATAACGCCAACTTTGTAAGTAGACCTCCGAACATCAGGAGAATAATAGAACCAATTTGTCTCCTGTGTAAGTGAAAACTGAGCAAACACTTCCTTCTGATCTGCTCCTCCATTTAGAGATTATTTGTAATTGCTCACCTAATTCCTTAAATCCTACAATTTATGCAGCTTGGCAGGAGTAGAGCAACTTGGCAAAGTGGGCCACAGTTCATCCATCTTTCATACCTGAAGACTTAATTTGGGGGATCCCTTTCATAGGAAAGATTGACAATGTGACAGTGGAGGAAAAATTGATGGATGGGGATGTTTCTTGCCCTGTGGCAGTGGTGTCCAAACTTTGGCCCTCCAGATGTTTTGGACCACAACTCTCAGAATTCCAAGCCTATATTGCCAATGGCAAAGGACTATGGGAGCTGTGGTCTAAAACATCTGGAGGGCTGAAGTTTGGACACCACTGTTCTATGGGAAGTTCTTACATCATCCCTGAAAATGGACAATTTCCTCAGACCACAAATGACTTTTGTGTATGAACCATTTTACATCTGATTTTCCAGTAACATGCTTGTTTAACATCTCGTGGGTGGTACAAGCTGTTCAGTACAGGGTCAGACTAGACAATGTGCTTAAGAATCATGAGCCATCAATTCGATTCTGACTTATGGCAAACCTTTTCAGGGTTTCCTAGGAAGAGAATACCTAGAAGTGATTCTCCATTCCCTTCTTCCGGGGGTGCCCTGGGACTGTGCAGCTTGCCCAAGGCCATTTAGGCTGGCCCTTTTCTTAACAAGCACAGTGGGGAATTGAACACCCAACCTCTGGCTCTGCAAGTAGATCTCGAAGCCACTGAGTTTTCCAACCAGTGTAACAGGCAGCTAGACAGGAGCTTTTTCATATAGTAGGCCATGAAATCTTCAGCCCGTTCCTTCTCCACCGAATATTTAAGGGTGGGTTTGGCACATGGAACTCCAAAAATAGATTTTTTTTGGACTGCACTAACATCATCATCATCATCATCATCATCATCATCATCATCATCATCATCATCATCATCATCATCAACAACAACAACAACAACAACAACAACAACAACATGAATAGCACATCTCTAGAATGTTCGCACACATCATTTTTTGACTCCACCCCTGAAATATTGTATGGCCATTGGCCAGTGGAGGGCAGAAGAGATTTTTTTCAGTTAAAAACCCCACACCCATGTTAGCACATACCTGCCTCACGGAACCTGGTTGTGAACTACTTTGCTATTTTTTTGTGATTGGTCACTGGGGCATAAATATGGGCTGCTTTTGCAAATCTGAGTGTTCAGCCATGCAGCTTTGAAGGATGGAAATTTGCAACAGGAAGAAATGCACATTGTCCTTAGTATGTTATTTAAATTTCACTGAGCCTGGTGTCTTTATTTTATGAGCCTGAAAGATGTGCCACAGCACACACATTTGTGACTCTCAACTGTGTTGTCCAGGTGATTTGTGGCATCGCTTTGAGAGAAATATAAAAAATTGGAGATTGCCAAAACCTTCAAGTCTATCTCTGGAGACACTGTGTTTTTTTAAAACCACTCTGTTCCTGCTGCAACTTTGAGCCATTCCCTGCAACCCCTTAGCAATTAGCTTTTGATTTTCTTCATCTTTAATGAAATCTCCTCTTACAGGGTATGTTCCACAGCTGCCGGTAAGCTAAACACAGATGTGTTATAACAGCAAATGTTTCCAAGTGAGAAAAGAGTGAAAACAGAATTTAATCCCAATAGTGCATTTACAAAAACGGGTCCTTTTTTTATAAGCACAGCCTATCCTGTGGCATAAAAATAACAGAAAGAAAAGGAAATGAGAGAAAATGCAAATTTTGTCTCTTCAAATGTTAATGAAAGATGGGCATTATTAGATTTCAGTATCTTTGGCGCCCATAGATTCAAGCCCATATATGAAAGAAGCAAGCCAACCTAAGGCATCTCAGCCCATGTTAGTGTAGCCTCCTTGAGAAAGAGTTCATTCATGTTGTCGCTTGAGCACAAAGATGTTGCTGGAAAAGTCTGTCTTTGGCACAGTTAACCTCTTGAAAGAGTACTACTGATGCTGATAGCCAGGTGGTCACTTCCGGTGCTCTTCCAACCATTCAGCACTTCCATCAGTTGACCAACTCTTTTATTGTACGATTCTGTGATTTTGTGACCAAACTCTGGAGCTGGATGAAGTTTCAAAGTTGACCCTCTCTTCCAAAATCCAGGAAATCACTAAAAGCAAAAAAATTTGCATGTCTTATGAATTTAGTTGATCACAATGGTAGAGATTGTCTACCTTTGGATTTTGTATTTTTATTAATATTGAGTATATGGCTATTCCTTCCTTCCTTTCCATCTGTTCCCACAACATTTCTAAAGCACTAGAAGCTCCTCCCACCTATAACTGATTCATAATAGATCTTGGGGAAAATGACCTCGACCCAGAATTCTAAGCTTAGATTGCCAGTGACAAAGGACTGTGGGAGTAGTGGTCCAAAACATCTGGAAGGCTGAAATTTGGGCATACCTGGTCTAGAGTATCTCAAAATGGTAATTGCCAGTGGAACCAATGACCTCAAGAGGTGGTGAGTGCTCCAGCACTGGATGCATTCAAGAGAAATTTGGACAACCACCTGGCAGATCTCCTTGGATTTGTATTGTTCCATCGAGTGTGAGGTAGTGTGTGTGTGTGTGGGGGTGATGACCTTGTAGCCCCCTTCCAACTTCACTATTCTATGATTCTGTGAAGTTATGTGAGATGTTCAAGGAATGATTTTACTGTTGTCATTCCCAAGTGAGTTTCCAAGGCCAAGTCAAGATTTGAAGTCACATCCCCTAAATCCTACTCTGACACTACCCCACAGTTGTGCATGATAGGCTGGCGGTAGCACTAACTTACAGGTATTTCCTATGTTAAGAGATTTTGGGGTTCAGTAGAGCTTCATCAGGCTTTGCGTTTTTCTCTGCAAGTGAGGATTCCACTCTGCTATTGTTCCACTCATTCAGTTTTATTTGTCACTAGGGAAATATTTCTTTCTGGTATAGAAAAATCTAAGCCTATTCTTCTCTTGCTGCATCCAGAAATGTGACCCCAATTCATCCATCACATTAATGGGAGCCTCCTTGAAGCAGATCTATTTCCATAAAGCTCAGATTTCTATTGCTGCATGCAGATGCCCAAATGAGAGAATCTCTTTGGCAGGTAGAATGGCAATGATCAGAAAGTGAAATAATAACAGCGTAGCCAGCCATCGGAAGCCAAAATCAGTTTGACAAAATTCCCCTCCAGTCTTTTGTAAAGAAGCAGTAAGATGACCTTGAGTCATACTTTCCTTTTTCTGATTAATGTCCACATTAACTCTTAGTCGTACAGTACTGACAAATTGGACAGATTCGCTCCGGATAGCTAGAGTATGCTGCATTTTGTGAAGGGGATACCCTTCAGATCTATTTTGGTGGCGGGTGACCCAGTTTTTCCTTCCTTTCATACTTTACAAAGCCTACGGAGTTTTTATGGATTACAGACCAATATAAGAAATACATTTTGCCATGTCTTTCAATTTACCTGCAATACATAAACCTGGAAGCTACTCTAATATTGTATATATTACAGCTGCACAGAAGTGCATCTATGTTATCAAGCAGCAGATCAGATCAACATTTTACAGTGCAATTGTAAAAATGAGGGCAGCCCAAACAAAAAATTATAACTTTGAAAATGGACTTGGGATTGGCACCAAATTTGTTATAGGTATAGCAGAAGTCTGTTCTTGTGCTATGTCAAATTTTGGGAAGTTTGGGTAAAAGGTTAGAGTTATGGAGTTGACTTTAAAAAAAAACTGCGCCCCCATCCGTTCAGAAATGGGAGATCCCAAATACCTCCATATTTGAAACAGCTTATACGAATTGAAATTACCAAACTTGTTTATATTGAAAGAGAATGCTTGCCCCCACCTCCTTTTTTATTTAGAAAGAATTCAGGATGCAGGAGCTGAAATATTTATCCTGAAAAGAGGCCTTTCAAATGGGAAAAACAGACCATGTGTGGTATAGGCTTACCAGGTAGGCAATGCAATATGTGGTATGGGTAAATAAGAATTACAGGTCAATACAATTTCACAGCTTTTATAGAAGAAGTAAAAAAAAGTGGGGGCTGCTTTAAAGAAAGTGAGTGAGAGGCTGGCCTAGAGTCTTCCAGAAAAAAAAAGGGGGGAATTTATCTCCAGGATATCAGTACACAATTTTATAAGCATCTTCAAACTATTTCTGCATTACAAAAACACAGAGCAGTTGTATTTGTCCTAGGTCTAAGTGATTTCAAGTAATTATCAACTCAGGATTTCTTATGACACAACATTTCAAGAGAGAAATCTGTAACATTGATCCTGGCAGTCAAGATCTACTTGAGCTTTTAACTCCTTCCTGACCAAGCAAGGATATTGTGCTTTCCAACCTATTCTGCTTCATAATGTCCTACTGATTTCGGAACCTAAGCTGGGTCGGCCGTGGTTAGTACTTGGATGGGAGACCTCCAAGGAATACCAGGTGCTGTAGGCGCCTGGAGTAGGAACTGGCAAACCACTCCAGTATTCCTGACAAGAAAACTCCATGGATATGGAGTCATGAAGAGTTGGTAACGACTGTAATGACACAACAGGGATAGGAAAGACTCTCTGTGTAGCTCTGAAACTCCACCATGTGTAAACTCCATGGGCCAGTGCTTTGACTTTGGACTTGATCCCACTGACAATATAACTATGAGAGGTGAGAGGTACAGCTGAAAACAACTCATATTCAATTTTTAGTGTACATACAAGGCATGTTAAAGGTGTTTTTGCTCCTTTGATAGAGTTTTGTTTATTTTCAGGCACATGTGAAATCAACATATTGGCATATTCCCTTTATGCTTGTGTTGGAGGGGTGAATTCATGCATATGCTGTTGAACTGATTTTGTATTCTAGGGTCTTGAAGACTGCATGGGGAGCTGATTTTTTCTATCTTAGGGATATACTCAACCAAGTTGGGGATGATATCTTGATTTTTTTGGTGTGGATTTGAGTTCAAAAAGACACTTGAACTTTACAGTTCTACAAGCGATGCCTGCATCTGTGCTGTTGCACATTAGAATAAAGAACATAAGAGCAGCCTTGCTAGAACAGGCCACAGCCCATCCAGTCCAGCATTCTGTCTCACACAGTGGCTCACCATTTGCTTCAGGGTATTCCCAAGGAGATGTCTTCACCTGCTTACGATTCCATGCAAATGGCATTGAGAGATATCCTGCCTATCTCTCCAACCCATAGCTTGTCCACAGGCATCTATAATGATAGCCATTGATAGTGCCCTTGTTTTCCATGAACCTGTCCAATTCTTTCTTAAACAATCTGGGTGCACAGACTGCAGTCATTATCATGGCTCATGTTGTCTGTTACACAACTGTGAATAAGGTGGCTTTGGGTGGGTGCCCATGACCTATGTTCCTTTGTTTGAAGGGCTGGTGTGTGAAACCCAATCCTTGGCATTAGCAAACTTACAACAGCCTTGTAAAGAAGAAAATGGAACTTAATATTTCTGGAAGTCCAAAATAATCACAGATGCATAGAACCAAAGCACCGTAGAGGTGGAAAAGATCTCCATGCCAAAGCAGTTAGATGTAGAACTAGGAAAAACACTTTTTGGAGTACATCATTTCCCCCCTATGGCTTTCTACACAGGCAGCCCTCCAAACAGATTTTAGCTATTTGTAAACCAGCAAAAATTAGATATGCATACTAATGCATGATTTGTCAATTAATCTATAGTTTACAATGCTTATGAGATCTTGTCAAACATGGATGGCTTCCCTCAATGGCTGATCACATGGAAGGCCAGGTAAATTCTCTTCCCATTTGACAGGGAGTTGGCAGATGAAGTCAAGTCTTCCCACCTACTATTCCATGTGGTAAAAACCAGAGAAGATTGTGAAGAGCTCCAGAAGGATCTCTCCAAAATAGAGGAATGGGCTGTCAAATGGCAAATGCGTTTCAATGTAGCCAAATGTAAAGTAATGCTTATTGGGGCAAAAAATCCAAACTTTATCTATCAACTCATGGGCTCTGAGTTGTTCGTGATGGATCAGGAAAGAGATCTTGGTGTGCTGGTGGACAGCTCAATGAAGGTGTCTACTCAGTGTGTGGCAGTGGTGAAGAAGGCCAATTCCATGCTAGGGATTATCAACAAAAAGGGATTGAAAATAAAACAGCCAACATTATAATGCCACTGTACAAAATGATAGTATGGCCGCACCTGGAGTATTGTGTACAATTCTGGTCACTGCAACTCAAAAAAAGACATAGTGTAACTGAAAACATGTAAAGGAAAGTGACTAAAATGATTACTGGTAGAGATGGGCATGAAATGAGTTTTTTTCGTTTCTGTTATTTGCTATTTGTTCCATTATGTAACGAAACGACTAATGAAAATTGTGATGAAAATGGAACAAAATGAACAGAACCACGAAAATTGGGTTCATTACGTTTTGTTCTTGTTAATGGTGACGCGCAATGAAATGAGCTATTTTAAATGTTAAAAAACCCCTGGACATCCATAAAAACGCAGTAATAATTATTTATACTGTCTGATAATACCTACCAGGGGTGGAGGTGGGGTCCTTAAAATGTGCATTTATGTCTTTTCTCAGATCGCTGTATTTTTTTCCTTTAAGGGGAGTTAGGGGACATCGACCCAAAATGGCTTCCAGATGCCTAATATTGATTTCTTGGGTATTAAAACGCCCTGGACATCCATAAAAACGCAGTGATACTGCGATAATTATATGAAATTATTACCTACCAGGGGGTTGGGGTCCTTAAAATGTTTGTTTTTGTCTTCTCCCATTGCGATGTATTTTTCTTTTCCCTTTAAGGATGACAAAATGGATGTCGCCAGCCAAAAAATGGAGGCAAGCCATGTGATGGGATCATGTTCAACCAATAGCATGCCACGGTTGCAGACTGGGCAGGTCTGGCAGCCACAGAAGGCATAAAAAGCTCTGACAGCCCCCGTCCACCTTGCAGTCTCCGGTGGGAGTTAGGGTGGGATTGCTGTCTCTGCGATTCTAGCTTCAGTCCTGCAGCCTCCCTGTGTGCATGCGTGTGTACCTCTTCAGTGAGTACCCTGCCCTGCCCCGCAGTGCAGTCACTCTGCGACTGCCTTGTACCCTGGGCCCGTCACTGCCTTTGCAGCCTCCCTGCGTACCTAGTCTATACTGTGTCTCTGCCAGCATCATATTTTTAGTGTTTTCCCTCTGGTCTGGGGCATTGGGGGATGCCCTCACATGGAAATGCTTTAAAAATTGCGCAAAAAGCGGGTAGAAGTGAAAAACAAAAAAATGAAAAACGAAAACAAAATTTTTCCAAAAATGTGTGAAAAATGGAAACGAACCAAAATGGACCTCTCAACGAAAAACAAAAAACTGAAATGCCATTTTTTTTTATTTGTGCCCATCTCTAATTACTGGGCTGAGGGATTTCCCTTATGAGGAAAAGCTAAAACATTTGGGGCTCTTTAGTCTGGAAAAAAGGCACCTGAGGGGGGAATATGTTTGAGACGTACCAAATTATGCAGGGCATGAGTAAAGTGGATAGAGGGACGCTCTTCTCCCTTTCATAAAATACCAGAACTACGGGACATCCACTCAAATTGAGGGTTGGCAGAATGAGAACAGACAAAATAATTTTTTTAACCCAGCATATTGTTAGTCTGTGGAACGCCCTGCTGCAGGATGTGGTGATGGCATCTGGCCTGGATGCCTTCAAAAGGGGATTGGACAGATTCCCGGAGGAAAAGTCCATCACAGGTTACAAACCATGATGGAGATGTGTAATCTCCAGACTTAAATCCAGGGTACTTCAAGAGCCAGATGTAGGGAAGTGGTATCAGGAGATAAATATCTAGTCTCGTGCACTCTCCAAGATGCATTTGGTGGGGCCGCTGTGAGATACAGGAAGCTGGACTAGATGGGCCTTTGGCCTGATCCAGCATGGCTCTTCTTATGTTCTTATGTTCACTGAGAATGGTCATTTTCCTATGACCAAATTATACCCTACATATAACATGTCATCAGAACTTGAAATCACAGTAATGTTTCGAACTTATCTGGAAGTTGAGTCATGGCAACTGGACTTCTTTTCGTGAGAGACCGAAACGTTTTGCTGGGGATTTCAACAATCCGCAGACAAATCAAAAAGACTTCACACCTCCACCAGCAAGACCATGGCTAACAACTCATACTTAAAGGGTGTTGGAAAAGTTGTAATGGTGGGACTTTCATGTACCTTAGGTCATTGTTGACCTAATGAGCCTATGGAGACTATTGTCCACCTAACGAGACAGTTCAGCCCATTGTTCATCTTATGAGCCTATTTCAGACCAGGGTGACATGAGGTCAAAGTGAACTATAAAATAGAGGACTCACAACTAGCTGTTCTCAGACTGACAAAGCTGTTTGGATGAGCAGCAAAACATTTCAGTCTCTCAAGAAAATAATTCCAGTTGCCATGACTTAACTTCCAGATAAACTCAGCTGGATGACCAAGAATCTTCACAGACATATTTTGAAGGTATTTCTGGTAGACTTTCATGTCTGAAGAGTCATTGAAAGTCCCTCATTCACCTCATTATGACCCATCACAAAACAAAGAAAGCTCTACCCCATACCCCATTTGGAGTATGTGTGTCTGAAAAGTTCCTGCTATAAAATCATACATTTTTCCAACACCATTCAAATTATCTAGTTTAACCCTCAGTGTTGTGTTTTAGATTGTGCCTTTGTTTTCTATTTTAATAGCTGGTTTTCTTTGTGTTCTAATGGCATTCTTTCATTAGTCATATGAACTATTCTGAGTATCTTTTTTGGAAGAAAGGCAGGACACAGATCCAATAAATAAATTTATTATGAAGTAAAATTTCATCCATTGTAGACAATGCATATATGGTTACCCTAAAATTTGGAGCGGATATGTTTGGCATAACACAAAATCATAACTCATTCTTTCTTGGTGTAGCAAATCCTCTTGCTGTTTCTTAGCACCCTGGGTGGCTGTTGTCATTTTGTTTTCTCTGTTAGTAGGCATATATTTGTTGCCACTGGTAATGATCTGAAATCTGGCTAATAACAGGTAGTCTTGCATCTGCCAGCCCAGGAAACCACTAGTAGATGTTTTGGTTGGGGGCCTATTGATTTTGTTTAAGGAGATTTTAAAAATATCCATCCATCCATCCATCCATCCATCCATCCATCCATCCATCCATAAATAAATAAATAAATAAATGTTTTTTTAAAAAAATTAAATAACTCTAAACACCATTTTGGCCAAACCACACGAGAGGTAAGTGCCCCAATCAGTGCTCCTTATGGGCAGATGACACCAGCCGGAATTTCTTGAAGGAAAAGTGGATCAAAATGGCAATTAAAAAACCTAACCCTAACCCTAACCCAATAAAACATAATCATGCTGACAATGCAATAATGACAACAATATCCAAGAAAAACAGGTAGGTAATACCAGTCAGGAAAAATATCCCAGTCCTGAATTTCTTTTCTCACTACAACTCTCAGAATGTGGCTATACTTGTGGAGAGAATTCAGGAGTGTGCGCTCCATAAGGGCAACATTTCCAAACTCTGTTTTGAGTGGAGACCTAGCCTCATGACTCCAACCATGACTTCCATCTAGTGACAGGTTCTACCTTTTCATTGTGGCAAATCTGCAGCAAGGGAAGGGTTCCTCCTGCTGTGAGCCTGTTAGCCATGGAAATCCATCCACTTCTTTGCTTCCGTCGGTCTCCTCTGGGGAAAGTGGGTATGTGTCTCTTGTTGACTCCAGGTGCTTTGATGAAACAACTCAAGCTGTTTCTGAAAGGTCCATGAAATGGTTGCCGGGTTCAGCCTGTTTACCTACACGCTGGCTGGAGACTTCTCTCAGGACTCAAAAGGATTAATGCTCCATAAGCTTCTTTTCTGGAAAAACCTGGCTGGTGCATCAGTGACCAAGCTGTTCAAATAGTTTGGTTAGAAGAGTGTTTTTTTTTTAAAAAAAATAAAATAAAAAAGAAATAAATAAAATAAAAAGAGTTTAAGCAAATAAACCCATACGTCTCTTAGGTTTTGCTCTGAATGCTTTCAGAAATGATCTACAGAAGGCCTTGCTTGACTTTCCCCCCTCCGTCTTGTCTATGAGGTAAATAGGGAAGCCATTAAGAAAGTTCATTCTGAGGACATTTGCTTACAGCAGCTGTAATGCAGACGTTTCCTTCAACCTGGAGGAAGTCCTCTTCAACTAAAGGTTCATTAAAAATCAAATAATATGTTTGCTTAGATCTTCTGATTTCCCTGTATTTGGGAAGACCTGAATGTATGGTAGAGGTTATCAGTCATCCTGATGAGGTCATCCATGGGTTGAGTCATGGCCACTGGACTTCCTTTCTTGTGGGATTGAAAGCTACTCATCCAAACAACTTCTTCAGTCTGAGGAAAGTTGGTGGGAGATTTCCAATTTATACTTCACCTTGGTTTCATGCCACCCTGGTCTGAATAGGCTTGTTAGATGGATAATGGCCTGGGGTGTGTGAACGTCACACCTATGCAAGTGTTCCCAACCACCATTAAGTATGGATCATTAGCAGTGGCCTTCATGGTGGAGGTCTGAAGTGCTTCTAATTTGTCCGGGGATTAATTAAAGGAGAGCATGATAAATGGGAGACAGATTGTGCCTAAATCCTCCACCCCTGATGAAAGCCATCCGTGAATGGCTTCCCTGACTCCTCTCGAACCATCTATCTAATCTCTGTCTACTTTGCAGACATCCTCATCTTTGAATGAAAGGAAAAAAATGGGGTTTGAACACTCATATTTGATTGAGTGTCCTTTGTCTTCCAAAGGAAGGTACAGTGGATGTTCTGCACTAGACCTACCGTGCTTCAAGTCAGAATTCTGTGGGGAATAAAAGATCTTCTAGATCAAGCCTGCCCAACAGGTAGACCATGGGCTACTGGTAGCCCATGAAGGGTTCAAAAGTATCCCACCGAACATCAATAAAAAAAAGTGAGGCGATAAGTTCTCCACCCCTCCCTCCCCCATCCCAAGGACCACCACTGCCCCAGCAAAGTTCTGGCTCTGCCAGTCCACTTTCTCAGCTGAGCAGGGCAGTTCAGGGGCCATAGCACATTGAAATCTGTTCCTTCCAGAAGAGATTAATTGGTTTTCAATGCATTCCTATGGGAAACCGCTGCTCTACTTACAAAAGTTTTTACTTATGAGCATGTGTTTGGAGCAGATAAAATTCATAAGTAGAAGTTTTAGTGTAGGAGCTCTCAGGTACTTTGGGCCGGAAAAAGTAGACCTTGGCCTGTTCAAAGTTGAACAGCCCTGTTCTAGATCCATGTCAACCTGCCCATTAGGTTCCTCAGGTATCAAGGTACTGCTTGGTGTCTCAGCAAGGAGACAAATCTCATGGTGTGGGGTGATGACAAAAATGTGTGTGTGTGTGTGTGTGTGTGTGTGTGTGTGTGTGTGTGTGTGTGTGTGTGTGTGTGCACATGCGCGCACACACCCGTGGGAGAGTGGGAGTGGACCACCATAGATGTGACTTTTGGACTTTTTTTTGCTGCTTGTCCTGTGACATCACAAATGCAGTACCTCTGAGGCATCACAAAGTTCTTTCCATTGCTGTTACGATACCTCTCCCTCCTCCCCCAGTTTTGGCTTTCAATTTCGGGGAAGGGGAAGCAGTTGACATGGTGGCTCTATCACTTATGTCAGATCTGCAAATAATTTTACAGTGGACCCTCGTATCACAAACGGTTTGTATAACATAAAATCTGTACGAAATAAAAAATTCCGGAGATAGGGGAAATTTGCTTAACAGAATGGCCTATGGGGTGAATCCATACAACATAAAAATGGTCGTGATTAGGGATTACTCAGTTTTCAATGCATTCCTATGGGAAATTTGTATAAAGGAAAAATTGCTTAACATAATTTCATTTGGAATGAATTAATTCCTTTATACAATATACCACTGTGTTTTTAAATTGCATTGTGCAATGTGTAGGGTTTTTTTGTGGTGGACTTTTCAGTTTATCCTTTCAATGGTGGTTGAATAAGATGATTTGGGAAAAAATCTACAAATTTAAGAATACTGTACGAAGGCAATCACTCAAGAGGAAAGGTAGGGATAGGTGATGATATGAGCCCACTGTTCTCTATTGATTTCTCAACCATAGGCTGAGACTAGGAACATTCTGTCCGCAGTGGATATTTTTTTCACGATTGGGGAAGATTTCCACGTGTAGAATGGAACACAGTTCTCTATGAGGCTGTCACTCTCAGAATCTCCCACTAGCCTGGCTTGAGGATTGGGAACTGTAATTCACAAAGCAAATCTCCCAAGCATTGAAATGGGGAAAACATTTATGTGAGGCTTTTAGAAATGTATGCTCCATATCCAATCCACCGTCCACCCTGAGGCAGTTTCAGCCGGGAGCCAATTCTCTGTTCTTCATCTCGGCAAAGTAGGCTTATATTTATTGTGCATCTGTGTTGCTTCGGTAGTAGTTCTGGCATTGCAAAGACTTGCAAAAAGTTACACTACTGGTCATGGAAGAGTAAGGATTTTTCATATTACTTCTTTTATTTCACAGTTGCCTGCAGTGATACTCATGCCTTTAGACCTGGTCTTGTGTGTGTGTGTGTGTGTTGTGTCATTACAGTCATGACTGACTCTTCGTGACTCCATGTCCATGGAGTTTTCTTGGCAGGAGTACTGGATTGGCTTGCCAGTTCCTACTCCAGGCGCCTACAGCACCTGGTATTCCCTGGTGGTCGTCCATCCAAGTACTAACCAGGGCCGACCCTGCTTAGCTTCAGAAATCAAGCGAGATCGGATGTGCTTAGGGCATCTAGGCAGCAGGCAGACCTGGTCTTACCTATTGCCAACTACTATTCCCCTGACAGATAACAGGGGAATAGTCACTCACCTTCAGATTCGTTGCAGTTTTGATCCCATCATCTTTAGCCCAGCAAGGATTTTACTTCAGCTCACCTAGAGAATGCCCAGTACAAAATTCTACAACTAGGAAAAAGAAACCATATGCACAATTACAAGATGGAGGGTACTTGTCTCAGCAGTACCACAGGAGAGAAGACCCTTAGAACTGTTGTAGATCAGAAGCTGAATACAAGATAAATCTGTGATGCGGCTGCAAAAAAGGCAAATGCTATTTTAGGCTGCACCAATGGAAGTATAGCCCCTAAATAATGTGAAATACTAGTTCCTTTCTATTTTGCACCAGTTAGGCCTCATCTTGAGAACTGGGTCCTATTCTGAGTACCACCCTTTAGGAAGGATGCAAACAAATTGGAACAAGTTCAGAGGAGGGCATCAAGGATGATCAGGGTAAGGAAACGGAACACTATGAGGAATGGCAGAAAGAACTGAACATACTTCATTTTGAGAAAAAGACTAAGGCTGCTATTTCACCTGGGGAAGATCCTGATCTTCAGAAGGTCCAGCTTTTCCCCTTCCTCCCGTCACGTGACTGAAGATGTGGCATAGCAGTTCCCACGTACAAAGGATTTTTAAAAGCGCAGTTCAGCCCCATGTCCAGCGGGTGGTGCTATGGATTTTAAAAGGACCAGCTGACTGTCGCTAGGGGTGGGGGAAAGTTAAAAAAACCAGTGCCGATCAGAGGGTGGGGGAAATAAAATAAACAGCACCAGACCAGCCAGAGGACCAGCTGACTGGCGCTAGGGGTATGTGTGGGGGATGTGAAAAGGGGAAAAAAAGCACCCAATTGGCTCCAGGAGCAGCCAGTCAGCACTATGAGAAAAAAAAGAAAACCGGATCATCTATGCGGTCCCACAATGTCTGCCTCCTTAAAAGGTGGATTTTTTTAAGCAAGGCAAAAAATTCCCTACCTCTCCGGTAAGTCTTGGAAACCTCGCTTAAGGGGGCATTACCGGGTTTTCTTTTGTTTTCTTTTCAAAAAGCCCGGTGGCCATGGGGATGGCATTTTTGGATATGGTTTATCTACAAATTTAATCTGCATTTGAAGGGATGTGGGATAGGGGCCCAAGGAGAAATATGGTAGAATTTTTCAAATACATGAAAATTACAGAGGAGGGGTAGTGTCTGTTATCATTCATTCCAGAGTACAGGACACACAACAATGGGCTCAGATTACAGGATGCCAGCTTTCAAATGAACATCAGGAAAAACTTCCTAACTGTTAGAGCAGTATGGCAAAATGGAACCAATTACCTCAAGCGGTGGTGAGTGTTGCAACACTGGAGGCATTCAAGAGAAATTTGGACAACTACCTGGTAGATGATTTGTATTCCTGCATTGAGTGATTTGTATTCCTGCATTGAGTGGGGTGGGGTGGGGGATCAGATGGTCCTGAGAGGCTTAAGGCATTCCAAGGCCTTTCAGATGGTTCTACAACAGTTCTTCAGAAGGCTTTGGTTAAATGAAAGGACGGAGATATATGTAAACTCCCAGTCATGGGAGTGGCTAAGCTTGCTGATTCAGACGTTCTGTGTAGTTTATTTATTTATTTTATTTATTTATTTATTATTGAATTTATATCCCGCCCATCTTCCCAGCGGGAACTCTGGGCGGCGAACATAACAAACAAATCAGGGAATACAAACAATTGGGTACAGTAAATCTCAATAGGGACATAATCAGAAGAATCAACATGGATTAATAAAAACATAATAAGAAAACTGCAGCAGGGGCGCACCCTTTAGTTCAAACCTCACCACTGCTATGTCAAGTATGACCTAATTATCGATTATCGATGGCGGATGGGGGGGGGAAAAGAAAATGTCCACACGTCTTACAAGGGATTTGGCAACATACATGAAGGGAATTTTGGTCAAGGTGCTGGCATTGTGTTCTCTTTTCTGCCACTGTGACTTCCTTCCTCTCACTTTTTACCTTTATTTGTCTTTTGTTTTGTTCCTGTTTCTGGCTATGAAAAGATGTGCCCGTGAAGCCCAACCCTGTACATGGGCTTCTCAACTTCCATGCAAGAGAGATCTTTATTTGCTGCCCTCTGATGGTGCTTATCTGTGAATTCTGAATTATATTTATCAAGGATGATTTGCTTCAGTAACTCTGCAGCTGTCCGTTTGAACAATCTGTTTCCAAAGATCCGATCCAGAGTGTGTGGTCGTAGTTGCCTCAAGGCAATGTTTCTTTTATGCTTTTAATGTTCTCCATTGCTTTTCCATTTCTGTGTTCCTAATAGCCGGATGCGCTGCTGCACTTCAAAAGGATTTTGCATTTTAAGAGGAATGGTGAGTGTTAAAACAGTGTAGTTCCTTCTCTTTGATCCCCACCCACTTTCCATTTAAGTCACATTAATCAATATTTCCCCTATTTATTTTTGTCTATGAGAGGGACTCAAAATCGGGTTTCATTTAGTGGTTTAGTTGAGACATGTTGACTGGTGAAGCCCAGCCATTGTGTCCAAACTGCTCTCACAATGGCTGCGCTTCACCAGTTAACGTGGCTCACAAATAACCTTTGTGACAAGTGGTCATTTTTCAGTCTAAGCTGACCAGTTTCATTGTGGCGAAGAATGTGCATTCCCTTCTGCTATGAGATTTCCTTAGAGGTATCTACCTCATTAGCAATCCGATTTGCACATTAATACAGAGTTTATCTTCCATGTCCTGGTCACATAGCAAGGCATGCTACCTGCAAGATACATTGGCTGAAGAAAATCATATGCGGTGAATCTGATGGATGAACTTAAGCTGTTCTTCTGAAAACTTGCCATCTTCAAGTTGAACCTTCTCATTAACTCCTAAATTATTAACCTTATAAGAATGAGTTTGCTCCCACCTCTTCCCTTGGAGTAACTAAGTGAAAGGGGATCATATGCATCCACGTCCCTTTTAACCACTAACCAGAGTTTGCTGCTTCATTCCATTTGAACATTGTGGTTGTTTTAAACTATAGTTTATCTAGAAGAAGGCAGGATCTGTAACTGCAAGTGGATCTTGGTTTGTTCACACAAGTTCTTGTTAAAACTTCACTCCTTGATGATCCAAAGTTTCCCCATCTCCTCGTTGAAACAAAATGGCAGATTTTTATTTATTTTTATTTATTTATTTTTCCCCATCTCTCGTACAATGAATTAAAACAGTTAAAAACATCAAACAACAATAAATAATTAAAACAACAATAAAAACCTTATACTAAAACATCACACTAAAATTGCCATCAGAAGACCCACAATCTAAATTGTATCAATTAAAAAACTTCTGGAACAGGAAGGTTTTTACCTGGCGCCGAAATGTCATCAGTGTTTTTTTTTTGAAGTGGATGCCTTCAATCAGATAGAAAATTATTTTGCACTACAGTACACCCAATTCCATGATGACCATGATGTTCACAGGATTTGGAGAACTGCAGATCAAAGCACCAATCTTTCCAAGCTCTGCTTCTTATCTCCCCTTTAGGGCCACAATGGAGGACAAGATGGTACCACACAAGCATATGATTTAAACCCAATGTGCCATTGGTGTGCAAGGGTGGTAGATGAGACCAAGGCCAAGATCGTCCACACAGCTTTCTTTCCGATCACCAGGTACAGGTGTGAAAGCTGAACCATGCAGCAAGCTGACAAGAGTGGTGGTAGAATCTGCTTGTCTGAAATGTGGTGCTGGAGGAGAGCTTCGTGAACATCTTGGACTACCAGAATGACAAGCATGTGGGTCCTAGATCAAACCAAGGCTGCACTTTCTCAGGAGGCAAAAATGATAAAACTGAGGCTGTCATACTTTGAGCACATCACGAGAAGGCAAGATTCGTTTGAGAAAGCACCACCCTTGCTGCTGTCTTTCTTGCCCGGTGATGAAATGTGACTCACCTCCGATGCTCCACCTCAGGGTGATTCTGTTGGTTTTTCCACCCTTTAGGGCAGGGGTGGGGAACTTAGGCCTTCCAGTTGTTTTGGACCACAACTTCTACAGTCCTTTATCACTGGCAACATAGGTATCAGAATTCTAGGAGTTGCAGTCCAAAACAGCTGGAGGGCCAAAAGTTCCCTACCTGTGCTTTAGGGTGAGATGCAAGGTGAAGGTGAAGGTTCTCCCCCCTGCACCTATGTTCTAGTCATGTCTGACTCTAGGGGCGGTGCTCATCTCCATTTCCAAGCCAAAGAGCCAGTGTTGTGCAAGTCCATGGCTATGTGGCTGACATAGCTGAACTCATTTCTGCACACGGAACACTGTTTTACCTTCCCACTTTTTACAGCAGTATCTATCTATTTGCATTTACATGCTATCGAACTGCTAGGTTGGCAGGATCTGGGGTTAACAGCGGGCACTCACTCCACTGCGTGGCACCCAGGATTCGAACTGCCGAGCTACCGACTTTGCAGCCGACAGTTTTCACCACTCTAGTTCACTGAGCCACCATGCCCATTAGGGTGAGATGTACCGTGTAGCTATTTATATTACAAATTATGTATAATTTATCTAAATTATGTTCTTTTAAATATGCAGCTCTGCACGTGAAACAACTCTCTGAAGTTTTATACAAATTGTCACCTTTATTTGCCCACTTTGGTGAACATGTGCAAACAACCGGAGGGTTATGATGAGAATGAAAAGCTTACCACCAGTGCTGTGCTCTTTGGAGGAAAAGTAAGAATTGCATGTGTACAGGTGGATCAGGTCCCCTTGGTTGGCACAGAATAGAAACCGAGGCTCCAGCTTTTAAAATAACATTGGTTTGAGTGAGAAGGATTTAAGCACATTCATTATATCCGTACTGCAATCAGAGGGACACATAAGTTATTTTCTTTAGCTCTTTGTGCTTAAATCCTGTCATTTTTCAAGCCATACTAGGCCAAAATACTCTCTCTCTTTCTTCCCCTTGTATTTACACAGCTTGTGCAAATTATACAACATGAAATTAAATGCATACCTTTGGTCAGCGCTTTTCACTCTTTATTGTATCTTCACTGCAAAATAAATGAAGCATTTACCAGGTTAAGCTGTAATGAGAAGAGAACAGAAAAAGAGAAGAATCTACCTTTTCACTACCTGTAGCCTGGCTCACCTGTCTTAATTAGTTGGCTTTGTTTGTGGCCATCAATCATGGTTTGCAACATCATTTTTCTAAGGCATCTGAAGGCCTAGAATGTGTAATACAGCTTTCTCCAACCTGTTGACCTCCGTATTTGTTGGATCTCAATCCTTTCCAATCCTAACTTTGGTATAGGATCAGAGTGGAGACCTGTAACTTATGGAGGACACAATTTAAAGAGAAGAGCCAAAAGTTGTTGATCCGTCATCTGAGCCGAGAGAGAGAGAGAGAGAGAGAGAGAGAGAGAGAGAGAGAGAGAGAGAGAGGCTGATTTTCTTCCTTCATTTGTTTCTACCCAACACAAACAATATGCTGGAGTTTTTGCTGGCTGGGAGGAACTGTCAATCAGTTCGTTTCTAACCAATCATTCCTCCCCAGCCTTAGAATTCAAAGAATTCTCACTGCTGAGTGATCCCTTTCCCTCTCTAGGGTCCGTTGAAGTCCATTGTTGAAAGCAACCATATTTGTTAGTTTGCTGCTGATCAGTAACTAATGAAACTTTTTAAAAATTCTTTCTTCTTACAAATTTCTCAGAGCGAGTGAGTGAGACTGTAAGTGCCAGTTAATGAGAAAAAGAATAGACGACACTGGGAAACCTGAAGCTATTCTGATTTGTGAATTCCTCCATTGTGTAGCTGGAGTTGTTTAACCTGGAATTCAAAACTCTGCAAGAGAATATCCACTGAACATCAGATGAAGGAAAGAGGCATCCTGTAAGAACTGGTTGCACAGCAGAGCTGATAGAATGCTCTGCTTCTGTTACATCTTTTTGTGGTGTAACTAACTTTTTAGTTACTTTTATATGTGGAGGATTGTGGCCTCCCTAAAGGAGGAATGAGGAATATTACAAGTTTGCTGTTCTACCCTGTGCTTTACTGGTTGTGCTGGGATAACAGTAAACCTTATTTACAAATAACCACCTGTCACCAAGACGTCCATGATTTCCTTCACACATGGATTAATTGGCAATAGAAATCGAGCTGTTAAGTAGTAGGATGTTTACTCATTCTGGAGGGCAGGGAGTGCTGTAAACCAGATGCATGACCAAATGGAAGCAAACTGTAAAAGCCAACACATGTCCTTTGTGCTGATGATTAACTTTGATACATCGTTGGCAGTGTAGTCCTGGTGGCTCAGATTTGGCATCTGGGATGTAGATCTTGCAAGATCCCAGTTCCTGTGCCAGCAAATGAAGCCTGAGCCATGTGGACTGGAAGTTACATTTCAAATCCGTGTTTCAGTTCCAAGAATCAGCAATCGGAGAACATTTGTCAAGTTGTTGCTTTTTCTCATTTTGAATCAATGCTTCAGTGCCCAAACTGTCAATGTATAACAGTGAAAAGTTGTTGAATCCATTTTAGAAAATGAATAACATTTTAGAAAGCAATTGAATGACTTGAATGATTGGGTCTTGATCCCAGTTTTGTTTCTGTAATACCGATGGAGGCCTTGTGGCCTTGGTATTGAAGAAGACTCTCAGTGGAGAGAGTGGGACCTACAAGTGTCACAGCATTCAAAATTCACATGTAGAAAACAAGAGGAAGCTATTCACAATCATAATTGACTTGTAGATGTCACAGTTATAAGATGTGGTGAATGCCATATATTTCAGTTGCTTTCGAACCAAGTTAGAAGTCCAACCGATGTAATATATTCTGGTATCAGGACTGGGAAATGTGTGGTTCTCCAGATGTGGCCGAATAACCACCTTTCCCAAAGCTGGCTGTGCTGGGTAGGGCTGATGGAAACTGTAGTTCATGAACATCTGACAAATCACACGTTCTTCACTCTGACCTAAACAGATGTTGGTTTTGTTCTAGCAAGCCAGTTCTTACTGATGTTATGCTTTGGTGTTTGGCTCAACAAATGATCAATGACTGGTGAAACTTTGACAGAGGCAAAGCTCTTTGGGATATTACAGATTATATTCCCTTCCTTGACTGCTTTGTAAGTAACTGGATTCTGAAAGAAAGAAAGAAAGAAAGAAAGAAAGAAAGAAAGAAAGAAAGAAAGAAAGAAAGAAAGAAAAAGAAAGAAAAAGTTTTGACACAGTCTGTTCTTTGTGAATGCACTTTAGCATATCACACGGTACATCATGGCCAAACCTTTGCCGGCTGTTTCTTTTCCAGGAGGTGTCTTGCCAAACAAAACATGGTTTGGATGGTGGGAAAAATAATCAGGAGGAATTGAGTTTTAACCCAGCTCTCTACCCTTGTACACATGCTTGGCACCCAAAGCCGTGCACATAAATCAACAGGATTCAAATTCAGGTTTCCTGTTTGCAAAATGCCAAGAGCACTGAAGCCACTGTTTGATTGGCTGGTCTCTGCTGTTGGACTGCAGTGGTGTGTGTGTGCCCCCCCCCGCTAGCTAAAGCTAATTTGAAACATCCACTGTTTAACGTTAAGCCTCTTCTGTAAACTGTTTTGGGCCTGGTTAAAGAACTTTGTGATGTAAAATCAGAAATTATGTATGAAGTAGGCAATATTCACCTTTCTTTCAGACCTTCTTGATCACTGGGGGCTTCAAGATCTGTATATGTTGCAACAAGAACTCAAACGATAGAGATGGCTCAAACAGCTCGTTTATTACCAAAACATGTGCTTGGCACGTCAAAGTCCTGCCTCCTGCTCCGAGGCAGCACCTGGCAGAGGCGGGACCAAGAAGCTAGGCTGCTGCCTCTGATTGGGCCCCTCACTGGAGGAGGTGTGGCTTTGAAGTGCCAGAAATCTAGCTTGAGCAATACACGAACCGGAATGAACCAAACGAACATGCAGTAGCCCTTTAATGCTTGCTGCAAAATGATTCAAAGGACCAAAGAGGAACAGTGTTAAGTTGTAGGTTCACTCTTCCCATGTTGCAAAGGAATCATGTCTGCATGAGATCCAAACACCTGGCTTGGGCAATATACATTAAACGAACCATCTCTAGCTCTTTAGTGCTTGCTGCAAAGTACCGTATGTACTCGAGTATAAGTCAACTTGATTATAAGTCGAGGCCCCTAATTTAACCCCCCCCAAAAAAACTGGGGAAACTTATTGACTCGACTATAAGTCTAGGGTGGGAAATGCAGCAGGGCCCGGCAGCTCCTCCTTTGTGAGCTGGGGGAGCGGTGTGTGATGTTTAAAATGAATTTTATCCACCGAGGCAAGCGCTTGCCTCGGTGGCTAAAAGTCATTTTAAACATTGCACGCCGCTCCTCTGTGATGCAGAGGTGGGTCAGGAGAAGTGGTGGGTGATGTTTAAAATGTCTTTTAGCTACTGAACCAAGCTCTTGCCTCAGTGGCTAAAAGTCATTTTAAACATTGCATGCTGCTCCCCCGCAACGCGGGGGTGTATCAGCAGAAGCGGCACAGAATGTTTAAAATGACTTTTAGCCACCAACCCAAGTGCTTGCTTCAGTGGATAAAAGTATTGACCCGAATATAAGTCGAGGGCCCCCTTTTTCAGCCCAAAATTAGGGCTGAAAAACTAGACTTATATTCAAGTATATACAATAAATGGAAGGGCCAAACAGGAATGATGTTAAGTTGTGGGTTGACTTTTCTCATGTTGTAAAGCAGGCATGTCCAAACTTCGGCCCGCCTGATGTTTTGGACCACAACTCCCAGAATTCCAAGCCTGTATTTCCAATGGCAAAGGACTGTGGGAGTTGTGGTCCAAAGCATCTGGAGGGCTGAAATTTTGACATGCCTGCTGTAAAGGAACCATGTCCACATTCCACTGTTTAAAAAGTAAGAAAGCTGGTGCTTATTAGGAAAACCCACCAGACAAATGTCCGAATTCTTGCTGCGTAAATACGCATGTCTTCTGTTGTGGTCCACTCACAGGCATTATCTGGCCCATCCCTTCCCTCTTCTTCACCTCTGATGCATGGGATGAGTTCATGGCATGGCTGTGAGTCCAATCTTCCATTACGATTGTGTACTGCTTCCTCCCAATCATCCACTGGGTCTGATCTCTGAATGCTATATGTTCTTCCTCCATAGATCTCCAGGAAATCTCCAGCTCCCTTCCATGGGAAATTTAGTCTGGCTCCTTCCTGCTGTCCTTTCACCAGTAGACAAACAGTTCCCTCTTTAGAGATGCTGTTGGAGACAGACCGCATTGCAGAGAAAGACATTTTTATCAGGTGATCCTTTCCTTTGTTTCTTCTGTTCCTGTTGTTTCTTCCCAACCTTTTTTTTTTAAATTGAAAGCATGTTCATCTTTTCTTATTCTTCGTCTATTTTTAATTGAGCATTAATGTCCTACCAATGGCAGAGCTGGCTGGAGGTGTTCTGTAGTACAAACAAAGTCAAATTTCCAAGTTCTGACTGAATGTATGATTTTGGGGGTGGTGGTGGTGGTGGTGGTGTGGAAATGTTTGTGACTTGTATCTCCCACTTTTGTTCCAGAGAGATCAAGGTGTCATTCATGTATCTCCTTGTCTCTGCTTGATTTGATGAAGTAAGTCATGCTGAGAGATTATGATACAGTGGTGCCTCTGATAACAAATTTAATTTGTTCTCAGAGGCAATTTGTTATCCAATTTTTTAAATCCAAAACCTGGTTCCACATTGAAATGAATTGGAAACCAATTAATCCATTCCAGAGGTCTGAGAAAAGGCAAAAATTAATTAATTAATTAATTCATGCATTCATGCCTGCCTGCCTGCCTGCCTGCCTGCCTACCCTATCCACTCTGGGCGACTTAGAACATTCATAAAACAATAAATGTTCATATAACAATAAAAAACAATAAAAACAGTGTAGACAAGCACATTAAAACCACAGTTAATGTAATGTAACATAAATATATAACAGCAAAATGGGTAGAATAATCAAGTAAGAGCCCAGTAACCATTCATTACCCAGAAATTGTTCTCTAAATTGTAATCTTATATGGCTCCTCATATAATACAAAGTTCCTATATTCCACAGTTTCTTAATTTTAGCCCACATTGTGCCTGACATGGAATGGAAATCCAGAAATGAAGGGGATCCAAGTTCACTTCATTTGTTGTGTTAATGCTTTGTGAACCACGTACACAATGTGTTGCTCGCATTCTTGGCCTACGCATTAATGAAAGCATGTTAATTATAGTATCAGCACACACCCTAAGGTACAATGTGGGCTTGCATTTTCTAATCCTAGTACTGTATTTATTTATTTATTTATTTATTCATTCATTCATTTACCGGCCATCTAGCAACAAAGGCCACTCTGGGCAGTTTTACATAAGCAAAAGAGGCAGTCTTTTATAGTATGGGTGATAATTATACTTTCCATTGATTCACGGGGGAAGAGGTGTGGGGTTTAGAAATGCAACACAGGACCAATCAAGTCAGATGTAAAAGTGGTCTCAAAAATATTTCGACATTCGTGGAACCACACTTTTTTTTTTTGCTACAAATAGCATTCAAAGACTTGTTGTTCTTGTTTACTCTCTTTTAGTATGGAATTTGTTTCTTTTCATTATTTTTTTACTTGCTCTAAATATTGCCTTTTAATGATGCAAGCCACCTTGGACCCTTCTTAAGGAGAAAGGTGGGGTAAACATATTTTAAAGAAAAAAAAACAAAAAGCAATAATAATAGACTAGTGGGGCATGTTGTGTTATATTTTATCTATTTAATTGGAGAAATCAAGCTAATGTTCCTTACCCCTTAAGTACCACTGCTCAAGAAATGGCCATGTAAGGAGAGAGTATTTTTTGGTAGAAGTGAAGACTCTAGATGATATAAAGTACTGTAAACCTCCAGCTCTAAAACAGGTTTTGACTACACAAGGGTGCTGAGAACTTTGTCCAAACAACTGTCACGCACATGGCTTATTTGCTCTGAATTTGAGCTTTCGGTGAAGAGTTTCACTCGGGAAAAACTGAACCCTAGGAAGTTTCCATTGCTCTGTAAAGCAAGGGATATATGTGATGCATGGTTTGTTTTTACTATTTTTGGTCTTCCTGGCTCACAATAGAACATCCTGAAATGTCACCAAGCCCCTTTATTTATACTAGGTAAGAAGCAGGTCAGATGTCAGGATTGAAACTTCAAGTTCTAAAGGACGACTTTGCTCCCCACCACCACCACCACCACCACCACCAACCCATGCTTGGTGGATTTGTTTTCTAGCAACATGAGAAGTCCCTTTGGCTCAGCTTGGTCTTTCCTGAGTCATGGCGAAGAGCCTTGGCGAGCATGCAAGGAAAACATGGCCCACTTCACAAGCCTCCCTCTCTGCTCGTAAAGTTGCTGTTTCCTGCAGCTTCGTGAGCGTGCATCTTCTGGAAACACCCGCAAAAACTCTTGTGGTCCCTTCGAAGCGAACACATTTTTTTGCTGCGGTTCCTAAAAACGAATACTAAGCAAAACATTTCCATTGTTAAGGGGCCACGAGACTCTTATTTCAGTTTTGGTGCAGTGCAGTGACACAATTTCTCTTCTGGAAAAAGCTTCATTGCTGTCTACCCTTTTCCCCTTGCCTGTCCTGTGCAATGCTGCTCATAGCAGAGAGCCAAGGAGAAATCTGCTGGAATAAAAGAGAGCACAGCGATCATTACAAAAATACAAATACAATGGTACCTTATATAAAGGAATTAATTTGTTCCAAATGAAATTATGTTAAGCAAATTTTCCTTTATACAAATGCATTGAAAACAGAGTAATCCCTAATTGTGACCATTTTTACGTTGTACGGATTCACTCCATAGGCGATTCTGTTCCCCTATCTCCGGAATTTTTTATGTTGTGCCGATTTTATGTTATACAAACCATTTTGTTGTACGAGAGTCCACTGTACAAGGGTAGGCAATACCTTCATAGAGGTATTGCAAAAAATCCGTCTTACCATTCGCAAGCTCTTGTGGATCATGACCCTTTCATCAGTTGTGTACTGTTGAGAAGAACCTCAGGTCCAAAAGTTCATGGCAAGACATATTTTGTCAGGCACGTCTTTCTTAGATATATACAGTAAGTTGGGAGATATGCAAGCAGAATTAGGACTGTTGTTTTAAAGTTATATCCAAGGTAAGCTGGGGATTGGATATCATACCCAAGTATTACAAACAAAGAGGCACACAGAGAGAGAGAGAGAGAGAGAGAGAGAGAGACAGACAGACAGACAGACAGACAGACAGACAGACAGACAGACAGACAGACAGACAGACATGCTTTCCCATTTGGCCTTTCTTGGAAACAAGCATGTCTGTGCTTGGCCGGAGTTGGGGGAAGAACACAGAAAACCTGAGTCCTCCATTTGGAAATTGGGCAATGCAGACAGAGGGCTTGGAAGGGTAGCTGAGCAGGCCTGACCCCTCCCGACCTCCCTCACCCACCATGACCCCTGCACCCTCCCTACCCTCCATGAACGGAAGGAGCATAAACAGAGTTTGATCTTACGCACTTTACTTCCATAACATCTAAACCCAAATGCAACAATTGGCAATAAAAATGCCGTTCCAACACATATGTTACTTTGTTGGAATGGAGGGCACTTGCCCTGGGAATAGCCACGAATGTCTCCATATTGTCTTCATAATTGTATTTCTGCTGGGATTCTTTTATTGGATATGTCTGTGAAGATTCTCAGTCATCCAGGTGAGTTTATCTGGAAGTTGAGTCATGGCAACTGGATTTCTTTTTCTTGAGAAATTGGAACGTTTTGCTGCTCATCCAAACAGCTTCCTCAGTCTGAGGAAAGCTAGTTGCGAGTCCTCCAATTTATGGTTCACTTTGACCTCTTGTCACCCTGATCTGAAATAGGCTCATAAGATGAACAATGGCCTGAATAGGCTTGTTAGGTAGACAACAGTCTCAATAGCCTTAAGGTGAACAATGGCCTAAAGTGCTGAAACCCATAAAGTATGAGTCATTAGCTATGCCCTTGGTGGTGAAGGTGTGAAGTATTTTTGCTTTGTCTATTTATTGTTGAAATCACAACCTAAGTAGCAGATAGACTGTGCCTGAGCCCCCACACCTATGCTGAAAGAGGGGTTTTCAATGCAACCCCTCCCTCAACAGAGGTGGGGGGCTTAGGCATAGTCCATCCTCCACTTAGGCTGTGGTTTCAACAAAGTGTTCTGCTGCTTATGTGTGTGCATGAGCACACACAGGGACAATACGTAGACAAAGCAAAAATATGTATTCTTGAAGGCTTTCATGGCCGGGATCTGATAGCTGTTGTGAGTTCCTCCAGAGCACAGAGAGAACTCCTAGTTTCCTGAGGTCCTTGCCATCTGAAGATGCCGGTCACAGAGTCTGGTGAAATGTCAGGAAGAAAAACTTCCAGAACATGGCCAAACAGCCCGAAAAACTCACAACATCTATCAAATCAAAAATACTTCACACCACCAAAGCCCTAGCTAATGACTCATACTTTATGGGTTTCAGCACTTTAGGCCATTGTTCACCTTAAGAATATTGAGACTATGAACCTATTTTAGACCAAGGTGAGAAGAGGTCAAAATGAAATATAAAATGGAGAACTCACAACTAGTTTTCTTCAGACTGACACAGCTGTTTGGATGAGCAGCAAAACGTTTCAATCTCTCAAGAAAAAGAATTCCAGTTGTCATGACTCAACTTCCAGATCGTTTATTGGACCTTCCTTTTTCAAGGCAGCACATGATAATGCCAATAAAGACAGGCAATTTTCAACACAACACATTTGTGGGCTATCTTTAGTAACCAGAAATGATATTTTTAAAGGAGGAGGAGATGAGGGATGAGGTGTAGAGAAATGGATTTCCATTAATCACAATGCATCTTTTATGGACTTGAGGTCAGCCTGGAGCTTTTCATCAAGTCCCCTTAGGGGAAGCATTATTTAACTGATTAAAAGCAGAGTAAATACAATGTCAGACAGTTTAAATGATCACCTTATTAGTTCTCTTATTGCTTATTAAAAGTATATTTGAGCTTCAGAGGCATAGAATCTCTGTGCTGAACTGAAATTGGCATGTACAATAATAGGCAATGTTTCTGCAGTGCTTTAATACAAGAGATTAGAGATGAACACAAACCATGATTTGGTCTGGTTCAGCTTGGCCACCTGCATAGGTGTTCTGTGAGTGCTGTGGGATTCATACACCCACTGCCGCCTCAATGCACTCATCCATTCACTGGCTGCCATACACTTCCCTCCTCTGTTTTCCCCACATGATTGCCCACTTACTGGCTTCCCTGTCCTGCCTCCTTCTCTGAGTGGATGACTGTGTGGAGAAAAGCACAGAGGAGAAAAGCACGCAAGCTAGAGGAGGTGAATTTATTCAATAGGAGCCTCATGGCGCAGTGGTTAAATGCCTGTACTGCAGCTAAAACTGTGCTCACGACCTGAGGTTCAATCCCAGGTAGCAGGCTCAAGGTTGACTCACCCTTCCATCCTTCCGAGGAGTACCCAGCCTGCTGGGGGGAATGGGAGGGAAATGTGTAATTAAAACTGTAAACCGCCCAGAGTGGTATGGGGTGGTATATAAGCAGAACACTTTGCTTTTATTTATTTTATTTATTGGATTTTTATACCATTCATCTGGCAGTGAGGCCACTCTGGGTGGTTAACAACAATTAGTGAGTACAATACAGTCCAAAATAAATATAAATAATTTGTACAATAAAGTAAACATAGAATACAATAAATATAATAAATGTAAAATTAAAATTAAAATTAAGGTGACATAAAATAACATATACTGTATGTTATTAATGAGCAGATCTGTTAAAATCACGTTTTAATGGGTGAGCACAGGATTTACATTACATTTGAGGGAATGCCTGCTTAAATAGCCAAGTGAATGAGGGAAGCACGCTACAGTCGTTGAGTGCACGACCACACACAGGAGACAAAGGAAGGAAGCATGCAGGGCCCGTAGAGCACCTGCTCAGGTCCCATGCCAAAGTTGGTGTCCATCTCTCCAAAGGATTGGACAGAATTGAACCCCACACATCTGTCTTTTGTCCTTCATGTTCAATCAACAGCAGCACTGTATTCAGGAAGCAAGGGGGATCCAACATGGATGTTGAAGTTGCCCAGCAAAAGAAGCCAAGAAAACCAACTCTGAGACCATCTTGGCTAATTCAAGCACACACTTCATGAGCCTACCATGCAGAGCCTTGTGGTGCAGTGGTTAAACTACTCTACTTCAGCCAAAACTTTGCTCACATCCAGAGGTTCAATCCCAGGTAGCCAGCTCAAGGTTCACTCAGCCTTCCATTCTTAAAAAGTTGGTAAAAATGAGTACCCAGCTTGCTCAGAGGGTGGCGCTGTCAATATGTAGCCTGCATAATTAAGTTGTAAATCCACTAGAGAGTGCTTTAAGAGCTATGGGGCAGTATATAAGCAGCATACTCTTCTTTATGGGTGGTGCAACAACAGAATCCCTATTCTGTCCCAGGAACCTGATGTCAGGGGTCTGCATTGAAGCTTGTGGGAGTGGACACTTCATGAAGGTAAGGGACTCTTGATGGCCCACTGCAACTCTGTCTCTGTGGCCCCCAAGTTCTTGCCTGCTGCTACACAGAGACCCCAGCTAGGCAAAACAGAAAGAGATTGGCAGCACAGCTTCATTCTTTTAGAACTCTATAGGCGAATTCTTCTTGATCCAGGAACAAGATATGGATGTTTGTTATTTTACCTTTCATAAACCTAGCATTTAAAAGCAGTGTTTTTAACCCAGGAGAGTAGGCCCCAAAAGTATGTAGGCCAGTGATGGCGAACCTTTTAGAGACCGAGTGCCCAAACTGCAAGTGAAAACCCACTAATTTTTTGGAAAGTGCCAATACAGCAATTTAACCTGTATACAGGTGGCTATGAAGGGGCGATGCCAGGTGTCCACAGAAAGGACTCTGAATGCCACCATTGGCACCCATGCCATAGATTTGCCATCACTGATCTAGGCTATTTGGATTGGGAGGCAGTCTGGGAGATACCTAATATCCTGTTTCACACACTACAGTAGGACCCCCACTATCCTCTGGGGATTGGTTCCGGGCCTTCCTGCGGATAATGAAAACCGTGGATAAGAGAGAACGCCAAAAATTCCCCAAAACTGCTGTTTTGTGATAGTAGCTTGCTTTACAGTTGCTGTTTTGTGACAGTAGCTTGCTTTACAGCTGCTGTTTGTGATGGTAGCTGGCTTCACAGTTGCTGTTTTGTGGCAGTAGCTTGCTTTACAGCTGCTGTTTTGTAACAGTAGCTTGCTTTACAACTGCTGTTTGTGACAGTAGCTTGCTTTGTGGTGGCTGAATTATTTATTTATTTTTTTCCTCTGCCAACCATGGATAACTGCATCAGTGGATAATGAATCAGTGGATACGGGGGGTCCTACTGTACATCCCATGGCTATGTAATTGATTCCTTTATCCTCCAGAGTTGCAACAGCTACTCTCTATTCCACCCTCAACATCCCCTTGATTTTAGAAACACGTTCCATAAGGATTCTTCCAGGAGCGAAGGGCTGTATTTCCAAACTCTTGTGGGGTTCTCTCCTCTGTCATCACTACCAACACGTAAAAGGGAAATTGCTCAGTTACTCAGAAAATGTTCACTTGTCCAGGACACAGAGAACAAAACAGAGGTCATGCATGATTGACAAGTCATAGGCGCACAATGTGTTCTTCCATTTTTGTATCCTTGGTAAAGCTTTACTCATGCCCTGCAAATGTTTTCTGTCTGAGAGCTCCAGGGAGCTGTCTTCATGAGCTGCACCAACTCTACTGATCTGAGAGTCTATGATTCATTGAAGTTTCTCTCTGACAGGGCAGTCACTTATCTGCTGCCAGGAATTCCTGCCATGTCATTCTACACCCATGAATAAATCATCTACCATGCCAACATCTGTCACAGCTGGACTTCAGTGCCGAGTCATCTGTAGCTGAGCTGTTCTTGACTGGATTACCATTAAAGGTGGAAGACAGAAACTCCATAAGACCCTGGGGATTCTAACTCAAGAGGGAGCCCGTTTCCTCAGATTCACATAGCAGCCCTATCGTCCAGTCCAGATGAAATTATTTCTATTTTATTATTTTAAATATTTAATTATATTCATTTATATGCTGTTCTCCTGCCCAAAAAGATTCGGAAAGTCACAAATGTCAAAGCAATAATATAGCATAACAATAAAATGCTGCATTTAAAAGAGGAATGCATCACAGTATAACATAGTAACAATTTTATCTTATATCCATGAATATGTAAAAACGCATGCCCCATAAATGCAGGGAGAGTTCCAAAGTGTGGGGGAAACAACATGGAAGGATACAGGCGGCCATCTCTAGAAATTCAGAATAAACTTTGCTGGGTGGATAATGCATCTTTTGCAGAGTTTGGAAAAGTTACTTGAGGACAGCTCTCAGAAACCTTTAGTTGGTGGGGGATTTTGGATATTGTTGTCCAAAAAGGTAATCTTCCCAGTATGTATCGTTAGAACTGCCCCCAACAACAGCTTTGATTTCAGCTCTGGAACTGTTCTCCACATGGAGCAGGGTGCCTCAAGCTAACTTCCCAAATGTTTGTGTAAATGTTTGGTTTACTTCCCAGCACATCTGCCTCTCACCTTCTGCTTCATGCCTGGCAGGACTGATATCACACATTGTTTTTCCAATTTTTTAAAAAAGATCTAATGCTCTATTCTTGAAACTCTGCAGACTTTTCTCCATGTTTGGAGGAAACTCAACAGCCTCTTCTTCACAAAATGGAATCCTCCACCACTGAATCATGCAACAGGGAGGGAAACAGTCATGGATGGAAACAAGATGGAGAATTGGAAAGGCATGAAAAAAGGGGAGGTGGAAGGAAAGATGGGAGGAGAAAATGGGAGGAAGGGAAGGGATGTATTATGGCATGGAAACCCAATCTAGATGACATTGAAGCAAGATGGACAACAGCTATGGAAGCTTGGAGTGAGTAAATCTTGATCAGTGAGGGAAAGGGACCACAGTTATAATTCACATTGATCTAAGCCACACAACTTGTCCATAGGAACCCTTAGTCATATTTGTTAGACACAATGAAACCAAGATGTCCTATTAGTCACGGTTAACCCAAGTCCAACAGAATTTAATGCGTCTAATCTAAGTATGACTACTTCTGAATGCAATGTAATTGAATGAATTGTGTCTTCATGGTACAAGAGTCTAGCCCTAGAAAAGCAAATGCCATGTAACAGACAACATCACAATTTTGTAGTGCTGTTTAAGCTACAGAGTATGTCCAGCTGCCCTTGACTTATTTGCTCTTGATTTTCTTTAATGCCCTTGTTAATGGAATTGATTTTCTGTCCAGTTTGTTTCATTAGTGAAGCTAGTCTAGCTAATAACACTGTGCTGGAAACTATTCTGCAGTTTACTTTTGCATATGAAGTTGATTTCCTATCAGTTTCATTCTTGCCCACTGAAAGGGGTATCTGTATAGGTTTGGGGAGAAAAACTATTACCGTTCTAAAAGGCATCACTTAATAAAATGATTATAGGACCAGCTCATATTTGAGGTGGTAGTGAAAAGACAGTAAGTCAGGTGAGGATCAAGTTGATTTTTGGACTCTAGTCACCCAAATTGGACTTATAGCTGTCAAAATACAGCATCGCACCATTCACTCACGACATGCGTGACACCCGACTATGGTAGTATGAACATGTCTTGCATGCCAATGAGGAGACTCTGGCGAAAAAGGGTCTTACCTTGGAGGACATCAGATACAGACCAGAGGGGACAACCAAAACAGCAGTGGATGAACACGACATGGAGACAGTGACAAGACATTGTCCCAGGTTCACCCAGGCCTAGACCACGATGCGCCATGTAGAAGGTCAAAACAAAAATAGCAGACCCCACCACCAAGTGGGACACATGCTAGGAAAAAGAAGAAGTAGAGTCACCCAAATTGGATAGATACTTATAGATGGGCACGAAACACCAAAAAGGCATTTTGTTTCTTTTTTTCCCATTTGTTTCATATGAAAATTTTTTTAAAAAATTTCATTTTCGTTTGTTTCATTTTTTTAATTTTAGTTTTTCTTTTCTTCTTCTTTTTTTTTTTTACAACTGTTGGGGCCCTGCTGGCTGGTCAGCACTTTTTTTTTACTGGCACCGACCTGCTGGAGTGGTGCTTTCTTTTTTACTAGCACCAACCAGGTGGATCGCGGGGCCCTACCTGTCAGTGCTTTTTGTTTTTACTAGAGCTGACCACCTGGAGCACAGGTCCCAGGTGGTGGGTGCTTCTTTTTTTTTACTAGCACCAACCATTGCATATGGGGCCCTGCTGGTCAGTGCTCCCCCACCAAATGCCAATCAGCTGATGCACGGGGCTTCAGGGTGGCAAAAAAGTTTAAAAATCCCATGCTTTCCTCTTGCCTGATTGGGTGGGGGAACCCGGAGGATTTTTAAACTTTTTTTTTTTTTTTTTTGCTGCCCGAAACCCCACACGCTAGCTGATCGGTGCTTGGGGCACCAAAAGAAGTTTTTAAATCCCACACTTTCCCCCCCCAATCTGGCACATTGAGGGGGAACAGTGGGCTTTTCCTGATAGGAATGCATTGCTTCAATGCATTCCTATGGGAGAACGAAAAAAAAATAAAAAAAATGAAAATTTCCATTTTGTTTCATTTCGTTTTTATTTGATCGATCGTTCCATTTTTCATTTCGTTAGGGAATGAAATGAAAAATGAAAAATGAAATGAAAACAATTCATTTTGTGTCCATCTCTAATAGATAGCATGTGTGATACTATTGGATCTAAGCAGACCTTTGAGAAAGACATTCCAGGTGGATGATCTAAGCAAGACATTTCTCTGACAGCAAATAAAGTGGAACAAACAGATCAAGAAGGCTTGACTGGTGTCCAGAAACAAAAGGTACACGAAAGTCCTGAAACACTGGCTGTCCCCAAATCAAGGGCATACAGGTCGTGACTCGTGACTGATCGGCCCTGGAATCTTTGGGAGATATTTTGATCATCTCTCTCCATAGGTAAGTGACGTTATCTGTACATCTCCAGTTCTTAATTTTACAAATCATCCTCTGTACACAAATCATTTATATTGATTTATACAAATGAAAATGGGGGAGGACAGAATGTGATGGTGGGGGAGGGCTACGCAGCACTAATCTTGTGACCTAGCTACACAACAAAGCTGCATAAAAATCATTCTTCCACTATCATACCAACACATACTCAATGCTAATAGTGCAGTAACATTCCAGTAAAGTTTAGCAAGGGACTTGGTATAGTGGATAGAATGACAGGCCCTGAAATCCCTGCTCAGCCATAGAAACTCACTGGAGTGTGGTTGGAACCAGTAAAACCACCCCTTACAAATCTGACTCACCTTGAAAGCCCTATTAGAGTTGCTTTTAATTGCTTCCATGTTGACAACCCATGACACAAAAATTGTAGCAAACTAAGTTAAGTGAAAGGGGAAAAGAATACACTAGGACCCTTGTATCCACTGATTCATTAACCACTGATTCAGTTATCCACAGCTGACAGAGAAAAAAATTAAATAAATAATTCAGCAGTTGCAATGCAAGTTATTGTCACAAACAGCAGCCGTAAAGCAAGCTACTGTTGCAAAACAGCAGCTGTAAAGCAAGCTACTGTCACCAAACAGCAGTTTTAGGTTTTTTGGCATTCTCTCTTATCCATGGTTTTCGTTGTCCACTGGAAGGTCCTGTCGGGAGTACTGTGATGGGAGGTTCCTCCATGGCATGGGGTTGGACTGGATGGCCCTTGAGGTTTCTTCCAACTCTATGATTCTATGATTCTATACTGTATTCAAAAACAATTACCTAAAAGGGGATGTAAATCTTCCTCTTCACATTGCATGTCCATAAAATGGCCGATTGAGTAGCTGCTGATTTTGAACATTTTTTCTAAAAGGAGCAGACAGAACGGCTGAAGATAGTGATAGTTACAAGACACAAAAGCCTTAAAATTATTATTTTTTGGATCACATTTTCCAGAAGTGCAATTCCATGTTGACAACCAGTACACTTCTGCCTGTGTTGAGCAATATAGTTTTTTAAAAAACTGGCTACCATTAGAATTTCAAAATGCTTGCCTAAGTAATAGATACAATTTCTGAATCCCTTACAATTATGATCTGAAATACTGGCAATATTCTTTACTGAATCATAAACATCAATGATTTTGGAAATACCATTACAATCTTTTGCAACTTACTCAAGATTGATACATCTCTTTTTTCTTTTTTGCCTGGCTCCTCCCCCAGGACTTTCTATCATCATTAATTATACTTAATGCCTAAATAGCAGCCTGCCAATGAACATTATAATTGGTTGTGTTTTGTTCCTTATGGTGTGTTGCATTTAATTGTAATTTTTGGGATTCAGCAACTGAACTGACACCTGTAATTAGATAATGGATTAACTGGGGCAGATTTCCCAACAAAGAAAAATCTATTTATAGCTGGAACAGATAAAGCAAATGCATCCCACCCTCAGTTTGCAATTTCTGACTCAAGCGCAATTGCCAGACCACATTAAGACAGCAAGGGACCCCACATTAGTTTATAATGCTGTCACAGCCCTAGTCCGCTTTGGCTCTCAGTACTTGATATTTGACATTGACGAGATGCCTGCATAGTCATACAGCATCTTGCACCCATACTTTTTTAACCCCCAAAGATTGGACCACAAGGGACATAATGGCGGCTATGTGTTGTGTGTGTGTTGTGTCGTTACAGTCGTGACCGACTCTACGTGACTCCATGTCCATAGACGTACTGTCCAGGCGCCCAGGACTCCATGTCCAGGCGTACTGGAGTGGCTTGCCAGTTCCTACTCCAGGGGCCTACAGCACCTCTTATTCCCTGGTGGTCGCCCATCCAAGTACTAACCAGGGCCGACCCTGCTTAGCTTCCGAAATCAAGTGAGGTCGGATGTGCTTAGGGCATCTAGGTGGCTATAGTGACATGATTAGCAGTGACAGACACAAGAGTTATGTTAGCCCTTAACTGGGAGCTGGGTGAATCACACCTAGTAGATCTTCTCCAGCGCTGGTCAAGTAACTCGGTGAGTTGGAGCACCAGGGGAATTTGATATCCCACTGGGCCTTGGAGATAGACAGCCAGCTTGAATGGTCTTGGCAAGCAATGTGATCACATTTCTGTGTAAACTCTAAAAAAGGTTGCTCAAAGGCAGACTCTGTTGGACATATTGCCTCCTCATATGATGCCTTTGAGAGGTTTTGACCGGGAGGGACTTTTCTGCATTAGGGTTGCTCTCAATGGACTCGGTAGCAGCCAATTGTTCCCTCTATCCCTCAGTATCCAGAGGCTGAGTCATGGCAACTGGACTCCTTTTCTTGTGAGATCAAAGCATTGCCCAACACAGGAGGGGTAATAGCTCAGGACCAGAATCAGTGGTGTATCTTCATTTGAAGGACAAAGGACAATCATACAAAGATGATGGTGTCAAGTCAAGTATTGTAAGTTTTAACAAAATGTATGTGATACAATATTTAACAGATTCACATTGGTTTCTGTATATAAATGCATATTCATTTGTTAAGACACAGGTGAATAGTGTAATCATATGAAAAGGTCAAAATAATTATATCCAGGTGCCATGGATAACTGCTTAACATTGCCTGCCTATGTGTACTGATGTGATTGGTTTATATGATGTCTGCCATATGGATAAAAGGCAGGATTGTAGTCCATTTTACTTTGGGACTGTTTTTTGGTGAGATGAGCAGTTTCTCCACTACTCTGTAAATATTTATGCTGCGTGTTATCTCTTTTATGCTAATTTATTTCTGTCTCCCAGCTTCAAATCTATGCTTAGCAATTATCTTTCCATGCCACTGTATAACTCTGCTAATCATTGAAACATTTAAAACTCAACCACTTCTTAACAGATGGATGTACCCATATTAGATAGAGAAGATAGGTGGTTTAAGAGAGGAGTCAGGGAGGGTGTTCATGTGTATATTGAACCCCCCCTCAACCAGGTGGGGGGACTTAGGCACAATCTGTGTCCTATTTAACATGCTGCTAGTTCATTGATTCCGCCGACAAATCAGAACTACTTCACACTTCCACCAGGAAGGCCACTGCTAAGGCCCCATACTTCATGGGTGTTGGGAAAGGTTGCATGGGTATGACTTTCACCACCACCACACAACCATTTTACATCTAACAAGCCTATTTATTTATTTATTTTAGAGTAATTTTACCTGCCTTTCTCCTTGAGAAAGGACCCAAGGTGTCTTACACAACTGAGCTAAGGCATGTTCATGTATTGAGAACATGGAATTGAGGCACATCTTACAACATTAATAGACAACATGACATTAAAGCTACAAGAGAATGTGAGCAGCTAAAGGGGTGTAAAGTTCCATGTAAAGTTATGAGTGATGGAAACTAACATTGAAAACATAGTGTCAATGTAAACCCATAAGGTCATAAGTAGTTATAAACACAAAGTCTATGTGATCCTGTAGATTCATATAAAAGACACATAATAGGTAGCTCATCATTCAGGGAAAGCTTTCCTGAAGAGAAAGGACTTTGCTTGTTTCTGGAAAGACAACATTGATGAGGCAGTCCTGGCCTCTAGTGGGAGGGAGTTCCAGAGTCTGGGCGCAGCAGATGAGAAGGCCCTTTCATGTGTTCCCACAAGATGTATCTGTGAGTGTGGTGGGTTGGAGAGAAGGGCCTCTCCTGATGACCTTCACATTCGAGTTAGTTCATACTGTGAGATAGCTAGGACCCAGGCTGTACAGTGCTTTGTAGGTCACGGTCAGCACCATTGTCCACCTAATGTGCTTATTCAGGCCACTGTACACCTAACAAGCCTATTCAGACCAGGGTGGTGTGAAACCAAGGTAAACTATATATTCGAAGCCAAACAATAACATTCATCAGACTGACAAAGCTGCCTGGATGAGTAGCAAAACTTTTCGATCCCACAAGAAAAGAAGTCCTGTTGACATGACTCAAATTCAAGATAACATCACCTGGATGACTGAGAATCTTCACAGACACTCTATCCCTTAGATTCTTTTCCTTGTCTTTTTATAGTCTGCCAGAGTTCCGTTTAGTTAGAATGGTTGTCCCCAATCATGGATAGGAGTCCTCAACCATGGATGCATTTCAAGAACCAGGAGTTCTTGAACTTCAACTCCCAGAAGGTTTGGACAGCACACCTAGTGGTGAAGGTTTCTGGGATCTGCAGTCCACAACCCCCTAGGCTACCCAAGGATGGGAACCACTGAATTAGACTCTGTCAGTCAGTAGTCTGCATTCAATTAGTGTTCTCTCCATGCGCGAGTTATGGAACTAGCTATGTTAGAAAAGCATGAAACTAGTATCCAACCATTTAAGCTCAGTAATGTAACATTTATTTATTTATTTAAAATATTTCTATCCTGTCTTTCTCACTGAAAGGACCCAAAGCGTGAGCATTTAGAAAAATACTATGTTTGCTCTTTATAAAGAAAGAAAGGGTTTTTTCTTTCTTTCTAATTTCCCAGTGTCTCTGAGTGAAATAGGTGCCAGCTGAGGTAAAATGACAAATACAGTATGTGACTAAGGAAGACTGTAGTTCAGTGTCCTCTGTGGGTTCCTGCCAGAACCATTTTTCTCTGCTCATTGTCCTCACATGAAACTGTGCCAAACCTCAACAGATTCAATTGGGTGGCATAATGAAATTGTATATATTCTCCATAGTGGTTCATTGTTTGAGATAATCACTTGTTACCACAGCGATCCCGCTTCTATCTGTTTGCTTCCTCCAAAATCTGAAGACCAGTCTGAGTCTTCCCATCCTTTTCCAACAGGAAACTGTCACTCACGCTGTTTATGAACAAAAATGAACAGTTTCTTCCATTTCGTTCCCATAGGGCCTTTTCACACGACCCCTAAGATCCGCTGGCCCCTTAAATTCGGACCAAAGATCTTAGGGGTTCGTTGCTCTTCCTTCCTCCCCACCAGAGAAAGAGAGGAAAAAATGCAGCTCACCTGGAGGAGCTTCCTGGAGCTCCATTTCTCTTCCGTTTCTCTTCTGCTTGCTTTTTTTCCTCCCAACTCTTCTCTTAAAGGGGTGGGAGGCAAAAAAACACAAACAGAAGCCAGGAGAGCCCCGCACTGACCAGATTAAATCCGGACCTGGGGATTTTCACCCACCTCAAGCAGGTACAAGAAAGTGCAGCTGGGTCGCGCTTAGGTGGGCAGGGTCGCACTTAATTGTCTGCAAAGTCTGGAGCTGGTGGGTAAACATTTTTAAGGTCCGGACCTTGCAGCCATTTGCGGCGGAGCTTAAGGGTCGTGTATAAACGCCCATAGTCTGGCATGACTTTGTTTATTTTTGTGTCTCAGACCCACTGCACATGGCTGAAGCAAGTTCAACCCATTTGATAAGACTGCAGTTGAGTTCAATTAAATAAATTGGGTATTTGCCCTCTGTAGTCCTGCTTGTATATGTGTGAATGCCTGTTTGTGTGAACGTATACACCCTGCTTTCAGTTTCAGGGCCTTCAACACTTCAGAATCTTGCCCTGTCCTTCAGTGAACTTATACGCATGGATGGAGTGTGTGAACAGCAACTAAAGGGCTGCTGTATTCAGAAAAAGGCCACTTTTGCAAAATAAACCCAGACCCTTAGAACAATCCTATCCATGATAAATCTCTGTAGCACTTGATTAATTCTCTTGGCTATGAAATGGAGTACTCACATCCTGTCATTCAACTGTGTGTCAGAAAGATTAACTAATAATTTTGCCTCTAAATGTTTGCAATTAAAGTTTGTATCAAAACAAAAGCCCCCCTCCACAGCTTCATTCTTGACAGCTCCTTCCCAGAAAACAATAATTTATTGCAATTGCATCAGCATAAGTTAATCAGCAACAGACAATGCTGAGACCTAACATGGTTTTTTCTAATATCATCAGACAGGAGGGTTTTTTCCTGAGCTCTTCAAAAAACACCATATTTCACACCAATGGTTCCTCAGGCTGGGAAAATTAAAAATAAATCGATAAATCAAGGTTGCCACACAGGTCTGCAGCTCTTGGGAAACATAGTGTCCGGTATCTGTTTAATCGTGCATGTTTTCTTTCAACAGACTTAAAGCCCTTTTAGGGTCACTATAGGTTGATTCCCACTTGACAGCACAGACCACACAGAAAGTAAGAAAACGTTGCATCTGCAAATGTTATGTTTGGAGTCCACAGTCCACAGGCAAATGGAGCTCCTTGTCTTCACCAACAAAAGCAAGCCAATCTGCAAACTGAAGACATGTTCTTTGTGTTTAAGGTAGTCATATATGCACACTACCTCTGCAGGCTCATTTGAATGGTCAACTTCCAAGCTCCTGCCAGATTGGTTCACCATTAGAGGAAAATGTCTTTGGCAGTGTGTGGAGAATCTTAAGTGGTCCTCCCAGTTGTGGGGTGGGGGGAGATGGACCGGAGTGCCATGCGCTGCCCTTCATATGAAGCACTTTGGGGTCTTTGTACTCATCTCTAAAGTTCTCCATTTCATTTATTTCTGTTCCCCAAATCTCTTTGTCTTCCTTCTAGAGTAGGGATGGGGACTTTATGACCTTACGGCTTTGTTGGCTTATGGGCCACATCCTCTCTTTAAGGGAGCACTGTCCTTTTTCACTCAAAGGGCTTGGCAGAGGACAACCCTTCATTTAAAATGCTAGTCAGTTTGAATTCCGCTCAGAATACAGTAATGCCTTGGTTTAGGAGCATAATCCATTCCGGAAACATGCTTGTAAACCAAAACACTTTTATATCAAAGCAAATCTCCCCATAAGAAATCATGAAAACTCAGATGATTCATTCTGGGGTCCCATAGACCACATACTGTACACACAAAATGCTGAAACTCACAAAAGAAGTTGGCTTAAGTATGGTTTTACCTTGTGCTTTTAATTTGTGACGATAATAAAGGGCAATTTGTAGCCATATACACACTCGACTAGCTGCCCCATGACTAGAATTGGTTTGAAAAATAAGAAAGGATGTTGACAACAAATTAAATATAATTATAAATATAATGAAAAATGAAACCCTAATCTGCACTCCCATTTGAAAACGTTCCTGGCTGGTGGAAGGGAGACTCCATTCCTCCTGCTTTGGAGGCTGCCTGAGTCACAGTGTTCTAGACAACCACCAACAATTCAGCAGGGGAAGAGAGAGAGAGAGGCAGAGCCACCATTCGCTGACGTGCGATCATGTGACCTGCTCCACAGCTTGTATTGCAAGACATTGCTTATTGATCAAGGCAAAAAAATTAGAAGAAAATTTACATGTCTTGCAAAATGCTCTTAAACCAAGGTACTCTTAAACCAAAGCATTGCTGCATTTTAAAGGTATTAAAGATTGAACATCAGAGGATGATCAAGGGCCTTGGAGTCATCTGTATGCAATGACCATCTAAGTAGCAGCCTTAGCAAGCACTCAGTTATCTGGCCACAGTGTTTCCCACTTGGTTTAGATGTACTAAAATGTAATTCTTCGAAAAGCCTCTGGTTTATGAATGTGGGATATTGTGCTTCTGTAGTCACCATTCAAAAATCTAGGAAATGATGAAACATGGCTGGACAATATAGTGCTTGTGTTGCCAGCAGGAAAAAAGGATGCCAAGATTGACACAGCAAAGGACAGCCTGAATGTTGACAACACCAATGGCGACAATCAGGATGGTCTATGGCAGTGGTGGAAAACCTTCGGCACTCTATATGTTTTGGACTACAACTCCCAGAATTCCAAGCCTAGATTGCCAATGACAAAGGACTGTGGGAGTTGTGGTCCAAAACATCTGGAGTGTCGAAGGTTTGCCGGCACTGGTCTATGGGATACCCTGTTCTGCTTACTACCATTCACAGAGAGATACCACACATGGGGAAATCCCAGAAATGGACTCCTTTTTCATTGGTTCATTGGTTGAACTTTTTGGATGGGTGTTAGAACTTTAAATGCTAAAGGAACACATGCTGTCCATACCCTCTAGTCCTAAGAAATCCCAGAAATTGACTCCTTTTTCATTGGTTCATTGGAAGAGGCTGTATTTCCTGAGAATGCTCAGGAAGATGAATTTATCTCAGCATATACTTCTGTCCTACTATCACAGCACCATTGAGAGTGTCCTAACTTATGGCATGCTATCATGGTATGGGAGCAGCTCTGTAGTGGACAAAAAACCTCTACAGAGAATAATTAAATTTGCCCAGAATGTTACCGGGCTCCAACTACCAACCCTGGATGACATCTTCACATCTCGCTGTTTGAGGAAGTCATACAATATTCTGAGAGACTCTACTCATCCTGCTCACAATTTCTTGGAACTGTTGCTTTTTGGCAGAAGATACAGAACAATTAAAACTCAGACCGCACGTCTTCTGAACAGTTTTTATCCCAGAGCTATAATTGCATTTAATAATGAACTCAAGGACCACCAGCAGTGAGTACTTGGACAGTATTACCTAGCCTGTTCTGTGGATGCTTGTGTTTTTAGGGGGTGGGTGGGTGGGGGAGTGTTCGGGGATCTTTTATGTCTGTGGGTTGAAGGGTTTTTTTTAAATGTGTGTGAGAGTGTTTGGGGATTTGTGTGTGTGTGTGTGTGTGTGTGTGTGTGTGTGTGTGTGTGTGTTGAATCTGGTCTCTGGGTGTTTGAATTTCGTTGTATGTGTATACTGTGTATATACACACAATGACAATAAATAAATAAATAAATAAATAAATAAATAAATAAATAAATAAATAAATAAATTATTATTATTATTATTATTATTATTATTATTATTATTAATAATAATAATAATAATAATAATAATAATAATAATAATAATAATAATAATAATAATAATAATAATAATAAACCTCTTTTCAACCAAACACAAGCAATTGTCAGGGCTGCTTTTCAATATGTGCAAATGGTAAGTGAGCAGAAGAGGGTATCCCATAGATCATTTCTTTGCTATAAAACTCATAATCTTAGAACTGCAGAACTGGAGGAGACCCTATGGATCATCGAGTTGAAACCTCTGTCAAAGAGGTACATTGGGGAATTGAACTCCTGATGTCTCACTCCACAGCCAGATGCCTAAACTACTGAACTATCTGTAGACTTCTTTGTTCACCCAAACTGCCCTGCCTAGTATAATTCCAGAAACCAGTCTGCCTTTGAGTCATGATGTAGCCATTGGGGTCATGTTGTTTGCTCATGGGATCCACGCCCTTCTTCTGTTTGACGCAAAAGTGGTCAAGTGCAACCCTGGGAAGGATAAATGGATGCACCCTATGGAGCAAGAATCATTGTCTTTATTTGTTATTTAATCTAGTGATATATGTAGTCTCTCCCATCCCTCATTCGTTATGGTCTAATGTCATTTAGGACAAGCCTGCAGCAATTTTAAAAGCTAGCCATGCAACCTCTTTGACGTCATTCCCCAAAGGTCCTGGCTCCGCAAACCATCTGTGATATACTGTATAAAAAAATCTATGTCAATTTTGGCCTCTCACACAGCCCTGGAAGTCATTCAGCAGTCTGGAATGGGCAGATGGCTGCCATCAACGTTTTACTGTGGCTATCATTGTAACTCCAGAGGTTCCTCTGACATATGTTGAACTCTTTGGATGGGTGTTAGAACTTTAAATGCTAAAAGAACACATGCTGTCCATACCTTCTAGTCTTAAGAATCTCGCATAAAACAGATCAGCTGGGAAGCTAATTGGGTCGATCTTTCAGCTCCACTTCCAAATTCTTCCAAACAATTATCTAGGCGCGGGGGGGGGGGGAGGGAAACATATTTTCTTGCAAACATTCAACTCAATGCTATTTTTCCCGAAATGATCTGTGCCATTAAAATATATAAATATAATAAATAAATAAATAAATAAATAAATAAATAAAATTTATTTATTTATTATATTTATATATCGCCACCATCTTCTGAGACAGAACTCGGGGCGGTGTACACTAAAAAAAGAAGAACAAACAACAAAATAATTCAGTGCACAGCACATTTACCTGGAGCTGAAATTAGCTGTGCTGAAATTCCACGAAACCACTCAGGTTAACTCAGAGATGTGCATTAAACTTTATCATTGAGCTGGAATCTGTTTAATTCCATCACTAAAGCATGTAAAAATAGCTCCTACCTGAAAGAAAATGATATTGGAATTGGAGATTGGGGAAGGGGGGGAATAAAATTCCCCCCCCATGCAATCATGTTTGTTTAAAACTTCATGGTCTTTCCATCATCAAGAGGAAGATGTTTGCAAATTTCTTCACTTCTTAAAAAATGAATTGCACCAAGATCTTCCTCAGTTTGCATCAGTTAAATCTAATAGGCACATCTGATCCCTATATGAAGAAGACTCATCTATTCTCTGTATGAAGAAAACTGTCGGAAAAGCGATGACAGCTCTAGTTCGGCATTAACGCCGTTGAGAAAACACCATCATTTGAAGTCAAACATCGAGAATCTGGATTTGGAAGCATGGATCTCTTTCAGGTTCTCCTGCAGTTCTATTTAAATAGAATAATCTGCATATTAAATAAGTATATAAATTGGAATCTGAGGTGCTTTCCATTCCAAAAATGGGAAAAAAATTAATTTGGTTACTTCTGATCAAAACAAGAATGAATCAAAATTCTTACCCTTTCTTCTTGAGCACATCCTTGGACATATCCAGATAATTCTTGGACATATCCAGATAGTTCCGAAGTGGAGATGGTCACAAACCGAATTGTGAACAACAAAAAAACCCATGAAAAACTGGGCTGGCTTGCGGTTTGGTTTGTAACTGAGCACCTGGAAAGGTGGCTGTGGCAGCAGTGCAATGATGATGACAGTCGTGTGATGGTGGTGAAGGAAGTATCCGTGATGGCTGTGATGATGGTGCAGTGATGACAGTGACATGACAATGACAGTGGTGCAACAGAAGCAGATCGCCCTCTCCAGTGGGCACAAATATCAGAGCTGACCCGACCCACCTGTTCTTCCATGGCTCTCTCACTCCGGGTGGCCACCCCGAGGGAGGCCCGGAAGGTAGTTACTGGTAAATGGACCTTCTCGTTGGCCAGCCCTGCATTATGGTTGCATCAACAGAACCATAGTGTCTAGATAGTAATATTACCACTCTATTCTGCTCTGATCAGACCCCACCTGGAGTACTGTGTCCAGTTCTGTGCACCTCAATTTAAAAAGGATGTTGACAACCTCGAGCGGGTGCAGAGGAGGGTGACCAGGATGGTTGAGGGTCTGGAGGAAATGTCTTATGAGGAACGGCTTAGGGAAGTGGGAATGTTTAGCCTCTCTAAAAGAAGGCTGAGGGGGGATATGATACCTATGTTTAAATATTTGAAAGGATGTCATATTGAAGAGGGAACAGGTTTGTTTTCCATGGCTTCAGAGACTAGGACTCGGGGCAATGGTATCAAACTACAGGAAAAGAGATTCCATTTGAACATTAGGAAGAACTTCATGACAGTTAGAGCTGTTCGGCAGTGGAATATGCTGCCACAAAGGGTGGCAGAGTCTCCTTCTTTGGAGGTTTTCAAGCAGAGACTGGATGACCATCTGTTGAAAATGTTGCGATGGGGTTCCTGCATGGCAGGGGGTTGGACTAGATGGCCCGTGAGGTCTCTTCCAACTCTATGATTCTATGTTTCTATGATTCTATGATTCTATGGAACAAATTACTGAGCGAGATACGCCAGGCTCCTTCCCTGGCATCCTTTAGGAAAGCCGTTAAAACCTGGCTGTTCAGGGACGCCTTTGGCGACCACTAGGGTTGAACCAAGTCCTTTTGTTAAAATGCCGCTTGCCTAATACCTCTCTTTTTTTAATCTTTTAATTGATGCTCTGTTTTTAAATTTTGTGTGAACCGCCCAGAGTTCCCTTAGGGAAATGGGAGCGGTATAAAAATGCAATAATAAATAAATAAATAAATAAATAAATAAATAAATAAATAAATAAATAAATAAATAAATAAAATGGTGACCCAGTTTGGTTTTCTGGTTTGTTTGTGATGGGTTGTAGGTCACCGGCAATCGCAAATCATGAACCATCATGACCAACCATTTTTCAGGTTCATTCCCATCTCTATTCTGAATATATCAGAATCGGATTTTGATAGTTCCAGGTGTTTGTGTGATCTTCATTGGAGGGTTTGTATTCTGCTGTAAGAGATTCAGCTCCTGTTCTTCTTTTGGTAGTCTGCAGCTGAAACAGGCATTCCAGGAAAGCTAAAGAAGAGGAAAAAGACAACCTACAAGTGTTATGATGAGCCCTCCAAACAAAATCTGTCACAAAGCATACAGTGTGTATGTTTCTTCCAAGAAGGTAACAGGGAAGCTTCTAGTTTAGGGATGGGGAACTTTCATTCTTCCCAATGTTTTGGACCGCAACCCCCACTGATCCTTTATCGTTGGAAATATAGGCTCAGAATTCTGGCAGTTGTGGTCCAAAACATCTGGAGGGCCAAGCATTCCCCACCCCTGCTCTAGTTCAAGGTGGGACAGATATGAGTGAACCTCAGACATGTTCCAGTGACATCTGTTTGCAATCTAACCAGGGTTGCCACATCAAAGGGAAAAAGCACTTTTCTCTCAAATACCTGCTGTAACAGAGAAGGACAAGAAACATTGTGGTTTCTGGGGACCCCCCCCGCTCCCCACAATACTACATGTGAGAAGGATCTTGGAATTCTGGTAGATCATAAGCTGTGTATGAGCCAACAGTGTGATGTGGCCACGAAAAAGGGCAAATGCTGTTGTAGGCTGCATTAACAGAAGTATAATTTCCAAATCCCATGAGGTGCTTGTCTCCCTCTATTTAGCACTGGTTAGGCCTCAACTTGAGTACTGAGTATAGTTCCGGACACCACACGTCAAGAAAGATGCAAAACTGGAACAAGTTCAAGGATGATTAGGGGGCTGGAAACCAAGCCCTATGAGGAAAGATTGAAAAAAAAGTCACGGCTTACAGACTCAAAAAACAGCAAACCCAAAGATCAATTATAAATTTAAAAGATAGTCAGGGACTTAACCAAACTGACCAAGCTTCAATTATGAAAATAGTTGAAGCATATTACCAAACCCTTTTTAAAGGAAAACAGATAGACCCCAACTTAATACATAATTATTTAGAGAAACATAACTTCCCACAACTTAATGAAGACCAAAGAAATTTAACTAATGCCACAATTTCCTTAACAGAGGTGGTTGAAGCAATTCAAAGACAAAAACCCAATAGAACACCTGGCCCGGACGCTTTGCCAGCTCAATACTATCAGAAATTTTTAAATATTTTAGCCCCAAAATTACTTCATCTTTTTAATTCAATTCTGGAAGGAGAAGATATTCCAGATACATGGAAATCTGCCAACATAGTTTTGATCCCCAAGGACGGAAAACCAAAAGAGGCTATAGAGAATTATAGGCCTATAGCCCTTCTAAATGGGGATTATAAAATCTTTGCTTCTATTTTGGCTACTAGATGGCGGAAAATTCTTACCACACTAATTCACCCAGATCAGAGAGGATTCTTGCCAAATCGATATCTCCAGTCAAACATTAGAACCTTACTTAACTCCTTAGAGTATTACGAAATACACTCCCAAAAGCAGGCAGCCTTTATCTTTTTGGATGCTGAAAAAGCCTTCGATAATGTCTCTTGGTCCCTATTGAAATCTCAAATGGATTACCTACAATGTGGTCACAGAATGCTTAGAGCGGTAGAACAGATATACACCACTCAGAATGCCAAGATTATGTGAATGGGTTCTCTTCCGACAAGATTCTTATACAGAAGGGCACAAGGCAAGGATGCCCCCTTTCACCGTTGCTTTTTATCTTATCCTTAGAGATTTTATTGCATGTGATTAGAAACTCAGCATCGATACAAGGTTTGAATAATCGGGGGGAAATCTATAAAATACAAGCTTTTGCTGATGATTTATTATTAATTCTGGAAGACCCTACACGGTCCATGCCAGAACTTCTAAGAACCCTAAAGGAATATTCAGAAATATCTGGCTTTTTGATTAATAAAACAAAAACTGTAATGTTGACCAAAAATATTTCTGTGACTAATATTCAAGAATTAGTGGACCTATCAGGATTCATGCATGTGAATAAGGCGAAATATTTAGGCATAACGGTATCCAATAAATGTTCTACCCTCATTGATAACAATTATATCCCTCTGATTAAATCTGTAAAGGTAGATCTTGCTACCTGGGCCAAACTCCAGTTGTCACTAATGGGTAGGATTAGCGGCTATCAAGATGTCCGTTTTACCAAAGCTGCTCTTCTTATTTCAATGCCTACCTGTGTTATCCAATTTCAAGATCTTGTCCGACCTAGAGAAGCATATTCGTATATTCATTTGGCAAAAAAAAAAAGCTAGAATTAAAAATGCTTATCTGCAAGACAGGTCTACTTCTGGGGTTTCGCATTACCTAATTTGTTCCTGTACTATAGAGCAGCAGCACTGACATGGATACGCGATTGGATTTCTATGACAAACGAAAGAATTTTAGGCTTGGAAGGTCACGATCTAGACAAAGGGTGGCACCATTACTTATGGTATAGAGGTAATATTCCATCCCTGTTTAAAAGACATTGGATACGGAATGCCTTAATCAAAAGTTGGTTGTCTGTTAAAGACTTATTTTACCCCAAGGCTCCTAAATGGTTATCTCCAATGGAAGCAATTGGTGGACCAGGCTCAAAGGTAGTTAGTAACACTTTAACATACAAACAACTTCTGTATGAGGACCAGACTCTTAAACCTCCAAATCAGTTATCCCTGGAAGGGGTAAACATAGACTGGTGGACTTATCAACAAATATACTCGCATTATAAACTAGTGCAGAAGGAAGGTGGATTTATGGTAATGATAATATCTTTGATAAAATATTGTCATCAGGTGAGAAGAAACTGTTGAGTAAGTTTTATAATATGCTGTTACTTGAAAGAACAAGTGACTCACAGGTTAAAGAATGTATGATAAGATGGGCGGAAAACTGTGGGCACTCCATCCACTTAGATAAATGGTATATGTTATGGCAAACGATTAAGATGTTCAAATCCACCTCATATAAAGAGAATTGTTATAAAATGTTCTACAGATGGCATCTTAGTCCTCATAGATTATCCAAGATGTACAACTGTTCACCCATATGCTGGAAGTGCGAGCAAGAAATCGGCTCTTTCTACCATATGTGGTGGACCTGTAAAAAAGCCAAACTATTCTGGAATATGGTTAAGAACTTACTAGACATGCTGTGGGAGGTTAGGTTAAAACATACACCAGAACTATTTTTGTTAAATATTATAGATACTGAGGTAACATATGATCAAAAATATGTAATTAATTATATAATAGTAACAGCCAGAATTCTGTATGCCCAACTTTGGAAGAACTCTGCAACACCTTCAAAAGATGACTTGAAAGGAAAACTATACTCGGCTATTGAAATGGACAGAATCTCCGGCCACTTGAAAGGAGAAGATGAAGAAGTTTTGTCAAGAAGATGGCAAGAGCTAATATCTGTGTTAAAAACCTTATAAATGATGTTTGCGCTATGAGATTGTTATCAATGTAAAGCGATCCCTTTTTCTTTTTTCCTTTCTTTTTTATTTTATAACAATAAATAAAAAATATTATTAAAAAAAAAAAAAGGAAAGATTGAAAGACTGGGACATGTTTAGCCTAGAGAAAAGAAGACTGAGGGGCGATATGATAACATTCAAATATTTGAAGGGTTGTCCTACAGAGGAGGAGCATGATCTGTTCTTGATCATACCTGAGGGTACAATGCACAACAATGGGCTCATGTTAAGAGAACCCAACTTTCAGCTGAATATCACAAAAAACTTCTTAACTGTTAGAGCAGTACAGCAGCGGAAGCAATTGCCTCAGGAGGTGGTGAGTGCTCCAGCACTGGAGGCATTCAAGAGACATTTGGACAACGATCTGGCAGATATCCTTTGATTTCTATTCCTGCATGGAGTGGGGGATTGGACTTCAAGGCCCATTCCAACTTCACTGTTCTATATGATTCTATGATCCTAAAAGTACCTAAATGTTAGAACATGCATTTTGAGTGGAGTTTTTATCTCAAAAATTACACAACAACACAGACATGGATGAAAACAGAACTATTTGGGTTTTTTTAAATGTAAACATGGCATGTATTAAATATTGTAAGGTTCCTTCCATCTTGAGCAGAATATTATCTCATGTTGTTATCATATGAATCAGCTCAACTTCAGGACAGTTACAAATCAGACCACTGAAACCGCTCTTTTAAATACAATTTATGAGTGTGCCTTCTCCAGTATTTTTGTGCCTCAGCTCGGCAAGCATGCTGACATCCATTCCCCGAAATGCTCATGTTAGCACAGCCAAAAGGGAAATCTTGTTGATGCTGCCCTAAAGAATTTAGACACTCACACGTGGGCTCATCTTCCACTCCAGAGATAGATGTGCAAAGCTATTTATTGTGATGTACAAAGGGTACTTCATGGAGCCTTTAAAAGACACCAGGGAGTTGGCTGCGGGATACCATTTTCTGACTGACTAATATATTACGGCTGGTTGATTCAGTCCTGCTCATCAAAGCTAGCCATTCAGGTTATGTAAGTGTTACAGCAGTTATCAAATATGTATCAAAAGGAGATTTTGCTCACAGGAAGAAAGCAGTTGTGATATGATGTAGCTGGCACTGGCAAGGGAGGTAGATAGCATGGAAAAAAGAGCATCCAGTCAAGTTCACAGAAAACTGAAGCTTGTTGGTGTAGTTCAGTGGTGGTGAACCTTTGGCACACCAGATGTTTTGGACTACAACTCCCACAGTCCTTTGTGACTGGAAATCTAGGCTTGGAATTCTAGGAGTTGCGGTCCAAAACATCTGGAGCACCAAAGGTTCACCATCAATTTAGTTGCTAGTCTCCTTGCTGGTGAACGCTCAACAACCCCACATAACAGAGGACAGGAAGAAAGGGGTATTATCATTCTGTATGCAACCCCAATCCCTTGGGTTCTCTTAAGATGACTGCTGCATGGGAGAACAAATCAACATTTAATTCTAAAAATGGGGATACCCCAAACAAAACAAAAAAGATCTAACTTTGAAGCTGGACCTCAGATCAGCACCAAATTTGGCACAGATGTGTTGACAAACAGCCAGCCAACAACTCATCTCTAGCCTGCCTCCTTGGAGTTGTTGACTGCCAAAGGTGATGGCAATGGCAGTGGTGAGCTACTGCCTGGAGTGGAGCACCACTGGTGAAGGAGGACTCTGGCAGCATGAGAAGACTGTTGAGTGGTTAACTGATAAGAAAAAGAGTCAGCTTCTAGGATTTTCCCTTGTATGCATTCACTTGTGAGCACAAGAGGGTATCAGAACATCCTGACTGCTGCCATTGGTGTACCACTGAACCATTTCTGGTGAGGAGGAATATATGAACTTATTGTTGTGGTAACAAAGTATAGCTGACAGAGAACAATTCCGTAGGGATGTAACTCTGCTGTCTGCTTTCCACAAGATACATCTCATTTTCTTACAATGATGTGCCATCAAGTTGTTTTGAATTTATGGTACAGTGGTCCCCTGCCCTTTCGCGGTTCATATACTGCGGTCCCGCTATATCACGGGACCGCAGTATATGAAAAAAGCCCCCCTGGGGTATGGGGAGAAAGGCCTGTTTCAGGCCTCCCGTACTTACCCCAGGACTGGTACTGCCCCAAACGGGCCTATGAGGGTCTTCCCGGGCCTTCTGGAGGCCCTAAAAGGGCCTCCCTGCAAACCAGAAATGACTTCCGGTAAACTGGAAATGACTTATGGATCACTGAAAATCATTTCTGAGGCTTCCAAGGGCCTTTCTATTCACTTCTGGTTTGCAGGGAGACCCTTTTGGTGCCCCCAGAAGGCTCGAGAAGGGCCTCACAGGCCCATTCCAGGCAGCGCCAGGCTGGGGGTAAGTATAAGAGCCCCCAGCTACACCCACCAGGCCCAACCCAACCTGCATCCACATATTGCGAAAATTTGAATTATCACGGGTTGGGTCCCTAACCACCACAATAGGCAGGGGATCACTGTAACCCAATAAATTAGGGGCCTCCAGAAGGTTCTATCATTAACTGCCCTGTTTAGGTCTACCCAACTCAAGGCTGAAGCATCCTTTATTTAGTTAATCTATATCACATGATGTAATCTGAAATGCTGATAAAGATTAGACTGTAGAGCCTACCAGGAGCCTTCCGAGGCTATGATCCTGCCTATAATACAATATTTTCAAGAAAATAGCAACAGTAGCATGGCCATTTCCATGCAAGAGGAGACAACCCTTCTGCTTGCATCTGCTTGCCTTGTCAAATTACGGATTGCTTTGTGGACTTCCAGAGCAAATACCCCAGAAGCCGGATCACTGATTCCATATTATGACATGCACGTAAGGGATCTAAATACCAACACGATAAAGAAGATAAATCCTTGCAAAATAGCGAGGAGGCTTGTTGTAAAAACTCATTCAAAGAGACATCATAAACGAATCAGTCTCAGACTATTACAAGGCTACTCAGTCCCCTGAGCTTTCCTCTCTATTTGTTATTCCTGGCAAAGAAGCAGACATTGAACCTAACACATCACAAGCAGTAAGGTTTATGAAGGGCCTTGAGAATAGCCCTTATGGTGAAAGGCTGGCAAAACTGCATTTATCTCAGAGCAATGGATTTCTGACTGGAGAGCCCAGCTCATGCATTTAGATCTTTCCCTAGAAGTGTAGGTGAGAAAAATCGTATTTCTGAACAATCCACAATGATTTCTTTTTTAAAAAATCCCAGGCACATAGCTTAATGTGCATGGTGCAATTTTTTTCATTGCTGGCTTTGGACAGGAGTTATTTCTAAAAAGAAAAAAATATTCTGGTTGTGTATCATGATCTTAGCTATATTGTCCATCTTGGAACTGTGGGGCATCACAGTTTATAGTATCCATAAAGTGCCCTGCAGGAGGGGGGAGTGCCCTGTATGGGGGTTGTGTATAGCTGTTGTTTAAATTGTAGTTTTCATGTATTGGGTATGAATGCTGTCAGGTGAGAGAGTGTAGGGCCGTGTGTCTATATGTTTGATTTTATGTCAGTTTTAAAATTGCAAGTGATGGTCTGCATGTGATTGTAGGGGTATGTGTATGGATGCTTGTTCTTAATGGTAGATTTTTTTGTCTTGGATTTCTATACTGGGGTGTGTGAATGAGCTGACTGCGTGGCACTTTTTAATCTCGTATTTTATACAAGGACAATAAATTCTATTCTATTCTATTCTATTCTATTCTATTCTAGAAGGCTTAAAAAAAAAGAGAGCAGGGGCAAGGTAGGCTGGGAAGCAAGGTCACACAAGGCTGTCAAGTTGGTCATAGTGATGGCTGCAGCTTCTTCAGCAGGCCAGTAGGGATGACATCTTTGGGAATTCATGGACCAGAGCCCCCAGGGGTCTGCAGGAAATGTCCCAGCTAAACTTTTGGGAGCCATAGTCCATGAATTCAGAATATCCCATGTGCATTGGCCAGCTCTTTTTATCTGCCATCCCTGCCATTGGGTTGCCTTGCTGAGGAGAAGTAGGGAAAGACTGGGTGAGTCAGTGACCCCTGTGTACTACTGGAAAATACATTTTCCATTTCCGGTGATATTTCTTGTGCTACACAGTAGACGTATAGAGAATTACAGTGAATAGCTTCAGGGTTTTCCAGATAGACTACCCCTTTCTCATTAGCTGGCACTTGCAGTCTCAATAACTTACTCTGAGACATTTCTAGAGAAGACGAATGAGAACATCTCATTATTTACAGTTTTGAACAGATCTAACAAACAAACAAAACTGGTACTGCTCCTAGCTGACTAAAGAGAGGGGAAAGAACACTTAGCAGACAGGCCAGGCTCCCTTTGAGTTTAGAGGTGGTTGTGGGGAATGATTGGTTAGTGCTAGATACATTGAAAGTCACCCCAATACAAAAAAGACCATGCCAGTCATTCAATCCATAGGCAGCATGCGAGTTTGTAAAAACTCCAGCAGAATAAAGCAGGAGAAGGAAGGTCTGTGTCTCTGATGATTGTTTCTGGTCTTTTCTATCCTTGCCCACTAGCCTCCAAACATCTGGAGCATGTCCTAATGCTAGGCCAGGACCTGCTATCCACAGATTTAAGTGTTACACTCAGATAAAAACTGGATTACATGACTCCATTGGATGTTAAGCTTGTCTATGAAAGAATCCTTCCATCTTCACCAGTCTGTTTTTCAAAGCCCAGTTTGTTTTTATTGAATTCATACCAGTAGACTAAGATTATCAGGCAGCAAAACTATAATGGAATCACCTACATTCCAAGTGCCACCCTCTCGATTAGGGATGGGCACAAAATGAAAAATGAAATGCTGTTTCGTTGTGTCGTTACATAATGAAATGAAATGAAACCAAACAACATGAGGAAGAAGCATTTCATTACAGACAAAACAAAATGGTGTTTTTTGCCGAAACGAACCATTTCGTTCCATCTGTAAACTGCTTGGGGGAGGGAAAAAAGTTTTTTTTAAAAAAGCTCTGGGTTTTTTTTTTTTAAAAACTTTTTTCCCTTCCCCAAGCTGTGCCAGCTGATCGGTGCTAGGGTGGGGGGAAAAGGTCCCCCCCCAGTGCTGAGCAGCTGGCAGGTGGGGCTTGGGGGGAGGGAAAAAGTTTTTTTAAAAAAAGCCCCAGGCTTTTTTTTTTTAAAAAAACTTTTCCCCTCCATCAATTTCCAGCCCCTCCCCCCCATGAACCATTTCGTTAGTGGTTCATTTCGTATGAATTTGTTTTGAAAATTTTTGTATGAAATGAGATGGAAAAAATGTGTGTGGTGGGGAAGAAACGGAACGAAACATAAGTTTTTCATTTTGTGTCCTTCCCTAATCTCAATGTGATAATCATCAGTATCTCAGCCTTTATTCCTGGATTGACAGCCAAGACATAGCAAGTTAAATGCACTGCAGTGATTGCATCTAAGGAGTTCTTCTCTCTTGTGGGATGAATTTCCAGGAGAAAGAGATCAAGAAAGGCAAACGTTTTTTAATGTTTCATGTGGAGAACTCAAAATTAATCATGGGAGGGGGGGCTTTCCAAGGAAAAAGTAAAAAAAAAATCAGATATCAGAAGAAGTTGCCAGCTTAACGCCAGTCCTTAATCAGCATTACAGTGTCATCCTAACTCGAAAATGCACCACCCACAAGAGGGTGAGGATTAGACAAGCCTCTTCAACTTGCAGAATTAGCTTTTTGCTGGAAGAGCCTTTTCTTGCTGATTTTGCTCACAATTCTGACTGTTTTTGAAGAGCAGATGTTTGAAGAGCCGAACCCAGGGATGGAGGGGGAGGAAGAAGTCACAGTACAGTACTCCAGAAGAAAATCTTTGTCATGCCCTTGGCTTCTTCTACTGTGAAGAGTGTGAAGACAATTCTGAGCTTTCAACAAAGATGTGTCAATTAGGACTTAAGCCTCGCTCGGGACTCAACTCAGACTCAACTCATTACTTGGAATCCATTCACCCTTCCATTCACCCTTACTTGGAATCCATTCACCCTTGAGGGCTGGGAGAGTGAGAACAGACTAAAGAAAATATATTTTTACCCAGTGTGTTGTTAGTCTGTGAAACTCCTGTCACAGGATGTGGTGATGGCATCTGGCCTGGATGGGGATTAGACAGATTCCTGGAGGAAAAGTCCATCACAGGTTACAAACCATGATGGAGATGTGTAATATCCAGGCTTAAAACCGGGGCCAGATGCAAGAGAGTGGTATCAGGAAATAGATATCTAGTCTTGTGTACTCCCAGATGCATCTGGTGGGGCCACTGTGAGATGCAGGAAGCTGGACTAGATGGGCCTTTGGCCTGATCCAGCATGGCTCTTCTTATGTTCTTATGTTCCTTTTTTTTTTTTTTAAAAGAAGGGGACTTAGGAACTTGCACTTGAACTTGGGAATTGGTGCCAATTCTTGGACTTGGGACTCAACAGACTTGCCAGCATCCCTGGCTTTCATTCTCTTGATCTGTGGTGGGTGAAGTACCCATCTCCAGCCTTAAACATCTGGTGGTCTGGTGGCTACATACCCCAGTTCCTGGTCTATTGGGGTTGCACGTCTGTAGCCAACCAATCCCAAAATTATTGTTCTTTTAGTTATAAAGTCCCTTCCTGACTCATTAAAATAAAATAATTAGTTGGAAGGAGCCCATAAGGCTATCAAATCCAACCCCCTGCTCAAGGTAGGAACCAAATAAAAGCAGGTATGGTAGATGGTTGTCCAATTGAATGCCTTTAACATTGCTCACCACCTTCCGGGTTGCTGACCAGTTGTAGTTTTAAAGAAATACAATGTGAGAGTGTGCAATGTTCAGAAAGGCCTCAAAATGTGGTAAGCTTTTCTCCAACACTCTGTACAAGGGGCCGAGATAGAGTGAGGATTTTTTTAAAAATTAAATGACTGTGGGGCACCCAAACCCTTGGGGCTCCCTTGCCTCAGAGGAGCCATGTGTAGCTTCAAGGAATTCACTTCACCACTTTCATTTTAAGGGCCTGGACTTGGTAAAGTGAGAATAGAACTCAGATTGTTCTTTCTTTCAATCTCTTCTGTGTTTATTTTGCTTTGCTCATGCTATCAAACATCATAACATTATAAAGTAAAAAGATAAGGTTCCTCTGTTACATCTCTTCTCCTTCAAAATGTGCTTCTTTTTGGTTTGAGTTAAAGAGGACCATGTGTAATGAGAGCATTTTTACAGTAACTGAAAAAGCAAACCTATCCAGCCCATGGTAAAACGATTTTATACATCCCAGATGTTATGGAAAACCAAGGCCAGACTGTTTCTATATTACTTATCTAAAACAGGCCTTCTGGTTTTCATTGTTTGGCCCCAAATGCAAGACAGAATCCTCAGCAGAAGATTGACCTCAGAAGTCAAGCTGCTCATGCTGAACCTCTGTGCGGGACCTTCTGTGGTGACCGAACCCTGGCCGTACTCAAGGCAATAATAAAGCTAGTATAGCCAGATTTTCAGCTGGAAATTTCCCAAAATCGTGGAACAGACTAAGGCTGCAGTCACACCAGCGTTCTCTGTGTATATAAATTTCATGCGTATTTTTTTTCGGGTGGTCATGTGGTTTTTAATGTGCAGTTAGTGTCCTCTCTTCTGCGTCGTATTTTCCTATTCTGGTTCCATCTCTACCTGTCTACTTCGCATCTGCAGTCACAGTTAGCTGTCAAAAAAGGGGAACAACTGATTTTACTGCGTATTTTTGGTGTCCTGTCGTGGTTACAGAAGCAAATAAGTAAGCATTTTTGAGCGAAGTTTCTAAATCCAGCTCCTGGCGGTGGTTATTGAAACTTTGCTGAAACTGCTGTTCAAGGGGCATGGTCAGCCGGGCCCAGAATTTACTTCTCTTCGCAGTTAGGATGCAATCTTTTTAGGCACAGTTCGCCGAAGGGAAACTACGGAGAAAATGCTGGTATGACCGCGGCCTAAGAAAGGAACCTTGAAGGGAGGAAAACTAATAGACAGGAATCAAATAGAAGCCTGCTTGTGTATTAGAGGCCGTTCATTTCCACAAACACAGCACATGAGATAGGATGCAAAACGTGTCTGTCGTTCACATGATACTGAAGCCAAGATACACAGAAATCACCTACCTGCTTTTTTGGTGCAGGAGTGGATTTGCAAGCGTCTTCTTTTGATCTTGAGGATTTGTGAGGCTTGGAATATATGGGCTGAAATCCTGTTGTGTGGAATAGTATGTTGCAACTAGCATAGTTCCAATAAATCAGCAGAACTTATACAGGGCTTGGCACACCCAATATGATTCAATGGGCCTACTCTAGTGGCAGCATACTATTATTTCACCTTTGCCCCCAAATCATCCATCTTGTTTTGTGGATCTAATGAGATTTGACTACAGAAAAGCCTTTGCTCGGGGATGTCTTGATAAGATGCCACTTGCCAGCCTAAAAGGCCGCTGTTCACAAACCCCATATCATGATAGAGTCTGCTCTTGTGATCAAAAATCAGTTGAGAACTTAACACATTGTGTTCTATTGTCCCCCTATTTGCGATCCACCGTGAAAGACTTCTGAACTCTGTTCTGGAAAAATATCCTGGAAAGGCTGATCAAGAATAGCTCAGGATTCTACTCTCGGAGAGTGATAAATTTATCACATTCTGAATGGCAAGGTTCTCTTTCATTCTTATAAAAATGATATCTCCCCCCCTCCACTACTAATATTCAAGCTGATACCTAAAGTTTTTTTTCTCATACGGTATGACAGAAATCAGCACAAGTAGGATTATTTTATGGACTGAGGTTTGGGTGGTCAGTATACATTGCATCAACCTTTATTCCTCCTCCTCCTCCTCCTCCTCCTCCTCCTCCTCCTCCTCCTCCTCCTCCTCCTCCTCATAATCATAATCACACAGCAGGCAAGATAACTACGCTGGCTTTTGTATTACAAATCATGAGTCAAACATGTAGTCCTAAACATTCCCAAATGTTTAGGACTACATGATGTATCGGCGAATTATGCAAGCAGATCCCGGTAAGGTGGCTTTCTGCAGCTGACTGATGGTGACTTTGTCAACTCCAATTTCTTCTAAATACTTGCTTAGTTCTTTAGCCACTGCACCGAGCGTGCCAGCTACCACTGGGACCAGAGACTCTGAAGTTCAAATTTCAGATCCTGATATCGGGTATTTTTTTCAAGTTGTTTCTCGGTGACTCTACCATCACCTGGTATAGCAAGCAACATCAATGATCCACACATTTTTCTTCTCCACAATCACAATATCCAGGGTATTCTGATTCTTCTTTGTCCAATGTTTTTATGAAATTATTAGGCATATCAATTCCTTCAGTCTTTACTATCTTTCCTCTGATGATGCTGGGGGCTGTGCACTTGTCAAATTCAAATTCCATTGCAATGTCATTGAGTATTGACTCTATTTCTTGTTGTGATTTCTTATACAGCTTCAAATCATCTATATAGCATTAGCAAGTGGTTTATTTGGTTTGATATTTTTGATATTTGATAGCCCATATTTGTTTTGTGCAACATTTTTGTGAGTGGAATTAGAGCAATTACAAACAGCAGGGGTGATAATGAATCACCTTGAAATATTCCTGTCCTGATGTTGACACAACCAATTTGTTCACTATCGATGGTTAGCTTGGTATTCCACTTTTTCATTGTTGCCTTGATAAATTCTTGGATACTTCCAATAATTCCTGCTAATTCCAATTTTTTTAGTATCCAATCATTTGAGTCAAATGCTTTCTTATAGTAAATCCATGCAACATGCAAGTTGGTTCTGCATCTCTTACAGTTTTCAATTACCATTTTGTTAATAAGTAGCTGATCTTGGGTGCCACAACTATTCTTACAATTGCCCTTTTGTTCAAAAGAATATAAATTGTTTTGTATCAAATGATTCTGGATGGTATCAGCAATTATTCCTGTAAGAAATTTGAACATTATTGGCAAGCATGTACTGTATACACACGAGTATAAGCCTAGTTTTTCAGCCCTTATTTTTGGCTTTAAAAAATGCCATCGGCTTATACTCGAGTCAATAAGTTTTCACAGGGTTTTTTTTTGGGGGGGGGTTAAATTAAGTGCTCAGATGGCTTGGGGAGGGCAGCGAAGGGAAAGTCCTGATTGGGTGACGATAGTGGTGCATCCGCTTCCCATATGATTCCAATGAGAAGGTTTAGGGGCACCCTCTTTGGAGCTTCATAACTCAGTCCCCTTACCCTAAAATCTTTCCAAATTTGAGGGGATTCCCTAAAATCACTTTCTGAAGGTACCCCTGCTGCTTTGGTGTCCCCAATGTAAGTAATTTTTGAGTGCATGATTTTTTTAAAAAATATGGACTAAAATTATTTTAAAAATATGCAATCAAAATTTACTTACCTTGGAACCCCAAAGTATTTATTTAGAAAGTGATTTTAGGGAACCCCCTGAAATTTGGAAACATATGGGGGCACGTTATGAAGCTCTAAAGGGGCTGAAGGTAGTGTGGACAACTGTGCAGGGACTATGGAGGCAATCAGGGAGTTTACTTTATGGTATTAACTCCCTTATTGCCTCCACACTCCCAGCACATGTTGCTAATTACTACCCCCAGCCCCTTTAGAGCTCGGCCGGTATACCGTATATACCTGAGTATAACTAAAAAAACACTCTTGGCTTATACTTGATTCAATATGTTTTCCCAGTTTTTGGGGGTAAAATTAGGCCCTTCGCTTATACTCAGGACAGTCTATACTCAAGTATATATGGGTAATTGGGTGATAGTTGCTTGTTATAGGCTTTTTGCTCAGATCTTTCATAATTATGTTCTTCCTGTTGTTAACCATTGATTTATTTCACCTTGCTGGATTGTTTGGTCAAATTGTTCAGTGAATCTTGAATGCATACTGGTTAGATGTTTCAGCCAAAATCCATGCAATTCATCTTCTCCAGGGGCAGCCCAATTCTTAATTTTCTTAGTTCTTGCTTTTACCATATGAGATGTAATATTCATTCTGTTTAAGCTAGCAGCACCTGTGGTCAATTTGGCTGTCTCTAACCAACCTGCTTGCTTATTATAATTCTTAGGATTATCCGAAATAGCCTGCCAGAAGCGTAGCATTTCATTTGATGATGGCTTTACTCTGCTATCCATTGTCTGGTCTGCAATCTTGGTAGAAATTGATTGGTAGAACCTAGAGATGGGCACAACTCAGCGAAATTTTCATTTTCGTTTTCATTTTTTTTTTCGTTTCGCAACAAAAACGAAAACGAAAAATTTTTCAGAAGCAAAACGACAACGGAAACGAAATGAAAAATTTTGCCATGTTTTTCGTTTTAGTTACGGCAGATACATTGCATTGAAAAGAATGCTAACGAAACAAAAAAAATTGTTTTTGTTTTTGTTTTTTTGTTTTGTTTCATAACAAAAACGAAAACGAAAAATGTGCAAAAAAACCCTGAAAAACGAAAATGAACCGAAACGGGCCCCTAAACGAAAAATGAAAAACGAAAAATTATTTTTTTGAGTTGTGCCCATCTCTAGTAGAACCTCTTCTGGTTACACTGAAAAAGTCTATTTTGTTGGAATTGTTTTATTTTGTCTTATCTTTGAATCTTCCTTGAGACTGCTATGATTTGCTGTTTGACAATTTCTAGAGCTTCTTTAATTTTCCTTTTGTCCAGATGGTATTTCTTGATCAAATAGCTTTTGGTCTTGTTGTTATTCTTTTCTTTCTTTTCTTTTCAGTCTACTAGCATCTGATCATAATGTACCAATTTTATTTTGGAGCCTTATCTTCCATTTTGGAACTGCTGGCACTCTACCTCTCTTCCTTATTCTTTCTGGCATTAAGTCTTCTGTTGCTATCAAAGCAGTACTATACATTAACTGGTTGGTTTCCTCCAAAGTTCTGCTTTCAATATTCTCTATTGCAGCATTTATGTCGGCTAATAATTTCTTAGGCATGAATTTAATTGATGGTAATCTTATTCTTTCTTCACAGGTCTTCATCTGATTCATTATTCTTTAAGCCTTTCTTGGTCTTCAGTCAGCTGCCTCTTACCAGATTGTAATGAAGGTAGAGGAGAGGCTTTACTTGATCATTATTGTACATGTCTTGATTCTTTCTCTACTAACACCATTACCTGTGGTACACTGATATTTTGGGTTTCTTGAATTTCTTGAATTTCTGCAGCCTGTATATTGCTTTGTATTTCATTTAATTGAAGTTGCGTGGAAACATTAGTTCCGGTAATGAATCATCACTGATCCACTAGCCTCTGTTGTTCTGTTAGGATTGATTCTGGATGTAATTCCTTCCAGTTGTTGTGCATTGTTTTCAGATATCCTCATCTATTTGGGCTTGACTTGTAATACCAGGTCATAATGTCTTTATTGATTGAGGTTGAAAATTTTTGTCTTGCTTGACAGAAGCAAGTTCATTATTAGGAACTTCAGGTTGTTAAGAACATAAGAACATAAGAAGAGGCATGCTGGATCAGGCCAAAGGCCCATCTAGTCCAGCTTCCTGTATCTCATAGTGGCCCCATCAGATGTGTCTGGGAGGGATGAGACTAGAGATCTGTCTCCTGATATCACCCCCTGCATCTGGCCCTTGAAGTACCCTGGTTTTAAGCCTGGAGATGACACACCTCCATCACGGTTTGTAACCTGTGATGGATTTTTCCTCCAGGAATCTGTCCAATCCCCTTTTGAAGGCTTCCAGGCCAGATGCCATCACCACATCCTGTGGCAGGGAGTTCCACAGACTAACAACGTGCTGAAAAAATATTTTCTTTTGTCTGTTCTTACTCTCCCAGCCCACAATTTGAGTGGATGTCCCCTAGTTCTGGTATTTTGTGAGAGGGAGAAGAGCTTCCCTCTATCAACTTTACTCATGCCCTGCATTATTTTCTGCATCTCAATCATTTTGGTTTCCATCCAATAGTGTTGCAGGGGCTGGCCCTGGTTGCTCAGCCAGTTGCCCTGAACCCTCTAGCCCATTTTTTACCAGACAGCCAGGGATTTCACTGTCTTATGCGGTCCTTGTTGATCCAGGCATCAACCGATCTGGTTTGGGATTCTTATTTATCTTTCAAACCATTTTGCTCAGAAGGCACCCTTTGTTGGGTTTCTTGACAATGGCCTGTCTATTATGGTTGAACCTGTATAGCATAGCCCACTGCTTCCTCGAAGCATGCAAGTCCCACCACCACGACAAGGTCACATGCCTATCATCATCATCATCATCATCATCATCATCATCATCATCATCATCATCATCATCATCATCATCATCACCACCACCACCACCACCACCACCACCACCCAGCAGACAAGATAACTATGCTGGATTTTGTATTACAAATCACTAGGCGAACACTTTATTTATTTATTTATTTATTTATTTATTTATTTATTTATTTATTTATTTATTTATTTATTTATGGGTATTTTTATTTCTCCTAGTCAGATAAAATTAACAATTGCAATAAAACACAGGAAATCACACTCTTAATGAGGGTAGAAATATGAAGAGATACAGGGAAGATATAAAATTCAGCAAGTCTCCTCAGAGTGAAGGAGCACGTGGGTGTTTATGTGCCCGTGTGCATAAATCAACAACTTCCACTTTCTGCCAACTGGTTTGGATACCTCCTCTAACATAACAGGATGGCCAACATTATCCCTATTCAGGCATTACCTCTCGGTTGTAATCACGTCACTTAGTGACTACTCCCTCCTCTTCATCACCACTTTCTCCAGGTGGAAAGCTACATGCCTAAAAGGAAGACATTTCCAATTGCTTGGGTAGAGTGCACATGAGCAAGAAACCTGGAAAATGAGGTCTCTCTCGCTTTAAGTGTGCTGATAAAAGTTGGGATGGGGAAAGACCGGGGTCAGTGCCTGTCAGCTGTTGTTTTTTCAAGTACATCACAGACACTTGTAAGGAAAAGTAAAAATTTCCTATACACCGGCAGAACTCAAAATACTGTCTTTATTTATTCATCCCATTACAAAGAGCACACAATATTCTTTAGTCCCCTCTTGCAAATAAATTCTTGTGGCTTCAAAGGAAGTTGCGTGAGGTTGCTGGGTGTGGGCAGTGGGAACGGAGCCCTCTGTGACGGAAATCAATGATGGTTGAAAATAAGATAGCTAGTTGTCCATGAACATAGAGGGTTTCCTCATCTTTTTGACCTGCCCTAAAAGTAGTATCAAGCCCAGATGAATTGCTGTCAGGAAGTCGTCAGAAACATGGGAAGTATTATTTTACTTTTGTCAGTATGCAGCAGGGTCTTTAGGAGGAAACAAAAATACAACTAATGAAGCCAGAGGAAGTTCATTGTCGTGACCATGGCCTTCCTGTATTGTTAACAAGCTAACCCATCTGGCAGTCATCTGTAGAGTTCATTGCTACCTACAGATGAATAATAGATTCCAGCTACGTACTTTCATTTCACAAATGGGACACAGTTCTGTTGCTTTCTGTCAAGCAATAAAGGAAATCCAACTTCTCAGGCACGTCTATTTTGTAGACAGTGTTCCTTCCCAGAGCTGAACAGACCACCGATTCACAGCATGGGAAAAAATGGCTTTGTGAACTTCAGCCAATATGAAAAGTAGCTTTTTGAAGCATGACACTGGTAGTTCTGGGAATCAGAGTTTTTAAAAAGTAACTTTCATATTTATTTTATTTATTTATTTATTGCATTTCTATACTGCCTGATTTCCCAGATAGGGACTCTGGGTGGTTTACACAAAAGCAAATAAATCATCAAAAGCAAACAACAATAAGCAACAAATAAGTTCTGAGCAGAATCTACAGAGTTGGAAGGTAGGTTCCTGAATGTGTAGTCCAAAAAAGGAACTTTTGAATGCTGTGTGTGAAATAAACAGCATTTCCGTATGAACTTGTTGGATTTGTTTGTCTGGGAAGAGTACAGTTGTCTTGCACAGTCACCCTAAGGCATATTGCTGCCTGATAGCAGATTTGTGGACCTTTATAAAAAAAGCTCAACTCGATCAAGATAGGGGATACATCTATAGAAGGAAATTTGCTATTCTTACGAGGAGTATATTTGTTTCCCCCACTAAATTATTTGCAGTACTCCACAGGGTTCCTACCCCTATATACCCAGGACCACAATTGAAGGTATCTGAAAGACTGCCCTTTCCATTGGCAGAAATATGCACTGTAGATGGAAACATCTAAGAAAGAGTTTTTGGGTTCAGCTGTCCATGTAGGGGCTGCAGTGCAGTCTAGAACCCTGAACAAATAGTAATACCTTCTGTTTTTAAATGGAAACCAATCTAATCCTTCAGCATCTGGTAAAGGTGCATCCATTGTGAAGTTGTTAATGTATAATTGCATTGGGGTGAATCATATTGGTTATTAACACACAGCTGGAGTAGACCGATGGGATAGATTGATGAATGATGAGTCACCACTTAAGACATACAGTACATCTCATTGATTCAGTGGGTCTCTTCTAATTAGCACTAACGACAGGATTCTGGCCATTGACATACACAGGAATAAGAAAAGGAATCTTTATTGTCATTGCCCCCTTGCAGGAACAACAAAATTTCACGGTTGCTATATTCAACTCATATAAAACATCCCACATAGATTTAAAAACCTCTACAACACATAAAATATGACATATAAAATAAGATGACTTCAAAGTCCAGAATTTCCATTTAAAGCCAACATTGCTCTAAAAAAGAAACTATTTTTGAGACAGTTTGTTCTTGTCCTCAATACTCTATATCTCTGTCCCGATGGCAGCAACTCGAAGAGGCGATGACCAGGAAATGATGGATCTCCTCATATATCTAATGCTTTACAGTGACACCTGGTAGTATAAATTTGTTCTAGGGTGGGGAGTGAACAGCCCACAATACTCTCTGCAATTCTTATGATTCTGTGCAACACCGTCCTATCCCAATGGGTACAACTTCCATACTACACACATAACCTGTAAGTAAGCACATTCTCAATTGCACATTGATAGAAGGCCAGCAGCAGCTTTTGCGGAAGATGGTTTTTCCTTAAAGTCACTGAAATAATCAGCTGAAATACAAATGGGTCACCAGTGTCCATAGAGAGCACATGCTTTGAAACAACCAAACCGGTGGCATCATGACGAATGACATAAGCACACCACCAAAAGGTGGCTACACAAGATGTATCCTTTTCCTCTTCATTTCCAGTATAGAGAAAGACACCCTGATCTTCTTGCCAGAAGAGATGTACCATATTGGAAGGTTTTCAGGCATTTTTCTGTGATATAGTCAGCCTTTCCAGTGACTACTGAAATTTGGTAGCAGTTGTAGCAGGAACCTTTGTGGTGACCACCACATTTCAGCATTGAGGGCAGGAGTGCCGGGCCGGAGAAAGCCAAGCAAGGACTTTCAGACATTAGAGATTTCTCCACCCCACTCCACGTCAATCTGAAAATATTTCCATAAACCAGATCATAGGCCATGTATTGGAATGTCTCAAGAATGGAAGAACTAAACTGGATGACTTTTGAGATTTCTAAGAATGTGATAAGGCAGACATCCAGTGTGTGTTTTCTTGGAAGCAAGCTCTGCTGACTCTCCTTATATAACTGCACAGCAAATCCATGGCAAATCCATGGTCTGGGGAGGGACATCCGAAGAAAGTAGAGTTATAAGAAAAGAACCAGCAACAATACATTTCATTAAAGGGCCCTACATCACTCCTTGTGGTTTTACCACATAAGTAAGGGCTTCCTGTATCTGAAATAGTCTCCAGATGACCCATTGTATCACTCCCTAATTAAGCAGAAATGACTCTTTAGTGCTCAATAAAACGAGTCAGGGGAATTGTCCAAAAGAGGCCTTTTTACTACCAGCTTGTCAGTAAATGCCATCTTGTTAATTTTATTAGCCTCTCTTTCTGTCCATTCTTGTGTTCGAGCACTCACAATAGCCTATACTAATCCTCTGAGTAATGCCATACACGGGCTAAGCCATCTCCCCAGGAAAGCAAGGCTTATAAATCTGGTGAATTTCAGAAAGGATCATAAAAGATCTACTGGAAAAACCCCAAAGCCTGCTTGGTTTCTGTTTACACAGGGGCCAACGAGATAGGTAAGGAAAATCCAAAAGCACCTTCTCACTTATATTTCCAAGTAGTTTGGATGCGTTCATTTTAGGGATGTGCTATCTGTTGTTGTTGTTGTTGTTGTTGTTGTTGTTGTTGTTGTTGATGATGATGATGATGATGATGATGATGATGATGATGATGATGATGATGATGATGATGACGACGGTGACGACGATGACGACGATGACAACAACAACAACTACTACTACTACTACTGCTAGATTTCTCCTAGAATTCCTCACAGAATTCTGAGGGCTTCTTCCAGTCTACAGAGCCATGCCTACAGACACCTATGTTTCACTGAGCTGGACTAAGGCCTAACCCACGAAGACTGAATGGCCCTGAGGCCTCAGTTCCTGCTGCAGTACATTTATTTATTTATTTATTTATTTATTTATTTATTTATTTATTTATTTATTTATTTATTTTAGAGTATTCCCCCCCCCACCTTTCTCCTTGGAAAAGGACCCAAGGCAGTTTATAGTAATGAGGGATAATATACAGTCCAGTACAATTAAGACATGTTCAAGTATTTGAGAACAAGGAATTGAGGGACATCTTACAGCATTAATAGACAAACATTACATTAAAGTAACACGGTTATAAGTAGTCATAAACACAAAGTCTATGTGAACCCATAGATTCATATAAATGCACATGGTAGTCCATCATTTAGGGAAAGCTTGCCTGAAGAGAAAGGCCTTTGCCTGTTTTCAGAAGGACAACAGAGATGAGGCAGTCCTGGCCTTTAGTGGGAGGGAGTTCCGGAGTCTGGGCACAGCAGTCGAAAAGGCCCTTTCATGGGTTCCCACGAGACGTACCTGCATTCTGGGAGGAAGCTTCCACAGTGCTTTCTGGAAGGGGTAGAAGCCTCTCAGCTTTTTAAGAGTCTCTTTAAACCTAACATTCTGCCTTTGGGAATTCTAAGGAAATTCTGAAAGTTGCAGAAAACACACCCACATCCTGAGGAGCACATTCCCAGCAACCATCATGATGTGGCTGGTTTTATTTTTCCATTAGGACTAGCCCAGCTGATAGGCAAGTTGAAGTGGTCATTTGAGCCACTAGATTCTAGAAGACTGGAGCAAGATTTGGAGGAACAAAGCTGTGTGTCATACAGTACATGCTAACTTTCATTTTTAATGTCGACCTGCAGTTTTTGTGTGCCATTCCTAATGCTTTCCTACCTACAATGTTGAAGATTAAATTACCAGTTCACTTGGCCTTTGTTCATGGAATAGGAAGGAACATAAGAACGTAAGAAGAGCCCTGCTGGCCCATCTAGTCCAGCTTCTTGTATCTCCCAGTGGCCACACCAGATGCTTTTGGGAGCACATGAGACAACTAGATACCTGTTTCTTCATACCACTCCCCTACATCTGGCATTTTGAGGGACTGTAACCCCCCCCCCAGTCTATCGTGGGGGTTAGGGAACAACCTGACCCGTGATCATTGAAAATCTGTGATATGCGGATGAAGTCGGATTGGGACTGAGGGCGGCCTGCAATGTTTAAAATGTCTTTAAACAATGGAGTCAGATGCTTGGCTCCATTGCTTAAATACATTTTAAACATCACATGCCACTTCTCCCAACCCCTGGGCATGGGGGAGTGGCGTGTGATGCCTCCACGGAGGCAAGCCCCTGCTCCAGCTGATTGGTGCTGGGGTGGGAGAGAAAAACCTTTATTTCCCCACCCCAGTGCCATTCAGCTGGAGCCCAGGGTTTGGGGAAGGGGAAAAGGTTTTAAAACCTCTTTCCCCCCCCAAGCCCTTGTGGTGTGTACTGCAGTCCCGCGATATAGCAGGACCGCAGTATATGAACCGCGAAAGGGCGGGGGACCACTATACCCTCCTTTTAAGCTTGGAGAGAACATATCAAGGCTTGTAATCTGTGATGGATTATCCTCCAGAAATCTAACCAAACCTCTTTTAAAGGCATCAAGGCCAAATGCCATCACCACCTCCTGTGGAAATGCTGTCTTGTTCTTTGTATAAAAATTGTCCTTGAGTCAGCCTTTTCTTCCATGAAAGTTTGGAATTCACCAGGGTTATTGTGTTCTTTTCAAGTCCAATTTGCTTAAGTCTCGGGCCGCAGAGCCAGAGGTTGGAAGTTCGATTCCCCACTGTGCTTTGTTGAAAGGGGCTGGACTTATGATCACTAGGGTCCCTTCCAGCTCTGCAGCTACTATTCTCCTAAAACAGAAGCTTGGTGTTCAGGAAACACCAGGCAATAGTCAACAGATCGCAAGTCCCTATAAAGAGTCAATTGGCCCTGGGAAATTTGTCATTTTTAGCTTGGGAATAGGACAAAGAGCCTTCCCCCCCCTTTCCTGATCAAGATTTTTGCAATTAGCGCATTATATCTTAGTGCAACACTGGTGTATTTCCTCTTTGTGAGGCAGGAGAAGTACGCAGCTCAAAGGCCTTGGCTGATTGAACAAAAAGATGCAAAGAACCCATGTGATGCTTCTAGTTTGCAAAAGCCCATGCAACTTTTAAAAGTCTGGTTGCAATATACCACTGATAAGCATATCTGCAATGTTTATAATATCCATGCTAATTAGGCAATGCATGCAATTATTCAATTTGGAACAAGGCAAGATTGCTAATGTTGTCACTTATGAGAAATATTGTTGACTGAGTCCTGACAACAACAGCACAGAGTTTGGACATAGGGGAGGAGTGTGGGTTGGCGGTGATCCTTCAAAAACAACAACAATTCAGCTATACAGTGATGGCAGTTGTTACATGCTCTCAAGTCACCTCTAACGTGTGAGAGATCTCCAGAATGTCCTGTCTTCTGCATCCCTGTCCAGCTCTTGGAAATCCAAGCCTGCTTCCTTTAGGACAGTGTTGTCCAAACTTTTTGCAAGGAGGGCCAGATTTGGTTAGGTGAAAATGTGTGGGGCTGACTCTTTGGCTGCATTTGGCCCCCCAGGATGGACTTTGGACAAGCCTCTAGGACATGCAAGGAGGTGGGGAGGATGCTGCAGCAACAGAGCTGGGGGGCAGGTGGGCTGGGCAGGTGGCTGGGGGGGAGAGAGAGAAGCAGGGAGGACAGGAAAACTGTAAAACTGCAAGCTGACATTTTCATCCGGTATGAAGAGGGGCCAGCTGGCGGGGATGCGTGACAGGCTGAGCCAGTGGGAATAAGAGGCTGTGGGCCGCTCCAAATTTGAAAACGGGCCACATTTGGCCCCCGGGCCTGACTTTGGACATGGCTGCTTTAGGGAGTTAATCCTTCTAGTATTTGGTCTTCAACTTTTCCCTGGATTATTGTATTTTTTCAGATAATCTTGTCGCCTCATGATGTGCCTAAAGGAGGACAACCCAAGTTTCAACATCAAGTTCCGGCTGGATTTGATCTAGGACCCGCTTGCATGTCTTTCTGGCAATCCAGTGTATCCGCTGCCTTCCAGAATTCTAACAATTCTGGCCCTTATTATTTTGTGGATCAAGCTGACGTCCTCAAGTGCTGCACAAACACCATGTGAAAATTTCTTTTTTGGTGTGTGAGTCGTTCTGCCCCTCACACCCTTAACTCCCTCTTTTTTTTTTTCCTTTCAGCACCCTCAGAGTCTTGAATGATGTCTTGTCATTATGTTCCAAACTCTTTCGTAGAGTTCAACACAATCATTTTTTTCATAAAGTGGGTGTACCATCAAATGTACAATTAAGTGTTCCTTTCAAACAAGAAAAATGTCATTTATTAATCAGCCCTCCCTCTTGTAGACAAAGATGAATGACTGTAGTACAAGCTTAATTCTCCATGCTTCATTGCGGGCCAAACAGCAAAGAGAACACACCAATGAAGTGTTTTCCATTTTAAAGATTTTGCTAGACCCATCTGAACAACACTGGTGTTATTTACATTTTAAAACTAAAACCCTAGATGTCTGCGACTTTAAGAAAAATTAAATGTACATTCCCCCTTCTAATGGTGTTCTTTGTGACAAAGAGAAGTTTCTAAAGAATGGGTTCCAGCCTGAAGCGTGGATGACACAACGGCTACAATCAGCAGAACCTTTATTGAGCACTCGGACTGAAATAGCAGAGCCAGAATGGCTAAATATTCACTTTAAAAAAATCCCACAACTTTTCTCATTCTTGAGAGGCTCCATGGATCTGGTTACAATCAATTCTGACAGCCACTCCAGTATGGCCCTCTTCTTTGGTTGAGCAAACTGTAGCCCAGTGGTTCTCAACCTGTGGGTCCCCAGATATTCCTGGACTGCAACTCCCAGAAGCCTCAACCACTCAGTGTGCTGGAAGGGATTTCTGGGAGTTTCAGTTCAGGAACATCTGGGGACCCACAGGTTGAGAACCACTGCTGTAGCCCTCAAATCCTAAACCATTCTAGTTTCCCGGGATTAAACATCAAGTGGCCTTCGTTCTGAGCTGAAATGAAGGCAGTAGCACTCTCAAGTGCAATAGGGAGGAAGAATGACCCCAGGGAGGGTGGAACTGAAGAACAAACAACAACAACAACAATAACCACCACCACAACAACAGAACTGCAGAGCTGGAAGGGACCCTATAGATCCGTAATGGCGGACCGAGTGCCCAAAACTGTGATTCAATTTTTTCTGCAAAGTACCAATACAGCAATTTAACCTGAATACAGGTGGCTGTAAAGGGGCGATGTTGGGTACCAACAGAAAGGGCTCCGAGAGCCACTTTTGGCACCCATGCCATAGGTTTGCCAAGACTGCTATAGATCATCAACTCCAGCCTCAGTCAAGTGGGGACAAAAATGGTGTTTAATTAATCATCTGATGAAGTTACAAAGATTGTGGATAGAGATGGGTATGAATTTTAAAAACAATTCATGTTTTCACCAAAATTTATTTACAGTAATACCTCTTAAGATGAATTTAATTCATTCTACAAGTTCTTTCATTTTATAGGGCCTAACACAGGGAAAAGGGAATTACAATTTAGAATCACAGAATCACAGAGTTGGAAGAGACCTCAAGGGCCATCCAGTCCAACCCTCTACCATGCAGGAACCCCCATAAAAGCTTAAAAACCTCTGCTTAAAAATCTCCAAAGAAGGAGACCCCACCACCCTCCGTGGCAGCAAGGAAACTGCTGAACAGCTCTAACTGTCACAAACATCTTCCTAATGTTTGAATGGAATCTCTTTTCCTGTAGTTTGAAACCATTGCCCCGCGTCCTAGTCTCTGCAGCCATGGAAAACAAACCAATCCCTTTTTCAATGTGACATCTTTTCAGATATTTAAACATAGCTATCATATCCCCCTCGGCCTTCTTTTTGTAAGGCTAAACATTCCCAGCTCCCTAAGCCGCTCATCCTCGTAAGACATTTCTTTGGGACCCTCAATCATCTTGGTCGCCCTCCTCTGGACCCGCTCAAGATCTGTAACAGCTTCATCTGTAAGAGCTTCTCTGTGACCATAATCCATCATTCTCCAGCCGCCACGGCCATCTCAGAAAAATAATTGGTTTTATTTTTATGATCACTAGCAAATGGAACATTTTGTTTTGTGGATTCTTGTGCAAATCAAATTTTAAAAAAACAAAACTCAGAATAGGAACAAAACATTGTTTAAGGACATAACAAAAACCCTCTTGAATTTAAACCCAAACCTATTTCTTTCTTTCTTTTGCTAGCACCACAACCAACCCAGTAACCTACGTCAAGCTCCCACACAACATGAGCATTAAAGATATTAAGGATCATACTGGATCTGCTATTTGAGGCACTAAAGAGTCATCATAAGGATCGAGAGCCTTATCTTCTACCCCTTTCCCCGATCCCTTTCAAAACTGTTCAAGCTGGAAACCGCCACTGCATCCTGCTGTAGCAGTTTCCACCGTTTAATTATATACGTCGTGAAGAATGACATCATCATGAACCTTTTGCTATTTAATAGAGGTGTCCGGGGCTGTTTTTTGGGGGCTTCAGTTCCCAGATTCCATATGGCAGCCTTCCAAAACCACAAATCTGCACTCCTGTGCTGTTTAGCTTCAGCAGATCACACTCCCCTCCCCCGGGGATTTGTTAGAATATAGACAGAAACTGGGTAATGTATTTATGTGTAAATGAGTATATGGGAATAATGGAAATATGCTATTTACATAATAGAGCATTGTAACCAATTGGATTCTGTCTAGTGTGGGTAGTGCAGTTTGCACTAAGGGGGGTATAGAAATATAAATAAATAAATAAATAAATAAATAAATAAATAAATAAAAATAAACAAATAAATAGTGCTAGGCAATGGGTGATGGAAGGGGTTAAGTGCCAGACAGAAAGCAAAAGCAAAGTGTTCTGCTTATATACCGCCCCATACCACATCAAGTAGTCTTTGGGCAGTTTACAGTTTTTAATTACAGTAATTCAGGCTGCACACTCCCCCAGCAAGCTGGGTACTCATTTTACCAACCTCGGAAGGACGGAAGGCTGAGTCAACCATGAGCCCGCTACCTGGGATTGAACCCCAGGTAGTGAGCACAGTTTTACCTGCAGTATAGGCATTTAACCACTGTGCCACTGAAAAAGAAGTGACCCTTGTGTGTGTGTGTGTGTGTGTGTGTGTGTGTGTTTTGTGTCATTACAGTCGTGACCGACTCTTTGTGACCCCATGTCCATGGAGTTTTCTTGGCAGGAATACTGGAGTGGTTTGCCAGTTCCTACTCCAGGCGCCTACAGCACCTGGCATTCCCTGGTGGAATCCATCCAAGTACTAACCAGGGCTGACCCTGCTTAGCTTCCAAAATCAGGCGAGATCAGATGGGCTTAGGGCGTCTAGGCAGCTCGAAGTGACCCTTAGAATGAGGCTTATTGTGCTTGTTCTGTTTTTCTGCTGCACGAGTCTTTTTTCACTCATGCTTTCTGCTATTATTGTGTCATTAAGGGAGCTTTTATGAAACTGTTACAAGTCTGTGAAGCACAGATCTATACCAAGTAAAATCTTCAAGTACTTTTAGTTAATGTTTTCAACATGCGGTGCAGTAAACATTCTGAAAGTTTTTTCCATGACTAAATGAATGTTATTTCAACTGCTGGCACACACAAACTTTTATATGTATACCAGGAGACAATCTATTCATGATCCATGTGCATGTGTTTATACTCATACTTGATCTGCTCCATGTGTAAATTCTCGCAAATTTCAACAGTTTTAATATTACAGGAAAGAGCCAAAATTTCTCTGTACAGTATTTGCATTCTTCATACTATTTGAACATTCAAATATTCCTGCACTTCCCTGCTACCCATTGCCCTTTTCTAAGCTAAATAACACCAAATGTTGTAACCTTTTCTCATAACAGCAGTTACTATAGCATTTTTGGTATTTTCCTTGCCCTTCCTTTCACCATTTCTAGCAGTACACTATTCCTTTTGAAGTCAAGTGCAGTGAACAGAATGGTATGTAATCTCCCAAGAGTGGTCACACTGTGAATCTGAATACTGTACCGTTCTCTCTCTCTGTGTGTTGTGTCATTATAGTTGTGACCGACTCTTCATGACTCCATGTCCATGCAGTTTTCTTGGCAGGAATAATGGAGTGGCTTGCCAGTTCCTACTCCAGGCGCCTACAGCACCTGGTATTCCCTGGTGGTCTCCCATCCAAGTACTAACCAGGGCCGACCCTGGTTAGCTTCTGAAATCGGGCGAGATCGGATGTGCTTAGGGCATCTAGGTAGCACTACTGTACTGCTCTAGCAGTGTTGAATTGGAAGGGACCTCAGAGACATCAAGCCATATTCCTTGCTGATGCATGTTATCCGCAGCATCTGACGAGCGGTCACCCAAACCCAGTTTAAATACCTCTTACGGAGGAGACCCATGACCTTCCAAGGTAAGAACATAAGAACATAGAACATAAGAAGAGCCCTGCTGGATCAGGCCAAAGGCCCATCTAGTCCAGCTTCCTGTATCTCACAGTGGCCCCACCAAATGCCTCTGGGAGCACACGAGACTAGATATCTGTCTCCTGGTACCACTCCCCTGCATCTGGTCCTTGAAGTACCCCGGTTTTAAGCCTGGAGATAACACATCTCCATCATGGTTTGTAACCTGTGATGGAATTTTCCTCCAGGAATCTGTCCAATCCCCTTTTGAAGGCATCCAGGCCAAATGCCATCACCACATCTTGTGGCAGGGAGTTCCACAGACTAACAACATGCTGGGTAAAAAAAAATGTCTGTTCTCACTCTCCCAGCCCTCAATTTGAGCGGATGTCCCCTAGTTCTGGTATTTTGTGAGAGGGAGAAGAGCGTCCCACTATCCACTTTACTCATGCCCTGCATAATTTTGTATGTCTCAATCATATCCCCCCTCAGGCACCTTTTTTTCCAGACTAAAGAGCCCCAAATGTTTTAGCCTTTCCTCATAAGGGAGGTGCCCCTTTTCCAGTTCCACTATGTCCTTTTTGAGACGCCGTGACCAGAATTGTGCCTGGCAAGATTTTGTCTACCATTTTTAACTGATAAAAATGAAAGGGATGGGTTCGCAAGATGCCTTTCAAGACTGTTCTACTACACTTTCCCGCCAACCTGACTTTACCTTCATCCGCATATCGCGGATTTTCAATTATTGCGGGTCAGGTCAGGTCCCTAACCCCAGCGATAGGCGGGGGATCACTGTATCGCACTTAAGAACATGGGACCAAATCTTTCCCAAGCACAAAAAAACAGGGCATGAGACCTGTTTTTCAGGGGAAAGCTTTAGAAGTTAGTAGCACAAAGAAACATATACAGTATTTAAAACTCTTTATCTTTTGGATGCATCAGGATGTTACCCGTTGTCTATGTAAGTAGCAAAGTTAAGCCCTATGTTGTCTTGTGGGGTGGGGAGTGTTCTTCACCCTCCTATTAGGAAGCTTCCATAATTGAAAGTCTTACTTTTTTTCATTTTTAGATACTTCTATATTGAACGTGGAAAGAACATGTGTGGACTCGCTGTTTGGGGCTGGACGTCTCACCTCAGCTACAGCACAAACGTGACTGCATCCTCCTCTGACCAAGACAGCTCGACTCACAGAGGATTTATAACATACACAATTTTGGCAGTTTCCCTCCACCAAATAGTGGGGAGGGGGGCAGTGTTATTCCACAGCAGGATTTATAGCCTCGTCCACATCATTTCTCTAATGCTTTATTGCCACTGTGTCCTGGGAAAGTTTTTATCTCACTCTGGGTAGGTGATAACAAAAGTTGTTGGTTTTTTGAAAAGAAAACATCAAGATCAGCATGAATGATTGTAGTGTGAAAGCAAGATTAGTAACAGTAACCAGCCACTACCCTACAGCCCTGGGGGATGCCGAAGGAGATACAGACACATGAACTCAGCATTCAGCACAGCTGGCATTTTAATGAATGGGATCTGACAAGCCAAATTCAATAGATCAAGCATTGTAGCAAAAATAATCTTGCTAGCACGTCCAGCCCTCGTTTAGAGGAGAGTTATGACACTGGAACTGAGACGTGCCATCAAGCCCTTTCTACCTAAGTTGGTTCCCCCATTAAGTTCAATCATCAGTCCACCCCTCGGCCTGTATCAAAGCAAATTCTCTGATTCCCTTTATAGCAAAGCAAAGCGTGCTGCTTATATACCATGTCACACCGCTTAAAGCACTCTCTGGGAATAAGAACTGGCAATCCACTCCAATATTCCTGCCAAGAAAACTCCATGGACATGAGGTCACGAAAAGTCGGTCACAACTGTAACGACACACCAATATCTCAACTGGAAGCAATCGAGTTCATACACAACAACAAGGTAGTTTACAAGTAATGATGCAGGCTACACATTGCCCCCTACCCCTAGCAAGTTGGGCACTCATTTTACCAACCTCAGAAGAATGGGCGGGTGAGTGAACCTTGAGCCAGCCAGCTGGGACTGAACCCCAGATTGACAGTTGCAGTACGGCAGTTTTGACCACTGCACCGTGAGGCTCTTTAAGTTGTGGTGGGTGATTTACTCTGAACGAAGCATAGACGGGGGATGATACCACGGTCCCCTATAACTGCTGCCTGTGCCTCACTCTACCTAATGGACTGGCTGGCCCTGGTGTCTGATAATTTCTGCTAATAAATCCTGAAATGATTTTAAAAATTATTATTATTCCCAAATGAACTTTTCTGACCATTTGGGTGCCCTTGGTGTGCTGCTGGGCCCATAATGTAAAGAACAATGAAGAGGACGAGGTTGACAGAAGCAATGAATTAAGTCTCCGGGGTCCAGTTGAGATTACTGATTGGGTTGACTCCACTTTCCAGGACCTGTTATTGTAGGAAACTGGTGAGAACTTCCTTCTATTCTTTCCAAACTGCAGGAGGCTAGGCAATCTATCATTGGCTCAAAACAGTGTGCAAACAAACAGTGCTCTCTAGAAGTCAGAAAGGAATCTGTGCTTGGTCTCTGAGGGTTCATTGGTCCTGCTGTGGGAATAAAATGTCTCCTTGAAGACATTTGTCAGCACGGTTGTTTTAAAGTTTCTTTCCAATAATTAGCATTGGGGCCATGTCAGCCCTAGAGGAACATGACTTGCAAATGTACTTGGATCACAGGAGAGACATTTTACCCTGCATGCATATTATTGTGCATTTTTTTGAACCAAAAATCTTATGAGCCCGAGCTTTGCTTGTACATTATTCTACGCCTTCTGAAATCCAAGTAGGTTTTTCAAAGGGGAACGGCCCTACTGTTTGTGCAAAGTGAGGTGCCTCTCTGGAGCAGATGGTCTGAGGAATCATGTTGATTGTTTAAGTTATTCACCTTGCGGTTTTCCTGCCAGGAAGGTGAGGAGAAGCCCTCTGTCTCAGATGCTTGCATTTGTTTCTTACTCTCTCACATGCAGATATACCATCCCTTCTTGCTTCGTTGGAGTTTTTAATAGCACTGTTTAGAGATGGGCATGAAATGAGTGATTTTTCGTTTTCGTTTTCATTTTTTCGTTTCGTTAGGCAACGAAAATGAAATGAATTTTTTTAAAAAACAAAACAAAAACAAAAATGAAACGACCAAATTTGCCGTGTTTTTCGTTTTCGTTGCAGCAGATGCATTGAACTAAAAAGAATGCTAAGAAAACAGTAATTTTTCATTTTCGTTTTCATTTTTTCGTTTCGTTACCTAACAAAACAAAAACGATTTTTTTGCGAAAAACATCATGAAAACGAAAACGAACCGAAACGGACCCCTAAACAACCAAATGACAAACGAAACACAATTTTTTTGAGTCGTGCCCATCTCTAGCACTGTTATGCAGGATAATGGTAAGGAACCACAACTGGACAGTCAGCCAGGCAGAACAGCTCTATTGGACCTTCTCAAGGGTTCTGGGCTCAGAGCTTCCCTCTATAAAGCAATGTAGCCACCAAATACTACTGAATGTGAAACTGAACAGAAGCACACACACACACATACAACCAGGGCCGGTGCTAGGTTTTTTGCACCCTAGGCAAGGGATGGGGGATGGGGCGGGCGGCGGGCAGGTGGGGCAGGGGGCAGGGGGCAGTGGGTGGGCAGGGTGGTGGTGGGCAGGGGGTGGGGGCGGCGGGCAGGCAGGGCAGGGGGCGGGGTGGGGTGGCGGGGGCGGCGGGTGGCGGGGGACGCGGGTGGGCGGCGAGGGGGGGGCGGGGGGCAGCAGCGGGCAGCGATGGGCAGATGGTGACGGGTGGTGGGGGGACGGACGGCGGTGGCCAGCGGCGGGGGGGCAGGCTGTCCAGCGCCCTCTCTCCATTTTGGCACCCTAGGCAACTGCCTAGTTTGCCTTAATGGAAGTGCCAGCCCTGCATACAACAACATGCACCCTGGAATTTCTCCAATGGCATCCTTAAAATCCATAATTAGAGATAGGTGCACACCACTGGTTTGGCATTTCATGCCAGTTCGTCTTTGTCTGGACAGTTTTCAGCCACATGCACCAAAATAACCTGGCTCGCTCTAGCTACTGTGAAGAACGGGGAAGAGGGGATTTCTTTTCTTTTCTTTTCTTTTTATATTTTATTTTACGGGTAACTAAAGGCAAAAATAGGTTACAGGCGATAATACCTTTATAGGCCACTATTAAAAATAAAAAATAAAAAAGGAACATTGCAAGTTTTCGAGTGCAGTCGATCACCCTTTTTCAAAGCAGGTCCCAGAAGTTCAGACATGGTAAAAGATGGGCTTTACCAGGAGTTTACTTTTAAAGTCCTTTGTTAGATGGTGTTCTTAAAATCCATGGCTAGGTGATGTTGCAGCCAGGGCTAGAGTCTTGCTGGAGGCAATATGGGCAGTTGTAAAAAGCTGCTTCTTAAGTCACACCCCCGTTCTTCAAACAAAGGAACATGGGTCATAGATCACCCCTACTCCTTAATCCAGCTCCATTTGGTAAACTCCTGGTAAAGCCCATCTTTTACCATGTCTGAACTTCTGGGACCTGCTTTGAAGAAGGGTGATTTACTGCACTCAAAAGCTTGCAATGTTCCTTTTTTATTTTTTTTTATTTTTAATAGTGGTCTATAAAAGTATCACCTGTAACCTATTTTTGCAATTGTGTTTTGTGATGGCCACACGGCTCACCCCCTTTTTTTTGCTCTGAGGTAACTAAAGGGTACAAGTAATGGGTTAGGGGTTCTATAGGTAAAAGAGGGAGTCTTACAGGGTGTTACATCATTTCCAATTTTTTGATACTAACAAAGTTAGAAATCTAATCTACTATTGGACTAACATTAATTACAGGTGTTTTTTTTTTAACATAATACTCATAGAGTGGTTTCCAGCTTTCTCTTGTCTTCTGGGAGAGGGGATTTCTTTTTCTGCCTCAAAGAGTGAATTATCTCAGGTTGGCCCTGAGAGGTCCAAATAGCCCTTCTATTAGTTTGTTATTCTTTGGTGTGTAAAGCATTCCAACCAGGCAATAGGCAGGGGTCTGGAGATGATAATGGGTCAGAAGTACATTGTCTCCCCCATACCAGGTTCAACTTAAAAATGGGGAAAAGCCAAGATGGGGAAGGAAGCTTGAAGATGGATCTGTGTACCCCTTCCACAGATATAGAACCAACCAGACCAGTAACACCAAAGATGGGAGAAGTCTATAGCCCTCCAGATGTTATACTACAAAAGCCAGCATACTTACTCACTGCCTAACGTGGTTAAATCTGATGGGCACTTCAGTTCAACCAGAACTGGAAGGCTCTTCATTGTTCATCCCTCAGCTATACCTCTTCAAAGCATTTAGAGGCCAGCATATTTTTAAAAACATTCTTATTGTGGAGAACCCCTTGTGTCTAGAAAATAAGCTTGTTAGGAAGAAAGCTTAACCCTTCTCTCCAGCATGCGGCTTGCAGGGTATTCAGTGCAGGAGAGAGTTGTTTTCTTTCAATGTATCTGCATGGAGGAAGGTTTAAAAGTGGAACTCCTCACACAAAACCTGAGGCAATACAACTCAAGGGAACAGTGCTGAACTCACACCCGTCTCCCCATATGTGTATATTGGCTCCGAGACAAATATTATTCATGGAAAGGGGAGCAATATGAGAATCCCAGTCGCTCCTCATTATTTTTACTGTAATGTGTACAATATGATAGATGTGGGAAGCCAGGGAGATTTACACAGAGGTCTTCTGAAAGAGCAGTGAGATCATTCGCTCCAGAGGGTGCAGGCAGGCCTGCCTTTTCCAGTCCTGGTATTTGCAGTACCAACAAGATAACACGTTCTCGATAAGATAGGCCAACAAACCAATCTTGGCTAATGAACAGAGTCCAAGGGAAATCTCTGCCTACACATGTGAACTTGTCATTTATCAGGGCCACAGTTTCTCACCCTTTCAGCACCTACAGAGGGAACTGACCTGAAATACAACCCTCTTTTCCAAAATCCTTTCTCTTTGCCCTTGGTGGTGAAACCCACCTTCATCCCCTAAGTCAATGGTGGCGAATCTTTGGCACTCCTGATGTTTTGGACCACAACTCCCAGAACTCCAAGCCTAGATTGCCAATGGCAAAGATGTGTGGGCATTGTGGCCCAAAACATCTGGAGGGCCGAAGATTCACCACCATGTATTAGTTTGCGAAGCTGCCTTCCCCAACCTGGTGTCCCATCATCCCCATTGAAGGGATTACAACCCCCTTTGATAAAAGGTCATGACCCAGAGACCTGAGCAGGCAGGCCGGAAGCCTTGCCATATCTATTGTGCAGGAAGGCCCCGATGAGAATGGTAAGTTTTCCTTGCTTAAGCCTGTAAACAGGATACCATCATTGGCATCCTTTCTCCCAAACTGATCAACAGGAAAGCCTGCCTGTACGTCATGCATTTTCTGGCCCTCTTAATAAGCCCATGAACAATGAACAAAGGGTCCACAGGAAGCCTCTTGCTGTCAATGGTTATCCATCTTCTTCTCTGTAGTTGACTGAATGAATGTCAATTAAAAGGCTGACTGCCCAGTGGGTAAGTAGGGCACTCTACCAAGAGAACTGTCGTGTGTGTGTGTGTGTGTGTCTGTTTCATCTCTATACCCCATCAGCATAGTTTCTGGGGAAATATGAACGAGTGTATTGGTGGGGCTGATGTGTGCTGTAATCCAGCTTGCTCGGGAACAGATGAAGGAGGGTCATTATGTATAACTGCAATTGAATGAGCGGTGGTTTTCCTGCACATATGGTAATAGCGAGGGAGAAATGGCATCACCGAAAGGATGAGGACTGCAGAGCTCTTAAAGCAGAGGTGGGCCGTTTTGGTGGGCTTGGGGAGGGGTCAACTTTCACCTATAGCAGGTTGCACTGATGGGCCTGAAAATGGCCAAGAACAGAAAAAGGCATAAAGAAGGAAAAGAGAAGAAACTGGAAGGGCCCATTCCCGTGTCTGTTTAAAGGCCAGGAGTGGAGCAGTGGTATTCGTTTCACTGACTTCAGAAGAACAGAAGATTGAGTCAATGTATAGGGTGGTGTGAACTCCGGCAGTGAGCAGAGTCTTGACTGCATTACTGCCTTTTATCCACTATGTCATGATGCTCACGACCTGGGGTTCAATCCCAGGTAGCAGGCTCATGGTTGACTCCGCCTTCCATCCTTCCGAGGTTGGTAAAATGAGTACCCAGCTTGCTTTGGGAGGGGCAATGTGTAGCCTGCATACTGTAATTAAACTGTAAACCACCCAGAGACTAATTGAAGTGGTATAGGATGGTATATATGCAGAACACTATATTCAATAGATGGGTATGTAAGATCCTTTGTAGAAACCAAATCAATTTTGAACTTCTATTCATGGCCATGTTGTATGACCTTTCTCTTTTGTCATGTTTTGTTTCTGTGTTGTATCATGCCCCCCCCCTTAAATTTTAATTTAACTTTTCTGTCCTCAAGCATCATTTGCCTCAGCCCCTTTGCTTATCATTTTCTAAACCAGCAGATTACATATAAAAATGTTACTGCATCACATTTTAATCTTACTTTTACCCCAACCTTATTCCCAGGGCTTCTGAATTGCATGCATCTGTCCTTCCCTTTATTCCATTTTACTTCTAAAACATCTTTGTGAAGATCAAGGTGAGACATATTGAACTCTAAAAAGGTCACCCGACAAGTTTTCTGAGTTGGAAGGGTTAAATCTGGCTCTCCTTTGTTCTAATCTAGCCATTTAGCCATTATGTAACACCTGCTCTTAGAGATTGCTTCTAAATAGA